>CM046303.1:21771891-23150380 GCA_025267735.1 Mactra quadrangularis
ATGTAACATTAGCAGGGGACAACTATCATACAATTCTAAGTGAATCATGTCTATAATATTTTGCATATATGTCTTTAACATGTGCATCTAATAATGTAAATCCATTCTTGTGCTGATAGGTAATAATTAATGCTCTGGGATTTATCATTTCTGAGCAAATTTTACCTGTGACGCTTTCAACTGTGTTTCCATGACGATGTACATTGTATTACTTATTGAGTGCATGCCACCTTTGGTTTAGCCACGTGTCTCATTATCGAGATGTCTGAAAATGCTCGAGATCTAAGGACACTCAATGTGTCTATGGTACTAAATGATAATACACAAAATATTTTCCACCATCGTTTATGATAGAATACTACAGCAGTATAGTAATAAATTCTCCTATATAATGTGACTCTCTCAATCAGTTAATCAGCTGGCAGGGCTTATCAGCGCTAAGAAACATTGTTACCATCTATGAAGCTTAATATATAACAGGCATAAAAGTAATTAACTAATAATTACACTTAATTGATCCAATACTCTAGTAGGAGAGACTTAGCTGTATATAAACATACATTGTACATCATATGTTCCTGTACAATGGCTTACCTATGTAAAGGGGTAGGGAGGGGGTATTAAGATATAAATCTTAGAATATTTACTGTAGATTTACTATAAAACAATAATACATGATCAATTAAACGATAAAAATGCGAGATTAGGAAACTGATTTTGATGTTTAGTAAATATTATTATAAGGTCGACTTCCTTCAAATAAATTATGTTGTTTTTTCTAGATAAATATTTAGGTTACTTTACCTTACAACATGAAAAAAAAACGCCATCTGTTGTTTTCGGTTGCCATAATAAAAGGATTAATCTCTCTGGCTTTGTCTTTGAGAGAGAAATAATAATTAAATGATCCCTCTTCAAACAAAAATTTCTGGTTGCTATATACAACAATAAATAAACATATAACATTTTTATCCATTAGTAAAATGATGTTCTATAACCCAAATTGTTAACGAGGTTAGGTTACATGTAGGCCCCTGATAGTATTTCTCTACAAATAATCCGCAGGAGGAATAATTATATATAAAAATAAGTATTTTTATTTGACAAAATTGATGTTCACAAAATAAACTTATATTTGTAATAAAATCTATCATGGTTATAAAACGTACAGAATAGACCAAAGCATAACATAATCGCCATTAAGACAGATACCATTACTATATGTACTTCGTATCAGCACGAAGCATCTCACGGTGCAATTTCTATGGTATAGTCAAAACATGCCTAAAATTCTCTAAGTACTGCAGATGGCCTTACTAAAAGCAGTAATGTACATGTAAAAGTGCAACCAGCCCCTCCTCCTAGAGTCACACCGTACGAGTAACCTCTGTCGAACAACAGACGTGACTGTTATTTTCATGACTATTGCTTTGTTATTACAAACGAGATCTGGTTATAATAAAATTGAAAATTTTCATGTTTTATCATTTCAGATCGTGAGAACCAGTCCTGTTTGATTACGTAAGTTTCTCATTTTTTACATCCCCATGTATATAAATTGATTTACAATAAATTTGCTAATATTTATAGATTTAAGAATACAATTAAAGGCACATTACTCCAACAGAGACTGTGTTAAGTTTGCGAAGAGTTACGGGGATTTGTCTGATCAATATTAGATAAAAGGATAGCTAGAGCAAATGGGTAAACAAAGAGCTGCTAGCATGATCACTTATTTGTCTTGGCGTTAAAAGTTGTAAATCTACCACAATTAGCAATATTCACGCATAAAAACGAAAATACTGGCTTTCTGAATAGTTCATTAACTTCATCAATTTCGTTTTATTTACTTACAAACTACGCGTTTTTATTAAAATGCCTGTTAAAGAGATTATGAATTAACGCAGTTATTGCAATTAACTTAACATTAAACTTAATTGTCTTCCACAGTGGTGAATCTGGTGCCGGTAAGACTGAAAACACAAAGAAAGTAATCATGTACTTCGCCAAGGTCGCCGCTCAACTCCAGAAGCAAACTGAGGAAGAAAAGGCCGCCGCTGCTGCTTCCAAGAAGGTAATATCAATAACTATGTTTTAACACAGGCATTTGTCAATAGTGTACTATTCGAAAATAGCTTGTGAAAAGAGTGTTCACCTAATTGAATCGTTTCTACAACAGTTTAAGACATTCCTCTTAGTGCTTTATAAATTTGAATAGGTCTATTTACTTGATAAGCAACTAAAAGAACCATGTGCCAAGTATGTGCTGTATTCTGTCTCAATGTATATTTCATGTGTTTACAATACATTATTGTTATATATTACAGGGAACTCTTGAGGATCAGATTGTGCAGGCTAACCCTGTACTTGAGGCTTACGGTAACGCTAAGACAACCCGTAACAACAACTCTTCCAGATTCGTAAGTATTTCTATAAACGATACGCATTTATACCTTTAATTTCACTTTTCCTTAGCAACCTAAAATTATAATCATTTATCTTACTTAATTGTTACACTTTGATTTCAACTTTTCTGTTCACCCTTCCAAATAATTTTATAACTACCACTCTTACAATTAATCGGCTTCCATCCTGAATCTTATTGTCTTACCTTCACTTTTTCGGCACATTTCCCCCCCCCTTACCCTTAAACGAAAACATCATTTCAGTATTTACCAAAAACAACCTAGATTGAGTTAATGCATATTCAATTACACCTTTATGCCAACCAAGATATTCCTTGTTTAAAACGATATGTTATCTAATTCTCAACCAATTACTAACCGTATTATTTTAGCACATCCACTCCACATCAAATTGTACCACGTAATTATACAGTGCGTGAGTATCAAATGCTGCATGACTGTCTCTTAGTGCTTAGTTGTAGCAAACATAATAAGTTTGTTCTTCTTTAAGAAAACTGATTGTAAATTCTTAAATTCATACTAAATGTTTCGTCTGGCAATGTGATAATTGCTTAAATTTTCCAAATAATCTTATTGGGCATTATATTCTTGAGATTTGAAAATATAAAAGTATTGATGCACGCATAGTTGTAGAGAGCATGGCTTTTCTTGTTGTCACATATATTAGTGTTGTAATAGTTATTTAATAATTTAAGTCATTCAGAAGTATAATCAAGTAGTTTCTGTAAAAGATTTGTCCGCATTATAGGCAATCTAATAATGTATTCTAGATAGCTTATATGTTGTTATAATTTAAGAAAAAAAACCTAATTTACCACGTGTTTTATCTTCCACATGAGATGACATTCATGATCGTAAATAAAAGATTATAGATGTAAAAGATCCGATGGAGCTTTTTAAGGATGACAATGTTGAAAATTTGATAAATTAACGCAAGCAGAAATGCTGCATATTTTGCCAGCTTTAACTAAAGAAAATCTAATAAATTATCACAAAACATGCTCATTCATAATTTCTTCTTATGAATATTACAAATGATACGTTTTCTATTTAAACAGGGTAAGTTCATCCGTATCCACTTCGGCCCCACTGGTAAAATTGCCGGAGCTGACATTGAGACATACCTTTTGGAGAAGTCTCGTGTAACATACCAACAGTCTGCTGAGAGAAACTACCACATCTTCTACCAGGTGCTCACACCTGTGTTCCCAAAATATCATGGCAAGTAACTTTATTACAAAACTTTCCTATGCTTATATATATCATATATATTTACTTTTACAAACGCACACTTAGCTTATAGTTAGAAAACAATACAATAACATTAATACCATTGTTACAAACACAAAAGCAAATTGTTGAACAAATTCCATTATAATCACTTCGTTAAGATATTAAACAGCAATATAATGTAATGAACCGGGTCTTTATATGTGGTCAAGGAGTGGCGTATGGTCTCGTGGCAACTGGCTTATATCTAGACAAAAAAGGCCTTAATAAAGACTATTTTTAAATATTTCTATTTTGTTTAAATTACAGAACTTTGCTTGATTCAACCTGATGCTGGACTCTATAGCTTCATCAACCAGGGTGTACTTACTGTTGATGGTATTGATGATGAATTTGAAATGAAATGTACTGATGTAAGTATACACTACGTTATAATATCATAACTTGTTCCTGGCATTTGTGTTTTACGCGCTGCCAAATTTCACCCATGATATATCTAAGATTTCATCATATTCAAATTTGTCCATTGATATATAAATCTAATACTTTGACAAAAACAGTTCGACACACAATATATCGTATGTTTTCTAAAATACGAAATAGATAAAAGATAATAGAAAGTTATGCTTTTGTACAGCCAGTGTATCCGTTTATTCAACCCTAAAGGTTATTGTTTTTGATATCTGTTTGAGGTGTCATGTTCGTTACAAATAGTTTAAATATGTACGATATCTTCCTCCATGCATTTTGCCTGTGCTAGAGATCGGTGATTTTTACATTTTCTGATTTCTTTTCCCACTCCTCTCCATGATAACTCGCATACCTTAGCATTAAGTTTTCTTCTTATGTTGTTAACAGGAAGCCTTCGATGTCTTGGGCTTCACTGGTGATGAAAAGAACAGTTTGTATAAGTGCACATGTGCCGTCCTCCATTTCGGTGAAATGAAATGGAAACAACATCCAAGAGAAGAACAGGCCGAAGCTGACGGTACCGCCGGTAAGTTACTTGAATTTAAAAGATACGTTAAGTTGATATTCACCATTACAGATACCCTTTGATTATAAAGAGACAAACTTTTTAAGCTAGAAAACGGGATAAGAAATTACAATAGTTCAATACTATTTTTGTAGTGCAAAGCTAAATACTCAAGTACGTAATTCTTATATTTCCAGAGGCTGAAAAGGTTGCCTTCCTTCTTGGTATCAACAGTGGAGACTTGCTTAAGGCTCTCTTGAAACCAAAGATCAAGGTCGGTACAGAATATGTCACCCAAGGCCGTAACAAGGATCAAGTTTCCTACTCCATCAGCGCCTTGGCTAAAGCTCTCTTTGACCGTGTATTTAACTGGTTGGTAAAGAGAGTCAACTCAACTCTTGACACTAAGGCTAAGAGAAACTACTACATTGGTGTACTGGATATTGCCGGTTTCGAAATTTTTGATG
Source organism: Mactra quadrangularis (assembly GCA_025267735.1). Lineage (NCBI taxonomy): Eukaryota > Metazoa > Mollusca > Bivalvia > Venerida > Mactridae > Mactra > Mactra quadrangularis. The sequence goes on from CM046303.1 coordinate 21,776,991, forward strand.
TAAGTATATTGCTAGTTAAAGGTATACAAATCAAACACTTGGTCTTGGCAACATTTTACAATTTAATTATACATAAGTAGTTTTACTTATTATGCGTTGAATATGACAGTGAAATAAAATATATCTACAAGACAGTGTCCATATCAAGTTAGTATGATTCTAACATGAAAACCAATAATTAATGCCAGACTCTTAATTTATATTTTCCATTTCTATTTACAAGACAGTTTATATAAAAACAATTGGCTTGTCACACACTTTCGTGCGTACTTCTACATTGTCGTTTTATTAATTATTATAAATCAGTATCAATAATGTTTCAAATTGTGTTCTTCCAGTTCAACAGCTTCGAGCAATTGTGCATCAATTACACCAATGAAAGACTCCAGCAATTCTTTAACCATCACATGTTTGTACTGGAACAAGAAGAGTACAAGAAGGAAGGCATTCAATGGGAATTCATTGACTTTGGTATGGACTTACAAGCCTGTATCGAACTTATTGAAAAGGTTGGTTAAATATTTAGAATGTCATATGTTAAGTTTACCAAATCAATAAATTAAAATTCATACACACATATAAAAAAATCATGGAAATAATGTTGTTCGTACATATTCGACATTAAAGTAACAGAGATATTCTAACAAATCAATTAATAATATTAACATATATGCGTTAAGCATACATGTAGTTTAAAAATTATAACGTTTGTTTTTCTTGACGTTATCAACGTGTTATTTTTATTTTACAGCCTATGGGTATTTTGTCCATCCTTGAAGAAGAATGCATGTTCCCCAAGGCTTCTGACAAGACCTTTGAGGAAAAACTCATGACAAACCATCTTGGCAAAACAAAGGCCTTCGGAAAGCCAGTTAAGAGCCGCAAGGGTGGTGCCAACGCTCACTTTGAACTTGGTCACTACGCCGGTGCTGTAAGTATAAACAAAATTATTTTTCTGATACTATTTATGTAGATTTAAATGTATTTTGTTGTTTTACTAAATACTAATTCGAGAAGACCGACTAAAACAGTCGCAATAAAAGCTTAAGTAAAGCTTATTTAAAATATATTTATATACGTTCAAATACTATAGCTCTGAATGCATCTAGATAAAATATGCTTACTTATCGTGCGATTTATACTCTTATACACTTTCGTGAAATTGCAGGTACCATACAACATCACCAACTGGCTTGAGAAGAATAAGGATCCATTGAACGAGACTGTTGTTGCTCTTCTTGAACAATCTAAGGAACACTTGGTTGCAATCCTCTTCGCTGCTCCACCAGGTTAATATTTGTACTTTATTATAAACACTTTTTATATGCTCCTCAATCGGGTTTATATTTGTACTTTATTACATTTAGAATGTATTTATTATATGCTATATACATATATATATATATAACAGCATTTTTATCTGTTTTTAAGTTAACCGTTATTATGATTTTTGTATTTTTGTAGCTTTGTATTTTAAAATCAAAATTCTTTATTTGAATTTGAAACATAGTTTCAATGAAATTTTGTCCGCGAAATGTGACACTGTCATAAGTACCATTTTAAGTGCTTGGTATATAATTAAGTTAATTTCTTGAAACTCGCCTTTATCAATGCTTAAATTTATCTATATTTGTTTCAGTGCCAGAAGGTGGCGGTGGTGGTAAGAAGAAGGGTAAATCCTCAGCTTTCCAGACTATCTCTGCTACACACAGAGTAAGTATAAAAAACTTACCGTTAATTTAAATGTCAAAGGAAATAAAAAGTCAAGGTTAATAAAAAGTTCATCTCAGTTTTGTATGCACAAAATGAGTCTCTAATATCATTTATATACCAATTCAATACATATTTTATATTTTACTAAAATGCCACAAAAATACTTGTCATTGTATTTATAAACTTACTATAGTTCTATTATATTAACCTGTCACAACTTGAATAATTACACGGTCACTGAATGTGTTATTATTTAACCTCTTTTTGACCATTGAGCCACCAATCCATATTAATTATTGATAATCTAACTATATATGCGACGAGTTTTATTATCGTGAAAATAACAAGTTCGAAAGGGGTTGAAAATAAAAGATTCAGTGACCGTGTAATTATTTATATTAAGCTTCAATGAATAACACACTTTGAAGCATTATTTAACTACAAACATGGGGCAAACTGCGTTTATTCATACTTTTAAGAATAAACATTTATAGAGTAGTAGTAATAGCGTCAATTAGTGCTTGATTGTTGCAAAAAGGTAAATTCAATTTACTCTCTCTCTTGACAGGAATCCCTTAACAAGCTGATGAAGAACTTGTACACCACTCACCCTCACTTTGTCCGTTGTATCATTCCCAACGAGACAAAGACTCCAGGTCTCATTGAGGCTGACTTGGTACTTAACCAGCTCCAATGTAACGGTGTACTTGAAGGTATCCGTATTTGTAGAAAGGGTTTCCCAAGCAGAGTCATCTACTCTGAATTCAAACAGAGGTATGTATACTCATACATATAATTTATTTACATGCAATTACCAACTTTTTTTATTAAATTGATTTACTTATTAAAAATCTATGATTCCTTTTAAAACTAATTATAGATGCTTAATGTAAAAAAATAATAGTAGAAACACACGTACATAAATTTACTGTCATCAACATTGAAACAGTATATTGCTGTTAGACATAATTTTCTATAACGCCAAAACGGTAAATTCAAGCATATCATTGTTTTTAAATTCATAGTAATCGAGGTACATTGAAATAAAACACAATCGTAATCATCTCAATCATTTTTGTTTCATAGATACTCCATCTTGGCCGCTGATGCTTGCCCACAAGGCTTCGTTGATGGCAAACAGGTCACCGAAAAGATCTTGACTGCTCTCCAGATGGACCCCAACGAATACAAGATCGGTAACACCAAGGTCTTCTTCAAGGCTGGTGTCTTGGGTAATCTTGAAGATATGCGTGATGAACGTCTTTCCAAGATTGTATCCCTCTTCCAAGCCTGGATCAGAGGATACCTCATGCGCAAACAGTACAAGAAACTTCAAGACCAGAGGTAAATAAATCATTAAATATACTTACATAATTTATCTGAACCTTGTGTATAAACAATTTTTATTAATACCCAATTATGTATTATGGTCCGTAAACTCACGTTATAGGAATAGACATATTAAAAGAAATAGATACAATTTTTGGCTTTTATTGTATACACTGAATTACTTATGTGATGGATCAATTTTATTTAACTGAACTACAGATGTTCGATTGTGTTGTGATTGGCTGGAAGATTGGGACCTGCCTCTCAATATACATTCACCATTACTTATCATCTCTTACTTTAATGCAATCTTGATTATGTCTCTTTCAGAACGGGTCTCTCTGTTATCCAGAGAAACATCAGAAAATGGATGGTATTGAGAAACTGGCAATGGTGGAAACTTTACACCAAGGTCAAGCCTCTTCTCAGCGCCGCCGCTGCTGAAGATGAAATGAACAAGATGAAGGAAGACTTCGAGAAGACAAAGGAAGAATTGGCCAAGGTCGAAAAGGTCAAGAAGGAACTCGAGGAAAGATGCGTCATGCTTCAGAGAGAAAAGGATGACATGAAACTCGAATTCTCTGCTGAACAAGATACATTGGCTGATCTCGAAGAGAGATTGGAACAACTTATCACTGAGAAGGCTGACTTTATGTCCCAAATCAAGGAACTTGAACAGAGTCTTTCTGATGAAGAGAACGCCGCTTCAAATCTTGAAGGCCTTAAAGCTAAACTTGAAGGCGAAGCTGCCAATCTTAGATCCAACATTGAAGATCTTGAAGGCTCTCTCAAGAAATCTGAACAAGAGAAGGCTACCAAGGATAACCAAATCAAAACGCTTCAAGATGAGATGACCAAACAAGACGAACAAATGGGAAAACTCAACAAGGACAAGAAGGGATTGGAAGAGAACCTTAAGAAAACTCAAGATTCCCTTGCTGCCGAGGAAGACAAATGCAACCACCTCAACAAACTTAAACAGAAACTTGAATCAACTCTTGATGAGGTAATTATTCATTTTATTTTTTTTCGAAATTTAATTCAATTAAAGAAATTTGCCAAGTACATGTAGTTGCTACATTAAAAAATTTACTTATCACTTTTTATTTCCAAAAATTACAATGCGTTTTAATTCTTCATACTAAATAAATCTTTATGATAGATATCTCATAATATCCTACTGTCGCTTCAATTTTTGATTACTTTGAATATGGTTTAGTTTTTATTAACTATTGCACTAGATAATATGTTACATTTGATTTACATGTTCAGGTACGCCTTGCACTAATACGATTTCATGCATGTATGCCTTGTTGTACATTGAATTAGTTCTTTACTGACATCGTTACTTACGTCTAACTCTGTCTTGATTTAGCTTGAAGACAACCTTGAACGTGAAAAGAAGGTCCGTGCTGATGTTGAGAAGGCCAAGAAGAAGCTTGAAGGTGACCTTAGATCAACTCAAGACACTGTCGAAGAGCTTGAACGTGTCAGAGGCGATCTTGAGGGTAACCTTAAGAAGTAAGTAAATGCTATCATATGGTTTGCTGGATGAATTCAATTAATTTTTGTTCTTTAGTAGTATCATCTACTCTGTATCGTAGATGTATATTTGTACATGTATTTACGTAAAAGTTTCTTCATGTTAATTGCCTCACTTATTACGAAACATGTACATAAAGATTAGGTGCGCTTTTTGTCTAAAATATTGTTCTTGACAAGGGTTTATAAGTTTAGTAAACATACATAAATTATTTACAGGAAAGAAAACGAACTCAAGACTCTCAACTCCAAACTTGAAGAAGAACAATCTCTTGTTGCTCAACTCCAAAGAAAGATCAAAGAACTTCTTGCCCGTATTGAAGAGCTTGAAGAAGAACTTGAAGCTGAAAGACAAGCCAGAGCTAAGGTATGAACTTTGGGAACAAATGGGTAAACTTTTTAGGCAAAAGTAAAACACATATTTTCAAAATTTTAGTTTAGTATTAATTTCCACATGCATATAAAAACAAACTTACATAGTTATTGTTGCAGAACAATGAATTGTATTTCGTTAAAATTTGTCTAGTAATTATATTCATATGTAATGGTTACAAAAATGGATTGTACTGTGTTGAAATTTGTTTTAATTTAATAGCTATGAGTAAGAACTAAATGTTTACAAAAGAAAGCATTATATCTCAACGATTAGTAGTTTTATAGAGTTTTTCAGCACTAAATAAAAATGTAATTGGCGCTAAATGTATTTACAATTAAACATTTACAGAATGTTGACTTTGTTTACTTCAGGTTGAGAAGCAGAGGAACGAATTGAACCGTGAATTGGAAGACATCGCTGAACGTCTTGATGAACAAGGTGGTGCCACTGCCGCTCAGATCGAACTCAACAAGAAACGTGAAAGTGAAATCCAGAAACTCCGTCGTGATCTTGAAGATTCCGCTCTTGAACACGAATCTACAATCGCTGCTCTCCGCAAAAAGGCTCAGGACACCAGCAACGAGATGGCTGACCAAATCGACCAACTCACCAAAGTCAAACAGAGAACAGAAAAAGAAAAGCAGCAACTCAAGAACGAAATTGCTGATCTCCAAGACCAGGTTGCCAACGCTTCCAAGAAGGGTGGCATGTCCGAAAAGATGTCCAAGCAAGTAGAGGCTCAAATCTCAGACCTCAACTCTCGTTTGGATGAGAGCACTCATGTCATTAACGACCTCCAATCATCAAAGTCTAGGCTTCAGAACGAGAATTCCGATCTCACCCGTCAATTGGAAGAGGCTGAAAGCCGTGCCAATCAACTTCAAAGAGAAAGACAAAACATTGCTCAACAACTTGATGAGGCCAGACAGAACCTCGACGAAGAGACCAGAGTAAGTAATAGAAATCTTTATATCAAAGCAAATATCTTAATAGAATAAACCACTTTCCAATAAACCACTTACCTTATCATTAATTATTTAGCGACACAAATGTAGATACTGGCAGGCATTAGAAGCTATATACCATTGGCAATAATAAGTTAGACTTCATAACAACAATATTATAATAATACATAATAATTATTGTGATGCACTGCATTATAACTTCTCATATATTCTCATTAATATTCTCATATTTATATCAATTAATCAACACTTGAAATCAATTCCTCTTATCATGACAAGAATCATCTACAAACTTTGTTTAATATATGAAATCCATCACATTTAATGCTTTATTGGTACTTAAATTGGTTCTTTTGTTTCTTTTTCAGGCTCGCCAGAAGCTTGCTGCTGAACTCAGAAATGCTTTGGCAGATCTTGATGCTCTCCGTGAACAACTCGAAGAGGAATCTGATGCCAAGGCTGACCTCCAGAGACAACTTTCCAGAGCCAATGCTGAGGCTCAACAATGGCGTGTCAAATACGAAAGCGAGGGTATGGCCCGTGCTGATGAACTCGAAGAGATCAGACGCAAACTCACCGCTAAGCTTCAAGAAACTGAAAGTGCTCTTGATGCCGCTAGTAACAAAATCAACGCTCTTGAAAAGAACAAATCCAGACTTCAGCTCGAACTCGAAGATGCCGTGGTCAATGTTGACAGAGCTAATGCAACAGTTACACAACTTGAAAAGAGGAACAGATCCTTTGACAAGGTTGTTGCTGACTGGCAACTCAAGGTCAAGAGCATCACATCTGAGCTCGAAAACGCCCAAAAAGAATCCAGAAGTTACTCTGCTGAATTATTCCGTTCCAAATCTCAATACGAGGAAATTCTTTCAACTGTTGAAACTCTCAGAAGAGAAAACAGCAACTTGTCAGGTAAGTTTATTATAAGTCCATTGTGACAACTTTGTTCTTTATTCTAATTTTTCTCTTACTTAGCGTCTTAATTCTACTTAGGTTGATTGGCTAGCCCAATGTTTGTTTATATGACAACTTTAAAAGTTTGAATATACTTTAACACTGTTTTGATATAATACAAATATACGTAGCTTGTTCTATATGATTTAAGACATTTGATAGGAGTTTTGAATGAAACACAGATAGACGTCTTAAAAGTTAAGGCTTAATTATAAAATATCATTTTTACTTTTATTTCTCCATGTATGAAGAGTACAAAACTACAATCGATGTGTTAACTATAATCGCTTTACTAATTATGTTGATATATTCAGAAGGTCACTAATGTAGGTTACACTGTATTTAAAGATAAACTGTAATACATGGACATACAAACAGACCCGATGAAACGACATATTTAATTTATATTGGTCACACAAGTTAAAAAAAATCATTTACCAAACTGCTTTGTGTTGATATTCTAGTTTTATGTTTAAATAATGTTTTACAGCTGAGATCAGTGACTTGAGTGAACAGCTTACTGAAGGAGGACGTGCCGTACATGAAAATGACAAGGCCCGTCGTCGTCTTGAGATGGAAAAACAAGAACTCCAGGCTGCTCTCGAAGAGGCTGAATCTGCTCTTGAACAGGAAGAAGCCAAGGTTACCCGTGCTTCCCTCGAAATCGCATCCATCAGAAACGAAATTGATAGACGTATTGCCGAGAAGGACGAAGAGTTCGAAAACACAAGGTAAGATAGAATTTTAAAATATGTTAAATAAAGCTTACTTCAGGTCACGTTTTATTTTGCTAAATAGAAACTTTTACATCGGTGAACAAAGAGTTAATTTCTAATTTTAGAATATCAATCACTTAGATGTGTAATTATCATCTTATAAAAGTTACACTTACCTTTTATTTGATACCTTTTTATAACCCTAATATCATGATGGCAGTAAATTTACCGTTTATTATTTGAGACTAATTCTATATAAAACTAACCTTACTGATTGAGCATCAAGTTGGCTTAGTTGTACACTTAAGGTCTTCATATCCGTAGCTCGGCCAACTTCTGGAAAAAGAAAAACATTGAAAGCTAAGCTGCGATGTAAGTTTTGTTTTACTAGACTTGTCAATCATAGCACTTTACTTTATCATGGTATAATTGCAAATTTCAGACGCAACTACGGACGTTCCATTGAATCCATGCAAGCTACCATTGATGCCGAAACCAAGAGCAAGGCTGAAGCCCTCAGAATCCGCAAGAAGCTCGAGAAGGATATCAATGAACTCGAAGCCGCTCTTGATGCTGCTAACCGTGCTAAGGCTGATATGGAGAAGAATGCCAAGAGATACCAAGAACAATGCCGTGAACTCGCCAGCATCGTCGAAGACGAGAAACGCAAGACAAGCGAAGCTATTGAATCCATTACCATTGTTGAACGCCGTGTAACATCTGTTCAGATGGAATGCAACGAGTTGAGATCAGCTGTTGAAGCCGCTGAACGTGGCCGCAAGGCTGCTGAAAATGAACTCGTTGAAACCGCTGACCGTGTCAACGAACTCGCTGCTTCACTCCAGAACGTCCAGAGCCAGAAGAGAAAGCTCGAAGCTGATATTGGTGCCATGAACTTGGATCTCGAAGAGATGAGCAGCGAACTCAAACGTGCTGATGATGCCGCCAAGAAAGCCACCATTGATGCTAGCCGTCTTGCTGATGAGCTCAGATCAGAAAAAGACCACAGCACACAAGTTGAGAAGATCCGCAGAACTCTTGAAACCCAACTCAAGGAAGTCACCATCCGTTTGGATGATGCCGAAGCTAAGGCTGCCAAGGGTGGAAAGAGCGCCATTGCCAAGCTTGAAGGCAGAGTAAGTATACAATATATTATTACAGTTATTTTTGTCAAAATTAAAAGATGCATTCTCTTATAAATGTTTGTAGATCTAAATACATTACATAATATGTGTAATTATATTTTTACGTGATAATAGATGAAAACATTTTAGTTGAAATTAAACTATACCTATAAACGTTTTGTTCGTTAATAGTATTGACCTTGTCATGCGCCTACAGCATATAGATAATCAGTTAAAATGTGTGCTTTAATTTTTGATCAAATTAATTTATAGGTACTTGAATTGGAAGGTGAATTGGACAGCGAACAGAGACGTCATGCTGAGACCCAGAAGAACATGCGCAAGGCTGACAGACGTCTTAAAGAACTCGGCTTCCAAGTCGATGAAGACAGAAAGAACCAAGAACGCTTACAAGACTTGATTGACAAACTCCAAGCTAAGATCAAGACATACAAACGCCAAGCCGAAGAAGCTGTAAGTTGTTATCATAATATTAGTAGTCATTTTGTCATACAACGCTTGTACTAAAATCTTATTAAAATACTTCACTTCTAGATACTAGAAATTTAATGCTTAAACGTAGTTACTTCCAATGCTTATAGGTTAGATTTTAAACTAATGATAATTGATAATATGCCACCATTATGAAACACTTTCAAATTCAACAAGAACAAATTTAACAATTTCAGAATATCTAGTCTTTGAATTTTTGAACACTACTCGCCATGCACGTACAGTTCTGAACATTATTTTTTGTTTAAAAAAGTGTGATTTTCACTTTCATGTAAATGTAAACCATAAAGTCAATACTTACCATGTCTTCTCACTATACAGATGCAATTTTATATGTGATTTCAGGAAGAGGTAGCCGCCATTAACTTGGCCAAGTACCGCAAGGTCGCCGATGAATTGGAAAATGCTGAAGAACGTGCTGATTCCGCTGAGAACAACCTCCAGAAAGTTCGTCTTCAAAACCGCAGCATGTCTGCCGCCGCCGGAACAAGCAGCAGCAGCAGTGTTGTTGTAAGTATAGATGACAATTATATTATAGTAGAATAACAAAACAAAAATATTCCATTTCTAGTAATGAATCCAATTTCTAGTCAATTTCATGAGATTATACCCTATCATGAAAATTTGACAAAAATGTCACTTTTTCTCCATTAATAATGTATATAAAGAAGTTTCCGGCCTTGTGGTATGGTAGGTGTTACTGGTTATACAGAAGGTTCAAGGAAAGCTAGGTTAGATGCGCTGGCGCCGTAATATAGCCTAAACTGTGTTGACAAGGCGTTGAACCTAGTAATAAAAAGTATTTTAATAGATCAACTCTCTTACTGTATTTCCAATAGTTTGGTCTCTTGTTATTAGTATCGACAGGTGTTAATTGAATCTTGGGTTTATCTATTTATTGGACTTACACTTTCATAGTTATTTTTGTGTTTACTATATGACATTTAAATAGTAATAGTTTATGCAACCTGATTGTTTCAATATAAAAATCAAACAAAATATTGATGATTTTTTTTATAATATTCCGTATAATAAATAATGTTTTCATTTTCAAGTGTACCATTTTATAAATAGACGCGAACATGTACGAATATATTATATTGTATGATTATAATTACATTTTCATCAATATTTTCACAGGTAAAGAGGACAAAAATTGTCAGCCAGGAAATCTAAACAGTAACATCAATCTAAAACATCAAGGTAAGGTGGCTTAAATGTTTTAAAACTATACATACATCAGTGTCTACGACAACATTGAAGTCAGATGACCGGCGTTGAAATAGGCTCAATAGCTGTTTAGATACAATAAATTTTTACTGATATGTTTTATGCCGATTACTTGTATCTTTAATATCATGGTATTCATATTCTGGTATGTCAAATTATAGATTAGTTAAAAAATCTGTTATTTTGATATAATTTGATTCATTGGTATGTTATAGGCGTATAGCTCACTTGGTATAACTTAGATTTGTTTATAAACTATAATACCTTTATAGATGTATCTACATTTTTACATATGTCATATTCTAAATATTGTCATGGCAATGAACTCAGTTTATGCCAATAAAATATTTTGACTTTGACTTGACTATTAGTATTTAATATTGCCCTCGGATTTCAGTGACATCGATACATGTTCTTTACACTTTTAAATTGATTTTACATTCTATTCCATCTATATTTTCAGGCGATTTGGACTTTTTACCCCGAAATGCCGTGTTTTTAGTTTGAAATTTTACCCTGAAAGACGGAAAACGACATCATCCGACATTTTATATATCATAGGGCACACGAGGGTGATGGAATTAACATTTTATGAGATACCATAAAGTGACATTAAAATTTGCAACTCAAAATTTCCATACTTTATGGAAACAAATAACACTGGATACAATTCTATGGCTGTTGTGGTTTTGCCGTTGTTTTTGTGATTACACGAGACACTACATATTTATAATAATTGAGTATGCCAAGACTCAAATTAACTTTAAAAATAGCTGTAAGATCACTGCAGTCAGGACAATTGTTCGTGGTGCTAATAATATTGTGCTTCCGCGCGTGGATCTCATCCACTCAAGTTATATTCCAAAAAGGAGGCGGAGCTTACATCTAAAGGATGGTACGTGTATTCTCATACTGACTGCTATTGATTATGTTCCCCGGTGTAATCAAAAGCGGTCAAATGATGATCCCTCGTGTGTTTAGTCTTAGTTAAACAAATTATTTATTTTGGAAATTATTTATTTTAATTATTAAGTTATATACATTCGATGTTGTTATATAGTACATTGCCGCTAAGCGTACGACACTGTTTCAGTTTGACGTACATTGGTTGGTGATAGTATTATTGTTAAAGTTTCTAAATTATCTTGGGACAACCCTTAGAATAAAAGTGCAATAATAAATTATTAGATTGTTGTTTGTTAGTTATTCTACTTTATTTGATGGTTTAATTATGTTGATAGACTTTTTACATATAATGTTCAGTCATAATCAATGCGAAACAACTTGATTCGTACTCAAAATATATCGAGGCTGTTAAACATTAGAATAGTTCTAATTGTAGATATTTAATAGTTTCATTTGGTGATGTTGGCATAAAAATCTATGATACTATATGAATGATAGGTCTTCACACGTAATAATTATAGCTCTTGCAATCTCGAAATATTTTTGTCTTTGAATAAAGTTGTTTGACTTTGAATTGATGATAGAATACCAGTTGAAAACTGTGATGTAATGTATATTGTATACACACGTAAGACGATCGCTGTGTGGCATTGAGTCAAAATTCTGTTTCCATTCCGCTAAAATATTCATCATTACGAACGTCATCATCAATAACTAGGCATCTGTCAGCCGTTTGACTGTAAAACTAAACTAATGCCATTGTTCTGTATACATGATAACAATCATGTACTAAACACACCTACAAGTATAACATTCTAGCTAATCATGTATCTCACCGATTGATGTTTAGCGCTTGCCATATCTGGCAGCGAAGTTCTCGCATCAAACACTGTAGTGTAAAAACCTATGAACAAATACACTTCAAGGTTGTCATTGATACCTAGATTACACAAATATCCTGTTTCCAGGATCAAGAAGTGTTTCCAGATAAATATGAATGCATTGTTCAATGTCGTCTGCTTATACAGTCATGGAGTATCATTGACATTCAGAGATATCATACACTATCGCGCATGCATACCAAAATGTGCAAACGTTTTTATTTTTGATGAACATACACTTTTTCTCTTACGAACAGATGTCTGGTTACTAGGTAACAGCGGTATAAAATCAAACATCTTTGTACATTAATATTTTTGAGTGAGATTCTGTATTGCTATGCTATTAATAATTTGGCAACTGTTCAAACCATTTTGTTCTGTCTCTAAGAAACATATTCTATTTGTTAATGTACTTGTAGATTAGCGAGAACTCTCACAAACACCATGTGGTTAACTAAGAATTCCTGATATTTTACTAGCTCTTGGTACTAAATTTCTATGACTTTTATGTGAATTATGTTCTGTGGTATGAGAATAGTGAATACTACTCATAACATGAATGATAATTGATTCCACAGGAATCCTCTACCTGTGTATAATTACAAAGATGATTCCAGTCTCGTTTTGAGATCAGAACATACCTACCGCTCTTGGTGTAGAATTACTCTACCAGGTACGCACCAAACATGGCAGAAGCATTCATACAGACACTTCATATAAAACACATGTTTATGTTGCTAAGCGAGATCTTCGTTCTTGCCAAGTGGCAGCGTGCCAGGATACTTTGCTTAGTTACCGAAGGTATTACACGTTCATGTTTTTATTCCGCCTACCACCAATTAACTACATCTATGGGTACAGACATTGTGTGAAACCTAACTCTCCTTGCAATGTACAATAAACAGCTGTGCTTATCTGTTTTTCTGATTTTTGCAGACATTAGGCTTTCCAGAAAACATTTACCTGGCATTCATGCGAATAACATATTATTTTATTAGAGTAACATAGATTCAGCTAAAAGTATTTCATGATGGAATAAAGTTGCTGTATTATAGCAAAATACGCCCCAAGAGAATGTCTTGATGTTTTAGATTTTGCAAAAAAAACCCCAGAATTTTTGAGCTAGTATTTAAATCACGTAGAAGAATTAGTCTGATATACCCAGCTTTGTAGGACTTAGTTTGATATACCCAGCTTTGTAAGACTTAGTTTGATATACCCAGCTTTGTAAATTGACTTACAGGAGCGTTACGTGTCTACAATAAAACTAAATACAAAGTTTAAACTAAGCAAAAAGCAAGGCAAAATATTGTTCATTGTATTTTACTAATTTAATATCTATTTTCATAACACGCAAGGACAGCTAATGCTGAGCATATTACTGCAACAATACATTAGATTGCGCCTCTTTAAAACATAACAAAACAAATGTAAATAAATATTGTCCAATGAGGGATCATAAATGACCCTGACTAGTAATGACGTCATCAAGGATCGCCTGGAGTTTAGGGAAATTTTAGGATTACAAAGTTCAAAACAACAAAATGGAGACTATATATCGCACACGGTTTAAAACTTAAAACACTGGGAAACATCACAATATTGTGTGTGCACTTGGATAAGATAAGGAACGGCGACTGAATCAAATTAAGATTCGAACAAAGTATGGTCATCTTCATGTGGTTGTCTTGGCATAAGTCTTGGCATAAATGTAGTCTGTAGTGTCTCGAGTAAATGTTGGAAGATATCCATGCTTAACATACGTCTTAATTTGATACAGTCCACGCGTGAGGCATCTTCTGAAGTTAAAACTTCTATAAATATATTCGCGGATAGCGTAGGTTGGTTACACAGTGCAAGGTCAATTAACACAAGGTGACACAACATCAGGTCATGTGATCACGTGATGTTCTATAAAACGGAAGTGTATAATCTACACCGGAAGTATAATCTCAAAACCGGAAGTGGATGACATAGTGGACTCCAGATAGATGTGCTATCACCCCCATCAGACAGGTAGGTAAAAGGTTGTATCTGTGACGTAAGGATAAATGGGTTCAACGTACTTTCTATCCTAAAAAGAAAAAAAACAACGAGATTGTTAAATATTTGAACATTGAAATATAAAAAAAACACGAAGATGTATTGTAGAGACGGGACTCGTGGTTTACAAAGTAAGTATGAAAAATTCCATTGTTAGATCCCAAAGGAGCGGTTTCGCTAAACTTAAAATTTGAGAGTGATCTAAGTTCTCATTTTTAAGTAAATCAAATGGAAGCTTCTATCAATCATGTCATTGTTACGAGATCTTATGTTACTCTAGTTTTCAATAATTTTGTATCATTTAGATCAAATTTAGTGTTTTAAATGCCCAAGTAGCTTGTCAAAAAAAAACAGAAATTAAAAAAATCTCAATTTAAAAAAGTTTTGTGAAACCGGTCTCACGAAGTAAGCATGTAACGACTAGATTTAAACTTAAAAATAAAAAAGCCTGTATGGTTAAAGGTGCTGTTTCAAATGTATTGCTAGTAGTTGGTATTTGCAATGTCCGTCATAATATTGTTTTGCGAATTTAGATATGAACTGAATTAAAACATTTGGATACCACAACTGTTTCCAGGATATATGAAATAAATATACCACTGGGAGATAAAGGAGGCATCCAGTTACAATATAGTGCGTACAAAAAACAAAACACTGTTTATAATAACAATAGAATAAACTAATCCACTACGAGGGACGCTCAGGATGACAATAACATAAACATGTGATATGTTTTACGATTGTCTTAGTTGTTAGAGTGTAATGGAAAAGATTTTTTCCAGCACAAGCAAGATTTACCAACAAATGGTGGTATCCATCATGCTAATTTTGTTACAATGAATTTTATTTTCATTACTGCCTACCCCAGAAATGGATTATCTCATTTCTAATTTTTACCAAAACACGTTTTGTTTTTTGTACGCACTATAGTTTAACAACGATTGACCAATGTTGTTCTACCTACGTTGTAATTAAAAGAGGCAACACGTATTTATTTTATTACAAAAAATGTTACAATATCATTATAGTCCACAGACGAGAAGGTTACTGTTGATAATGAACAATACATTGTTATTGATAAAACTTACTATTAAATCAAACCCAATCACTGGCATGGTTTTATGTTTACTTATATGAGATAAGGTCAAATGGTTAAAACAGGTATTTATAATGTTTTGTTGTGTGTTTATAAATAAGGTTAACTTTATCGTCTGCGGACAACATTATAATATTTATGTTTACAATAAATAGCATTAATAAAACAATTTTTGTGTTAGTTGGTTATTACTTGAAGTTGGAAATTTGGATAAACTGCAATGAACAATCATAGAATGCTCTTTGACTTATTGCATGCTTTAACTGTGCAATTTGTCACCGAGTATGCTATGATGGTTCAAATAAGAAGCAAAACAGGAATATAAAAATGATAGCTTAAAGCATAAACTAAGGGAGAAAAATCAAGCATCGTTCAACTACATGTAATATGAAGCCTTAATGTAAGTATTGCACAGTCTTTAAGTTTAATCAGATAGATAATTCATGGATTGCCTCCAAGACTGTTGTAACTCGCTCTTTAATGCAATGCACTTACTACAGTCTTGCAGGCAACCCTCTAAATCATTCAGACCGAGGTTGAGATCAAACAGGAAACAGGTTGTAAGGGACCTTTGGTATATAATATTGAACAGTAGTCTCAAGTGCTTCATTAAACATTTGTTGACACTAAAATGATTGTTTACTAGCTGTGGACAGGTTTAATTGAACCAACTGGACAGTGAACTTAAAGTCACGTGATGTCCAACAAAGTAATACAGGATCATTGGTAATGGTCATTTTTTGAAAAGTTGTATTGACCATCAACAGTGTAGAGAGACATTAAAAGTATGTGAGTACGTGCGATTGGTTGTGCATGATTCTGTCACATTCTTATAAAGGAAAGATACTCAATAAGAATGAAAATACCCCTTGTTTCATACATGCTATTCATAACTAAAACTTTATCTGTTAATGGTATTTGAATGCAAAAGACAATCATCGTAAAAAACACCTTGAATGTATGATGTTTCTGGGTACTAAAATTGTACAAGGATGGATCTATATTCTATATTGAAAAACAACAATATATATAATGCACTGGAGCCTAACATGCGAAACAAGTAAGCAGATTTTATATAATTCATGCTATACTAAATAATGAAACGTGTGTTATTCGATAACATGAAAGTAAATAACCGTGGCATTGAAGATATGTATGGTAAAGAAAGATATGTGTGATACTATTTTTTTTTATTTACTCTTCTTTAACTGTAGACAGAGTCACGCGGCAGACATTTTGTAGCACCAAATCAACGTTTCCGGGATATACCAGTACTAGACGATCATTCTATGTAAGCATTTTCATCAATTTCCTTGGATAAAAAATCATAGACGGTAGTTAGGCTCAAATTCACCTTCCTTACATAGTGAGAGATAGCAGTTATTTCAAACGGGTCGGAGGAAATGTCTGATTCTCGTGTGATAAACGCGCATTAACTAAGCGACCTTAACCACTCAACCACAAAGGCGAATTGAATGATAAAAATATAGCTAAATGCGATAAACGCGAAATAAGAATCAGACACTAAAAATTACAATCAAATTTAGAAGCACCAAACAGCCATAAAATTGGTCTGACGAAAGAGCTATTATGCTTTGCCTGTTCAATAAATAGCGCCGATCAAGTTATCACATTTTGCGGTTTACGTTTTAGTTTTAAAACAAAGGTTTGTTTGTAATAACCTACTCCCCTGATAAATTGTCTGCGCGAAAGAGATGAACAATCCTACGTGTACAATCAAGATACATAAACCCAATCTCTGATACCGATTGATAAAATCAGAATTAATCCTTGACATAGCCTCGTATTATTATGATACAATGTAAGTACATTTGAACTGAAATATTTTCCATACAAAATTGAAGGAGAAAGGTTTTATAGGTATATAAGAGTCCATATGGTAAGAGGTATAGCCAATTAAAACCACAAGCCTTGAAATGATCAATAGTTTCTAGCCATAAGCACTTAAACGGCACTTGGTATTTATGACCATCTTCTAGTAAAACAGTATAGTTTACATAAACTAATTGGATATGATAAACGTCTGTAAGTCATGAACTGTAATGTGCCCCCACACAATGAGATAAAAAATATACGGTTCAGTTAGGCATGTTGCTATGTTTCCAAAGCTACAGGTTTTTTCTTTTCTAAAGTTTTATCAGTGATGTTAAAATTTAAGTTTGATCTTAATGACTGTTGCTCGAATAAGAAATAAACGATGGACCGAGGAAACGTATAGATTAAACAGAACATTTTAGTTTTGTTAATTAATTGCTTGATAAGACCCACTTAATCAAAATGAAGGACAATGCATCATAAACACACCAATGATTTATTAGAAATGAATAAATAAAAAGTTGTCCATACCCGACAATTTAGGCGTCTTGAATAAAAAATCTACAATCTAAAGCTTATCTTAAGACCCCTAAAATATACCGGTATTTTGTAAAAATTTAGTTTATTAAGCTTTATAGTATATATATGGGGCAAAACGTAATTAAATCCAATCATTACTTCATCATAATATATTCAAAATGTTTTACCAGACTCTATCCTAGCTCGTAATGTAAACGATATTTTATCGCAGCGTTTGATGTACTAGAATTCTAAGAATCACTTGATAAAACTTTTCATTTTGACCCATTCAAATTGAGTAAAAATCAACTTTCAAATAGATAAAAAGAAATAGATAGATTCACACATTGAATGTTTTCTACATTGTTTTATTGAATAACAAAAAGACAATTGAAAGACACAACCGGAAGAAGGAATGACATAGAAGGAATGAATCACATGACCGGTTATTGCGAACTAAAACGATAACAAACAAGTCTCTTATTCTATTGTTCTTGCGATTCAGCGTCATCGGTTTCAGTTTCAATAGCTGAAATATCAACATTGGGAGTTTCAACTAATGACGTGTCAACTGCAACATTAGAAGAGTCAACTACTTGAGTTTCAACAGGCGCATAATCAACCAATGGTGTTTTGACAATCGCACTGTCAACCTCTGGAGGGTCCATTAGCGCATTTTCTACCAAATTGCTTCCGACAGCGACAGTGTCAACCACTGAAGTGCCAACAGTGGCAGTGTCAACCAAATTGGTTCCGACTATCACAGTGTCAACCACTGGAGTGTCAATAGTCGCATTGTCAACCAAATTGGTTCCGACTGTCGCAGTGTCAACTACTGGGGTGTCAATAGTCGCATTGTCAACAAAACTAGTTCCGACAGTCGCAGTGTCAACCACCGGGGTGTCAACAGGTATAGTGTCAACAACTGGATCTGGTGTGATTGTCATAGTATCTTGAACAAATTTTGAAGTACGGGCAAAAGAGTCTAGAGTATCTACATTAATATCAGATGTTTTATTGTGAATATAATCCGAGGTTCTATCCTGAGAATATCTAGATCTATAAGGTGTATAAGTTGGAAAATCATCCCTGGTGTTTTCATGGTGGTATGACGATGTGTTCAATGATCTAACTGAAAATGGTGATGAAGCCCGGACGTCGTCCATGTAGTCGTCTACTATACTATAAAAGGAACTTCGTCGTGATCTTGGTGTGTACAATGATTCCTGTGTAAACATGCACACAAAATTCAAAATTAGATGATAGACGCTACGAAAGCGATGTAGCTAATACGCCTGCCAATCCATTATTATGATCGTTTTAATTAACATTAATTACTACATTTATCAGACTTGCTTTTAAATTTGCCATTGTGAGCAACCGTGACAAATTCAAAAGTGCCTGCAGATATATAATTATAAAGTTACATTAGGGAAATGTTCGAAGTTTCTTAACACCACACGATCATAATTATGGATGGTTAGAGCTCATGAAATGCATAAGTTGAATTATTTCCATTGTTTGAAGATTGCAAACGAGTTAAAGCACCCCTTAGACTTCCATTCAAATAAAAAAAATCAACAAATGTTGCCAAGTTCGTATATTTCTTCTTTTATAAAATTCATTTAAAACACAAATTATTGTCCCAAATATACACAAATTACACGAGATTTCGTCAATGGAAATAATTCGACATCAGACTATATTGTTTAACAATACCCATACTATATTTGCTAAGCTACCATAAAAGCATTCACACTGGGTGTAAGTTGTCAAGCATCCAACAAATTAGTATCTATAGCTACGACATTGTCTTTACCTATATTTCTATAAGAAGAGTTTACATTTCGTGACTGATTGAGGTTTTCTTAACCTGAAAGTTATATTGCCAATATAAAATCATTTTAGCACATAGCAACAGAATAAAGAATCCAAATCAAACTATGCGTTTGCTTGCGTGTAATCAGAACGAATTTTTTTATCAAAACTGGAGATTTTTTATCTTCAGATTATAAGTAATAGTTGAGCGCTATTTTCCATTCACTAAAAATGTAATAGATCTACGATTACTGTCACAATATGAAATGAAATTCTGAGACAAAAGTTGACAATTAAAAGTAATAAGAAAATTTCTAAATGCTTTGTAGAAGGTAATAAGAATCAATTACGTTGTTAGAGTTCAGGCAGCTGCATTATTGATCAAAAATTATACTTTACTGATAATACGACTTGCAAAATCATTGCAAGTGATTCAATCTCAATTTATTATTTAATTTTAATAGAAATATATTTTAAAACATTACCACAGTTGTAGCGCGGGTAGCTGACATGCTTCGGTTCTGGACTCGAACCTTAGCAAGTTGGTTCTCAGCAGAGTCAGCGCGTGATTCGGCATCTTCCAACTCTTCATGAACCTTGCGGTATTTAGCGAGATTGATAGCTGCTACCTCTTCCTATAATTGTAGAATATCATATTATTATAGACTGTTATATGTTTTTTTTCAGATTCATGATTACGTTACAATAACTTATTATGTATTTACTTGGAACGAAAAAGAGATACAGTGTGGTGGTTTAAAGGGGTCATTCATAACGGTGATCATGTGACTTGCCAATAGCAATTGCGTCACGTAGTTGCACACAATGGGTACAAAATGAGGTATGTTACTTTTCTATATTGTGCTGCACAAAATGAATACACAAAATAACACTCATGAATGGGCAGACCATATATACCAAGGAATGATTAAACAGTTTATAAATTAGCTCTCGAAGACTTATTTGATACTCGTTTAGTAATGAGCCATTCTAAACTCGAGAAAAAAACTATGAAAAACTTTTATTTTTAAATTAGAACTATTGTTATATAAGTACTTACAGCTTCCTCGGCTTGGCGTTTGTATGTCTTGATCTTTGCTTGGAGTTTGTCAATCAAGTCTTGTAAGCGTTCTTGGTTCTTTCTGTCTTCATCAACTTGGAAGGCGAGTTCTTTAAGACGTCGGTCAGCCTTGCGCATGTTCTTCTGTGTCTCAGCATGACGTCTCTGTTCGCTATCGTATTCACCCTCGAGTTGTTGGATCTAAAGACAATATATACCAAAATGATAAATAAATAATTTTTCAACACTTTTACTTCACAGCTCCTAATCGGCCACATTATTGTACATAAGTAAAATTGCATTCACAGAAAAGAATGAAATATTCGGCGTAAAAGAAGTATGTTACAACATAAAGTTTGCGTATCTTGTTTTTTTAAGTGCGTGATTTCTTAAATTATAAGATCTGACATTATGTCGGTAAACACAACGGAGAGATAAAACTTTGTTAATTCGATATGTCAAATCTAATACAGTCTAGCAAAAAAGAACTTACTCTTGCTTCGAGTTTGGTGATCTGTCTCTTTCCACCCTTGAGAGCTTGTGCTTCAGCCTCATCTAAACGAAGAGTGAGTTCCTTGATCTGTGATTCAAGAGCATGACGTGCTTTCTCAACTGATGATGAATGATCTTTTTCATTACGGAGTTCATCAGCAAGACGGGCAGCATCAGCGACGGCTTTTTTGGCTTTCTCATCAGCAGATCTTACTTCAGAGCTCATTTCATCAAGGTCAGTTTGCATTGCACCAATATCACCTTCAAGCTTCCTCTTTTGACTTCCAAGTGTCTGGAGACTGGCAGAAAGTTCATTTACGCGATCAGCTGTTTCAACAAGTTCATTTTCAGTGGCTTTGCGTGCTCTTTCAGCAGATTCGAGAGCTGAACGAAGCTCCTCACATTCGACTTGTACAGCAGCTGTACGTCTTTCGGCAATTGCGGCTGATTCAGAAGCTTCGCTTGTCTTACGTTGTTCTTCTTCAAGTTGTGCTTGTATTTCTCTGATTATATCCTGGAATCGTTTAGCATTCTTTTCTGCTTCCGCTCTGTTGCGGTTGCTAATATCCAAAGAACTTTCGAGCTCATTGATGTCTTGTTCGAGCTTCTTACGGATTTTGAGGGCTTCGTTGCGTCCCTTAGTTTCAGCCTCGAGACTTGCACCCATTGAGTCAAGTGCTCTTTGATGGTTGCGTCTAAAATAAAAATAAACATGCAAGAATGCTTTTAGTGCATTTTTCCATATCATAGAATCATACATGATTAAGTGTATGAATTATAAGTACCAGCATCGTTGAACTACTGTATTTTACATATTTCTATTTTACAAATTGGTAATTATCTATTTACGCATTATATTAATTTTAATATATTCTTAGTTGATATTTAGTTAATATAATTAACATAAAACGAAATAAATTGCGTTTACGCTCGAAAGTGCTTATGCAATACAAACCTTGTGTTTTCGAATTCCTCTTCCTTCTCGGCAATACGTCTATCGATTTCTTGTCTAATGGAAGCGATTTCGAGTTGGGCACGTGACACCTTAGCCTCTTCTTGTTCAAGAGCACCTTCAGCTTCCTCAAGGGCAGCTTGCAATTCTTCCTTTTCCATCTCAAGACGTCTACGAGCTTTGTCATTTTCGTGAACAGCTCTACCACCTTCGTTGAGCTGATCAGAGAGGTCGGCGATTTCGTCTGAAAAAGAAATGAAAGAAGTGATTATGAAAGATTTATTACCAATAACTTAATTTGATACATGCAATTTATTTGGTGTAAAAATTGTAAACTTACAACTAAGCTTTTTTATCAAAGATTAATAAGCAAAACGACATAATTCTGATCACACCTGAGTAGGCTGGACAAAGTTGTGTCATAGGCGAAATATGATTTGTACAATTTTAATAGTTTAAGACAATAATTATTGAGTGTATTTTAGATAAATAAATAATGAAAGCAATGAAGCAGTACTAGACTTACCAGCCAAATTTTTGTTTTCTCTCTTAAGAGCCTCGTTTGTATCACAAGATTCTTCAAGTTGAATTTTGAGGCGGTAGAGTTCAGCAGAGTAGCTTCGACTTTCTTTCTGTGCATTTTCAAACTCACTTTGAACAGCACGTACTTTAGCTTGCCATTCGGCAATGGTCTTGTCGAAGGAGCGGTTTCTCTTCTCAAGCTGGTTGACTGTAGCATTGGCTCTGTCAAAGTTCACAACAGCATCCTCAAGTTCGCCAGCAAGACGGTTCTTTGTCTTTTCAAGACCATTTGCTTTGGCAGTAGCAGCCTCGGCAATTTGTTCCATTTCTTGAAGTTTGATCTGGAGTTTGCGTTTGGCTTCTTCAAGCTCATCAGCACGAGCCATTCCTTCGCTTTCGTACTTGACACGCCATTGTTGAGCTTCAGCATTAGCCCTGGAAAGTTGTCTCTGCATATCAGATTTGGCTTCTTGTTCCTCTTCAAGTTGTTCACGAAGACCATCAAGATCAGCTTGGAGGTTGCGGATTTCACTGGCGAGTTTTTGGCGACCCTATAATATAGTTAAACCATATAAATTTTAGTCAAATGCTACATGAGAGTAGTTTATGGTTTATCCTTTATAGTAAGACTAATATGAAAATGTATAATTTAACAGATACCAGTAAAACATGAAAAAAGAGCAAAATTAAATAAATATCAAATATTTTGTTTGTGCACCCAACATGCATTTGATATAATTAGGAAAGAGATAAATAAAATCGCATTATTTCTTTAATTAACTTACCCTGGCCTCATCTTCAAGAGCACGCTTTGATTCTTCGAGTTGAGCCAAAAGGCTTTGTCTCTCTCTGTTAAATTGGTTAAGTTGGCTCTCAGCATCTTCAAGTTGACGAGCTAATTCACCATTTTCATTCTGAAGTCTAGCCTTTGAACCAGAGAGATCTTGGATGTTGCGATTAGATTCTTCGAGTTGACTGTTCAAGTCAGAGATTTGAGCTTCAACTTGTTTAGACATTTTCTCAGACATTCCCTGAAAAACACGTTTAATTTATTAATTGTACACACGGTTTAGTAATTTTAACTTTGCAACAACAATCTCTACTAGTAATAAATATAATGTTATGTTGGTCGCTGAAAATGTTTGCAGTTTTAAAGACACGACGATGAAATTAATCAGTAGCCTTTATAGTTCTGTGCATTTATACAGTAAAATGAACATGCTGTTTCCTGTGTGATACGTAAATTTAATTACGAGCTAGTTACTAACTAACTAAGCAAGATATAAAACAATACATTATTAACCCATCTGATCGATGGATTTCTGTTAGTATGATGTTGATAAAAGTCAACAAATTTAATTTAAACAGAATTACTAACCTTGTTTTTAGAAACATGTTCAATCTGAGCATGAAGGTCATCAATTTCGCTCTTTAATTGTAACTTTTCTCTTTCAATCCTAGAAAAACAAATGAAAATATAAAGGACTTTATTCAAACATAGAAATTAATTTTAAATACAGCTTCAGATTTCTGTTTGAGTAAATGGGACAAGACGCTTCTTAATACAGATATAACGATAGTATAGAATAATTCTAGAATAATACTAGATGCCTTAGTAAGCCAAATTTGTACTTACTTTTGTTTTGTCTTTGTGAGTTGATCGACTTGGTCAGCCATCTCATTGGCGGCATCCTGTTGTTTCTTTCTAAGAGAAGCAATTTGAGATTCAGACTGAAGAGCTTGTTCTTCAAGATCACGACGAAGTTTGAGCAATTCTTGTTCACGTTTCTTGTTAAGTTCAACTTGAGCAGCGGTAGCTCCGCCAGCTTCATCAAGACGTTCACCAAGCTCTTCAAGTTCACGATTAAGTTCATTTCTTTGTTTTTCAACCTAAAAAGCATTAAATGAAAATCGTTTGATTAATATTTCATGGCATGATTATGATAGGAAGAAAGTTGAATATAGTACAGATTTTATTTTGCATTCATGATTTCGTCGCCGAATTGATTCGTTTTAGTAAAAGCCACATTATATAACATTTTTTATGTTTTTTATTGGGTTTAACGCCGTGTCAGCACAATTTATGTCATTTTACGGCATCCAGTGCACCTATCTTTCCCGGACCCTTGTCTATCTACCCTTACACAAGGCCGGAAACTTCTCCATATATCTTATTAATGGAGTAAAATTGCCATGATTGTCAAATTTTCATGTAAGGGTATAACCTCTCCGGGTGGGATTCGAACCCGCTCTTCTTCCGGGACATGAGATTCCAAATACCGGCCCGCTTCCAACTGCACCATTGACCCGGGAAAAGTTCATGAGAATCACTAGGAAAAAACTTCCATATTCTTTAAAAAACTGTCATCTCACAAACATTATGAGTTATTTTCATTCACTTGGCTCGTGTATGCGTCATGATCAGTAAGGGTGCGAATTTCTTCCAGTGCCCCCAAAATCTAGGCTCTCTGAAGATATGTTTGTCATACAAATCAACTGCTTGTGGCTGGGATCGAATCTGCGACTTTTTTGTATTCTAAATAAAGTAACTTGAATCGACATCAGGATGTATACTTAACTAAAATAATAACATATTTATTTTATAAAACAAAGTACACATCTCTATTACTTTGTGTCACTAAAAAGCTAACTGATTCAAATGCTCGTGAGTATAATGTAAAGTCAAATAATTTGAAAATTACCTTAGCTCTGGCTTGTCTTTCAGCTTCAAGCTCTTCTTCAAGCTCTTCAATACGGGCAAGAAGTTCTTTGATTTTCCTTTGAAGTTGAGCAACAAGCGATTGTTCATCTTCAAGTCTTGAGTTAAGGGATTTGATCTCAGCCTCCTTCCTGCAAGTTTAGCATAGAATATTCTTTAACAATGAATAAATAAACACTATTAAGCGGTATATCTTCATCTTAAACTGAATCGTAACTGTTTTTCAATTTTTAATGGAAAGTGATATTCTACATGTATAATAAATGATAACTCCTTTCAGAATGTGTAATATCTTTAGTTAAAATATACCACATTTCCTTTGATTCTGGATACAGATACAGTACTTACTTCTTGACATTTCCTTCAAGGTCACTTTTCACACGTTCAAGATCTTCAACAGCGTCTTGTGTATTCTTTAAGTCCTGTTCTACCTTCTTCTTGGCCTTTTCAACATCAGCTCTAACCTTCTTTTCGCGTTCAAGGTTATCTTCCAACTATGATGAAAAAACATTGAAGAATAGACTTTATTAAAAGTTTTTATTACATTCAAAGTACAGTAATAGATCTAAAAATATGACGTTATTGAAACTTGCATTAGTGTTCTGCAACCTCACATCATAGTTTCTAATACACTTATCTCACAATTGCTGTTTAATTAAACGACCAATGGTGTCATTAGCAATAATATAGAATAAGAAAAACAAACTATTCAGCAATATCGATTTTGTTTATATTTTAAAGCATTATTTTAGTAAAGTATTTAAATAAATCATGACGTTTGTTCAAACACGTTTAAAAGTACATTACCTCGTCAAGAGTAGATTCGAGCTTTTGTTTTACTTTGTTAAGATGGTTGACTTTATCTTCCTCAGCAGCCAAAGCTTCTTGTGTTTTCTTTACTGTCTCTTCCAAGTTCTTCTTGTCCTTGCTCAATTTGCCAATCTGTTCGTCTTGTTGTGCCATCTCTCCTTGGAGTGTTTTGATTTGGTTGTCTTTGGTGGCCTTGTCTTGCTCAGCCTTTGCAAGAGTACCTTCAAGGTCTTCAATATTACTCTTGAGTTTAGCTTGTTCTTCCTCCATTCTGGCTTTAACAGAAGCAAGTTCGGCAGCAGCTTCTTCCTCATCCATACATCTTTCTTCAAGATCCTTGATTTGTTGTTGATAATCAGCCTTTTGTTGGATAAGGCTTTCAATCTTTTCTTCGCAGTCAGCCAAAGTGTCTTGTTCAGCTTGAAGCTGGAAGAACATATCGTCCTTAGATCTCTGAAGTACGACATTCTGTTCTTCGAGTTCTTTCTTAATTTTCTCAACTTTAGCGAGTTCTTCCTTTGTTTTCTTGAACTCTTCTTCCATCAGTTTCATCTCGTCTTCAGCACGAGCAGCACTGAGAAGAGGCTTGACCTTGGTGTAAAGTTTCCACCATTGCCAGTTTCTCAATATCATCCATTTTCTGATGTTTCTCTGGATTCGGGACAGACCAGTTCTGTAATTAGAAACATTGAGAAGTGTTACAGTTTTATATTTTTATTCAAATAATCAAAACATTTATATGACACAAACAAAAATATGTTTAAATGTATTGTTGCATTGAATGATGTTCAAATTAAGATAAGATAGGTAGGAGCAACAAATTAATATGATAATGTTAACTGATTGATCCAGTAAACATCCAAGAAAGTGTCATTAATTAGTTCATGTGTATAAAATCAATATTTACCTCTGGTCCTGGAGTTTCTTGTACTGTTTGCGCATGAGATAACCTCTGATCCAGGCTTGGAACAAGGACACAATCTTAGAGAGACGTTCGTCACGCATATCTTCAAGCATACCCAAGACACCAGCCTTGAAGAATACCTTAGTGTTTCCAATCTTGTATTCATTTGGATCCATTTGAAGAGCATCCAAGATCTTTTCAGTGACCTGTTTACCATCAACAAATCCTTGTGGGATAGCATTTGGAGCCAAGATAGAGTATCTGTAGGGAACGAACGGGAAAAAACAACATTAAAACGCGTCAAAACTCCAACATAGCGAGATTTAAGTGCATTAGCAAAGTATTATATAGAAAGTTTCCAGTAAAGTATGTAATCTTATAAAAACGCGTATTAAAAAAGTTTTGTTTTGAATAAGCTTTCGAGATATTTGATTTACTAGTAAAACATTTTATTCAAGTATAAAAAAAACATAAGCATACCTCTGTTTGAATTCAGAGTAGACGACTCTGCTTGGGAAACCCTTTCTACAAATACGGATACCTTCAAGTACACCGTTACATTGGAGCTGGTTAAGTACAAGAGCAGCATCAATGACACCTGGTGATTTTGTCTCGTTGGGAATGATGCAACGGACAAAGTGAGGGTGAGTGGTGTACAAATTTTTCATTAATTTGTTAAGGGATTCCTGCAAAAGATATAAAACAGTATTAAAAGATTCTGTAAATGAAAATGTGAAATAGAGGCATATTGAACAAACAGTTTAAATATACATTTATTCATAGGTCTTGGTATATTGTGTTTTGGTTCTTCTTAAGATAAACTTGACTTTATATTTACTTAAATAATTTGATGTGACAAAGCAAGTATCCAAATGACATACACATAATGATTTGAAATATCTTCTTTCATCTTCATGTTCAGTTTTTCAAAGATATTGCCAAGATAATACTTTGTTAAAAACAAAACATGTAGCAGCTGAAGGCATCATACTTACTCTATGGGTAGCCGAAATAGTCTGGAAAGCGGAAGATTTGCCCTTCTTCTTCTGCCCTCCAGCTCCAGCCTCTGTAAAATTATAATAAATCGCTTTAATTATAGGAAGCAGTTAAAGTCTAATTAAAGGAAAGTGAGGATATATTTTAGTTGCATACGAGGCGAGACATTCTCTTAACATGCGACTTAAACATTCTATAAATCTTTTACATGTACATCACGCTATGATATATGAAATAAATTAATTTTGCATTGCATAAAAAGCACAAAGGGACTACAAGTATTTGTTCCAATAAGAACAATAAGTCAACAATGTTTAGTATTTACTTTCAAATAGTTAAATGTTAAAAAGGTATTCTCACCAGGTGCTGCGAACAACATATGGACAATGTGTTCCTTAGATTGTTCAAGAAGAGCAACAACAGTCTCGTTCAATGGATCCTTATTCTTCTCAAGCCAGTTGGTGATGTTGTATGGTACCTAAAGTGAAAAAATGTCAGAATTGTAAACGAATTTTAACCTAGTTCTTATTAATGTATACAAATATAGTATCAAAGTGTTGTACAGTAAAACTTGGATATAACATACTCGCTGGGCCAAAGAAAAAAAGGTATGTTATAACCGAGGTATGTTAAATCCATATAGCATACTAAGTATGTTATATACAAAATATGAAAATTTGGCCAGGAAAAATGGTATGTTATAACCGAGTGTATGTTATAACCGGGTATGTTATAACCAAGTTCTACTGTATATATCTTAGTCAGTACGTGTTATGACTGTAAAAGTCAGAAATAAAAAAATGTCCGGAATTCAGATTATTTGTACTAAACATTCATAAAAAGTTATATCAAAGAAATCATCGTAGCAAAAATGTATCACTTACAGCTCCGGCATAATGTCCAAGTTCAAAGTGAGCACTGCCACCACCCTTTCTGCTTTTCACTGGTTTAGAAAAGTTCTTAGTTTTTCCAAGATGGTTAGTCATGAGTTTTTCCTCAAAGGTCTTGTCAGAAGCCTTGGGGAACATGCATTCTTCTTCAAGGATGGATAAGATACCCATAGGCTGTAAAAAAGTAATACATTTGTTAAACTTACTATAGTTATACAGTTATACGTCAACAATCAATTTGTTTTATGCAAAACATCAATTATATGTTCAATAATACACAAATGTGTTAAATCTTTGAAGTGTGATATTAAATAATAGATCACTTCATAAGTAGTGAATAAACAGTATTCAATCAGTAGTTAATTTCCCAATATGATAATATCACAATCACGTTTAGTATAAAGTAGATCTATATAATATCAAACAATTATGATACCTTTTCAATAAGATCGATACAGGCTTGCAAGTCCATACCGAAGTCAATGAATTCCCATTGAATGCCTTCCTTCTTGTACTCTTCTTGTTCCAGTACAAACATGTGGTGGTTGAAGAATTGCTGGAGTCTTTCATTGGTGTAATTGATGCACAATTGCTCGAAGCTGTTGAACTGGAAAAAACATTTGAAAGAGCATTGATAATAATTGGTAATAGGTAGTAACAATATGGAAGTACGAACGCAGGTATGTGACAAATGTACAGTATATCGAAGCTGTAAAGGAAATTTAAAATGCAGTATGTAAACACTGTGTCCATTCGAAAGTTTTAACAATAAGAAATAGGCAACGGAGACTCAATTTACTTTTTCAAACCGCTGACTCTTAAGGAGACAGAAACTAAAGATAATAATGGTTGAAACAAAAACATTGAAGTAAAAATGTGAATTGAACATGACAAAAACAGATTTTACTTACATCAAAAATTTCGAAACCTGCAATGTCCAACACACCAATATAGTAGTTACGCTTAGCCTTGGTATCAAGGGTAAGATTGACTCTCTTGACAAGCCATCCGAACATACGGTCATACAGAGATTTAGCCAAAGCGCTGACAGAGTAGAGTACTTGATCCTTGTTACGACCCTGGGTGACGAACTCGGTACCGACCTTGATCTTTGGTTTTAACAAACCCTTGAGCAAATCTCCACTGTTGACACCAAGGAGGAAAGCGACCTTCTCAGCCTCTGAAAACAGTTAATGAAAACTGTTATAGAAATCATTAGGTTGAAAGCTGATATTATTGTTACAGAAAGGTCAATGCTTATCAGTATTTATTGACATTTGATTAAACAACATCATTGTTTTGATGATCCAAACATTTTCCAGTCGAAGGAACAAGCATAGAAAACATTTCGTGTAAACTTTACAGAACATTATTATGATATCCCACATACCGGCAGTTCCGTCGGCTTCAGCCTGCTCCTCTCTTTGATGCTGTTTGAACTTCATTTCACCAAAATGAAGAATAGTAGCGGTGCACTTGTACATACTGTTCTTTTCATCTTGAGTGAAGCCCAAAACGTCGTAGGCACTCTGAATACAAATACAAAAGAAATGTAAGATAAGTCATTCTTCTGTAGGGCAGTTCTGTATTACTTTAGTTTTTTACCAGCATTATTGTTTCAATAAAAATTTTCATTGCAAAAGTTATTTTAATACATGATTTATGTATATAGAAAATATTAGGTTAGTGTCAATCTGTATCTAGTTTATCCGGCAAGTTGGAGAAAGGTTTATACGGCGAGGCTTGCCGAGTCGAATAATCCTTTTGGAGACGAACCGGATAAACTAAGAACAGATTGACACTAACCTAATATTCTATTTATCCTACTCACATTCGCTTGATTGACTAATTTAAAATTCGAAAATTGTGCGTTTAACATGCTTTAAATTTAGATGACCAAATTGAAGCGCAATTATTGTGTTAAGCGGTCTTATAAGTGTTTGCGTGTCAAGAAATAAGCCTGATGATTGACTCCATTATAATTAAGTAAAGGCAATATTTTAAATGTAAAAAAAAGAAATTTCTAAAATAAACTTGATTTTTTAAATAAACAAGGAACAATCCATTTTTGGACGAATGAATCGCTTGCGAATTTTCCGAGGACGAATAAGTTTTTAAGACGTCATGTAAGTAAAGTTTGTTGTCAACATGGCGGTCGCATTTAGTAGCGTTTGTAGGATTCGTCATTTAACGAGTTTACTTTTATTTATCATGGATTTAACCGATATTATCAGGATAATGTGTTATTCAAACTTTAAATTGACGATATGGATATAAGGATTATTAAGGGAAATACACTCGCAGCGACGATGAAGGGATGTCATCAATTTTCAGAAAATGGCCAGGAGTCAGTGCCGTCAACGTCGATGATGATTTTTGAAGCCAGTTTCATTATATTTAATTTATGCGTGGCTTGGCTTTGGTAAAACAATAGTCAACCTATGTGTTTACTATATAATGGCTGGATATTCGTCAAAATATACACAGAAAGGAATTCAGTGCAAATTTTGGAGTTTGGCACTGTACAGCGTCAACGATTGAGTTTTTGTAAAATTTGAATGATGAAGTAAGTGATTTAATTAAAGATTTATATTGAAATTGTTTGTAAAATCCCGTATTTGATTATTTTGTGTAAAATGTATTTGTTAAGTTGTCGTTAAAAGAATAAAACGCAGCCGCTTTTGACGCCCAATGTTATGATTATGTAGCAAAGTAGTCCGTCAATGCGTAGTCACGTGACTGCCGAATAAAGCAACGCTGCCGAATAAAGATAGGTTTATTAGGTCAACAGGTTTTCCTTCTAAAAGATCACTTTAGGGTAGGATAAATATCAATATATAAATCTCAAGAGCAGCTCATACCTGCCTCTATGATATAATCTTTGCTTATGGCTTTTTACTACATGGTAAATTATATGATTATTTATCACAGAAAACAGAAGTATATTCTAGGTCAAGAATAAAATACTTGGAATTGAACATTACTGATGCGTTATGGTTGCTTAGGATACATTGTTACATTATTTGGTCCGATATATAGGGTTATGAATAATACTATGATATTCCCTTACATCGGTGAGTTGCATTTCCTCAACGTCATCGATACCATCGACAGTGAGCACACCCTGGTTGATGAAAGAATAAAGTCCAGCATCTGGCTGCACCAAACAGAGCTCTGTAAATAGAATGTTGACAACAGTTTATATAACCGGGACATTTTTGTTCATAATGATAATTTTAACAAAGCAATGGATGTAAAATTAGCTAAAATGTCATGTTGTAGTACCAAAGAGAAAATAACTTTATTCAGAAAATTCAAATGACTCAAACAGCAATATAATTTGTTTTACT
Organism: Mactra quadrangularis; assembly: GCA_025267735.1. Taxonomy (NCBI): domain Eukaryota; kingdom Metazoa; phylum Mollusca; class Bivalvia; order Venerida; family Mactridae; genus Mactra; species Mactra quadrangularis. Next base: position 21,809,250 of record CM046303.1, read on the forward strand.
TTGCAGACGAAGCCAACACAATCAACAATAATGACATTTATTTTGTTCTTTCGACGTTCCGTTGCATTGACTGCATCAGATGAATTTTAACTGGATGAATTCAAGCGTAAAAATATGTGTTGTTTATAATTAGCTTAACACTTATGTTCCTTCAAAAGAAGCTCTAATATTCATGCGTGATTACAACAACCATCAGTGCAGATTAAGAATTAGTTTCGATAGCCACATAGTCGACAGTGCTCATCTGGAACCTCTACTTACGAAATTATGCCGACATACATACAAACATGTACATTGATTGATAAAAGCAAATATTACCATGGTATTTTGGAAGAGCTGAGGAGAGCAACTGGTAGAAGATGTGGTAGTTTCTCTCAGCAGACTGTTGGTATGTTACACGAGACTTCTCCAAAAGGTATGTCTCAATGTCAGCTCCGGCAATTTTACCAGTGGGGCCGAAGTGGATACGGATGAACTTACCCTGTCAAGGAGCATAATATAGATCTATATAATAATGCTTTTAATTATGTAAAGATTATTGTGTACTCATTTATAAGTCGAGTAAAACCACGAAAATTGTTTCGAAAATATCTTAAAGACACTTTAGAAAAACCTACTTTTGTGTCATCATAAATCTAAAAAATAACTACCAAAATGCTGATCGAGTATTAAAAAACTTTATATAGATATTGTATCATAACAGATAATTAATAATTATGTTATAAACAAAATGTCATCATTTCAAATATTAGTTAAATTACTAATAACACAGCTTCTGTGCGTATTTTATGACATTTGAGACAACTTCACAGCATTAATACAGCGGTAAACTTAAAATTGCAATACTGCAATATCAATTATTTAGCCTGAAATACAAGTTTTTATGTTATATATACATACCTCAACAAAGGGTACGGGGTTGAAAATGCATGGATTATTTGTCGTGGCAAATTATCCAGCAGGAGGCTAAAACAGAATTGGATAAAGCAGGTAAGGTAAAGGTATCACAAATGGTAAAAATGAAATAGAAATCTATCCAAACGCAATACAAATGCTTATCATAAGTTAACAACTAGATTAACCACATCTTGTCGAAAACGGATTTGAGACTTAAAAGTGAATAAAGCTATAATAATTTTGTCCATATATTTTAAACAAAGAGCTTAATATTAAAATGTTATGGTGATAAACTAATATTTGACCGTTTATGAGACTGAGACAAAAAGAGTGGTAAAGTACCATATCGATAGTATATGCGTTTGGATAGTAAAATCTATTGACTTTTAAAAACATCCCAACTTCGTCCAGATGAGCATAGCATTTCATGACGAAATTAGGGTCTATAAAAGGTGTAAACTGGTATGGAAAACACACGGAGTTAATCAAATGTATCAAGACATTAGTGAAATTGCACATTAAAGTAATAATGGGTTATACATTTATACAGGTAGGGTATTCAAAAGATAACAAAATTATAAGGATTTAAGGTTGTAGGTGTAAAAATTGAAATTATATTATGTGTTTGGAGATACATAAACGTGTAAAGTTTTCTGGAGGATCAAAAATCATGAAAAAACAACTCATAACAGTAAAACAAAATATATTCAAACTGTTTAAACATCAAGGCAAGACAAAGGATAATATAATATTTTCAAAATGGAATCGGTATGAAGGGTTCATGTATAAAGGTTGATAAAATCAATGTTAGGGTATCTTAACACACGCTGGATGGAAACAATGACATAACAGAATGACTTGGTTTTGGATATCCAAAGAACAAACAATACTGCTAATATAACTAACATTGTAACTGATTTAATTCAAAACAGATCAAAACACTGCATTCTGTTATTTCATTCAAACAGGTACAAAGGGGAACACATAGTATGCAAATACTTACGAATCTGGAAGAGTTGTTGTTACGGGTTGTCTTAGCGTTACCGTAAGCCTCAAGTACAGGGTTAGCCTGCACAATCTGATCCTCAAGAGTTCCCTGTAATACATAACAATAATGTATTGTAAACACATGAAATATACATTGAGACAGAATACAGCACATGAATGGTAACGTGATTCTATTTAGTTGCTTATAAAGTAAATACATATTCAAATTTATAAAGAATCAAGATGATCGTCTTTAACTGTTACAGAAACAATTCAATTGGGTGATCACTAAATAAACAATTCTTTTTCAAACAGTACTCTATTGGAAAATGTCGGTGTTAAAACATAGTTATTGATATTACCTTCTTGGAAGCAGCAGCGGCGGCCTTTTCTTCCTCAGTTTGCTTCTGGAGTTGAGCGGCGACCTTGGCGAAGTACATGATTACTTTCTTTGTGTTTTCAGTCTTACCGGCACCAGATTCACCACTGTGGAAGATAAGTAAGTTTTATTTGTTAGTTGATTGTTATGTTGGCAATTAAAGTAGTATTTTAAATGATATTTTCATTTCGTGAGAAAAGTGACTTTATTTCAAACAGTAGTAGGTAAATGTATCAATAGTTTTTGTGTCGCGTATGAATAATACACTAAATCCCGCACACGAGAAAAATAATTGTATTGCGCCTCTATGGCCATTTTCATGGTTCAAACTTACTATACCTATATAAGTGTCGAATAATATTAATATTTTGGAAAGTAAATAAGTCTGGATTAGAAAACATATAATTCAGAAATCAAAAGAAACACTTACGTGATCAACATGGACTGGTTTTCACGATCTAAAAAAGATTTACAAAAAGTATTAGATTAAAGTTTTATAAAATGGCAGAAACGTCAACTAGGTATATGCTTCATAATTATGATGAACATAATAATTTATCGGTCAAAAACTCTCGAGTAAACATTTTGTCAATATTCGTGCATAGGTAAATAGTCAAAAGACGAAAAACGTCCTTAAATGCTGGTTTAGTATTTCAAAGCATACGGCAATATTGCACAACATACGAAAGAGACTAATAACAGTACTATTCATAATTAACTGATATATAAGCAAGGAACGGAAAATGACTTTCACCCTTATTAATAAAATATTGAATTTTGAAAATATATTTCATTAATGCATATTTATTTTTGTAACAATATCTTGTAATGGAAATTGAACTCATGTACAAAAGAATTCATACCTTGCAACATGAACTGGAAAGCGTTGTCAGAAATTGAGAACAAATGAGGTGGCATTTCCATCTTCCTCTTACCACGGTACTTGGCGATAATGGAGTCTAGGTAGATTGGAAGACGACGGTAAGGGTTGACAGCGACGCAGAACAGACCAGAGTAGGTCTACAAATAATGAAATAAAGTTATTTAAATACTACATTGGTGACAATAGACCTTCATTTGACAAGTAAGAAATAGGCTTAGTATAAAATTACAATACTTGGATTTTTAAATCTCCTAAGGTATTAGAACCACATTTCTGGGTCTGCTTACAATGCATCTTTAAGACGCAGACTGTTATTTGTAAACCGTTTTATTTGTAAAACCTATAATCAATCAATTCACAACATGTACATCATTCAATATGTGCTAATGTATTAAAATAAGTAGCACTGATTGTGTGTTTCAAAATCATTAGTTTAAAAGTCATAGCAATTTACGCAACCAGTATCTGTGGAGTATACTCTATTAAATACGTTATGGTGGTAGTTACATAAAAATACCTTACTTTTAACGCACTGCATGTGGAAGAATATTGCTTGCCTTTGTAAATATTTAAATTTTCATAATTTAGAAATGGGAACTTACGTAGATGAAACCATTGAAGTATCTACTTCTCAAGTTGTTCAATACAGAGGCTTCGTTCAAGTAGGTCATGTTAGCCATGTCTTCTGTCATCTCGAACTTGGGAGGGTTGACCTGTTGAAGATCATCTTTCTTTACTGTGCGGTTCTGTAAGAACAAGTTCTAAAAGTCAGTTTGTATTCTTCCAACCATGCCAAGACATTGACATTTTAGTTAAACTATTTTTAAAATAGTTTGCCTAAAACTGCTAAAAACAGCTTAATTTCCTGTAAGGACTTACATGCCATTGCAACGTAATGTATAAAGTCAATATCTATAATTTGTTTTTACGGACTACAGATGCAATGGTTGGCACACAACGACAGAAGTAACGGTGTTGATGAAAATATTACTTTTTTAATTAAACTTAATGATAAATACTGAACCACTTTTGAGAAACAACCTGGTCTGCGAAATAGATCCGGAACTTATTGGAATGTTTTGTCAATGACTTGTCAAACAAATAAATTGGCGCACCGATTTGGGCTGATGAAAACATTTGTATTCCTAATTTTGACTTGATACAGGTATTTCCAAGGACATTTACATGCTAGTTTTATCACCATTTATTAAAAACCGATTATCAAAGGTTCTTACCTGGTTGTTACTCACAACTTTAACAGTGATTTCATCACCCTTTGAAGAGACTATGTCAGCACGGACAAAGCCTTCTTTTTCATCTGGTACCCAGCAAGCTTTCTTGCCATCAAAGGGAGCAGCATCTTTCAGCAACTTCTTGCGATCAACCGCAAGATATTGAAAGTCAGGATCTTGAGCCCAGTCGGTAGACATGATGATTCCTCTATTGATGTGTTAAGTACACACAAAAACGAAAGACAGTTTTTTACAAGACAACCTCGGATGTATGCCAAGACTCAAACAGCTCTTTGACTGAAAACAGAAATAAAAAAAGTACATAAACAGTCTTTACTACAAACTTCCATCAGCATTGGACATCCGGTCCACCAAAATGAAATATTTCACAGGACCGGAAGAAAATTTACTGGCGCAAATATGCTTAGAAATACGCAGTCCATTTGTTTTATTTAGCATGATACCCTAAAATAAGATAAACAACACAACTCAAAACATTATTTAATTTAATATGGAAAATTGTGGCTCATTAGTTGGTGGACCGGCGGACCACTAACATTCTAAAAGTCACTGGACTTACGACAATTGTAGTGGACTCGGTCCACGGTCCACTGGCTAAATTCGAAAACTGCATAAATCACAACGTTTTGATATTGTCAGACAACTTAAATTAGGGTAAAGTCGTATTTAAAATTAGAAAATTTGGTCTGTTTTAGAAAGGAGGGTCTGTAAGCAGCTTAGTATAGAAGTTTGAGTCAATATCGAACAGCGGCGTGTGATAGGTGGTCCTAATACAGAAATTATCGAATATACAGCTTTTAGTGCTCATATGTAGTACTGTATGTATATCAAATATCAAAATATCAAACTATAAGTAATGTAACAGAATATTTATCGATAAGCTGATTGGTGTTTTAACTCAAACAAAATCAATTTACGCATACTCGTTGGCAGCCGTTTATTAAAGTATAAACTAAAATGAGCACTAATGAGCAAGGTGTACATGTTATTAATCACTATGTGCGCGTGGAACAGGTATGCAGAGATTGAAATCTAATCCTGATGAAACACTTAACAGCATAATATCTTGCAAGCAAAACAAATACCAGGCTTAGTGTTTATATTAAAGTGCTGATATGTATACATGTAATACCTCTCAGAACTGGCCATTGAAAACATGTGCAATTTATATACAACCAAAATCATCAAAATATGTTAAATAAACGTCTTATGGAAAGATCAAAGCTGATTCAAAGAAATGTAGATTTCGGATAACGGGTCTACCTCGGTAGATACCAATCTTTGACCCAGGGTTGTCAAGATCACCGCGAGATCAAGATCGAGAATGTTGATACCATCTAGGTATGAGAATAAGTAAACCGAAGCTCTCTTAATGCCGTACCTTTACAATGGTCCGGAGATGACCGGCTTGACGGGGTTTTAGAGTAAACAAAGCGAACTAACATGAGGGCGTAAATCGTTAGCTGACACTGCACATTTGTAAGAGTACAAATAGAAAATACATATATCAATGCGTGATTTGTGTTAGGAGTAAATATAGAACATTGATTTTTATTAGCGATGACACTAAGGAATTTATTGTTACTCACAGGAGCGGATTTTGTAGCAATTACCAAGAGGTGTATCCTAAATATTCCAATAGTTAAAATTTTATTAACAATTTAAGGCGATTCGTTTTTAGTAGAATTTGATTTGAGTCATTTTTTGGAGGGGGAGTGGTAGGGGTTGTGTCGCGGAAAATGAAGACGTTGTTATCAATCTATACGTTTCAATGTGGTCATGCAAATATTGGAAGGTTAAATTAGATGAAGGGGTCCGGACACCCGGACCCCCCTACTGGCTGGTTATTGTATACGGCATCATTACGGATTACATGCACCTTTATATATTGTCCATTGTAGTAAGATATATTCATATTGATACATATATGAATAAACATATAGAAAGGTACATATGACTTCATGAAATATAGCATTAACAACGGGGGTGCATGTACATAATTTTATATAAATATATATCATTTATAATGGTAATGGTAATATAACTAACCAAAAAAGAAACTCGTCATATCCACCACTAAGTATTTTTATAATGTCAGTATAACTTTCAAAGTTTGAACGAAAATAAAAATGGCTCTGTTCATCACTAAGATTTTTGTACTATATATTGTTAACCTTTTTAATTGAAGCGGGGTATATAGAAAGATCACGTGATGAAAATTTATGAAAATTGTGGAAGGTCTAGGTCAAGGGCAAATTTTCAAGTAATTTACGTGACTTCAATATTGAATATCACTGTTCTTTATTAGTACTTATTTAAACTGAGAAACAAATATTGTATATAGTATTGGGGCAAACAATAATTACCTTGCATTCATAATAGCTTTAAAATTCTACAGCGATTCCAGCACATTTAGTTAATTATATTTTCCCTTTAGTTTTGATGAATTCACTAACGAATCCTTCATTATTATCAAATTGTAGAAGCATGTTGTTATACTTAATATTTTACTTCAAGCGTGAGGGATGTACAATAATCACAATTATGTGCAAACTTAATACATCCGAATCATTTAATCGGTAGCACAGTTAAAGTGAAATTGAAAAATATAAAGGCAGAAATGACGGTTTTTTTCTAAGGTTCCGCTTTAGGCTTTTATATTTGACGCCAACCGAGTCTGGTTGAGAAGAGTTTTTATGTAAAATATATTTTTCTAGACAGCAGTATAGATCTTAGAAAAATATACAAATTTTTGCAAATTATTTCGCTAGCATATCATTACATAGTATCTATAGCTATGAATTATGTTTGATATAAAAACATCGATGTTGATTCTAAAGTGATTCGAAATTCATTTATGATTTATTTCGTTGTGAGATATTTATTTGTATTCGTTATTTTACATAAAGTATGCTATTTAATACATTACAATGCATTATATGCATTATTCTTATTTGCATGGGTTTCGACATTTGTAAATTTGTACGTTCATAATATGCATATAATAACTTTTATTCCTAATAATGATAATTTTTTATGAAAGTTACATAAAATATACCACATTGAAAATATAGAAATTTCAGATTAACTAAAGCGTTTATTACGTGGTTTATCTTTAGTTTGAATTAATATCTTATGAAAGCCCTCTGGTCCATATCCAATGACATTTCAAGGTTAGTGCTTAAAATATAATACGTCTGAATGCAGTTTTCAATAAGAAAATTTAATGCAACAATAACGGAGTATTCAGTTCTAAAATGGCAGAATAGCATTAATGCTTTCTTGCAGCTACGTGATTTTAAAAAACTATCGTTAATTATTCGTAAAATAGTCCCAAGTTTTATTAATTTATCCAAATCTAAAAATGAAAAATTAACACTGAAATAGTCCGTGTTTTATGCATAAATAAATATTAAAATCGATTATTAATTGATTAAGGGAGGTAGGATGAATCGAGGAAACTATTTAAAAATAATCCAAGAAAGTTAAGTTTAATTGTAAAGTCCAAAGTTAAGAATAAATCACTCAAATAAAACTGGTAGGAAAAATGTCATTAGACGGAAAATAATCAGGAAAAATCACAAAAATTGAGAATGTAAATCATTTGTAAGGAAAAATGATTAAAACATGGTAAGTTGGTAACAAGGAAAAAGGGGAAGGGTAGGTTAGGTAAGGAAGAGGATAAAAATCAAACACACGGGTTAAAATCATAACCTTTACTTACGGTTGGAAGAGCCTGTTCTTGAATGCGCGCTATTCTGTACGGAGTTATATACCTCCTCCATAGTGAGCATAGAATGAGGAAATGAAACGGCTAATTTCATTGGCTGATAGCTTTGAATAATAGCCAAAATATCCAATTAAATTTTATGTAACATAATAACAGTTGGTTTCTCTATATGGCTAAGGATATTATAAAATGCAGACGATAGAAATTTTGTAGAAGGGGTGTACTTTTTTAAATCATTGAAAATGTTTGTGTATTTATATCTCTCTCCGTTGTGTAGAATTTAACAGGTGAACAGAAATATGGTAGCCGGGAAATCATCTAGTTGAAGCGTTTCCTGGTTTATAATACACTTCCGTGTTGCTATTTTCCGGATCATAATTGTATAATTGCACCTAGAAGAATGCTAAAAATCTTTTAGATTATTTTGTGTTATTTTAACTAAGATTGTTGCATCTTGTGTGTTGTAAATTTATCAAGGATTAATGCATTTTATGCTTAATATCGAACGTATGGTGGTTCTTTTCTTTCTAAATGCGCATATTTCTGATAGAATAATTTTGTGTAATATTTTTGGAAAATTTTATGCGATTAAATACACGTCTTAGAAATGGAAAAATAATTATATTTTGCAGTTGAAAATTTGAAAAGCCACAACTGAACTCGTTTCCCTAACGGCTGAGAAAACATCATTTTCTAATTATTAGTAATTGCATTTATTACAAATTGAAGTACATGTACATTTGATTGTTTTAATACTGTCGGTGACATTAAACTAGACTAAGTAAAGTCGTTGACATCAGCCTGCTTTCACCATTATACGCAGACTGTTCCACTTATTGGATAGCTCGGAATATAAACATTATGTTGTCTTTTTTGTCACATGATTGTATTACCTTAAGTTGCGTACCCTTCCCCGGATTTCATCATTTGGCATTATCATGATATCAATTCTGTCAGAACTAAATCAGTGCTGATAACAAACATAATAATGTTTATGCTGGAAGTTTAGCTTGTATAATAAATAATTATGGACTTTACTATCGGAGTGTAAATCCTTTTTATTTAAAAGCATACAATATGCATTAAAATGACTTTCTTATAATCATTGGTTTCATTTTGTAATTGCTAGCTGTTGATGTGTTTGCATATTTTACAGAAAGTACATTTCAGCCCAGAAAAGATAGAAATAACGACAGGTTTAACAAAAATTCACAAAAACAACTCTAGGCGGCATGTTTTTACCTTTTACATTTCATACAAATGACCTTCAGACTTATTGAAGGTGAACACTAGTAATGTTGATCTCGTGAATACATTGTAGCAAAATTAAAGGCAGCCCTATCCCACATGAGTTAATTAATAACATTTTCATAGCTTAATTTTCTTTTTATTGAACAAGAAACTGAATTACGATTGAGACTTGGACTACGTGCGTTCTACAATGACTCACAGTAGAATGTTGTAACTGAAAACAATGTAAAATGCATCGTACGAAAGACCGGTAGGGCCATTTCAACTTCACGAATTCCCGATTTCATCTTCACGAATTCCCGATTTCAGCTTCACGAATTCACGATTTTAACTTCACGAATTCACGAGTTCAACTTCACGAATTCACGATCGTGAATTCATGAAGTTGAAATCGTGAATTCACAAAGTTGAATTCGTGAAGTTGAAATCGTGAATTCGTGAAGTTGAAATCGTGAATTCATGAAGCTGAAATCGTGAATTCCGTATGTTGAAAACGTGAATTCACGAAGTTAAAAATGAGAATTCTTGAAGATGAAATCGGGAAATCATGAAGTTGAAATGGCACTACCGGTCTTTCGTAGCATCGTGTGGCAGATACTAATTGTATATTTATACTTCTCATATTTGTATTAAATATTATTCGGAACTCCTTTCTAATCATTTCTACCGTTGGTTTTAGACCTCACGCACGCTACCTTCCTAACCGGATGTCAATGAAAGCTATAATGGAAATGGCTAATAGCCCTTTTAGTATACCCCTGTTTTAAAACGTCACATTACGTGGGGTACTGTCGGCATTTTTTGAACGTACGCGTACAAATACTGATTTTCATAAGATGTAAAATAGTTCTCAACCAAAATAACTTTGCAATGAAAGTACCTCTCTCCAGCACACCCACACACAATAGCAAATTTGGATAGCTCATAATGTTAACGTCTCACCTATAAATAAATACCACATACTTGTTTCCTATTTGCTACAAACACAAAAAGTCATATTGCATCCCTTCAGGAATTCTGTTCCTCGCCAGATTATCTGTAAAACCGTTTGATATTTAAGATAAACATTTGTAATCATAAAACCGTTTGTTAGTCGCCCGGCTAGCTCAATTGGTAGCACAAGTCTACTGATCGAGGGGTCGTGGGTTAGATTCCCCGGCGGGGCATATTTTCATGTAGTTTGGTCATGAATGAATTATATGTACTTAGCCATTCTCCCTCCTACCACTGATTCTTTATCATGTAGGGCAGTTGTCAGTCACTGACGGAAGTATGTGTCTAGTAACTGGTTATCAACTAACTCCAGAGATTTAGCCTTACCAGAAACGGTAAGTAGGTTGACTGACCGCCGTGAAATGACATATACAATGTGTTGCTTGGGAGTAAACCTCAAAAACACTCGTTTGTTATTTCTTACCAGTATTTACAGTAAACCAGGGGCTTTTATAAAATCCCTGAGTAAACATATCTTGAGTATTGTATCAAATGTAACGATGAGTATTCTCCAAGGGATTGCACTTCTACCTACTAATCCAGAAGTCATGGGTTCAATGCTCGGGTAGGACTTTTATACCTTTGTAGAGTGTGGTCAGGAAATACGTTCTATTGTGAAAGGCATTTGTCAGATTTTTGCTAATGAATGTTCAATGTGATAAGCAGAAAGATTTAATCCATTGGCAATGAAATGCACAACTGACCACCACTATGTGTCTAGTTAAAAATCTAAGAGCGGGAAAAACTAAAAAAAAATGCTTAGGAGGCGGACTATCATTTGGGTCGTATTTAAAGTTTACTTCTTGTCTGGGATCTCGACTTGTGACGGGCTACAGGTTACAAATAAAAAACTGCAGTATTCATTCACACATACTTTAACTCTTACTATTGAGTCTTAATTTTTATATAATTATCTAAATACAAATAATGCAAATATTGCCATATTGAAGCATACGGAAGTCAAAATGTTTGTTTTGTTTCTACACTCAATTATAAGCATTTTGTAAAACAAACGTCAGCACACGCGGAAGGTATCTGAGTAATTTTCTCTACAACGCTTATTCTGTGATGAATACAATAGATAGCATCCTTACCTTGACATTTAGCGGTTTTACTTGACAGCTCATAGAAACTTAATCTTCAATTATGTTAGCTGCAAGCATTTTGATGATACTCCAAGTTGCCATAATTTCTGTAAAAAGAAGTCAGTTTGAAGGTTGAAGCGGTCATATATTATTTCGAGTATATAATGCTGATTCTACGATTATCGTATTTAATAATGTTTGTCCAGAATTCATCTAAGACGATGATAAATGTTTGATACATAGTGTTTTGACAATTTCTGTAATAACATCTATTTAACGGTATTATTTGTTACATTTCTAGGGGTATTACAATACGGTAAAAACCGTATTGCAATATATTGCAATACATGAAACCCGTATTGTAATATATTGCAATATATTGCGATACATATTGTTCTTTGTGCATACATGCATAGTATGAATTAATGCATGTGCATCGTCTTAATTTGATCAACATTGTACATAGATATTAGTATTTTCTAATGATCTACACGTATTATGCTAATGTTTGAATTAGTTAGAAAAAAGGTTTTGAATGGACTTTCAAAGATAATTATTCTCTCACTTTACTAAAAATATTTCAAGGTTCCGAACACATTTAAACGTTTATTCTAACAGTTAAATTTCAGACCCTGATAAAACAATCAGTATGGAACATAACTAGAAAAACCGGTTCAGAGAAAAACGAACCGGTTAAAAAACCGTCAGAAGTCGTATTGCAATATTAACCGATATATCGGTTAACCGTTACACCCCTATACATTTCTGAAATCCTCCTCAGAGCCATTATGCAGTGGTTGGTGGGTTGGTTGGTTCCAGTCACGTGTTAGAACAAAATGGATATCCATGTACTTAGTCATTTTTTATCATTATTATATTGATATGCATTCAAGGGGGGAATCGTTGCATCAAGGTATTATGTTCCAACCCCGAAAACTTCAAATAAACTACATGTATATTAACAGTGTTAAAAGGCAACCATTTTATGAGTATGATCTTTCCCAAAATCATACAAACCCTAGAGGACAAATGCCAATGAGCATATTGGTTAACAGGTGACACAGTCGGTAGCCAAACAAAATCTAACCAAACACAAAACTCATTAAAGTTTCTTCGCATCGCAAATCTCTCTTTCTCTAGGTATATTAACCTACATGTATATGCAAATGAACAATACAAATAAAAGCATTCAGTGTCTGTAGCAAAGCAAATCAAGATAAATAGAGTTAGTCAGAATAGTTGGATTAAACACAAACAGATAGAAAACAAAGGTCATAAACCTGTCTATCTCTTGGCATCCACTTAATTTTCGCTAATTTACTTTTCTATCCGTATTTTATTCATAATTGCACTGCCACTACGAATGATAGAAATTTGACAACAGTAAATGTATTAAAAGTTTTTTGAGGAAGTAGGGAGTCAGCTAGCATTTCTAATTAAAATCACATTACTTAACGCTTAACTACATTTCCGTTTCAGTAGTATGGCGGCAGCGTGTATATGATCTGATTTGATGAGATCGGGTAAAAATGGAGAGCTTTACTGAAAACTGTCGTTACCCACAAGGTTTTCAAAAATGACGTTAGATTAAGTTGGTTTTATAAATACTAAGCACATGTATCTACTTTAAGTATCGTCCAAATAAACTGACAAATGGTTTTATGCCTGTTTAGCTTGGCATATATTAACATCAACACGTTTACAGTATTTTTCAAAAGTTTTTGGAGATAATAGAGTTTGAGAAAAAAAATGTTCAGGCATACAGCAAGTGACTTTATTATAATCCTAGCTTATCCAGATTCTTCTAACATTGTTTGAATGATAAGTTGATAAACTAATGCAGCTAATTTCTTTTTTCTCATGGATGAATGCGATTTTGTTTGCCCTAAAATACTATTATACTCTGTAATTTTTCTCCATTTAATGACGTTTCGGCATTTTGCAATTTTTTGATATAGATATTTATAAAAATGCAACTACATCCTTTCTTCTTACAAATACATCACGTAATTGTAAGAAGAAAGGATCTGAACAAAAGTTCTAACCGATCACTTTTCAAATTTTGACTATTTCATAACTGGCCAATGGATCCTTCTTAAATTTTACTGAGATGATTTTTTAGTCTTTTTCTACCGATTTGTGGGGAAAAAATAATTTGATACGGTCCGATGCACTCGATCGGCACACATGGTGTGGTTTACACATTTTGACACGAACTGTTCGTGTAGAGAATGATGAGAAAATAAATTTCACTTTGCATGAATCCTTGTTAACTTTATAAATGAAAAAACATAAAACATTGCACGAATGTCGATCCTGTCGGCGAATTGTAACCTTTGTTCTTGGTCTTCGGCGTCAGTTAGAAACGATTCCGGTCCCTTGCTACATCGTCCAAAGTCGCGATCGTCGAAAAGACCCGATTAAAGAGTCGTGCACCTTGAAATAGGGATGAACACATTAAGAATAATAAAATTATAGCATTTTTTTCTATTTTGACAATACTTTTCGATATTTTTTAAAGATTTTTCCATGAACAGCCACTCACCTGTTTGATAGAGGTTTCGGTATTCAACATTCCATTGGCTACGCCACGATCCTGCATCGGCATTCGTGCAATGTTTTATGTTTTTCTCTTATAAAGTTAACAAGGATACATGCAAAGTGAAATTTAATACTCACCACTCTCTGCACGAACATTTCTAGTCAAAATGTGTAAACCACACCCTGTGTGCCGATCGAGTGCATTGGACCGTATCAAATTATTTTTCCCCATAAATCGGTAGAAAATGACACAAAAATCACCTCTGCAAAATTTAATAAGGATCCATCCACCCGTTATAAAATAATCAAAATTTGAAAAGTGATCGGTTAGAACTTTTGTTCAGTGTATAGTTGCATTTTATAAATATCGATGTTAGAAAAAAGCAAAATGCCGGAACGTCATTAAATGGAGAAAAATTACAGAGTGTAGATTTCTTTTGTATCCAACTGGATACTTTTCTTGGAAAATACTATCATGTTCAAGAACTTTTGGAGGGCACTGTATACGTAGAAAATTGTTATCTTTTGTTATCTTCTTTGTATGTCGCATCATTAGCCAAACCACCATCTAAAACATAGACGATATAGACTACTATCTAGATTATGTAACGTATACATTATGCCAAGTAGATACACAGGTATTACAAGATTTCTTTGACCTTGAGAATAGTTTTAAATTTCAGAGTTGGCATTGTTCTAATCTTTCTGAGAAATTGTGGGAGGAGGTAGTAGGTCGTCTTTCAGTATATCTTGACCTACCAATTTATTATGTGATATAATAAGACTACATGTATTTAGTTGTTTAGCCTGTCTCGTAAATTTAACTGCTTGCATGTATCACCTCAGCGAACTACCGATCTAGTACCTTTAAGGTTACATACCACTAAATGCATAATATATTCATTATTTGCGAGTGTTTGGTATCCTCAATTGTGATGCTTTATAATATTGAAGAGTATGTATGTCTTTGGCAAAGCTTTTCCTATGAAACTATGCAAAACAATTAATGGATCTACTTTGTTTGTTCGCGAGAACTGGTTAAAAGGGAAGGTGATTCTGTACGTCTTGTAAAGATTAAAAACTATTAATGTTTTCATGGTAAGAACTTTCAATCGAAAAATATTTTTTACAGTAACTTTCTTCTCATACTGATAATTTTGAGCGGAATAAATATAACTTTCAGCCTATGTATAGTTTGGGGTATCTTACACCCCTGGGTCATACTAGTAGACATTAAAAATTAGACTTTTTATATACGGCAAATAATGATTTTATTTATAGGTATTTAACCTTTGACTTCTCTTTTCTCATGTACACTTTTGATATGAAGTACCTTACGCACTAAAGAATGGACTTTCATGTTCACGCTGAATCATCAAAAGAACAACATTTTTTTCAAAAAAGATTTCTTATTTAATAAACAATGTATAACATTTTTAAGAGTGGTACTGTTTTGTACGCCCTGAATATAATTTTTGAAACTTTAACTTCCTGTTTTCAAGAAAATACATGCTTCCCCAATACAAAGAATAGCACAAAAATCTAGCCTTTATTTCATTGTGGTCCTTGGTATTAGTGGCAGGACATGGAGAGGCAAATGAAATGTAATACAATTATAATATCATATTATAATACATCAAATAAATATTTAATACATAAAAATGTGTTATTTTGTTACCATTTATACTATTATAAGTATAGGTATGACACTAAATATTCAGGGAATTCTACCTATAAATTGGTTAGGATTTCAAGACGATATGTCTGGACAACTTGCCGGAGAACGACGCAAACATCATAAAGACCAAACCATACGGTAAAGTACATTTCCTCCTCTCATGAAGAGATAACTACACATTGAGAGGGTAAAACATATGGATGGATTATTATTTCAGATAAAGTACATCCCTGCAAGTTTCTGGTTGATTTCAAGAATAACACGCACTGTTCTCATAGTAACAGAATGTACCTGTAAAGAAAAGTTTTCATGAACGCGGAAGTATGTTTCCAGATTTTACTAATGATAGTATGTAATACTAATCATATGCTCGCTTGACTAACGAATATGAAAGTTTTTTTAGTTGGTAAATTATTTAATGTTTGGAGGTTCCAATTTTCCTTATATTTTATGCTTTTTATTAAGTGAAGTACATAAATTTATGGGGAAACTGACCCAGTCGGGTGACTTGACAGGAGATTTGCTGTCGTGATGCAGTGGTAGTACGTTCGACTTTTAATCTTATATCATAAGAGTCCATGAAACAAAGTGTTCTTGGTATTTAACGTAATAATAGCCGTTGATAAATTGTGTAAAATACTTACTAATACGATAACACAGGAACGGTTAATTTAGAGGACACTGAAGCAATCTCATGGTGGTAACAAATGGCAAGCAAACAAAACAGCGTCATATTCATCTATCCATCAGCTAGAGCTGTTATTGATAGGGCTCGAAGTGTATCGACGATATCGATATATCGAGAAATATCAACGACACGCCGATATATATCGATTCCTTCACTGCAGTACTATGCAGACAGTTTATGTTGTCATAAAGTAATAATACATGTATATTTGTCATGAATGTTATACCTTCTGTGGACGAGAGCTATTTCCTCAATCGTGGTGCCGTCAATGTTTTAGACCTATCAGTTCATATTATGAAAGCGCACCTGTTTCCACTTACGATAAAAGGTTCGTCTCACAAATTTGTCACTTAGTAGTGACTTTTATATATTTACCTATATAGGCTTTAGTATCGATATTTCAAAACGCATATCGACTATTGATCGGAAAATAAATGTCGACGATACAGCGATATTGTTTGTATCGATTGCAGCTCTACCATCAGCTATTGTCCTCCATGTGTCTGATTTTCTGTAATGAGCACCTTGATTTATTTGGATAGAATACATTTATCACACTTTTTATAGAAGTAATTTACACCGACAGACAATGGAAAGTTTTAACTTAAGACTAATTTTCATGGAGGAGTATGACCTGATGCGATCTGATATTGCCTGATGCGATCTGATATTGCCTGATGCGATCTGATATTGCCTGATGCGATCTGATATTGCCTGATGCGATATGATATTGCCTGATGCGATCTGATATTGAA
Organism: Mactra quadrangularis; assembly: GCA_025267735.1. NCBI lineage: Eukaryota > Metazoa > Mollusca > Bivalvia > Venerida > Mactridae > Mactra > Mactra quadrangularis. Next base: position 21,826,370 of record CM046303.1, read on the forward strand.
CCTGTATCACTAGAATCGTATTTGCGACTGCTTCTACTGGAAAAAAATATCATGGCAATAGAAGCACGTTGCAAACAGAAACAATTTATAATATTTGACATGTACATGTAGATTCATAACTCTTGCATTTTCTAGCTGTTCGTTTAACTATATATCTTCCTCTGTGCTTTAGCGGTAAATGTCGACGATTTAAAATCGCTGTTACCTCTTCCTTGTACTCGGTCATTGGTTTGAGCCCAGCTATCAAGCATAACTGATGAGGAGCGGTCGTGACCGGAAGTTTACGACGTTTAATTGATATCATTGCATAGCTAGTCGTGAGTTGGTTCAAATCACATTTAAACCCGAAATTGTTGTTTCCTTGGGCAAGAAACTATATAATTACTAGCCAGTACTGGGATACCAGAAAGTACACTGGAAGATTTTTTTATGTTTGAAAAACTTCTTTCTTCATGTAAACAGAGTTGTCAGCTTCATATGCTGGATTCGAATCTAGCACTGGTGCTTCAAAGCCTAGGAACGATGGTTAGGAAGGTACACTGCCAGTCACATAATTATTGATTATGACTATTGATATAATGTACGTCGATTTAAGTATGAAGCAAAACCTTTAACTGAGGTACAACCGTTATGGTTTAAAAGGACATGAAGAAAAACAAAGAAGCAAACTTGATTTTCCACATGAACATATATATATTTTTATATTTTTATTTATTATAGTGACATGGTACATAACATAGTACAACATAAATATACGAACAAAACAATCAGACAAACATACCCAGCCTAGCAAGGCTTATCTAGTCACATGTAATGTCATTAAGATATCTATGATAATACAATGTATCACTACAACTTCTAGAATCTAACAATTTTGTCTTTGTAAAACATACAGTCTATTTTAATTTTTCACAAATGTACAGGTCGTCCACGTAAACATTGCGTATATAAACATTGCCGGTTTCATTTCACACTAATATTTAGGGGTGAATTATTTTTACAAATTTATAGTTTAGTCAGTTTACACTTATTTAATAAACATGTCATTATATATCATTTACAATATGCATACGCACTACTTAAATTAATGTGAGAAATCAAAGTGGTATGTTTAAATCTGAAAAAATGCTATTCATGCATCAGCTTATTCGCCTATTTAGTGGGCAAGTCCATTGTTTAAAGTACAAAAACACGCATGACCTAGAATACGACCTGTAGTAACTTGTGTCAACACAGGCTAAATGCGTAAATAAAACATGTTGTCTCCCTATTACCGTCCATGTGAAACAGACTTTTATAACATAAACATGTTCCTTTAAAACACTGGCTATTGTAAATAATTGGTCAATAGACTCTCTGTGTTTCGGCTACAAATGGCAAATTATACATCTTAAAAATAAAAGTAAAGACAAGGGTCCAGGAAAGCTAGGTAAGATGCACTGGACGCCGTAAAATAACCTAAAAAGTGGAGTTGAATCGGCGTTAAACCCAGTATAAAAACAACAACATTAGTGTATAAACAATGTCCGTGGCGTAGTCTGGTCTTGCGCACTACCATATTATAGCCGTATTTATAAGCTCCAACAACCCAACCCTGTCAGTTGATAGTTAATAGTTTATTTTGACACTACAGTATACGGGCTCGATAGTTCCCTTTATGTCAATTAAAGACTCGATACAAGCTGTACCAAAGAACTTGGCTACAATGCATCACTTAATTCAGTCTATACAGCAAACATTTACAACGCCACACGTGCAGTTTAGTCACATGTTTTAACACATAGTACCCATCAAAAGTTTGGAAAAAATACTACAATTCTTGAATTTTAATGATTATTGTAGAATCATAATATTTTTCAGTTATATTAAAGTATGGTTTGTGATAAAATGATAATAAATTTTGGAAGGCATTCAAAGTTAAATTGTCTCCAAACTTTTGGTGGGTACTGTATTTGCATACGATATTTTTCCATGTGCCTTAGTTAAACTTGCATTGAAATGACAACCCTTGCATGGACATACCAAATAAGAAATTATACAGCTTGTATGATATACACGACAATTTTAAGTTTCCAAGTGTTCACAATTTATGTGCTTTATCAAAGAGTCTTTTAAGTTAAATTTTCTTGAACACATGTCACATTGGAACATTTCTAAAGTTTCGGTCAGTTCCGTTTTATGTTGCAATTTAATGTGATCCTTTAAATAACGGTTTGAACGAAACGTTTTGTTACAATGCTCACATGCAAAATGTTTTCCTTTACTTTTTCCAGACGCGGAGTCAGACGAATTGATACCGTCTTGTTTATTAGCACGGTGTAATGATACTTTATCTTCAACTTCTTCATTCTCGTTTAAATCTCGTTCAATGCGAGATCTTGATTTACCAGTTCCATGCACATCCCTGTAATGTCGAAGAAGGTGACTTCTTGTTGAACTCCGTTTTCCACAAATATCGCATGTAGAAAGTTCTGGGCGCTTGTGACGCTCTATATGTGCGGTCAGGTTATCTTTGTTAGCCATGCACTTCTTACAATATTTACATTGTAGACTTGTGTCGCTCTGAATGCCAAGATCACTTTCATGCTTGATTGTATGGCTTAGTAACTCAGCTTTTCTGACAAACTTTTTGTTGCAATATTTACAAGTAAAATCGCCCCTATGCCAAGCCATATGCCTTCCATAATCGCCACGCTGTCGAAATGATCTTTCACACAAAGTACATTTGTGAGGCCTTTCTCCAGTATGTGTGAAAATGTGATTCGTTAAATCATTTTTTCTACCAAAACTGGCATCACATATACCACATTGATATTTTTGCGTACCATAATGGCACTCCATATGAATCCTGTAATTGTTTTTATTCTGTAATCTTTTGTCACATATTTCACAAGCATAATGGTTAAAGCCAATGTCATGTACTTTCATATGTTCAGTCAACTGCTGCCATTGGGAATATGACTTTTCACAATAAGTACATGAATAACGTACACCTTTATGAATGTTAATATGCTTTTTAAAATATTTCAGCGATCGATATATATTTTTACACACACTACACTTGAACGTCGGTTTTTCCTTGTCACTAACCACCTTTTGAACTTTTCGATGTCTCGATCTTTTACAACGGATTATATTATCTTGTAACTGTTGTCCGCAGTTGCAAAATTCCCTATGATTGGTCCGTCCTTCTGTTTGTGTCATACACGACGCACTATGATCATGTTTGAACGGTTTATTACATTTTTCACATTTATGAACTTTATTGTTGTCAATGCACAATGATACTTCTGTTTCAATTGATGGATAATCAACACTACTTTTATCGCTCATATTAGTAAGCGTGTCTGACTTAGCTCTGACGACATCGTCCACATCACTTATTTCAGTTTCCACATTCATGTTTTCCCATTTATCACTAAAGACAGTGTTGTTAAGCACTGCAATATAGTCACGTTTATTGTGAGTGTCTGTCGTATCGTCAAGTTCACTTTCTTTGTTTCTGAATTTGTCTGTTGATTCATTATCAACCTCTTCGTCAGCAATTTCTTCGTCTGAAGTTCGAAGCATGTCATCATTGCTGTCTTCATCTTCTTCAAAGTCCACTATTGCAACGTTTAGAAATGATTTAAATTCTGTATTTGTTGAATACGCTGTTGACGTCATATTTGTTGAAGTCACTGGTGATGCTGTATTTGTTGAACTCGCTGTTGACGTCATATTTGTTGAAGTCACTGGTGACGCTGTATTTGTTGAACTCGCTGTTGACGTCATATTTGTTGAAGTCACTGGTGACACTGTATTTGTTGAACTCGCTATTGTCGTCATAAGTCACTGTTTACGCCTTTTTTGTCGTTGGTAGTTTTCATAACAGCATAACGTTCGCTTACATTTAGCGCTATATTGCGATGCGGTCTTTATTCCATCTGAATAAAAACACGTATTCCAGATCTGTTATATGACGATACATTCGTGTTACATGTGTATAACATAATCATTTCTCTCTGGTTTTGTATAGTTAACCTTTCTAACCGAAGAGCTAACGTGTAAGTCATTGAATACTTTTCCCCTTAGAAATCACTACATCGCTATTAGACTAGTTCACTACTTTTCTGCTTGTTAGTGCGTTTGATTAGGGGCACATCAGCATACAAAGGTTATATTGTACCGTAAGCAATTGTTAAGTATCGTGAAATATAACTTAGGCATAAATGACTACATTTTAAATTAAAATTTTTTTTCAGATACATTAGACTAGTGTTACATAATTTATGATCAAATTTTTGAAAAAGTTATTAGATTAAATAAATTTATTTGCCACGAGATTGTGTTTGAGATATAGACAGTTAAAAAAACAACAATTCTTTATATTAAAATGTTCATTGTATCGTATAATATACACTTTAGTTGGTCATGGTTTCTGAAGGATCTAACAGGTTAATACAGTGCAGAACAGACCAGAACAGAACAAAGCGCATCAAAACAGAACAGAGCAGAACAAAATTTTTCAACTCGGGTACATGTTGAACAGCAAGAAGAAAATAACCAATTCTATTTTCAGTATTTCATCTCGCCATTTAGTTAGAGCTAATGTTTGTTTCTTGACATGAATTAGACCAGGTAAATATTTATAACAGTTGGTAGTTTTTAGTAATGGAACATAGCAAGTCTATCTCTCCCTATATTATCTCAGCCTTTCTCTCTATCTCAGCACGCCTGTGTTAAGAATTTTAGAATAACAAACGTGCTATTATAAATACCTGTGTAAGACAATCTTTTATGAACGCGGAAGTATGTATCCAGGGTATATTAATGATACCCAGCTATGATTAGTAAAGAGATAAGAATTTTACTGCCAGTGTCTGTAGATGAAGAAATGCTCGGGTTAGCTTGTATCCAATCTATGAGGATTTTTCATCAGTTAGTTAATAGACCTTCTAACTAATATTTCTGACTTTGAATATCTGTAATATCTACTTAAATAATTATGGTGTTATGTTCGAGTCTAGCTAGCTGAGAAAGAGGTCAGTTGCTGACGAACGATTGGTATCTAGTACTGGTGCATTCTGGGTAATGATTCATGGCTGGTAGAACAGTCGGTCTGATTTATTACTACATTGTACATGTGTATTTTAATTTAAAAATGGGTTTAACCCTAACCACACTTCCTATAACTGATAGGACATATTATGATGACTGGCCCAGTGAAACCAACGAGTTTGGACATGTCTCAAAACATAAAACTATGCGAAGCAGACTTAATACATCTTATAAATATACACGATAATTATATTTACTGTATACCAAGTCATTTCAACATACTAATGATCAAATATTTGAAAAGGTATCGTTTTTTTGGGCAAGAAAATGGAAGATAGAAGTCTGAATAAGTTTGAAATTTGCTGTAATAACCATTTTGAATTAAATTTGACGTCAACGGAATCTACCTTTGTTCTAGATTTCAGATTAATAGATATTTTAGCTTAATATGAGTTAGTCAAATGATCGCAACTAGAGAAGGCAGAGAGCTACTCAATCCACTATAAAAACAAAAGCTATCATTGTAAAAATTGTAATGTGCTCTTACAAGCCACAGAACACACAAGGTGCATTGTTTAGAGGATGAATGAAAAAATATCGCTGGTACTTAGCTCAGTCGACTAGGCTATGTTCTAAGGAGATAACTGGGGAATAATAATAACCTTGATATTGTTTGTGAAACCTTCATCAACATATTTATAGTACAATCTATTGTGGTTTTTTCTAGCGAAATTTGCGTGAAACGTCATGCTTTTTGCGTTCTTTTTGAAAGTTATTGCAGATGGTACCTGACATTTAGTACAATGGAATCGAGACTCGTCTCTATACAGAAACAGTAATTGCTGAATTATTGCTGACGTTATGATAACTGTAGGAATGTAAATTTCTAATATATCTTAAAGCCTATCATCAAAAGTAACACTGCAAAGGATGTAGATATTTAGCAACTCTTATAAACAAAAACTTTTTATAATTGCACGTTTTGCATAAATATGTTTATGATGCATTTCATTTCAAAGTGGAAATAGATGGAAACCAAAAGAATTTGATTGTCAAATTTTAAAACAATAGTTTTGATCACAATATGTCAATGATGAGTCTTGTGATAGAACAAAACCTACTCCACATTTCATAAAATAGCTCTGACTAGATTTTGGATAATATGAAGTCAGCGTTAATAAAAATTGAATATAATGAGCTCATATAAAGGAACCCCTTATTGTCAAACATAAACTTAGAAATCAAATGTTTAAAAGGTTTATTATTTCTCTACTGAATGTTATATTTTAATAACTCCAATGTTGTAAGAAAGTCTTCATGTTTTCTGTACACGAATTTATCTTCATATAGTGACTTTAATGTATGCAATACGAGGAAGAATTTATTGAAATCTAAGTTGCATTACGAAGCAAATTGCAACTTAATGTATAAAATACTCGTTATTTGGTGTATGTAAGAAAATGATTGATCACACAAAGGATACTACACACTCGTTTTTGTTCTGTTTTCGTTTTCTAAACTGTACATAATTACAAATTTTATGTCATTTAATAAAATGATTCTTTTTCGACGTAGTCAATGTTGTTCGTTTAACTCGTTTCTTTATTATGAAACTAAGCAATTTCTAGCCTAGTTAGGTTGTTAGTACAATTTGCGATTGTAGAAAAATCTACTTTGTATCGTGAATGAAATACAATCACAAAATTGAATGCGTAGGAATTAAATCTAGAGTGTGTTGCGCGAGTTTTCTATATCTGAACAATTAGATGACTCAGTAAACATCTTTCGTAACCCACTATAAAAAATGACTGCCTGTTAAAATTGACTTAAGTACTAAATTCAATTTTTATTCCAAATAATTATTATTAAAGTTATTATAAATATAAATTATTATTTGTTTAGCAAATGAATATGGATCACATCACTGATGAGTAAAAAACAAAAGTACCTAAGACTAGAAAAAATAATAAAAGTTGCATTCCTGAAAACTGTTAAAATTGGAATTACAAAAGTTTGCCATTAGTCCTCGGAATGTGGTGTACTTCTTATATTTGGATATCAGTCAAACATGCCATTACTACAGCAAGTTTTAAAGCTATTATATATTTTTAATGCTAAGATGTTTTGATTTATTATAAATATTTTAGCTCTATAGTGACAACGTAATAAATATAACATAATGTAATAATAACAAACCGTGAACATTCTATATAAATAAATTTATGGAATCTGTTGGATAATCATATAAGAGAAGTGAATTAATACAGTACAACCTCTCTTGAGTAACACCCACTGAGAGAGACTAAAAAGTATTGCTGTTCAGAGGTTGTTGCTCTGGACAGGTTAAATTCAATTAAAATTGCACCTAAGAGAAATATTAAATATAAAAAAGCTGTTGTTGTGAAGAGGATTTGTTCTGTAGAGGGCCACTCTGCAGAGGTTATACTGTAAAATCTGACGTAGATTTATGTTCATGCATGAAACATGTTTCTTTTATGTTCATGCATGAAACATGTTTCTTTTATGTTCATGCATGGAACATGTTTCTTTTATGTTTATGCATAGAACATGTTTCTTTTATGTTCATGCATGAAACATGTTTCTTTTATGTTCATGCATGGAACATGTTTCTTTTATGTTCATGCATGAAACATGTTTCTTTTATGTTCATGCATGGAACATGTTTCTTTTATGTTCATGCATGGAACATGTTTCTTTTATGTTCATGCATGAAACATGTTTCTTTTATGTTCATGCATGAAACATGTTTCTTAATTTGTGCTGAGAAAAATATAAGTTTTTTTGCATTAAACCATTTGAGAACTTTGACAAAGACAAAATTCGCATAAGGTGACAACATAATGATTTCAATGCATAGCTATTTTATCTCACGTTGAAGACGTTAATTGGTTCAAGTTAGTACTAACTATATCCCTTCATTATGAAATACAACACTTGTTTCTTTCAACTATAACTAACAGTAGGTTCTGTACATACTGTTGGTCATTAAGGTGTTATAAAATAGTTATTACAGTACAATCTCTCTTGAACAACAACCAATGAGAGGGATTGAAGTATGTCGCTGTTCAGAGGCTGTTGCTCTGCATAGGTTAAATTCAATTAAAAGTATGTCTAAGGTAAATAACAAAAGTATTTGTTGGGTGGAGGCTTTTTTCTGTAGAGGGCCGCTCTACAGAGGTTATACTGTAATAACCATTAGACAAATGACGTTTTATCACATCGCTATGCCAACCTGGTGGATTGGGTGTTTTAAAATGATTAGTGCTTTTTTACCATTATTGTAACCTAAACCCATGGCCCCTAATATTCAGTATTAATATCTGTCAGCAAAACAAAAAGGGAAAGTAGATGACTCGACTCAACAACGACAACAACAACAACAACAACAACAACATGTTTACTGAATAATTTTTGCATTGGATTCGGTTCACTGCAATGAATTTTTAGCTGCAGTGACATTAGACGTGTTTTTATAACACCTCAAACCTAAAATTAACAATACTGTTCAATTAAATGTTAAATTTCTACTTTCCAATGTTTTATCGACAATAAAAAAGCGTTTATTGTGAAAGCTTATTTAACTGTCAATGGCACATACCTAAACCCCGCTGATATAAATACTCCGCGATATATGTTCGATAATCTATAAACATAGATGCAGATAACTATTTGTATAGTTCTATTACATTAACCTGTCACAACTTGAATAATTACACGTCCAATGAATCTGTTATTTTAACCCTTTTCAAACTTGTTATAACCCTGATATTCAAAATCTCCGCATACATTGTTAGATTATCAATAATTAATATGGATTGGTGGCTCAATGTTTTAAAAGAGGTTAAATAATGACACATTCAGTAATTGTGTAATTATTCAAGTTGTGACAGGTTAATGTAATAGAACTATATCAATCGTGAGTTCAGAAGTTCTGTACTGAGTATTTAAATCAGTGGGATAAATGTATGTGTCACTGACATTTGAATAGAATTAACAATTACCGTTTACGTTTTTACTTCACTTTTTATCAACCCCCGAAGTCCAATACGACGGACTCACTGTAGTTTAACTATCTCTATGTCTATATAACTAGCATTTTAGACATTTCTTTCACAATATAATCATAGTTCACAGAAAATGGACCACACTGTCAAAATATATAAACATAGAGAGTGTTTTGTTTATTTGAATAATATGGCAGGTACAAGAATTAGTAAATAAACAAATTACCTTCATCTTATCTAGAAGTTGATTGGCTCTAATATCATAATTGCTATCAAAATATTGATAAACAATATACTGCAAGCATAAATCGTTATGTTTAATTAAGATAAATTAACACAACACTCACGCATGCGCAATCATAGTATAGTAAATTGTCAGTCGTCCTAACGGTTCATGAACAGGTTAACTCTCTAGACTTAAGGTTTTTTATCTAGTTCTAAGCACATGCTCTCACCAGTTGCTGAAAGCTCGGTGCTTAGGTAGCCATAGAACATACATCATGACTAAACGCTACGAAGGTATGTTGGTCTCACCCGAGATTAGAACCAACGATCCCTGACTTAGAAGTCAGACAAGCTACCGACTGAGCAAACCTGTAGAGCATGGTACAGCAACTCTAAGTCAATTCCCGTTCATATTTTCTTCATTTTTAGGTCGTTATTCAATTCAACCTCTATTATCCACAGTGTTCATTGATTGGCGGCGCGATGTAACTTTTTTGTTGGTGCGCCGTAAAATCCAAACAAACATTGATTGAGTTCATTTGGTTGTTACGCAACGTAAATTGTATAGGGTGAAGAAAAGCAAGATAAAAAAAAGTAGACAGGCTAATATACAGTTCAAAGACTAGACACAGAAAATAGTTTTATTAAGCACATCAAGGGCGGATATAGCGGGGGTCAGGTGGGTCCGGACCCCTCTGGAATTTTGAAAATGTATCTGTCCATATGTTTATTTTTTAACTGTAGGTCATTTTTAAGTAGAATTAAGCAATTTTTTCCGGGACCGCTTCGCTCGCCTTTGTACTAAACATATATCTAAAGTTATATACTTTTTATTATTAATATGTTGCATTATTCTGCAAAAAAGTGTATAATGTGCTTGTGGTTCGAAAGTTTAGACACCCCTAGAAAAGGTTCGGACACATCCCTTAAAAAATCCAGGATTCGCCCCTGCACATTATGAAAGAGAAAACATAAAACACGCGTACAAGCTTACTGTAGTACATGTACTTAGCTTTAATGTTTCATTCCATAATTTGATTTATTACATTAGTTAATGTATTAATTTAATACATCAGTTATTACAAAATCTCTAAGGCAGCTAGTCAGTTGATGTAAATAATTTGTTTGATGATTTCAAATACAAGATTTACATGCATAATTATAAAGCTATTTTGCATTAAAAAACTTTGTATCCAGCGGTCCTAAAAACAGTTTATAGAAGTTGAGTGTTAGATAGATGCATTCAAATACATCTTTTGCGCGCATAACTAATTAGCAATGTTAAACATATTAAATTACCTATTGATGTACCTGAACACTTTACTCCTAAAAAAGTAAAAATTGACCGATTCGAATAAAATTTTGAACATTTCTTGGATGAATAGCGTACAACGCTATTGTGCTGACGTCGTGATGTCATATATATACAATGATAATAAGGGTCACACACAGAGCACGTGCATTTTGGCGCTTAAAGTGCTTAATATGTTAATATCTACCGTATTTCAAACTAGTCGGGAGGTCAAAGCATGCACCGAATAATGCTACAGTCCCATAAACATAAAAGTAGCCGTGAGGGCACCGAACGGGAGCCGTGCGATCAAGCTCCGCAAGGACTCGTACGAACTCTTGCGTACCCGTACGGACTGTTACGTTTTACCTGGGTCCGTAAGTTAGCTATGGAAACACGTATCAGTTTCTAAGTCAAATCGTGAACACAATCATGGCTGAGTATGGATTTAACTTGCATATCTTCCAGCTACGGCTGTTTTGTGCCATGTGCATACCGTCACCTTAATACGCAAGGCTTCTCACGGCCTACGGCTGTCTGCACGTACGGGTCCGCAACAAGCCACGATTTTATGGGACTGAGGCATTATTCAAACTTTTGTCTATCATACCGGCAGAAATGCAATAAGTATATTACTGATAGTGTTTTGAATACCTTCAACAATGAAACCTTAAACGTTAGTTTACTCATACATTTCCTGAAAAAACTACCTATCCTTGAGTACTGAGTTCCTGGAGTGTTTTTGTAATTAACTGAGCAGGTGATCAATTAACGGCACATCAATGGGTGGAGAGATAAAAGAAAGTACCATATAATAGAACAGTGAAGTGATGATAATGCGGAAACTCTTGGCAATGTTTACATTACTTACTTGCGTCTATGATGAAGTAATCTTCATTGTTTGTTTTTGTTTATCTGATAAAACATGTTATGAAGAGATAATTTTAAACAATTTATTTATTTCATTTAACTGAACGTTGTGTAAAACTAGGCAAAATCATTATGACAATGTGCGTGGTTGCGTCGTTATGAGTTTGAATTGAAAATTGTTGTCTGGCCATCTCTGCGTAGGTTCGAATCACACCAAATAGAAACGCCTTGTCGACCTCTCGAGCAAAACAGTTTTGCTTATTAGCTCGGTACTGGGGCCCTGGTAGCGAAATCGCGCTTAATTAATCTACATTGTAAGTTGTTTCACAATCGAGCTGAAATAAATTTGTTTGAACGAAATCAAATGCCACAAATCCAAGGTATACAATCATCTCGACCAAAAATGAAAAGTAGCTATAATTTTAATATGGATATCTTTACCAAAAACTTCGTAGTTTTCCCAAAGTTTTATACAAACATTATTCTTCAAAATTTATCAATGTGATGAAATTGGCTTGATATTGCGTATTGGACACAGAAAATATAAGATCAAAATGAATTTCAAAGCAAAGGGAGATTCAATATTATTATACTCACTCCATAAAGCGTTAAGAACTTACTAAGTTGTTTATTGTCTTGCATGTTAAAGGATTGTTCGAATGCTTCGAGGAAACTTATACCTATGTGGAGGTTGACCATGGACTATATGTATTTTCTACGGCAATCATTCTTTCCTACCGCTGTTTTAAGAATGGCAATTGTCAGTAACTGACTGGGGAATCTGATAAAAATTAGTTCGGTCCTCAACAAATACAGTTAGTAGAATATTGACTGTGACGATATGTATGAAATAGAATCAAAGCGCTGAAGGCACTGAATTTGTTCGGGTTTGAAAAGTGAAATTAGATTTTATGCTCCAACAACATATCTACACAAAGAACAGTTCAGCGATATTAGTTTGATAGGTAGAACAGCACTGCTTCGATTCAAAACACTTCACACAATCAAACTGTAAATACAGCAGGTAAACCGGACAGACGAACACACTTGTGACTGAAGTCCCGAACAAATAAAAATGACTAAGACAGGCGTAAAGCATCACACACACGTATTTTTCAAGTCGACCAAGAAGAGATATTACATGTACTACATTTCAGCAATCTCCGTTCGTCTTTCCTCTGTGTGGATACACGTAGGTGGCTGTGTTCGATGATTAATAATGTTCTAATAAAGTTACTTCAAAACCATAATTTTACTCAAAATGTTTCTGAACAGTTTGCTCTCTAATCGAGTTCCAAGATTGAAAATGATTATTTATAGTGAGTGTTGACAACATAAATGAATTAAACATATGTCAAAGGTAGAATATTTATTTTTCTCGACCCTATCATTTACACACAGAGAAAAATAAATGTGATAATTGTTTTAACGTTCATAGAGATGAACTTTTCAATGCAATGGCTATGCACTTTCCTAGCTTTTTTATAACTCTTCTATTTTGTGTGCGGTGCTCGTCCAGTCTTGAGACCATGTTGACTGCGACAACGAAACAGTTGTTGGGCGTAAAGCCTTATCGACAATTTAAAGCCCCATCATCAAAAGTAACACTGTTTATGGACTGAAAGAAAATAGACATTTATCCATTTCAAATACCTCTAATGGACAAGATTTTTTAATTAAATGCAAGTATTGCTTAGAAATGTTTATTGATTTATTGCATTTCAAAAGTGAAAGTAAATCGAAACCGAAAGTAGAATTAAGTTGTCAATACTTAAAACAATACATGTAGTTTAGATCATAATATTTTTAAGACGAAGTCTTGTTTTAGAAAAAAGTCTGCTCCATATATTTCTCATCTACCGTAAAAGCTCGATTTAACGCCCCCGGAGTGTATTTTTTTCAAATGGGGTGGGGTGTAAACATACTATTTAGGGCGATGTATTTTACAAAAATTGAGAAAAGGGTAAACTAAAAAATTGTACCATCCAAAGGAACGCCTTTAACTTGTTGATATGACGTTGACGATGAAAGAGAATAACATCTAGCTTATTCAGCTAGTTACACCCAGGGCCAACCGTCCCAAGGAACCCAAAGGGCCAAAGCTCCAAGGTCGCCGCCCCAGGACCGTCCCCAAGACCCCAAGGCCAACCCATTCCAGACCAAAGGCAGAAACCCCAGATTCGACTCAATTTGTAATTTTCCCCTAGCGATAGGGGAAAACTACCTTCCCAAATTGTCCCACACAGGAGACCTCCTTTCAGCAACAGAGCTGATGAGCTCAGGGGAGCGAAACTCCCCCAGCAAGGGGGAGAACTACTCGACCCTTCTTTCCCCACCTAGGAGAACAGGTATTCAACTCGAAAGAGCCGAACACAAAAATCGCTTTTACTCTGTAGAAAACAGCATGAGCATGCGTGACAACTAAGAATTTGATTTTTGTTACACCAATTAAGTACACATGGCGATGCATCATCAAAGTAGATATATGTATATCAATTACATATAGCAATCTGTGACATTTACGTTCTGTGACATATACGGTATAACAGTGCTTGATCAACATGAAATCCGACGATTTCAGCCAGCCGCGGCTGCTAATACACATATAAGAAAAGTCAACAATAAGTCTGCGTTTCATCCGTGATGGAATTGTTGGCATGTATTAGGGTTTACAAGCAAGTACTTGTAATGATAAAGTATCCAGGTGAAATCGTTTGCCGTACATTATGTTGACGAATGCTATAAAATAAAAATACGAATTTCAAACTGCAGTCGCGAAACCCAAACAAGTTAGAGGCCGGACTTCATTTCTTCAATTTACCGGGTGGTAAGCAATAAAGCCGTTAAGGAGAAACGGGGAGGGATTGACCGATGTAAAAAGAGGTCACCAACGGCTAAATTCTCTATGATTGTAAACAAATTCTAACAAAACTTACTACAGTGTTTACATTGTAAATTCCAAAACATGTTGCAAGAATAAGAACCCCTTAGCTTCTCCCAACATATGTCAGTCAAATTTGATTTTTTTTTCAATTTATTTTCAAAATTATTCTTTGAAAGTACCATTTCTAGGTAACGTTGAAAACTAAAAATTTTGAATAGTATTGAAAATGCGTCAAAGAAACAGTATGACAAAATTCATTAAAATCTGATCAGTAAATTAGATACAGTTCAAGATTTTCTCTCTCTGGTTTAACATGTTCAGTGCTCAGAGAGTTAGAGAGAAGTGGCCATTTTCAAGATTCTCTCTATTTTATAGTTGAAGCCCGACCTTTAACTGATATAAAAATTGGCAAAGTAATATATACAATTCTTTAATACTGCGATGTATTCTAGAAGAAATATTTGTTTCTAAATGTTTTCGAAAATTCTATTTTGGCATATGTCACTGCACTTTGATAGCTGAGCATTCTTTGGCTTTGTTGCAAATATTTAAATGGTAAATCTATGTTTTAATGCTTTCCCAGGTTATTCTGCGTGAATTCACGTACATCATAGCTTTACATCATAAATATAGATTATGTCTGTGCCTTGTAGCAAATTCAGTGCAACAAAACTTTTCAAAGAATTTTATTTTAGGAAATAGGCAGCAAGTATTGTATAATCAGTGTCTACATAAGTATTGTTTGTACAAATGAAGTGACACTCGGGATACAATTTGCGATTTTTACGCAGATGTAGGTGGAATGTTACAATACATGTAATTCATGTATACCTAAGTTAGTAGTTTGGCCTTTTCTAAAGTTGATTCACGCATCGAGGTAAAATAGTTCCTTAAATCTAAGGCACAATCTAAGGAACAAATCCTCTGCATAACAACAACTTCTGATATTTTCCATAGGTGTAATCTCAACTGATTTAAACCTCTTCAGGACAAGAACCTCTGAACAGCAACACACTTTAGTCACTTCCAGTGGGTGTTGCTCAAAAGAGGTTGTACTTTACTCTTAAAGCAGGAACAATTTTGGAGAGTTTTAAGTGGTTTAAGTAGTGTGATTTTAATTACTCAATCATGTAATGAGATTGCTTTCAAACCAGCGTTCAACTAAATTATAATTGGGATAGCCATCTGACCCACATGTTGATATGTAAACAAAACTTACTTAGTTGGGGTTGATTAGTCTATGATAAACACCAAAGAGTCCGATTGAAGAAAGTAAACAAACAAACACAGTGTGAGGAAAAAAGAAAGCTGATATCTTATTTGCATTATAATAAAACATAACCCGGGAGCGCAGTTGTAGCGCGCCGGGATTTCGAATCTTGGGTCCCGAAAGGGGTACGTGTTCGAATCCCTACCGGGGAGGTTATACCCTTCCATGAAAATTTGACAATAGTTTCAATTTTTCTCCAATAATAAGGTATATGGAGAAGTTTCCAGTCTTGTGGAAGGGTTGGTGAGTACTGGTTAAAGACAAGGGTCCAGAAAAGCTAGGCTAGGTGCGCTGGACGCCGTAATATTATGATCTATACAATGCGTTGCTACGGAGTTAAACAGGACAAAATAAATAAATAAATACATGATATGACATCTTAGGGATAGAAAAACATCTCAAACATCTTCATACAACATAAGTATAGAATACAAGATAGAAAGCGATAGGCATTGATAAAAGTAGAAAGTGCCAAACTATGTGAAGGAATCGTCGGATTGTTGGTGTAAATCATAAAGTTTTATCAAGTTTCACGTCAGATTATATCTTAGAGTAAACAGTTATACTCTAAACAACAGCACCCTTCCATGTTAATATAGCTACGAGAACAATCTGTTGCCAGAAATTATTTCAGAAAATCTAGCATTTAGAAAGTGTACGTGTTTTGTTCTGTTGCTTAGCAACGTACGTAAGTTTTCAAGTTTTCTCGAGGAATATTACTGGAAAAGCATTGCAACTTTCTAAAAATAAATAAACATCTATTTTGTTGCTTGAATAAATACAACGAATCAACAGAAAGCATAAAAAATGTTATGTTTTGCATCGTGCAAATACTGAAGAAAAAGTGTTGTTTTTTAGAAACTGAATTCATTGATGTATTATTAAAGGTACTAGTTCACAGATTTGGTTTATTTTTTCAATAATTTCAAAACACCATTCAGTGTCTGTAATTGTGTAAAAAATATCTTATTATTTTAAGACAAACTGACCTATATGTTGCAAGAAATATATACAATAAATGTCACAAAAAACACTAAAAGTGTCTATACCGTGACATACGGGGTAGATATTTACTACATGAAACACCCTCATTTGTAGTTGCATGTCAATTTGCACTAAATTGTGAATATCATAAAAATACTTTCCTGCTCTCAAAGTATTGTCAGACAAATTTGATAGTTTTAGAAAAGTTGATATTTAAGATGAAATCTGTGGATGAGTACCTTTAAAAGATTAATCGGGTAGAGAAATAAGAATTGAACAGATGATAAAAACCAAAGAAAACAAAAGCTGCATTGTTTATTGTCTTATGCACAATACCCAAAATATAGTACAGTTGTAGACATATGGTATTACATTTATTTTCAATTGCAGCAAATTATTTTTCATCTTGTGTTATTTTTATATCGTTTGTTATATTTTAAAATCAAAGGACAACTACCTTTTCGTTCGAATTGATACAAGATTTAAAAATATACATACTTATGTATATTTAGCCTTTTATTGTAAAAGTTGTTATGCTATGTTTGCTAGCATTGTTATGGTAGCGAAACAAAACTGATGGAAACAAATGTAAAACTTAAGAACGAACTCTTAATTAGCTTCTTAATAGACTGCCGAGCAAATAATTTGAAAAAGTAGTTCAAGGACAAAACGGAGTATTTAGACAAGGATATGGTCCAAAGTTTTAAAGCTTTAGAGGTAAACACATATTTTAGTTTAAACATTTAAATGATTTACACAACATTCACACTTGCTATGGGTTAAGCCAGTTTTACATGTTGGCACATAACTAGTATATTTTATAACAGTCGGCAACTTTCGCGGAAGTAAAGAATTAAACGTCTGTATAAAAATAACCTTGAGATGTTTCCTTGAACAAGAAACTTTTAACTACTGTTGTTCTACTGTAGAAATATTCCTTTCGGTGAAGATGAGTGTTGAGATGGAAGCTGTTTATACTGGAATTACAATCTAGTTTGTATACATAACCATTAAGATTTTCTAACGATTGCACGTAGTTGGTTCTACACTGTATTGTTATTCAACATGTTATTCAACATTCCTTCTTGACTGGCAGCAGTAAGCCAATTTGATTTCAACATAATTAATTGTCATATCAATATAAACAGGGATAATAGCGAATGGAAATAAGGGCTAGGAACCACACTGGAAATAAGGGCTTGCCTTTTTTTGTGCTACCCCTGGTGTTGGTGTGCTTGTCATAGCTCATTACTTGTAACATGCTGTGATATATGTTATTGTTATTATGCTATGTGTACACTATGCCGAATAAATATTATTATTATAAACAATTTACGTACTATACCACATGTATTTATAAATGTTGAACGTCAAAATACCTGTTTAAATCAGTAAAGTGATGTTTTTGCATCCCCTTATTTATCTTTTTGAGTGGACAAATCCAGTACGTAAATTACATAAATATACAGGACCCACAATACGATCTGTAACGTAATTTATGTTCAAATACCCTGCAATTGATTGTTTAGTTAAATGATGGGAGATAACTAGATTTTCTTATGTCAATATCATACACAGTCATTGACGAGTTATCCACCTTCCTTTCGCTCCTATACAGACCAGTTTTGTTTCGTGCTAAGCAGTAAAAGTTTATTCAAACTGTAGCAGAACTCTGTGTTATTTTTGTAGTATAAATACATTAGTTATATATACAATTGTCAGTGCAAATTATTGTTTGATTTACTAGCTTTTTTGTTATAAAAAACTAAATGAACTTCTTGCTGTAAGATAGACAAAAATGGGAAGAAAGGCAACTCTACTTTGGATCTTCTTTTAAAATTAGTGCTTGTGGAGTTACTTCCCCTGAATAGACTAGAATATTCAGAATATCCTCGATAAATTCGCCTGATAGTCGTTCCAAAACGTTTTATGATCAATAAAACGAAACAGTGAGTGTGTATTGCAGACCATTCAAATATGTTATAAGTTATAACAAGAGACAATGTATCCTCAAATTTCTATTTGTATGGCTTTAAAGACATAACGACAGATTATGATATTTATGTTCTGCAATAGAAGAAAAAAGTATGTTTTTTTGGTACTTTTGACATTGAAGCCAATTCTAGGATGGTCCGAACGATTCACACACCTGACTGAAACCGCCATTACATTTTACCTTACGTCGAATGTTATTCCACTCAACTTATAATCAATCAAACGCAAAGGGAAACAACCTTGGTGTTTTATATCCGCTTTGCAATCTTGAGTTCTCTCCCTTCCGTTGTTATAAGATCTTGACAATTTGTGCACATTGAACCGTGGCAGATTGACACATAAAACGCTTCGGTAATTACTCTATTTTTACCTGATTTAATGTAAGCAAATAATATTTAAATCGTATTTTGTCTCATGTCAATATTCATCACTCGCTATACAAGTAATAAAAAAATATGCCTAAGGACATACAGTTTTAATATGTTTAATTATACAGAGTGAATACATTATACATGTATGGGGATGGTATGAGATAGTATATGCGTGTGGGTTTAATAATGCTAGGTCTACATCTGGCCACGATTACCACTATGTCCCCGATTCCAGAGCATCGTGGCGAACGTAACAAAGCGTGGAGTCGAATCGGGGTGATCGTGGGGGAGCGTAACGGAACGTGGTTGAATCGGGGACATCGTGGGCATCGGGACAGATTTTAAATCAAACTTAAATTTCACCACGATTGCCCCTATTCATTTTCTAATCGTGACAGAGCGTGGCCTTCGTAACAAAACGTAACGGAACGTACCGAAGCGTAACAGAACGTAACAGAACATGGAGTACAATCGCAACAGATCGGGACCAGCGTGGACACATTTTTTCATCCCGCGTCGCTGGGAAAGAATTATTTCTTGTTTAAATATCAAATCGTGACGTAAAACGTGGTCATTTGTCTCAAATCGTAGGTCAAATCGCAGGAGATCGCAACAAAGCGGCTTTGTCGTGGGAGATCTTAACAGAACGTAACGGAACGTGGTGGAGCGTGGAAGCCAATCGTGTTGATCGCAACAAAGCGTAACAGAACGTGATGCAAATCGTGGGCTCGATCGTAGCAAAGCTCAGTAGAGCGCAACAAAACGTGCTGATTTCGTAAGGAAGCGTAACAGAACGTGGAGTATACCATTTAATCGTAGAGCTCCCCGATTTTTTAGCCTCTGGCTAATCGGGGAGATCGTGGCCAGATGTAAACCTAGCATAAAGGACTGTAGTCAGTTATTTCCCTTTGCACACCCTTAAAATAGCTAGATCCAATCAGTTGGATTACTCGGATACTTACTTGGATTGATATAATGACCTAAAACCACACATTTTACCAAATATTTGCCTTTTTGACCCTGGTTGTTCAAAAACACCAAGCTGGGTTCATTTTGTAATAGAGATTCAGAAATAAGACATAATCACTATAATATTATTTCATAATCTATAATAATACATTTATGTAAAATATTCATTCTAAGATTTAAATTGAACTGAAAACCACAGATAAAAAAGATTATTAAGTTTCGGTCAGAAATTACTACTTATCTTTGTTCAGTTAGAAAATGACAATTCTTTAGATATCAGGACAATAAACACGAGACAATAAACACGAGACATTCTCGTTCCCAGAGTCTACTAGTATTGAGAATCCTACTAGACTCTGGGAACGAGAATGACATGAGACAATAAACACGAGACAATAAACATGATACAAAACATGAGACAATAAGCACGATACAATAAGCACGATACAATAAGCACGATACAATAAACACGATACAATAAATACGAGACAATAAACACGAGACAATAAACACGAGACAATAAATACGAGACAATAAACACGATACAATAAATACGATACAATAACTACGAGACAATAAACACGATACAATAAACACGATACAATAACTACGAGACAATAAACACGATACAATAACTACGAGACAATAAACACGATACAATAAATACGATACAATAAACACGATACAATAAATACGATACAATAAACACGATACAATAAACACGATACAATAAACACGAGAAACCATATACATGAGACAATCAAAGCACTGACGGCATTGAATTTCTTTTGGTTTGGTTATTTTTTTCAATTGTAAAGATAAAGAAATGATTTTAAGTAGGAAAACTGATATTATTATTGTATTAAGACTGACAATATTCTTACGCCATGCTCCTAAATATTAGTACTTTCGTAACGGACATTTCAGTAGAATCATTGAAATAAATAATGTATCGCATATAAAGCATAGGATAGATATACAAGTGTAATGTAATAAACTAAGCGTGATGTACCGTTTGAAAGTTTTCTTAACATCGACCTGTAATCAGATAAACATATAATTCTGTCTTCTTGTGAAGAGGTTACCTCAGAAGAAGTTACCTCCCTTTTATCATTTTCAAGATATTCTGATAATTCATTTAAATCCTTTTCTAGACCTAAGTCTCGTAATTTCTCGACTATACCTGCCGCTAGCACAACAGCTGTACAATAATATTTCTTCCATAATTTGACATCAGTTGAACATGTTTCGAAAAACTGTGGATACATTTCCACTCTTTGTATATTCAGATATAAAGTAACATTGAAGCTGTAACTATAGTCTGTCACTAAGGTAACATCGTCAGCAATTGTGTTCTCAAATTCTTGAAGAGATTCAACCAGTTTATCATTATCACATTGATTGTCTAGTATAAAACTGATGTAAGTACACTTACAATTTTCTACCAGGGAATTTGGAACAGCAGGTACACAATACGTACAGCCACAGTTAACAAATTGTTCATTTATCCAAACTTCAACCAATTTATTCAGACTGTCTTCGTCAACTGAAGATGATGGTTCAGACAAGTGATAATCTATAAACACATACAGTGTTGTACCTTCTATTGTTGTAGTCGCTTTTCTACAATCGCCAGCCACCGCCATCTGACCAACTGGACAAGATATATTCAGACACTCACCCTAAAATGCAAAGAACTTACGTCTGGAGATTTTATCCAGTAGATCTTACAGTAAGAATAAAAACTAAACTTGCTTATTTTGATATTAAACATTTGTATGCAGAACATTTCAGTTACCTCCCGTAATAACCATCAAATATCCTTACATAAGTTTCTGGACCGTTTAAACCCAAGGTATATATATTTTAAGGTGGGTCGGTACCTTACTCGGAGGAAAGAAATAAAAAAAATATTTTGAAGGTAATTTTACGTTGAATGCGATATTGTGAAAAACTGAGAACGTTTACTTTCTTTTTTTATTTCATTAAAATGTCACAAAAAGTATGTACTTTTCAAAAATCGCGATAAGATTTTGACCACCGTTCTGCAAAAATATGAAAATGAACGTTATAAACCGGCAATTGGTGAGAAGTTTTAGACGTGAAAACCCTGAATTCATTGATGAAATGAACAATCTTTATGACTGACGTGATATTTAGATAATCGGAACAAAATAATTGTATGCAACAACATTTCAGAAACATTTTGGTATAATTATCATTGGCATCGGACATTCAATACTTTATATATGAGGGTTTAATGTACTTGCATGCCGTTTTTTAGCGCGAAACATTGTGACGTCCATAACGTCGTGAAAATAACGACAACGTCGCTAAGGTTACCAGAAAAACAAACAAGAAGCATGAAGGTATCTGACTGTCAACTTTTAATATAATCGGTGAACATGAAATTTTTTTCGTTTTTTCCTCCGAGTAAGGTAGCGACCCACCTTAAGATATGGGCCTTGGTTTACCTCACCAAAAAGAGGTTATTTGTCCATGATAAAGTCAGAGTAGGTCCTTATTAGGTTCCATCGGTTCGAATTCTCGAATCTTATTATTGAACTTATATGTAAGGTTGTTAAAATACTTTATGAAATAAACGAATAAAATATTGTTAATTTAAATAAAATCCCTAGTTATCAAATATAGGATTTTCTTCACACATACAATTCTTCGCTTGGTTTTCAGTCAAATCAAAGGACTTTAAAGAAAGTTATTTAAAATCCAATGTGGCAAACTGATATTAAAAAGTTATCCTGGTAAAATCAGTGTAATTTATCTAAATGGACCATCCTATATGAAAAGGATGCAATAGAAAATAACTGACAAATGTCTCTCATTGTTGTCTTCTTCACACTGTCCCAGTCTACAGTCGCAGTACGTCTTGGTTTGCACACCGGGACAAACCGGGACTGCGACCATATCGAAGCAGTGAAGAGCCACAGTTAATCGGGATAAACCGTGTTGAATTAGTAATCACCTGGGTATAACCCAGTGTTGTTTAAAATTTTATTACAATCGGAATTTACCGGAGAGCGAAAACAATGCCGGCTATTTCCGGGTAGATCCGGGCATCATCGTAGCTCTTCTGACATGATCCGTCTCTCCAGATTAAGTCCAACAGGTGAAACCGTAGTAAATCGGCATGGCGTTTGTCCAAGGTGCAGCCTCAGTGACTCCCAGTTTGGCCACTCAACTGTCTTCATAAACTTTCCCGGTTCATCCCGGTCCACCGGCAACAAATTATCGGGACGCACAGGGAAAACCGGATTATGTGAATTCACACGTAAATTTGGCATAATCGACTAATCTACCACGTGCTGAAGCTGAAAACTTCCAAGTATTATAGTATTCTTATTGCGTCATTCGGTTCCTTGAATTTTTAGATGCATAACCATATTTTAGCAAGGTGAGGATTATTTTGTATTTAGTTAACAACAAAAAAATAACCGTGGTAACAAATGGTTTTACCGGGCTAGTCAGATTGAACGCTACGCGTTACCGATGCAACCTGATGTAAATTGTTGACAAACGGTGAAAAAATAATGTCACAAACCTGATAAGGGTCGAACATCTGATTATTCAAGCAAGGGTGGTCATAAACCTGACCACTGTGTAGCTGATCTGGATAATCTGGATAATCTGGATCTTCTTCCTTCCATGAAATCAGTCTCTCCATACTGCTTCCGGGTATCAATGTTTTCATACCACTTGGGTTAACAGCTGTACAATTATCTCTAAACATTTTGTTATTACAAAGAGAGCAGTACACATTTCTGTACATTCTTGGTTCAATTTTTTCGCGGCTTTTAGCTAACATATACATAGAATGGCTACACAGGGCTTCAATATTTTCATCATACATATCCCATAAACCACTCTGATTACATTTTCTCATGACATTTTGATTACATATATTTAAACCTTCCGGATAATCATGCGGAGGAATGGAATATAAAAATCTCGTTTTTAATATTTGTATAATTTGTTCAGTATTTAGATTATTAAGCATTAAGTTTAGCTCATCTGGATCAACACTTACAGCTTTTCTCCATTCTACGTAATTATTTTCACCATTGCACTGAGCGCAATATTTATTTTTATAAATTCTATACGTACTCACACTAGAAACATATAGACTAGCGTTATTAATTAGATTTGAATCACACGCTGATATCAATTCTTTATCAACATCAGATGGACATCCAAACACAACAAAGAATTGTCTTTGTGAAAACCCTGCAGGGTCAATATCCGCTATATCATAAAAGCTATGCTCATGACGACATTCTTCATTATAATGATCAATTCCATCAAATTTTGGGCAAAGAGTGTCCTTCGTACAGTTGCCATAACAAACGCACGGTTTACAGAAATTGGAAAATGAATATATGTTAGGATCAACCGTATTTTCACAAACTGCATGAAAAGCACAAAGTTCGGCTGGTCGTGAATTCCACTGACCACTAACATATAACAGAAGAAACGAAATAATTATTTGATACATCTTTTTTTTCTAATTACACAGAAAGTTTGATTAAATATTACTTCATTAAATTGACTCTCACATTTACATATGATAGAAAAACGCACGCATGATTTGTACCTGATAATTCTTTATCATATTAAGCAGAAAATTTAGATAATTTTCAAGAAATTAAACTACCAATTGTATATAATCCAGAGAACATAAATTGTTTATCTTATAATGCTTAGAAGTATTGTCGGCACTCAAAAGTGTTGTTATCCTGGAGGTTTCTGCTGATTCATCGTTGTAGATGGACAAATAGTGATAATGCAACTTAGCATTTTGATTTTATACTACAACAGGCTAATGTAAAACACTATATCTTTGCAATTGATGTATCTTTATTAATATTAGTGCACATCTGTGTATAGCAAAACTGTACAAAGCTTGTTAGCACGAAAGATCTGCACAAAATCTGTCAGCTAATCACATTACTAATGAAATCTTAGATTACATATCGTCATAAGTTGACGAAAACGATATAAAACATTACGTAATATGTATGAATTCTCAACATGAACTGTGAGTATTTGCAACAGAGATGAATCATTAACCTATGAAAACTGCAATCGTTAGATTCATTACATTACAGCAAAACATGGCAATTTATTTGTAATGTTATATTGTATGTGTAAAATCTTTTAGTAAAGATATATGTAAACAAAGACATACAAAGAGATATGAGTGAAAAAGGGACACCTCAGGAGAGAAAGGAAATGAACATATTTCATGAGATCTTGTTAATTATTTGATGAAAAGCAATCAATTACATGTAATCATGTGAGTGCTTATTGTATTATATAATTATCAGCATTCCTTTTTGTACTGCCAGCCGATACAAAATTGTACATTTCCAGTTTGTTTTATTTAGATTTAATGTCATTTATCGGCAATTTGCCAGTGATTTACTTTGAATGATTTTCAGAATTTTTTTATAAACGATCACTTACAAATATATACAAGTATAAGTTCATTCACTCGAACACCACCGGGTCGAATTAATTGGCCGAGTCGAACACATTGTCTGGCACCGATCAATTTCCCTTCAATATCAACCTCTGTTGGGTCAAACAGGACTGAGTCGAACTCTCGAACCAATATCTTGGTCCCGTGGTTTAAAATACACTTAAATACAATTGTCTCTCTCGAACAATAGATGTTCACACATCGGTCGTAAAATCTTGACCGCAGTCATTGCTTGTGACGCGTGATAATAACACGGCGTGAAAATCGCTTAACAATAAATTTGTTAATTGATTTTAATCGCTAAACAAAAGGTTTGTTAATTGATTTTTATCGCATAACAATAGATTTGTTAATTGATTTTTATCGCTTAACAATAGATTTGTTAATTGATTTTAATTACTGAACAATATATTTGTTAATTGAAGTTAATTTGCACAACACATTGTGATTAGTGAACATAATATTGCATAACAATTGCTTAACAATAGAATTGATTGTTGAGTGCAATTTGTAGACAGGAGCATATTATAAAATGTCATGGTTTGAATAAAAATAAAGGATAAAACGAGTAACTAAGGTCTCGCTAAAAAATAATTAGCGCATATACAGCGTGTATGTTTGTTTTAATTTATAAAAACTGATAAAAAAAGTTTGTGCAATTTTGGTAAAAAATAAGTCCAAATTAAGGATCAAAATGTTAGAACAGAATATAAACACATATACAACGGCGAAAAAAAACTTACTGGAGGACCCGGCCACATCGAACCTTTCTCACTTACATGTAACCACTGATGTGATCAATTCATCTACTACTACTCACCTATATCGTAACCATGTTCATAAATGTAAAAAAAAAAAACGCACAACAAATAAGGTGTTGGAAAATTAATTTGCAGAAATTACTAACTACGTATACATGACACATGAATGAACCGTGTGTTCGGGTTATATACTAAACCAAGGGAGATAACAAATTTAAAAACAATTACGAAACAAGGGGAAGTAATAATGTCGTACTTGGACGAAATTCGGCCGGGTCGAACACTTGGCTCTCTCGAGTCCCCTCGAGTTCGAGCCAGCGAACTTTTACTGTAGTACTGTCATACATTGGGATAACCAATGTAAAACTCATAGAATCATCATCAGTAAGTGTGTATCCATGAATGTTCATGGCCATTTTTTTTTAGTATTGTCTTAGTTTATGGCAAATATGTCTAGTATTATAACTGCGCGTAATGGTGACCTTAGCATGAATGACAGAACGTTATGACCTTATCACGATGTGAATAGCTCATTGGTTTTAACACTTGTTTATAAACACGATATGGCTTAAAACGCAAAATAAACAAAACGGTACTAGTTGGTCAGAATAGGACTTCATATTTTGAGTTCTTTTAAAATTTATAACCCAAATTGCTTAATTAATACGTACAAATTATTAAGTCTGCGTACAGAAGCTTTTATCTAACATACTACAAGTAAACAAAAATATTACATTGGACTATATGACAAACAATAACAAATAGAGTAGTAAATATATATTTATTTATGTAGGCAATAGTCATAGTATTCAATTGTAGTTTAAAATGAAAAATAGAAGTATTACAAAAATAATATTTTATTACGAATATCACCATTGAAAAAATGATTATAAACCATAAAGATAAGATAAATTGATTACAAAGTAAAATCATTACATACATTGTAAAATCATCATTAAAAATATATAAAACAATTGTAAGATAAATGCATTTTGGTTATTATAATTCAACATCATTATTCGAGAAAACAATAGTTTCATGGTGCGTACTTTGCCCTGAGTAAACAAAGTGCAAAGTCGACTAATTGTACGAGGGAAAGTATACGACGGTAAGCTGGCTGACACCATAATGTAGAGCTGTCATTTATTGAGCACGAAGCGTATCGACGATATCGATGTATGGAGACATAAATATTGATGATACACCGATATATATCGATTCCTTCAATGTAGTATTATGCAGACCGTTTATGTTGTCATAAACTCATAATATATGTATATTTGTCATGAATGTTATACCTTCTGTGGACGAGAGCTATTTTCTCAATCGTGATGCCGTCAATGTTTTAGACCTACCAGTTCATATTATGACAGCGCAACTGTTTCCACCTACGATAGAAGGTTCGTCTCACAAATTTGTCACTTTATAGTGAGTTTTATATATTTACCTATATAGGCTTTAGTATCGATATTTCAAAATGCATATATCGATTATTGATCGGAAAATGAATATCGACGATACAGCGATATCGTTGGAATCGATGACAGCGGGGATTACGCTATAAAAAAGTTATTTATTTTCTTAATTATCTGTGTAAAAACAATTATGTTATTAAAAATAAACTTTTCATATTCACCGTACAGTTTATACATAAATAGTCAATGTTTGTTTTTGCTCGAACTATCGTAAAGTCACTCTATCACGCTGATTTCTTTCAACTTTCAATGATAACATACGAAATGAATAGGACAATGTTACACTATACATAAAATAAGAGATCATGAGGTATTGCTGTTTTAATGTGATTGAAATCTACAGGTCGTATTCTAGATCATGCGTGTTTTTGTACTTTAAACAATGAACTTGCCCACTTAATATGTGCATACGCTTATGCATGAACAGTATTTTACTGATTTAAACCTACCACTGTGATATTTAACATTTATTTTAAATAGTGTATATTCACATTGTAAATTTTAATTAGTGGTATGTTTATAAAATAAGTGTAAAGTAACTTAACTACAAAACTGTAAAATTAATTCACCCCTAAATATCGGGGTGTAATGAAACTGGCTATGTTTGTATACGCAATGTTTACGTGGACGACCTGTAAGTTTCGATATTTGTCAAAAGTAAATAAACGCTGTATAGTTATTGTCTAACGACTGTTACTTGAAGAGTAATAATGTAGCGAAAAAGTGGTACTATATGAAAATCAAGATTGTCTGTATCACTTGATTGAGTAGTACATGTATAATGATAAATATGGATTTAATTAATGACCTGGCACTCAATGAATTTCCGTCAGAGAAAGTATGAATGATTAAGTTATTGGTAATAATAATTCGTACGATTTACTAAGTGAGCGTTGTTTTAGTTCTAAATTCCTATCAACGTATCCTTTCAAATATGCGTTTAGTGCTAAGTAAACACTTATTGACGTATGCACTTACAGTTATTGAACGAGTTATTGACCACACAATCGATAATTTATGCAATAAATAAGGTACCTTAGTCAGTTATTTCCCATTGTATACTCTTCAAATACATGTAGGTAGGTCGAATTAGTTGGGTTACCCGGATTTTACCCTAAGGACCTACTTACCAATTGGATTGCTTAAGATTCTATCAGGGAACGATAACTGACTGAAGTCCCTTATTGTGTTTAGATTACGACATTCGGGCAATTTATCGTCTATGATTAATAGATATAACAGAACCGCGCTGACATTTATATAGCTATGGTTGAGGTATAATGTTTCAGATCGTCGGATATCCACGGTTGATAAACGTAATCGATACGTTTATCAATATAATAAATGTTAATAATGATAGAAATATAAATAATCTAAAATGTAGCCAGTACTATGACTTATACACTTCTTTCCTACAATTCCTGATAGTGCCATGATAAAAGTGACAAAATCCTTATCTTAATGAAAGGAGAGGATTTATTAATACACATATATATTGATAATAATTAACTCCATATTGAGTGACTTCCCTTATCATCACAGTTTCAAAAACAGTCGCCACACGCTCCACAAACCCCGCCCAGACAATCTCCACACCCTGAACAAAACCCACCGAGACATTCGCCACACCCTGAACAACAACTACCTAAACAGTCTCCAATACCATCACAGCAATCACAATCACAGTCACAATCACCGCAGTCACCACAGCAGTCATCATTATTATTGTCCCCGTCACAACAACAGTTACACTTGCGACACAAACGACGTCCACAATCCTCAAAACAATGATGACAACTAATCAAGCATGCATAACAACACCAGTCATCTCCATTGGTACCAGTAGCTACGTAATAATTTGACGACGATGCATCGTGGTAATCTTTCCTTTCTTTTTCATGTTTTTCTTGAGTGGTTGGTTGATCCGTAGTCACATACTGACCGTCAGGGTCAACAACCGATGCATATGCCGGTGGAGGTTGAGTCGGTTTAGGTTGGACTGTTGTCACACCTTCAGCATACCGGTCATCAGTTAATGTGTACACCGGCGGTGGTTCATTCTGGTCAAATGTTTCTTTTCCATTTGAGCTGACTGGTTGTGATATAACAACGTCCTTACTATCAACAGTTATATCGTTAGAACTGTTACCTTCGTATTGACCATCAGATGACGTATTTTCCATGCTTTATCGTGTATACCAAACTATATTATACTACACAAGTATCAATTATTTATCCAAATAACCAAATCACAGTATTCCAAACAAAGAATCCGATTTTCCTTAACTCCAATATATTAACTCTCTTCAACACACGCTAATATTCGAAATATACCTATTTCTCGATATTTAATGACCGTAAATTAACCGTTGTTTATACATGTAGACTATCCTAAAATGTAAAGTAGTAGTTTCGAATTATTGTATTCGTTTTAATATCACAGTCACAATACTTTCTTAATGCTTTATCCACATTCTTGATTTGACAATCAACGCTCATCCCTTATCAACAATAAACACATAAAACATGAGTTTAACTAGTTTATTTTGACGAAGTGAACTAGAGTGTATCAATCTACCACAATCAATTTACTACCGGATATGACACTTTATAACAGGGGAAGTAACTCTAATGAAATGTAATCTCCATTATCGAGTATTTCTCAACGAGTTATCTTTCTTTGATATGGTCCAACCGCGATTTTGTTTTGTTTTTTGTTTTATTCGAGTGTTTAAGTATGTAAATATTTTACTGGTCGTACACCCTAATTGATAATCATTGAACTGGTAGATAATGAACAGCGTGAATACTAGTTTAAATTTTTAAAAACTGATAAAAAAGTTCGTGCAATTTTGGTAAAAAATAAGTCCGAATTAAGGATCAAATTGTTAGAACAGAATATACACGCATATACAACGGCAAAACAAAATACTGGAGGACCCGGCCACATCGAACCTTTCTCACTTACATGTAACCACATTAAAGAAATGATCAATTCATCTACTACTCCTCACCTATATCGTAATCATGTTAATAAATGTAAAAAAAAACGCACAACAAATAAGGTGTTGGAAAATTAATTTGCAGAAATTACTAACTACGTATACATGACACATGAATGAACCGTGTGTTCGGGTTATATATTAAACCAATGGAGATAACAAATTTAAAAACAATTACGAAACAAGGGGGAGTAATAACGTCGTACTTGGACGTAATTCGGCCGGGTCGAACACTTGGCTCTATCGAGTCCCTTCGAGTTCGAGCCAGCGAACTTTTACTGTAGTACTGTCATACATCGGGATAACCAATGTAAAACTCATAGAATCATCAACAGTAAGTGTGTATTCATGTATGTTCATGGCCAAACTATAAGTGTCCATTTTTTTCAGTATTGTCTTAGTTTATGGAAAATATGTCTAGTATTATAACTTCGCGTAATGGTGACCTTATCATGAATGACAGAACGTTATGACTTTATCACGATGTAAATAGCTCATCGGTTCTAACACTTGTTAATAAACACGATATGGCTTAAAACGCAAAATAAACAAAACGGTACTCGTTGGTCAGAATAGGACTTCATATTTTGAGTTCTTTTAAAATTTATAACCCAAATTGCTTAATTAATACGTACAAATTATTAAGTCTCTGTACCGAAGCTTTTATCTAACATTCTACAAGTAAATCAAAACTATTACAATGGACTATATGACAAACAATAACAAATAGGGTAGTAAATATATATTTATTCATGAAGACAATAGTCATAGTATTCAATTGTAGTTTAAAATGAAAAATAGAAGTATTACAAAAATAATATTTTATTACGAATATCACCATTGAAAAAATGATTATAAACCATAAAGATAAGATAAATTGATTACAAAGTAAAATCATTACATACATTGTAAAATCATCATTAAAAATATATAAAACAATTGTAAGATAAATGCATTTTGGTTATTATAATTCAACATCATTATTCGAGAAAACAATAGTTTCATGATGCGTACTTTGTCCTGAGTAAACAAAGTACAAAGTCGACTAATTGTACGAGGGAAAGTATACAACGGTAAGTTGGCTGACACCATAATGTAGAGCTGTCATTTATTGAGCTCGAAGCGTATCGACGATATCGATGTATCGAGAAATAAATATTGACGATACACCAATATTTATGGGTTCGTTCACTGCAGTACGTGGCAGACCGTTTATGTTGTCATAAACTCATTTACCGCCGGCCTGAAGGCCGGTGGTATATTGGAGTCGTCAGAATCTGATGACCATGGTAGGAGCAGTTCATGCTTTCTTTTACATACGCCCTCCTTTTTTATTTACAAATGTTGACAGTGCTAAATTGTAATAATTTTTAGTTTTATAGTACTGCAATAAAATTTTCTTCTTTTGGGGGGCATTTTAAAGAACGTGTTATCCTTAATTTATATCTTAATATATTGTAAAATATCTGCTCCCTTAAATTGAGTTTCATGCTAAAAACCACACGTACTGACATATTTCACGCACGTCTCCGTGAACAGATTTGCTGCAGACTCGCGGTAAATAAGCGAGTTCTCCAGCTGAGAATTTTTGATCGGGGGTATCGTATACGAAGCACAAAATGCATGATGTTAAAATTAATTTTTTGTACTTGTCTTTAGTAAGTTTTGATACTGTGTCTGCATGCTGAACTTTTCAGCTGTTACTGCGTAATTACTAAGTTACTTTCTCATGGAGGCCGCCATTAGGTTTGACAATACAGCTGGACAAGAAGTATTAGATTACTGAATTGTTAAATCCGGAGTGTTTTTGTATAAGTTTCATTTATTTTTTAAAGCATTTATATATCATGTTTAAAAGGAGTTTTTCCAAGAAGTTGATAATTATCTTCTTTTCTAAACCCTGGTTTAGACTAAAACACGTAGATATGTGAAATAATATATTGATATTGAAGATCTATAAACTGTGCCATTTAATCATGGAACACTTTACATGTTCTGTATCATACCTCAGAATACATAATTTTGTACACTTTTTGCCGCATATATCTTTGTTTTCTCTTTTGATGTATGTACACATAATGTTACCACTATCCGGCGGTATTTAATGCGTTGCATCAATATTTTCTTGTAATATATGTATATTTGTCATGAATGTTATACCTTTTGTGGACGAGAGCTATTTTCTCAATCGTGGTGCCGTCAATGTTTTAGACCTATCAGTTCATATTATGACAGCGCACCTGTTTCCACCTACGATAGAAGGTTCGTCTCACAAATTTGTTACTTTGTAGTGAGTTTTATATATTTACCTAAATAGGCTTTAGTATGGATATTTTAAATGCATATCGATTATTGATCGGAAAATGAATATCGACGATACAGCGATATCGTTTGAATTGATAACAGCTAAACCAAAATGTTAATACGTGACAAAAAAAATTATTTTCTTAATTATCTGTGTTTAGACAATTATGTTATTATAAATTCTATGTTTAAATTAACAACATAAACTGTTGTATGTGCTGCTTAAACGTTTGTATATTACATTAATTATTGTAATACCTGACCTGAGTGCTTATCACTATGTTTATATATTTTCATGTTTAAATTATATGAATGTATGTTATATAGCCATAAGTACTCTGTACTGGCATGCTGTTAAAATAAACTGTAAACTGTTATTATAATAACATTTTTTATATTCACCGTACAGTTTACATACAAAGGTATTGTTTTTTCCTACAAACTATCAGTAAAATCGTTCTATCACGCTGATTTCTAAACTTTCAATGATAACATACGAAATGAATAGGACAATGTTACACTATACATAAAATAAGAGATCATGAGGTATTGCTGTTTTAATGTGATTGAAATCTACAGGTCGTATTCTAGGTCATGCGTGTTTTTGTACTTTAAACAATGGACTTGCCCATTTTATATGTGCATAAGCTTATGCATGAACAGTATTTTACTTATTTAAATCTGCCACTGTGATATTTAACATTTATTTTAAATAGTATATATTCACATTGTAAAGGAGTAGGGTGCGATTCAGCCCTGTAAAAATTGAGGATTTTTTAAATAACGATGTCGGTCATAATATTTCTCTGTAAAAATATCTATCTTCCAACTTCAAGAAAATGTAAATCATATATACCGTCGAGTTCATTTGGACTGCTTAGAGCCCTTGATTAGGATCAGGTGCGGCGAATGTCGCTAATTTTGACAGATTTTGACCTCTTCTGTAATTTTCAATATGAGTGCAGCATTTCGAAGATATGAAATTTTCAGGAAATGTGTCTTTCATCACATTAAACAGCTGAGCAAAATATGAAATCTTCGTAATTTTCCACTCATATTTAATTTTTAAAAAAGTCTATAAAAATACTCTACTGAAATCCAAGGGACGCAACTTCGACTTGTTTGTGGCGGCGTTCACAACAACGGTTTTGTAACTAAATTTGTGTGTTTACGAGCCTCAGTTTAGAACAAAAGTTTTATACATATACTTTTTATGTATTTGCTATTCATTTTCACAACTATAAGCGGAAATCACTAGTAATCAGCATAAGATTCAATTAATCTTGGGCTAAAATAGCTCATTGACCTGAATGCTTAAACCAAGATGGCAGCCTCCATGAATATGTCAACAAAGTAAAATTGCTGTACTTTTTGGAAAAATACGAAGTAAATGGAGGATACTGGAATCGGAGATTTTATGGACTAGCTGTCTATATTTATCAAAAGCTTGTTTTAGTCCGTGGAATACGTCATGAAGCCGACATAAAAGGAGTGAATGATGTCAATGCACAAGTTCAATACACGGTAACTTTGAACTCAGATCAACATGAAAATATGATTACTCTGTCTATTTTACGTTATGCAGATTGGTTGTATGATTGACTAGTCTCTCTGCATATAAAGTAAATGGCGTTTGTCACATCATCTAAGAACAATTGAACAAATGGATCAAGTGATTGGAATATTTTGGAACTTGATCTGAATTTAACTTCTACTTTCGGTTTCAAATCAGCAGAGGCATAAAATTCCCTGAATCAGGTAGATAATTTTAATATTTTCACACTATTTGCATCAGTGCAATAATATTGATATGACTTGTCATTGAAGCTAATTGCTGCTGTTCTGCCATACACATTTATACAAGACATATAAGGCAATGCTTGGGTTTGATATAAATTGCATAAATTACAAACATGATAGATCTAATTTCATGTACAGTAAATGAAATGATTTTTAGAACATACATTTGTAATTACACTACAAAAACATGTCAAATTGTCAATATAGGCTGCATTTTGCCAAAACGTGCATGCTATCAACTCATTAAATATAGCCCAGTTGTACCTTGTACATATATTTGATGTAGTAAATTCAGCAGTGCATATTCACATAAACAACTGCCCAGGACAATTTACCAGGACTTGCTTATACCCAACTGGGTTTTGAGATTCATGATGCGAAATTAATATGCAATAGCAGGGGCAGATCCATGATTTTTTTCTAGTAGGGGAGGGGTCCGACTTTTTCTAGGGGGGGGGGGGTCCGAACCTCAACCACATTATACACATTTTGCAGAAAAAATGCAACATATTGATGATAAAAACTACATTACCATTAAATCTAGGTGAAGCACCGAGAAAAATTGCATCATGTTACTTAAAAACGACTTACGTACATTTTCCAAATTCTAGGGGGTGGGTCCACCGACCCCCCACTGGAGCCGCATATGAATAGGAAGAAAAGTTGCTTGTGACTATACACACTGTAACACACAAAACACCTAATACATACAACATGCACAGCCCTGCTTGTCTGCTTGAATAGCTTGTATTTGAAGCCATTGTGATCTGTCAATTTGTTTCCTTGTGATCAGGTTTCACCAACTTGTACATCATGCTTTTAAACAATGCACTATTCATAACTGTATGAGACATACAAGTTTGTCAAAAACCTTACAAAAATGATAAAATCTGGTACTAACAATGAGTACTAGTATTTGTTTACTAATGATGTTATGTACAATATTCAGATAAAATTTAACTTCCGTGGTTAGGAAAAAAACTATAGAAGAATTTTGTTATGAATTGTACATAATGCTGTACAGTTTTACTAAATATCAATGTATACTTTAAATTCTTTCCGTTTGTATATGCGTTTTACTGTATATGTTTTCCCTGATGTGGACACTTTCAATAATATAAATTAGAATACAAAAGTATGGCTGATAGACTATCTTTGTTTCACATCTATACATGTGTAAAACTATATGACTGACAGTATGTTGCAAATGCTCAAATATAAAAGTTTATCTGGGCTCTCATAAAAAGTCATATGATGTTGTATGTCTTTACACATGACTGCAGCTTGATAATTGCATCATGAAAATTTAACTTCTTGCATGGACTTCCTGCCTGTGTTTGATATTTTTTCATGTCACTTGGTAGAATATATAAATAAGTGTTGTACCGATGATCGGAAATAATCGATTAATCACTTGTTGGAAGCTCCCGATTCTGATAATTGATTAAATTGTATCAAAATCGATCATCAGAACGAAAGGAGGCGATGCTATTTAAGCACAATAATACGTTTTCAGGTATCTGAAAAGTTATGAATAATGATTCCATACTGAACACTGATAGGTTTTGTGTAAGTGCATCTACTATACTAGTCAAGAGAACTAGTTAATTGATCATTTATTTTTAGAGATATTTTTTATTATTCTAGCCGATGTCCCATCACTAATAATAATCATTTTCACTTGCTATTTTGTATAACATAGGTGTGACAATTAAAAGGATTATGCTTCTTTTGCCTCTGTATCATGAATAATCTTATGGATTGTCCAACAGTACTGGCTTTATTCAGGATTTTCATAAAAGATGACATATATATGTGAGGATTCTTCATGATGAATGAACTTTATTTTGTACATTTTTGTATCATAGTTGAGCACAATGTGAGCAAGGGGATTCTAAATCCACATTTTTTTCAACCGTTAAAATGAAATCACTCTACTTTATTCTATTCTCAACTACCTAGATCATTTCGTGTATCAAATTCTGAATCTGCTTTAATATGATAGTGACATAACTAAGAAAAAGTAAAAGAAGTACTGAAATCTTTCTTTTTTATATCATAATTTTCTTTATTCCAACATGTTCATATTAAGTCAATCATTTCTTATAAAATGCAATGCAATTTGTAGAAAATATTGTTAACACCTTGCTATACTATTAATAAGAGTTAACCTTACACGGTACACCCCAGTAGTGTCATCCTATTTGAAAGCTTGGAATCATAATCTTTTATGCAGTTTTCATGAACCTTATTGTATCTTGTTCACCTATTTGGTTTGAACATTTTGAACACACATTTTGAAACATTTTCATTTTAGATATTAATACAAATTTATTTTTTATCTTTATCAATGTTTTAAAATTTCAATATGAAAGAAGAGGTAAAAAATCAGATTTCATAAATCGTAATGGTTGTAATTCAAATAGTTATATTTTCATTTTCTGTTACCATAGCAACCAAACCTTTCAATAGAGGAGAATAGCATTTGATTATGGTCTTCATACTGTGCACATCTATGCAGTATTGTAGTAATAACTGAATCTCATTTTTGGACTGTATTTACTAATTTTGTTGTCATGGCAACCACTCATTAAAATGGTATAATTAATGTGATGTAATGTTTGCATACTGATATTTTATAATTATTAAGTACTTTTGAAATCAATACATTTTTTTATTTGACCCATTTGCATAATACATCCTTCTCAGACATAATTAAGTAACATGTTTGAATTTTTTTAAGAACTGAGAAATTTGTTTCCTAAGAAACGAACTAAGCAATGAGTAACTAAGTTAGAACCAATGTATTATTTTTGCGGTTTCAATTCCATTAAGTGGTAAATGTGATAAAAATTTTTTAGGATCAAATCAATGTTAAAACTATTTATGTTTGAATATCATGATTTTAGTAAAAATGATAAGGTTTCCATGGTAACTAGAACCTATCTACTAAAATATTTTTTTATCTGACTTTTTTTCAATTAAAATGGGATAACCAGAAAGTTAAGATCGAGGCATGCATTTCGAATTTAAACTTCAAACATCATTATTCTTAGCATGAATATGCCATGCATTCTATTGTAAACATGTAATGTATATAATGAGTATAGAATACATTTTTTTGTTTCCATGGTAATAAATAATACAATAAATGAGTTCAGAGTGTTGTGTTGTAACATTTTATATAAGTACATCAACATAATGTTTGAATAAGCTTTCTTTAGAAATGCAAAAGGACTTGTTTTACAAAGATAAAAGATTTTCAATTTCTACAATTGGTTACCATGGCAACCGAATACTAACTACTAAAAAAGAAAGTGCTTCCATCATGTGGCAATGTGTGACTGTAATACTAACAATTTTGAAA
Source organism: Mactra quadrangularis (assembly GCA_025267735.1). NCBI lineage: Eukaryota > Metazoa > Mollusca > Bivalvia > Venerida > Mactridae > Mactra > Mactra quadrangularis. The sequence continues at coordinate 21,864,500 of CM046303.1, forward strand.
GCCAGTTTGAAGAGAGATCAATATTTTCAAATTATGCCATTTATTTTGTTCTGTTGCCATGGTAATAGACTTCACAGAATTGTCTTAAAAATGTTAATGCTCGTTAAATTATTCATTTCCCCATCATATGACATAATTTTAGCCACTTTGGCAACAGGGCCAAATTTGGGGGTAAACGCACCTACTTCTTTTAATTAGTGGTATGTTTATAAAATAAGTGTAAAGTAACTTAACTACAAAACTGTAAAATTAATTCACCCCTAAATACCGGTGTGTAATGAAACTGGCTATGTTTGTATACGCAATGTTTACGTGGACGACCTGTAAGTTTTGATATTTGTCAAAAGCAAACAAATGCAGTATAGTTATTGTCCAATTGAAGAGTAATTGAAGCGAAAAAGTGGTACTACATGAAAATCAAGACTGTCTGTATCACTTGATTGAGTAGTACATGTATAATGATAAATATGGATTTAATTTCAATGAATTTCCGTCTAAGTATGAATGGTAAAGATATTAGTCACTTGATTTACAAAGTGAGCGTTGTTTTAGTTCTAAATTCCTATCAACGTAACCTTTCAAATATGCGTTTAGTGCTAAGTAAACACTAATTGATGTATGCACAGTTATTGAACGAGTTATTGACCGCACAATCGATAATTTATGCAATAAATAAGGGACCTTAGTCAGTTATTCCCCCTTTAAATAGGTCGGTCCAATTACTCGGATTTTACTCTAAGGACCTACGATAATTAGATTGCTTCAGATTTTATCAGGGAACGATAACTGACTGAAGTCCCTAATTGTGTTTAGATAACGACATTCGGTTAGTTCATCCTTTATGATAAATAGATATAACAGAACCGCGCTGACATGTAAATAGCTATGGTTGAGGTATTATGTTTCATATCGTCGGATATCCACGGTTGATAAACGTAATCAATACGTTTATCAATATAATAAATGTTAATAATAATAGAAATAGAAATAATCCAAATGTAGCCAGTATTATGACTTATAAACTTCTTTCTTACAATTCCTGATAAGTGTCATGATAAAAGTGACAAATCCTTATCTTAATGAAAGGAGTGGATTAATGAGTAAACATATATTGATAATTACTAACTCCATATTGAGTAACTTCCCTAATCATCACAGTTTCAAAAACAGTCGCCACACGCTTCACAAACCCCGCCCAGACATTATCCACACCCTGAACAAAACCCACCGAGACATTCGCAACACCCTAAACAACAACTAACTAAACAGTATCCAATATAGTCACGGCAATCACAGTCCCAATCATCGCACCAGTCATCAATATTATTGTCCCTATCACAACAGCGGTTACACTTTCGACGCAAACGACGTCCACAATCCTCAAAACAATGATGACATCTAATCAAGCATGCATCACAACACAATTCATCTCCATTGGTGTCGTAATAATTAGACGAGGATGCATCGTGGTAATCTTTCCTTTCTTTTTCCTGTTTTTCTTGAGGGGTTGGTTGATCCGTAGTCACATACTGACCGTCAGGGTCAACAACTGATGCATATGCCGGTGGAGATTGAGTCGGTGTAGGTTGGACTGTAGTCACGCTTTCAGCATACCGGTCATCAGTTAATGTGTACACCGGCGGTGGTTCATTCTGGTCAAATGTTTCTTTTCCATTTGAGCTGACTGGTTGTGATATAACAACGTCCTTACTATCAACAGTTATATCGTTAGAACTGTTACCTTCGTATTGACCATCAGTTGACTTATTTTCCATGTTTTATCGTGTATACCGAAATATAATTATTATACTACACAAATATCAATTATTTATCCAAATAACCAAATCACAGTATTCCAAACAAAGAATCAAATTTCCTTAACCCCAATACATTAACTCTCTGTTTACATCTTCAACACACGCTAATATTCGAAATATAACTATTCTTCGCTATTTAATGACCGTAAATTAACCGTTGTTTAGTAGTTTCGGAATTGTATTCGAAGTTAATATCACAGTCACAATTCTTTCTTAATGCTTTATCCGCATTCTTGATTTGACAATCAACGCTCATCCTTTATCAACAATAAACATATAAAACATGAGTTTAACTAGTTTATTTTGACGAAGTGAACTAGAGTTGACAATCTACCACAATCAATTTACTACCGGATATGACGCTTTATCACAGGGGAAGTAACTCTAATGAAATGTAATCTTCCAAACTCCTCACAGCGGTTACGTCACGCGTTGCTACTTTAACCACTGCCTTCACATGAATAACGTGACGCAAATAGTACCATGTGACTAATATTTAAAATTAAACGAGCAATAACGATAAGCCTAAAATGTGTTTGGCGTAATGTAGCGAAAAATAACATTGAGTGATAAAAAATGTGTTTGATTTACAAATACTGCCAAAGAAATAAAATAAATTAAACAGAAATATATCATTATGTACCAAAATTGATTAATTCATGAATAAATTACAACGGAAAGTGAGTACAATTATCCATTTGCTATTTACTTCGCGTAACATTTTGTTATTCATGCAATTTTACGCACTTTAGGTAACCGGTGTCAGGGTAAAATTATTCTTGTTTTTTTTACAAGTTATTTATTTATACTATTATTTTTTTTCCTTTATGTACTTTGAACATCATATTTTACTAAGAGAAGACTAAATTTATTGAAAATATTGAATTGTAAAAGAAAATATGAAAAAAGTTTTTCGGCTCTCTGAGGGACGAATTTTACTTGTGGTAGCAGTGGTTATTGATTTGATCAAGAGAGATAACCGCTGCGGGGGAGTTTGGTAATCTTCATAAATCGAGGATTTCTCAACGAGTTATCTTTCTTTGATATGGTCCAACCGCGATTTTGTTTTGTTTTGTTTTATTCGAGTGTTTAAGTATGTAAATATATTACTGGTCGTACACCCTATTTTCACGACGTCTCAACGCCGTGATATTGTGATGGGTAGGTTTTGATAGCAATGGGCAAAAGTCACGTGACATAAATCCTTTCGATTTCTACTGCCAACATTTTTTTTTAATGCAGTCATAGTACAGCCCATTTCCGTTAAAAGTTACATAGAAAAAGCATTTTTTGGGGAAACCATATAAACAATATTTCTATCAACAGCGTTTTATATCAACCATTTCCGCAAATCCTTTCGACTCACATGAAAAGGGGAAGGTCTAACTTACTAACGCAAACACTGACACCATACACTTAGAAGGAAATTACTGACGGATGTACTGACACCAAAGATAAAGAAGGATTATCAGACCATGGCTGATTATAATCCTATTATGTATTGTATACAGGCGTTAGTATGATGATAGATTTAGTTAACATACTGACGACATACGCAAAGAATGATCATCGATCGTGACTAATTAATTATAAAATATTCTATGAGTCAAAATATATTTTTGCAACAAAACTGGCTTATCAAATCCAAAAAAATAAAGTGTGTTTGAGAGTGACTTGTGGTATGTTTTTTGTTCGATTGAAGCATACTCTTAACAACCCATGTAAAAATGACCAATATTTCGACCTGTTTCGGGAAAAAAATATTATAATACCTGACCTTGGTTTCATCATTTCCTTCATGTAACGAATTTTTATCATTCCATGTCTGGCTTATGATTATACCTATTCACTTAATTTCTGTTGGAGAACTTCAATTAAGATACGTTTTGATGTTAGGTTTTATTGTTTATTGTAATACGATGACTGTTTACTGTGGACATGCGTGTACGCACAGAAGGGGTAAATACGGCATTTTACCAGTCTTATTTGTTTTACTGTAAAAATAAAAAGCGTCAGAATGGTTATCTCTGTAGTTGTTTTCATAAAATCAGTTTATCCCTTTAAATACACCACACATCATCAGTACTGTCAGAACTGTGAAGAAAATAAAACGTTCCGACATGACTCGTTACACTACTGAATGATACGTTACATCAGAGAACATTTTTTGTTACAGGAAGGAGTTATTAACTGAAATTCGTTTAAAATTTTAAGAACCAATGAACAATGAATAAGAACATAATAAAGAAATGAAAGATTAACATTTAAAAAGTTGTCTAGTGAATGTTTTATACTTCAGATAAAAGTTATTCGAGTTAGGTAAAAACTTAATTACTTCTTTGTTACATGAAAGAATATGTTCTGTTACAGTTAGGAAAGTTGAAAATAAAACTTGATATTGCTGACTGAAAACTACTTCCGCAACGCATTATTGAACTATCAGTATGATAAACACAGAAGGGTTTCAATATTGAATGCTTTATTCTTCAGATAAAAGTTATTGGAGTAAGGTCAACGCTTAAAATATTTATTTGTTACATGAAAGAATGATGACTGTTACAGTCAGAAAAGTTGATAATAAAACTTTATATTGCAGACTGAAAACAACTTAAGTAACGCAGTACTGTACTATCAATGTGTAGACATAGAAGCATTTTAATATTTACAACCAAGGCCAATCTAATATCTACGTTGAATGTTTTGTCTTAAACTATTATGATAGATTGTTTCGCCACTGAACAATATATGGCGACCAACACCATAAACTAACACTCAATGATAACAAAAGGAAAATGGCTAACATTTTTCAGCCTTGAAAATAATTGAACTAAATGTTCAATATTTCTGAACTTCAATGATATCTATTCTTTTACGTAGAGTCTAGATGCCAACAGACGCCCATGTTCATTCTTTATTTATGAGAAGAATAAATCCCCCATGAACTACCATGAAGAAAATACTTATTCTTTTTCTGGGATTTGTTTTTAAAGCAAGCTAGTGAAATGATATCACTCACATCTAACCTCATTTTGTCTTGAGATTTTCTATGCCAGACTCTACAAAAAGACAAAAATCGGTTGGCATCTACACACTACAAATAGACGAAACTCGATCGTCAACCAGATGCTACAAGTAGAAATATCGGATGGCATATTCACTCAATAAATAGACAAAATAGGTTGGCTTCTAGACTTTACAAATAGACACAAACGTTTGGCTTCTAGACTCTACTAATAGACAAAATTGGTTGTAATCAAGACTCTTCAAAACTTAAAATACAGATTCTACAAAGAAACCAATATAGGTTGGCATCTAGACTCAACAAATAGACAAAGTCGGTTGCTATCTGGACTCTACATATACTCATAAATTGGTTGGCATCTACACTCTACAAATAGACAATATTCGGTTGACATTTGCACTCTATAAATAGACAAAATAGACTATATCTGGAATTCAAATATTTGAGATTTCCCCACCGGTACAAACAAACTTTTACTGTTACAATAAAAACACGTGTAAAAAGATCAAAAGGATTTAATCCATAGTTTGTGCTGTTTAGCAATAATGTCTAGAAAACTTTGTTTGTACCGCCTGTGATGGACGGAAAAACCCATAAATTTAAATTCCTGATTAGGTCTCTTGGTTGGCATATACACTCTACAATTAAACAAAAATCGGTTGGCATCTAGACAATATAAAGTGGCAAACATTATTTAGTATGTTGACTCAACAAAAATCAGTTGGCATTCAGCCCATACAAGTAGAGTAGAAAAAAATCGGATGGCTTCTACACTCTTCAAATAGATAATATTCGTTTGGCATCTGCACTCTATAAATAGACAAAAATTGGTTGGCATCTGCACTCTACAATTAAACAAAAATCGGTTGACATCGAGACAATACAAATTGACAAACATAATTTAGTATCTTGACTCAACAAACAGACAAAACCAGTTGGCATCTTGCCTCTACATTTCTGCAGACAAAATTCGGTTATCACTTGAAATCTACAAATTGGCAAAAAATGTTAATTTGACCTGGGACCTGTTTTTGTTGCAAAAATATATTTTGACTCCTAGACAATTATCAAGATTTGAGCATTTTTTAGTCAACACCGGTTGCCTAAAACCAATCAAAACGATGCATTTGAGGTCATATGATGAAAAAATGGACGTCGAAAAGTCAAATAAGGGGCGCGTGAATAGTTTCGTCGAAGCCATGTTTTGTTGGGTAGCCTGCTTGAATTCCCGAAAATACCTATATCAATATATAAACGTGTGCGAATCTAAATCAGTGGTTTTACATAGGGCGCGTTAATTTCTGGTATTCTATTAATAGACTCACTGGTTTTACACATCCCCGTGTTCAGTAACTACTGTTAGCTAACGTTAATGATGCGGGAGAACTCAACCCGAAGACAACTCAACCCGTGCAATACTCAACACAAAGTTGGGACAACTCAATTCCTTTAGTATGATATTGAGTCGTCCAGAGTTGAGCTGTCAATTGGTTAAGTTGTTCCGATTCTTCCGTTACGGAATGTTCAAGGTAAGCTGCTGGGCACGCTATAATTATTGTATTCTAAAATGATCATACTTGAGACGGTATAAAACGCTAGCGCATATTGCTTGAATGTTTTTACTCTAAGGAGTATACACGGCTAAACGGCGATTCAAGCATTTTTGGAAATGCTTATACTTGTAATTCAACACGTTTTAAAGCAGCGGGTGAATGTAATGTGTTCACTGAGCAGCGAGGGGAGCGTAGGGTATTACCTAGTACAAGGGCTTTACACTAGTATACGATGTATATCGAATACCGGTATTGTAGGTTCGATAGATATATCGGATCGATCGTTTCCGTATCGAACAAAATATCGATCAATGACAGTATACTTTTGTATAATACAAAATCCTGGCCTGCAAATCGGTTGATATCTGTTACTCACTGTTCCTGCCAAAACTGTTTGTCAGGATCTTTTAACTTTTTCTTTATTTATCATTTTTCGACAAGCACTTAATCCTGCCTGTAACACTCAAGAGAGGGGTTGGCAGTAAACAGAGATAAATATGGTGTATAGCAAATCAACACCCTACTGCTTCTGGACAGTTCGGTATGGGCTAATCTGTGGACGAACTATCTCATAGTATGACACACCTTTCGCAAACGTCTTAAACCGGTTACGTCATGTTTTGTTCTTGGGAAGTAGCAGTTGCGGTTAAAAGGTCTCTTTTTATGTACTTAATGTACTTTGATTTTCAATTTGCCCGGAGACCAACGATCGGCCCCTATTATACAGATCACTTCTGGGAACCAATAGTCACACGGATTGGTAAGGACAGATCCGCAAGTAAGGAGCACTTGACTCAACAGAAGCGATATGTCATGTAAATAGCTTAAGTTCTGAAAGACTATGTATTCCCTTTTGCCGATCTTTTTAAGCGTCATGCAAATATATATTACTGGAAATAAATCTAACAGAAACCAAACATCCTGTCGGCATAAAGATGGTGTCTAGATCCAGACCATTCTCGTACCCCAAGGTTATCAAGATTCTCGATCTAACTAGTATCGAGAATCTTACTAGGCTCTGGGAACGAGAATGTTACATATGACCAGGAAAACTTTTATAACAAGCTACCTTTTCATTACTGAAAAACCTTAACATGACAATTCAATATAATGCTTATTTGAGTTACCTTAAGATTATACTTAATAATTCTTTTTTTTTGTTTGCCGTGACAATCACTTTGCTGCATTTAGCAGCAATTTTTTACTTGTTGATAATCATTGAACTGGTTCATAATGAAAATGTCAAGGCTTAAGAAGATCTAAATTAGAATTGGAAACAATATCGCATTTGTAAATCTAATACTAACAGAGGCGGATCCAGGATTTTTTTCTAAGGTCCGAACTTTTTCTAGGGGGGGGGGGGGGGGGGGTCCAAACTTTCCAACCACAACCACATTATACACTTTCTGCAGAATAATGCATCAAATTAAAAATAAAATCTACATAACCATTAAATCAATGTTAAACAACGAGAAAAAATGCTTCATGCTACTAAAAAATGACTAAAATGCAAGAAATACATTTATGGACTGGTATGCCAAAAACAAGACTTACAAAAACTTTTAAAAGAATCAGTATCACCAGGGTCTATTTAAAAGACCCTTGTATTACTGATACGGATTACTGTTTCATTCCGGAAGTGCCGGAGTTAAATATCATCAAACTTCTGTATAAACGTCGACATGAAAGTAGCATGATCAATCGTGGTGGAATAATTTGTATTCAGGATAACGACACTTGTATGTTTTGAACAGAACTAAGAAAATTATGGCAGGGGTATTTAATTGCAATGCCCGACTTGTCCGATTCATACATTTATGACTGAAGACAAGTTAATAATTAATTCCCCTTGTCTGCGGACCAGTGATATTTTAGCTGTAAATATACAAAATAATGTAAAAACATTTGTATCTGAAAATTTTAGTCAAATTCAACAGCTAAATACACTGTATGATATTGTCAATTATTATGATTTATAATATGTATTTAGTATTATAGTTCTTAAGATGTCCTTTTGAATATTGAACTTTTGGACTAGAGCATTTTGACCCTGGATAAGTTTATTTTAAATACGACTTGTTCTATGACAAATGAAGAGAAGGAATTCAACACCCCTGTATGGTCATTTTTCTGACAGCTTTGACACATAAAATTATGTTTGCGGGGAAAAGGAAGGAATGTGGCTCACTCTTGACGAATCAGTTTCGCCAATTTCAGTAGGACGTGTGATATTTTGTAATGTTTTAGTAAAATGGTACGAAACACCCGGGCATACTCAAGTTGATTTTATCTAGTTGATAAAAACAAAGTACATCACCCAATATTCCGTACTTGTTCATATTCAGCACATTCTATCTCATTCTAGTATCCAGAGGCTATCAAGATTCTAGATCGAGGCTCTTGCTAGCCCCTAGGCACCAGAATGATTCAAACTACAATAATTGACAAAACAAAATCATTTGACAAACTCAAACTGTTTATGTAATCTTTCATGTGTACACATATATATTTTTAAACATCATTTACAATCACTGTATACTCAATCACACAAATTATGACCATGTTGTGGCATTCTTTTGTAATGGACACGGCTTAGAGAACTCATTATTGTTACGTCTTATCTGTATATTACTAATCCATTTATCTCCAACAACTACAGGGCAACCACAATGTCTAGCATTGGGATTTCCATAAGCATTTGGTCCCATGTTATACCATAGTAAGGCAGACCCCTGTAAAAATAATGATCAAACAGTGATGGTGAAAGTATTGACACATGTTGTAAAAAGATTTTTTTCACCCAGTGAGCTCAGAAAACACTTTTTCACGAGTGGCATTGCATTTTCACTACAATGGAAATATAAAATTAATATCTTCATCGAGATTCAATCCCGCATCCTATTTCGTAATACAACATTCGAAATAAAACCCGGGTCGATAGCGCAGTTGGTAGCGCGCAAGGATTTGGATACTCGTACCCGAGGAGGTGCGGGTTCGAATCTCACCCGGGGAGGTTATACCCTTCCATGAAAATTTGACAATAATGTCGATTTTCCTCCATTGAGTAGATAATATGGAGATGTTTCCGGCCTTGTGAAAGGGTAGGTGAGTACTGGTTATAGACGATGGTCCAGGAAAGCTAGGTTAGGTTCGCTGGACGCCGTAAATGACTTAAAATTGTATTGACACGGCGTTAACTCCAATAAAATAAATAAATAAATAAATACGAAACAAACGTGATAATGGTAATTAAGATAGCAATTATAATAATAATTTGGTTAAAAATAATAATAGTATTAATTGTTATTTAAGGAATGAATGTATAGAAACTGACTTTCATCGAAAAATAAACGTCACTTTTGGTGATAGCTAATTTGCATAAAGGCCGAAGGCCTTTATGCTGAAATTAGCTATCACCAAAATGACGTTTATTTTTCGATGAAAGTCAGTTTCTATACATTCATTCCTTATAATTACAACCATTTTTTGCGAAATTTGCGTTAGAATAAAGACCTATTTTCTAATGCGTAGAGCCAAATTACGCAATAATGCGTAATAGTGCGCATTGATTTCATTCGGTTAACAGTTTTTTAATGCCAACCGTCGGCCATTTTTTTCTTCGATTGGATGCAGTTTTTCATTGTTTTCGGACATAACGGCATGAATGATACATTGAAATGAACATGCATTGAGTTTATTTTTAATAAAAGAACACATGAGAGGTGGTACGCTATTGTGTAGCTCTTTTAAACGGTTTAACAAGTTTCAAGTTTCTACGAAGAACACGTGAGTTTATGATGCAAGTTGTGACCTAGATTAATATGTCACCTCGTTGAAACCACCAGTGATTACAAATGAGCGGTTGTTGGATGTACATTTTTCCGAGTTGAATAGCATCTGAGGCTGTGTTATTTAATCAGAATAATCAGAATGAGAAAGTTTACTACTGAACTTTGGATCACTTTATGAGTCAGGAAATTTACATGTCAAGACATTGGATGGAAAGACAAGCTATTTTCTGTACTGAGTAAGTGAATGTTTATTATTTATCCCCAAATTACGGAGATTATATGGTTTATATGCTTTTATGTTCTCATGTACATTTTAAAATGATCGGTACTTAGGATAGATTCAAAGTCTGGTCATATTAATCTGAAAGCATTTTCATTCCGGTCTGATACTAAACGTTATAATTATTGACCTTGTTCACTACTCAATGCAGAATGTATATGCATGAAGTATACACATGCACTTCTGCGGATACTACATCATTATGAACAGATACACCTTTTATCCAATGTACATATGTTATACGTTCTGTTTTTACTTGATGAGAGGCAACTTGAGTTAACAATTTTGAAATGTTTGCCATGACATACTGATGTTTGCCAAATACTGATTACTTATCTTATTGTGGATCAATTTAAATGTGTCGAACTCTTGGTATTTAAAGCTTTATTTATCTTCATTTATTGGTTGTTGTTTTTTTTTTGTTTTCAGACAAGAAAGTGAAACTAGATGCCTCGGAAACCAAAGTATTCAGATATCTATATGAATGAATACCAGTCGATTAGAGCATGCACTTCAGAAGGGCAATGCCATGAAAATCATTTGAAAAAGAAGACTGATTCGCTAGAAAAATAAATAAACATTTAATGGTTTAAATGCTGTCAATGTAGCTTAAGTTAAAATTAAAGATTAATTCTTAATTCTGCACTCAGCATATCATTTACTTCCTGGAACATTACATCTTATGAAATATAGATAAAGAACGGTATTATTCATAATTGTATTGTACATTAAACTCATTTTAATTTCTTTCAATAAAAGTTGATTGCACCTTTCTTATTGGTTTTGTGTATCATGTACTTTCCATTGACATTATAGTTATTGACCTGTACGTCATAGCGTGGGAAAGCGCTAAAAATAGCTTTTGAGTCATGAAAGTAGTTCTGGCGTGACGTCATTCATTCAAAACTGCAGTTTATACGAAAATAAAAGCACATTTTTTTAGGTCACGTGTTCACTTTTGACCAATCGGATTTTGTTATTACATTTAGGTTGTAATTATAAAATAATTATTATTATAACATTGAAATAGGAAAAATGATAACAATAGATGTTACTGAATGACTTTCATAAACAAAACGGATTTTCTTATAGGAAGTAAAAGTCTATGAAAGTTATATCAACCAAAGCAATTAGCAGTGCCATGAAGAAAAATGACGAAAGCAACTGTAGAACTATATGATCAAACTCAATTTACCATTTTAGGAAAAATAACTTCGTTTATTTCTGGAAAAGCTGTACCGCCACCAAATTCAACATCCGACATCTACAAAGAACCAAACACAGTATTGTACTCATATTTTTTTGTTAGAATTTGGCTCGATGTTTCAAATACCATACTGGAATTTTTTCTACGGTTCGAATACATTTTAAAACATGACAAGTTGTTTTTCTCGATATTGAATTACATGCTTCGATGATTTTAATACCATGCTGGGAATTGTTTCTATGGTTCGAATTCCATGCTGGGAATTGTTTTGATAGTTCGAATATCATGCAGGGAATTGTTTTAATGATTCGAATACCATGCTGGACATAGTTTCGATGGTTCAAATAATATGCTGCGAATTGTTTTGATGTTTTGTACATAATGCTAGGAATTGTTTCGATGGTTCGAATACTATGCTGGGAAATGTTTATACTGTTCGAATACCATGCTAGGCATTGTTTCGATAGTTCGAATACCATGTTAGGAATTGTTTCAATGGTTAAAATAACATGCTAGGAATTGTTTTGATGGTTCGAATACCATGCTAGGAATCATTACGATGGTTCGAATACCATGCTAGGAATTGTTACGATGGTTCGAATGCCATTTGAAACATGCTTAATTGTTTATCTCGAGGAAGAAGAGTTATTTAATCGCTATTAAAGTACTAACATTAATATGATGTATAGAATGCACACAGCTGTAACTGAATTCAAGTTTATTTGAAGTGATTTTTTGCTAATGATTTACGTTGATTTTGTATCGTACGTATTTTGGAAAAAGGAAATCTTGTTCTGTTCTTTGAGAATTTTTATCTATTAATGTCGTCAAAAGGTAAATTTTAATGTCTCGATTGAGCTTCTTGAAATCAGCTTTTTTCAACAGTCATGAAATTAAAACTTACGTATATCATAAATGTAGCAAATCGGTTGTCTTCGGTGTCCTGAAATACATTTTAATTACAGCAAATGAATAAATAATTGATCATATTCAACTTATTGCATTCAACCGCAGATAGTCGTCCCCTTAATGAACCAGATTCAATCCTTTCTTGATGAACCGATACGATAAATTGTCATATAAAATATAAAGTAATAGGCCTATCCAGTTATGAGCACAACGTTTGTTTCATTATTTTTTGACATTCATTTATTTGGTATAGTTTTAAGCAAACAAAATATATCCATTTGCTTTTCTCCATCATCATCATCATCACACTATCATCATTATCAACATCACCACCACAATCATCATTATTATCATCATCATCAACAATATAATTATCACCACCACAACCATCATAATCACTGTCATCTTCATTATCATCATCATCATTATTAATGATTCAGTAATGATCATCAAAGGAATCATACTCCTTTTATGTAACTTCATTTGTCATAATCATTAACTTCATCATCATCATCACCACCATCATCAGCAGCATTACATCCCTGTCATCATCTTCGACACTATCATCGGCGGCATCAACAATATTATCATAACTGTCATTATCATCATCATTACCATCATTATCGTCACAATAATTAATATCATCATAATCATCGTCGTTATTAAATCATCACTTACCAACAACAACGTGATCATTAACATCTTTTTCTCATTTTTTATCAGTACAATAACTTGGAATACTAAAAACAATTGTTTTATGTATACCTATATCAGTTGATTCGATGATACTCAGCAGATATTTGTGTGGGCCAGTTTGTATTTTTATTGCAAAACGAAAAAAACAAACTGTTGACATACTTACATTGACTTGAAAATAATCATGATGACAGGGAAACTGTCCACCAACACCATAGTCGGTAATCTGTATGATAGATTGTACACACTATGAGAATATTAATTTAACCACTTTACAGTAATACAATGACAAAATTTAATATATTCTACAACAGTTTTCGAATTTCTTAATTTTTGAGTCGTTTATTCATCAGGCCTAGTTAATAATGTACTAAAACTTTAAAGTTTCATGACAATCTTAGATTAAATAGGTCACTTGAGATTGTTCTTCTCTACTGGCAGCTTGAACCCTAATTCGTCATTCCCCACGATTTTATGTCTTTTACACATATTCTCCTTCGAAATGGTAACCACTAGACTTGAAATCGGTGCCATCGAGAGCAGAAAATGGCAACAATATAACACATTTCCCGAAGGGGGTACGGGCTCGAATCCCACCCGGAGTGGTTATACCCTTCCTTGAAAATTTTACAATAATGTCAATTTCATCCATTTATAGATATATGGAGAAGTTTCCGGCCTTATGGAAGGGTAGGTGAGTACTGGTTATAGACAATGGTCCAGGAAAGCTATGTTAGGTGCGCTGGACGCCGTAAAATGACCAAAATTGTGTCGACACGGCGTTAAACCTAATAAAAATAATAAACATTATTATTATGAAGTAAACACGCTTTAAAATGAAAGAGAGAATAGTAAATTTTGAACTTACTTTAAATGTTTCATATGATGATCTTAATAGTGACGTGACAGCCTCTGTATAAGCTACAAAGTTCATTACAGAGATTTCAGATTCTGGAGGCACAGTCGTTCTGAATATAATATAAAATAAAATCGAAAATTGACATGATTGTCTTGACGTGTTTATTACTTGCATACGACATAGAGACAATAACATTAAATGATAAGAATACATGGTTTTTTTATTATAGCGGTTTACACATTGTAAAAGTTATATATCACTTTCCTGGAAAGGAATATATGAATTTAGTTTTAACCAGTTACTAGGCACATACTTCAGTCAGTGACGACTACGTTACATGATTTATAATCAGCGGAAGGAGAAAAATGGTCGTAAAATTATTATATATGTACATGTATATACCAACCGTTTGTTTGTTTGTTGGGATTAACGCCGTCGCAACACATTGTATAGGTCATATAACGGCGGTCAGTCAACCTACATGTACTCGATCTTACTGAAAAAGGTTAAATCTCTAAGCGCATACTTTTCGTCAATGACTGACAACTGCCCTACATAATTAAAAATCATTGGTAGGAGGGAGAATGGCCTTAAAGATAATTTCATGTCCAAGCTCCTCGAAAGGTTGCCTGTCCGTGGAATCGAACCTACGACCCCTCGATCAGTAGACTTGCGAGCTACCAACTGAGCTAGCCGGGCGACTACCTTATTACATATAAAAGTATAAGTTGGTATGGCTTAAGAAAATATTGCATGAACAAATTCAACGAAGCTATGAAGGTCTGGTCCTGGAATCGAACACACGACAAGACACATATGTTACCGACTCAGCTTACTGGGTGGGTGGAAAGGAATGAATGTAAATAATGATACATACGTTTGACTGACACGTAAAGGATTAGATTGGCCTCCCGATCTCATATTATGTTTGTCGGGAATCTTGTCACTTTTAAAGCTCATCACTAAAGATCTTTCTATCTGAAAAAGATTCAAAACTTGTATGTTATATCAATTAATGCGATTTCTTTGAATTTCAGCCGGAGCACAATCTGACACCTGGATATCAGATTTTCAAAACATTCCAATATTGAACACGTCATTTAAATGACAGCAACCAATCGGTGCTTCATCATCAATGCATAGAAGAGCATAAAAGTGCTACATGTACTAGACAAAACGTGTTTAGAGTTAAGGTGAGGTAAACGTGTTAATTTAATTATATTTGTGTCCATTCAAGCTTTTGGAATTATTCATATATTGATACCATTTCTTTCTCGAGTCACACTACCCTCGCAGGTACCCAATCATAGGTAAATTTCTTGGTCAAGGAAATTAGCAGTGAAGCTCGAAATCGGATCTTTCGATCCCCAAGCGCGCATCTTACCATTGTATTGCTGCTCCAATAAATATTAAAATACAGTAAAAATGCTCGGGCTCGAACTCAAGGGGACATGAAAAATGATTCAAGAGAGCCAAGTGATCGACCCGGCCGAATTTCGTCCAAGTACGACGTTATTACTTCCCCTTGTTTCGTAATTGTTTTTAAATTTGTTATCTAAGTTTTTTTCCGCCGTTGTATATGTGTGTATATTCTGTTCTAACATTTTGATCCTGAATTTGAACTTGTTTTTTACCGAAATTGCACGAACATTTTTTATCAGTTTTTATAAATTAAAACTAACATACACGCTGTATATGCGCTAAATAATTTTTAGCGAGACCTTAGTTACTCGTTTTATCCTTCATTTTTAATCATACCATGACATTTTATCATATGAGCCTGTCTACAAATTGCAGTCAACAAACAATTCTATTGTTAAGCAATCACAATGTGTTGGGCAAATTAACATCAATTAACAAATCTATTGTTAAGCAATTAAAATCAATTAACAAATCTATTGATAAGCAATTAAAATCAATTAACAAATCTATTGTAAAGCGATTTTCACGCCGTGTTATTATCACGCGTCACAAACAATGACTACGGTCAAGATTTTACGGCCGATGTGTGAAAATCTATTGTTCGAGAGAGACACTTGTATATAAGTGTATCTGTAAACCATGGGACCAAAATATTGGTTCGAGAGTTCGACTCAGTCCTACTCGACCCAACAGAGGTTGACTATTACATATAGAAGGGAAATTGATCGGTGCCAGACAATGTGTTCGACTCGACCAATTGATTCGACCCAGTGGTGTTCGAGTGAAAGAACTTATCATGTATAGCAAAAAACTGCTCGCTCACATATTTCAACAAATGATAAACTTTAATAAAATTTAGAAAATAATGTATAGGAGTTGTTTGGAATCAGTTAAGACAAATCTTAGAAATTTGAGGATAACAATAGAAAATTGTAGCATAATGCTTACATCATAATAGAGAATTACATGTTTCTTGACTATTTCGTGTTTGCTGGCAAGTGAAAAAATAAGGCCCATGCATAGGTATATTGATATTGTTACTAGTACATGTACTGTATTTATAAATATCTTACAAGTAAACTTTTTTTCCTTAATTTCATGAACAAGGGCTGTCCCCACACAACTTACTTGTAAACCAGATTTTTCGAATGTCCATTTAAAAAAAACCTCTTCCTGTCCATTGCGACCATAAAAGCCTTTGCAAATAGCTTGGAAACAGACCAAACGCCAAGTTACTAGGCATCAGGTTCCAAACTGTTTGTAGTTCAGACAATATTTCCAACAAATTTATAATAAATAGATAAAAAAAGAGATTTAGCAGACAGCATTTAATTGAGAACACGCCAATTTTCTTAGCTGGTCAAGGCTAAGACATATGTTATATATAGAGAAAGGGTTTTCTTCTACGCACAAACCCACCAACATTTCTCAACGACACCAATTGTCTCATCGTTTCTGTCGACAGACTGAAACCACTGCAGTTGTATCAAAGATTTTTAACTCAAACTAAAAACAGCAATAAATATGTATACCTTATCAATATATTTGTTTCTGAGGTAAAGTATAGTTTTCTCACTCATGACGTCATGATACAGCTCAACCAAGGGATTCTGGGATATATGCTCCCGTCTTGCTGGTTGTAGTAATAAAAATGGATGTCCGCCATTAGTAAATAAATCGCAATGTAAGTGTTTAGGTACAGGTCCAAGCTTAAAGAAAATATATTTTTTAATGGTTCAAGTTCATTATAAAAATAAGACCATACTCGGAAAATGGTTCAAGTTAAACATAAGACTAAAATCAGAACATACTCTGAAAATGGTTCAAGTTATTTATTGAAAGAAGATTTATTATATTGCGTTTTACTATAAACTTTGAACAACCAATAAATGTTAACCAAATTCCAATTTAACCGAAAATCTTTATTCGCATTTTCATTGGTTGAAACGATCACCTGACTAAAATACGTATGAATAGACGGATATACAACGCCATATTTAGTTTGATCATACTCATGACGAATACAACCTTGTATGGCGTCTTATATAGCTTTGTTTCACTTAGTATTTATGGTGATATTTGCTCTATGTATAAGAAACAATCAGAGACACGTGTAAAAATACCAAAGTTTACTTTCATTTTGATTAATTTTCCATAATTTTACTAAAGCAAAACTGCCCGACATCTTTTCATATCGATATTTTGAATCATTCTGTATGGGGAATCCCGTGACCTATATGGTTTCTAACACGGCAAAAATGACGACCAGATCAACAACTTTAGATGATAAAGACAAGGTAAATGACATTTATACGTTACCGATTTTTATCAGGCCTAGTGCAGCCTAAGCAGCACAAATTCTCTTTCTAGCGATAGTTCTCCCAACCTCACAACGGTTCTAGTTTTCTAGATTACCTCGAAGTTCTTCCAAAAATCTCTCGAATCGTTCAAAACCTCGAGGTAATCTAGACCCGTTGTGGGGTTGGGGGAACTACCACTAGAAAGATAATTTTATTATAACATTATTCTTATTTTCTGAGCTCAATCAAGAACAAAAAGCCAACAATTATTGAAACGTCTACAATGTGTTTTGTAAATGTAAATAACAGGCTACCGGTATGCATCAGTCTCCCCAAAATTGTTGTATACACATATATTGTTAAGTATGTAACTCGTCACCTCGGAAACGACTAAAAATTACCTACCTAGTTCAACGGGTTTCTGTGTTAAAAGAGATGTGTGATAAATAAGACCAAGTTTTTTGAAAATCGGTCCAGATATAAAAACACAGATGCCTGAGATTGAATGTGATAGGTCAGTTTTCATGGTTCTGGGGTGATGAGTTACTGAACTTTACTATATATACGTATGTATATATAAGTGTGTGTTGCAATATTTATTTTTGGAGGGGGTGGACTGATTTATGCCGGCAGTCTATGAAGTGAATTACTAGTCTTTGAATTATTCCTTGACAAGCATTCCTGAACTTTCTTTGCCTTTCCTGTTTTTTCAATTCACGTGTTTGATTTCTTTCTGGTCTATAAACTGGAAGTTTTGATAGTTTCTGTAACTGTTTCAGTCGATATCTATGGTATCTATTTCTTGGATCTGAAACAGAAATTTTGTTTTTAAAGGTCGGGGCTAATGAAATCCAAGTTTTTTACTTACAGTTAGTATTCATGTTTTCATCATTATTGAACGATTTTAGGTTCAATTTTATTTCGAAAATTCACTCTCTAATCATTCGTGTACATTTGTTTGTCTTCGGTTCTATTCCTCGTAGCCGCGGTTGTGGCGTAGTGGTTAGCATGTCTGACTTCGTATCCGGAGATCGCGGGTTCGAGCTCGGTCGCGGTAGGTCATAGCCTATATATGAGTTTTCGACCTCGTGGTAGGGTAAGTTAGTAATGGTGGTAGAAAAGTGTCCAGGAAACCTATAATAGGAGGAGCTGGTCGTCGTACATATGACCTAAAGGTGTGTTGAATACAATGTTAAAAAAAGTTTCTCGCTTCAATAAATCGTTCATTCAGTGCTTTCAGCGCTTTGATTAAAAAGGCAATCAGCTGTTTGCATACAAATGAATGGTGAATATTTTACAAAATGAAGTAAAGTTATCATAGTGCCTATTTGCAAAAGTCGGATATAAATAATCTAATATATCAACATGGCATTTCGCTATTAAAGGTAATTGAAAAAATATATTTAAGTATCTTAACTCTAATGCTTACTTTCTTTGTCAATGTTTAGAAAAAAGGCAACAAGGCACAGATCTAGCAACAGTACGTGAAATTGACAATGACTTCAAGCATAACCATCAATGTTTAATAAACTAATGTTCAAACATTTAAGTAGCCCAAAGCATGTTTCTTAATGACGCATTTATAATTAACAAGGGATGAAACACACACCAATCTCCGTAAACAGAGATCCTGTTCTACTCGCGTTGTCGTACTGGATCTCTACTTAGTCAATGCAAGGTCACGTCGAGATAAACTTTGTGTCGACCAATCAATGCGTAGCTTTCATCTAGACGAAAACACTATTAATCACATTTTGATTTCGTAATTTCTATTTTTAGACCAAGGTTTGCATGCAAATTTAACACCAGTATTATTCACAGTCTGCGATTGGGTGGCTCATTTCAAATTGCGTGATGTAGACGATGTAAACAAGTTACGTATCATAACAATTTCGTCATGAATATTATGATGAGAAAAGGTCACCTGAACGTGACCTTCGTTTGGAAAAGGCCAGATCTAAATTAGCGAGTATGCGAGCGGAAAATTTTAGATCGGGTTTTAATCAAATTGAACACACACCTACCTAACTGTACCAATTTTCTACACCACATATAACTTAGCTTAAAATCACGTGTCTGAAATAAAAATATAAAAATGTTTATAAGTAAATCATCAACAATGCTATTACCAATCAGTTAATTTTGCAATGTAAGAAAACAAAAAAGCATTTGCATATTTAAGTTTGTACTGATATAAAACACAAATTCTTATTTAGAAATTGGTTTTCAAAACTCGTGACAAACATAATGTTATCTAATAAACATTTCACGAAGGGAATGTGCTGCCCTAACATAAAGGGTTAATACACTTCCTAAAACCCAAATTAAAAATCAAACCTTATATGCAGTACTGGTAAACGTCATCAACTGATTCAAAATCAATTGATGTTATTCATTATTTATTTATTTACTTTGTCATTTTACGTCGTCCAGCGCACCTAACCTAGCTTTCCTGGACTCGTGTCTATAACCAGTACTCACCTACCCTTCCACAAGGCCGGAAACTTCTCAATATACCTTAATAATGGAGGAAAGTTGACATTATTGTCAAATTTTCATGAAAGGGTATAAGTTATAACCTCCCAAGGTGGGATTCGAACCCGTACCCCCTTTGGGACACTAGATTCAAAAACCTGGCGCGCTACCAACTGCGCTTCCGACCCGGGTTATCAGTGAATGCAGTAGATATGGTTCCTAACACGGCAAAAATGACGACCAGATCAACAAGTTTAGATGAAAAAGACAAGGTAAATGACATTTATACGTTACCTACCAGTAGATATAAATATGTGTAATTCAAAGTGATAAAACAGTAACTAATTGACCAAATAGATAATTAATTGTCAGCGGATTGCATACCTTAACGTATGCCGAAACTCTACACAGTAACAACTGCCTTTTTGTCGTCGTCAAATCATGTTCCTTTTCTATTTTTCCCAATGCCACATTGTACCATTTTTCCGCTAAATCATACCGTTTTTCAACGATAGCCCAATACATTATTTCTTTACACTCTACAGCAGTTAAAGGTTCAACTTTGTATTTACCAAATACGCCATTGCCAATATCAGTTGCTGAGAGCTCATATACTTGTTGCATCACCAATATACCACGAATTATTCCTGTAAGCTCAGATTGGTCAACTGTTTTTACGTTTGTTAACATTTCATTGATCTTGGCTTTACCTAAAATATCCATTATTTGATAGAAATCAACTGAAGTAAGAGTGATATATATGAAAGCAAAACCGAATAAATAAAATGTTTTATCAATTGGTCACTTGGTCTTTCACCACTTAAGATGATACTTTCCGCATTACTCTTCGTGTCATACCAATAAAAAATTACATTTCGATTAAAACGGATTGTTCAAATGAAATAATTACCGCATATGATAATTTGCTGTTCTTTCATTCCCATAGGTTGTCAGCACTCATTATAAATTATGTATAAATGGCTAGACATCCAAATTGACAGTCTTCAGTTATATTTGAACCAATATCAGGTCTGCGAATCCGACTTTTATACACTGAAAAACATTCGCGTTCCCAGTGTAATCAAGATTCACGATTGAACGAAAAGTCGAGAATTTTGAAATTGTGAAATTTCAAGTTTGAGAATGCGAAAATCAGCCAGGTTACAACAGCCGCTGATTGATAGGGTGAATAAAATTGACAGGAGATTATAGCGTGCCACAATTAGAATTAGTCCTGCAGTATATGAGATGAACCGTGCACTTGAGTCCCCGCAAAGTTTTTTTGCTGTTCCTATATCTTTGAAAGGTGCTGAATAAAAATCCGAGTGATGACACCCTGTCATCCTTGAGCAATTTGCATAATATGCAAATTAAGTCCGCCATTATAGAAATTCCGTTTTTCGCTGAAATTAGTACCATGTGAAAGATAGACCCTAAAAACATGGGTATGGATACATATTTCAAATTTGTATCTAAGTTGGTTATTGGGTTATTAGCGAAAAACGGAATTTCTATAAATCACCTAAATAAAGTGCACGGTTCACCTAAATATGGCATTTTACGGCAGGACTACATACATTTTACCTGATAATAAAGGAGCTTGATCTTACCAGCCTCGTAATGGCGAATTTCTTCTAACATTTTAGTGGCAGTCGTGTTAAAAATTACTGAATGGTTTCTGATAAATCTATATGCATTCAGTGGATGATGAATATTGAAATCGGGATGACGAATTTCTTCTCCGGACAATTCTTCAAGAGTTGCAGCAAACCTGGAAAATAATTTAGTGCATGCTCATTTTCACAAAAAAATCTTACTTACTTATTCCTCATCACTCCAAGTAGGGAATATGCCATCTACTACTTTACGCCATCTTGGCCTGTTTGATGCTTTTGCGTTGGCTTCTTCCAAGAATTTTCATTTCGATGAGTTTGTACAAAACAGCGTTGGTAAAGCGCATTTCAAAGATTCCATTTTAGAATTGTATGCCATGTAAATGTTCTGATAATTACATTAAGGATGTTAGCGAGAACAACGAAGACACGGTATCATTCATTGTGTTTAATTTATAAAAGATAATTATGCAGAATTAAAGAGAGGCAGTAAAATTGCCTTGACTTTTATATTTCTGTAAAAAGATATGTATAGCTATAGTAATTGTTCCTTGGTTTGATCAGTCTGCGTCTAAAGGGCATACATTTAATTCATATTTAATAATAAGTTCTTTCCAATCCTTTGACCAAAAGGAAACCAAATCAAAACGTCATTATTTCACCAGCGTCAATTCATATTCTGATGTATGATACCAATCACTTATATACAAGGCAGAGAAAAGAGTCACGCAACATTTAATACACCCTAGAAAATGCTCAGATGTGTCCCTATATTTAGTAACAAGTAAAGCTTACTTAAATAATCACTCATATCAAAACAGTATTCGAAAATGTACTACCTTTTAATCTGTTCTAGTCTTTCCTCTTGCTCAACTATAAGATTTTTCAAAGGTAATCGCATTTCTTCATTCCGAAGTTGTTGAAATGCATCCTTCAGTTTAGTGACTGAAGAGTATAGCTCCTCGGTACAAACATAACTTGATAGAAAGAATAAATATATTCCTAGAACGAATAAAAGTTTCATTGCTTCGGGTGCCATAGAAAACAAGTCATCACAGCAAGCAAAACATCCAAAGTTTATATTTTTGTACATCTAATTTTGGATATTTAACATGAGGAAAAACACATCACTCCCGTCAACTTTAGTAAGAAAAATCGATTCAAATTGCTTAAGGGGTACTATTAACTACATGGTATTTTTCAAAACTTTATACGACCATATCAACACTTAAATTTTATGTTTATCAACAGAGGTAGTATTTATTTATTTTGTTGGGTTTAACGTTTGGTTTAGGTCATATAACGGCGTCCAGTGCACCTAACTTAGCTTTCCTAAATCCTTGTTTATAACCAGTACTCACCATTTCACAAGGCCGGAATTTTTTACATATACCTTATTAATGGAGAAAAATTGACATTATTGTCAAATTTTCATCGAAGGGTCTAACCTCCTCAGGTTGGATTCGAACACGTACCCCTTCGGGACACTAGATCGAAATCCCGGTGCGCTACCAACTGCGCTGCCGACCCGGGTTTAAAGCAACGAAGGATTGGAAGGGTATTATAGTAGTAGTATAGTTAGTTTTTTTCTCAACTGTCAAAACATGAATACTTTCACGGTGACTTCGTGTTCTTTGTCTAACACTCGTGATATTGTGATAGTGTGTATTTAATCACCGTGAAATTATTCTAACTTTGACAGTTGAGAAAAAAGAACTATATCATAACTGAATCAAAACTCCCCGTAGTGGTTATTCTTTTATTTAAACGCCATTTTGGAACTACTTTCGCGTCACATATCAAAACAAAATACTTCAACCGGTGTTGAAGTAAACAAATCCACAATCGTTTAGGCAGTGGTAAATGTCACGTTTTAGTCCATACATTTGAAAAACATCTGGTAAAAAAGATTTAGTTTTATGTTGTACAATTGTATTTATTACGCATTGAGTGTTAACGGTAGCACTATTTTGCACATACTTTGCGTGCTTCGTCTGTGCTTAGCCTCGCGTATGAAGAAAAAAAACTGGATTTTGGATGGATCCCTCGCAAATCCTTCCGAGATTATTAATTCAGTGAATGGTCAGAAGTGTACCAAATGTCCAATAACTCTATAAGATACTCGTATTGTAGTCTTAACATATTTACACTTCAACTTATACGTGTCGGCTTCTTTTGAGCTGGATATTTAGGTCCAAATTGTTAACTGTTTAATGAACTTTAATAAAACACAGAACTACACGTTCTCTTTAATCAAGCAACTAAACAACAAGCGCACACTGAACTCCATGTTCAATGTTGTCTTATAAATAACATGCCACTCTCATAAACATTGTAGTACATATTACAATACAAATCTGTATGTCAAGACAAATATTTGTTTGTGTATGCATGGTTTTTCCTTTGTATATGTGTCTAATCATTGATCTGTATTATACGATAAGAAATCTGATCTGCTAGAGTTATAGATGGGTAAAAAGTGCCGTTCTGTCGACCTAATTTTATATTAATTTTAATAGAGTATGCTTATTATGGTTATTAAATGGGCTTTACGCATATACTTTGTAAATTAATTCAGCACGGAATTCGTTAGAAAGTAATGAAATAGGATTAAACTTAAGCTTAAAATCAACTTAAACTTAAGCTTAAACTGAAATTTCAACAGAGCAAAGGGCATTTTTTCAAATCGTTCAAAAGGAGCCAAAACTCACAAATTGATTATATGGGAAGCAACTCTCTACAATATATCAAGGGAGACACTCTTACAAATTGATAAGTAAGAGAATTTATATACACAGCTGACAAAATAGAGGCAAACCTTCAAAATAAAAAGATAAATGAACCTAACCTGACACTTAACACATACATTTAAATTAAATCAATTAATTTAGCCAAAGGCTTGCAAATACATTTGGTTAAGTTTTCCGTGTACATGTATGAAGCCTACAAACATGTACAATATTTGACTTATGTTTCAAATATCTTTGTAAAGTCAATAGTTGGATATTTATAGTAATTTAAAAATGTAAGATATGGTACGCTAAGTTACTGACCAATAAAAAACTTCTTTTATGAATTTCACCTTCTTTCTAGTGATTTAGCTCAATGGACACATTTTCATTCTTGAAGTAGTCAAATGATTTTTGTTTATTTGATGAGGTTAACGCCGTAGCAACACATAAAAGGTCATATAACGACAGTCAGTCAACCTACGTACCCCTCCTGGAAACGCTAAATCTCTGGATTCAGCTGTTAACCGACTACTAAGCGCATACTTTCGTCAGTGACTGACAACTGTCCTACATAATTAAAAATCATTGGTAGGAGGGAGAATGGCCGTAGAAATAATTTCATGACCAAGCTCCACGAAAGGATGCCCCGCCCGGGAGTCGAACCCACGACCCCTCGTTCAGTAGACTTGCGTGCTACCAACTGAGCTAGCCGGGCGGCTAAGTAGTCAAATGGAACAAAGCTAATGTATCATGAGCACAAACATGCGACATGCAATGCTTCATTAATATTACTTAAAAGATATTTATAATTACACCTTTGCTTTTTGTGATCACATTTAATCTAACAAACTGTAAGAGTACCCCCCCCCCTTGTCATTGTCTCAATTACGTAGATGTGAACACAAAAGCTTTCTTGATTTGCTGATTCTTCTACTTTTGTTTTTGCTTTACACCAATCGCGCATGTGTTTCCGATCAACATTCAAGTTTTTTTCATAGCAAAATGTTTGCCATACAATTACTTTAAATTAAAAACTAGCTGAAAAAGCTGCTGCTTCGTGTATCTTTGCTCGTCAACACCATATCAACAAGTCACGCAATTTTAATTCATATTAGAACAAAGGTCTAATCAACCGGCGTTCATTTAGTAATTTTTAAATCACCTTTTTCTGTTTTTGTAAACTACATCGCCCTAAATAGCTGAGTAGCTTGCTCTAAAGTAAGTCGGTTTTCATTGATCTTTGTGCTACTTCAGAATTGTAATGGCAACTCTAAACGCCCCTTTTTGGAAGAATTATTTTGTGCGCCCAATGTGTCGCAAATACTCGCAATATACGTACATGTACATGTACATGTACAAAACGCACACATTTGTGCGTCAGGGAAAACCCAATCTCCGTAAACAGAGATCCTGTTCGACTCGCGTTGTCGTACTGGATCTCTACTTAGTCAATTCAAGGTCACGTCGAGATGAACTTTGTATCGACCAATCAATGCGTAGCTTTCATCTAGACGAAAACACTACTAATCACATTTTGATTTCGTAATTTCTATTTTTAGACCAAGGTTTGCATGCAAATTTAACAGCGGTATTATTCACAGTCTGCGATTGGGTGGCTCATTTCAAATTGCGTGACGTAGACGATGTAAACAAGTTACGTATCATAACAATTTCGTCATTAATATTATGATTAGAAAAGGTCACCTGAACGTGACCTTCGTTTGGAAAAGGCCAGATCTAAATTAGCGAGTACGCGAGCGGTGAAATTTTAGATCGGGTTTTAATCAGATTGGGGAAAACCTTGGCTCTTGTGTCTTTAGTTATGCGTGCTTACGTATTCGCTGTAATATGTTGCTTGATGTATTTAAAGAAATTGCAATTCAAAAGTTTCACTTTTCTTTTTCCATATTATTTAATTTAGGATTATAGTTGTGATTGCGACATACAAACTGAATTACTACTTTGGCAATGATATATTTACTTAAGAATTTGCTAATTACAATTTGATTTTATCATCGTTTTATGTTACCACATAATATTTATTTAATCGCATTTCATATATATTGAACAGTATACATTGATATATGTTTTTAAAGAAACATGATATCAATGCCGCACAATTGTTTGTTGCTGCTTTGCATCGAATCTGACTATGACCTATTTGCCTAAACAGTAAGGTTGAACTTCTATACTTTAATAGTATTTAAATTCTTGAACCTTTTATATCTATTATTTATATTTGTTAATGATATGTTTCCATCATGTTTCTCTAGTTGCACGCACTTCACTGTAATACTTAGTAACTGTATATAATGTGTATATTGTATATGTATTTTTATTTATTTTTCGATTGGAAGGTATATATGTTTGTACATATTTTCCAAACGGTATAACATTGAATTTTAAAACTCAAATATATCTTTATTCTGGCTGCCTTAAGATAACATAGTATAAAGTTCATTAACTTCGGATAGGTCATTATCACCAACTTGATTTTCTCTTTGTGAAACGTTAAGCTCCTAAAAGGTTTGAACAGCATAATACTGTCTTGTTTCACAATTGTTCAAATTTACATCCATTTTTAATTCAAATCGCAATAATTAGCAACGATCCATTTTTGTTTTTTTATGTTTTTGTTTATGTTGCTAACTAAAATGTTATGTATTTTATGCGAGGTGATCAGATAATTTAATAACAAATACAATGTATATTTTTCGCTATTTAATCCATATTAAAAATGTCAATGAGGCCATAACATAACTAATAAACCCATTTCATACACGTAATAAACTTTGACCAAGATCTTCAAGAAGGAATGAAATGGTGTTGGTGTCTTGTCATAACCAATGATTTGACTCACGTCATCATTATATGTCTGTATTTTTGTGTTTGACAAATTGCTTTTTAGCAAAGGTCAAACTGTGTTGTTCTATGTGTGAAATTTGTAATAAAATCAATCTAATATAATCTAATTGTTTTTAAATTTATTAATCATAACATGTGTTATTCCAAATAACACATGTTATAATTAATTAATTTAAAAACAAAACAGGAATATAACAGTTAATTTTAGATGATATAAGCATTTTTGAATATTAAAAATTGTGAATAAACTCAATCAACTGGAATCAACTGGTAACCAGAAGAAGAATATGCTTTATGTAGTAATATACAAAACGTTGTCTATTTCAACAGGATCTGTACATGTCCCGACAATAATGTACTTTTGCACATGATGTGTAAAACATGCAACGGCAAAAATGCTTTATTTAGTTAGTAGTTTAACACATCATTTGTATTAAGATGAATAACCAAAAGTAAACTATTTACAATCTTCTCTTAAAAGTTCATTTGTATACATGCAATGTATAACATGTTGTAGTGTCTATCTTACCAAAATACTTAAATGATCATTACAATGTATATCCTTTGGCGAACCAAAACATTTTAATTTCAATCATACATGTATACACTTCATATATACATATAAACGTTAACATCTTCAGCATGTAAATGCAGTGAAATGAATTCTTGTGGCATTTGAGCTTACAATGTGTTACAAGCCGTCTTCGAAGTGTATGTATATTTTTCATATTCAAAGAATCTACGCTGAAATCTGCACTTTTCTTAATTTGCTCACTAGCTGTTCGCAGAGATTAACCTAATCACAAAGCCATGTTGTACCCTAAAATATGTACGACATTGGTAAATAATGAAAATCCTAGGTTAAGAGACATAAAAAACCCAAAGGCTTTCACATACATTTTATTTTTTGACACATAATTGTTACATTAGAACATATTTGTGAACTAGTTTATTAACATTGATTTTTACGGTGTGTAAGGTCACTAGTATCCATCCTGTCAAAATACTCTCGATTTCTTGTAGTATTGATTTTTAGGCGTTGGAAAGATCTCCAACAAGACAACTTTGTCACCACCACGAGGTTTTATATTGATCTAAAGGACAGGGTGCTGTGAATTCGTTATTGTTCCTTCTGATCCAAACATTAGCTACCCATTTATCACCGAATACAGGAGGACATGCACAATGCATGGTATCCACGTTAACAGTGTTGTTTGGATGTAAGTTATACCAAAATACAGCTGAACCCTGAATTATATAAAAGTCACAGTCAAACAGTTATCAGTGTAGTATTGAAGAAAAAGGTATCTCTTGATTAAGGTGTCTTCATCGTTGATTTGCCTTTACCATTGTGTATATCATAATAAGTGAGCAGACTGGCTGCTTAATGTAAAAAAAAACTTCAGTGAAAAAAACTTCTTTAAGTTTAGACAGACCACTTTTCTTGGGTTTCAATACTATGCAGTAAGGATAAAGTTTTTTTCTCAAAGAAACAATTTAAATAAAGGTTCTGGATGTAATTTGAACCAACGCAGAAGTAGTTATCCGATGAATGCCAATACAACGTGGTACACGTACGTGTCCAGTTGGTCAAATCTACAAAATACTAATTGATAGTCCTCAGCATAACAGAAACCGTATAAATACATTTAAGTAAGCTACTTGTAGACAGAATGGGGAACAAAAACAGTAACACTACAAACAAGTAGTAGCAATACCATATCTTCTGCATTTCCTTAATGCTTATGTTAAAGATTAAACAGCCACTGAGGTTAAGATAATTATTCAATTAAACCATTTTCGAAATCTACATAGAAAACATCTGAATCTCTTATATTTAATTACTATCGATATTCTTAGAAACCAATACTTAATATATCACAAATTCAAATTATTGTAGATTTTATAGTCCATTTTTAAATTTTGGATTAAAGTCATTGTAATATGTTGACATATTTTCGCTAAAATGACTATGGATTATTCATGTATCTAACAGACTACACGAAATATGATAGTGAAAAGCAAAACATACCATTTCAGGAAAAACAACTTCAGGAATCTCGGGAAATGCAGTTCCACCGCCATTTTCTACGTTTGACATCTATACAAAAGAAACAAAAACATTATAGAACGCACATTCATTGATGAACATGCTATCATTTGTGTGTCATGTAAACCAATTTTGTCTTTTTAAAACATGTACTAACTGCTTTATACTTATTTTAGGTAGTCTGGGTGTTTAAATAAATATCCATATCAGATATACTTACAGTTAATTGCGAAATTCGTCCGAGGAAGAAAGTAAAAGCATGATTTGACCAAATGCTTTCATTGGTAGGTTTAGTTCTCGTGTTAACTAAACCAGACTCATCATACATGCATTATAAACATTTATAAATTGAAATTAGAAATTGTATCTGAACTTATGATTCTATTTTGCTTTAGTCTTTTTTATTGTTTAAAATGTTTCAAACTTAAAAAGGTTTTACTTTGACTTGGCGTAATTTGAAGATGAAGTATAAATGTACTGTGTTAACAAAGTACATCCCTATTTATTATTCCAATTAAAGATGTAGTCCTGTCTTTGATATTAAGAATCAATCTGGTAATTAAAACAAAAGGAACAACCTTTCCATATACTTACATACAACATGAACGTCGCTATACGAGTATCAAAGAAGTCATTATCGTACTGAAAGAGAAGTGGTTTATTATTTAAAATTGACGAGCCTGCTTTAAAATCGTCATTCAGAGTGCATTTAGTTGACCTCGATCAACATTACAATATTTAAAAATTGTATTCCTGATGTCAATAAAAATACAATAGACACTTTTATTAAGTTACATCAAATATTACCAATAATTTAAGTTTAGAATTATTACCATTTCACATTAGACTAAAATAAGAAACATATAATCAATACCACACTATCTGTACCCAAAACCCAATATTTGAAAAACACGGAGGTTGGGGTCAGTGCTATTTAAATTTTTTAGAATGGAAGAATAGACCCGCATTAACACTAAATAATCATCAACAATGGCCATTGTGAAACAAGCTTTTATTTCTCAATTATACTAATTAAATCAAATTGGTAATGACTTTATTAAATATCTCACGTATTAGTAGACGAAGAAGCAAAATAATCAGAACAGATAATGTGAAATATTTTTCAAATGTTATGGAAAAATTAACTTACGAATGTATTAATAGCATATTTAAGTATAAGACACATAAACGTCTTAATTACTTTGGAATAACCATTCGTCTGAAACGAACTTACATTAACATTATATGTAAGATATAGTCGATAAAACGTGCGATAACCGAGAAAGACTGAACTAAAGACGTTAAATATAACACTTTTGAAATATAAAGAGACATATTTTTCTGATAATGCCTTTAAATAGGAAATATACAATACAAATAATATACTTACAAAATTAGCAGGGAAGTAATCGTGGTGACAATAGTAATATCCACCAACACCATAATTAGCAACCTATTATGATGAAAATAATTTTATTTATATTCTATTGCACGAAAGAATAGATACCTTTTACACTTCAGACTTTTAAGTCTAATCAAGGCGTAAAAGACGTACATTGTCACAAAAAGTAAACAAGAGTTCAGTAGTAAAATGATTTTACCCAATGCATCGATTGCTAGAATGATAATCATTTAATCTAAATGCTGGAAAGATGAAAATCTTTCATTCTATAACTATAATGCAAACATAATCAGGGTTGAGTACTTTTCGCTTTGATTAATACTTTATCAAAAGATCGTCTAAAACTAGAACTACAACAAGCGTGTAAATATGCTAACGAATTCATTTCAGTTTAAGTATACTAAACCTGCATAAGGTAATTCAATTAATCATATTGGTCCTTATGCAGTCAGTAAAAAGTGTATATTAAAGTAGTTAAAACAAATAATATTCTACATGTATATGTTCTTTGTATGATTATAGCAGACACATATCTTAGACGGTCAGAGCAGACAAAGTACTTACTTGAACTTTTTCATAAGCTTTAGCTCTAAGAGAAGTAACTGCCTCTATTACATTGTTCAAAAACATTGCATCCTTGTTTTTGTAGTCAATAAACACCCTGAATATATAAATTACAATTTCATCAGAAATCTATGTTCTCGTTGTCTCATTTTGTTCATATAAAAGTGGAACTTGATGATCAAGCCACACTATATAGAACAGTCTATCCTATTTAATACTTAAACTAGTACATTTAATTACATATACCAAAGCAAATAAATTATGAAACAATCGGTTTATAACATAATATTACATAGTTTGTTAAAAACCTTTTGACTACATGTAATTTAAATTGATTATAGAAAACCATCTCTTCAATACAACACATATAAGTAAAATGTAAAAGCCTGATTTACACCAGAGGAGTATTTCAAAAATAAAGATTGTCATCAAATATCAAGAATCAACGATTCAAAGGGCGTTCAATAAGAGCAACTAAAGCAATATATAAAATTTCAGCCCATGAACTAAAAGCATTTCATCGGTCAAATTATAGCATTTTGTAAACAATTTGTTTAAAAATATGAACATGTTTTCAGTACATTTCTTTTTTAATATTTGCCATGGTATTCACATATATATCTGCCATACAGACTATAATTGTAAGTGTTTGAACTTGTAAAAGTATAAATACTGATTCACCCTTCTATTAGGTACAAAAACAACAACTATATTTTGCATGTTTCAAAACAGTAACAAAAGCAGTATTTAATCAGACAATTATAAATTGTTCCGATAAATTGACATATGATTTATGTATGGTCCAGTATCTATTTTAGTTAGCAACTTCAAAGTTTTGGTGTTGTGTTGTGGGATAAATATAGGTTAGATATGTGGATAATTGAAATAATAAAAAAAACTACTTACGACTTACTAGTTCGATTAGGATCATCTACTCGTGAAGACTTTGCCATTACCTTAGACCTCTTCAACTAAGGAAATAAACAATACGATGATTACAAACATGTACAGCTTATGAACATTTACATAAGGCAGAGAATTACATTAAATGCTTAAATAATAACATTTTACTTAATTTTATATATTTAATTGATTATGATATGATCCCCTTGAAACAGGACGCGTTTTATGAACTTCACAATCATGACTTTATTGATGTCGTTAGGACAGGACAAAACAATGTTACCATAATTCAAGTTTGATTACATACACGTATAATTGATGTTTGAAATAAATCTGTAGCAGAGAAAATTAACATACATCAAATTAAGGATCAAGGAATCTAGAACTCCTACATTTTTAAACACAATGATTTGATAACATTAATTAAGATTGTACAAGATAAACATCAATTTATTAATAAGTATATAAAACTGAGGCAAAACCAAACATTACTATTTAATCGATAGATTTCGAGCGTATAGCCTGTTATAAAAAAGAATTTAACATATACCATGTTTGCAACACTACAAAAATAATAAAATAAACGCACATGCGGAAAGCCCACTTGTCTTAAAGACATCATTCTAGTTTTAGAAATCACGTCATGAAACACTACAAGTAATGGTTCTTTAGATATAATCTCTCGTTTGACTGGTTGAATTATTAATAACGGATGACCATTGTCTACTCTATCACACACCAAAGTATTATGAGCGACTTTAACCTGCAAGGTACAAAACAACAAATAGCAAGTTTTTATTACAATTTCAATATTTACAATGGAGCCCTTCTCGCACTAGGATATTCTTTTATAATTTATAAACCTATTTTTTCTCCCTATTAGAAAATGCTTATTGTTTCTTGTGGATGAATTAGCATAAACTAGAAAAGGCAAATTGTGGATGAAAGTTGAATATATAAGCAGCCATCATTTATTTTTTCATTGAATGAGTAAAATCAAAATGAGAAGCTAAATGTAAATATTTTGGTAGCAATAAAGATAAATTAACTCTGGATTTTAACGAATTATTAGCCTCTTACATAATGATAAAGAGTTTAAAACAATTTCATAAACAGATCACAACAAAGTAATAAAAATAACCTACAATTCTTGGTATATTTCCTTGACATGTACTCTGGAAAGACTTCCATAAATCACCCTGTTTTAAAACGCTGCTCAATGGTTTATCATTCTTATGCCTCATAAACTCTTTAATATAATACTTCAAGCGGTTTTTATGATACCTGCTATTTTGATCTGAAAGATGGAAGAAATTGTCAATGCTTTTATCTTCTGTCATGATCAATCGAATAATCTTTTGAAAAACACACGCGTGCAAGCGTCTAGGAAAGAGTCTTTTCCTAAATGTAAAACCATGCGTCAAAACTTTCAAAGATCAAAATTTGTGCATTTATCTGACAATATAATATACAGTTCATATAATGCCTGCAATTGAAATCAAATATCCAAGATATGTAGCATAAATTATACTTGTAAACAATACGCCATTAGTCAAACTCTGAGTTTCAAAAATAATACCAACAAAATAATCCTCCTGACGTTTATGTGAAATCATTTATGATTCATCTATGTTTCAAAATTCTCTACGAAGCATTCCTAGAACTGTCTGTTAGGGTGAACATTTATTCCTAGTATTATCTTATTTCAAGTTTATACAAAGGTAGGAATACAAAATAGTCATAAAATGAAGCTGCCGAAGCCTTTATGAGTTAAACGTTCTTTTCGTACAATACTATTTAGTCATCTATACCAGCAAGATAACTACTGGATCAACAAGTTCAACGTATAATAACTGCAGAAAATGCCACAACTATACTTACTTAAATAAGCTACCAAACTGTACCTTACTACTGCCTCTTTATAACCACCTAACTGAAATTAAACCGAGATAGTCATGAAACAAAAGATATTGACTGTTGATGTTTTAAAAATCAAGAAATGTAAATTTTTTTTATCTAAGTTAATTACGCAAAATCATTTTTAAAAGAATTAAAACAACATCGAAAAAAAAACCAGAATCAATCGTTTCTAGTCGTTTTTTTTCTATGTAAAATCTAACTAAAACTAATGATTTAGTAACTAATGCGAATGAATTAGTAAATATAAATTGAGGTTCCTACTGATTGAGTTTATTGTTCTATGTTACCACTTTCCATTTCTAAATATTATAGCTATATTAAGATTGTAATCATAGTTAATTTTTCCTGAACTTTACTTCTACTTGAGGCCTTTTTGAAATACTTTTTTGAAAAGGGCAACTTCTCATACTTAAGTTATTTGTAAGATATGATTGGTTAATCTGAAAACTTATGCCTTATAAAAATACAAACCACTTACATTATAATAGGCAACAGCGGCTTTTGTAAGCAGTTTTGTTGCAGTGGTTGTACTGTCATTGTTATCAACCTTTTTGAGACATTCTTCTAACCACGTTTCAGCGTAGCTTAAATCTTTTGAAAAGTTAGCTACTTCAATCACGATGTCTCCACACTCTGCAGCAGTTAATGGTGCTGTTTTGAAGCTACCAAAATTTCCATAAGCCATATCAGATATAGTTATGTTGTATGTAAGTTGTATATCAATTAAACCCCTAATGATTAATGCCAGTTCCTCATTTTCAAAAGTCTTAATATCCTTTATCTGTTTTTCCAGTTGGGCATGAACTGAAAATCAACATAAAGGAAAAATTACATTTCGAGAAAATAAACAGTGATTGATACTAGATCATATTCAATTTCAGAATTTACTTTATTCTGAATGTTTAATACAAATCAGAATATATTTTAATTCTTAGTTGTTATCATAATTTTTTAAACATTTAAAAAGTTGTTTGCGTCCTAACTAATGCTCTGAATCTATCTGTTAGTACATTCAAATATTCTCCATAAGATTTAAAATGTTTTTAAAAAAGTACATCAATATAAACTAATCTTAGTAATTGGCAAAAAAGCATTGTAACTATTTAAACCACTTAAACTATGATGTTAAACTTCTAGTAAAATTTGACTTTATTGACACTTAGGCTTTAAATATTACTAAAGATCAATGATGATGAATTGTTGACCCCCGAGTCATGATTGCTTTAACTTTTTTAGTTTAACGGCGCATCAACACAAAAATGTTATTTCTCGCCGAAAGCAAATGATGAAACAATTAATGAATCCGAATGATAAAGGTTTTAAGTCCTAAATTTTGTGATAAACATTTATTTCTTTCAGATAGTTGAGTATCGCATATGGTGGTACCGATTGAAAAGTTCTCCTATGTCTTGTTTAATTCTCATTTAAAATGCTAGTTACTATATCCTGCTGAACGCAATTATAAAACATTGACCCAATCTCAACATATTAAATACATAAACTTGTCAAAATGATTACCTTCTGCGTAAAGTTTCATTTCGAGAGACAGTTCTTCTATTATTTCTTCATAAACAATTGAGTTATTCCGAATAAATCTGAATGCATTAAGAGGATGTTTAATATCAAAACTTGGATCATGTATTCCTTGCGTCGTTTCTTTAAGTACTTGAGACAGTCTGAAATAATCAACACAGCATTGACATAAAAACATTTTCTCCTACTTTCATCTTATCTTGAATGGTTCATTCTGACTTACCTAGCCCTAGTTTTGAACTACAATTTTACACACACATGTCATAACATGTAAAATACCAATAGGAACCATAAAAACTAAAATGACAGATTTACTAATGACTTTTTGGGCTTAAACATGATCATTTTGTCTTAATAACTAAGCACAATGGATCTACCTTACAATCATGTAATGTAAAGTCTGGTGTTTCAACCCTTGTAATACCAAGAGGTGAAGCTAAACACACCAACACACTTATCTAGTGGATCAGAGACATGAGTGACCCATATTTCATTTGGTCAATTATAACCTCATAAACAGCTTAAGCTATACTCAGGCACAGTGCCTCAATGTGCCTGGATGTATTTATCACAGTCCTTACCATTATCGTAAAACTGTAAGGTGAGCTATACATGTATAAAAAGAAGACGTTTACCCGCAATTTAAATTTAAAATAGAACTACAAGGTATGTATTTAATTTATTATTTACTGTAAAAGCCAGTGACTCAGAGCCTCTATGTCTAATATGCAGCAATACTCAAAGGTCCATTACATAGATTCTTTAACCTTATATTGTCGATCTTTGAATGCTGACTTATGATAGAAAGTTAATTGCAGATATTTGAAATTTGATCAACCTATGGACAGTAAGTTAACCTTCGCATCAGATGAGCTATCTATGTTCCTCAGTTCTCTTATCTGAATATTGTGTAATGCAATATGTTCTAACACTCATTACCGGCTTAACTATCTTCAATAAAACAATAATTTCATTTAATACTCATATTGTATCATTAATACATAGTTCTCTACAAGAGAATTGTTATTATTTATAATACTGCAAAAAATTGAGAAACGCAAACATTTCTTACCGTGTGAGTTTTTCCTTTCTTTCTTCTTGTTTTGTTATTAATTGATCAAGCTCATTTCGTGCGCTGTCATTCTTAAAATTTTCAAAATAAACAGAGATTTCAGATGCTGAAAGCATTCCGCAGAATGACACTTGAACATTACACCACAATATTGTTATCAAAAGTAAATATTTATTCATTTTATTTGTCCAGCTGTTACATAAATATGATCCAGAAATCTGAATTCATCATATATATGCTTGAATGTTAAATAAGTAAATTTTAAATCTAATTTGAATTTGATGGCCTTAGGACATTGGCATGTTATCGATCAGTTCATATTGAAAAACACTAAATCAGACGTTTACTGGATAAATGTAGATAACACTTTTCTTAGTACTGGGTGATCACATCTTTTATTAATAATATATTAGTTCGTCATTATTAAAGGTATGCACGTCTTGATGGGAATGAACTAGAGCCTTGTTCTACAAAAATACAATTATGGTTCTGCGACTACATACTAGCGTAAAACTAAAAGAACACTTTTCGTTGTAGTTGATGTGACAGTTGATTATTTTATAAACAAATAAATTCCAAAAAGATGTGAATGATACTTTAAACAGTTCATTGAATTGACATTACAGCAAACTTCTCATTGCTGTATAATCATATTCCGTTCTCTAATGAACGGATTAACGTTTACTTGGACAAATATAGTCGTGGGTTCAAAGGATTACCTTGTTTAACAGTAAGTCACTTGTCTAAAGGCGTAGTTATAGTAGCCACAGCGTAATGTCAATTATATCTTTGTTTTTCATGAAAACATTATTTATTTTACCAAAACGTGGTGACAAAATAGTATATTGTACAAAACACTTGAAATCAATACATTTAAAAGTTACATTTTATGGGGAATATGGTACATGTAATACAGATTCTATAAGTGCTTATTGTGAATGTACATCACAATATTATGGTATATTTTGTGAACATAATAGAGGTAAACATTTCAGTATTAAGTGGTGGTAACTTAGGAACACACATTTGCCTTGCTGATTGTAATACCAATTAAAAAAGCCAGAGCTCAGTGGTAAACCCCAGTGCACCTTTTCACAAAAAATCTTACGAAAAAAGTTATCCTTTTCATAAATTTTACAGTTCAAAGTCGGAAGTATGATAAACGTAACCGTGATATGATATTCAAAAAGGTATACAATTAATCTACATAGTTCAATAATATTTGGCATTAATTGGCTGAAAATAGACCTTATTATCAATGTTTCTTCTTTTAACTTACGCCCATGAAAGTTTGATATTTACTATTGACTTTCCTCTAAAGAGGGAGAAGTTGTCAAATTAGTTTTCCTAGTTTTTCATTTGGCTTTATAAAGTATGATTTTCAGTGTTACAAAACATCATAGTATATATCGAGGATTTATGTGAAATTAATACAGGTTTATAATATTTTTGAAATCAATGAGATTTGCACTTATGCCCTGATCAAGTTGATCACTAACTGGAAAATTTCTGTCTTATGAAAAAAACATAATCTATGTTTAATGATAATAATTTTATTTTGGTAAAAAAGTCATGGCACATGGCATACAATTGGTGAAAATAACAGTATGTAAAATGCCATATGTCATGCACATCAATACCGGGGATGACACAAAATAAAAGATAAATCTCTTATTTCCATTGTGGTCCCCGGATATTTGGAGTAAGTTTAATCATCATTACTTGCAGCTTTGTTACTGCATTGAAAAGTTTAAGACATAATGGAAGAATAATATTGATATATATTACCTTACGTAAAATTGCTTTTTCTTTATGACATTGTATGCCTTCGGCTTCAGACCACTTAATGTTATAGGGCTGACTGGTTGGTCACTATTAGACCAAAAAGCTCTCTGTGGTGTGTAATATGTCTTATATATTGTAGTTTAGAGTTATGTTATAATCATGCTGTATTAAATAAATTCTTCTACTGCTTTGTTTTACAGATGGTAAGAACGTACATTATAATGCATGATTTGACTGTAACAAATACACATTTCAAATTACATGGTCATGTTGTTTAATGTCACTTATATGTCACATTAATTTGTTCATGTTGTTATGTGTCACATTAGTTTGTACATGTCGTTTATAATCACCTATGTGTCACATTGTTGCGTACATGATGTTTGTGTCACCTACATGTCACTTTGATTTGTATATATTGTTTGTGTCATCTATGTGACACATTAATTTGTACATGTTGGTTTGAGTAATCTATGTGTCACATTACTTTGTACAGTTGTTATATGTCACATACATGTCACATTGTTTTGTGCATGTTGTTAAATGTCACATATGTGCCCTATTATTTTTTACATGTTGTTTATATCACCTGTGCCACATTAATTTGTTCATGTTGTTATATGTGACATATGTTTCACATTGTTTTTGTTCATGTTGTTATATGTGATGTATGTGTCACATTGATTTCTCCTTTTGTTTGTGTGTCACATATGAGTCACATGGTTTTATACATGTTGATTTATGTAGCATATGTTTCACATTGTTTTGTACATGTTGTCAATGGCAATTTTTATCAAGTTGTTTTTTTTTCTGAATTTT
The DNA here is from genome assembly GCA_025267735.1 of Mactra quadrangularis. Classification (NCBI taxonomy): domain Eukaryota; kingdom Metazoa; phylum Mollusca; class Bivalvia; order Venerida; family Mactridae; genus Mactra; species Mactra quadrangularis. The sequence goes on from CM046303.1 coordinate 21,904,089, forward strand.
CCTAATTTTGTGTGTTAAGATAATATTTAAGAATGATTTTAATATTATGTTACATCATATATGTTGATTATACTACAGTAAGTTAGGTTTTGTTTTATCTATTATTGCATTAGGCTTTCATTGATCATTGCTATGCACCAAACTCTCAACCATTGTGTAATAGACATTGGAAAGTATAATGTTCAATAACTCTTACTGTAAAGTTCTAATATCAGGACCATTAAAATGTATAGTCTAAATATCAAAACAGTCTAAATATGGGACATTGTCTTTCTCAAATTAAGCTTATGACACCTAAAACATGTCAAAGATAGTGATTTTTAAATACACAAGGTGGTCTATATTATGAAATTTTAATGTATTATTTTTTATTTATGTGGTTAATTATATATTTCTATTATAGATGAAAACTGTGCAAACTATCCATGTGGCAATGGTGGTGAATGTTGGATAAAAGATGGTAAACCTGTTTGTCAATGTATACAAGGTTTTAGTGTAAGTAGTTTATTGTTATTTATATTATGCAATTATCATAATTAATTCATAACAATATGACTTAGTTCCTATTTTTATTATCTTATTACTACCTATTTTAATAGTATACCCATATAAAATGTAGCTATGTTTTTAGTCTAAGTTCATTCTCAAGTTTTATACCTTTTATCTGGTCAATCTTGTATTTGTCTTGATCCCCCTTCTTAATGATTGCCCTCTGAATTGAAATTAGTGTCTTTAACTGAATTTAGCAAATTTCAGGTAAATTTGACTTTAAAATTACCTTTTTAGAATGCTTCCCAAACCAAATCAAAAGATGTCTCTGAGGGGGGGGGGTCCCAGAGTGGCTCTCCCAAAAAGTAATTGGAAAAAAGGGTTCAAAATAGTGACAAGGTTACGTGTTTCTGAAATTCTGATATGTATTAATACTTAAGACCTCATTTTGGAAATTAAATGAGTGAAATGCAAATTTCAGCTAGAAAAAAAGCAATCATTTAATTTTTTGTTCTGTTGTTGCATTGCCATGTACCACCTGGAGCGTACCAAGACAAAATAGTCAGCAACTACTGTTGATGTTACGCACCTGTTTTTATTGCAAATATCCAATGGTACCATATATTTTATGTATTATTCTATATCAGATGATAGTTTCATTTTACAAACAGGTATGGTAGAGCAAATTGTATCGTTTAGAAATATAGGTCAAAAGTTTGTTAAGACAGCTGTGCCAAAAAAAGAGCATATTATTGGAAAAGTCCTATCCTGTTGATATGAAGTATGGCCAATTTTTGCCTATGTCCTGATTAGTAATGGAATAACCATCAACTGAGGTATTTTATGTTAAATATGTTCTAGGAATAATGTGTCAGTTGTTATTTTCAGGGAGTATATTGTGAGATAGAGGAAGATATAGATTGTGAATTATCACCATGTTTAAATGGTGGTTACTGTCAAAGTGGTACATGTTATTGTCCTGCTGGTTTTATTGGTACAAGATGTCAGAGTAAAGATCCTTGTTATGGTTAGTAGCTTATGAGTATAGACTTTAGACTGATGGCTGATGAGCTTGAATACATTTCCAATTGTGACTTGGAGGATAAAATGTTTGTCTGCTCACAAACTTGAAATCTGTTAACCAATCTCCATAAACGGATATTCTGTAGAGCGTTGTCGTACAGGATCTCTAAGATCTCAATGGAGGGTCCCGTCGAGATGACTTTTATGTCAACCAATCAATGCGTAGCTTTCATCTAGATAAAACACTATTAATAACATTTTGATTGCGTAATTTCTATTTTTAGACTAAGGTTTGCGAGCTAATTAGACAGCTCATTGCAAATTGCATGATGTAGACGTTGTAAACAAGTTATTAATCATAACAATTTCGTCATGAATAATATGATGAGAAAAAATCACCTGAACATAACCCTTGGTTGAAAACGGCCAGATCTAAATTAGCGAGTAGGCGAGCAGAAAATTATAGATTGGGTTTTAATCAGATTGCCTGTTAACCTAAGGCACACCATAATTGGTGTCTTAGTTGTCTATGACCCTCAGATGATCCCTATTGATTATGGGGTCAGTAGGTCAAAGGTCAAGGTCACACTGATCAGAAGCAATCCTTCAAGTATATAATGCTATGACTCACAGAGCTCAAGTCTTATCTTCCTCGGTGAACATAATGTATTAAAGTAATATCAAGGTAGACAACTATTGGCAATGTCAGTTTTGTATATATTGAGTTACCTCCCTGATTATGAAAAAATAACTGTATCCCTAATTTCTGTTATATATCATAAATGTATGAAAACAATAAAATTGTTTTCCTGTGACATTTTGTAATTTAATTGTTGTCAGGAAGAAGCGAAGAGTGATATACACTTACCTACCCAGATTATGTATTAACTACTGCACATACATTGTACATGTACCCATACTTCAATTAAAATGATATTTTATTTTTTATGCCTTGGAAAAATTAAATATAAGTTGAAGTTTACAGGAAGATAATGACCTACTGTACGTACCATTTAATTGTATTGTGCCTAAAGTTTGACCCGATCTGACCTTTTAACATTCGCATCTAATAATCATCTACTAATATCCTGACGAAAAATCAGTACCATGCCTATTCTACTTTTCGGCATGTAACATATTCAAAATGAGCAATCGATTTACAGCCATTGTAAATACAATTATGTTTATGTGTAGCTAGCCTAATCGAATAACGCTCTTAGCCACGATGTGATAGACACTCATTGTACGCTTTAATATTAAAAAAAATTAATTCCTGTCTGATAATTTCATTCCAGCTTTGACGATATACTCCAATATTTGTATCGAGTATTAATTCTAAATTTGCATTCAATGTAATGAATATTCTTGCATAAAGGTCAGATTGGGGTAAAACTTTAGGCACAATAACAACTAATCTTTCTATTGTTAACAAACATTTTTTTTTATTACTACAGATCAACCATGTTTTAATAATGGTACATGTAGCTATGTTAGTTCAGGATATCCTAACTATATATGTGCCTGTATGACACCATATCGTGGTAGAAATTGTGAGGAAAGATATGACGCTTGTTCCTCCCAGATAACACCATGTTTAAACGGTGGTACTTGTTACTATGACTCTGATGCTATACATACTCCATTATGTCTCTGTTTACAAGGTAAAATATAACTTCATTATAATATATATTGTTCTATTTTTCTGAAAATAATACAAAGAAAATTCATTGTATCATCAAGATTTTGTGCTCTGCATGAATTGTTGGAGGACAAGCTGAGACCATTAACAGGGAGAACACAATCAATCCCTGCATTTACAAAGATAATAAAGTTGTTGTATTGATAATACTGTGTTTATGAATGGAAGCTCTGTCATTACATCACTCTATTTTATTTTTACTTGGTTAAACGCCTTGTCAACACAACCCTTAAGGTTATTTTATGGCGTCCAGCGCACTTAACTTCCACAAGGCCAGAAACTTCTCCATATACCTTATAACTGGAGGAAAATTGACATTATTGTCAAATTTTCATGGAAGGGTATAACCTCCTCAGTGGGATTCATACCTGTACCCCCTTTGGGATGCTAGATTCAAAATTCTGGAGCGCTACCAACTGTGCTACTGACCCGGGATTAATCATTTTTTTAAATGTTAAACTACATGGTGGAAACTTTGATAGTGCACTGTTCTGAAACCAATTTTCTCTACAACTAGGTCATAGATAGTAATAGCACATGTGTAAGGTAATAGAGTTTTAATCTCCACTCCTAAATATTCAAACTGTTGATAAGACAGACTTAAAACTTATCATGAGGTGATCTCAGGAAAAATTATGAGATTTGATTTTAAGACCTACTTCAGTTTTAATATAGAATTTGGCAAGTGAAGTTTAGACACACTGAATATTTTTCTTTAACTTTTTTTAACTTATTTATGATTTGATTTTGTCTTCTTGTAGGATACACTGGTAGTAGATGTGAAATAATCTCAGGATAAAACTTGATACACGGGATGATGGATGTTGAAGTTTCAAAATATATTAACACAACACCCAGTGGGAGGGACTAAAGAGTGCATGTTGCTGTTCAGAGGTTGTTGCTCTGCATAGGTTAAATTCAATTAATATTACAATTAAGGAAAACATCAAAACCTGTTGCTGTGAAGAGGAATTGCTCTGTAGAGGACTGTTCTGGCGGAGGTTATACTGTACTTGTAAAAATGCAACAATAATAAGATTCTAAGTAAATATTCAATATGAATTGAAATGTAATTGAATCCAGGTCTGCAGGGAAATCTAGAATTGAAAACTGCACAAAATATTTCCAGATCCATTCTTTCAAAAGCACTTCTTTGATATATACTTGGCTACTTATGGGTTGATTTAATATTTTTTCAAGAGGGAAAACAAGTAATCTTGGAGCATTTGCTTGAGGAATAACCTATGTCACTAGTGATAACACTATCTCAAGATACAAATGGAAAATGCACTGCATCATCCCTTATGAAAATTAATGAGTCCATTGTATAAGTTTATCATGGGGGATCCCATCATTGGTTTCTATGAAATGAATGGGTGGAAACATTACCTATATTGATTTAAACAGTATTTAATCTTGTTACATGTATTTATAACATTTTCATGATTTGTGTAATATTTAGATATAAATTTAATGTTGTGACATAGTGCTATATATAGTATTTTTGAACTGTGTTCACTGTAGAGTTTACATAATACTCTAGTTTTGATGATTATTTCTTTGTCTATACTCTTAAATGTTATTTTTATGTTAATTTTGGTCTTGCAGTATTGCTTTTTTTCAGTAAAAACATCTTGCAGTGCCACTAAGGAGAAACAGATTTGCCAAGTTTTATTTTTTGTTAATTGTGCCATTTTACCAAAATGTATTGCTGTTTGCCAAGAATTTTATAAAAAATATTTATATTAAGCAGATTTTGTGCTGTTCATATAAAAAACAAACCATTTTTTCTTGTTTTGAGAATGATAGATTCTACATAGCTAAGTGTAAATGACTATAAAAAAAATATTTTAATAACATAAACTGTGTTTTTTTTAAATTGTTTCTCTGACATTTAAACAGAATGGCATAAGAATTTAAATTGTATATGCCAACAGAAATGTGAAGGTCAAATACACTTTGTCCACATAGCTTAAAATCAAATTTAAAAAAAAGTAATACAGCCTTACTATGCCAATATTCACTGCAATTGATGTAAAAGAATAAACTGAAAACAAAATGTATAAAGATATAAGTTTTTATTCAGTATTCAAGTTCTTTTGTTCGGTTAGTGCCCTGATAATAGCAGTTAACAGCACATAGCATTATTTCTCTACATTTCAACAAAAATAACAATAATTTTACAGAAAACTGTTGTAACTCTAAATGTTCACATTATTTTAATATACTTATACATTGAGAAGGTCTACATTTATGTGTAGGAATTTTTGTATATGGCAGGTTAATGCTTTTGGTCATTCTTATATACATTTTCATTTCATGTATGTCATTTTTAAAAATAAAGTTATGACAGTTTTCTGTTAAGCACGGGAAGCATATTATACAGAAGTATTTAAGGATCTATCATTTGTTGAAATTGAAAAAAATCTATCAAGTGGGTGGGGTAACTAATTATATCAAAATATCCATAAATTCTAAATAATTTTAATTTATTTTGTAAGTGATGCATTAGGTGTATAGATGAGACAGTGAAAATATAAAGAACTCAACAAATAAGACATTTAGAAAGAAACGAAAACATTTATTCTAACCTTGAAATGGCCTTACGAACGTCAGTCCAAACACATATTTAAAGTTCTTTTTTCATAATTCCAAAAGATGTAATAGAATGTCCATATAACATTTTACAATGTCCTAGGGTGAATCACACAAAAAGTGTTTCCAAAATGTAAATTTGATAATTGATCACAACACTCTTCACACATGATTTTATTTTCAATTTCACACAGGAACCCGATAAATTTTTCCTTCCTATTACACACATAGAACATACAATATGAGTGGAAAATTGCACTGGGAACTTGTGTGTAAACTGTACTTTAAAACGTGTAATGTTTTTGTTGAGATGAATTATCAAATTTACATTTAGGAAATACTTTTTGTGTAATTTACCCTAGGACATTGTAAAATGTTGTATGGACAACCTATATCAACATTTGGATTTATGAAAAAAGAACTTTAAATATGTGTTTGGATTGACGTTCGGAATTCTATTCTAAGGTGAGGTTAAATGTTTTCATTTCTTTTTAAATATCTTATTTGTTGATTTTTTTTATTTTCGCTATCACATCTATACAGTTAATGCACCACTTACAAAATATATCAAAATTATTTTGGAATTAATGGATATTTTAATAGTTTAGTCACCACACCCATTTCATAGTTTTTTTTCAATTTCAAATCCCGATACACCCTTAATGTCATGTAGTCTAAATTCATCAACATGTTCTTATGCTTTGATTACACAATATTTTGCACATAATTATATATATAGCAGATATAGGTAGAAGTTTGATTGAAAAATGATTGATTTTTCTGTTCAATATTTCAAAGGCCAAAGGTCTGATAAAAATTTTTTTTTTGTAAAAACAGTCAAAATCAAGGTGCGAGCGAATCCTTAGAACATATGATCAATTTGTTGTGGCCTCAGATTCAATGGACTATTCTAGATTTCTGTTTTTGTAATGATATAAACTTGATAACATATCAGTATTATTAAATCTTATTTATTGAATTTTGATGTCTTTTATTTTTGTGTTATGAGCAATTATAGAAATACATGTACTGTAGTTCATGCTTAGGCTATGCCAAATTAGAATTTTGTTCAGCGTCAACTCAAGCTTGACAACTCTAGGTACCTTTTCACAAAAACACACAAACCGAAAACAAAAACACAAATATTTTACGACAAAAAAACGATGCATTAGATATATTTTTAATGGAAAAACATCATTATAATATGAAACAATGTTTTAAATTACTTATGAAATGACTAGTTTAAGCACAGACTTAAAATGATGTTTATATATTGTATTAATATAACTGTTATGATAACTTGCTTACACAAAAAAACATTGTTGCCGAACACATTTTCCCTGAATGAAATTTTCGTTATCGAATCCTGGAACTTCGGATTTATAAAAAAAAATTAATCAACAATTTTTTTTAGGACTAAAACCTGCAAGCACATGGACGCTTAACAAAATTCCGGTGTTGCATGGCATTTCTGTTTATATATTTATAGAACTTGATTGTATTTAAGTAAGTATGATTTTACCAGCTCTCTGAATGTAGACCATATTTTCAGGCTTGTCATTTTCCTTAGTAGGACAGGCCTGAAGATGTTTGCTGGTTAAGCCTGATACTATTTTTAAAATGTAAACATAGTTGAAAAAGTTTGGATTCAAAAGCCAGAAATTTGGCCTAAGCTTGAAAAATAGCAGGCTTGTACTTTTGACATAAAGTGACACAAATAACATTTTGATTATATATATTATACATACATTGTATATGATTATATTATATTATAATATTTTGATACAAAGCATGTCTAAGGTGTACTTCGGAAACTTGTATTGTAAGAATATCTCACTCTGCAGTTGATGAAACTTGGTAACTTGGGATACAAACTCCTGCATCCTTGCAGTGCAAAGCTAAAGTCTTTTACCCCCATGACACTTGGTGGACAGAGATACAACTTCCCATACTGCAGAACCGACCCCATGAAAGTATCCTTTGTACCCTTAGCCATCCGCCTGTGGAACCAGCTTCCAGCAGTCAGCCTTGCGGGCTTCAAGGGAGGTCTAGTCATGGGATTTTGTTTTATTTTTATCGTGTTCAATTAAAAGTTTGCTTTTATACTCGGCACAACACTTCTGTATGTACACCCTGTACATTGATGCCTAGAGAGGGTTATGTACAGTATTGGAAAAAGAAGTTATTTTCCTATACAACAAAGTGACACATGTTTGTGGTCATCAGTCCATATATTCTTTAATGATTGGTTTCCTTTACTTATAAATGTTTTTATTTGTTCTAAAGTATATTTACAACTAACTCCTTCACCTTCATGTAGTTGTATGAAATCACCTTCTTTAAGGGTCAGCTCTATGTTGAGACCAGCTGTGAAGAAAACATGCAACAATTATATATTAGAAATAATATTTTAAACCAAGAAAAACAGAACATTTTTGTCAAATCATTTGTGAGAACAGGCTGTTTCATATTTGGCTGGTCATTGCTTGCTTACTTAGCTTTTACTCCATTTATTAAAATTTTCAATCTGTTGAAAGTGGCAACTCATTTCGTCACTCATATTCACTATGAGTCCCCCAAACTGATAACAAATATTATTAACAAATTTGTATGGAAATACAAGATCTGCTGCAATCAGGAATCAAACCTGAAATACTAATTAAAGATTCAGCTACAAGATGCTGGAAAATTTAATGCAAAAGAAATGTTGAAAAAACAACAACAAAGGAATAAGAAGTTTTTATGTATGAGCAGTGTTCCAGTGGTAGGATGCGTGCTTAGGGATCCAGAGGTCCAAGGTTTGATCCCCACTAAGGGCACTGCTAATTTCCTTGAGCAAGAAATTAACCTACAATAGTTCCACTCCACCCAGGTGTAAAATGGGTACTGTGAGGGATTGCCTGCCTGAAGGTGATTTCAATGAAATGGAATTATCGTACAAGATTGTAAAGTCGACTGAACATGTATATGGAAGCAGACTTTAAAACACACTTAAACATTATAAGTTTTGAGTTAATTTTCTGGTTATGTGAGCTTACATATTTACAAAATAAGTGTTTGCTCATGATTAACTGATTGTCTAACACTTAAATTAGGAATACAATGTATTTAGGACTCTCTAAAGTATAAGATATTGGTATAAATCAATCTCATTTAAAGTGTGTCGAGTGATTATGACGTTGGACAGGGAATCATTGGATAACTAGTTTTGCCTTGATTCGAGTAACACCCAATTATCAGCTAGTTGTCTCTTCAAAAAAGAACCTTATCCAAGTACAACCTACATGTTGCTCAGTACTGGTGGACAGGAAACTCTAGTGTGATTAATCTTACTCATAAATACAAACTTATCCACTGTAAACTACTTACGTATTGAATAATGTTGGTCACAGATTGATATTGCACGTACAACAACTTTGCTAAGTCTGTCAACATCGCTCGTTTGTTCAAATTGTGCCACAAGTTTGAGCTTCTCTGTGTCTATTGTACAACCATACTCTTTGTTTAATCTCCAGATAGCATTTAAATACAATGATGCTGATATCCCTGTAATAGATATTAGATGGACTTGGGTAAACAATGGTAGCAACATGAGGAAGAAAAATACACAAAATAGGAATGGACGTAAAATTATATGTAAAAGAAAGCTTGCATAATTAATTAAGCTGGCATAATTGATTTTTAAATATAAAAGTACATGAGATTATTGACTATGGTTTGATTTTGAATAAAGGAGTTATGTGATTTGCCACCTTAATTTGTATGCAAATATGTGATGGTCTGTCAAACAAACTCACAATATGCACAAACCATTTATTGCTTGTTTTTTCAGCTTTAAATTTTTCATTTGTTGATTTTGCTATCAAACTTATTCTATCTAATCGTAGAATATTTAATTAAAATCAGATAATTAAATAAAATGGCTTCGGTCATGAAAAAAAAAACCTGAATATAAAATCACATAGGGCAATAATTCAATATTAAGCAAGGAAAAGTTTGGGTTGCTTCATACCTTTGATTTTTTCTTTATAATCAATCACAAAAATTGCAAAAGGAAATAATCCATGATGAATCAAAAATCAAATTTTGGTTATTTCATAATTCTGTTTATCACATATTATATTATCATTGTATGAAGTTTCTTTAAGATCTAAACATTATTGAAAGAGGTATCAGACATTTTAAAGACTTTAACACAAAAATACCAAGGGCAATAATGCATAATTAAGTCCGGTAGAGTTACATTAATTTAATAATTCTGTCCGTCACATGGTATACTTTTATTGTATGAAGTATCATTAAGATTGAACCATAAATGGCAGAGATATTAGACATACAAATAACTTGAATGCAAAATTTAACAAGGGCAATAACCCATCATTAAGTTGGGTGGAGTTATTGTTCTTATTGTTCTTTCCTGATGCAATTGTAAACGACACTGATTAACAACCCTTCACCTGGGTTTCACCAAACCACAAGCCGAATTTTTTCATCGATGGATTAAAATAAAACTGAAAATATCTAATGTTTAATTTTGATAACCATTTTCACATTTGAAAACATGTCCATTTCTTGATAAAAAATTCTACTGTGATCCTGTGGTGCTTTTCACAAAAATTCTTACGAAAAACATCTCGTAAGTCAAAAGCAAGAAACGTTGATTAAACGCTCATTTTTGGCTTATCAATTCTAAATATTATACAAATTGAGTAGAATTGTGTTTACCTTTTGTTAATCATATCATAGTTATGCTTATCATCCGTCTGACTTAGAAGTGCTAATTATATGAAACTGACTTACGAAGATTTTTTTCGTAAAAAATTTTGTGAAAAGCACCCCTGAACTTTATGAATTACGGCTAAATTTACCATCAGGGACAGAGTTTCTAAGAGTTCTTACCAGTTGGGTCAAGATATGCTTGTTCAACTTGTGTCTTGTCTTGAGATATATCTAGGGCAATAACTAGTCGATCATCATCTTAAAAGATCAGAAAATGTACATCTATCTATGAAAAGTATCCATCCATGATAAAACGCTGTAAGTTATATGTATACATGTATAAATAAGAAGATGGTTTAAATAATTTCAGCCTCTTATAAATGGAAATATTGCGTTGATAACAATATTTGACAAAAGAACACTTTTACATAGAGTAATATAGCAAATGTTAGACAATATTCTATAAAATCGTAAAGCTTAGAGCTTACATATTTGGCATGTGGCTTCACCTAAAGATTTCTACAGTCTACAAGTTTGCTCAAGTTATGCACTAGAGTATAAAACTGGCCTTACTCAAAGGTTTTCATACAGCTGAACATAAAAGTGTTGAGAAAGCTTATATCAAGACGAGCTCAATGGTAAGTTAATCTCAATGGTAAGTTGAGCTCAATAAGATGAGCTCAATGGTAAGTTGATCTCAATAATAGAATGAGCTTCACGGTAAGTTTATCTCAATAATAAAATGAGCTCAATGGTAGGTCGATCTTAATAATAAGATAGGCTCAATGGTAAGTTGATCTCGATGATAAAATGAGCTCCATGGTAAATTGGTCTCAATAATAAAATGAGCTCAATGGTAAATTTATCTCAATAATAGGACGAGCTCATATTAAGACAAGCTCAATGGTAAGTTGATCCCAATATTAAGATGAGCTCAATGGTAGGTCGATCTTAATAATAAGATAGGCTCAATGGTAAGTTGATCTCCATAATAAGACGAGCTCAATGGTAAGTTGATCTCGATGATAAAATGAGCTCCATGGTAAATTGGTCTCAATAATAAAATGAGCTCAATAGTAAATTTATCTCAATAATAGGACGAGCTCATATTAAGACAAGCTCAATGGTAAGTTGATTCCAATATTAAGATGAGCTCAATGGTAGGTCGATCTTAATAATAAGATATGCTCAATGGTAAGTTGATCTCCATAATAAGACGAGCTCAATGGTAAGTTGATCTCGATGATAAAATGAGCTCCATGGTAAATTGGTCTCAATAATAAAATGAGCTCAATGGTAAATTTATCTCAATAATAGGACGATCTCATATTAAGACAAGCTCAATGGTAAGTTGATCCCAATATTAAGATGAGCTCGATGGTATGTTGATCTTGATAAGTTGTTCTCAATGATAAAATGAGCTCGATGGTAAGTTGGCCTCAATAATAAAATGAGTTCAATGGTAAGTTTATCTCAATAATAGGACGAGCTCATATTAAGACAAGCTCAATAGTAAGTTAAGCTCAATAGTCAGTTGATCCCAATATTAAGATGAGCTCAATGGTAGGTTGATCCCAATATTAAGATGAGCTCAATGGTAGGTTGATATTGATAAGTTGATCTCAATGATAAAATGAGCTCAATGGTAAGTTTGTCTCAATAATAGGACGAGCTCATATTAAGACAAGCTCAATGGTAGGTCAAGCTCAATGGTAAGTTGATCCCAATATTAAGATGAGCTCGATGGTAGGTTGATCCCAATATTAAGATGAGCTCGATGGTAGGTTGATCTTAATAAGTTGATCTCAATGATAAAATGAGCTCAATGATATGATGAGCTGTTTGTCTCATATGACTCTGTGGAAAAGTAGTGTAACTAAAAACAACAAAGCCAAACAATGCTTAGCAACTTAAAATACGAAGCTTATGGACATGCTTGATATTTTACGACTGGTACTAAGTTAATACATTACCACTCATAGTTTCTGATAAACATTTTATCCGGTCAACTTGAACATCGTAAGGTTGATTCTGAAATCCACCACCTAACCATATTATTAATTTTCTTTCTTTGATATTTCTAAAAATATAAATATAAGGATAATGTTAGAACATGTTAACCCTCACCCACAGTGTAACAACAAGCCAAATTACATAATACTATGAAATAGTGTCAGAAACTGTAAAGTTACATAATTCATGCAGTTTTCATACATGTCAAGATGCACATTTATTTTATAGCATTATATACATACACTAATCAATCGTTGTCATTGATATTTATTATCCCAGTCAATTTCTATACACGACAAAAGTCACTTTTCATTGTGTTGCTAGAAAGTGATTCGGCAAATACAAAATATACATTTAGATTTGACCATCACACCAACCCAATAAATAATAGTAATACAAAATATAAATAGATAATCTATCAATCCTGGTCGGTAGCGCAGTTGGTAGTGCGCCGGGATTTGGAATCTCCTGTACCGAAGGCGTATGCCTACGGATTCCAATCCCGCCCGGGGAGGTTATATCCTTCCATGAAAATTTGACAATTAAGTTAATTTTCCTCACTTGATAAGTTTCCGCTCTTGTGGCAACGTAGGTGAGTACTGGTTATAGACAAATGTCAAGGAATACTGAAAGTACTGATGGGGCGGGGCTCTTGAAAATTTTAAAACACTGATCATGACACTACTATGACGTTATGAGAAACTAGCCATAAAGTTGCCCTTTTCCAATTGGACAGATGGATTTTCAACTTTTGTCATAATGATTGTGCCAGATAAATTGAATCATTGTTTTTCATCATGATGTTCTATTCAGTAGTGGATTCTATATCATGAAAGATTAATTTAAAACAAAAAAGGAAAGAGTTGTGAATAGTAGTCTATAGTGTCTGACTTTATTGCTGTTAAAAACTTCCCTCCTTGATGGTTATAGAATTAATTTTTATCCTTTTTACAAGGACCAGTCTTGTAACTTTTAACTTGTTGCATAGACCTTAGTCCCTACAAAGCTGGAATCAATCCCAGTATCAGTCATATATTTCTTCCGACTCATCCACTCCACCACTAACAAACAATGAGTATGCACTTGAGATACCGATATTAATGAATTCAGGAAACAACTTCATTCTCTTTTACCCAGTGTTCTTCGTTGATATACAGTGCCTACCAAAAGTTTGGAGACAACAGAAATTTATTATATCTTGATTCCAGTAATTGATTTTTTTAATACAATCATTTTTAATACATCACAGATTATCTATGATGAAATTAATGCACATTTCATGAACGCACCACAATTAATAGGTTTAACATCTGATATTCCAAAGCCTCAAAAATTAAGAGCAATGTAATTATTTTCTATCACATATTTTTAAGTAGAACTAAAATTAAAAAATAGGCAAAACTGACAAGTATTTAAAAGCAGTTTTGAAATATTTTATAACAGCTATTCAATAGGCCTGCAAAGTGAAAATGTCTCCAAACTTTTGGTGTGTACTGTATATCGGCTGGCCATATTTGAGGCCAGATGCATTTGTTAGCAGTGTTTGATGATACTCGGATGCAATGGCAAGTTTTGAGCACTAAGTCTGATCTCAAGATACATGAACTTTAACTCAGTTCTTAGTGGGTTAGGCATAACCGTGACAAGCAATGTATGCTTAAGTATATTGACAGTACAGATTTGTTTGTAATTATTTATTACTATTAATTACAACACTTCAGTATGAAATGTACAATATATACATACATTTTGAATGAACAATTTCAAGTTTATGTAATACCAGGTAATAACAGTAAATAGACAAAAAAGTTAACACTGCAGGGTGACAATTCACAAAATCTTCTCAGTACACTTATTTTTAAATGATGACTTGTACACTTCCATGGAATAGGTATTTCAGCCGCGACATTAAAAAATAACATAAAGTGCCTAAATATAACCAGTTCTTCCTTAAATTCTAAAAGGTTTGATAGAATCTGAAGTAAATAATGATGCTTACTGTACATTTTACTAATAGAAAAGGCTGTTTCTAAATTAGTTCAATTACTATAATATTTAACCATTTATAATCCATCAGGGTTATGGAGAAACTTCTCATAGAAAAAAAATCCATGGTGTACTATAGATTGTTACACATCATGTACATATATTAATGCAGTTCAAAATACATTTAAATGTTTATTTACACAAATACCAAACATATGCGAAGTAAAACATCTCAATGATACAATATTTTGGAACAGATTAAACAAAAGCTTACTTAACATATTTCATGTTTTATATAGTTAACTATAGTTATATACAGCAAATCAAGGATGACTTCAATGCTAATTGTTTTTGAGATACAGAGGTTTGAAGTTGGTAGGTATTGCACTATTTTTGAAGTAAGAAATTGGTCAGTTTTGAGCCATCTTTGAGGGCAACAGTTTTAAAGAAAGAGAGCTCTCAGAGTCCTTTATTTCCATATATGTACTAAAATTTAGGTAAATATTTGAATTTAATAATCATTTAGATTCTTATTTCTTCCTTTTTTGAGAAAAATTGATCGGAAAATGGCCCCAAAAAACTTAATTCAGAGCTGTAAAAGTCTTGATTGATAAATTGCCGTATTTTCTTTATTTTTCAAGATAATACTTCAAAAATTTTCAGGGAATATTCTTATAATCATAATTGATATATATATGGTCTTAATTTATTGTAAATCAATAAAAGAAAAATATTTTTGTATTTTATACAGGGTTATCCCCATTTTTTTAGGAAATTAATTTTTTCATAAGTTCATTGTGCTATATTTTTTTATTTTTTAAGATATTCTTATAGAAATGGGTATACATGTTCTTGATATTGCCCTTAAATCAACTATTCATACATCATTTATTGCTTGACCATTATTCTGATACAATGACTATCAAAAAAGTTTACATGAACATAATGTGAACATCATGTATATTATCTTATTATAAATCCTGTAAGCCTATCTTAATATACATACAGTAGCCTACATATTATCATAGGACATTTCATATAAGTCATGCATAGCAAGTTCATATTGACCCGAGACAAAATCTGTAATTTAGATATCAGATGGTAATTGAGTTAAAAATGTTTTCATCAGTCACTGGTCATTGAGAGCAATTTTTAACATTAATATTGACATGTATACATATTATCATTGGACATTAGGTATAAATCATGCATAGCATGTTCACATTGACCTGAGACAAAATGTATGATTTCCATAATTATACCAACAAGTCATTCAGTTGAAAATGTATTCATACTTCTCTGGCCAATTAGAGCTGGTTATAACACTAATATTGACTTGTATACATGTACATATTATCATAAGACACTTGATCATGATGTAAATCATGCATAGCATGTTCATGTTGAACTGAAACAAAATCTATTACTAAGATTTCAGATGTTGTAAAATGTATTCATATTTCTCTGAACAATTAGAGCAAGGTATAACATTAATATTGACATGAATACAAATAATCATAGGATCATAAGAACTGATATAAATCATGCATAGCATATTCACATTGACCTGAGACAAAATCTATAATTTAGATATCAGATAGTCATGGAGTTGAAAATGTATTCATATGTCTCTTGTCAGTGAGAACAAGTTGCATTATTGATATTGACATTTATACATATACATTTTTCACAAAAACACAGGAAGTCACTTCAAATTCCTTGATCAAGTTGAGAAATCTAGCTTAATTTCTTTGTCTTTTTAACCACATGTAGATCTGATAGCAAGGCACACAAATTCTTTGAATTACACTTCCAAAATTTAACCACTCAAAGATCCTGTTACATTTTAAAATTTGACAAGTCAAAGATTCTGTTCTATTAGGTATTAGTTTCAGTTTTAAGAATGGTTATTTGTTTGCTAAAATATCCATTTTTGTGAAATTAGACTTTAATTGGTTTTAATTAGATTTGAATTGGTCAACAGAAAAATCATTTAGAAATTGGTGTAAACTTGTTTGTCTTCAGATCTAGAGATGGTAGAAAAGATCTATTATTTTAGTTAGATTGTAAGTCAAGAAGAATCTGCCTTAATTTTCATGAGTATTATAGTAATGAGTTTATTCACTATGTTGATCCTGTTGTTGCAACTTGAATTCACAGTTGTTATACAATTATCACTGGTCAATTGTTAGATGTATTATCAAAATCTTGACCCTGAAAATATACATAAATACATGAGATAAGCTAAAAAAATAAAAGATACACAGAGCTCTCTAAAAGTTCTCGGAAGAATGAAATTTTGAAAAGATAGATCATGCACACCACAAAATATTTACAATAATTAAACCTATCTCATGACAAAAGTATGGCCTGAATCCTAAGTAATATTGTATTGATAAATAAATGAATACTAAAAAACTAGAAATGTACTCGGATTACCTTTTAATTTTACATCATATTTTATAGTGGATCAATTTATCTCAAAATCAAGATTTCCCTAGGCCTATGAGAGGTTACTATACACAGAAAAATTTAATATCTCAGCGCCAGACAAAACATTCAATTTGTGTATGGGTCCTCAAATTATGATTTTGTACTACTATATAAGGTTTACACATAAATTTGAGCCTTAACAAAGTTATTCACCAAAACACTATACAGAGTATTTCAAATAAATAGTCGAAACTCAAAGAACTGGTGATGGCATATTTGGACACATAAATGTCATAGTTATTTCAATCACAATTTTAATTACTCCTTAATATAGGCTGCTGCAATAAATTGACTACAACAAGTGTTTCTGTACATTCTAAAGATCAATTGACTTTACATCCCTGAATAAGCTATACAAGTAATAATACAACAAGAAAATGTAATTATAAGTAACAAATCAAGTATGTTGGCAAGGTACAATATATCTACATAGCGGGGATATTGCCAGCAAAAATACTGAGACAAAGTAGTCACATACAGGTCATGCATGATAAATGCTATTATTAGATCTATTTAATACATGTACATGTAATTAGTTCATACATCATGTAAGATAACCCAATTATCAAATAACCTTTTACTACAGTACTTCTAGACTTCTGCAGATCCAAAATTCATGTGTATACATAGAGAGCTGTCTTGAAATGGCCCTAAGTACAAGCATATATCATTTTGCTAATTCATCATTACAATTCAAAGTCATTGTATTTTTTTCAACTGATACAGTTTAGTTATATTCACTGAATTGTCATAACTTTCTATTGAACACAATAGACAACTAGGAATCATGATTTTAAAAGCAGTTCATCATCATAATGAATAATTGAGCAATAAAATGTGTCCCTATCTTACATCATTACAAAACGGTTTACCTGGAGAGGAAGGTCCTTGTTCAGAAGTTGTCGCTGTACTCTGAGACGGAAAGTGTCTGCTTCTGGATGTTTTCAGTTTTGTGCTTAAATATTTTTGCTTTGGAGAGTTGGTGGATGGCTGGCTTATACCATTTTGATCACTGATTTGCTCCCACAATATTCCAGAAAGCTAAGACAGAGAGAAATAGAATTTGTAACTTAAGCAGGGCATATTATTGGAGGAAATGCATAAATTCAATCATCAGAAAACCTACTAATGTTTATGTGTATTAGTATTACACATCTGCTCAATCAATATGTGAACTATAAAACTAGTCACATATCCTGTGTTCTCGTATTCTCGTGGGGTTAAGACTATACTTGGGTATCAGGCACAAATCAGAGGAATGTCTTAATTTTATATTGTTGCAAAAAAATACACAAAACTTTCGTCTACAATGTACAAGCGACGAAAATAGCAAAACTTACGGATAAATAGGTCAATTTGACGTTTTAAAACGATTACCTGTTACTCTGGATCACTGAAGAGCTTTCTCATATTCTCGTGGTTTTTGATTGGCTGTCAAGCCTCGTAACTATGTGACATATTTATTCTACAATTCAGTTCAGATTTCTTAATTCACTCTAAATTAAACATTTTGGCGAGTTTTTTAATCTGTGGAATGAGTTTTTATATTCTAATGGACATTTAAATGTGCCATGGTACTGAGAATGAAGAAAATTTGATATCAGGCTTAACATATGCATTAAAAAATGGCAATTTAAGTGCAATAATTTTAAAAAAACTATGGTAAACTGTGGTCTATTTTCATACAAATTCTCCTTACTGACAACAGATCTTCAGAAACTCAGTTTAGCTTGAAAACCCATACTTAGGTGCTAAAGCTAAGTGGTACACAGTGGTCACAGCTCAATTTTGATTCAAAATAAGGCACAACAATAATCGTGTAATTGGATTTTTATTTCAATTGGCGTGGAACACACTTTCTGAACTGCAATGTAGAATTTATTGGGGTTTAACCTTTGTGTGACAAAGCATCTACGTAATAATGATGCATGACCTACTTTTGACGGCTTTTGCAAAAAACGAGTCGTTAAAACAGTTACTCTGGGGAGGATTATGAAGTTTTTCATATAAAATTGCTAATTTAATACGCTTTTTCACTCATATTTAGGGTTTCTAACGGTCTTTTGTCGTTTTTGTACTTGGGGCGAGTTTGATATTGATCAGAGTAAAAAGTTGACGTATTTTCGGATATTACCAATCGTCGCGAGCGTCGGTTCGGACCATTTTTGTTACGACACGAGAATATGAGAAACCACGAGAATACGAGAAACAGGTATAACTTACTTTATTTTACAGATTGAATAATAAGAAGTCAAATTCTTTGTTAACAAAATAATTCCGTGTGCTTACAACATGCAATGCTTGGAATATATTTACAATACGCAATGTTTTCACAAATTAAAGTAAATCTGACTGCATATATGCAGCGTTGATATGTTGTATTTGAATAAGGGCGAAGTAACGGGGGACGAAGCCCACATTTCCAATGGAACAAATCCATCATCACAACATTAATTCTGTTTTGTCTTCAGGAAATGAATGATTTGCTTGGAATCATGAAATTCTTGAACAGTTTAGACAATCAATTCGCCAAATAATGTTTGATTAAATGAGTAAACTCAAGACAAGAGATCGAGACCTACGTCGTCTAAAAATCGTTAACTCTATGTCTTACCTGACAAAAACGCTTATTTTAGCCGCAGTTTAATAAGTAAACGTCCTCAGTAACCTCTATCCATCGCTCCACTTCATTTCCTTCGTTCACTAGGCGTCTTCTTTCAGGACTTATCGTCGTCTTCTAAGTCTTAAGAACCCATGTCCATTTTGTAAACAATACGGTGTGTACGCATTGCCGCCACAGGGACAAAGTCAGAGATATACCGGTTGTACATGTAGCGATATGAGTCCAGGGAACCAGGCTAATGGGAATCCCCGCAATGGTTTGTGGGTGAATGTCATCAAGGTCAAACTATTTTTAGAACTCATCCCGTCTGTTACGCAGTAGATTTTAGGGTTATAAAACCTTTATTTTCTACTAAACGGACATTTATATTGACCAAATGCATTGTTCAACAATCTTAGAACTATTATATACAAGCGTTCGTAAAAAATAGTTTATTTTTATGGCGATTTAACAAAAAAATTGCAATTTCGTATTAGGATGAACGGGTGCTTTTAGATAGATAGATAGATAGATAGATAGATAGATTTATTTGTGATGCTTTTACAATTTTTACAGATGATACAAATATTTAATAATAACATAATAACAAGAATATGACATAAGATATCACAGCAATGAATGAAGATATTAGTACAAGTATAGATTGCAACCGAATTAGGTCGACTTGCCAATTCTCCATTGCGTGTTTTAGTCGTATCATGACTCATGTTGATCTATTGCCGGATGAAAAATCTAATCTATGGAAATAAGTCGCAGGTGATTATCATGATAACATATACTAACCGAAATATCCGAATCAAATTTTGCAGTAATGATATGCGGAGTGGATCGGGTTTTTTGCTTAAATTCAATGCTCGGAGCTGAAATTACGGTTTGTTAACTTTGGACGTGGCTAAAGCCCCGCCCAAAAACGACCAGAGAAATTGTGCTATCGTTATGTAATATTAGACTGAAGCAAACTTGAACATTTAAGCACATATTCTAATTAAGCCTAGTTAAGTCAAGTCAGACTGTATAATTGTTTGTGTAATGAAAACAAATTAAAACTTTTGATACATTACTACATATGGAAAAACAATTGTCTACAGATGGCCCCTGAGGTTCAGGGAAGGTAGAACATGGGTATTTAATGGAGAAAGACCAGGTCAACTGACACTGGCAGTAACTGTTGGAGAGGCAGCGTGAGTGGAGAAGCGTCTAGATAAGGATTGATGGCTTACAGTGTGCTGTATTGCACAAGAGAATTATTTATTCATTCAGTAAGAAATACTTCAATGTTACATTTAATCCGTGGGTACATAGCCATAGAAAGTGTGTGGGAATAGGTGGTGATTATGTGCAGAAAGTAAATAGGAAACTTGACTTTGACGTTTGAGTAACCCAATGATGACGTCGACGTGCTTCAATTACGGTATACTAGTATTGTAAAATGTTTCGTGAAAACTTCATTTTCCAAGGTATCAAGAAAATATTTAGGCTTTATATCAGTCTTTGGTAAACGTACAGAATGGTGCATTTAGTTTTTTCCTATGTTATCCTTTGTAGCATAAAAAAATAAATTCCGCGAACTTTCCAATCACCCCTCGTAGAGGTCCATTAGTTGCTTCCACATTTTTTTGCACATGCTTATGTTCACTGTATATTAATCCAATTTTATGTTCCCGTTTTTTCTTTATTTAAATGGCTTTCATTTTGGAAATAAATTAGTTTGTCCATTCCAACTATTCATCAAAATTTCATTTCATTAAATCCAGTAAATAAGTAACATTATTAATAAACTGTATGATATTGGACTTCAAATTCAGGGCTGATATGGCGTTCACTAACGTAACGGCATTATAACCAAATAATCGGCCAATATGGAAAAACACGGCCTTTAATAAATGTCTCAGCTATTATGAGATTCAGGCATTTTGATTGGTTCCGAATCTCATAATGGCCGAGTTTTCTCATGAAGGCCGTATTTTTGTTCCACAAAAATGCCATTATTTTAAATGTTGGTACAATCTGAGTGTTTTCATAGGGTCCCTATCTGCGACGATGGTGACTTAAGTGTTTTCATAATGGCCTGTTATTTATTATCCAGTAAATAAGTATCATTATTAATTAACTGTATGATATTGGACTTCAAACTCAGGGCTGATATCGCGTTCACTACGGTATTATAACCAAATAACAAGCCCATTATGAAAACACTTCATTATTTACACTACATTATTGCTAAAAATCGAACTGGTTGAACCGTAATCTTGGACTCCACCTTGAATCTTGAGTTGATAATAGATAATCAGGTGGGATTAACTAGTTTTACGAACTGGAGAAAGATTCAAAAGCAAAAAAAAACAACATTAAAACTTAAACCCACACGTGTTTGTTTCCGCCCATGTATGTATATTATATATACTGAACTATAAGATCATATCCGCAATTTAAGCCGCCATTTTGGATTTAAAATTGTTTATTAGAATTTAAAACTGAGTTAAATCAATCGATTTCTTTAATTACATGAACTATTCTTTAAGTAAATAAATTTCTACACCACTCAGTCTCTTTCTGCCAGTTTGTTCTTTATATACTGGGCTTATTGCCCTTTATCCACCATTTTGACCGCCATTTTGAATTTAAAGATTTGTATATGAATAACAAAATTTAGCCAACTGGATCCGCAGATGTTGAAATCACTTTTGTCCTTCATTTTAAGAACATAATGTGTAAAAATACATTTTGCATGTATTATTTAGCCTCTAGCCGCCATCTTGGTCGCCATCTTGGATTCTGGGAGTTGCCCAAGGATGACAAAGTGGCATCAACCGGATTTGGATTCAGTAAGACCATGTCTACCAATAAATTGAATAACATTTTCTACATCCTATCGTGCAAGGTCATCCTTGGTGTTGGCCGGACTTTACCGACCTGTATAATACAGATTTACTTTGACCTGACTGTAAAAGGTCATCATCGTTAGTTTAATTTAAGTACATGTATTAAAAGTGGACAGTATATTTACATATACATGTACATGTAATCATGATGACCCTTTCATCAGATAACGATATCGGCTGTTAGTACATCTCATGTATAGGATGGAACATGAGTAGCTGTTTGATATGAAATATGATAAATTTTATTTCAAAATGCTACGAGTATTCTATGCGAATTAGACAAGGGGTTGAAATTATAAACATATTTGTTAACATAACATGACATTTCCCAGTGGTTTAAAACAAAATAGTTGTGAAAATAAAAAAGTATTTCAAAATGTCACGTACTTAATTATGTTAATTATGTTTATAGATAAATGTCTATTTTATTCGAGTCAATGAAGTAGAACAGTGTAACTTTGTATATTTTATTACTGAATTTATTTTAATCATTGTTGTAAGTTATATAAAATTTTCAGACTTTAATTTGTTTTTGTTATGTATCGTGTAAATACACGCCTAGTTCAGGTCGTATTCTATGTCATGGGTGTTTTTGTACTTTAAAAATTGGACTTGTCCACTGAATAGGTGAAAAGCTGATCTATGAACATCATTTTACGGATTAAAACATAAAACTTTAAATTAAACACGTATTTTAAATACTGTATTTGCACATTTTAAAATTTTATGTAATGGTATGTTAATAAAATAAGTGTCAAATATCTAAACTATAAAACTGAAAAAATAATACACCCCTAATTATTGGTATTAAATGAAACTGGCTATGTTTATATACCCAATGTTTACGTGGACGACCTGTACTATCTCTATTGTAATATTATTTTTATGATGGCTATAAATTGTATATTTGATGCCAAATAAGGAATATGTTATGTTATGTAAGAGCTCTGCATGTATTCACTATTATTTTACTATTTTGGCTCTTGATATACTTAAAGCCCCATTATCAAAAGTAATACTATTTTTGGACTGCAAAGAAAATAGACATTTATAATATTTCAAACATCTCTAATGAACAAGATTTTAATATGTTTATGTTATTCATTGCATTTCGAAGTGAAAGTAGATCGAAACCTAAAGAAGAATTTGGTGGTCGATACTTAAAATAATAGTTTTGAGCACAGTGTGTTTAAGATAAAGTTTTGTTATAGAGAAATACCCTGCTTCAAATTACATAATTGAGCTCTAAAACTTTTTGAATCAGGTAAATTGAACATTAGCGCATAAATGATTGTAGTGTGTTCTTATATACGTAACCCACTTTTTTAGAAGTGAACACTGTTTCACATTAAAATTTAGAAAACAGACCGGTTTCACGAACGCAATCCTATCTTAAATGTCTAGATTAACCTTAAATTTGCTATTTTTAGCATTTTTAAGTTTAAGTGCGTTTCACAAACATTTTACAATTTAATCCGTTTTTAAATAGTCTAAGTTGTGAGTGAAAATTTAATCGAGTGAATGGGTAGATTAAACTGAAAGTAAAAATACTTAAATATAAACAAATGGTTAACGTGCGTCTAAATTTATGTTGGACTGGCTCTAGAGTCCCTAAACGACATGAATTCCGACGAAGGGACACTTAGTGTGGATTAGGAAGTATATCGGAAGATAAAATATATCAGAGTTACAGATTTTCATCTGCTACGATTTATTTCGTCGTTTGACTTATTCGTCTTCTTACGTATAAGACGGAGTATGACAGTTTCTGCACTACTTCAAGACTCAAGTGTTAATGGAGTTGAGTATTACTAGCAGATTAAAACGAATAAATTATTTAATATGTAGATCGATCGTCATTGGGCTTAGATTTTAGAGATGACAATCATTCCAACAGAAAATTGATTAATTAGTTTTATCAATTTCATTAATTCTAATTTTATTACACATTCGTCACCAAATCGCATCGTAATTCAAAGGTATTTTATCATTATTATCGTATTATAATATATTGCAATCATATACCTTTATTCAATTTTTTCATTATCCCCTAATCTAAATACTAAATACTTGAAAACAACAATAAATGGGACTTCGTTGCATTTTTGCGTAAATATTTTCACCTATGTTCAGCATTTTTGCTTACGGGGCATGACCTATTAAGCATGCTAAATTAATTCGTTGTGTCTTTATTTAAGATTCATAGCTTGTAGATTTTAACAAAAAAAGTGTATCTTTTATAAACAGTTCAATATTTTCAGATGCAAGTAATGAAAGTCGAACCACTTTAAACATAGATAATGTAAACGTTTCTAACCATCATATTCGTGCAAGACATGCTACACATTTTAACACACTGTCCAGGCAAGCATTGAATGCAAAATCAATCTATTGTAAGACAGAAATAAAATGTCAAGCATATTGTAAGGCGGACATCAATCGTCAAAAGCCATTTTAAGCAATTTTCGATCTGTTTAATGTAGGAATTGTTGTCACTCGACCAAACGGACAATAACTGACTGGTCCGAGCTCTACAATTCAAGTAGTGCTTTTGTGTAACTGTCTGGAACATTTACACACATTCAAAAAATTGTAAACAAAATGTTTTACAAATGTTTTTTTTTTATCACCTACTAGTAATAAACTAAACATACCACCTTATTTTTAGTTAGCAAAGACGGGCATCATAATATGCGATGCATTTTGCAGTTTTTTGTTATCCAAATTAGCTCGTCTCTAAACTTAGAAGTTAGATAATGACCCGAAGGGTATGAGATTTCGTGTGAATCTTATATCTATACCCTGATATTATCCACAGTTAATAACCTATAATTTATCACTTATTGATGCACAATATTGTAATTCGAAAAATACTAAACTCTACAAGTACAGCAATGAAGTAAAAGTAAGATAATTGTGCATTATAGAAAAACACAAATGATTGACGAAAATATAAAAAATAAACCAAAGTGAAAAAAATCGACATTCACGGTTCGAACATATGCCAGACAAAATCGATGTTTAACGTTCAACAGTCCAACCGTTTACGCTATAGAGTCGATCAATAAACACGTTGGACATGTAGTACTCTAAGGTAATTTAGTTGGTTTAAGTTTGGGTCGCTTATATCAACCTTAAATTTATACTTATGTAAGAAAGGCTTCGTGAAATCCACTTAAAATAATTAGTAAGATACTCATAGTAACGGCTAAAATATTTAAGACAATCTTAAATTTATTTAAGTTATGAGAGCTTTCGTGAAACCGGGCCCAGTTTATGGTGACTCTAATGCTTGTTAATTTCTGATAACTTTATGTTTGTGAAACAGTTTGAAAAGTCTACTGTTGATGAATATATATTCATATGGTAGCTTTAAATCATTTCATTGGAATTTAATACGGTTACCAGTCAATTTTAAATACAGGTTATTAACCGACTGAAAGGAAAACTGACATAACTAGGTTAATGGTAGAACATACTGTATAATAGAAGTTTAGAATTTCATTCAAATTAAAACCAGAAGATCTTAAGTCGAAACTACAAAATGACAAAATGTTGACGCGTGAGCTTAAATGAAAAATCTGCATTACGACAAAATACGTTCAAACACATACATGCACACACATACTTATGATTGTTTACTTAGATAAGTAATGATAAGTTCACCTACCTCAACATAACTTGAAATAACATTTTTCTCTGATTTATAGAAGTAATAAAATTTGTTGTCCGATAAACAGCGGTCATTACAAATCGATCCTTGCTTGTCATATCGATACCACACTGGTAAATATTTAGGACTGGATTGAAGTCCTTCAATCAATTTATGTTTAATATCCATTATTTCACTTGATGTTATATTCGTGACTAGCTGCAGTGTAAACCTGTATGACCGATATACAAAGTTTGTGGTATATAGATGTATAACACGAGCACACTTAATGCAGTTTCATTAAATTTATCAACAAGAATCTGGTGTACCGAAAATGAATCCAAGCGGTCCAAATAAGATACGAACGAAGTGTTCTGAAACACGTTTAAAAATATAAGTATAGAGCATTCTGTACACAAACGGTCTGACTTCACCGTCTATTTATAGAATGAAGTATAGAGTTTTCTTTCAATGATTAAATCTTTCTACATGATTATTTAGTCGGTCTATTATCAATACTGTAGTATAGACTTTGTCAAATACAATCGTTGCGAACTAATAGCTCGATTACTTGGTATTGAATAGTTATTTACTTTCGAATATTATAATTGTTCAATAAATAGATAAAGTACATTGTAGTTCACCCATTCTATATTGAATAAAGGTAAGAGAACATGGGGTCTGTATTATCAAGCGTTTTACGACTGATTTTGTCGTAAATGCTTCTATATTGCAAGGGCCCTCCCTATATTACATGTTATATAGGGTCCTTGTATATTGTTATGTTAAATTGCCGTAAGATTTTTGATAATATGCTGCCCTAATGGTCTCGCTATAAACATAAATAAAGCTGTGGTCTCGATTATAAAACATCTTAAAAGCATAATGGTGTTTCATGGAGTGTGTTTCTTGTATATGCTGTAATATCCACAACCATATTATACACTGTTTACAGAATAACGCAACATATTTATAATCAATACCACATAACCATTTACATATGTTAAGTTTATGAGCCCCCCCCCCCCCGTTAGATCCGCCTATGTTGAACAACGTTATTATTGGCATTGCATCACATTATAAAGTCATTTCAATAAACCAGGAAGATACTGCAGACAGATATATCATCATTGATGGACCGAGAGTATACTCTGCTACGTAACCAGCAATGGACGGCGAGGTAAGTGGTTGGATTGGTGACCACAGGGGTCTTCGTTGGCTCGGTGCACTTTTACCATACCTTCGATCAAGATAATTTTCGGTACGCCACGGTTATTCCCGTGCTAACATTGATCGTCATTTTACGGAATCATCCGAGAGGTAACCACGAATGAATATAACAATCTTTAAAATAAGCAACAAATTGACGTTCTAATCTTTTTAATCCATGCGCTTTGGCCCGCAGTCTTTATGATCGTATAAACCTCTAGATCGCTAGCGGTAAGCGTTTTGATTGGTCGAGATCAGTGAGCGAAACTTATTTCACGTGCGTTTTATTGTTACCTAGTACAATGGCGTAGACAATAGGTAAAACGTGTGAAATGTTGATGTTTGAAATGTCAAAGCTCGCACCTGCTAAATCAAATGTTTGGATACTTTTATACAGGTAAGACATTTTGAATTTTGTATTTATTTTTTTGTTTAGAATTTATTTTGTATAAAATTTTTGTTATTTAAATCTGTGCCGGTATAATGGCAGTGTCTCAGGTACCAAATCTTCATTTATTTATGAAATGAATCTTGAATCGTGATTTTACAAATTGAATTGAATGAATGGAACATGTTTTGAAAGTCAACTGATCAATGATGATCGATCGACTAGTTGCAAAAACGAATCAGTTATCCTCGTATATAATGTACGAGTCTGCCAATTAGCATTACATGCTGTTAGGGTAGTTTATCGGCATTTATGTATTTAACGATCATCATTGATGATGATGATGCATTTGTTCAGAAAAAAAGTTGTTCATGTGGCTTGGTCTATATATAATACATTGTTTTCTATTGAATATCTTCTTGTCTGTATCTATGGTATGTTCAAATTGGGGTTTTCGATCTGTGCTCAAGCATTTCAAAGGCAGTGATTTTCACTTTATTGCTGGAAAGCATGAAACATGGACTATATCCAATTGTTCTTTGTATACATATGTTTATTGGACCATATTAGTTAGTTCTAGCTTCCAAATTTGTATAAGCTGTCTTTTTAACATTTTATTTTCATTAGATGCGGCAGTACCAATTCAATGACAGTATGCTCACAGATTAGCTGAAGACCTTAAGCTACATTGTTGTTTGTTTGTATACTGCAGGGAAAAAACCCAAGTAGTTGAAATCTGAATATATTCTATTATATGTTTGTTATTGTACCAACAGGTGCCTTTCATGTACATACTTATATTCTAACTAATAGTTTTGTCTATTTCATGTATCACAGATTTCACTGTTCATCACCATATCATCTGATGTCTTACCAAACATTACAGACCTGATGATTTTGTTATTGATACAAACATGTATGTGGTCTTATCAAACATAGAACTGAATGCTGCATCTATCCCGCATATTTGGTAAGTAGAGCTGGTTTTTTTTTATTTCTTGGCATGTGTATGTAGTTTTTTTGTTGTTTTCTTTTTGTTGGGTTTAGCACCATAGCAACACATTGTATAGGTTAAATAACGGCGATCAGTCCACCTACTCACTGTTCCTGGAAAGGCTAAATCTCTGGATTTAGCTGTTAATCAGTTATTAGGCATGTACTTCTGTCAGTGACTGACTACTGCCCTACATGATTTAGAATCAGTGGTAGGAGAGAGAATGATTGTAGAAAATTAAAATTTTATGACCAAGCTCCATGAAAGTATGCCCCACTTGTATGATCAGTAGACTTGTGCGCTACCCTCTGAGCTAGCTGGCCGGGCTTTGTGTTATGTAGTAAAATTTTCAAAATGTAATAACTGTCAATTTTAGTGCAAATTGACATACAACTACAAATGATGGGATTTCATATAGTAAATATCTACCCTGTATCACACATAATATAGACACTTTTAGTGCATTTTTGTGACTTTTATAGTATATTTCTTGCAACATACAGGTCAGTTTGTCTTAAAATAATAGAAATTTTTTGACACAATTACTGACAGTGAATAGTATTTTGAAATTATAGAAAAAATAAACCAAATCTGTAAACTAGTACCTTTAATGTTAATAGTTACTAAGGATGTGGAATTCCTGTGCTGGACTTGTCCGACTCGTACATTTATGTCTGCGATTGTTATATTCTTGAATCAACTTATTATCAATCATTACTCGTAGTATTTATTTTCTGTCATAGTTCTAAATATTTCTTTATGGGTATCAGTTCTGCATGAGAGTATATTAAACACAGACACCTTGATTTTTAGATTTAACTTGTCCACGGACAAAAGAACTTTAAATTTCACAACCCTGAGTACATATTTATCTTAGTTTGGTTTTGAAGTAAGTCTTTGAACATTGACATATCAAGTTGAATAACAGAGTTCAGTACCCCTTTGTTGTTTTTTTTTAAAAATTGCATATGCTATTTCTTTTTTATTGTTATCCATTTTTATTATTAGTTTATCGTTCCTTTATTATTCTATGTAGGTATTGATGAAGTTGTGTGTACTTTTGAGTATCTAAGATGATGTCTGTTCAAGTCTTGAAGATTTCTATTTAATGTAAGTCATTTTGTTTTTCAGTTTATTCATTGTTGTGGCAATCAGAATCCATAGAATATTTTTAATTTATTGTAACAAACTCCAAGCTTGTTGTTTCCTTGAGTAAGAAACATCAGAATCAAATCTTTTACACTACTAGTTCTGGCTTCCAAAACTTTATAAGCCACTTTTTTAACATTTTGATTTTCATGAGACCTGGCATTAACAGTAAACACATGGGTTCTCTGAAGACCTTAAGCTAGTACACTACATGTATTTTCATTTGAAAGGGAGATAATACCTTATTTGCAATTATAAAGTTTTGATTAATAACTAGCAACAAAATGTTGTTTTGTATTTAAAAGTACTAATTCACAGATTTCAACTTATATATCAACTTGTTCTGAAAATATCAAAATTGTATGGAAACATTTTTTGAAGCAGGAAATTAGTATTTTGATTATGACAATTTAGTGCAAATTGACATACAACTACAAATGATGGTGTTTCAAGTAGTACAAATCTACCCCATTTGTCATAGTATAGACACTTTTAGTGCATATTGTGACTTTTATGGTATATTTCTGTCGGTCAGTTTGTCTTAAAGTATTAAGAATTTTTTGACATAATTACAGACACTGAATAGTATTTTGAAAATACAGATTAATCTTTACCAAATCTGTGAACTAGTACCTTTAATCGTGGAAATTGATTTTTTTTATAATGTTATGAATGAATATATCATTTTTTAAAACATTTATCACAGTTTTCAAATATTTTAATGACTATAAATTGGAATAAGGGGAATTCAATCGTGAGACCAAGGGAAAGAATGCCCTGCTGGGAAATTGAACCTATGACCCTCTGATCAGTAGACTTGTGTGCTACTGATTGAGCTTGCTGGGTACAGGTTATCCAACCAGTTTCAATTATGATAATAATACATGTACTTTGTTATAATATTATTTATAATGTAATATTTTTATGTTTGTAGGATTTTAACCAGAAGACATGAACCGAAGTAGACGTTGATTACTGTGCTGTTATATATCTATATGTATGAGCTCAACATATTAACTAACAATACATGGTGAAACAATCTACACAAGAAACATAGAAAAGTTGAAAAAAGAAGAGAAGACAAAAGCTAAGTTTTTTATTTTATGTATTTTATATCATTATGTGTCTGATGGTATTGTCCATTTTTCCTGAACCGATGGTTCCATATGCCTGTTTTGTAATGATCTTGTCCAGAAAGTCTTTAGTTTTTGTTTATCAATGTTACTTTGTTTAATACAAAAATGAATTTCACGGTTCTGAACCATCAAAGATTCTATATATATTAGTGCCTTGTATGGTTTTGGTCCATGCTGGTCACCTTTGACTCTCTCTTATTGTGTCAATGATACCTTACATGATAAAACAGTGTACCTCCTCAAACACATCTTTGGCGAGTACCTTTTATTTATAATATTTCTAAACAGGGAAGGTTAGATATAGAATTGATAGTTATTTTATCAGAAGCTTAGCTTACAAAGCCTGTCAGCATGGTTCTACTTCTAAAAGGGAAAATGCTTAATCAGATGGTACGCTGTCTTATAATGTAAGAATATCAATGACTTTGTTTTTATTGTATATTTTTGTTGAACATATTTGTGTTATGGTTTGATTTTTTCAACTGTCAAAATATGAATAATTTCACATTGACTTTTTGTGCTAAAATGTTTGTCTTCTAGCAACTGAGGGATTCTGATAGTGTATCTTAAGATCGGGTAGACTTAAATACTTAAATGTTTTAATGCCTGCTTGCTGTGTCAACCTTGTCTTCATATTAATTAAAGAGTACCTATTCTGTCATTGTGAAATTATTCAAATTTGACTTTTGAGAAAAACAAACTATACAAGGACTTGTATCCCCTGGTAATTTTTTGGAAATGAAATTTTTATTGCTCATTTGAGACTATATTTTGTAACTTAGTAGGTTTTGTATGTTTGTTGCATCACAACAAGAATATTATTCTAGAATATATTGAAACACAGGTTGCTGGCCAGGTTCCGAATCAGAAACACTATGTATATATAGTTATTTTATTCAGGACCATGCCGGCCGTCTGTGTAATGAAGTATTTCTGTATATTTGATATTTATTAAAGGGAGATAATTCAGTATTGATTTTTTCTGTATAGAAAAGATACATACTGTATTAGCTCCCTTTGCTCTATATCAATCAACTTGGTGTTAGTATTGAATATTTTATTTGTTTTGATGCTCATAAAAGATATGCAGGTTAATCTTTAAAGATTTTTATTTTCTCATGATATGACATTAATGATTTTTTAATTGAATTTTTATTTGGATTTTTTTGTTTAAGTTTTTACTTTAGTTGAATTTAAATTGACCTGTTCATTTTATTTGAACGTTTGTTTTCAACTTATGCAGCCTATTTAACAATTTCAGTTAGCAACTTGACTTTATTTTAACTTTCTAAACTTTTATTGTTATTCAGAATATAGTCAATATTTATTTTTGTTTATATTCTTTGTTCTACAGTTTGATTATGAATTTTGTCTCGTCAATTAATTTTTGTTGTTTCTTGAAGTGTTTTACACATACTTAAAAAAAGAAATATATATTTGTACATATTTTTGTCTTTTAAATTTTCATTTATATTTTTAACAATGAAGACTTTTCTTATATACCTTCACTTAATTTTGATCCTTTTTTTTACTATTCAGCTTGTTGTTCATTTTATTTTTAAGAATTGTAATATTTTTTTACTATTCTAATAGTGTGGCTCAGATATCTAAATTTATCTAATGAAATATTTATTTGTCAGTGCAAAATTAGTCTAACTTCATGTAAATATACAAGAATGTAGACCAGTTTTGCCCTGATCCATCAATATCTCGCATTTTAAGCTGTTATCATTTACATTCATTATAGACTTACTCCAGGTCTCAGGTGCTGTGTTTTTCCATGTAATTTTAAAAAAACACTTTTTTATTACACACTTTTACAATGGAATTATGTAAAATGAAAACATTTTTTTGTACTTTTGGCAAAAACTGTGAATGGTCTTTATAATAATGCTTACATGTTAAAACCCAGACATTTGAGTTCTGGATATTGTCTATTGAAAATTCATTCTAGAATAATGTTCTTGTTGGGTTGTACAAGCATCAATCCTTAGTCTTGGATTATGGGATAGATTATGAGACTGCAAGGTTTGTGGAACCTGGATATACTGGATGTTGGTTGTGAGCCCAAGCCCCGGACGTACCGTTGATGTCACTAAGCAAGGTTGGGTGGAGTGTCGTCTGATTAGAGGGGTCATATATAATGTTCCTGATATCTTGTATTGGCTGGTAATTTTAGAATATTAGATCTGGACAGTGTTGGTGGGGTTTGTAGGGATGATAGGGGGTTGGTGTATGGGAGGTTGGAAGGGTAGGTGTGTATGGGATGGTCGGGCTGATTCATGTTGAGGGTTGGGGTGAGAAATGGTGTTATCTGAAAGTATCTGTGAAAGGCTGGTGGGTATTCCATGATTTCATGCTATCAGGAGTTTTTAATGTTGTACAGTGGTTGTATACAAAGAGAGACTGTACAGGGGATGATCCAAAATTATTTAGAACTTTCATAGTCACAATTCAGTACTTTATTTTGTACATAAACAAATACTTGTTTATATAATACAAACTCATCAACTTCAGAGTTTGGATCGATATAGTACATAATGGACTTTCAGTATCTACCAGGGCTGCATGCTATCAGATATCCTGTAAAGGGCTGTCATACAGGATCTACAAGGTTTGCTTAAGGAGGATCATGTCAAGATGATCTTTGTGTCGATCAATCAATGCATAGCTTTTATCTAGCCAAACTTCTTTTGATAGCATTTTGATTTCATAATTTCTATTTTTAGTCCGATATTTGCAAGCTAATTTGATGGTGGTGTTATTTACGGGCTGTGATTGGACAGCTCGTTTGAAATTGCCTGACATACTAGATGATGTAAAAAGTTATCCAAAATAGGGTTTTATCTGGGTCATAATGAGATAATGATTTAGGTCACAGACTCACAATACAGTAGTAGCAATGCAATATGTTTCATGATATTAGTAAACAGTATTGAACTTGAAATATTTAGTCATTTTGTTTATTCTTACATTGAGTAATTTTGTTTTTTATTTTAATTCTGCAAATTATTATTGTTTCCTGACAGAAAGTTTTATTCCATTTCACTAATTGGTCATTTATATTGTGATTTAAATATTCTTTTGTTCCCTTATATGGTTTGGCAATACATCAGTTTGACAATGCAGCCCTATTATTTATAGCAGTACTTTTCATTTGTAACTGAATTCAACTTGTGAGTTTGATGAGTTTATTGTATTGATTTTTATAAACATGTTTTTCTTGCGTCTGTACATTCAGTCTGCCGGCATAATTTTTTTGCTTCACGAATATTGTAGATATCACAACTGAATCAGCCATTATTTGACATAATGTTCTTAAAGCTTAGAAATTGAACTTTTCTCTGAAGAAAATGCATAAATTTTTAAGTTTCTATGGTTGACTAGCCTCACTGCTGGATCCATGAAGATTGAGCCACACAGTATGTTTCTTTGAATATTAGAGGAGAAAACTCTTTGAATGCCCCTTATCAAATCATTTCTGTCTAATGTGACAGTTATTTGGTATAACTGAGTTCATGATAAACTTGTATGATATTGGTGTACATGCAATCACCACTGTGAGATAAGATCATACTCATGTATTATCTTTTATGCATTTTCTTCATAAAGTTATATATTTCTTATAATTTTGGATCATCCTTTGTACAGTCAATCTATGAGGAGTGTTATGGTTTCATGACAAGTGTTTATTGTAATTCATTGACATTTTTTTCTGATCTCTTGATCAGTTACAGTTGTTACTGTATACTGACTTGAATACTTTAAGCATCTTAGTGTATAAAGCTGTATGTGTGTTAAAAACGCAAAGCCTTTTTTTACAAAATGTTTATATGCTGCTGTGTCATAAGTTTTGAACAATTTGAAATTTAGGAACACATCTAGTTTAGCGGACCCCCGAAGTAAACATAGATATGCTTGCGCAGATGTGCAAAGATACATGCAGCTAATTAATTGTTTTTATGGGGGCTGTGGCCCCCACACCCCCGATGATATAAAAATTTGATTACAAAAAGGCATTTAAAATAGTTGTTAAAAATAATTCATTAAAAAAATGAATAAAAAACTGCATCGTTAAAAACAAAATGGTTTCCAAAATTTGTAAAAACGCAACGTCCAAGCATGCGCAATAGCAGGGTCCTCTAAACTAGATTCTATCCGAAATTTATTTAGAATTGTATTAAATGCTCAACAGTAGCTTGACTGAGCACAGAACTATAGGATTTTTATACATTTAATGCATTTGCTTAAGTTACCATCACATTTTGTCCCACTAACAAAGTGTTAGCAACAGTGCACATGGTTGTGTGTTGTGGTCAAATGTATTGATATTGAAATAAAAAGGTCACTCATGGAAGGTCCAATACATTGTTTTAATATAAATTCATATCTTTTTGAGATATGTAATTTCTTATCAATATATTAATGAGTCAACTAATATGTTCTCTGATATAGCTTTATACATGTCTAATATAGAAATTGAATCTATCACTAGTCTTGAAACTTGTGGGACACTCTTAGTACTTGAAGCTATTTAATAAGTTAATGAATTTATTTTAAGTGTCAATATCTTATATGACTGAATAGTTGTACGTTTAAAGTGAAAGTCTACAGAACTTCTACTTTTAGAATAACATAATCGTACAATAACAATCCATTCTTTATGATTCTGGCATTGTTTGTATAGTATGTCTGTACTAAGCAAATTTGTGAACCTTGGCTGTTTGGTATTCTTTATTTTGAACTTATCCTTTTTTGGGGAAAGAACTTTGCTGTGCATTTTTAAAATATTTGATTCTTATTGAGAACAAATTTGTTGTCCAAAAGAAATTCTGGTTGCCTGAATTTAAAATTTGTTGTCTGGGGCAATCAGACACTAATTTCATAGACTGTTTGATATTGAATGTATAATGAGACAAATTTTCATTTTCAAAAATGCTTGAAATCATTGCTCAGATGGTTTGATGTCTTCTCCATAGATGTATTTATTTTGTGGTTAATTCTCCTTTGCTAATGGGGTGGATGTTATGAATATATAATAAATACTGATTTTGATGAACAAGTCTATTTACAATTGATTTGTTATCTTTGTAAATTTACTTTTTCCAATAAAAAATATGTGCATGAAAATGTTAATGTCTGCTAAAATATTTAGTGGTGTGTAGCCTTCCTAAACACCCGCTGATGCCCACTTTTGACTATGCGCCAGTTTGATTTTAGTCAACAACTTGTTTATGGCAGAGAAGAGTCTATTCACACACCATTTTTACTTTTTCACGATCGTTTTCTTATCATGTGACCTCAAATGCATCGTTCGAATTTGCTTAATGCAAGTGGTGTTGACTATAAAATGCTCAAATCTTGATAATTGTTTATATCAATGCACCTAGGTGAATTGATAATTATGATACTAATTATACAATCATTCAGTGGGTATAAATGTTATGCTAATTTGAACTGTATTGATTTGAATTCAACTTGGATTTTGATTTGAGTTTGATTATGAGTTTGAAAAAAAAAATTCATATTGTAATACCAGTCTTGTTTAATACTAGGTATATAAAATAAGTAAAGAGTAAAAATGCTTGAAACTGGACATGTAATTGATTTCAAGGTGCAAATTTAAATTGATTAGTGTTAAACTCATGTACATAATAATATTACATTGATTGTGCCAAGCCCTGTGTAGTTCCGGGGCTCTAATAGAATAGGACCACTGTCTCCTCCTTGCATGTCGTAAGAGGCGACTAAATGGGGGCACAGGGGAGAGGGAGGGGCACATTGCAGTAAGCAAAGTTAGAAATATGAGATGGGCTGGAGAAAGGACAGATAACTCATACAATTTTCTCAAGTGAATAAGTAGATTGATATCCCTTTTATACTCTAAATCACTGGTTTAGTAGAAAAAGGTTGTAACTCAATGTAAGAAAACAGTGAGTTACAACCATTTTGCGCTATGTAGCCTGATATATCTAATTAATAGAAGAATAAAAGATGAAAAAATGAAATCTAAGTTGACATATATGAACAAGAAGCTATGAGGAAATGGTTAAAATTATAAGGACTGATTTGTTGCTGTGCATCATGATATATTTACGTTTATTTAGCTCTTATAAGAACATTGACTGGTGGACAATACTATATTAAATTAAGATCATGATATTTTTTTGGTTTGTATGAACAGTAATAATTTTGATGTTTAATCCTCTGATTGAATTAGGTCTACTGATTGGGGTGTTGTGAGTTCAATTCCCGAGATGACATACTTTCATGAAGTTTGGTCTTTAAAAAAATTCTTTCTCCATTCTCCCTCATACTTCTGATTCTAAATCATGATGGACAGTTGTCAGTCACTGATAGTTGTACGTCATTAATAACTGTTTTAAAGCCTGCAATATAGCTCTCAGCAAGTGATTGATTGAGCATGCATGGACAGTTGAACTAGCCCTCTGATATTCATTTATGTAATAACTGTCACTACTTGCTTTTAAGTGACAATATCATGTTGCTTTTGACATATCTAGTAAGATTTCTTTAATCTTATTGTTAGAGGAGAAGTGCATATTTCTGAAGATTGGTGTATAACCCATTGTGTATTGGTTATATACTGTTCGATAAAGAAATTTTGTTATCAGCATACTGGACTTTGAATATATTTGTCTTGATGATTAAATTACTTTCATTGCGCAAGAGAGTAATTTAATTAGCAGATGAATATGTTCATTGACCAGTATGCTGTTAGCCTATCAGCATACTGGACTTCAAATATATTTGTTGCGATGATTTAATTACTTCCTCTGCGCAAGAGAGTAATTGAATTATTGAGATGAGTATGTTAGAAGTCCAATAGGTTGGTAGCATATCAGCATACTGGACTTTGAATATATTTTTTCTGATGATTAAATTACTTTCACTGCGCAAGAGAGTAATTTATTCATCTGGAGAAGTATGTTCATTGACCAGTATGTTGGTAGCCTTTCAACTTATTGGACTTCGAATATGTTTGTCTCAATTATTTAATTACTTTCAATGCGCAAGAGAGTAATTGAATTATCGGGATGAGTATGTTTGTAGACCAATATTTTGGTAGTATTTCTTTTATTGCTATAGTATGTAACCAATTTACTATGGTTATTTACTAATCAATGAAGAATTACATCAGTCCACAGTTCATTGACATCAGAATAGGTACATGCACTTTTATTGTTTAATTTAATTTTGATTTAAGGTGCTTGTTTTAAGAGTTGATTTTTTAAATGATCAGTTTTGATGAAAATACCTGTTAAGTTTTGTTTGGGAATCATTAAGTTTTCTGTTAAGTCTTTATTTTTTGTTATTGATCAGTTTTAGTTTACCTTCATGATTAAGAATCTCTGGTAGGAGGAAGAATGGCCCAGGAATCTAACTCTCAACCTGTCAATCAGTAGACTTGTGTGCTATGGGCTTAGCTATGACTTTATTGTAATCTATAAGACATAAACATCTAACCTGGTACTTGAAGTATTATAAGATCATGTATTCATTAACCTTAAATAAAAGACTTGCCCTATCGATGGGTGGCAATGCACACATATAAATAGACCTCTTTGGCATTCAACATCTATACTATTGAATTTGCGAGTTTCCTGTTTCGTGCAAGAAACTTCGCAGCTTTGAATAAATCTATTGTTTGTTTCTGGAGCACCTATATACCGGCATATCAAGTTGACAATTCTTTTTTGACAAAGCCTCTTGATATTTCTAGATAAAACTAATAATAGACCAAAAACCCCGCAGCGGTTATTTCCCTTTATTAAATCAATAACCTTAAATGTCATTACCTAAAGCCCGTGCTTGCATGGGCTCCCATCTAGTTTACTATAAATAATGCATAATATGTAAATTGCACACCATGAAATTAATGTTGATAAAGTTTATTTGATCTAACCTTTTCAATTGTTTAATTATGCAAAGTTAACATTCTTTACTTATAAATTACTTTTTTATCAGCTCTGTGAATTCTCATGCTTTGCTAGCTACAATGTGCCTCCTCCCCCTTTCCTTCAGGTTTGCTAGCTGCAAAACACCAACCTAATTTTATTATCTTTTTAAAAGACTTTTTAATCTAAAAATCTTTTAACTCTCAGTCTTCTGGGTATGGTAGCTTTATTTTGTACAAATTATGTTTAAATCTATTAATTTGCATCTTGAATTGACAATTCATCTCCATGAGATCTTTGTATGTTTTATTATCAAGTTAGACTTTAGTTTCTTACCATTTTTATCCATTTTTTACAAACAAAACAAAGCCAGTCTAAACTACTGGGAAATCTCATTTGGATTACATAATAATCCCAGTCCATAAGAATAAGCACCCTCAGCGCAATTCTACTTCTAAAAATAGACTGAAGCAGACTAAAATTCATTATCAGCTTCAAGTGTAGCATCATAATGAGTTTTTTACAAGTTTAGTTGCACTGTCCTATCAGTGCTATCAGTACTTTGATTTGTAATGTTGACAGTATAAGCTAATGGATAGATATGTTTGAAATGTAGAGTTTTACTGAAAATTGTATTGAAGTGAAATGTAATCACTACATTAACTTTGAGGTATATAATATCAAGTATTTAATATATTGCAAGATTATGATATTGATGAACAAGGTTGAACTTGCCCTCAATACATACAGTTAACAATTGTACGCTTTGCTCAGCTTTCTCTGTGAACTGTTTACAATTGTATAGTGTATAGATAAATAGTTTCTTGATTAAACTAAGGGTTGTTGTTTGAATCCCAATTGTATGCTTTGCTTGGCTATCTCTGTGAACTGTTTACAATTGTATAGTGTATAGATAAATAGTTTCTTGATTAAACTAAGGGTTGTTGTTTGAATCCCAATTGTATGCTTTGCTTGGCTATCTCTGTGAACTGTTTACAATTGTATAGTGTATAGATAAATAGTTTCTTGATTAAACTAAGGGTTGTTGTTTGAATCCAGATTCTCCTTAATTTATATTCAATTAACTTATTATTTTATATGAATTGGATTGGAAAGTCTATCCTCATTGAATCAAAGTTTGACTTTTATGAGAGTTTGCAAGGCTTTTTATCAGTATTTGAGAAATGGGCCTGGAGCCTTTTTATGTAGAATATTTGGAGAAATTTTATCGCAATTTCATACAAAATAATATTTAATATAGTTTGAAGATCTGACTTGATGAAAAATATGTAAAAAATACTTGGTATTATTAAATAACATTTTTCTAGAAAAATTCTGTGGTAATATACCTTGTTTTGCATTTGTGGAGTCCTACCTTAAATCAAATTCTTTTACAGTTGTGTTGATTTGCATTAGACTTTTTAAATTACAAGGGCACTGGCTTACTGTTTTCAAAAGTTTTAGAATACAGATTTGGTTTGTGTTAAACTATTGTACACTGTATGATGTATGAACTTAATACTAAGGTTGTTGTGGCAAATAAGTAAAGGATGCCTAAGCCCTGTGTGGTTTCGGGGCTTTAATAGAATAGGACCACTGTCTCCCCCTTGCATGTCGTAAGAGGCGACTAAATGGGGGAACAGGGGGAGGGAGGGGGCACATTGCAGCTTGCAAAACTTGAGCGTCTTTCACACTTAAGATATGTATTGAGTTACTTAGATTAGTACCATAGAAAAAAAATAACTTGACAGCTATGTCCATAAATATGTAATGGGCTGGAGACAGGACTGATAACACATAATGTTAAAAGTGAAAAAGTAGCTGATTTTCCTTTATAGTAGATTTAATTTAAAGATAGCGAATAGAAACAGAAAAAATGACAATTCAGTTAAAATATGTGAACTAGAAACTTCAAATGAACAGTAAAGTTTTGTTAATGTGCATCATGGTATATTTAGATCTTTAAGTATATAAACAATTAGACGATACTATATTGAATTAATATCATAATGTTTATCTTTTTTTTTTAGTGTAATTATTTTGATATTTAATCTTTTGATTGCATTTAGTCCACCAATTGATGGGTTGTGGGTACCTAGATTGGTCAGGGAGTATGGTCATAAAATAATTTATAGGCCTATGGCCATTCTCCCTCCTACCACAGATTCTAATTCTTGTAGGGAAGTTTTCAGTCACTGATGGAATATGTTCTTAGTAACTGTTTAAAAGCTAAGTTTGCCAACAATATAGCTAACAACAAGAGGTTGATTGAGCATGGGCAGTTGAACTAGCCTTCTGATATTCATTTATATAATAACTGTCTCTGTTTTCTGGCTTTTAAGTGACAATATCATGTTGCTTTTAGCATATCTAGTAGGGTTTCTTAAATTTAATTTAAATCTAATTGTAAGAGGAGAAAAGGCTGTTTCGAAAGATTTATGTATAACCCATTGTATATTGGTTATATACTGATAGATAAAGATATTTTGTTATCCGCATACTGGTCTTTGAATATATTTGTCTTGATGATTAAATTACTTTCACTGCGCAGGAGAGTAATTTAATTAGCAGATGAATATGTTCATTGACCAGTATGCTGTTAGCCTATCAGCATACTGGACTTCAAATATATTTGTTACGATGATTTAATTATTTCCTCTGCGCAAGAGAGTAATTGAATAATTGTGATGAGTATGTTAGAAGACCAATAGGTTGGTAGCATATCAGCATACTGGACTTTGAATATATTTTTTCTGATGATTGAATTACCTTCACTGCGCAAGAGAGTAATTTATTCATCTGGAGAAGTATGTTCATTGACCAGTATGTTGGTAGTCTTTCAACTTATTGGACTTTGAATATGTTTGTCTCAATGATTTAATTACTTTCACTGCACAAGAGAGTAATTGAATTATCGGGATGAGTATGTTTGT
This sequence comes from Mactra quadrangularis, assembly GCA_025267735.1. Taxonomy (NCBI): domain Eukaryota; kingdom Metazoa; phylum Mollusca; class Bivalvia; order Venerida; family Mactridae; genus Mactra; species Mactra quadrangularis. The sequence goes on from CM046303.1 coordinate 21,945,991, forward strand.
AGACCAATATGTTGGTAGTATTTCTTTATTGCTAGTATATAACCAATATACTATGGTTATTTACTTATAAATGAAGAATTACATCAGTCCACAGTTCATTGACATCGGAATAGGTACATGCACTTTTATTGTTTAATTTAATATTGATTTAAGGTGCTTGTTTTAAGAGTTTTTTTTCGTTATTGATCAGTTTTGTTGAAAATATTTGTTAAGTTTTGTTTGGAAATCATTAAGTTTTCTGTTAAGTCTTTATTTTTTGTTATTGATCAGTTTAAGTTTACTGCGGCAGCACATAATCTATAAGTAATATCTTTCAATAGTGACTGACAACTGACCTTCATGATTAAGAATCTCTGGTAGGAGGAAGCATGGCCCTGGAATCAAACTCTCAACCTGTCAATCAGTAGACTTGTGTGCTATGGGCTTAGCTATGACTTTATTGTAATCTATATGGCATAATCATCTAACCTGGTACTTGTAGCATATAAGGTCATGTTTATTCATAAATCGTAAATAGTAGACTTGCCCTATCGATGGGTGACAATGCACACGTTTAAATAGACCTCTTTGGCATTCAACATTTATCATGAATAATGCGCAGTATGTTTAAATTGCATATGATGAAATTTTGATAAAGTTTATTTAATCTAACCTTTTCAATTGTTTAGTTGTACAAAGTTAACATTTTTAACTTATAAAATAACTTTAATCAGCTCTTTGAATTCTCATGCTTTGCTAGCTACGATTTGCTTCCTCCCCCTCTCCATCCGGTTTGCTAGCTGCAAAACACCAACTTAATTTTATTATTTTTTTAAAAGACTTTTTAAATTGTTGAATTCTCAGTTTTCTGGATATAATAGTCTTATTTTGTAAGAATTATGTTTAAATTTATTAATTTGCATCTTGAATTGACAATTCATCTCCATGAGATCTTTGTATGTTTTTTATCAAGTTAGAATATAGTTTCTTACCATTTTTATCCTCTATTACGAACAAAAAAATGACAGTCTGAACTACCGCAAAATCTCATTTGAATTACATAATAATCGCAGTCCATGAGAATAAGCACCCTCAGCGCAATTCTATTACTAAAAAAGACTGAAGCAGACTATAAATTTGTTATCATCTACAAAAATCTGCACGCTTTTTAAGATTTTAAAGTGTTTTACTAGAGTGTAGCATCATTATGAGTTTTTTATAATTTTAGTTGCACTGTCCTATCAGTGCAATCAGTACTTTGATTTGTAATGTTGACAGTATAAGCTGATGGATAGATATGTTTGGAATGCATTTTTACTGAAAATTGTATTGAGGTGAAATTGTTAACTAAGTGACTATTGATTTAATGATCATTATAAAAAATATTGTTCATTCATTTCACTATGCACATGTTTATTAGTTAGCAAATATTTTATAACAAAACAACATTCTGTTGCTAACTTATTATGAAAACGTTTTACGAAAGTTAATTATTATCTCCCTTGGATATGAAAATAGTATAACTTTTAATTTGTTCATACAAAATAATATTTAATATAGTTTGAAGATCTGACTTGGTGAAAATTATGTAAGAAATACTTTGTATTCTTGTCACACCTTCTATGAATTTATGATTCTTTGGATCCGCTACCTTATCCTTTGCCGGCAGATCAACCAGGTGCAACTTAGTTATATGTATGTTGATTTCGTTAATTTGATGTTGGTGAGTCTCACTTCTCTAGGTTTGTTGTTGTTGTTGTTGTGGCGCTATATTTAGCGCTATTTATCTCGATGGCTCACAGCTTCCTGTTAAAGTATAAGTAAATAAAAGTTAATAGATCACAAAGATCCTGTAGTAAAGCATGTAATAATTTATTCCGTTGTAACGTATTATAATCACAAAGTCCAACAATTAATAACAATGTCACAAATAGACTAATTTTCACAAAGTTATTTAACAATAAGTTCTATAAAAGTTGACAACAAATGTCTATTCCTAGTTTTATACACAAAGTATATTCTAAGACGTACACAAAGTTATATTCTGTACTTAATTTTAAAATCCTATATATATATTCTAAAATGTTCCCTTGCAATTAATATTTCATAGTATTTATAAGAAAAGTATGTAAAGGGGTGGGGCAATTTATTTGACCAATGAAAAAGTTGTAAGGGCTTGAAGCCAATAAAAGTAAGAAGTCAAAAACATAAGCAATACTTAAGTAATAACTGTCAGCTTTGAGAAATATTAAGATTTAATCATATGAAGGGCATAATAAAGAGTAGAGTAACTTAATCTGGGAAGCCAATAGATGTTGGTCAGGAAATTATCAAACATTTACAAAGAGAGCTTGATTGACATAATCAAAATATAGTATTGTTTGAAAAGGTATAAAAAAAATATATATTTATTGACATAAGTGACTTTGGCTTCTAACATATATGACAAACAATGGCTTGGGGATCAAACATTTTTAATATTTGAAAATCAAAACTTAATTTTACTTAAGATGATAACAAAAATAATAGAAATTACATTTCAATGAGTATGTGTCAGTCACTCTGTGATATCATTAAATAACAGTTTTCTAGTGAAAATTCTGTGGTAATATACCTTTTTTGTATTAGTGGAGTCCTACCTTAAATCAAATTCTTTTACAAATTTGTGTTGATTTGAATTAGAATTGTCATTGCAAGGGCACTGTCTTACTGCTTTCAAAAGTTTTTGAATACAGATTTGATTAGTGTTAAACTACTGTACATTGTATGATGTATAAATTTAATATTAAGGTAGTTGTGGCAAGTTAGTAAATGATGCCTTAGCCCTGTGTGGTTTCGGGGCTCTAATAGAATAGGACCACTGTCTCCCCCTTGCATGTCGTAAGAGGCGACTAAATGGGGGCACAGGGGATAGGAGGGGGTCACATTGCAGCTAGCATAGATGTATTTAATAAATAGCATATAGAAACAGAACAAAAATGACATTTAAAGTTGAAATATATGAACAAATAGCTATTAGGAAATGGTTAAAATGAAAAGGACTTAATTTTTTGCTGTGCATCATGATATAGGATATTCATCTCTTATAAGTAAATTAACTGGTGGACAATACTATATTGAATTAAGATCATGATGATTTCTTAGTTTTTATTGATAGTAATAATTTTGGTATATAATTTAATCCTTTGATTGAATTAAGTCTATTGATTGGGGTGTCATGGGTTCAATTCCCAAGTCAGGCATACTTTCAGTGAGTTTGGTCATGAAATATTATTTCTATGGCCATTCTTCCTCCTACTTCTGATTCTAAATCATGATGGACAGTTGTCAGTCACCGTATGTTCTTAATACCTGATTAACCCTGCAATATAGCTCTTAGCATGAGATTGATCGAGCATGGATAGTTGAACTAGCCCTCTGATATTCATTTATATAATAACTGTCAATACTTGCTTTTAAAAGACAATATCATGTTTCTTTAGGCTAGTAAGGTTTCTTAAATCTTATGGATAGAGGAGAAATGCATATTTCTAAAGATTGGTGTATAACCCATTGTGTATTGGTTATATACTGTTCGATAAAGAAATTTTGTTATTAGCATACTGGACTTTGAATATATTTGTCTTGATGATTAAATTACTTTCACTGCGCAAGAAAGTAATTTAATTAGCAGATGAATATGTTCATTGACCAGTATGATGTTAGCCTACCAGCATACTGGACTTCAAATATATTTGTTACGATGATTTAATTACTTCTTCTGTGCAAGAGAGTAATTGAATTATTGAGATGAGTATGTTAGAAGACCAATAGGATGGTAGCATGTCAGCATGCTGGACTTTGAATATATTTTTTCTGATGATTAAATTACTTTCACTGCGCAAGAGAGTAATTTATTCATCCGGAAGATTATGTTCATTGACCAGTATGTTGGTAGTCTTTCAACTTATTGGACTTTGAATATGTTTGTCTCAATGATTTAATTACTTTCACTGCACAAGAGAGTAATTGAATTATCGGGATGCGTATGTTTGTAGACCAATATGTTGGTAGTATTTCTTTATTGCTAGTATATAACCAATATACTATGGTTATTTACTTATAAATGAAGAATTACATCAGTCCACAGTTCATTGACATCGGAATAGGTACATGCACTTTTATTGTTTAATTTAATATTGATTTAAGGTGCTTGTTTTAAGAGTTTTTTTTCGTTATTGATCAGTTTTGTTGAAAATATTTGTTAAGTTTTGTTAAGAAATCATTAAGTTTTCTGTTAAGTCTTTATTTTTTGTTATTGATCAGTTTTAGTTTACTGCGGCAGCACATAATCTATAAGTAATATCTTTCAATAGTGACTGACAACTGAGCTTCATGATTAAGAATCTCTGGTAGGAGGAAGCATGGCCCTGGAATCAAACTCTCAACCTGTCAATCAGTAGACTTGTGTGCTATGGGCTTAGCTATGACTTTATTGTAATCTATATAACATAAACATCTAACCTGGTACTTGAAGTATTATAAGATCATGTATTCATAAACCTTAAATAAAAGACTTGCCCTATCGATGGGTGACAATGCACATATATAAATAGACCTCTTTGGCATTCAACATTTACTATAAATAATGCATAATATGAAAACTGCATATGATGAAATTAATGTTGATAAAGTTTATTTGATGCAAAGTTAACATCTTTAACATATAAATAACTTAAATCAGCTCTGTGAATTCTCATGCTTTGCTAGCTACAATGTGCTTCCTCCTCCTCTCCTTCCAGTTTGCTAGCTGCAAAATGCCAACTTAATTTTATCATTTTTTAAAAGACTTTAAAAAACAAATCATTGAATTCTCAATTTTCTGAGTATAATGGTTTTTATTTTTTAAGAATTATGTTTAAATCTATAAATTTGCATCTTGAAATGACAATTCATCTCTATGAGATCTTTGTCAATACCAAGACCAGTTTAAACTACTGTGAAATCTCATGTGGATTATTTATAATCACAGTCCAAGAGAATAAGCACCCTCAGCGCAATTCTATTACTTAAAATAGACTGAAGCAGACTATAAAAATCTGCACACTTTTTAAGTTGTTTTTAATTATTTCCTAGAGTGTAGCATTATTGATGAGCATTTTACAATTTTAGTTGCAATGTCCTATCAGTGCTATCAGTACTTTGATTTGTAAAGATGACAGTATAAGCTTTTAGTTAGATATGTTTAAAATGCAGAGTTTTACTGAAAATTGTATTGAAGTGAAATGTTTATCACCTTCATTTACTTCGACGACGTATATGACATTGAGTATTAAATTTAGTGCAAGATTACAATATTGATAAACAAGGTTGAACTTGCCCTCAATACATACTTATTAACAATTGTATGCTTTGCTCAGCTCTCTGTGTTGACTTTTTACAATTAATCAGTGTAAAGATAAAATATTCCTTGATTAAGCTACAGACCCATAAACATAAAAATAGCCTTGAGAGCACTGATCAAGCTCAGCAAGGACCTGTATGAACTCTAGCATACCCGTGCTGACTGTTATGTTTTTACAAGGGCCCGTGAGATAAGCTCTGGATACATGAATCAGTTTCAAAGTCAAATAGTGAACAAAATCGTGGCAGAGTATGGATTAAAATTGCATATCTTCCAGCTACGGCTCAGTACGGGTGTATTGTTTTGTGCAAAGTGCGCACCGTAACCTGAATACGCAAAGCTTCTCACGGCCTTCAGCTGTCTGCAGGCACGGGTCCACAACAAGCCACAATTTTATGGGACTGAGGCATTACTTAAATGAATATTTTCAGTAACCTCAGTTGTGTGATTCTTGAACAAAGATAAATAAAGGGTAGTTTTTTTTAATCCAGATTCTCTTAATTTTGTATCTATTTATAAAAATCTATTATGAATTGGATAGGAAAGTCTATGCTTGTGGAATCAAGGTTTGACATTTTATGAGAGTTTGCAGGGCTTTTTACTGGTATTTAAGGGAATGGGCCTGGAGCCCATTATTTTGTTTGGAAGAGGAAAGGTGGGATTGGTGCTAGGTATTTAAGAAACTCTTCATTTGGGTTTGGAGCAGGAGAGGTGGATGGGAGGGGTGCTAGGTATCTAAGAAACTGTTCTATAAGCTTCATCTTAACACATTATATTATAATAACTATTTATTTTGCATGTGTGTATAAATCTAGCTCATATTATAGATCTATACCCAAACGAAAAAGAAACGCAGGGTAAAATGATATGGAATAACTTTTTATCGCATTTGTGTAAGATGATGAAAATTGGTCAGATTATTATCAAGGCATCTATTTACTCAACACATAATGAAAAGTTACTGAAGCATGAAACATTCAGTGTCACGTAATACAAGCGAAGAAATGCAAAACTTTTGTGCAGAATAAATTTGATAATTTCTTCAACTCATCTTTTCATATCATTCAATACTTTAGACATTTATACACTGTTTTCCATATTAAAACTCTGTTTTAACTTTCTACGTTAATGGCAAGGCTTACTGATGTTCAGCGGGGTCAGGCCATTACGTTGCTAATGCAAGGTCAAACGCAACAGCAGGTGGCTATGCAGTTTGGCGTGAATGTTTCGACCAAAGTGTGACTTGTTCGTCGACTTAGGGAAACTGGAAGGCTTGCTGACCGGCCTCGGACAGGGCGTCCGGGCGTCACGACACGACGTCAGATCTGAGCTATACGTCTCACACACCTGCGTAATCGTTACATTACTGCCACTGAAACTGCTAACAATACAGTTGGCAATCATAACTGTCGTATTCACTCCCAAACTGTAAGGGACCGATTACGTGAGGCGGGTCTTCATTGTAGACGTCCATGCATTGGTTTGCCTCTTACTCCTCCACGTCGCGCGTTTTGAATGACTTGGTTAGCGGCACATTCCCCTCGGGAATAACACAAAAAGTAAAGGTCAAAATCCAATGAAATTTCCAAATTTAGTTCACGAAAGATAGTTCTTGATAAATCAATATCCCAATTTTAATATCATTCTTATTATTCACCATAAATCACTGTTGAAGTCTCAATTAATGATCTTGACAAACTTTGCAGAATTTTCTTTATTTTATATAAAAAGAACATAAAATTGATCAAAATCAATTTACAACTTATACGACTAGCTGTTAACATTTCGGGTGCATAGTTGTGTAAAGTTATAGAAAATTTCATTGGCTTCTATTGAAAAACTAGTACTCAAAAATAATGTGTTTAATATAAGTTTACTTGTGCTGTTCCTGAATGCATAAAGTTGGTTTCATAGTCTGACTTGACCTGGTCTCAAACTATGTGCCGAGTTTGAGTATTTTCAATACACTCAGTTACTTTCAAGGTTTCATTGGTCAAGTGGTCTAAACTGCTGGACCATGATCTTTTGATCCTTCTCTTCTGTGAATTTGATATAGACTGAATCATTAAGTTTTTATCTGATAGGATTGTTTGCTTAGGGTACACTTCAATTCTTTTTCCAAAATATTTTTTTTTATACTCATTTTTTGCATACTGAACAAGGTCATTTTACCTCATTTGATATGTTGGAGTGGTAATGTGGGCATTGATTGCCCATAGACATTGGATTGTCTATGGTTTTGCCTCTTACTTTCTGATAGCTACCTATATATCTTTTGAGAGGAGCACAGTTTTTTTGATGTGCAGTTATATAAATAGCATTTGCTTTAGTTTTTTTGCATTGTATTTTTTGTATAAGTTGAATCAAATTTAAGGTCAGTATACCCCATTTGATATGTTGGAGTGGTAATGTGGGCATTGATTGCCCATAGACATTGGATTGTCTATGGTTTTGCCTCTTACTTTCTGATAGCTACCGGCATATCTTTTGGGAAGTGCTAAGTTCTTTTTTTGCCAAGTAGTAGCATCTAAGTAGAATATTTAATTTTGATATATTAGGTAGAAGTCAAACTTTTAGATTCCGCTAATTTTTTCCTTTATATTTTTTCTGATATCATTTAGTTTTATGTTTCATTGCTGGTATGTTAGAAGTATCAAACTCACAGCAGAGAAAGACCAAAAGATCATGATTCAGCAGATTTGACCACTTGATCAATGAAAGCTTGTTAGTAACTAAGTGTATTAAAAATACTCTAACTCTGCACAGAGTTTGAGATCTTGTCAAGAGTTCCCATGTTAGTTTATAGTTGATGTTTTTATGCATCAGACAACTTGGTCAGATATCATATTTACTAAAGTTCATATTTTGTATTGAATTTCTAAAGTTCTTTCTAAACAATACCATATTTAACTTAATTAACCTATCTCCTTTATACCAATCTCCGTAAACAGAGATCCTGTACTACTCGCGTTGTTGTACTGGATCTCTATTTAGTCAATGCAAGGTCACCTGGAGATGAACTTTGTGTCGACCAATCAATGTGTAGCTTTCATCTAGACAAAAAGACTATTAATCACATTTTGATTTCGTAATTTCTATTTTTAGACCAAGGTTTGCATGCAAATTTAACAGCAGTATTATTCACAGTCTGGGATTGGGTGGCTAATTTCAAATTGCGTGACGTAGACGATGTAAACAAGTTACGTATCATAACAATTTCCTCATGAATATTATAATGAGAAAAGGTCACCTGAATGTGACCTTCGTTTGGAATAGGTCAGATGTAAATTAGCAAGTATGCGAGCGGTAAAATTTTAGATCGGGTTTTAATCAGATTGCCTTTAAACAGTCACAAAGAGCCAATCATCCGTCCACATGTGGGGAAGCATTGCAATGAAAGATTCTAGCTTGTATTGGAATAGGTTTGTGTAGCTTAAACTAAGTAAAATACTATATTTTTGGTCAAATATATACATATATATATTTTTTTATTATCTTCCAATAAGAAGAGATGGTTCAGGAAAACATATTGACAGAACCTCTCCACATTTTTATGCAAACTTTTAAAGTTGATATGTTTCCTCTGTTAGATTTTAAAAATCAATGCACATGTAAATATTGATAAAATTTAGTACAAATTTTTTGTTTCAATTACAGTTTATGTTGGTTGTTAAAATTGTGCACCAGGATTCAATGTTTTTTTATTTTTGTGAAATATTGCATTAGATGATCAAATTCACTAATCATTAAAATAGGTATATGTAGCATATATTTATGGTTTTTTTTTATTTACAAGGCATAAAAGCCCAACTCTACAATCTTGGCCCATTATATATAGCATTCTATAGTGTTGATATACTGTTAGGTTTTAAATATCATTAACTTCATCCATAGTATGCATTGTTAATTGAATTCAGGTTATCTCCCTTGTATCAGGTAAAGTCAATATTATATTTTCTTTTGATTATACTCCCAGGAAAAAACTAGTTTTGTTGTGTGGAAACACTAAAACCTCTGTCAGAAATTATTTTAAAGTTCTAAATCAATTTTGATATGTACAAAACATGCAGGTCAAGCTGTACTCACTGTAAAAGTCAAAGGGTTATGTACATTGTCAATTTGAGTATTATTCTGCAGCCTTCTGTAATAGTTAAAGTTCATTTACTATGGTGATTACTATGATAATGTAGGTGATTGACTTCTTCCATTGTTCTGTACACTTGGAAATTTTAGATGTTGGTGTTACTTATCGGCCCAGGTCTCTAGCTCCATGAAACTATAATTCATATATAATGTATGAATTAGAGTGTCATTGAGCTAGCGGCCTGTCCGTGTAAGTTCAAGCACTGGTATAGGGTGCAAATTATATAACTTACAAGAGCACCTCATGGATTTCAATTAGTGTACAGCAGGTCGTATGCTTCCTAAGGTGGTATATTTTTGGTCAACAAATGAATTTTTTAGTTTTTGTCTTTATGGTTTACTTGATTTTTGATAAATTGAATACTCTGTTTTACATAATGATTAAAAGAGAACAAAATTATTTACTGACTGACCAGTCTTGTAAAGAAAACATTGAGTAACTTGTTAGTGAAAACTAAGTGTGCCTCTATATAACCACAGTCTGCCGGCATAAAATACGAAAGTAAATTTAACCTCTAAAAGCGAAATTATTTAAGTAAGACTTAACATAAAAAAATAGTTATCCTGTATAAGCGTCATAATCCTTCGTTTTACTATTTGTTTGTGAGTTTTAGACCCTGCAAGTACTCTATCTAATGACATCACCAAATTTTGCCCTGTTCATTCCATGTCTGGACAGCGCTATCAGCGCTTAGATTGTAATTGTTTTATCAATGAATATGTAACTAAGAAGTCATGCAATCAATGCCATCACTCCAGTTCCATAATTGTTTCACCTATATTTACAATACAAAATGACGTAGGCTGTGCTTGGATAAGTGAGAAGGTTTCTATAATTTTGGTTACATAAATGAGTACACTTGTAAATAGTCGAGTGTACCAAATTTGTCATATTCTTTATTCTTAGTCCACCCAATGCACACTCTCCACCCCATAATACATTGATGGCACTTGAAATTTTTATTAGCTATAAGATTGATTTTGACTGAAAATTTATACTATTATGTGATAGAAGTTACAGAAACAAAATGAATTACAGTCATACATTCATTTCAATGCATCAAACAATATAATTTTTGTATATAGTCAGCTAAGTTTTTCCATCTTTGGTTTATGATATTTGGGAAATTGGAAACTAAAAAGTTTTTAAAAAGGTATAATATTTTTACATTATACATGTGAATAGCACTAATCATGCTTGATTACAATGCTCCAAAATAGATCAAATAGAATAGAAATAAGAAAGAAAGAAATAAAAAAATATATAGTAAAAATATAAATGATAAATAAAAAAGAAATAAATCAAAATAATATATAGAAAAAAAATACATATGATCCAAGCAAATATAATAAGAAAAAAAAGATGGATCATAGATAATATACAATAAAATATAGAACAAATTCAAATGATCCAAGCAAATATAAGAAGAAAAAAAAAGACGGATCATTAACATTATACAATTGAAACTACAGAATAATATACCAGATAACCTGGTATTAGATCTACAATCCGAGCAATCTAGTGAAGGACCCAGCTCATTCTGGGGGGATAGCTAGATCGGAAGATGTCGACAATGATTGACAATGAAATCAAAAAACTAATAACAAGTCCGAGTAATCTAGTGAAGGACCCAGTTCATTCTGGGGGGATAGCTAGATCGGCAGATGTCGACAATGATTGTCAATGAAATTAAAAAAAACTAATAACAAGTCCAAGTAATTTAGTGAAGGACCCAGTTCATTCTGGGGGGATAGCTAGATCGGAAGATGTCGACACTAATTGACAATGGAGTCAAAATCTAATAACAAGTCCGAGTAATCTAGTGAAGGACCCAGGTAATTCTGGGGGGATAGCTAGATCGGAAGATGTCGACACTAATTGACAATGGAGTCAAAATCTAATAACAAGTCCGAGTAATCTAGTGAAGGACCCAGTCAATTCTGGGGGGATAGCTAGATCGGAAGATGTCGACACTAATTGACAATGGAGTCAAAATCTAATAACAAGTCCGAGTAATCTAGTGAAGGACCCAGGTAATTCTGGGGGGATAGCTAGATCGGAAGATGTCGACATTAATTGACAATATACAGATAATTAATCTGATGAAAATGAAAAAATTAAAAAATGGATCCAAGCAAATATAAGAAGAAAAAAAAGATGAATCCAAATAAAAAAAAATTTAAAAATGAATCCAAGTGAATATATAAAAAAAAAGATGGATTCAAAAACTTAAACAACAAGTCCGAGTAATCTAGTGAAGGACTCAGTTAATTTTGGGGGGATATCTAGATCCATAGGTGTCATTGTATTGAGTATTGTTTAAATGTTAGCTACATGTATAGTGTTCATTTATAAATTCAAAAGAAATCTAAATGATTCATTATTTTTAATATATTCACAAGAAATATGTACCTTTGTACATTAAACTTGTATCTCTGGGTTGACTGAAATGACAATGAATATCATTGTACCTTATACTCAATAATATTGTTTTATACATTATAGCGTATGTACTGATTGATGTATGATCAAAAAAGTTTCTTATGAATTATAAGTTTTCATGTGCCACTGCAAGCCATACCTTTCATGAACTTTGCATAATTATTATTAGGAAAGGTTGTTGAACTCTTGTTAAAGGTTATTCTAGGAGAGTTGGTTAGGTGCAGCACACCCCATGGTCCTGTATATAATAACAAGCATTCCCATGTGGCTAAACTTAACCATAAGCGCAATGTAAGTTTTGTATTGTAGATAGAGGTCTATGTAAAAATGAACAGACAAGTGTATGGCTTTGATAATGGTGACTTTTACATAGCCATAGTTTTTTGTTAAGAAATAATGAAACTTAACTATAGACATTAATTATGTGAATGAATTTAGTTTAGACATTTTGTTGTTCTCAAATTTTTTATACATTTTGTACATGAGTTTGATAATTGTCACTTTTACATTCCCTTAATTTCATTGTTACTGTAATATAGTTTTCTGAGGATGGATTTCAATTTTTGCTGTTTTTGTGCATTTTATAAAGACATATTAAGAATTGTAATAAAATGACATGTGATAAATTTACTTAAATGTGTTCAATGTTTTTTATACTGATTTGGTCAGCTGTATATAGAATCTCTCATTTTTCATTGTTAAGTCAATGTATTTTCATCTCTAAGAAATGTGAGTTCTCCTATTTACTGAGTTATATTTGTTGAAAAATCAGTAGAGAAATAAGTGCCATCTATGAATGACTCATGTAATTTAATTTGTTGCATAATATAGTTTTGAATACATCTCAACATAGCTTTTGGTATTTTGAACATTATTATTTTTTTAAATAAAATTACGATAGTTTTGAAGTATGTTTCCTGACTGCACTGGTTTAGAAATGATCAACAATAAACTAAACAATCATAATAATTATTATTATTTTTTTAATGAGATTACACATTTCGATAAATCCAATCTTCCATGTGGACCTCTTGACTGAGGTTATATGTTTATTATTTTGGTTGATGCAAGTTTGTAGCAAAGAGCCTAACTCCTATAACATGGTGACTTTATATTGATATGAATATCACTCTAATATGAGGCAATATCTTTATTGTCTTAAAAAAAACTTTTGGGAGATCTGGAAAATATGGATATCTACTTTTCAGCTATCCCAAAGAACTTTTCTGAACCTGGTTATTTTATTTATTTGTTTGTCTACTCAACCTTTTTCTATTACAAGCTAGAACAACAGTGAATTATGAGAGTTTGATTGACTTAACTGAAAATTTCAGTTTATTTAGAATAAATGCAATCTCCGTAAACAGATATCCTGTAGGGCGTTGTCGTACAGGATCTCTACTGTCCCCGTGGAAGGTCGCGTCGAAATGCGTAGCTTTCATCTAGATGAAAACACTATTAATCACATTTGGATTTAGTAATTTCTATTTTTTTACCAAGGTTTGCATGCTAATTTAACAGCGGTATTATTCACAGTCTGCTATTTGGCGGCTCATTTTGAATTGCGTGACGTAGACGATGTAAACAAGTTATGTATCATAACAATTTCGTCATAAATATTATGATGAGAAACGGTCACCTGAACGCAACCTTCTTTTGGAAAAGGCCAGATCTAAATTAGCGAGTATGCGAGCCGAAATTTTTAGAGCGGGTTTTAATCAGATTGGAATAAATGTTAGATTGTGTTGCTTCCTCATCTCTCAGCTGATTCTATTAATTAAACTTAATAAACTATATGATATTTGACCATATTGTTTTTGCTGAAAACTTTTGAGTTAAGGGCTTACAAGTGTATGATAGTGAATAATTGTTCAGCCAGAAACTTGAATACTGCTTTAGATTGCATGTACATGTAATATATTAAATTCATTTCCATCTTTCAGCTATCTTATTGATCCATATAGCAAATTACAGCATGAATAATATTGTGATATTTGGCCAGAATTTTAGACTTTCAAGTTCATTAAGTATAATATGTTATAATTTAACAGGTAGAAATTATATTCAAATATTGCTTTAAATCAGTAGTCTTCAGTATCATTTGGTAAGAATACCAGCTAACTTTTACTACATTGAAATTTGTCAGGATCATTGGTTGAGACTTCAGTATACATGTACATGTATATAAGAATATGATTACTAGATTAGGTAGCTTAACGTCTTCTGCAAACTCACGTTTATACTGTTAATAATAATGCCGCATTTGATGAAAATCAAAATATTAAAAAAGCATCTTATAAAGTTTTGGAAGCCAGAACTATATTGTAGATTAGGTAGCAGCCAATTTCATTAAGAGATGGGTTTGAGAACAGTTTCTTACAAATGCAAAGCCTGACAGCCCAAAATTGCAATGCCTGTCATTAGTTCTTGTATCAGTACATACTTAACTTCCTTGATTGATTCATGAGCAATTGAGCTCATTAGTAGGGTTGCCGATCGCTGAGCATGTCGCAATCCGATCTGAACCACGATTCATGTAGAGCGATTCACGAATTGAACCACGAACCACGAATCACCGGTTAATGAAAAACAACATACAGGAATTCATATATACAACACATGTATGAATGAATACACAATATACATATAACAAAAATAAGTGAATAATTACTGAAGCTTTTACTGCATTTTCAACACTGTCTGCAGCATCATGCTAGAGGTTCAAGGAGGGTATTTGCATGTGCTTAAAATGGGCAATGCACAAATCACGTTAATTAATGTTTTCATACGTAGTGCAACTCATTTTCAATGGTGATTTAGCTGATATTTTTTTCATTTTTTGTAACAATTGATCGCGATCTGACTATTTTGGAAGTGCCAAATATTCGTACTGGGTTTTCAGAGTACTCGGATACTCGCCGCAGCTCTACTCATTAGCTTGTATGTTTTTACAGCATTGAAATAATAGAAACTTAAATTTGCTTTCTGTCTATCATAGCAATAAAAATGATACATAGGATTGGTTAAGTTAATATGTGTATGTGTGCATGATATTTATTAAACAGGTTGATATTTCATAATATTAAATTGTTTATAGTTCTCCGCTTAATAAACTTTCAACTTTGGGTGTTGATAAAACTACATTAAAGAGGTTTAGGCGGCTTTAACATGCAAAATTAACTATTAAAGTTATAAAATTGTATACTTGGTCTTAAAATATTCATCAGTAATTATGACCTTGTAAAGTCTGTCAAGATGAACTTTTGGGCTTATACATGTAGTTTTTGCCTTAGAAGACTAATTGGCTTGTAGGTGACAAGATATATTAAAAATATAAAAACACTTAAATAAAACCATCAATTTTTCTATGCATTTTATGGCTTTTTTATATAAGAATAAAATCAAAGTACTGAAGTACAGAAAGACTTACGTGCACATTGAAACCTAACAAATTCATACTAATGATAACTGCTTACACATTCCATTCAAAAACAAATCCAGCAGCGTGAAAAAATGCGGGCGAAGTGTTTATTCTACCCTGTATTACTTGCAAGTATTACAAAGATTTTATTTTCCTGTTCTTGCCATACAAAATCTTGAAGTACCGTTTCCCAAGTACACTTTGCCTACGAATTCTGTAGGTTCATTAGTGTAGTTAAATATGATATATATGGTACAATACTGTCAAACAACCTAAACTTCAAGTAATACAATGAATGACCTCTGCATCGTTACATTAAATAGCTACAGACTTTATCAATGTATCAATCCTTTTATATATACTGCTTAGTGTATTAATGAGACTTGACCGCGCCCCTTCCACATGCTTATTAATATATGTTAACACTTGTGAAACAAAGACAATTCAGATGATGGAACTTTTATCACCTAGAAATTAACTGTGTAGTAATTCAGAGACCTATGTATCACTCTGCAAATTAAACTAGTCAGGCATTTTGTTGATAGTTTTCGATTTGTGGTAATAACTTAAGCCTTTTGGTGGTATCGCTGAAAGTCTAAAATGAGGATAAGTAGTATTCTTACTACAGACTAACTCTGTAAAAAAACAAATTAGTTATTGAAACAAACCTAGTATCATGTTTCTGTAAAACTTTAGGTGCGTAAAAGTTAGTTCATTAGAATGATGAAACGTGATGTTGAAATCTCATTCAATTTAGTATACTTGAAATCTTATTCAATTTAGTATACAGTCACAATCGCATACACAGTCATCGAATACAATCTGTATAGACTAAAAATCAACAGTAAGATTTGAGCTAAAAATACAAAACAAATAAACTAAATTTAAAAAATTTGAATTTTTAATAGAGTACTAGTATATTTATGCACGTTTTGCTTTCAAATCTAACTTAATTATACCCCCGCTTCGAAGAAGAGGGGGGTATACTGTTTTACCCTTGTCTGTGCATGCGTCCGTTACAAAATTTCCATCGCAGTTTTCTCAGCAACTATATCATGCAGCAGCCTAATACTTTGCATATTGCTTCATCCCATAGTCCCATGTGGTGTAAAGCGATTTCATGCTCCCTGCTCATCTACTTCCTGTTTGTCGCATATTTTTAGATTTTGGCGGGGGTATCACTAGTGAGCATTAGCTCTCAGATTACTTGTTTTTTCTGTGTGTTTTTCTTAGAAACAATGGCATGTGAATCAAAATTTGTGATGTCATTTTTGACCTGGTAGATGTTTTAAACATTTGATAAATGGCATTAGTCTCATTTTGTGACACTTTGAATTATGGCTCAAAAGTGCTTGGTTTGAGGAATGCTCTTATAGAGCATGATTTTAGTGTATAATCTACATTTAACATCAATGCATTCTGATTTAACTCTGTGTTTCAACACTGAGTATGTTTCAACACTGAGTATGTTTAACACTGAGTATGTTTCAACACTGAGTATGTTTCAACACTGAGTAGGTACGTTTTATCTTGGCAATGGTCTCAGTTCATGGGCCTAGTACATAAACAACAAATTCTGTTGTTTAATGTACTGAGATTCAGGGACTAAAACCATTGACCCCCATCTATTGATGGTTGGTTTGGATTTAACTCTTTGTTACAAAAAAACTGTACAACATTACAAATTTCTGGTAGTATGAAATCATGGAAATGCCATCACCTCTCTCAGAGAACTCAGAGAAGCATCATTTTACACCCTTCCCTCTCATGAACACCCACCTCTCATGCATGCTCCCTTCTGCCTCTCTGATCACCTTCTCCTTGTCAACCCCCTATAAATTCCGCTGGCGCTGTTTGGGTCACCCAGTCTGCAAGGTACTTGAGCATTATGTATGCCAAAAACCCTCCAGGATATTTCCAGTCAGGCTTTGGCACGTTCTCAGCCCATGTGATATCAGCACCACTGGAAGGGCCTAGCACGCGGGTTCATGTATCTCAACCTAAGGTATTGAAGGGGAAAGCAAACTTTGTTGGTATCATGATCTCTCTCAGGGTTCATGGCCAAGGAGTTATGGGGTTTCTCTCAGGGTAAATGGCTAAGGAGTTAAGGGTTTTCTCTCAGGGTACATGGCTCAGGAGTTATGGGTTTTCTTTCAGGGTACATGGCTAAGGAGTTATGGGTTTTCTTTCAGGGTACATGGCTCAGGAGTTATGGGTTTTCTCTCAGGGTACATGGCTAAGGAGTTATGAGTTTTCTTTCAGGGTATGTGGCTAAGGAGTTATGGGTTTTCTTTTCTATTGTTTTATTTTTTGTATGAGCTGTAAGATATATAGCATTAAAATGTTTTATACTTATTATTTTACATTTAATAACCATGTCCTATAATTAAGGCCTTGTTTCTAACAATTTTTGTTCTCTTTTCTTTACAGTGAAGTTTTAGATGGTATCAACGAATGAACAACACATGGATTGATGGCAGAGCTAGGTATGAAGTAAGAAGACAAAGACTGCATATTAAGGTTGTTTCTTTTATTATTTAATTATATTTTAAAATATTGTGATTTGCATTATCTTTCTTATTTTTGATGACTTTGATATTTTTATGATTTCATTTGAACAACATGTGGATTAATGGCAGAGTTTGGTAGGAGGTTAGGAGGCATGGACTGCATAGTGAGGTGGTTTATTTTATTAAATTATTATTTTGTCATATTAAGTTTAGGTTAAATGTTTATTTATATATTTATTCACTCATTCATCATTAGGGTATTTTCTCATATAAGCAACATGCACGTTTATTTAAGGTTTAAGAGATTTCTTACATTAGCAACACACACTTTCTTAATGTTTTATGGTATTTTCTTATATAAGCAATATGTACTTTACTTAAGGTTTTAGGGTAGTTTCTTATATTAGCAACATGTACTTTATTTAAGGTTTTTAGGGTATTTTCTTATATTAGCAACATGAACTTCTAATCAAGGTTTTAGGGTATTTTCTTATATTAGCAACATGTACTTTTAATTAAGGTTTTAGGGTATTTTCTTATATTAGCAACATGTACTTTTAATTAAGGTTTTAGGGTATTTTCTTATATAACAAACTTGTTCTTTTAATTAAGGTTTTAGGGTATTTTCTTATATTAGCAACATGTACTTTTAATTAAGGTTTTTGGGTATTTTCTTATATAACAAACTTGTACTTTTAATTAAGGTTTTAGGGTATTTTCTTATATAAGCAACATGTACATTTAATTAAGGTAAAAGGGTATTTTCTTATGGAAAGAAGTTAGAAATTAACAGATTCAGTGAAAAAATTTTGAAAATCTTTTAGTCCAGGGTATGACAGAAAACTGCTTCCAGCTGTGGCATCCAAATTATGGATGTGGGAACGTGAGGCTGCCCTTTACCACAGTTGCCTCTGGGTACATATACACTGAACTCATATATATATGCACGCATTGTTGATAAGGAACACTGAACTCATAAATATATGCACGCATTGTTGTATAAGGAACACTGAACTCATAAATATATGCACACATTGTTGTATAAGGAACACTGAACTCTTAAATATATACACGCATTGTTGTAAAAGAAACACTGAACTCATAAATATATGTGCACATCATAAAAAAGGAACACTGAACTCATTAAAAAATGTATGCATATTTGTAAAAGGAACACTACACACATAAATAAAGCATGAATTGTTGTAAAAGGTGTTGTTAAACACTAACTATAGATTTTTGTAAGCATTACTGTAAAAAAACACTGAACTCATAAATAAATGGACGCATTGTTGTAATAGGAACATTGATTTCATAAAAAAGTACGCTTTATTGTAAACGGAACACTGAATTTTTAAAATTAATGTATAAAGCATTTAAGTAAAAGGAACGCTGAACCTATTAATAATTGCATACATTATTATAGAAAAATGAACACTAAACGCATAAATAAATGTACACGTTGTTGTATAAAGAACACTGAACTTATGAATAATTATACACATTGTTGCAAAAGGAACAATGAACTCATGTGCATATGTATGCACTGTTGTAAAGAAACACTAAATTTACAAAAAAAGAAGATATGTTATAAAAAGAAAACTTAACTCAAAAACAAATATAAGCATTGTTGTAAAAAAACAGATTGAATTATAAATTATATGAAAACGTTGTTGTAGAACACTGAATTAATTAATACTTGTACTCATCAAAGTAAAATGAACACTTAACACATAAATAAATGAACACAGTGTTGTAAAAGGAACACTGTACTAATAAATAAATGTACATGTGCACATTGTTGAAATAAACTATGAACTCATAAATAAATGCACGCATTGTTGTATAAGAAACACTAAACTGATGAATAAATGTACGCATTGATGTAAAAGGAACACTGAACTCTTGAATGAATGTATACATTGTTGTTAAAAGGAACACTGAACTCATGAATGAATGTATATGTACACATTGTTGTAAATGAACACTGAACTCATGAATGATTGTACGCATTGTTGTAAAAGCAACACTGAACTCATGAATGAATGTACGCATTGTTGTATAAGAAACACTGAACTGATGAATAAATGTACACATTGTTGTAAAAGGAACACTGAACTCATGAATGAATGTACTCATCCAGTTAAAGGGAACACTGAACTCATGAAAAAATGTATATGTACACATTGTTGTAAAAAGAACACTGAACTCATTAATGAATGTACGCATTGTTGTAAAAGGAACACCCTTACCCTTGAATGAATGTACGCATTCTTGTAAAAAAGAGCACTGAACTCTTGAATGATTGTACACATTGTTGTAAAAGGACACTGAACTCATAAATGTAATCCATCTTTGTAAAAGGAACACTGGACTTTTGAATGAATGTACGCATTGATGAAAAAGGAACACTGAACTCTTGAATGAATGTATACATTGTTGTTAAAAGGAACACTGAACTCAATAATGTTAGTATAATTTTTGTTGTAAAAGAAACACTGAACTCTTGAATGTTTGTACGCATTGTTTGAAAAAGGAAACTGAACTCATGGATGAATGTACGCATCTTTGTAAAAGGAACACTGAACTCTTGAATGTCTGTACGCATTGTTTGAAAAAGGAACACTGAACTCTTGAATGAATGTACGCATTGTTGTAAAAATGAGCACTGAACTCTTGAATGATTGTACACATTGTCGTAAAAGGAACACTGAACTCTTGAATGAATGTACGCATTGTTGTAAAAAAGAGCACTGAACTCTTGAATGAATGTTCGCATTGTTGTATAAAAACACTGAACTCTTGAATGATTAAACACATTGTTGTAAAAAGGAACACTGAACTCATTAATGTTTGTACGCATTGTTGTAAAAAAAATACTGAACTCATGAATGATTGTGGGCATTGTTGTAAAAAGAATGCTGAACTATTGAATGAATGTACACATTGTTGTAAAAGGAACATTGAAGTTCTAAATGTTTGTATGCATTGCTGTTAAAGGAACACTGAACTCATGGATGAATGTACGCATCTTTGTAAAAGGAACACTGAACTCTTGAATGAATGTACGCATTGTTATAAAAAGAACGTTGAACTCTTGAATGTTTGTACGCAATGTTTGAAAAAGGAACACTAAACTCTTGAATGAATGTACGCATTGTTTGAAAAAAGGAACACTGAAATCATGAATGGATGTACGTATAGTTGTAAAAACAACACTGAACTCTTGAATGTTTGTACGCAATGTTTGAAAAAGGAACACTGAAGTCTTGAATGAACATACACATTGTTGTTAAAAGAACTATGAACTATTTGATGAATGTTTGCATTCTTGTAAAAGGAACACTGAACTATTTATTGAATGAACGCATTGTTGTAAAAGGAACACTGAACTCATGAATAAATTCATGCATTGTTATAAATGGAGCACTGAACTCACGAATAAATGAATGCATTGTTTTTGTAAAAGGAACACTGAACTCAAAAATAAATGTACATGTGCACATTGTTGAAAATACACACTGAACTCATAAATACATGCACGCATTGTTGTAAAATAAACACTGAACTCAGAAATAAATGTACATGAGCACATTGATGAAAAAAAACCCACTGAACTCATTAATAAATGTACATGTGCACATTTTTGAAAATAAACATTGAACTCATAATTAAATGAACACATTGTTAAAAATAAACACTAATCTCATATAAACATGCACACATTGTTGTAAAAAAACACTGATCTCATAAATAAATGTACATGTGCACATTATAAACATGTAAATGAAAATGTGTACATTGTTGAAAATTAATACTGAACTCATAGATAAAAGAAAGCATTGTTGTAAAATAAACACTGAACTCATAAATACATGCACTCATTGTTGTAAAATAAACACTGTACTCATAAATAAATGTACATGTGCACATTGTTGTAAATAAACACTGAACTCATAAATGAAAGAACACATTGGTGTAAAATAAACACTGAACTCATAAATAAATGTTCATGTGCACGTTGTTGAAAATAAACACTGAACTCATAAAAACATGCACGCATTGTTGTAAAATAAACACTGAACTCATAAATAAATGTACATGTGCACATTGTTGAAAAATTAACACGTAAATGAATATGTGTACTTTGTTGAAAATAAACACTGAACTCATAAATAAAAGAATGCATTGTTGTAAAATAAACACTGAACTCATAAATACATGCACACATTGTTGTAAAATAAACACTGAACTCATGAATAAATGCACATGTGCACATTTTTGAAAATAAACACTGAACTCATAAATAAAAAAACACATTGTTGTAAAATAAACTCTGAACTCATAAATACATGCACGCATTGTTGTAAAAAACGCTGAACTCATAAATAAATGTACATGAGCACATTGTTGAAGAAAAAGCACTGAACTCATTAATAAATGAAGGCATTGTTGTAAAATAAAAACTGAACTCATAAATTAAAAGAACGCATTGTTGTAAAATTAACACTGAACTCATAAATTAACATTTCTTTAGTAAGTTATTTAACTTTATCTCAAGGAAGCACAAGTAGGGACTTTAGTCAGTTATCTTTCCCTGATAAAATCTGAAGCAATCCAATTGGTAAGTAGGTCCTTACAGTTGGAATCCTCAGATTTTATCATTAAATTCCTATGTAAGGGTAACAAAATATTTTATCTAATATCTTTCTTGTTAATGAAGATATTAACAGATGTGATGGAATTTAGATAGTTCTTTAACTTAAAAATAATTAGCTTGAATTTCAAACAAATTAAATGATATACAAAAAAGTTCTTTAAGATTAAATTTGGCAAATTAACATTGAAAAGTAAGGGTAAAATCCGAGTAATCCAACTAATTAGACCTACCTATTTTGAAGAGTATACAAGGGGAAATAACTGACTAAAGTCCCTTATTAATAGTTCTTAGTGTTAGTGTTAAGGCGGTAAGGGTATGGCTGTAAGGGGCGGTTTTGGAGGCCATACTAACTAACAACATTAACATCAATTTGTTAATTAATTTTGGAGTTTTGTAATGTATTTTCATAATTTGTTTTCATAATGTATGAATTCATTAGACAACTATTATTGTTTTGTTCTATTAACATTAACATTTATGTAACATTTTGTTGTTGCCCCAAATGTATGTTATGAAAAGCTTTATATGTATATCAAGGTGAAGTAAGTAAAAAATAAAGTACATGTTGTTTATATGAGAAACGCAAATATATATTTTCTATATGTAATACATTTATTATTGTTCTGTTCTATTCCGTTCTGTTCTGTTCAGTTCTTCTAACACTGACCTTAGTGAATTATTTCATTGTTACTTAAAATGTTTGTCATGATAACTTTATATAAAAACACATTTAATTGAAATAAAAAACTGAAGTCAAAAATAAATTACATGTTGTTAATTTTAAGAAAATCTGTTATATATTATAATACTTAAGATAACTATATATATTTTGTTCTGTTCTGTTTTATTAACACAAACATTTATGAATGATTTCATTGTTACTAAATATGTATGTCTTAAAACATTATTTATAAAGCACAATTATGGATAGAAAACACTGAAGTCAAGAAAAGTACAAGTTGTTCATAAAATAATTTTTATTTCTACTATTAAATGAATATTTATTTGTTTGTTGTTGTTGTCCATTGAGTTCTGTTTTATTCTACAAACACATTATTTTTATTTTCTAGTTTTGTTTAATATTTGATTGTTGCAAAAATTTATGCCATAAAAATTATATATAAGACAAAATTTTTACATATAAAAATACTGAAGTCAAAAATGAAGTACATGTTGTTTATATAAGAAACTATTATATATCATTATACAGTTATTTCATGTGTGATAGGGAACAGTCAAACTGTTGGCCCGAGGTGGAGGGAATAGTACTTTGAACTGTTTCCCGAGGCCGTAGGCCGAAGGAAACAGTTTAAAGCACTATTCCTGACATCGAGGGACAACCGTTTGACTGTTCCCAAATCACACATAAAATAACTGTTTTATTTCCTGATCAATTACCATTTTAACAGTACTTGACATGTTTAAAGCGTCTGGTAAAGTTAAAATCCCATAGCAGTTACTTCCCTTTACATAAGTACAGTAACAGTTCATGACGTCATTACGTGACGTCATTACGAGACGTCAGAGCACGCGCGGGCAACAGTCAAAACTATTGACCGGTCAACAGTTCACTCAGAAAACAGTTAAAAATATCGAATTGCACTTATATAACCAATCAGGTAATAATATACATTGGACAACTATAATTGTTCTGTTATGTTTTGTTATGTTCTATACTACTTACATTAATATTTATCTATATTATTTCATTGTTATTCAAGATAAATGTCTTGAAAACTTAATGTATAAAACACAAATAATTGGTATAAACCACTAAAGTAAAACTAAAAATACATGTTGCAAATATAAGAAAATCAATTATATGTTATTAAACATAAGACTTCTCTTATTGTTATATTCTTTTCTGTTCTACTATTTTTCTGTTCTGTTCTACTTATATTAACATTTATGTATCATTTCATTGTTGCCTCAAATGTATGTCATGAAATTCTGTATAAATAAAGGTCAGTTAAGTAAAACAAAAAGTATATGTTGCAAATAAAAGAAACATTTAATCATGATATATGAATACATATGACAACTATAATTGTTCTGTTCTATTCTGTTTTGCTAACATTAACTTTTATGTATCATTTTGTTGTTGGCCCAAATTTATGTAATGAAAAACTTTATATATGAAAGTGAAGTAAGTAAATAAGTACATGTTGTTAATATAAGAAACGCAAGTATATAATACTACACGTAAGTCAACTATTATTGTTCTGTTCTGTTCTACTAACACTAACATTCATAACTTATTTCATTGTTACTTTCAATGTTTGTCATTAAAGAACACATTTAATCGATATAAAACACTGAAGTAAAAAAAACATGTTGTTAATGTAAGAAACGCTGTTATATATTATTATAATTTAGATAGCGATACATGTTTGTTTTTTTTTAAAAAAGACAGTGATTTTTTAAACAAACACACAACTATAAAATAAGAAAATACATAAGAAATTACAGTGTTTATTAAGACAAACAAGCTGCCATGAAATAATAAAATACATAAGAAATAAAAGTGTTAATAAAGACAAACAAACAGCTATGAGTTAAGAAAATACATAAGAAATTAAAGTGTTAATTAAGAAAACAAATAGCTATGAATTAAGAAAATACAAAAG
Organism: Mactra quadrangularis; assembly: GCA_025267735.1. Lineage (NCBI taxonomy): Eukaryota > Metazoa > Mollusca > Bivalvia > Venerida > Mactridae > Mactra > Mactra quadrangularis. The sequence goes on from CM046303.1 coordinate 21,971,157, forward strand.
AAATTACAGTGTTTATTTAAACAAACAAACGGCTATGAAATAAAAAATACATAAACTATTACAGTGTTAATGTAACAAACAAGCAGCTATAAAATAAGAAAATACATAAAATATTACAGTGTTAATGTAACAAACAAGCAGCTATAAAATAAAACAATACATAAAATATTACAGTGTTAATGTTACAAACAAGCAGCTTTAAAATAAGAAAATACATAAAATATAACAGTGTTAATGTAACAAACAAGCAGCTGTAAAATAAAACAATACATAAGAAATTGCAATGTTAATGTAACAAACAAGCAGCTATAAAATAAGAAAATACATAAGAAATGACATCCTTTATTCAGACTAACAAGCAGCTATGTTATAAGAAAATATTTAAGAAATAAGAGTGTTTATTAGGATAAGAAACTGCCATGAATTGAAAAATACATCAGAAATAACAGTGTTTATTTAGACAAACAAGCCGCTATGAAATGAGAAAATGCATAAGAAATAAAAGTGTTAATTAAGACAAACAAACAGCTATGAAATAAGAAAATACATAAGAAATTACAGTGTTCATTAGGATAAGAAACTGCCATGGATTGAAAAAAACAACAACATAAGAAATAACAGTGTTTATTCAAACAAACAAGCTGCAATGAAATAAAAAAAACCATAAAATATTACAGTGTGAATTAATACAAACAAAAACCTATGAAATAAGAAAATACATAAAAATAACAGTGTTTATTTAGACGAACAGGCTGCAATTTAATAAGAAAATACATAAGAAATTACAGTGTTTATTAGGATAAGAACCTGCCATAGATTGAAAAATACATCAGAAATCACATTGTTTATTTGAACAAACAAGCTGCAATGTAATAAGAAAATACATAAGAAATTACAATGTTTATTTGGATAAGAAACTGCCATGGATTGAAAAAAAACAACATAAGAAATAACAGTGTTTATTCAAACAAACAAGCTGCAATGAAATAAGAAAATACAAAAGAAATTACAATGTTTATTAGGATAAGAACCTGCCATAGATTGAAAAATACATAAGAAATCACATTGTTTATTTGAACAAACAAGCTGCAATGTAATAAGAAAATACATAAGAAATTACAGTGTTTATTAGCATAAGAAACAGCTCTGAAAAAGTAAAGTACATAAGAAATAACAGTGTTTATTTGAACAAACAGGCTGCAATGAAATATGAGAATACATAAGAAATAACACTGTAAATTGATACAAACAAACAGCTATGAAAAAGAAAATATATAAGAACTTCTATCGTTTATTAAAACAAACTAGCTGCATTGAATTAAGAAAATACATAAAAAGTTACAGTGTTTATTTAGACAAACAAGCTGCAATGAAGTAAGAAAATGCATAAGAAATTACATTGTTTATTTAGACATGCAAGCAGCTATGTAATAAGAAAATACATTAGAAATTACAGTGTTTATAAGGATAAGAAACTGCTATAGATTGAAAAATTCATAAGAAATGACAGTGTTTATTTCATGAGAAACAGCTATGGAATAAGAAAATACAAAAGAAATTACAGTACTTATTTAGACAAATAGGCTGCAATTAAATAAGTGAATACATAGGAAATAACCGTGTTTATTTAGACGAACAAGCAGCTATGAAATAACAGAATACATAAAAAAACAGTGCTTATTTGGACGAAGAAGCAAATATTATATAAGAAAATACATAAGTTATATGCATGCATTGTTGTATACTGTACACTGAACTCATAAATATATGCACACATTGTTATATAAACTCATGAATGTTTGTACGCATTGTTGTTAAAGGAACACTGAACTATTGAATGAATCTATGCATTGTTGTAAAAGGAAAACTGAACTCTCAAATTACTGAATGCATTGTTGAAAAGGAACGCTGAACCCATGAAAAATTGTTCGCATTGTTGTAAAAAGAAAACTGAACTTTTAAATGAATATACGCATTGTTGTGAAAGAAACAAAACTCTTGAATGGATGTACGCATAGTTGTAAAAGAATTCTGAACTCTTGAATGAATGTACACATTGTTGTAAAAGGAACACTAAACTCATAAATGAATGCACGCATTGTTGTAATTGGAACACTGACCTCTTGAATGATTGTGCGCATTGTTGGAAAGGAACACTGAACTCATAAATAAATGAACGCATTTATGTGAATGGTGCACTGAACTCTTAAATGAATGTATGCATTATGTAAAATGAACACTTAAATCTTGAATGAATATAGGCATTATTTCTAAAGGAACACTGATCTCTTGATTGAATGTACACATTGCTGTAAATGGAACACTGTACTCATGAATAAATGTACGCATTGGCGTAAAAGGAACAATGAACTATTGAATGAATGTAGGCATTGCTGTAAAAGGAACACTCAACTCTTGCATGAATGCACGCATTGTTGTATAAGGAACACTGAATTGAATGGATGTACGCATAATTGTAAAAAGAACTCTGAACTCTTGAATGAATGTATGCATTGTTATAAAAGGAACACTGAATTCATGATGAACTCATAAATATATGCACGCATTGTTGTATAAGGAACACTGAACTCATTTATTTATGTTCGCATTGTTGTGTAAGGAACACTGAACTCTTAAATATATGCACGCATTGTTGTTTAAGGAACACTGAACTCATAAATAAATGCATGCATTGTTGTATAAGGAACATTGAACTCTAAAATAAATGCATGCATTATTGTATAAGGAACTCTGAATTCATAAATAAATGCACACATTGTTGTATATAAAACACTGAACTCATAAATAAATACACGCATTGTGGCAAATGGAACACTGAAATCATGAATGTTTGAACACATAGTTGTAAAAAGAACACTGAACTCTTGAATGAATGTGCGCATTGTTGTAAATGGTACACTGAACTCTTTAATGAATGTTCACACAGTTGAAAAAAGAACACTGATCTATTGATTAAATATATGCATGGTTGTTAAAGGAACACTTAATTCTTTAATGAATGAACGCATTGTAGTAAATGGTGCACTGAACTCTTTAATGAATGTACACACAGTTGTAAAAAGAACACTGAACTCTTGAATGAATGTACCCATTGTTGGAAAAAGAACACTGACCTCATGAATGTTTGTTCGCATTGTTGTAAAAAGGAAAAATGAACTCGTAAATGAATGTATGCATCTTTGCAAAAGAAACACTAAACGCTTGAATGAATGTACGTATTGTTGTAAAAGGAACACTGAACTCATGAATGAATGTACGCATCTTTGCAAAAGGAACACTGAACTTTTCAATGAATGGACCCATTATTATAAAAATAATAATGAACTCTTAAATAACTGAATGTGTTGTTGAAAAAGGAACACTGAACCCATGAAAAATTGTTCGCATTGTTGTAAAAGGTAAACTGAACTCTTGAATGATTGAATTCATTGTTGGAAAAGGAAAACTGAACTTTTAAATGAATGTATGCATTGTTGTGAAAGAAACACAACTCTTGAATTGATGTACGCATAGTTATAAAAGGAATTCTGAACTCTTGAATGAATGTACGCATTGATGTAAAAGGAACACTGAACTCTTTAGTAAATTCATGCATTGGTGTAAATGGAACACTGAACTCATGAATAAATGTACATATTGTTGATAAAGCAACCCTGAACTATTGAATGAATCTATGCATTGTTGTAAAAGGAACACTAAACTCATAAATGAATGCACACATTCTTTTAATTGGAACACTGAAATCTTGACTGATTGTGCGCATTGTTGGAAAGGAACACTGAACTCATAAATAATTGCACACATTTATGTGAATGGTGCACTGAATTCTTAAATGAATGTATGCAATGTTGTAAAAAGAACACTTAACTCTTGCATGAATATTGGCATTATTTCAAAAGGAACACTGATCTCTTGATTGAATGTACACATTGCTGTGAAAGGAACTCTGAACTATTGAATGAATGTATGCATTGCTGTAAAAGGAACACTCAACTCTTGCATGAATGCACACATTGTTGTATAAGGAACACTGAACTCTTGAATGGATGTACGCATAGTTGTAAAAGGAATTCTGAACTCTTGAATGAATGCTACATTGTTATAAAAGGAACACTGAACTCATAATGAACTCATAAATATATGCACACATTGTTGTATAAGGAACACTGAACTCTTAAATATATGCACGCATTGTTATATAATGAACACTGAACTCTTAAATATATGCCCACATTGTTGTTTAAGGAACACTGAATTCATAAATAAATGCACGCATTGTTGTATAAGGAACACTGAATTATTGAATATATGCACGCATTGTTGTATATGGAACACTGAACTCATAAATATATGCACGCATTGTTGTGTAAGGAACCCTGAACTTATAAATAATTGCACACATTTATGTGAATGGTGCACTGAATTCTTAAATGAATGTATGCAATGTTGTAAAAAGAACACTTAACTCTTGAATGAATATAGGCATTATTTCAAAAGGAACACTGATCTCTTGATTGAATGTACACATTGCTGTGAAAGGAACTCTGAACTATTGAAGAAATGTATGCATTGCTGTAAAAAGAACACTCAACTCTTGCATGAATGCACGCATTGTTGTATAAGGAACACTGAACTCTTGAATGGATGTACGCTCAGTTGTAAAAAGAACTTTGAACTCTTGAATGAATGTACGCATTGTTATAAAAGGAACACTGAACTCATAATGAACTCATAAATATATGCACACATTGTTGTATAAGGAACACTGAACTCTTAAATATATGCACGCATTGTTATATAATAAACACTGAACTCTTAAATATATGCCCGCATTGTTGTTTAAGGAACACTGAACTCATAAATAAATGCGCGCATTGTTGTATAGGGAACTCTGAACTCATAAATAAATGCACACTTTGTTGTTTAAGGAAACCTGAACTCTTAAATATATGCACGCATTGTTTTATGAGGAACACTAAACTCCTCAATATATGGACGCATTGTTGTATAAGGAACACTGAACTCTTCAATATATGCACGCATTGTTATATAATGAACACTAAACTCTTAAATATATGCACGCATTGTTGTATAGGGAACACTAAACTCGATTATATATACATGCATTGTTGTATAAGGAACACTGAACCGTTAAAAATATGCACCCATTCATATATAGTTAAAACCGAACTCTCAAATATATGCAGGCATTCTTATATAAGGAACACTGAACTCAAAAATAAATGCATGCATTGTTGTATAAGGAACTCTGAACTCATAAATATTTTCATGCCTTTTTGTGTAAGGAAACCTGAACTCATAAATATATGCATGCATTGTTGTAAAAGGAAAACCAACTTCTTTAATGAATGTACGCATTGTTGTTTAGTTGTATAAGGAACACTGATCTCATAAATAAATGCACGCATTGTTGAATATGGAGCACTGAACTCATGAATAAATGTATGCATTGGTGTAAAAGGAACACTGAACTATTGAATGAATGTATTCATTGCTGTAAATGGACACTCAACTCTTGCATGAATGCACGCATTGTTGTATAAGGAATACTGAACTCTTGAATGGATGTACGCATTGTAGTTAAAAAAGAACACTGAACTCTTGAATGAATGCACGCATTGTAGTAAAAGGAAAACTGAACTCTTGAATGATTGAATGCATTGTTGGAAAAGGAAAACTGAACTTTTTAATGAATGTATGCATTGTTGTGAAAGAAACACAACTCTTGAATGGATGTACGCATAGTTATGAAAGGAATTCTGAACTCTTGAATGAATGTACGCATTGTTGTAAAAGGAACACTGAAGTCTTTAGTAAATTCTTGCATTGTTGTAAATGGAACACTGAACTCATGAATAAATGTACGCATTGTTGTTAAAGCAACACTGAACTATTGAATGAATCTATGCATTGTTGTAAAAGAAGCACTGAACTCTTGAATGAATGTACGCATTGTTGTAAAAGGAACACTAAACTCATAAATGAATGCACGCATTGTTGTAATTGGAAAACTGAACTCTTGACTGATTGTGCGCATAGTTGGAAAGGAACCATGAACTCATAAATAAATGCACGCATTTATGTGAATGATGCACTGAACTCTTAAATGAATGTATGCATTGTTGTAAGAAGAACACTTAACTCTTGAATGAATATAGGCATTATTTCAAAAGGAACACTGATCTCTTGATTGAATGTACACATTGCTGTAAATGGAACACTGTACGCATGAATAAATGTACGCATTGGTGTAAAAGGAACACTGAACTATTGAATGAATGTATGCATTGCTGTAAAAAGAACACTCAACTCTTGCATGAATGCACGCATTGTTGTATAAGGAACACTGAGCTCTTGAATGGATGTACGCATAGTTGTAAAAAAAACTCTGAACTCTTGAATGAATGTACGCATTGTTATAAAAGGAACACTGAACTCATGATGAACTCATAAATATATGCATGCATTGTTGTATAAGGAACTCTGAACTCTTAAATATATGCACGCATTGTTATATAATGAACACTGAAATCTTAAATATATGCTCACATTGTTGTATAAGGAACACTGAGCTCATTTATATATGCAGGCATTGTTGTACAAGGTTTACTGAACTCATAAATATATGCATGCATTGTTGTGTAAGGAACACTGAACTATTAAATATCTGCAAGCATTGTTATATAATGAACCATGAACTCCTAATTATATGCCCACATTGTTGTATGATGAACACTAAACTCCTAAATATATGGACGCATTGTTGTATAAGGAACACTGAACTCTTAAATATATGCACTCATTGTTAAATAATGAACACTGAACTCTTAAATATATGCACACATTGTTGTATACGGAACACTGAACTCATTAATATATGCACATATTGTTGTATAAGGAATACTGAACCCTTAAATATATGCAGGCATTGTTAAATAATGAACACTGAACTCTTAAATATATGCCCGCATTATTGTTTAAGGAACACTGACCTGATAAATAAATGCAAGCATTGTTGTATAGGGAACTCTGAACTCATAAATGCACGCCTTGTTGTGTAAGGAAACCTGAACTCATAAATATATCCACGCATTGTTGTAAAAGGAACACTGAACTCATAAATATATGCACGCATTGTTGTATAAGGATTACTGAACTCATAAATATATGCATGCATTGTTGTATATGGAACACTGAATTCATAAATATATGCACACATTAATGTATACGGAACACTGAACTCATATATATGCACACATTGTTGTATAAGGAACACTGAACCCTTGAATGAATATACACATTGTTGTGAATGGAACACTGAACTCATGACTGAATGTACGCATCTTTCCAAAAGGAACACTGAACTCTTGAATGAATGTACGCATTATTGTAAATAACACTGCATTGTTGTGTAAGGAACCCTGAACTAGTAAATATATGCACGCATTGTTGTATGAGGAACACTGAACTATTAAATATGTGCTTGCATTGTTGTATATGGAACATTGAACTCTTAAATATATGCACACATTATCATATGAGGAACACTGAACTCCTATGCACGCATTGTTGTATAAGGAACACTGAATCTTAAATATATGCAAGCATTGTTATATAATGAACACTAAACTCTTAAATATATGCACGCATTGTTGTTTAAGGAACTCTGAACTCATAAATAAATGCACGCATTTTGTTATAAGGAACACTGTACTCTTAAATATATGCACGCATTGTTGTGTAAGGAACCCTGAACTCATAAATATATGCACGCATTGTTGTATAAGGAACTCTGAACTCATAAATATATGTACGCATTGTTGAAAAAGGAACACTGACTTCTTTAATGAATGTAGGCATTGTTGTATGAGCAACAATGAACTCATAAATAAATGCACGCATTGTTGTATTTGGAAAACTGAACTCTTAAATATATGCCCACATTGTTGTTTAAGGAACACTGTACTCATAAATAAATGCATGCATTGTTGTATAAGGAACACTAAACTCTAAAATATATGCACGCATTGTTGTGTAAGGAACCCTGAACTGATAAATTAATGCACTCATTGTTGTTTAAGGAACACTGAACTCATAAATATATGCACGCATTGTCGTAAATGAAACACTGAACTCTTTAATGAATGTACACATTGTTGTAAATGGAACACTGAACTCTTTAATGAATGTACGCATTGTTGTATAAGCAACACTGAACTCATATATATGCACGCATTGTTGTATAAGGAACACTGAGCACTTGAATGAATATACGCATTGTTGTAAATGGAACACTGAACTCATGAATAAATGTACGCATTGGTGTAAAAGGAACACTGAACTATTGAATGAATGTATGCATTGCTGTAAAAGTAACATTCAACTTTTGCATGAATGCACGCATTGTTATATAAGGAACACTGAACTCTTGAATGGATGTACGCATCTTTGCAAAAGGAACACTGAACTTTTGAATGAATGTATGCATTGTTGTAAAAGGGACACTGAACTCTTGAATGAATGTATGCATTATTGTAAAAATAACACTGAAATCTCAAATGACTTAATGCGTTCTTGAAAAAGAACACTGAACTCTTGAATGAATGCACGCATTGTAGTAAAAGGAACGCTGAACTCTTGAATGAATCTACGCATTGTTGTAAAATGAATTCTGAACTCTTGATTGAATGTACGCATTGTTGTATATGGTGCACTGAACTCTTTAATGAATGTACAGATTGTTGTAAATACTGCACTGAACTCTTTAATGGATGTACGCATAGTTGTTAAAAGAACACTGAACTCTTGAATGATTGTACGCATTGTTGTATATGGAAAACTGAACTCTTAAATATATGCCCACATTGTTGTTTTAGGAACACTGTACTCATAAATAAAAGCATGCATTTTTGTATAAGGAACACTAAACTCTAAAATACATCCACGCATTGTTGTGTAAGGAACCCTGAACTGATAAATTAATGCACTCATTGTTGTTTAAGGAACACTGAATTCATAAATATATGCACGCATTGTCGTATAAGGAACACTGAGCCCTTGAATGAATATACGCATTGTTGTAAATGGAACACTGAACTCATGAATAAATGTACGCATTGGTGTAAAAGGAACACTGAACTATTGAATGAATGTATGCATTGCTGTAAAAGGAACATTCAACTTTTGCATGAATGCACGCATTGTTATATAAGGAACACTGAACTCTTGAATGGATGTACGCATCTTTGCAAAAGGAACACTGAACTTTTGAATGAATGTATGCATTGTTGTAAAAGGGACACTGAAATCTTGAATGAATGTATGCATTATTGTAAAAATAACACTGAACTCTCAAATGACTTAATGCGTTCTTGAAAAAGAACACTAAACTCTTGAATGAATGCACACATTGTAGTAAAAGGAACGCTGAACTCTTGAATGAATCTACGCATTGTTGTAAAATGAATTCTGAACTCTTGATTGAATGTAGGCATTGTTGTATATGGTGCACTGAACTCTTTAATGAATGTACAGATTGTTGTAAATACTGCACTGAACTCTTTAATGGATGTACGCATAGTTGTTAAAAGAACACTGAACTCTTGAAAGATTGTACGCATTGTTGTGTAAGGAACACTGAATTCATAAAGATATCCTAGCATTGTTGTATAAGGCACATTGATCTCTTAAATATATGCACGCATTGTTGTGTAAGGAACCCTGAACTTATAAATATATGCATGCATTGTTGTATAAGGAACACTGAATTATTTAATATATGCACGCATTGTTGTATATGGAACACTGAACTCTTGAATATATGCACAAGTTGTTGTATAAGGAACACTGAATTCATAAAGATATGCTCACATTGTTGTATAAGGCACACTGAACTCTTAAATATATGCACGCATTGTTGTATAAGGCACACTGAACTCTTAAATATATGCACGCATTGTTGTAAAAGGATCACTGAACTCATAAATATATGCACACATTATTGTATGAGGAACACTGAACTCCTCTGCATGCATTGTTGTATAAGGAACACTGACCTCTTGAATATATGCAAGCATTGTTATATAATGAACACTGAACTCTTAAATATATGCACACATTGTTGTTTAAATGAATGCACACATTTTGATATAAGGAACTCTGAACTCTTAAATATATGCACACATTGTTGTGTAAGGAACCCTGAACTCATAAATATACTAGTATGCACGCATTGTTGTATAAGGAACTCTGAACTCTTAAATATATGCACGCATTGTTGTATACTGAACACTGAACTCTTAAATATATGCACACATTGTTGTATAAGGAACACTGAACTCTTAAATATATGCACGCATTGTTGTGTAAGGAACACTGAAATCATGTATATACACGCATTGTTGTATAAGGATCCCTGAACTCATAAATATATGCACACATTGTTGTATAAGGAACACTGAACTATTAAATATATGCATGCATTGTTGTATATGGAACCTTGAACTCTTAAATATATGCACACATTGTCGTATTAGGAACACTGAACTCCTATGCACGCATTGTTGTATGAGGAACACTGAACTCTTAAATATATGCAAGCATTGTTATATAATGAACACTGAACTCTTAAATATATGCACGCAATGTTGTTTAAGGAACTGTGAACTCTATATAAATGCACGCATTGTTATATAATGAACACTGAACTCTTAAATATTTGCACACATTGTTGTATAGGGAAGACTGAACTCATTAATATATCCACACATTGTTGTATAAGGAACACTGATCCCTTAAATATATGCAGGCATTGCTATATAATGAAAACTGAACTTTTAAATATATGCACGCATTGTTATATAATGAATACTGAACTCTTAAATATATGCCCGCATTGTTGTTTAAGGAACACTGAACTCATAAATAAATGCACACCTTGTTGTGTAAGGAAACCTGAACTCATAAATATATCCACGCATTGTTGTAAAAGGAACACTGAACTCTTTAATGAATGTACGCATTGTTGTATAAGGAACACTGAACTCTTAAATAGATGCACGCATTGTTGTATATGGAACACTGAACTCATAAATATATGTACGCATTGGTGTAAAAAGAACACTGAACTCTTGAATGAATGTATGCATTGTTGTAAAAGGAACACTGAACACTTGAATAAATGTACACATTATTGTAAAAATAACACGGAACTCTCGAATGACTGAATGCGCTGTTGAAAAAGAACACTGGACTCTTGAATGAATGTATGCATTGTACTAAAAGGAACACTGAACTCTTGATTAAATATACGCATTATTGTAAAAATAACACTGAACTCTAGAAAGACTGAATGCGTTGTTGAAAAAGAACACTGAACTCTTGAATGAATGCAGGCATTGTAGTAACAGGAACACTGATCTCTTTAATGAATCTAGCCATTGTTGTAAAATGAATACTGAACTCTTGAATGGATGTACGCATTGTTGAAAAAAAAGAACACTGAACACTTGAATGAATGTATGCATTGTTGTAAAAGGAAAACTGAACTCATGAATGAATGTATACTTCTTTGCAAAAGGAACATCAAACTCATGAATGAATGTATGCATCTTTGCAAACGGAACACTGAACTCTCGAATGACTGATTGGGTTTTTGAAAAAGAACACTGAACTCTTGAATGAATGCACACATTGTAGTTAAAGGAACTCTGAACTCTTTAATGAATCTACGCATTGTTGTATAAGGAACACTCTACTATTGATTGAATGTACGCATTGTTGTAAATGGTGCACTAAACTCTTGAATGAATGTACGCATTGTTGGAAAAGGAACACTGACCTCATGAGTGTTTGTTTGTGTTGTTGTAAAAAGTAAAATGAACTCATAAATGAATGTATGCATCTTTGCAAAAGAAACACTGAATGCTTGAATGAATGAACGCATCTTTGCAAAAGGAGCACTGAACTCTTGAATGAATGTACGCATTATTGTAAATAAAACTGCATTGTTGTGTAAGGAACCCTAAACTCATAGATATATGCACGCATTTTGATATAAGGAACACTGAACTCTTAAATATATGCAAGCATTGTTGTGTAAGGAACCCTGAACTCATAAATATATGCCTGCATTGTTGTATATGGAACTCTGAACTCTTAAATATATGCACGCATTGTTGTATAAGGAACACTGAACTATTAGATATATGCACGCATTGTTGTATACTGAACACTGAAATCTTAAATATATGCACACATTGTTGTATGAGGAACACTGAACTCCTAAATATATGCACAGATTGTTGTATAATGAAAACAGAACTCTTAAATATATGCACTCATTGTTATATTATGAACACTGAACTCTTAAATATATGCACACATTGTTGTATAGGGAACACTGAACTCATTAATATATGCACATATTGTTGTATAAGGAACACTGAACTCTTAAATATATGCAGGCATTGTTATATAATGAAAACTGAACTCTTAAATATATGCACGCATTGTTTTATAAGGAACTCTGAACTATTAAATATATGCCCGCATTGTTGTTTAAGGAACACTGAACTGATAAATAAATGCTAGCATTGTTGTATAGGGAACTCTGAACTCATAAATAAATGCACGCCTTGTTGTGTAAGGAAACCTGAATTCATAATTATATCCACGCATTGTTGTAAAAGGAACACTGAACTCTTTAATGAATGTACGCATTGTTGTATAAGGAATACTGGACTCATGAATATATGCACGCATTGTTGTATATGGAACACTGAACTCATAAATATATGCACACATTAATGGATAAGGAACACTGAACTCGTATATGCAGGCATTGTTATATACTGAACACTGAACTCTTAGATATATGCACACATTGTTGTATGAGGAACACTGAACTCCTAAATATATGCACCCATTGTTGTATAAGGAACACTGAACTCTTAAATATCTGCCCGCATTGTTGTTAAGGAACACTGTACTCATAAATAAATGCTCGCATTGTTGTATAAGGAACACTTAACTCTTAAATATATGCACGCATTATTGTGTAAGGAACCCTGAATTGATAAATTAATGCACTCATTGTTGTTTACGGAACACTGAACTCATAAATATATGCACGCATTGTTGTAAAAGGAACACTGAACTATTAGATATATGCACGCATTGTTGTATACTGAACACTGAACTCTTAAATATATGCACACATTGTCGTATTAGGAACACTGAACTCCTATGCACCCATTGTTGTATAAGGAACACAGAACTCTTAAATAAATGCACACATTTTGATATAAGGAACTCTGAACTCATAGATATATGCACGCATTGTTGTGTATACAACCCTGAACTCATAATTATATGCATGCATTGTTGTATAAGGAACTCTGAACTCTTTAATATATGCACGCATTGTTGTATACTGAACACTGAACTCTTAAATATATGCATACATTGTTGTATAGGGAACACTGAACTCATTAATATATGCACATATTTTTGTATAAGGAACACTGAATCCTTAAATATATGCACGCATTGTTATATAATGAACACTGAACTCTTAAATATATGCCCGCATTGTTGTTTAAGGAACACTGAACTCATAAATATATGCACACATTGTCGTAGAAGGAACACTCAACTGATAAATAAATGCACGCATTGTTGTATAAGGAACACTGAACTCATAAATAAATGCACGCCTTGTTGTGTAAGGAAACCTGAACTCATGAATATATCCACGCATTGTTGTATAAGGAACACTGAACTCTTAAATATATGCAAGCATTGTTATATAATGAACACTGAACTCTTAAATATATGCACGCATTGTTTTATAAGGAACTCTGAACTATTAAATATATGCACGCATTGTTGTATTAGGAACACTGAACTATTAGATATATGCACGCATTGTTGTATACTGAACACTGAACTCTTAAATATATCCACACATTGTTGTATGAGGAACACTGAACTCCTAAATATATGCACGCATTTTTGTACAAGGAACACTGAACTCTATATAAATGCATGCATTGTTATATAATGAACACTGAACTCTTAAATATTTGCACACATTGTTGTATAGGGAACACTGAACTCATTAATATATCCACACATTGTTGTATAAGTAACACTGATCCCTTAAATATATGCAGGCATTGCTATATAATGAAAACTGAACTCTTTAATATATGCACGAATTGTTATATAATGAATACTGAACTCTTAGATATATGCCCGCATTGTTGTTTAAGGAACACTAAACTCATAAATAAATGCACGCCTTGTTGTGTAAGGAACATTGAACTCATATATAAATGCATGCCTTGTTGTGTAAGGAAACCTGAACTCATAAATATATCCATGCATTGCTGTAAAAGGAACACTGAACTCTTTAATGAATGTACGCATTGTTGTATTTGGAACACTGAGCTCATAAATTAATGTACGCATTGGTGTAAAAGGAACACTGCACTATTGAATGAATGTATGCATTGATGTAAAAGGAACACTCATCTCTTGCATGAATGCGCACATTGTTGTGTAAGGAACACTGAACTCTTGGATGGATGTACACATAGTTGTAAAAAAGAACACTGAACTCTTGAATAAATGTATGCATTGTTGTAAAAGGAAAACTGAACACTTGAATAAATGTACAAATTATTGTAAAATTAACACTGAACTCTCGAATGACTGAATGCGTTATTGAAAAAGAACACTGGACTCTTGAATGAATGTATGCATTGTACTAAAAGGAACACTGAACTCTTGATTAAATATACGCATTTTTGTAAAAATAACACTGAACTCTCGAATGACTGAATGTGTAGTTGAATAAGAACACTGAACTCTTGAATGAATGCAGGCATTGTAGTAACAGGAACACTGAACTCTTTAATGAATCTACCCATTGTTGTAAAATGAATACTGAACTCTTGAATGGATGTACGCATTGTTGTAAAATAGAACCCTGAACACTTGAATGAATGTATGCATTGTTGTAAAAGGAAAACTGAACTCATGAATGAATGTATACTTCTTTGCAAAAGGAACATTGAACTCATGAATGAATGTATGCATCTTTGCAAATGGAACACTGAACTCTCAAATGACTGCACACATTGTAGTTAAAGGAACACTGAACTCTTAAATGAATCTACGCATTGTTGAATAAGGAACACTGAACTATTGATTGAATGTATGCATTGTAGTAAATGGTGCACTGAACTCTTGAATGAATGTATGCATTGTTGTAAATACTGCACTAAACTCTTTAATGGATGTGCGCATAGTTGTTAAAGGAACACTGAAATCTTGAGTGATTGTACGCATTGTTGTGTAAGGAACACTGAACTCATAAATAAATGCACGCATTGTTGTATAAGGAATACTGAACTCATAAAGATATGCACGCATTGTTGTATAAGGAACACTGAACTCATAAATAAATGCACGCATTGTGACAATTGGAACACTGAACTCATGAATGTTTGTACGCATTGTTGTAAAAAGAACACTGAACTCTTGAATGAATGTACGCATTGTATTAAAAGGAACACTGAACTCTTTAATGAATGTATATATTGTTGTAAAAGGAACACTGAACTCTTGAATGAATGAACGCATTGTAGTAAATGGTGCACTGAACTCTTTAATGAATGTGACCTAATGAATGTTTGTTCACCTTGTTGTAAAAAGGAAAAATGAATTCGAAATATATGTATGCATCTTTGCAAAAGAAACTCTTAACGCTTGGATGAATGTACGCATTGTTGTAAAAGGAACACTGAACTTATGTATGAATGTATGCATCTTTGCAAAAGGAACACTGAACTCTTGAATGAATGTACGCATTATTGTAAAGATAACAATGAACTCTCAAAAACTGAATGCTTTGTTGAAATGGAACACTGAACCCATGAAAAATTGTTCGCATTGTTGTAAAAGGAAAACTGAACTCTTGAATGATTGAATGCATTGTTGGAAAAGGAAAACTGATTTTTTAAATGAATGTACGCATTGTTGTTAAAGAAACACAACTCTTAAATGGATGTACGCATAGTAGTAAAAAGTATTCTGAACTCTTGAATGAATATTGGCATTATTTCAAAAGGAACACTGATCTCTTGATTGAATGTACGCATTGTTGTAAATGGAACACTGAACTCATAAATAAATGTACACAATGGCGTAAAAGGAACACTGAACTATTGAATGAATGTATGCATTGCTGTAAAAAGAACACTCAACTCTTGCATGAATGTACGCATTATTGTAATAATAATAACACTGAACTCTCAAATGACTGAATGCGTTTTTAAAAAAGAACACTGAACTCTTGAATGAATGCACACATTGTAGTAAAAGGAACACTGAACTCTTTAATGAATCTACGCATTGTTGTAAAATGAATACTAAACTCTATATTGGATGTACGCATAATTGTTAAAAGAACACTGAACTCTTGAATGAGTGAACGCATTGTTGTGTTAGGAACTCTGAACTCATAAATAAATGCACGCATTGTTGTATAAGTAACACTGAACGCATAAAAATATGCACCCATTGTTGTAAAAAGAACAGTGAACTCTTGAATGAATGTACGCATTGTTGTAAAAGTAACACTTAACTCATAAATTAATGCACGCATTGTTGTATAAAGAACACTGAACTCATAATAATTGCTTGCATTGTTGTATAAGGAAACATGAACTCATGAATATACGCACACATTGTTGTATAAGGAACACTGAACTCATAAATAAATGCAGGCATTGTTGTCTAAGGAACACTGAACGTTTTAGTAATTGCACACATTGTTGTATAAGGAACACTGAACTCTTAGATATATGCATGCATTGTTGTATTAGGAACAATGAACTATTAAATATATGCACGCATTGTTGTATAAGGAAGACGGAACTCATAAATATATGCACACATTGTTGTATAAGGAATTGAACTCTTAGATATATGCATGCATTGTTGTATTAGGAACAATGAACTATTAAATATATGCACAAATTGTTGTATAAGGAAGACAGAACACATAAATATATGCACACATTGTTGTATAAGGAATTGAACTCTTAAATATATGCATGCATTTGTGTACAAGGAACACTGAAATCTAAAATGTATGCACGCATTGTTGTATAAGAAACACTGAACTCTTGAATGAATATAGGCATTATTTTAAAAGGAACACTAATCTCTTGATTGAATATACGCATTGTTGTAAATGGAACACTGAACTATTGAATGAATGTATGCATTGCTGTAAAAGGAACACTCAACTTTTGCATGAATGCACGCATTGTTGTATAAGGAACACTGAACTCTTGAATGGATGTACGCATAGTTGCAAAGAGAACACTGAACTCTTGAATGAATGTATGCATTGTTGTACAAGGAACACTGAACTCTTGAATGAACGTATGCATTATCATAAAAATAACACTGAACTCTCAAATGACTTAATGCGTTCTTGAAAATGAACACTGAAATCTTAAATGAATGCACGCATTGTGGTAAAAGGAACACTGAACTCTTGAATGAATCTACGCATTGTTGTAAAATGAATTCTGAACTCTTGATTGAATGTACGCATTGTTGTATTTGGTGCACTGAACTGTTTAATGAATGTACAGATTGTTGTGAATACTGCACTGAACTCTTTAATGGATGTACGAATAGTTGTTTAAAGAACACTGAACTCTTGAATGATTGTATGCATTGTTGTTTAAGGAACATTGAACTCATAAATAAATGCACGCATTGTTGTATAAGGAACACTGAATTCATAAAGATATCCTAGCATTGTTGTATAAGGCACACTGATCTCTAAAATATTCACGCATTGTTGTGTAAGGAACCCTGAACTTATAAATATATGCACGCATTGTTGTATAAGGAACACTGAATTATTTAATATATGCACGCATTGTTGTATATATAACACTGAACTCTTAAATATATACACACGTTGTTGTATAAGGAACACTGAATTCATAAAGATATGCACACATTGTTGTATAAGGAACACAGAACTCTTAAATATATGCACGCATCAATGTTTAAGGAACACTGAACTCATAAATAAATGCACACATTGTTGAATAAGAAACTCTGAACTCATAAATAAATGCACGCATTGTTGTATAAGAAACACTGAACTCATAAATAAATGCACGCATTGTGGCAAATGAAACACTGAAATCATGAATGTTTGTACACATTGTTGTAAAAAGAACACTGGACTCTTGAATGAATGTATGCATTGTTGTAAAAGGTACACTGAACTCTTAAATGAATGTATACATTGTTGTAAAAGGTACACTGAACTCTTTAATGAATGTACACACAGTTGTAAAAAGAACACTGAACTCTTGAATGTTTGTTCGCGTTGTTGTAAAAAGGAAAAATGAACTCATAAATGAATGTATGCATCTTTGCAAAAGTAACACTTAATGCTTGAATGAATGTACGCATTGTTGTAAAAGGAACACTGAACTTTTGAATGAATGTACGCATCTTTGCAAAAGGAACACTGAACGCTTGAATGAATGTACGCATTATTGTAAATAACACTGCATTGTTGTGTAAGGAACCCTGAACTCATAAATATATGCACGCACTGTTGTATAAGGAACACTGAACTATTAAATATATGAGTGCATAGTTGTATATGGAACATTGAACTCTTAAATATATGCACACATTGTTGTATGAGGAACACTGAACTCCTATGCATGCATTGTTGTATAAGGAACACTGAACTCTTGAATATATGCAAGCATTGTTATATAATGAACAATGAACTCTTAAATATATGCACACATTGTTGTTTAAATAAATGCACACATTTTGATATAAGGAACTCTGAACTCTTAAATATATGCACACATTGTTGTATACTGAACACTGAACTCTTAAATATATGCACACATTGTTGTATGAGGAACACTGAACTCCTAAATATATGCACACATTGTTGTATAAGGAACACTGAACTATTAGATATATGCACGCATTGTTGTATACTGAACACTGAACTCTTAAATATATGCACACATTGTTGTATGAGGAACACTTAACTCCTAAATATATGCACACATTGTTGTATAAGGAACACTGAACTCTTTAATATATACACGCATTCTTATATAATGAACACTGACCTCTTAAGTATATGCACACATTGTTGTATAGGGAACACTGAACTCATTAATATATGCACATATTGTTGTATAAGGAACACTGATCCCTAAAATATATGCAGGCATTGTTATATAATGAAAACTGAACTTTTAAATATATGCACGCATTGTTATATAATGAACACTGAACTCTTAAATATATGCCCGCATTGTTGTTTAAGGAAAACTTAACTCATAAATATATGCACACATTGATGTAGAAAGAACACTCAACTGATAAATAAATACACGCATTGTTGTCTAAGGAAAACTGAACTCATAAATAAATGCACGCCTTGTTGTGTAAGGAAACCTGAACTCATGAATATGTCCACGCATTGTTGTAAAAGGAACACTGAACTCTTTAATGAATGTACGCATTGTTGTATAAGGAACACTGAACTCGTAAATAAATGCACGCATTGTTGTATATGAAACACTGATCTCATAAATATATGCACACATTGTTGTATAAGGAACACTTAACTCCTAAATATATGCACACATTGTTGTATAAGGAACACTGAACTCTTTAATATATACACGCATTCTTATTTAATGAACACTGAACTCTTAAGTATATGCACACATTGTTGTATAGGGAACACTGAACTCATTAATATATGCACATATTGTTGTATAAGGAACACTGAACCCTTAAATATATGCAGGCATTGTTATATAATGAAAATTGAACTCTTAAATATATGCATGCATTGTTATATAATGAACACTGAACTCTTAAATATATGCCCGCATTGTTGTTTAAGGAACACTTAACTCATAAATATATGCACACATTGTTGTAGAAGGAACACTCAACTGATAAATAAATGCACGCATTGTTGTCTAAGGAAAACTGAACTTATAAATAAATGCACGCCTTGTTGTGTAAGGAAACCTGAACTCATGAATATGTCCACCCATTGTTGTAAAAGGAACACTGAACTCTTTAATGAATGTACGCATTGTTGTATAAGGAACACTGAACTTGTAAATAAATGCACGCATTGTTGTATATGGAACTCTGAACTCATAAATATATGCACACATTGTTGTATAAGGAACACTTAACTATTAAATATATGCACACATTGTTGTATAAGGAACACTGAACTCTTAAATATATGCACGCATTGTTGTGTAAGGAACACTGAACCCTTGAATGAATATACACATTATTGTAAATAACACTGCATTGTTGTGTAAAGATCCCTGATTTCATAAATATATGCACACAAAGTTGTATAAGGAACACTGAACTATTAAATATATGCATGCATTGTCGTATATGGAACATTGAACTCTTAGATATATGCACACATTGTCGTATTAGGAACACTGAACTCCTTTGCACGCATTGTTGTATAAGGAACACTCAACTCTTAAATATATGCAAGCATTGTTATATAATGAACACTGAACTCTTAAATATATGCACGCATTGTTGTTTCAGGAACTCTGAACTCATAAATAAATGCACGCATTTTGATATAAGGAACACTGAACTCTTAAATATATGCACGCGTTGTTGTATAAGGAACTCTGAACTATTAAATATATGCACGCATTGTTGTATAAGGAACACTGAACTATTAGATATATGTACGCATTGTTGTATACTGAACACTGAACTCTTAAAAATATGCACATATTGTTGTATGAGGAACACTGAACTCCTAAATATATGCACGCATTGTTGTACAAGGAACACTGAACTCTATATAAATGCACGCATTGTTATATAATGAACACTGAACTCTTAAATATTTGCACACATTGTTGTATAGGGAACACTGAACTCATTAATATATCCACACATTGTTGTATAAGGAACACTGATCCCTAAAATATATGCAGGCATTGCTATATAATGAAAACTGAACTCTTTAATATATGCATGCATTGTTATATAATGAAAACTGAACTCTTAAATATATGCCTGCATTGTTGTTTAAGGAACACTGAACTCATAAATAAATGCACGCCTTGTTGTGTAAGGAACATTGAACTCATAAATAAATGCATGCCTTGTTGTGTAAGGAAACCTGAACTCATAAATATATCCTCACATTGCTGTAAAAGGAACACTGAACTCTTTAATGAATGTACACATTGTTGTATAAGGAACACTGAACTCGTAAATAGATGCACGCATTGTTGTATATGGAACACTGAACTCATAAATAAATGTACTCATTGGTGTAAAAGGAACTCTGAACTATTGAATGAATGTATGCATTGATGTAAAAGGAACACTCATCTCTTGCATGAATGCGCACATTGATGTGTAAGGAACACTGAATCTTGAATGGATGTACC
Organism: Mactra quadrangularis; assembly: GCA_025267735.1. NCBI lineage: Eukaryota > Metazoa > Mollusca > Bivalvia > Venerida > Mactridae > Mactra > Mactra quadrangularis. The sequence continues at coordinate 21,992,741 of CM046303.1, forward strand.
CATAGTTGTAAAAAAGAACACTGAACTCTTGAATGAATGTATGCATTGTTGTCAAAGGAACACTGAACACTTGAATAAATGTACACATTATTGTAAAAATAACACTGTACTCTCGAATGACTGAATGCGTTGTTGAAAAAGAACACTGGACTCTTGAATGAATCTACCCATTGTTGTAAAATGAATACTGAACTCTTGAATGGAAGTACGCATTTTTGTAAAAAAGAACACTGAACACTTGAATGTATGTATACATTGTTGTAAAAGGAAAACTAAACTCATGAATGAATGTATGCATCTTTGCAAAAGTAACACTGAACTCTCGAATGACTGAATGGGTTGTTGAAAAAGAACACTAAACTCTTGAATGAATGCACACATTGTAGTTAAAGAAACACTGAACTCTTTAATGAATCTACGCATTGTTGTATATGGAACACTGAACTATTGATTGAATGTACGCATTGTTGCAAATGGTGCACTAAACTCTTGAATGAATGTACGCATTGTTTGAAAAGGAACACTGACCTCATGAGTGTTTGTTTGTGTTGTTGTAAAAAGTAAAATGAACTCATAAATGAATGTATGCATCTTTGCAAACGAAACACTGAATGCTTGAATGAATGTACGCATTGTTGTAAATTGAACACTGAACTTATGAATAAATGTACGCATCTTTGCAAAAGGAACACTGAACTCTTGAATGAATGTACACATTATTGTAAATAAAACTGCATTGTTGTGTAAGGAACCCTAAACTCATAGATATATGCACGCATTTTGATATAAGGAACACTGAACTCTTAAATATATGCATTGTTGTGTAAAGAACCCTGAACTCATAAATATATGCACGCATTGTTGTATAAGGAACTCGGAACTATAAGATATCTGCACGCATTGTTGTATAAGGAACACTGAACTATAAGATATATGCACGCATTGTTGTATACTGAACACTGAAATCTTAAATATATGCACACATTGTTGTATGAGGAACACTGAACTCCTAAATATATGCGCGTATTGTTGTATAATGAAAACAGAACTCTTAAATATAAGCACCCATTGTTATTTAATGAACACTGAACTCTTAAATATATGCACACATTGTTGTATAGGGAACACTGAACTCATTAATATATGCACACATTGTTGTATAAGGAACACTGAACCCTTAAATATATGCAGGCATTGTTATATAATGAACACTGAACTCTTAAATATATGCCCGCATTGTTGTTTAAGGAACACTGAACTGATAAATAAATGCAAGCATTGTTGTATAGGGAACACTGAACTTGTAAATAAATGCACGCCTTGTTGTGTAAGGAAACCTGAACTCATAAATATATTCACGCATTGTTGTAAAAAGAACACTGAATCTTTAATGAATGTACGCATTGTTGTATAAGGAACACTGAACTCATAAATATGCACACATTATTGTATATGGAACACTGAACTCATAAATATGCACACATTGTTGTATAAGGAACACTGAACTCATATATATGCACGCATTGTTGTATTAGGAACACTGAACCCCTGAATGAATATACACATTGTTGTAAATGGAACATTGAACTCATGAATAAATGTACGCATTGGTTGAAAGGAACACTGAACTATTGAATGAATGTATGCATTGCTGTAAAAGAAACACTCATCTCTTGCATGAATGCACACATTGTTGTATAAGGAACACTGAACTCTTGAATGGATGTACGCATAGTTGTAAAAAAGAACACTGAACTCTTGAATAAATGTATGCATTGTTGTAAAAGGAACACTGAACACTTGAATAAATGTACACATTATTGTAAAAATAACACTGAACTCTCGAATGACTGAATGCGTTGTTGAAAAAGAACACTGGACTCTTGAATGAATCTACCCATTGTTGTAATATGAATGCTGAATTCTTGAATGGAAGTACGCATTGTTGTAAAAAAGAACACTGAACACTTGAATGTATGTATACATTGTTGTAAAAGGAAAACTAAACTCATGAATGAATGTATGCATCTTTGCAAAAGTAACACTGAACTCTCGAATGACTGAATGGGTTGTTGAAAAAGAACACTAAACTCTTGAATGAATGCACACATTGTAGTTAAAGAAACACTGAACTCTTTAATGAATCTACGCATTGTTGTATATGGAACACTGAACTATTGATTGAATGTACGCATTGTTGCAAATGGTGCACTAAACTCTTGAATGAATGTACGCATTGTTTGAAAAGGAACACTGACCTCATGAGTGTTTGTTTGTGTTGTTGTAAAAAGTAAAATGAACTCATAAATGAATGTATGCATCTTTGCAAACGAAACACTGAATGCCTGAATGAATGTACGCATTGTTGTAAATTGAACACTGAACTTATGAATAAATGTACACATTATTGTAAAAATAACACTGAACTCTCGAATGACTGAATGCGTTGTTGAAAAAGAACACTGGACTCTTGAATGAATGTATGCATTGTTGTAAAAGGAACACTGAACTCTTGATTAAATATATGCATTATTGTAAAAATAACACTGAACTCTCGAATGACTGAATGCGGTGTTGAAAAAGAAGACTGAACTCTTGAATGAATGCACGCATTGTAGAAACAGGAACACTGAACTCTTTAATGAATCTACGCATTGTTGTAAAATGAATACTGAACTCTTGAATGGATGTACGCATTGTTGTAAAGAAAAACCCTGAACACTTGAATGAATGTATGCATTGTTGTAAAAGGAAAACTGAACTCATGAATGAATGTATACTTCTTTGCAAAAGGAACACTGAACTCATGAATGAATGTATGCATCTTTGCAAACGGAACACTGAACTTTGGAATGACTGATTGGGTTTTTGAAAAAGAACACTGAACTCTTGAATGAATGCACACATTATAGTTAAAGGAACACTGAACTCTTAAATTAATCTACGCATTGTTGAATAAGGAACACTGAACTATTGATTGAATGTACGCATTGTTGTAAATGGTGCACTTAACTCTTGAATGAATGTATGCATTGTTGTAAATACTGCACTAAACTCTTTATTGGATGTGCGCATAGTTGTTAAAAGAACACTGAACTCTTGAATGATTGTACGCATTGTTGTGTAAGGAACACTGAACTCATAAATAAATGCAGGCATTGTTGTCTAAGGAACACTGAACGTTTTAGTAATTGCACGCATTGTTGTATAAGAAACACTGAACTCTTAGATATATGCATGCATTGTTGTATATGGAACAATGAACTATTAAATATATACATGCATTGTTGTATAAGGAAGACAGAACTCATAAATATATGCACACATTGTTGTATAAGGAATTGAACTCTTAGATATATGCATGCATTGTTGTATTAGGAACAATGAACTATTAAATATATGCACAAATTTTTGTATAAGATAGACAGAACACATAAATATATGCGCACATTGTTGTATAAGGAATTGAACTCTTAAATATATGCATGCATTTGTGTACAAGGAACACTGAAATCTAAAATGTGTGCACGCATTGTTGTATAAGAAACACTGAACTCTTGAATGATTATAGGCATTATTTTAAAAGGAACACTAATCTCTTGATTGAATGTACGCATTGTTGTAAATGGAACACTGAACTCATGAATAAATGTACGCATTGTTGTAAAAGAAACAGTGAACTGTTGAAAGAATTTATGCATATATATATCGCGGCGTCGGGTATTTTCGTGGGTGGGGTATTTTCGTGGTTTCACCGTTTTCCGGTGTAAACAAGTTTTGTGCGCATGCGCGGTTCCGGTCTCGTGATTTTTCCACCGTCTGCATAATAATGTAAACACTGACAAAAATTTTTTCAAAATGGAAGTTAGAAAGGTAAGTAGAACAAAACTTGAATGTAGATACGTAGATTTTTACCTGTTTTCCTTAATTCCAAAGTTTGACAATTTTCTAATGTGTTTCTAAAATACATAAGAGCCGTAAAAATTTTTGACAGTTCTGCTGCGTTCTTGCTATTCTCCCAACCAAAGGTCACGTGACATTCATTGATGAAAGGTGGTCTCACATAGTGAATTTTTTTGTCTAAAGAAATGATGGTAGCTTATGACAAAAAATTAGTTAGGCAAGTAACTTTTTTCTGTTTTCTTTTCTTTGCAGAGGCTACCTGCTGTTCGTGGTCCCTACAGGTCCTATGATGTTCAGGATGTGAATGAGGCATATAAGGCTGTTATTGAGAAAGGTCTACCAATTGATAGGGCAGCTAGAAAATATTCAGTGCCTGCTTCAACCCTCAGAGACCGTGTCAAAGGCAAGGTAGACATTGACACTATACGACCAGGTCCAAGGTCTGTGTTCTCACAAGAGCAAGAGGCAATTCTGGTTCAACATTTGACTGTTATGGGTGAAGTAGGCTTTGGTTATACAAGACAAGAGACAATTAACTTGGCATCGGATTATGCATTTCATCTTGGTGTCAGAGACAAGGTCCATCCTCTAGGATATGACTGGTTTTATGCTTTTATCTCCAGATGGCCAGGTCTTAAAGTTGTAAAACCTAGAAGTCTGGAGGCTGCTAGGGCTAAGTGTGCCACTGAAAATGTAATCAATAAGTACTTTCAGGAACTTGAAAATATGTTACTGAAGTATAGTCTAACCAACAAACCACACTGCATCTTTAATATAGATGAAAAGGGCTTATCTGTTGAGCACAAGCCACCAAAGATAGTTGCTGGTAAGAAGTACAAAGTTCAAGCAGTCACATCAGGAAAAGCCCAGAATGTTACCTTAATTGGCTGTGTGAATGCTCTAGGTCAACAGATCCCTCCTTTTTTCATATTTCCAGGGAAACGGATGTTAGAATCTTTACTTGATGGAGCTTCACCTGGTGCTACTGGTACAGTAACAGAAACTGGATGGTCTAATTCAGAGACTTTTGAGCAGTATATGAAGGAGCACTTACTGAAGTATTTACCAGCTCGTGACTCTGACAACTTTGTTCTCATACTTTATGATGGACACAAAAGTCATGTAACCATTCCTTTAATTGAATGGGCCATTGATAATCATATTGTGTTGTTTGTTTTGCCTCCTCACTGCAGTCATATTTTACAGCCCCTTGATATAAGCTGCTTTGGCCCTTTGGAAAAGGCATGGAACTCTGCATGTCATACTCATCTAAGAGAGTCTGGTGGTAGGGTGCTAACAAGGTATGATGTTTGCAAAATTGCCTGCAAAGTGTACTTGTCTACCTTAAATCCTTCTAATATCCAGGTTGCATTTAAGAAATCTGGGGTCTTTCCTTTCAATCCCAATGTCATTGCACCAGAGTCAACTGCATGTTCTACTGCTTTTGCTCATCCAGCAGCTTGTGAACCAGGAATTTCCTCTGAACATTCATTGTCAGCAGAAACATTCTTAGAAAATAGAGGGGGGCAGATTTTAAAAAATGTTAACACTGCTAAAGCCAGAAAAACACTTGGAAAAGTTGTTGGTGGGAAAGCCATTACAGAACCAGAAGTATTTAATGCTGTAAAGGAACATGTTCAAAGTCAAAAAAGAAAAGCCAAACCTTCTATTAGAACTGTTCCAGCTAAAAAAGCAAGATCAAAAGTAACTGTAAACTTACCAAAGTCACCTGTCCCTGGTCCTTCTTGTCTTCATAGATCTGAGGATATGTCAGATTCTGATGAAAGTGAGACTAGTGACATCCCAGAGTCTGACAAGTGCATTGTTTGCCATGAGTTCTACCCACGAGACAGGAACAAGTATCCATATCTCACAATTGTAAAGTGGGGGAGATGTGATAAATGTGATGGATGGGTGCACTTGGCATTCTGCTCAGAAGTTAGAGTTTTGAGACTTGGGGACTCTTTTTTATGTCCCAATTGTCAATAATAACTATGTGAGACCTCCAACTGTAAATAGTTAACTGTTCCTGTTACCGCAGTTTTTGTTATTTAAGTTTATTGACATTTTAAACGTGTTGAAAACAATGATAATTGTTTTAAAATGGATTAAATGTTAAAAAATGTGGATTTTATTCTTTAAAAACTGTTTAATCTGCAACACAATGTGACCCACGAAAATACCCCTCGTAGAAAAATGCTAGCTCTGCTTTAGTACCGGAAGGTATGTACATCGTATTTTTATATTGAAAGTAGGTCATGTGTTAAAAATTATTCTATTATGTAGGTAAACGATTGATTGAATTAAACTTTATTGCTTTTTATTAATTTTCTGAAAAATATCCGTTACGTCAGCGACATTGTCGTTATACCCACGAAAATACCCGACGCGGGGCTATATAAAAGGAACACTAAACACTTGCATGAATGCACAAATTGTTGTAAAAGGAACACTGAACTCTTGAATGGATGTACGCATAGTTGTAAAAAGAACACTGAACTCTTCAATGTTTGTATGCATTGTTGTAAAAGGTGCACTGAACCCATGAATAAATGAATGCTGAACTCATTCATAAATGAAATAATTTTAATTGCTTTAAAATGATCACTGACCTCATGAATGATTGTATGTGTTGTTGTAATAGGAACACTGAACTCATGAATGTTTTTACGTATTGATGTAAAAGGAACACTGAATGCATAAATGAATGCATTCATTGTTACTAATGGAACACTGAACTCTTGATTGATTGTACGCATTGTTGGAAAGGAACACTGAACTCATGAATAAATGCACGCATTGTGACAAATGGAACACTAAACTCATGAATGTTTGTTCACATTGTTGTAAAAAGAAAACTGAACTCTTGAATGAATGTACGCATTGTTGTAAAAGGAATACTGAACTCTTAAATGAATGAACGCATTGACTTAATTGGTGCACTGAACTCTTTAATGAATGTACGCATTGTTGAAAAAGGAACACTGACCTCATGAATGTTTGTTCGCGTTGTTGTAAAGAGCAAAAATGAACTCATAAACGAATGTACGCATCTTTGCAAAAGAAACACTGAACTCTTGAATGAATGTACACATTATTGTAAAAGGAACACTGAACTCTTTAGTAAATTCATGCATTGTAGTAAATGGATCACTGAACTCATGAATAAATGTATGCATTACTGTTAAAGGAACACTGAGCTATTGAATGAATCTATGCATTGTTGTAAAAGGAACACTGAACTCTTGAATGAATGTACGCATTGTTGTTAAAGGAACACTTAACTCATAAATGAATGCACGCATTGTTGTAATTGGAACACTGAACTCTTGATTGATTGTGCGCATTGTTAGATAGGAACACTGAACTCATAAATAAATGCATGCATTGTTGTATAAGGAACACTCAATTCATAAATAAATGAACAAATTGTTGTAAAAGAACCAGTGAACTCATAAATAAATGAACGCATTGTTGTAAAAAGAACACTGAACTCTTGATTGTACGCATTGTTTGAAAGGAACACTGAACTCATAAATAAATGCACGCATTGTTGTTAATGGTGCACTGAACTCTTGAGTAAATGTATGCATTGTTGAAGAAGGAAAACTGAACTCATAAATAAGTGCATGTATTGTTGTAAACGGAGCACTTAGCTCATGAATAATTGTGTATGTACTCATTATTGTGAAATGAACACTGAGGAATTGAAGAAATGTACGCTTTGTTGTATCAGAGACACTGAACTGATGAATGAATGTACACATTGTTGTAAAAGGAACACTGAACTCATGCATGATTGTGTGCATTGTTGTTTTAGAAAGACTGAACTATTGAATAAAGACACGCATTGTTGTAAATGAAACACTGAACTCATGAATAAATGAATGCATTTTTGTAAAAAAACACTGAACTCATAAATTAATGAACATGTGCACATTGTTGAAAATGAACACTCAATTCATAAATAAATGAACCAATATTTGTAAAAAGAACAGTGAACTCATAAATAAATGAATGCATTGTTGTAAAAGGTACACTAATTTCATTGAATGATTGTACATGTAAAAATTGTTGTTAAAAACACTATACTCATAAAGAAACTTCTATGAAATAAAAAATGCATAAAAACTACAGTGTTTATTTAGACCAACAGCTATGAAATACAAAAAAAACCATAAGAAATTAAAGTGTTTATTTATTTATTTAAACAAACAAGCTGCTATGAAAGAATAGAATACATAAGAAATTACAGTGTTTACTTTTACAAGCAAACAGTTATGAAATTGTAAACAAATATAAGATTACAGTGATTATTTAGCCAAACAAGCAGCTATGAAATAAGAAAATACATAAAATATAAAGTGTTTATTAGGACAACAATATGTTATAAAATAAACAAAAATACAAACAATACAGTGTTTATTGAGACAAACAAGCAGCTATGAAAAAAGAAAATTCCTAAGGAATTACAGGGTTTATTTAGACGAACAAACAGCTATGAAATAAGAGATTACATAAGAAATTACAGTGTTTAATTAGATAAGAAACTGCTATCAAATGGAAAAATACATAAGACATTACAGTGTTTATTTAGACAAACAGACAACTATCAAAATATAGAAAATAAATTATCTTCTTTCTATAAGGAGAAACGTAAAAACCGTAGTCCTTATGATTTCAGAAAATGAAATTAAAAATTTATAGTTTTCATATTTCCTTGCTTCTTGTGCTTTTTTGTTTTATTAAACTGTCAGAACCCATATACACCCAACCCAGATGTGATGATCCATATAACCTTGATAACACAATCCATATATACCCAACACAGATAAGAGTATCTAAATACACCCAGCCCAGATTGAAATGATCCATTTACACCTTACCAAATGAGATGATCCATATACAACCATCTAAGATGAGATTATTCATATACACGCAACCAAGATGAGATAATCTAGTTACACCCAACCTAGATTAGATTATACATACATCCAACCCAACCCAAATAAGGTATCTATTAACACCCAACCCAACACAGATGAAATGATACATATACACCCAACCCAACCGAGATGAGATATCCATATACATCCAACCGAATCCAGTTGAGATGATCCATATTAACCCAACCCAGATGAAAATATCCATACACACCCGGCCAAGATGAAATGATCAAATTACTCCCAACCCATATTAGATGGTCCATATACACTTAATCCCAACACAGATGAAATGATACATATACACCCAACCCAACACAGATATTTATCTAGATACACCCAACCTTATTCAGATGAGATTATCCATATTAACCTAACCCAATTCAGATGATATTATCCATATACACCAAACCCAAAAATATAATCTATATACATCCAACACGGATAAAATTATCCATATACACCCAACCCAACCCAGATGAGAATATCCATACACACCTGGCCAAGATGAAATGATCAAAATACACCCAACCCATATAAGATGGTCCATATATACTCAACCAAGATGAGATTATCCATATACATCAGACATTCATTCATGAGTTCCGTGTTCCTTTCAGAACAATGCGTACATTCATTTAATCAACCCCGGATAAGATTATCCATATACATCGGATCCAGATTAGATTATCCATATACATCCGATCCAGATTAGATTATCCATATACATCCGATCCAGATAAGATAATCCATATACATCGGATCAAGATTAGATGATCCATATACATCAGATCCAGATTTGATTATCCATATACATCCAACCCAGAAAAGAATATCCATATACATCTGATCCAAAATGAAATAATCCCTGAATACCAAACCCACATAAAATTATCCATAAATACTAAGCACTCTTAAAAGTATCCATAAATACCAACCTAGACCAGCTGTTCAATATACACCCAACCCAGATGAGATTATCCATATACACCCAACCAAGATGAGATTATCCATATACACCCAAACGAGATGAATTTATCCATATACACCCAACCCAGATGAGATGTTCCATATGCACCCAACCAAGATGAGATTGTCCATATACACCCTACCAAGATGAGATTATCCATATACACCCAACCAAGATGAAATTATCCATATAAAATTATCCATAAATACCAAGCACATATGAAATTATCTATAATAACCAACCCAGACTAGCTGATCCATATATACCCAACCAAGATGAGATTATCCATATACATCCAACCCAGATGACATTTTCAATATATACCCAACCAAGATGAGATGATTCATATATACCATACCCAGACTAGCTGATCCATCTACATCCAACCCAGATAAGATGATCTATATACATCCAACCCAGATGAGATTATTCATATACATCCAACCCAGATGAGATGTTCCATACATACCTAACCTAGATGAGATTATCCATATAAAATTATCCATGAATACCAAGCACACTTGAAAGTATCTCAAAATACCAACCCAGACCAGCTGATCCATGTACTGCAAGCCAGATGAGATTATCCATATATACCCAACCCAGATGAGATTATCCATATACATTCAACCCAGATGAGATGTTCCATATATACCTAACCCAGATGAGATTATCCATATAAAATTATCCATAAATACCAAGCACACTTGAAAGTATCCATAAATACCTACCCAGTCCAGCTGATCCATATACACCCAAGCCAGATGAGATTATCTGAATACATCCTAGCCAGATGAGATTATCCATATACATCCAACCCAGATAAGATTATCCATATACATCAAACCCAGATGAGATTATCCTTAAACATCCAACCCAGATGAGATTATACTTATACATCCAACCCAGAAGAGATGATCCATATGAAATTATCCATAAATACAAAGCACACATGAAATAATCCATAAAGACAAACCCAGACTAGCTGATCTATATACATCCAGGCCAGATGAGATTATCCAAATACACCCAAGCCAGATGAGAGTATCCATATACATCCAACCCAGATGAGATTATCCATAACATCCAACCCAGATGAGGTTATCCATATACATCCAACCCAGAAGAGATGATCCATATAAAATTATCCATAAATACAAAGCACACATGAAATTATCCATAAAGACAAACCCAGACTAGCTGATCCATATACATTCAACCCAGGTGAGATTATCCCTATACATCCAACCCAGATTACATTATCCATATATACCCAACCCAGATGAGATGATTCATATATACCCAACCCAGATGAGATGATCCATATATACCCAACCCAGATGACATTATCCAAATACATCCAACCCAGATGACATTATCCATATACATCCAACCCATATGAGATGATTCATATATACCCAACCCAGATGAGATGATCCATACATACCAAAATCAGATGAGATGAGATGAGATGATCCAATATATTCCATGTCTCTTAGTTTTAGTTTGCATATGAAAAATGCATACACTCCGTCTTGAGATAAGACCACAGGTTACGGCAATGGTCGCAGCGCTCTTGATTGAGGTCCTACCCCTAACGGGGTCCGTACCCAATGCATCCGTCGGGGTCAGTTGTGATTTGCCTTGGTTGCAAAGGATATGTATGCACACATATACATTATCCATAGTGTTTTGGCACTATGTTTCGTGCATATGTCGTATGTCAAAACGGTGCGACTTAAGAGTTAGAGTTAAGACAAGCCCCACCTCTACTCACCCACCCTGAGTTGCACTGACTATTGCTTTATGTGGGTAACTTGACCTTATATTGATGCATCAGTTCTTAAATGATCTATCTGTATCATGTAAGCCAGTCACAAGTCTGGATAAACAAGGAGTGGCCACAAAAGTAATCAAGCATAACAATTCATGAATATAATCTATTTTCTGATAATAATTAAACAAATCAAACCCACCAATCATCAAAATACATAAATAAGTATCAGTCAAGCTCTTTTGGATAGAGTTTATGATCAAAACTCACTTTTCAACTGATAACTCTTTCAAAGTAAAAGTTTATTAATATGTGGCATGCTGCTGCATATCATTTGGGACCAGCGACATGACACTCTTTTAGTTTAATGCAAAATACCTTGTGCTAGTGATCAGTCTCTTTGTCATGAGGAGTTCTGAGTTCAAGTCTCAGTGGGAGTTAATTGGCTGGGTATCAGGTGATTTGTTGAAGTTGTGTTTAATTTATATTTTAAAAATAAAAATTGTATAATGAAGAATGTTTAAGCATATAAGTCAGTATGCATCAGAAACATGTATGCTCTTCATGCTAGGAAAGACAAAAACAAATGTTAATACAGTACCCTCCAAATGTTTTAGTCAATGAATTGATAAAATTCTTCTTACAGTATATCTTAGGGAGATAATCCAATCTAGATTTTCCATTCATATGTATTATTGAATTCTTAGATGTTGATATTTAAAGAAAATAAGCACCTTATTTTTTATTACTTTCCCCTCTTTATTACTGGAGATTACAACATTTGGAAATCCTTGGCCATGTGCTATAAATTCATGAATTAAAAGGTCAAGGTGTTCCAAATGGATATAACAGAACAGCTAATGATTTAACTTGTACTCTGAATATTTGGTAAAACCTGTGTAAGCAAATAATTACCGATGGATACCAAGCTTGTACTTGTAAACTTATCAATTCAGTAAAGATTTCAGGGGCGCAATATAGTCTAATTTACCTTTTTTGTTATAATAGTTATCGATTTGATGAGCAGGTCCATACAGTAAACTATTATGGCTACATTTTGTAACAGAAATGACAAGGCATCTTCTAATATTAACCTTAAGATGCAATTAATAACAAGAGCCATTTCTTCACTTATTTGCACAAAATTATATGCCCGTACGTAATAGAATTGTTATACTTCAAATCATCATATTATATATTACATCCACAATATGCTTACGTTTGTTTAGTAGATGCATGATCAACAACTACATGTATGACGTCACACTTATGACGTCACACTTATGACATATTTCTTTGTTTTGATGTGTTCTGTATGACATATGGTATGTAAGCATAGCATTGTGTCACAGCTTTCCTATTTTATCGTCTTTATAAACATTGACCATATTAGATATTTGTTGCTGTATGTTATTGTATGAATATAGAAACATGTGATTGACAGACAAAATAAAGTATGAATATAAGGGTGATGGACAAAATTAAGTATAAATATAGAAATATAGGGCTGAAGAACAATTATAGAATGAATATTGAAATGATGAACCAAAATATAGTATGAATATAAAAATAAAGGAATGATGAACAAAATAAAGTATGAATATGAAATGATGAACAAAATATAACATGAATATAGAAATATAGGAACGATGAACAAAATATAGTATGATTATAGAAATGATGAACAAAATATATCATGAATATAGAAATGATGAACAAAATACAGCATGAATAAAGAAATGATGGACATAATATAGCATGAATATAGAAATGATGGACAAAATACATGTTTAGCATGAATAAAGAAATTATGAACAAAATGTAGCATGAATATGAAATGATGAACAAAATATAGCATGAATATAAAAATGATGGACAAAATATAGCATAACAATGGAAATGATGAACAAATATTGTAAGAATATAGAAATATAGGAATGAAAAATAAAATAAAGAATGAATATAGAAATGATGAACGAAATATAGCATGATTATAGAAATGATGAACAAATTATAGCATGAATATAGAATCTAGGAATGATGGACGAAATATAGCATAAATATAGAAGTGATTAACAAAATATGCCATGAATATAAAAATGATGGACAAAGTATAGCATGAATATAGAAATTATGAAACAAATATAGTACGAATAGAAATGATGGACAAAAGTATAGCATGAATATAGAAATGATGATCAAAATTTAGTATGAATATAGAAATGATAAACAAAATATAACATGAATATAGAAATATAGAAACGATGAACAAAATATAACATGATAATAGAAATGATGAACAAAATATAACATGAATATAGAAATGATGAACAAAATATAGTGTGAATATAGAAATGACGGACATGATATAGCGTGAATATAGAGATGATCGACAAAATATAGCATAACAATAGAAATGATGAACAAATATTGTATGAATATAGAAATATAGGAATGACGAACAAAATGAAACATGACTATAGATACGATGAACGAAATATAGCATAAATATAGAAATGATTAACAAAATATGCCATGAATATAGAAATGAGGGACAAAGTATAGCATGAATATAGAAATAATGAACAAAATATAGCATGAATATAGAAATGATGGACAAAAAAAAAGCATGAATATAGAAAAGATGAAATAATTTATATAGCATGAATATAGAAATGATGGACAAAATATTGCATGAATATGAAATGATGAACAAAATATTGTATAAATATAGAAATATAGGAATGATAAACAAAATATAGTATGAATATAGAAAATAGGAATAATGAACAAAATATATCATGGATATAGAAATGATGAACCAAAACATAGCATGAATAAAGAATGATGGACACAATATAGCATGAATATTGAAATGATGAACAAAATATAACACAAATGTAGAAATATAGGAATGGTCAACAAAATAAGGTATGAATATAGTCATGATGAACAAAATTTTACAAAAATATAGAAATATATGAATGATGAACAAAATAAAGAATGAATATAGAATATAGGAATGATGATCAAAATATAGCATGAATATAGAAATGATGAACAAAATATAGCATGAATATAGAATATGGGAATGATGAAAAATGTGGCATGAATATAGAATTGATGGACAAAAAAAGGCTAGAATATAAAAATGATGAACAAAATATAGCATGAATATAGAAAGGATGAACAAAATATAGCATGAATATAGAAATGATGAAATAAATATAGCATGAATATAGAAATGATAGACAAAATAAAGCATAAATATGAAATGATGAACAAAATATAGCATGAATATGAAATGATGAACAAAATATAGCATGAATATAGAAATGATGAAATAAATATAGCATGAATATAGAAATGATAGACAAAATAAAGCATAAATATGAAATGATGAACAAAATATAGCATGAATATGAAATGATGAACAAAATGTAGCATGAATATAGAAGATAGGAATGATGAACAAAATATACCATGAATATAGAAATGATGTACAAATTATAGCATGAATATGAAATGATGAACAAAATATAGTATGAATAGAAATGATGAACAATAAATAGTAGAAAAATATAGATATTTAGGAATGATGAACAAAATATAGTATGAATATACAATAAAGGAATGATGAACAAAAATAGCATCAATATAGAATTGATGAACAAAATATAACTTGAATATAGAATATAGGAATGATGAACAAAATATAGCATGAATATAGAAATATTGGACAAATTATAGCATGAATATAGAAATGATGGACAAAGTAAAGCATGAATAGAAATGATGGACAAAGTATAGCATGAATATAGAAATGATGGACAAAATGTAGCATGAATATAGTAATGATGGACAAAAATAGCATGAATATAGAAATGAAAAACAAAATATGGTATGAATATAGAAATATAGGAATGATGAGCAAAATATAGTATGAATATAGAAATATAGGAATGATAAACAAAATATAGTATGAATATAGAAAATAGGAATAATGAACAAAATATATCATGGATATAGAAATGATGAACCAAAACATAGCATGAATAAAGAATGATGGACACAATATAGCATGAATATTGAAATGATGAACAAAATATAACACAAATGTAGAAATATAGGAATGGTGAACAAAATAAAGTATGAATATAGTCATGATGAACAAAATTTTACAAAAATATAGAAATATATGAATGATGAACAAAATAAAGAATGAATATAGAATATAGGAATGATGATCAAAATATAGCATGAATATAGAAATGATGAAAAAAATATAGCATGAATATAGAAAGGATGAACAAAATATAGCATGAATATAGAAATGATGAAATAAATATAGCATGAATATAGAAATGATAGACAAAATAAAGCATAAATATGAAATGATGAACAAAATATAGTATGAATAGAAATGATGAACAATAAATAGTAGAAAAATATAGATATTTAGGAATGATGAACAAAATATAGTATGAATATACAATATAGGAATGATGAACAAAAATAGCAAAAATATAGAATTGATGAACAAAATATAACTTGAATATAGAATATAGGAATGATGAACAAAATATGGCATGAATATAGAAATATTGGACAAATTATAGCATGAATATAGAAATGATGGACAAAGTACAGCATGAATAGAAATGATGGACAAAGTATAGCATGAATATAGAAATGATGGACAAAATGTAGCATGAATATAGTAATGATGGACAAAAATAGCATGAATATAGAAATAAAAAACAAAATATGGTATGAATATAGAAATATAGGAATGATGAGCAAAATATAGTATGAATATAGAATATAGGAATGATGAACAAAATATAGCATGAATAAAGAAATAATGAAATTACTATAGTATGAATAAAGAAATATAGAAATGATGGACAAAATATAGCATGAATATAGAAATGATGAACAAAATATAGCATGAATATAGAAATTATGGACAAAAAATAACATGAATATGAAATGATGAACAAAATATAGTTTGAATATAGAATATAGGAATGATGAACAAAATGTAGCATGAATATAGAAATATAGGAATGATGAACACAATAAAGTATGAATATGGAATATAGGAATGGTGAACAAAATATAGCATGAATATAGAAATATAGGAATGATAACACAATAAAGTATGAATATAGAATATAGGAATGGTGAACAAAATATAACTTGAATATAGAAATATAGGAATGATAAACAAAATATAGCATGAATATAGAAATGATGAACAAACTATAGCATGAATATAAAAATGATGAACAAAATATAGTTTGAATATAGAAATATAGGAATGGTGAACAAAATAAAGTATATATATAGAATATAGGAAGGATGAACAAAATGTAACATGAATATAGAAATATAGGAATGATGAACACAATAAAGTATGAATATAGAATATAGGAATGATGAACAAACTATAGCATGAATATAAAAATGATGAACAAAATATAGTTTGAATATAGAAATATAGGAATGGTGAACAAAATAAAGTATGAATATTGAATATAGGAATGATGAACAAAATGTAGCATGAATATAGAAATATAGGAATGATGAACACAATAAAGAATGAATATAGAATATAGGAATGGTGAACAAAATATAACATGAATATAGAAATACAGGAATGATGAACACAATAAAGTATGAATATAGAATATAGGAATGGTGAACAAAAAATAACATGAATATAGAAATATAGGAATGATGAACAAAATATAGCATGGATATAGAAATAATGAACAAACTATAGCATGAATATAAAAATGATGAACAAAATAGAGTATGAATATAGAAATATAAGAATGATGAACAATCATAGAATGAATATTGAAATGATGAACAAAATATAGTATGAATATAGAAATGATGAACAAAATATAGTATGAATATACAAATATAGGAATGATGAACAAAATATAACATGAATATAGAAATGATGAACAAAATATAGCATGAATATAGAAAATATGGACAAAAAATAACATGAATATGAAATGATGAACAAAATATAGTTTGAATATAGAAATTATGGACAAAAAATAACATGAATATGAAATGATGAACAAAATATAGTTTGAATATAGAATATAGGAATGATGAACAAAATGTAGCATGAATATAGAAATATAGGAATGATGAACACAATAAAGTATGAATATGGAATATAGGAATGGTGAACAAAATATAGCATGAATATAGAAATATAGGAATGATAACACAATAAAGTATGAATATAGAATATAGGAATGGTGAACAAAATATAACTTGAATATAGAAATATAGGAATGATAAACAAAATATAGCATGAATATAGAAATGATGAACAAACTATAGCATGAATATAAAAATGATGAACAAAATATAGTTTGAATATAGAAATATAGGAATGGTGAACAAAATAAAGTATATATATAGAATATGGGAAGGATGAACAAAATGTAACATGAATATAGAAATATAGGAATGATGAACACAATAAAGTATGAATATAGAATATAGGAATGATGAACAAACTATAGCATGAATATAAAAATGATGAACAAAATATAGTTTGAATATAGAAATATAGGAATGGTGAACAAAATAAAGTATGAATATTGAATATAGGAATGATGAACAAAATGTAGCATGAATATAGAAATATAGGAATGATGAACACAATAAAGAATGAATATAGAATATAGGAATGGTGAACAAAATATAACATGAATATAGAAATACAGGAATGATGAACACAATAAAGTATGAATATAGAATATAGGAATGGTGAACAAAAAATAACATGAATATAGAAATATAGGAATGATGAACAAAATATAGCATGGATATAGAAATAATGAACAAACTATAGCATGAATATAAAAATGATGAACAAAATAGAGTATGAATATAGAAATATAAGAATGATGAACAATCATAGAATGAATATTGAAATGATGAACAAAATATAGTATGAATATAGAAATGATGAACAAAATATAGTATGAATATAAAAATATAGGAATGATGAACAAAATATAACATGAATATAGAAATGATGAACAAAATATAGCATGAATATAGAAAATATGGACAAAAAATAACATGAATATGAAATGATGAACAAAATATAGTTTGAATATAGAAATTATGGACAAAAAATAACATGAATATGAAATGATGAACAAAATATAGTTTGAATATAGAATATAGGAATGATGAACAAAATGTAGCATGAATATAGAAATATAGGAATGATGAACACAATAAAGTATGAATATGGAATATAGGAATGGTGAACAAAATATAGCATGAATATAGAAATATAGGAATGATAACACAATAAAGTATGAATATAGAATATAGGAATGGTGAACAAAATATAACTTGAATATAGAAATATAGGAATGATAAACAAAATATAGCATGAATATAGAAATGATGAACAAACAATAGCATGAATATAAAAATGATGAACAAAATATAGTTTAAATATAGAAATATAGGAATGGTGAACAAAATAAAGTATATATATAGAATATAGGAAGGATGAACAAAATGTAACATGAATATAGAAATATAGGAATGATGAACACAATAATGTATGAATATAGAATATAGGAATGATGAACAAACTATAGCATGAATATAAAAATGATGAACAAAATGTAGCATGAATATAGAAATATAGGAATGATGAACACAATAAAGTATGAATATAGAATATAGGAATGGTGAACAAAATATAACATGAATATAGAAATACAGGAATGATGAACACAATAAAGTATGAATATAGAATATAGGAATGGTGAACAAAATATAACATGAATATAGAAATATAGGAATGATGAACAAAATATAGCATGGATATAGAAATAATGAACAAATTATAGCATGAATATAAAAATGATGAACAAAATAGAGTATGAATATAGAAATATAAGAATGATGAACAATCATAGAATGAATATTGAAATGATGAACAAAATATAGTATGAATATAGAAATGATGAACAAAATATAGTATGAATATAAAAATATAGGAATGATGAACAAAATATAACATGAATATAGAAATGATGAACAAAATATAGCATGAATATAGAAATGATGAACAAACTATAGCTTGAATATAAAAATGATGAACAAAATATAGTTTGAATATAGAAATATAGGTATGGTGAACAAAATAAAGTATGAATATAGAATATAGGAATGATGAACAAAATGTAGCATGAATATAGAAATATAGGAATGATGAACACAATAAAGTATGAATATGGAATATAGGAATGGTGAACAAAATATAGCATGAATATAGAAATATAGGAATGATGAACACAATAAAGTATAAATATAGAATATAGGAATGGTGAACAAATTATAACATGAATATAGAAATATTGGAATGATGAACAAAATAAAGCATAAATATAGAAATGATGAACAAACTATAGCATGAATATAAAAATGATGAACAAAATATAGTTTGAATATAGAAATATAGGAATGGTGAACAAAATAAAGTATGAATATAGAATATAGGAATGATGAACAAAATGTAGCATGAATATAGAAATATAGGAATGATGAACACAATAAAGTATGAATATAGAATATAGGAATGGTGAACAAAATATAACATGAATATAGAAATATAGGAATGAGGAACAAAATATAGCATGAATATAGAAATGATGAACAAACTAAAGCATGAATATAAAAATGATGAACAAAATATAGTATGAATATAGAAATATAGGAATGATGAACAATCATAGAATGAATATTGAAATGATGAACAAAATATAATATGAATATAGAAATGATGAACAAAATATAGTATGAATATAAAAATGATGAACAAAATAAAGCATGAATATGAAATGATGAACAAAATATAACATTAATATAGAAATATAGGAACGATGAACTAAATATAGCAAGAATATAGAAATGATGAACAAAATATATCATGAATATAGAAATGATGGACAAAGTATAGCATAAATATAGAAATGATGAACAAAATATAGTATGAATAGAAATGATGGACAAAGTATAGCATGAATACAGAAATGATGTTCAAAATGTAGTATGAATATAGAAATGATGAACAAAATATTGTATGAATATAAAAATATAGGAATGATGAACAAAATAAAGCATGAATATAGAAATGAGGGACATAATATAGCATGAATATAGAGATGATCGACAAAATATAGCATAACAATAGAAATGATGAACAAATTGAGTATGAATATAGAAATATAGGAATGATGAACAAAATAAAGCATGAATATAGAAATGATGAACGAAATATAGCATGATTAAAGAAATGATAAACAAAATATAGCATGAATATAGAATCTAGGAATGATGGACGAAATATAGTATGAATAGAAATGATGGAAAAAGTATAGCATGAATATAGAAATGATTATCAAAATGTAGTATGAATATAGAAATGATGAACAAAATATAGTATGAATATAAAAATATAGGAATGATGAACAAAACAAAGCATGAATATGAAATGATGAACAACATATAATGAGAATATAGAAAGATAGAAACGATAAACAAAATATTACATGAATATAGAAATGATGAACAAAATATAACATGAATATAGAAATGACGAACAAAATATAGCGTGAATATAGAAATGAGGGACATAATATAGCATAAATATAGAGATGATCGACAAAATATAGCATAACAATAGAAATGATGAACAAATATAGTATGAATATAGAAATATAGGAATGGTGAACAAAATAAAGTATGAATATAGAATATAGGAATGATGAACAAAATGTAGCATGAATATAGAAATATAGGAATGATGAACACAAAAAGTATGAATATGGAATATAGGAATGGTGAACAAAATATGGCATGAATATAGAAATATAGGAATGATAAACACAATAAAGTATGAATATAGAATATAGGAATGGTGAACACAATATAACATGAATATAGAAATATAGGAATGATGAACAAAATATATCATGAATATAGAAATGATGAACAAACTATAGCATGAATATAAAAATGATGAACAAAATATAGTTTGAATATAGAAATATAGGAATGGCGAACAAAATAAAGTATGAATATAGAATATAGGAATGGTGAACAAAATATAGTATGAATATAGAATATAGAAAAGAAGAAACAAACTATAGCATGAATATAGAAATCATGAACAAATATAGTATGAATATAGAAATATAGGAATGATGAACAAAATAAAGTATGAATATAGAATTTAGAATTGATGAACAAACTATAGCATGAATATAGAAATGATAAACATATTTAGTATGAATATAGAAATATAGGAATGATGAACAAAATAAAGCATGAATATAGAAATGATGAACGAAATATAGCATGATTAAAGAAATGATAAACAAAATATAGCATGAATATAGAATCTAGGAATGATGAACGAAATATAGTATGAATAGAAATGATGGAAAAAGTATAGCATGAATATAGAAATGATGATCAAAATGTAGTATGAATATAGAAATGATGAACAAAATATAGTATGAATATAAAAATATAGGAATGATGAACAAAACAAAGCATGAATATGAAATGATGAACAACATATAATGAGAATATAGAAATATAGGAACAATGAACAAAATATAGCATGAATATAGAAATGATAAACAAAAAATAACATGAATATAGAAATGATGAACAAAATATAACATGAATATAGAAAGATAGAAACGATGAACAAAATATTACATGAATATAGAAATGATGAACAAAATATAACATGAATATAGAAATGACAAACAAAATATAGCGTGAATATAGAAATGAGGGACATAATATAGCATAAATATAGAGATGATCGACAAAATATAGCATAACAATAGAAATGATGAACAAATATAGTATGAATATAGAAATATAGGAATGGTGAACAAAATAAAGTATGAATATAGAATATAGGAATGATGAACAAAATGTAGCATGAATATAAGAATATAGGAATGATGAACACAATAAAGTATGAATATGGAATATAGGAATGGTGAACAAAATATGGCATGAATATAGAAATATAGGAATGATAAACACAAAAAAGTATGAATATAGAATATAAGAATGGTGAACAAAATATAACATGAATATAGAAATATAGGAATGATGAACAAAATATAGCATGAATATAGAAATGATGAACAAACTATAGCATGAATATAAAAATGATGAACAAAATATAGTTTGAATATAGAAATATAGGAATGGTGAACAAAATAAAGTATGAATTAAGAAATAACTTACTGTTGTCTATATTTTATTGTCTAATAAAACATAGTCACGAGTTGTGATGCGCGTATGATTAAATCACGAGTGCTTTAGCACGAGTGATTTAATTAGCGCATCAAACGAGTGCCTATGTTTTATTAGACAATAAAATATAGACAACTGTAAGTTATTTCGATTCTAACATCGCAAAATACATCCTTAGAAAAGATATTTTTATAGAACTATTTTTTACTGTCAGAAACGCCATGCTGTTGAAATCCGCCCCCAGTGCAAAGGCCGAAAATAGCCTTTATTTACACAGATCTCATTGATAATTGATTCTAATTTCAAACAAATAATATTCAAATCTTAATTTAAAAAAAATGAACCCAAAACTAAATACGAATTGTCATAGTTTTATTTGTGTGTAAAACATCATTCTTTAAAATAAGCGCCGTGAAATAAACATTCGACCTTGCCCTTAGTGAGTGTCATTTTATATACACACGATGATGAAGCATTTAAGTTCGGTGTTTTCGGCGGAATATTGCAAATACTGCTTAAATAATTGGATGTTAACTGAATAGGAGTGTGTTATCAGACAGTCTGATGGAGATATTTGTAAAAGGTTGGATATAAATTGGATTTATGAACGTGTGTCAAGGAAGGTTAGATTTTCGGAAAATCAGCACTGCTCGTGTCAGCTTGGATGATTACGAGCTTGAAAGAATACACGTAGCCAGTTCCATTATATTATGCTATGCACAGTTTGGCTTTGATTAAATAGTCAATCTTTGTATTTTCGTATAATGGCTGGCATGATCGTCGGATGAAGGGCAGGATGAAATGAGACAGCGGAACCGGGAAATGCTGGGACTTAGAAAACGTCTTGAACTTGAAGTAGGTCATGTTTATGCTAGAATCGTTTTAAACTCAGTTTATACCATTTTTGGTCAAGTAATAAGGTTAGTACATGTTTTAAATTTACTGACATGTTCCAAGGTTCTGTTAAAGTCAACCCTTTAAACTCGGGCGCTATTTTCGGCTTTGCTCATTTAACGTGGGGAGTAAAATTTCAACAGCCGTCACCAGCTATATTTTATTGAATAATAAAGCATAGATGACGTCACATTGAATAAAGAGTGAAAGCGCACGTGCCTATGTTAGAATATAGAATATAGGAATGATGAACAAAATAAAGTATGAATATAGAATATAGGAATGGTGAACAAAATATAACATGAATATAGAAATATAGGAATGATGAACACAATAAAGTATATATAGAATATAGGAATGGTGAACAAAATATAACATGAATATAGAAATGATGAACAAACTATAGCATGAATATAAAAATGATGAACAAAATTTAGTATGAATATAGAAATATAGGAATGATGAACAATCATAGACTGAATATTGAAATGATGTACAAAATATAGTATGAATATAGAAATGATGAACAAAATATAGTATGAATATAAAAATATAGGAATGATGAACAAAATATTGCATGAATATAGAAATGATGAACAAAATATAGCATGAATATAGAAATTATGGACTAAAAATAACATGAATATGAAATGATGAACAAAATATAGTTTGAATATAGGAATGGTGAACAAAATAAAGCATGAATATAGAATATAGGAATGATGAACAAAATGTAGCATGAATATAGAAATATAGGAATGATGAACCCAATAAAGTATGAATATGGAATATAGGAATGGTGAACAAAATATAGCATGAATATAGAAATATAGGAATGATGAACACAATAAAGTATGAATATAGAATATAGGAATGGTGAACAAATTATAACATGAATATAGAAATATAGGAATGATGAACAAAATATAGCATAAATATAGAAATGATGAACAAACTATAGCAAGAATATAAAAATGATGAACAAAATATAGTTTGAATATAGAAATATAGGAATGGTGAACAAAATAAAGTATGAATATAGAATATAGGAATGATGAACAAAATGCAGCATGAATATAGAAATATAGGAATGATGAACAAAATATAGCATGAATTTAGAAATGATGAACAAACTATAGCATGAATATAAAAATGATGAACAAAATATAGTATGAATATAGAAATATAGGAATGATGAACAATCATAGAATGTATATTGAAATGATGAACAAAATATAGTATGAATATAGAAACGATGAACAAAATATAGTATGAATATAAAAATATAGGAATGATGAACAAAATAAAGCATGAATATGAAATGATGAACAAAATATAACATGAATATAGAAATATAGGAACGATGAACTAAATATAGCAAGAATATAGAAATGATGAACAAAATATATCATGAATATAGAAATGATGAACAAAATACAGCATGAATATAGAAATGATGGACATAATATAGCATGAATATAGAGATGATGGACAAAATATAACATGAATATAGAAATGATGTTCAAAATATAGTATGAATATGAAATGATGAACAAAATATAGCATGAATATAGAAATGATGGACAAAATATAGCATAACAATGGAAATGATCAACAAATATTTTATGAATATAGGAATGATGAACAAAATAAAGCATGCATATAGAAATGATGAACGAAATATAGCATGATCAAAGACATGATGAACAACTTATAGCATGAATATAGAATCTATGAATGATGGACGAAATATAGCATAAATATAGAAGTGATTAACAAAATATGCCATGAATATAGAAATGATGGACAAAGTATAGCATAAATATAGAAATGATGAACAAAATATAGTATGAATAGAAATGATGGACAAAGTATGGCATGAATATAGAAATGATGATCAAAATGTAGTATGAATATAGAAATGATGAACAAAATATTGTATGAATATAAAAAGATAGGAATGATGAACAAAATAAAGCATGAATATAGAAATGAGGAACATAATATAGCATGAATATAGCATGAATATAGAGATGATCGACAAAATATAGCATAACAATAGAAATGATGAACAAATATAGTATGAATATAGAAATATAGGAATGATGAACAAAATAAAGCATGAATATAGAATTGATGAACGAAATATAGCATGATTAAAGAAATGACAAACAAAATATAGCATGAATATAGAATCTAGGAATGATGAACAAAATATAGTATGAATATAAAAATATAGGAATGATGAACAAAACAAAGCATGAATATGAAATGATGAACAACATATAATGAGAATATAGAAATATAGGAACGATGAACAAAATATAGCATGAATATAGAAATGATAAACAAAAAATAACATGAATATAGAAATGATGAACAAAATATAACATGAATATAGAAAGATAGAAACGATGAACAAAATATAACATGAATATAGAAATGATGAACAAAATATAACATGAATATAGAAATGATGAACAAAATATAGCGTGAATATAGAAATGAGGGACATAACATAGCATAAATATAGAGATGATCGACAAAATATAGCATAACAATAGAAATGATGAACAAATATAGTATGAATATAGAAATATAGGAATGATGAACAAAATAAAGCATGAATATAGAAATAATGAACGAAATATAGCATGATTAAAGAAATGATAAACAAAATATAGCATGAATATAGAATCTAGGAATGATGGGCGAAATATAGTATGAATAGAAATGATGGACAAAGTATAGCATGAATATAGAAATGATGATCAAAATGTAGTATGAATATAGAAATGATGAACAAAATATAGTATGAATATAAAAATATAGGAATGATGAACAAAACAAAGCATGAATATGAAATGATGAACAACATATAATGAGAATATAGAAATATAGGAACGATGAACAAAATATAGCATGAATATAGAAATGATAAACAAAAAATAACATGAATATAGAAATGATGAACAAAATATAACATGAATATAGAAAGATAGAAACGATGAACAAAATATTACATGAATATAGAAATGATGAACAAAATATAACATGAATATAGAAATGATGAACAAAATATAGCGTGAATATAGAAATGAGGGACATAACATAGCATAAAGTTGATCTTTAAACTGTCATTAAAAATATATAATTATCAAAGTTCAATGAATGGAGGTGGGATAATGTATCACACATTTGAGCTATTACTTATACCATTAAATTTGAATTCATGGCGGTTTTTTGGTAGTCGGTCGGGAAAGGGGAAACATATAGCGCAAGATTTCATAGTTAAACTGAACAATTTGATTAGTCGTGATATGATTTATTGCTCACTTCAGATGTATATATAGAAAAGTATGAGCGAGTCCTTCAAGCAGAAGTAAACAGCACTTGTGAAGAATGTAGTTTTGGTTATATATCTCTGTGTTGCCTCTATAAATAGTCCTTATTAGTAGTAGTTGAAGTAGTAGTTATAGTATTAAATAAGTTATTAAATATAGTTCAGATTAGCAGATTCACAAATAGTTTTGTCAGTGGAAAAAAGAGTTGGAATCCAGTTTCTATCAATGGTTGCAAGAACCCTAGTATACTAGTACGCAACTGGATCAGCCAGTAAACGACTCATCTCATACTAAAGTCTACTTGCCCAGTCACGAACTATCAAAACGCTATATAACACTTTAATATTGGCTTAGGTGATTGGATATCGCGCGGGGCACCAGTCCCCTATTGATACATTCATCCACAATAAAGATAATAATTGTATTTACCTGACTTTTTCTAGGTCCGTCAGTAAACCATCAGTTAATTCATGGACAAGATCTGTGTACGTCATCTGTTCATTTTGGGCAACCTGAAATATGCCATTTATTAAGATATTAAATACTAATAGTATTTGTGCAAATGTAGGTTCATGTTCAGAGGGATATATATTTAAACACCCAACTTCTGATAACAGCCATGAAATTGTTGTTTGAAGGCTGTTTTTCATTCTTAAAGTATAACCTCTGCAGAGCAGCCCTTTACAGAACAAATCCTCTGCGCACAGCTTTCGATATTTCCCTTCGGTGTAATTCCATTTGAATTCAACCTCTCTAAAGCAACAATCTCTGAAAAGCAACACACTTTAGTCCCTCAAAGTGCATGTTGTTCAAGAACGGTTGTACTGTTATGTAATTTTAAACCCAGACTTTTCCTATGGAATTTCATTCCCTAATCAATTGAACTACAACAATAGATATTCAAATAAATTATCTTAAGTAAGTCCAAAAACCAATAGGTCTCTTTCCGAATTACTGAAAATACCCTTGGGCGGTTCAAATCCTACCAGTACTTGACATGGGACTGAACATAATGCTTATGGTTCTACTTTGGTTGTTATGTTGCAGTTTCAATGTATACGATATCCATACATCTTGTTACAAGCAATAAATTTAGATTCAGTTGTCATAATATTCTCATAATTGCTTTAAAGTAATCATTAACATCCTCGCCTTGTCATTAATGGTATGTCAAAGATAAAAATGTCTACACCACCATAGCAACTCTGTAGCTAATATGCGGGCGGTCTCAAACATTTAATGTTTAAAATATGAAAAGTTTAGTAAAATGCTTGGTAAAGAGGCAATGCTGCATACAATTTATCAAATTGACGCCAGTATCCAGTTTTTTAGATTAAAGAGATGGAATTTTGAGATATTAAAATATGTGTACTTATGTATAATAAAGTGATATTTTATATCATATCACATGCTTAAAAGAATATGACGTACGTATTACTTAATGTAATATGTATGTATCTAATAACCCTGAGAGTACGGCACTGCATATAATATATTTGGGTGTTTTTATTACAAATATAGAATTTAAAATATATCAACTGCAAAAATGACATCTTGGGATATACTTTCCGAATCGAAGGACTAAAGTTTAATTGACGGCTTGAACATCGGTCTTCCACATTTAGAACATAAACGACATTGCGATCCTTTTTAGCCGATGATATTTCTATTTCGTGCATAATCATATTATCATGAAATTACTTGCACACGATTGAGTTGAGGTTGTCCAAATGGGCATCAAGTGGCAACACAAATTAACGTACGTGAATTAGAATTTCACATCTAGGCGATACCAAGTAGTTCCCCTACAGTAAGGGGAAAACGTTGCAACATAAACAAGAATAGAAGTATCTGTCCTGGAAGGGTCACAATTTTGACAGCCACAGGTGCATGAAAAAAAGTAAAGTTTATCTTTCTTCAAGGGATCACTTAACTGAAAGTCAGTGGCGACAAAAAGGAACGCAATTACATCCTATTGAGGGTTGGCTTAACAAGCAGCCAATAACGATGTGTCAAAAAGTTACTATCGATTTACCTGAATGACTTTATCAGCTAACTCATCAAAGACGTTAGGATCTGTATAAATTTCATTCTTAGGACAAGCAGGTGGGTGGGGTGGTGGTAATTCTGCTTTCTTTGTTTGTTCTAGTACTTCCATTGTTTCTATAATCTCCTTGACCACCTCTTCATTCTGTGGATCTACCATCGGAGGAGGCTGTAAATTGTAACAATACATTTAAAGCCACTATGAAGATATAGTCATCAACAGCAGACTTGAAAACTGTTTTACAAAATATGAAATTATCAGAATATAGCATGCATTGGAAACACAATGAACTGTTCAAACCATTCTGTTTTCTAAATTTTAGTTTGACGAGGTGTCAATTTCTTAAAAAGTGGGATACTTTTATGACAGCCCACTATATTCATTTATACGCTAATGATCAATATACCTGATCCAAAATAGTTGTTTTATAGCTTATTATTAAGTGACTCGGAGTAGTTTTTTTCTATAACAAAACTTCATTTTAAGCATACTGTGATAAAAATTATTGTTTCGGGTATTGACAACCAAATTGCATTTTCGGTTTCCAATTACTTTTGCTATGGTTGGCAATGAATAACACAAATATATATTAGCAATATTTCCAATTCATTAAAAATGTTCATTAGACGTGTTTGAAATACAGACAAGTGTCTATTTTCTTTGCAGTCCAAAAACATTCTTACTTTTGATAATGGCGCTTTAATGACGAGTGAAATCTTGTGATAATCAATGGTACTTTAGTGTGCTGTTTCGGAAATTTTCAGCCATATAGCAGATGTAAGTTGACTTCTCAATGTCACGTGACCAGCGTTTATCTCTGGACTACATTTACAAATGCCTAATTTACGTGAAGCAGTTTATAACTGCTATAAATCTTATCATTTTTGCAACGTAATCATAAATTAATGTACCATGGTTTTTTATGTCTTAAATATGATATTGTGAAAAGAAATTAATACATGTATAACATTATGTAAATTATCTATATGTTCTACATTGTATGTCTCTGGCTAAGTGTACATATCAGTAAAAATAAGTTTTACCAAGAACATATTTGAATGTGTTAGAAGGATTCGAACTTCATTCGTTATCAAAATGAGCAGATTAACAAGCCGTTTATTGAAAATGTTAGCTTTTAGAATATAATATTGACCTTTCAATGAATGCGACATGGGCGAAAATTTGACACACATGAGAATGTTCTTTATTAAAAAGGGATCATATTTAGACATCTTTCCTTAAGTGAAATTTGCTATATCATGTTGAAAAAACACCAATTCAATGCATATGTTGGCCATTTTGAAGGGGATTTAGACAAGTAAGAATGCGGGATTGACCAGTTTAGGGTTAAGATGGCGTAAAGGTTGTTACAACTGATAGGTGGCCACTTAAGTATGTATAGTTCAGTCATTGGTTCACTAAGCACCAACGTATCATAAAGGATAAAATTTATTACAAGTATATATGTTTTATTGATATTTAACAGTTATCCGTTATCGGCATAATGTAACTGTAACATATGTTCATGATCCATTTTAGTAATTAAGTAGTAAGTAGCATTGTTTATACTAAGGATCCTGAGAGTTAATTCCTATATGTAAAATTCACCTCGCTTGCTCATGTGTCTCATTTGTATGTGAGCACATTGTCTGTCACGCATTATTAGTAAGACAAGTATGATAATAAATAAAGTTAAACTTAATACCATACTCTTTGTCGTTTTGGCTAATTTTGGAGCATCATTGAGGCCAAATGGTTAACATTTAAACTAAGCATAATAACGAATAAAAATAAACGAGGTTAAACACCAGTCGGATTATTTCATTTCATTTGACGATGTACATTTATTTGTTTTAATCGATTTTCATTATGATTCATTAAGACCATTTAAAATGAAAAAAAATATATATTTCAGCTCTTAGCTGATCAAAATTATTTCCGATTCGAAATAAATTAGTTTATTAAACATATGTTGAAGTATTAAAGAATTAATGGGTTAGGTCACAACAAATTGATCATATGTTCTATGGATTTTGTCCGAAAAAAATAGGAGCGAGCGAGCGAAAAAAAATAAAAATATTTTTTTCCCACATTTTGCATTTTGAGGAGAGAGCGAAAAGCGAAAAATAAAAAAAAGTTATATTTTCATGAATATTCATTTACTTAAAGTCAAAATGCACTTAAAATATGGACTTTTTGCAGAAAAAACTTTAATAAATAGCATTCTGTATTATTTCAAAGTGCATATAAGCCACAATAATCTCTTAAATTATAGTTGTGGATAATTATAGACATGCTTATTTAAATATAAAACATGAATTGATGCTGTACTACTATGGATTTATTCTATTTTTCTTACATGATACAATTTTTAAAGCACTGCATGTATTTAATATTTTTCCCTTTATTATAGTTTCATATTTAGTCTTTTTTCCTTGGGTTTTATTATCTTGACCTTGAATTACAAGGAAATGTCAGTTTAGCTCTGATTATCTTGTAGTTAGTTGTAAGAAAGATTACTTGTTGTTAATATTCATAAAATTAATGCTTTTAATATGATACAAACAAAATAAATGCCTGTATTTTGTTCCATTTGCATTTAGATGAACTGTACTATACATGTATTATCATACCGTAAACTATACTGATTTCATTCAATATTGAACTTCAAAACTTAATTCCTAGATCATTGTAAAAATTTAGAATCAGCACTGCTAAAATTATAAAGGACCAAACCTGGTGACTTTTTGTGTAAAATAAATCCCTATATTAACCAAATAAATAAGAGATGGAATCAACAACAAACAGCTACTCAGCAAATTTAAATCCTCCTGAATGAAAATTTTAGGCCCTGCACCCCTATAAAATGATGGACCAAACCTGTTGACTTTTGGTGTATAAATAAAGTCTTAATATTATTCCAGTAAATAAAGGATGGGCTCAAAAACATAAAAATTATATATAATTATATTCATATATTCCTGTACGAGAATTTTAGAATCAGCACCCCTATAAAATGATAATGAACAAAACCTGTTAACTTTAAATTGCATAAATACAGTCTTATCAATTAGGAAGAATAAGAAGATTATTAATTAACCAAATTATGCTACAGACTAAACAACATACAACCGCTAAGTATACCTAAGAAATCCTGAAGGAAAAATAGAATCAGCACCCCTATAAAATTAAATGGACTGTACGTTTTGGTGTCGAAAGTATAGTCTTTTGGTAAATAAAACAAAATACAACTTCATTTTAAATCAGTCCGTGCGAATATCTCCCCAGCATGAACAAAATTGGAAAAGGTTTTTTTTTATCCTGTCCTACCTCAATTCATAAGACATGAGTCGACCTCTATTGTAAATTATTTTTACACAGAAAGAGAACATATGACGTCACACATCCAGATCATATTTGTAGGGTTGATGGAGCCGCTCTGTCTACGTCACAGTTCAATTTCTGTGCGTATCAAGAGTTAAAGTTTATGGAAGTTAATCTAAATGCTCGAAAGATGAAAAACATTTCATTCTATAACTATAATGCAAACATAATCAGGGTTGAGTACTTTTCGCTTTGATTAATACTTTATCAAAAGAACGTCTAAAACTAGAACTACAACAAGCGTGTGAATATCCTAACGAATTCATTTCAGTTTAAGAATACTAAACCTGCATAAGGTAATTCAATTAATCATATTAGTCCTTATGCAGTCAGTAAAAAGTGTATATTAAAGTAGTTAAAACAAATAATATTATACATGTATATGTTCTTTGTATGATTATAGCAGACAAATATCTTAGACGGTCAGTGCAGACTAAGTACTTACTTGAACTTTTTCATAAGCTTTAGCTCTAAGAGAAGTAACTGCCTCTATAACATTGTTCAAAAACACTGCATCCTTATTTTTGTAGTCAATGAACACCCTGAATATATAAATTAAAATTTCATCTGAAATCTATGTTCTTGTTGTCCAATTTTGTTCATATTAAAGTGGAACTTGATGATCAAGCCACACTATATGGAACAGTTAATCCTATTTAATACTTAAACTAGTACATTGAATTACACACACCAAAGCAAATAAATTATGAAACAATCGATTTATAACATAATATGTCATAGCTTATTAAAAACCTTTTGACTACATGTAATTTAAATTGATTATAGAAAACCATCTCTTTAATACAACACATATAAGTAAAATGTAAAAGCCTGACTAACACCAGAGGAGTATTTAAGAAATAAAGATTGTCATCAATTATCAAGAATCAACGATTCAAAAGGCGTTCAATAAGAGCAACTAAAGCAAAATATAAAATTTTAGCCCATGAACTAAAAGCATTTCATCGGTCAAATTGTAGCATTTTGTAAACAATTTGTTTAAAAATATAAACATGTTTTCAGAACATTTCTTTTTTAATATTTGCCATGGTATTCACTAATATATCTGATATACAGACTAAACATGTAAGTGTTTGAACTTGTAATAGTATAATTACTGTTTCACCGTTCTATAAGTTACAAACAAACTAATTTTGCATGATTTATTTCAGTAAAAAAAGAGTATTCAATCAGGCTATTTTAAGTTCCAATAAGTTTTGGTGTTGTGTTGTGGGATAAATATAAGTTAGATATGTGGATAATTGAAATACAAAATACTTACGACTTACTAGTTCGATTAGGATCATCTACTCGTGAAGACTTTGCCATCACCTGAGATCTCTTCAACTAAGGAAATAAACAATACGATTATTACAAACATGTACAGCTTATGAACATTTACATAAAGCAGAGAATTACATTAAATGCTTAAATAATAACACTTTACTTAATTTTATATATTTAAATGATTATGATATGTTCCCCTTGAATCAGGACGCGTTTTACGAACTTCACAATCATGACTTCATTGATGTCGTTAGGACAGGACAAAAAATTGTAACCATAATTCAAGATTGATTACATACACGTGTAATTGATGTTTGAAATAAATCTGTAGCAGAGAAAATTAACATACATCAAATTAAGGATCAAGGAACACAATGATTTGATAACACAAAAAGATTGTTCATCAATTTATTAATAAATATATAAAACTGAAGCAAAAGCAAACATTACTATTTAATCGATAGATTTCGAGCATATAGCCTGTTATAAAAAAGAATTTAACATATACCATGTTTGCAATACTACAAAAATAATCAAATAAACGCACATGCGGAAAGCCCACTTGTCTTAAAGACATCATTCTAGTTTTAGAAATTACGTCATGGAACACTACTAGTAATGGTTCTTTAGATATAATCTCTCGTTTGATTGGTTGAATTATTAATAACGGATGACCATTGTCTACTCTGTCACACACCAAAGTATTATGAGCGAATTTAACCTGCAAGGTAAAAACAACAATAGGAAGGTTTTATTACAATTTCAATATTTCAATGGAACCCTACTCGCACTATGATATTCTTTTATAAATTATAAAGCTATTTTTCTCCATTTTGGAAAATGTTTATTGTTTCCTTTGATGACTTAGCATAAACTTGAAAAGGCAAATTGTGTATGAAAGTTGAATATATAAGCAGCCATCATTTATTTTTTTTATTGAATGAGTAAAATCAAATGAGAAGCTAAGTGTAAATATTTTGGTAGCAATAAAGATAAATTAACTCTGAAATTATAACATATTATTAGCCTCTTACATAATGATAAAGAGTTTTAAACAATTTCATAAACAGATCACAACTAAGTAATAAAAATAACATACAATTCTTGGTATATTTCCTTGACATGAACTCTGGAAAGACTTCCATAAATCACCCTGTTTTAAAACGCTGCTCAATGGTTTATCATTCTTATGCCTCATATACTCTTTAATATAATACTTCAAGCGGTTTTTATGATATCTGCTATTTTGATCTGAAAGGTGAAAGAAATTGTCACTGCTTTTATCTTCCGTCATGATTAATCTAATGATCCATTGAAAAACACATGTGTGCAAGCGTCGAGGAAAGAGTCGGTTCATAAATGTAAAACCATGCGTCAAAACTTTCAAAGATCAAAATGTGTGCATTTATTTGACAATATAATATACAGTTCATATAATGCCTGCAATTGAAATCAAATATCCAAGATATGTAGCATAAATTATACTTGTAAACAATACACCATTAGTCAAACTCTGAGTTTCAAAAATAATACCAACAAAATAATCCTCCTGACGTTTATGTGAAATCATTTATGATTCATCTATGTTTCAAAATTCTCTACGAAGCATTCCTAGAACTGTCTGTTAGGGTGAACATTTATTCCCAGTATTATCTTATTTCAAGTTTATACAAAGGTAGGAATACAAAATAGTCATAAAATGAAGCTGCCGAAGCCTTTATGAGTTAAACGTTCTTTTCGTACAATACTATTTAGTCATCTATACCAGCAAGATAACTACTGGATCAACAAGTTCAACGTATAATAACTGCAGAAAATGCCACAACTATACTTACTTAAATAAGCTACCAAACTGTACCTTACTACTGCCTCTTTATAACGACCTAACTGAAATTGAACCGAGATAGTCATGAACAAAAGATATTGACTGTTGATGTTTTAGAAATCAAGAAATGTAAAACAATTTTATCTAAGTTAATTATGCAAAATCATTTTTAAAAGAATTAAAACAACATCGAAAAAAAACCAGAATCAATCGTTTCTAGTTGTTTTTTTTCTATGTAAAATCTAACTAAAACTAATGATTTAGTAACTAATGCGAATGAATTAGTAAATATAAATTGAGGGTCCTACTGATTGAGTTTATTGTTCTATGTTACCACTTTCCATTTCTAAATATTATAGCTATATCAAGATGGTAATCATAGTTAGTTTTTTTCTGAACTTTACTTCTACATGAGGACTTTTTTGAAACCCTTTTTTGAAAAGCGCAACTTCTCATAGTTAAGTTAATTTCAAGATAACATTGGTTAATCTGAAAACTTATGCCTTATAAAAATACAAACCACTTACATTATAATAAGCAACAGCGGCTTTTGTAAGCAGTTTTGTTGCAGTGGTTGTACTGTCATTGTTTTCAACCTTTTTGAGACATTCTTCCAACCACGTTTCAGTGTAGCTTAAATCTTTTGAAAAGTAAGCTACTTCAATTACGATGTCTCCACACTCTGCAGCAGTTAATGGTGCTGTTTTGAAGCTACCAAAATTTCCATTCGCCATATCAGATATAGTTATGTTGTATGTACGTTGTATATCAATTAAACCCTTAATGATTAATGCCAGTTCCTCATTTTCAAAAGTCTTAATATCCTTTATCTGTTTTTCCAGTTGGGCATGAACTGAAAATCAACATAAAGGAAAAATTACATTTCGAGAAAATAAACAGTGATTGATACTAGATCATATTCAATTTCAGAATTTACTTTATTCTGAATGTGTAATACAAATCAGAATATATTTTTATTACTCAGTTGTTATCATAATTTTTTAAACAGTTAAAAAGTTGTTTGCGTCCTAACTAATGCTCTGAATCTATCTGTTAGTACATTCAAATATTCTCCATAAGATTTAAAATGTTTTTAAAAAAGTACATCAATATAAACTAATCTTAGTAATTGGCAAAAAAGCATTGTAACTATTTAAACCACTTAAACTATGATGTTAAACTTCTAGTAAAATTTGACTTTATTGACACTTAGGCTTTAAATATTACTAAAGATCAATGATGATGAATTGTTGACCCCCGAGTCATGATTGCTTTAACTTTTTTAGTTTAACGGCGCATCAACACAAAAATGTTATTTCTCGCCGAAAGCAAATGATGAAACAATTAATGAATCCGAATGATAAAGGTTTTAAGTCCTAAATTTTGTGATAAACATTTATTTCTTTCAGATAGTTGAGTATCGCATATGGTGGTACCGATTGAAAAGTTCTCCTATGTCTTGTTTAATTCTCATTTAAAATGCTAGTTACTATATCCTGCTGAACGTAATTATAAAACATTGACACAATCTCAACATATTAAATACATAAACTTGTCAAAATGATTACGTTCTGCGTAGAGTTTCATTTCGAGAGACAGTTCTTCTATTATTTCTTCATAAACAATTGAGTTATTCCGAATAAATCTGAATGCATTAAGAGGATGATTAATATCAAAACTTGGATCATGTATTCCTTGCGTCGTTTCTTTAAGTACTTGAGACAGTCTGAAATAATCAACACAGCATTGACATAAAAACATTTTCTCCTACATTCATCTTATCTTGTATGGTTCATTCTGACTTACCTAGCCCTAGTTATGAACTACAATTTTACACACGCACGTCATAACATGTAAAATACCAATAAGAACCATAAAAACTAAAATGACAGATTTACTAATGACTTTTTGGGCTTAAACATGATCATTTTGTCTTAATAACTAAGCACAATGGATCTACCTTACAATCATGTAATGTAAAGTCTGGTGTTTCAACCCTTGTTATACCAAGGGATGAAGCTAAACACACCAACACACTTATCTAGTGGATCAGAGACATGAGTGACCCATATTTCATTTGGTCAATTATAACCTCATAAACAGCTTAAGCTATACTCAGGCACAGTGCCTCAATGTGCCTGGATGTATTTATCACAGTCCTTACCATTATCGTAAAACTGTAAGGTGAGCTATACATGTATAAAAAGAAGACGTTTACCCGCAATTTAAATTTAAAATAGAACTACAAGGTATGTATCTAATTTATTATTTACTGTAAAAGCCAGTGACTCAGAGCCTCTATGTCTAATATGCAGCAATACTCAAAGGTCCATTACATAGATTCTTTAACCTTATATTGTCGATCTTTGAATGCTGACTTATGATAGAAAGTTAATTGCAGATATTTGAAATTTAATCAACCTATGGACAGTAAGTTAACCTTCGCATCAGATGAGCTATCTATGTTCCTCAGTTCTCTTATCTAAATATTGTGTAATGCAATATGTTCTAACACTCATTACCGGCTTAACTATCTTCAATAAAACAATATTTCATTTAATACTCATATTGTATCATTAATACATAAATTCTCTACAAGAGAATTGTTATTATTTATAATATTGCAAAAAATTGAGAAACGCAAACATCTCTTACCGTGTGAGTTTTTCCTTTCTTTCTTCTTGTTTTGTTATTAATTGATTAAGCTCATTTCGTGCGCTGTCATTCTTAAAATTTTCAAAATAAACAGAGATTTCAGATGCTGAAAGCATTCCGCAGAATGACACTTGAACATTACACCACAATATTGTTACCAAAAGCAAATATTTATTCATTTTATTTGTCCAACTGTTACATAAATATGATCCAGAAATCTGAATTCATCATATATATGCTTGAATGTTAAATAAGTAAATTTTAAATCTAATTTGAATTTGATGGCCTTAGGACATTGGCATGTTATCGATCAGTTCATATTGAAAAACACTAAATCAGACGTTCACTGGATACGTGTAGATAACACTTTTCTTAGTACTGGGTGATCACATTTTTTATTGATAATTTATTAGTTCTTCATTATTTAAGGTATGCACGTCTTGATGGGAATGAACAAGAGCCTTGTTCTACAAAAATACAATTATGATTCTGCGACTACACACTATCGTAAAACTAAAAGAACACTTTTCGTTGTAGTTGATGTGACAGTTGATTATTGTATAAACAAATAAATTCCAAAAAGATGTGAATGATACTTTAAACAGTTCATTGAAATGACATTACAGCAAACTTCTCATTACTGTATAATCATACTCCGTTATCTAATGAACGGATTAACGTTTACTTGGACAAATATAGTCGAATGTCTATGGGTTTAAAGGATTACCTTGTTTAACAATAAGTCACTTGTCAAAAGGCGTAGTTATAGTAACCACAGCGTAATGTCAATTATGTCTTTGTTTTTCATGAAAACATTATTTATTTTATCAAAACGTAGTAACTAAAGTATATTGTACAAAACATTTAAATCAATACATTTAAAAGTTACATTTTATGGGGAATATGGGGAAATACTCTAGTTATAAGGCTCTGGGGCATTTCAAAAATCGATTTTAAACTCGTTAATTAAATACCTACGTATATCTAAGATATATACATTTTAGTATTGGATAATGTCTAATGAAAGGATCATGGCATTTATACTTACGTTCAATTAATTGTTTACCAATTTAAAATGAACAAAATAAAGATTAATTGCTCTTTGTATGTTTTTTATAAGAGAAAGTTTTAATTTATGATCAAAGAAATACGTGCTTGATGAAAAAATGTTTTCAATTTGCCTTCTGTGTGACAATGGTTGAAGCTTAGTGACAATTTAGTAGCTCATAGTTTTATTTCGTGTAATTTACAAAACGATAATTGTAAATGGCTATAGTCTTATTTGTTAGATACATATATTCTAATTAACTACTTCTTTGCACTACTGACATCTACACGATATTAACTTCTCCAGCAAGACAACTCTGTCACCACCAAGATGTTTTATATTGATCTAAAGGACAAGGTGCTGTGAATTCATTATTGTGTCTTCTGATCCAGCCATTGGCTACCCATTTATCACCGAATACAGGAGGACATGCACAATGCATGGTATCCACGTTAACAGTGTTGTTTGGATGTAAGTTATACCAAAATACAGCTGAACCCTGTAAACAAAAAACAAGTCATTTTCAAACCATTGTAGGTAAAGTACGGAGAAAAAGGAATTTTCCATACGTTTACTAGGCATGTATCACCAAATACATGAAAACATGCATAATGCAAGGTATCTGAGTGGTTTGAGGATATATATTACACCAGAATAAACCCAATCCCTGCAATGTATACATAGCTTATTGAAGCATTCTTCAAGACAATGGAAGGTTTTATTCGCTTTTCCGCGACTAAAAAGTTCAAGATTTGAATTTTGTTTGAGAAAGTAAGTAAAAAAACTAGGGAATATTCATATAGGCTACTCGGAGTAAAAACTTGGTCACTTAGTGAAATAAAAGAAAATACGTAACATTTTTGAAGCAGAAAATTCGTGTTTTAATAATGACAATTTAGTGCAAATTGACATACAACTACAAATGGTAGTGTTTGAAGTAGTAAAACTCTATTTCGTATGTCACGGTATAGACAATTTTAGTGCATTTTTGTGTTTTTTTATTTTATATTTCATGCAATATATAGGTCAGTTTGTCCTCAAATATTTGGATTATATTTTTGGACACCACAATTACAGACCCTGAATGGTATTTTGAAAATAAAGAAAAATCTTAACCAAATCTGTGAACTAGTACCTTTAAATCTTGGAAGATTTTGATAATGAGCTATATGAGGACAAGAATTAAGTTATTAGGACAAATGATCTCTAAGTGAAATCACTTTAAAACATAGCCAGGTATTTGACGAGCAACTATTTTTGAATATAGATTATACGTTTGAACAAATGGGAACAATCTACGGTCATCTTAGACTTATCGATTACAATAACTTCCTTAAGTCAACTTCCGGAAATAGTCAACTGAGAGTTTTGATGTAAACATTAACTCACTACTCTAACACTTACATACATATACATTTAGAAATTTACAAGTTGAAAAACTTTACCATTTTTGGAAAGATAACGTCTGGTATTGAAGTAAATGCAGTTCCACCACCTGCTTTGACGTCAGACATCTGGTAAAAAAGAAAGTAATAGAGTTGATAATGAAGAATCCTTTTCTGTATCCAAAATGGAGTCAGTCACAATATCAATGGCATATAGTATGCTGCAGTATGCTGCAGAAAGTGAATGCAATTAGGTTTAATTAAAATTTATTAGATATCTGCAAATTGAATAATGTTACCATTATTCTGTAAGATAGTTGTTTCTGATGATACTTGACGTTTTAAGATGAGGTTAAAGACGTTTCAAAAGTACAAACGACATTTGTAAATGGTTAGGCGGCGTTGTCGTTTTAAAACGTTTATCAAGAGTGCGGTAAATAGTTCATTTAATTGTGATTTTAGAATGGAAACATCTGCCTAAAATTATGTCTTTTGTCTTCGACGAAGCCAATAAAATTCTACATAGAACAGAAACTAATTTCTACTTACATACAACATGAATGTTGCGATACGGTTATCATGGGCATCACTTGTATACTGTAAAGAAATAAATTTCACATTTTGCAAAATAGTCATCAATGTTATTTCAGCATTTTGGTCATGTCATAATGTGCAAATGAAATTACTGCAAAATATATTGATAATACGATTCACAGGTCTTTATAATTTCGAAACTTATACACTCTAGCAATATTCTGATAGGGTACTTAAGACTGACATAATAAAGTGATAAATACTCTCGGCTCTGTGACCAGCTCCAAACGTCAAAGTTAAGAAACTCTAAAGCTGAGAAAAAATAATAGAAATTACTCACGAGGGGACCTGGGAAGAAATCTGCATGACAATAATAATAACTACCAATACCATAATTAGTAACCTGAAAGAATGACAATCGTAAAACTTTATTAAATTTCTTTCAGGAAAAATATTGTTTTTAATCTGTTCGTTTGTCCGTAGTCCGTCCTTCATAACGCTCAATATCTAAAACAACATTTGGTGTAGAGACTTGGTGCTGATTTCGCTAAAATGAAAACGTAGATTAACCATCCGATAGAATAGTTTTTAGTAATAACATTGTGTAAGCCTTACACATTTACTCAAATAAGGGCCCAGTCAAGAATTCATACGTATTTTTGGCGAATAGTTTTTCCATAACAATTCACCATGACAGATAACGATTTTTGGAGCGATGTCTAAACATCGTTCCAATGATAACAAGAAAGTATAAGATTACTCTTTTCACACTTTAACAATTTTCATAACATAGACAAAGAGGCGTAGTTCAAGCATGACATCTCATTAACATCTCATACATATAACTACGCCGGCATGTGTTGTCGGTCATTAAAGTGGTTAACAAATGTATATTGTCCAGCTTTTCCTAACACTAGGTGGCGTTGTAAAACCCGCCTTCTCGCTCCATCAGAGACTCCGCCTTCAGTACCTTAATGTTCTGGACGGGGCTTGTAGATTCAAAGATTAAATTTTTTTTATACATTCGAGAATTGTTGAGATTTAACATTACGATAGCGAAACGCAAACGTGTTGTGTAAAACCATAACAATTATATTAAACAAAACGTTGACATAGTTTCTCCACGATTAATATGTTCGACTCATTAACTATCTCACGCTGTATGCGAAAGTAAACAACTTGCATGTCCAGAGTGAAACTCCGCCCACCAAACATATGTATTCGAGTAAATATTGGTCGCGTACTCGAATCGTTT
Organism: Mactra quadrangularis; assembly: GCA_025267735.1. Taxonomy (NCBI): domain Eukaryota; kingdom Metazoa; phylum Mollusca; class Bivalvia; order Venerida; family Mactridae; genus Mactra; species Mactra quadrangularis. The sequence continues at coordinate 22,035,338 of CM046303.1, forward strand.
CATCACTCAAATATCTCTAGCTGTTTTCTATATTATATAAATTTCAAGCAGTCAGTAATCTCAGCTCCTGTAGAGTCTAATTTTTTTGCAGCAATTAAAAATAATTTAGTCCTTAGTTTGGTGACTAATTAACACCTGTTTGCAGTTTTGAACGGCAATTGATAAAACCAATTTAAGATGTGTCAGCAGTTTTTTACACTCTATGGTATTTGATTGCAATGACATAATCATAGTGTCTAGTTAAACGTGTACATACTGAATTACGATATCTAAATGAAAGTAGGTGTGCTTATTCATTGATGCTATGTCTACTTAACTTTGAAGGGACATTACTATGGATGTATGTTATAGCAGTTATGCCTCTTTTATATTTATATGAATTGGTTATTATTCTTTGACTGATTTATTTCGTTTGATAAAGTAAGGTAAACCTTGCCATGAGCAATACACTAGAAAAGTATAGCGCGCTGCCCTTGGACTGCTCTTGTTAAATTCTGTTAGTTGATACCTGATGCATTTTTGTAGATAATATTGCTGTACAAGTGTGATATTTTGACATAATTATATTCTTTATTTAATAAATAACTTCAGGGCATCGTTCCTCCAATACTCCAGTGCTTTGTTACTTACATGTAGTCATAGGTAGATCTATTTGTGCTCAATCGTGTAGCTTAAGTGGCGGAGTTTTACTAGACCTTGAGAGATCCCTATGATGTCATCGATCGGTGATTTGAGACCGTGTTCAATGCACGTAGAGACGAACAAATTTCAGTCGTAAAACTTCGGGTATGTCCGGGTATTTTACTATAGCATAAAGACAGAGGTGATCAGAATGACAAACAAATATGTGACAAAATCGATTAATAAAACTTACTTGAAAAACTTCATACGACTTCTTCGATAATGACGTCACTGCCTCTATGACGTTGTAAATAAAAGATGTGTCTATATTTTCATCAAACATAAACATTCTGAAATTTGTACATTTAATTTTTTGGTATTGTTATGTGATAATTAGTATTTGTTACGATGATCACATACTATGAGTAGTATCTTTGATAGAAGTAGTTATAGTCGCCCGGTAAGCTCAGTTGGTATCACTAAAGTCTACTGATTGAGTGGTCGTGGGTTCGATTCACGGGCGGAGCATACTTCCGTTGAGCTTGGTCGTTAAATGATTTCTACGGTAATTTTATCTCCTACCACAGATTATTAATCATGTAGGGCAGTTGTCAGTTATTGACGAAGTATGTGCTTAGTAACTGGTACACAGCTAAGTTTAGCCTTTCCGGGAACGGCATGTAAGTTTTTTTGTTTGCAAGTGTAAAGATATCGTTTAAGCAGAAGTAAAGTAGGTAAAAGGCACAGTTTTTTCTCGTAAAATTCCAAGTAATAAGTTTTTACACGTTAGTTTTTCTGTGAAGTGATTATTGTTTTGGAACAATGAAGTTAAGAATGTTTGTGTAACAGTACAATACCGAAATAAATGTTCTAAAGTTTCGTCATCTTTGTTGCGGAAAGAACATACACTGCTATCTTTAATATCCATTTTCTTTGGTAAGTAGTAAGGGTTATGCCTAGTACTCTGTGGATGATTCTAAATTGGAACCATAATATATCGCTATTTGTGGTTGTTTGATATAGAAGTAAGAAAAGCTCTTTCCATTCGTTATTATCAATTGTTAGACTATGTTTCTGTGACCATTTTGCTTTACAAGTCGGATCAGAAGTGTTTTTAAATAAAATATTATACATACATGTAGGTTTAGTATCTTTAACATACTTAAATATATTATATATTTGATATATGGTGGTATGAATGGTCTTTGCATTTTGAAGTTTATGTCTCAAAGTCACGGCATGTAAGTTGATTGACCGCCGTGATATGGCCTTTACAATGTGTTGCAATGGCGATAAATCAATCCAAAAAAATAATTTAAGCCCTAAAACACGAGAAAACGATAATGTGTCAACAAGGCATGCGAAAGTACAAACATTAATTTCTTTTTCAAGCAGATAGTTTGTACCACATGCCGCATTCAATTCGAAAATCGTTGAATTTAGTAAGTTCTCATAATGCAAATTTTTCAGAATGACTTAATCGTTTTCAGAGAGAAATAGCGCTCAAAAAGAGACTTGACCTGTTTCTTAACTTGTATTTTGTCTCTAACTACTATTGTCGTCATGTTTCTATAGTGCTTCTTAAAAAAGAAATGAAAAAAAACATCTTTCGAATGCATAGCTTACAGAAGGTGTATTAAAATGTCATTAAGATACATAAGACTAATTTACTACGTGACCAAATCAATTACAAGACCATACCTAATGAATTTCTTTGAATAAAACCGAAAAAACTACTGTTTTACAAAACAAAATCAGTTTTATATTGATTTCAATCTTTGGGTCTTAGTTCACTTATGAGTTTCTATTTGTATTTGTATTATTTGGTGATATGATTATTATATTCACTCCGTAAAATTAATGTTTTCTTCTAGTCTATGAACAAGGATCACTAATCATATTGTAGTAGTTTCAGCTTTGTTGGCAAATGCAGTAAATGTGAAACTATTTTCTATGACTTACGACTTACTGGTACGTTGAGAATGTACTAGGCGTTCTTTGGATACTGTGGATGCCACCAACTGTAAACAGATTGAGTTTAGTCATTATTTTATTATCATTATCCCTTTGTAAAGCATTTTAGTGTACTTTGTATACGGACACGTATTTCTTACCTCGACTACACCGGGGCCCCATGTCATACTTGGCAAATAAATACCATTACAATGTATACATAGTATAACGTCAATTGGAACTAACTTGAGGCTACTCACTTAGCGATAGCGCACATATACTGATTTATATGATATTGAGGGTTTCTTTGTGACGCTTCATCGTCGATAAATTTTCCCTCGGAGCTTAACATTAGTTATTTTACGGAACAAATGTAAAGACAATGGCCACTCCTCTCCTCCCCCCTCCCCCCCCTCTCTCTCTCCCTCCCTTTCTTCCTCTCTCTCTCTCCCTCTCTCCCCCCCCCTCTCTCTCTCTCTCTCTCTCTCTCTCTCTCTCTCTCTCTCTCTCTCTCTCTCTCTCTCTCTCTCTCTCTCCCTCTCTCTCTCCCTTTCTTCCATTGACAATGTTAATGATTGCAATGTTGCCGAAGAAACATAACACGGGTATTTAAAGAAATTAAACAGAATGTTATACCAGGAATTTACTTTTTGACTTTTGAAAATTGTACTGTCATGTTGTTTTCATATTTTATTTGTTCACATGCCTTTACTATGAAAACTGTGAGGAATTAAAAGATATGTTCTGTTCAAGAAAATAGTGAAGCAAATGCACGTACCTGAGGATAAGCCGCTTGTCTTAGAGACATTATTCTACTTTCAGAAATAATATCATGAAACACTACTATAAATGGCTCTCTAGATATAATCTCTCTTTTGATTGGTTGAATTATTAACAATGGATGACCATTGTCTACTCTGTCACAAACTAAGTATTTCTTTACCGTGCCAGTCTGTAAATAAAAGCAAAGTATACATGTATAGCACCGCTTAACGTCGCAACCACTACTATAGGTCGCAATTGCCACGACATTAAACGGACTTTTCGGAGAGTGAAATATACCAGTTATTGTACCTGCTATATGATGCATGGAATCGGCAAAAAAATGTTTGTTCACATAATAAGTTCTTACTGTAGATAACTTGACTATAGACTCTGGTATTGGGAACTTTTCTTTTCTTTTGAGAAAGGCTGATACCTTTTAATGCAATTTATTGCAATACGTATTGTTTTATTTTGTAGACATGCGAAACAGGAACTAATGCACATTCAACGCTTTTACACGATCAACTGTGCATACATGTGTATTAACTAATATCTTATACAGAAGTTCTTACGATTTGTGTAAAGTGGACTGTATGTTAGAAATTGAATTGTTTGAAACAGATTTTTAAAGAGAAGTACTATCTCATTTGACGAAACATATAAATTTCAGATTCTGATAAAAACAATAAGCTTGGCAAAGAACTACATGTTAAAAGTAAAAACTAACCAGCTCAAAATCGTCGGAACTCGTATTGCAATATTAACTGGTACTAGTATATCGGTTAACCGTTACACCCCTAGTTTTAATACAAAAAATACGTTACATTATTGGTTTTTTTTTCAAAACCCGATATGACAATTTAGAACTTTGACAATTTCTTATTAGTTAATTAACATTTACATACCAGTCGTTCAACCTTTCCCTGGCAGGCATTACAATATCTAGGCGTTCTTCAGATTGATTTGTCTCCTTACCATTGTTTATGTTATCTTTATTGAATACCATCTTTCTGACATGAGTTTTTAAACGGTATTTATAATATCTGTTATTTTTATCTAAAACAAAGAGAACAGCGTTAGAAAATGTTTTTATCGCACATAAAAACACTATGTATTATGTACATCTGCACAGTACTGATGTTGATTTGATGTCAAATACATGTGCTCGTATATCGTCCCTTTCAAGTTACATTGCTCTATCTACCATTTTCAACTTCTCGAGAAAACTGCTTTGAACGTTTTAATGCTACTATTACAATTTTTATAACACATGCATAATTTTATCACACAAATATATTTTAACATGCACTCATATTTTTTATACGAAACAATATTTTATAACGCATAAATTTTGTTACCCATTGCATCGAATATGTTTTAACAAGATTTATTTTTTCTGTATAGAATATTGCAACATTAGTCATGCCATATACTCGTATATCTATTTTTGCATATACACGTAACATAATTATAACTTGCCCGGCTAGCTCAGTTGGTAGCCCGCAAGTCTACTGATCGACGGGACGTGGTTTCGATACTCGGGCGGGCATACTTTCGTGGTGCTTGGTCATGAAATTATTTCTACGGCCATTCTCCCTCCTATAAAGGATATTTAATTATTTAGGGCAGTTGTCAGTCACTGACAAAAGCATGCGCTTAGTAGTTGGTTAACGGCTAAATCCAGAGATTTAGCCTTTCCAGGAGGAGTGAGTAGGTTGACTGACCGCCGTTATATGACCTGCAAAAAGTGTTGCCACGGCGTTAAACCCAACAAAAACAAATTATAACACCTTCTGTATTTCATGCATTTAAAAGATATTTTTCATTGCATTTCAAGGTACGGCGATAAACCCGACAACAACAAACAACTTGGGATTTTTTGTAGCAAGTATGCAGAATACGTAAGAATCTTAATACTTACTTCGATAAACAACTTCACTGAACCATTTGGCTGCTTCAAAATTACCACCTGCCTGTAAGAAAACAATACTAGAAATGTTGTCACATAATATTTGTTAGCCCTATCAAGAGATATAAGCGAACATGATGCCTCTTGATCAAAAATGTTGTTTGGTCAAGCGCTATGCGAGCAAAGGTTTCTGTCTGCTGTAAACATTTTTAATAATTACAACCTAAATGAAATAATACTACCCGATTGGTAAAAAAGTGAACACGTGACTTGAATAAAAATGTTATTCTTATTTTTGTTCAAACGCAGTATCTTACAAGATGTAAGCATAAACGCTTTCAACGCTTAAACAAATTGGATATCAGCAAAATGACATTTATTTTTTCGATGAAAATCAGTTTCTATATGATTTAAATCCATAATTGCTTTTAATTTCGTATACAATGTATACTCACTTAATATTAAACTTATCAGTCGACTCACCTTGCTATGGTTCAATGACAATTGTCTTTACCAGTGAATATTTACACTTACTCAATGAGCCGATAGCTTTTCCCTATATAGTTTCTACAGGGACAGGTCATTATTGTTGTCGAAATTTGATAAAAGAGGATGACTTCTTGCCAAGAGCGAGAATCGAACCAAAATCACTCGATTCAAAATCGATCCTTCTAGATTTATTCTACTTACACTATAAGCGGCAACAGCGGCTTTGATCATCAGCCTAGTTTGAGATTTTAAAAGACCTGTGAGATCTGTCCATTTTACTTTACGTAGACATGCATACAACCATTCTTCACCAACACTAAATTGACTGTCCTTATATGATCCAACCATAATGTCCTGACAGTCTTCAAAAGATAAAGGTTCTGTTTTATAACTGCCAAAATTTCCATCAGCCATTTCTATTGCAGTAAGATTGTACGTCCATTGGATAACTAGAAGACCCTTGATGAAGCCAGATAATTTTTCAGATTCTAATTTCTTTACCTTTTTGAATTGCTCTTCAAGCTTTTTGTGTACTGAAATGTTGAAATAATATTTTCAATGAAAATGTCTCATGGTATTCTGAAAACAGGGTTAGTGATATGTTCTACAAATAGAGAAATAAAAGAACCTGAAAAATATGGACACAAGCCTTCTAAGGCGTCGTTTTTTTGCTTAAAATAAGTGATTTACTTTTTGGCATCAAAACAATATACATGTGGTTTTAAAGTGATACATTAAAATATTTCCCTTGCATATGAAAATATAATAATGTTAAATGTGTCCATAAAAGTCTATGTTAACATTATTAAAACATTGTAAAAGTTCAGAGATACAATGTACAAACATACAAAACTATTTCTAGAATTATTCAGTTACCATAAAACATAGGTTTTAGTGAGAGATTCAATACCTTTACTAACGTTTTGTGGTTGTAATCATGCCTAGCCATATTCTACTTCACCAAACCAATGATTTAAATAAAGATTCGTCATTAATTAAGATAAAATTACCTTCGGTATACAATTTCATGTCTTGTGATAATGCTCTTAAAATGTCGTTCAATACAACAGAATTATTTCGTATAAATCTAAATGCCTGTAGTGGATGTTTGATATCAAAGATTGCATCATGAAGACCTGCTGAGAGTTCTTTTAGTTCTTGGGACGTACTGGAAATATAACCAAAACATTGTAAGCATAAATCAGTAATTATTTTTTAGAATGGTATATAATTAGTTATAGTTCGTGCAAGAAGACTAAGGTGGTATGGACATGTGATGCGCTATACGGGGTGCATCAACTCGATTACATATAGATGTTCTGAATTTCATTTTAAAACAAAAAAGGATTATTCCAATTTATTTAAGCCAAATTATCTAATATGTAAAATCAAATATACTGACTTATTCAGGATAATTTCACGAACATGCGTAACAACTAAGAATTTGATTTTTGTCACACCAATTAAGTACATAGCGATGCATCATCAAAATAATATTAACTAAATGTACAGTGAACTCGACAGTTCCGGGTCATCGAAAATTCCAGGTCACTTTTTTATAATTGTACAGCGATATTTTTACCTCTGCGTCCCGCGTCTCTGACGCACAATTTAAGCTAAATACCCATTGCTTCTTGACATGTGCGTCCAGCTATAGAGACGCATAACGCTGAGGAAGTGGCAAGTAGACGTGTAAAATAATAATCGGCGGGGTGGCACAAATGACAATTCTGCTCAGAGTTTTAATAACTGTAACAAACAACACCGTTAAACGTCATATGTTTTGAATATAACGACATATTTCATTGGTTTTGTGTTATCAGTGACCAATCAAATCGACTTTTATATTGTACTTAATTGTTGATATCAACAGGCTTTAGGAGTCTTGACCTCGCTTTCTAGTTAAATACAGGGTTTAGTTTCTTCTTCTATACAACAAGCGTTTGGTACATTACAAATGTTAGTTATAAATCTCAAATTGTTAAGCTTAGAGGTCATTAGTTTAGCAATTTGATTTAAAATTAACAACCAAATCTCCACCATACACAGTGAGGAATGGTAAACAACGTCGTTGTTATGAAGGTAATTTTACTTTGAACGCAGTATTGCGAAAAACTGAGAACGTTTACTTTCCTTTCTTATTTCATTAAAATGACACAAAAAGTAAGTACTTTTCAAAAATCGCGATAAGAATTTGGTCACCATTCTGCGTTAATATGAAAACAAACATTATAACTCGGCAATTGGTGAAACCTTTTAGACGTGAAAACACAAAATTCAGTGATGAAATGTACAATCTTTACGACTGACGTGATATTTAGATAATCGGAACAAAATGAGTGTATGCAACAATATTTCAGGAACATTTTGGTATTATAATTATTGACCTCGGACATTCAATACCTCAAATATGTGGGTTTAATATACTTGCATGCCTGTTTTTAGCGCGAACCATTGTGACGTCCATGACGTCGTGAAAAAACGACAACGTCGCTAAGGTTACCAGAAAAACAAACAAGAAGCATGAAGGTATCTGCCTACCAACTTTTATCAAAATCGGTGATCATAATATTTTTTCGGTTTTTTTTCTCCGAGTAAGGTACCGACCCACTTAACGACGACGTAACGTTTAGAAAAAAAATAAAAAAATCGTCGTAAAATTTAACGTCGTTTTATGTCTACACGCTGTCATATTTTTTAGCTTATCGTAAAAATTAAGCCGGTGAAATATATTTTTTATTAGAAAAATATATTTTGTATGTATGTATCAATGTTTATATGTAAAAAAAATAAGGGTGGTCGATCGTGAACAAATTGTCGAAATTTTAAGTTGAAAATCAGGCAATTGTTGTTGTTTTTTACGTCGACGTATAATGACATTACGATTCTTTATTCGCTGCCGGACTTATATCTTGGCAAGAAATGATTTATATATGGAATATCCGAGTTGTTATGAATTCAATAAAAATATTTTCTTTGGTATACATTACATAAATCTAAAAATTGTCGTTATTTTAAAAAATTGCACTTTCGATATTTAGTTGCTATATATTTAAAGATCTATACAAAACGATATGTTGAACGTATAAAAGATAGAAATATAATCACAATTATGTTGTAACGAGCGCTAATGGCGCTTATTACTATTATTATTGTATAAATGACGTCATTGAGGTCTACTACAAAACATTGGCCACATCTAGAGTATCATTCGGAACAACGTCGGCGATCATCTACGAGGATATACCTCGGAAATCAGACGTAGTAGAAATACAACTAGGTTATAAGGTCCGGCGATTAACTCCCTGGCAAGTAGTACTATTATTGTTTAAACATCGACATGTAAAATCAATATTATCTAAAAGAGTGTATGCTATAGCTCGTTTAGGATAAATTGAGACAAACGACTCCGTTTGTTTTTATATTTGGGACTCAGGTATCATTTATAAAAGGGAGGTCAGCTTATTTTGTGTAATGGAAGTATTAAACATGTCTTAATGCGTGGAACGTGTGTTCTCGTACTAAATTTAATACATAAAAAACACACTGATAATTACGTGTACTAAACTTAATTCCACCTGTGTATAAAAATATATATAAAAATGGTATCGTTGTATTTTGTCTCAAGTTATCCTAAACGAGCTATAGTTTACTAATTAACTATAAAACAACATTCAGAAGTCATAGGAAATGGCCCTGGACTGTCTCTACATACATTGAAACAGGTTTACTTGTCATTTTCATGTCAACATTTAATATTACCCCTGTTACACGATCATATTATCATTACATCAGAAAAATGTCTCACACGTCGTATTTCTGTGCAGTTCAGACTACATTACTACAGAAACCAAATTCGTAGATTTACTTTTTCACCTTATGATATCCGAGATTTATCTGCGTAAAAGATCGCCGAGGTAGTTCCGATGGTAAAATTATAACTCCCTTGATCGACCTCTTTAAAAATGCCAATACTTTTTCTACTAAGCTAGTTTAATGGTTTCATATGGTTTGCACATTTTTAAATATGAGAGGCAATTCATTAAACTGACGTGACCCGGGTGCGTAGAAATTCATTTTATGTATTTTTGAATATATGTTTGTTTATCATAATACTACATTTTGATCATGGCACTCTTCCTGTCTTCGATTATAGGAGGTTGGATTTAAAACTTCATTATTATTTCGAACGGGTAATAAGTTCTGAAATATATAAAATGGACATAGCAAATTTACAGATTAATCCATTTCAAAGTGTACATGCATTCATTAATATTGTTTTCAAATTTCTCTCAAGATATGATAAATATTTAATCAATTTCAATATTTCAATATACATGTAGTTATTTAATTACATATAAGGAGGCAAGACAGGATAGAGCGCCATGATCGTGTGACCACATACACGACTCATGCAGGTTGTTTCGTCATCTCAAGATGACGAACGCAGAAAACAAAGCGGTAGACCAAGTTCTAGCAAAACATAAACAGCTCTGGTAACCATGCCATATTTCCCTTCTCTTAGAAAAAGGAATGACTTGGTGTTTGGGAACGACCAGAACCAGTAAAATGCTTCGCCAGAAAAAAGCAAACGCTTGACAAATTGATCAGACACAGCTTTTACAAGAAAGTCTATGGATCTATATACAAAATATTAGTTACAAGGTTTTTAGTTTAATCATACCGCTGTACATAATTAATCAGTATGTAAAAAAAATCGTACATGGGATTATTTTACTTGAAATTTCATAACTAGCATTAATGCGTTAATTACAAATCATAATTTAATTGCTTTTTTAATTTGATAGTGCAGTTTATTTGTATTTGATAACAACTCACAATATTTAGGATTCGTCTTCCAAAATTATCTTCCCCATATTTAATGTCCTTTTTACAGTATTTAACTATTGTTACAAGCTCTGGCCTTTAGGACCCAAATAGTGCAGTCGGCTAAAGGGAAGGAACGGAATAGAACATATGAAAAGTTCAAGAGGTCGCTGGTTCGAAACCTAGCAAATGCCAAAATTTTTATATTTTATTTTTTATTGAATTTTATATTATATATATTTACGTATTTAGAGGTAATATTGACATATTGAGATATATAATCTTTTGAATATTTTAAAATGAATAGTGCTATGTTTACGTTTTATTATGGTTACTTTAGGCTGCACATGTATCAGACTTATACAATTACACAATCATGTATCATTATTCGAATTATTGAAATATAAAATAAATATTTCAAAATGCATTTGTTTTATTCATTTTTTTAAATAGATAATTTATAATATTAGTCCAGTACCATGATATGTGTGTCTTAGTGTCATCATTTATATCAGATGTATTCCAAAACAATGCTGTACCATAATGATAACGCTGTTAGACATTGTAAATTATAACGTTTCAAACTGACGTCGACGTAAGAAAAAAATCAATTACTTGATTTTCAACTTAAAATTTCGACAATTTTTTCACTATCGACTCCCTGATTTTTTTACACATGAACATTTATACATACATACAAAATATATTTTTCAAATAAAATATATATGTCACCGGCTTAATTTTCACGATAAGCTAAAAAATATGACGGCGTGTAGACATAAAACGACGGTAAATTTTACGACGAATTTTATTGTTTTCTAAACGTTACGTCGTTAAGTAGCTCTCTAGCAAACCTGATATCAATTGTAAGCAAAATTATCTGTGCATGCAATGATGTATTTTTAAAAGAATTTTCGAGCTTGTTAACACATTAAAACGTCATTTTAACTAGCGCGACGTTTTCTACACGTGTTTTATACGTGTGACAATTACACATCGTTGCCATGGTGACGTCGCGATAAAAATGAAAATAATTGCCATATTTATAAAATACAATTGTAAATCTACATGTACACCGACTTTCGTGAAGTTTGTCTGACTTTTGATTTTTATGGAACATTACCTACCTTAAGGTCCTAACTTATATTATGCCTTTTCAATTATTACGATGGTTACGGTTTATATATGAACTTGAAGTCAATGAGCATAAAAACTGACTCTAACTAGCTCATTTCATGATTGTTTCTCAATTATATAATGGTTGGATCTATCCTGTATCAGTTGTTTTAACACGATGACGATCTAAGCCGTGAAACATTCGTCCTCAATAATGTTCATACTCGATACGTTATGAACATTTAAAAAAATAAAGATTTTAAAATTTCACATTTGACAGTTTTGGATCTACTTGATTATCTTTGTTCAGAAAAATATGCAAACTGAAAGGACGTTTATACGATTAAATAAATTGATAAGATTACATATTCAATCAGAATTGTGTTATCAAATAATTGTAATAACATAGTTTTCTTTTGAAAAAATAATCAGAATTACTAGAAGATGCATTCAGGGTTAATAAAATGACTGTCGGCAGTTTTATTAATTTAACCCTGTTGAGACCACTCCGTATTAAAGAGACAAGCATCTGTCACGTGACCCGGAATTGGCAAGTGCGACCCGTAACTATTGTGTTTGCAACATGCAATTTCGAAAATTGTAGACAATTACAAGCAAATAAACACTGTTAATTTATTCTATAGCATGTTAAGGTGAAAGTCTTTGTTAATCAATTTATGCAGTTTGATTCCCACAACTTTCGTTTTGAACAGACACGCATCGTTTGTTTCGTTACTGACCCGGAACTGTCGAGTTCACTGTAGCATCTTGACTGGATATACCCAGCACTGTGCTCAATAGTACTTCGCCAAATTTCAAAAGTTTATTTTCTACACTAATTTTAAATTAGGGGATGGGCGTTTAACCAATATTATATTATATTTTATATTATATTATTATCATTATTATAAATTATTAATAGATTATTATTATATTTAAGTTCTTGGGGCCCCTTACTGTACATTGTATACCTGCAAGTAAGAAACGTTACAACAAAAATCATTCACGATAGAAATGGTGATGATGATGTTCTGATCACGTTACTGATGGCAAGCTGCTATTACTGTTGCTGTTGCTGCTGTAGGCACTAATAACAATTAGAATTGGTTCATTGTATGAAATATGTGATATATACGGTCAGACATTTGTGGCTATTTGCACAAACGTATATATCACAAGATTTAGGTGTGGTAAATTCGACCGAATATGTCACACGTGTGTGACATTTACGTTCTGTGACATATACGGTCTAACAGTGGTCTACAGATCTAAGCATCATTCTCTGTGAATATGAAGTAGGACCGCCATGAAGTAACTAAAAATTGCTCATGCGTGGATTCACATCATAAATCAGTAAGACTTATCATGCTTAGTTTGAATAGTCATTTTTAAGCACTAGCCTACATTAATTTATCGAGGACAATAACACATAATACGAAGAGAGAAGAGAGTTTATCATTAGGTACAATTAATGAAGTACAAATATTTACCTTTTTATTTTCTGCAATAATATCTCCTGGCTTGTAATAAGTTGACTGATCTCGACACGTGAGCTGTCATTCTTCAATTGATTCAAGAAATCCGACAGTTCTGATGCCGTTGGAATATCAACAGACGTCACGTGATCAAAATATAACAACAGTATAATAAGAGCAATACATCTATCCATGATGTTGTAGTGGCAAATATTCTAATATATATATTCCAATTTCACAATCACTAAATTAAGGTGTTGTACTTAAGCTTTGGTCATATCCATTAATATAAATGAAAACCAAAGAACTTACACATTTGCTTATGTTTGATGACATACTCCCTGAGGATATTTGAATAGCCACAAGAATGATTTCCTGAGGTTAAACATTGAGTGTACATTCGTTTACATCTGTTTGTCGAACTTACTAAGATTTGCCATCACATAAATGAAATGTAGTGTGTTCAGTTACCGCGAACGTTACAGAACGTTACATAACGATACATTCGGAACTCCTCGGCCATTCGCTGCGAATAATCTCGGACATATTTAGACGCAATTTTGAAACAACCGGTGTCGAAATAAACAAATATATGATCGTGTAGGCATTGAGTGATGTTTCGTTTTTAGTCCGTACATTTTGAAACATCACTCATTGCCTTAACGATCGCATATTTGTGTAATAGATTAGATTATTCGCAGCGAATGGCCGAGGAGTTCCGAATGTATCGTTATGTAACGTTCTGTAACGTTCACGGTAACTGAACACGCTGATGGTTCAAACTAATTTACATGTACAGACATTTTGGTAACCTTTTCAGACAAGATGATTGCACCGCTGGTGTTTATTATATATCCATCATCAAATATTTGTTCGTTGGCTGCACGAAAGTCTCGAGTGAGGCATACTTTCGTGGTGTCTGGTCATGAAATTATTTCTACAGCAATTCTCCCTCCTATCACTGATTCTTAATCATGTACCTATTCCTAGATTTAAAGTTCTACATCTATTTACAGACCAAGAGTAGAACAAACTTCTGCCACAACGTGTTTCAAAATATTCACTGAAATGTGGCTTATAGTACATGTACAATACATTAAAATACACATATGTGAGCAAGTGTACACGTATAGTGCGTAAATATTGACCCCGACCTGACCTTTCACATTTACATCTAATAATTATCTATACATATCCCGACGAAAGTCAGTACCACGCCTATTCTACACTTCGGCAGCGATCGTGTTTCAACTCATAATCCTCACGGTCATTGTGTAATCGAGCATAAAGGTCAGGTCGGGGTTAATATTTACGCACAATATGTATATTTTTTCTATGATGAGAATAGCGTACTTTTCTAAAAGGAACAATAAAAACGCAATTTATATGAAATTTGTTTATTACTCAATAAATAAACTCATTTAGCTGAATACATATTTACACACACATTATAATCTATTGTAGTATAAAAAATTGCATATCAAATATTGCAACACATATTTCTATAAAAAATGTAAATAAATGTAACACACTATGAAATGAAATATGCCATGGAATCAAAATGGAGGATTTCTAGATATTGAATAATTTCAACCTTGATTAAAGGGTTTGGTCATTACACACAGACGAAATTTAAACTATTAATTCTAGGGTAGCCCGCAAGACTGTAGTAAGTACATTGCATTAAAGAGCAAGTTACTACAGTCTTGCGGGGAACCCTTTGAATTACAACCGCTAAATCAAGTTGATTCAACGAGCAACCACTCTGATCATGTAACATTCGTGAGACGTTCGGTTAGGGGGGGATGAATTTTTTGAAAAGTGAGGATGCATTTGGCAAACATATAAATCTCTTTACAAACGAAAAAAGAGAAAGTAATCTGTACAATTTTCTCACTGTTATGTATAAGACAATACAAAAGCTACATGATAAAAGAAGGAAGACGGTTTATTTAATATTGCTAAAATATAGTACATATCAAATACATGGTATGTCCCAAACATCATTGATTCTAATATCTATGTCTACTTTTAACATTTGCCCTACAATGTATTTACTTTTTAGTTCTATGATAAGAAAATTCAACGTTTGACATGTATAAAGCTATATCGAATTATTCATTATTTGAAAAAAGTCTTGTATATTTATACCAAGAATCAATTCAACAGTTAACAAGGTAACAGGTACAAATTGTAGACAGATAAACTGAGCAAGGGGAAACAATCGATAATGGCAGCGGTTCACTTTCGAACTGAAATTTAATCTGGAATCATTTCAACCGCGTGAATTAAATTTATTACAACATTTCTCTATGTTTCTGGTCATGAGAAAGGGGGACCGAAAAAATTATATACATAAATTCAGATATAGCTTTATAAACTTTAATTTATTTTAATTTAAATTGTATATTTTAATTTGCAAAAAATAATCTAGAACTCTACACTCTAAGGTGATCACCATGAATTTTTGAAAATGCATTTTAATATAAACAACCATTGAAAAAATAACATGGAAACATTGGAATATGTTAACAATTCATTGAACTCATTCCAATGTGTTTCAGATGAAGTAATTAAATATAGAGATAGAAAAAATGAAATGACGCGAAATGAGTTTCAAAAAATGACAAAATGGCAAGTTAAAACATGGCTATGGGCAGATCTATGAAAATAATATAAAAATAATGAATTTATAATTTATAACAAATAAATGAACGTACAAGTAGTATAGGCTGGTTAGGTGAGTTGACCGCTGTACATTATACTAATTAATTAAAGTGTTGATAAACCGCGCGAATGACAATCGAAATGAAACAAAATCAAGATAATATATAGTATTTCTATGTGTTGAGGCACAGGCGTTCGGCACGGCCCATAATCAAAAACACTACATGTATGACCGTGCCGGCCGTCTGTGGTAGAAACAATTTTCTCATCATATTTTGTATTAGGTTCTGGTTTATTTCTTTATTTTTTTATAAATAATATGTAACATTAAAATGTGGAGTTTTTTCTCGATAAAGTTTGCCGACACAGTCGTATAGTTATCAATTCACCATAATTATAATTTAAAGCTCGTCTAGGATAACATGAGATATTGTCTACATTGAATATAGTAGTTATCCTAAAAGAGTCATATCTGTAGGTTATTTTATGATGTTTCTTCATATAAATTCATAGAGCAAACTGCAGGTTGATAGTACGATTCTAACCATGGGATTCATATTTTGAACTAAGTCTTTTAAACATACAAGCTAATGTCTAAAACGAAATAAAGTCTTAAATAAGATATACATAATTATATATAAAGGCAAACTTAAATCCCATCTTGAAAGAACTAAGACAAAAAGAAATATATTTCATATATCTACAAAAAAATTAACAATAAATACAATGTTTTGGTATGTTTGATATCATCGTATCACAGGAAGTACAATAGTCACGTGACATTTTCCCATAAATTGTGGTCACGTGACAAAGTGTCAGCTGCCGATGTCAACAAATTTCAGATTGATAAACTCATTACTGGTTATGTCTTGTATATGTCCACGGAGCTGGTTACCGGTTCCATTTTTTCATCTTTAGCAACAAGAAACCAACTTCAAAGTAAGTTTTTGATTTGACCGGTACGCTTTTGTTGAAAATGTTCATCTAGGGTTTGTAAACCAGTTCTATATTATTTTTTTCCGCTTCAAGTTCCAAACAACAGCTTGAGAAAATTCAGATAGAGAACTGGTAACTTACTTACGTTCAATCGTTAAAAACTCGTTATTGTAATTGCAGTGGAATAAAAAAATTCAGGATTCTATTATACAAATTATAGTTGTAAGGACTGTGTGTAACTCAATTCTAAATGTACATGTAATTGTACGGAGTAATTATTGCTTAAGAGAAACGCAAGACAAAACCTAAGCCATATAAAATTATGCAATAAACATGTTGACCTGAAAATTGCAGACATTGACAACAATTTGACAATATGAAAAGTTCAATATAACCCGTACATGCGTCAACTCCGTACATCATCTGCTAAAGTCAACTCTAAGCCAATCTCATACAAGCAATGCTTTCTCCACGGTGCATAAAGTTCGAATTTCTTGGAGAAGAAGCACTACACACATTTCCGAACTCGATGTTTTCTAATAATCACTGAACACCATGATAATTTCATTTCTACCTCTATCTTTTGTAGACCTTTCTTTCTCCGTGGGTTTACAAAGTTTGAATTTCTTTTGAAAGAAAGCACTACTCACATTCACGAATTTCAGTAATCATTAAACGCCTAACAATCAGCACAGAATCTATCAGGACCAACAAACAGAAAAAACAAAACAAAAACAGAAAAAAAAACAAATAACCCAAGACGACTGATGTCATTCCTCAATGTAAATGCCAGTAAGGTATTGCATCACCTTACAGGTCGTGTTGACTGAGGTCGCTACTTTCCATGGGTGTTCAGTGATTCAACAAACCGGACTTATCAACAAAGATCGCTACTCCAAAGATGCCGGTGATGCATCGCATCGACTTACAGGCCATTTTGACTGAGGTCGCTACTCTTTATAGAGGCCAGTGATGTACTACTTCGAAAAGGAGGCCGCGTTGACTGAAGTCGTTGCATTCCTTTGGTATCAAATGATGCATTAACCATAGAAGTATCCTCACGTCGCAACCGTTAGTAGATGGTTAAGTAACATCATTCAGAAATACAGTCTATAAATTAATATCATAATCTGAAATATAAAGAAAATATACGTTATATATACAGCATTTAGTGGAAATTTCCTCAACAAAATAATGTGTGAGACACAGCTAATGTAAACATGTATTTCATGCAGATCACAGCTTAAAATAGTAAGCTATGGTAAATGCTTAAAAATTATATTGTCATTCATAACATAATAATGTTACTAACAGGAAACAACATTTAATAAAACAGTTACTATTTTTCTCCGTTTTAATTTATAGCAACATCATTGTGCAGCTTAAACTCGATTATAATTTGAAGTAGACAAAACTTGTATAATCAACAAAGTTACGAAAAAGGTACGATGTAAAAATAAGAATGGCATGATGATCGATGTGTGCCTTGTAGGCGAAGCACGAAAGAAGGTTTTTTTAGCTTGCAAGAAAACTTAAAGTAGCCATAACTGACCTCTCACTAATGTTGGCGTTATACTTCCACTTCCCAAGAAATCTGTCCCTTCACCATCAGAATAACCATCTAAAAATTCAAATGCTTCTTGTGTAACAACATTACCTGAAATTGCAAGAATATAAAACATTAGTTTCGCATTCTTGTGTTCAATTCAACATTCGTATTTAAGTACATAAGCATTTATAATGACATTTATGCATTTAACGTTTTTGCTTTACATATCATATTCAAGTGGACTGAGCATGACATTGCGTTTATTTCAGTGAATGCGTTTTGCTCAAATGTATTTAAATCGCAAGATGTTTAAAATCCACAGTTCAAATACGTAATTTAGATTGTGTTTTACATGAACATTGGAAATGAGGTAGGTTATCTTATGAAAACACATAATTCTTTGTAGCAAACAGTATCACTATCAGAAAGAAAATTGACTTTTACTGGTCATTTACCTTTTCTATCAGAGAGTTTGGGTTTTATCTTGCTGAACATTGTTATGTCAAAATGTTAGCCATGCTTGCATGATGGTGCAAATTAATTTGATTCTTTAAAAACATGAAAATGATAGACGTTATTATTAGAAAGATCTGGCGATAATCTAACCACACAATTTAGAAGGATTTACGACTAAAATCAGTCGTTAGGCGCTTGATAATACGGACCCTTGATGTTTGTTCATGATTAAAACCAACCAAACACTCGATGTTTGCAAGGATAATATTCATGAAAGCTTGTACCTTCATCTCTGGTGTGAAATATTTTAACACATTAATTGTTCAACTGTTAGCCCAACTCATACAAATATAAACATATCAAAACTATATACATGTTCTAATAAATTTATCTACATGTAAAATATTGTTGCGTATTTCAACTGTTGCAACTCCCGTGTATAACAACCGCGTATTAATATTGTCTTCATCGCCTTTAACAGTATTCAAGAAAGATAACTCCTCCGACCATCGATAATGAATTTCTATCAGGGGAGAGAACCAATTAATCACTAGTCTTCCTAATCGGAATAGGGTAACAATTGACTGATAATGTCTTACGTTCCTAATTTTAAAACAATCAGTGACACATGTGGCGGACAATTAATCTTATATCATTTCTGGAATCCATGACCCTTATTTATATTATAAATTATTGAAAAGATACAGCTAATTAAAAGTCAGTGACATTAACCACTTGGCCACGGAGGCATGTAATGTTTTAAAGAATCAATAAAATCTGCAATACTCACCATCTTGGTCGGTGACGGTTGAACCCCTTCTAGATCTACGCCTACTTTTAGCACTCTGAGGTCTACTTGACCTAGAATGATTTCCGGTAGAGGTCGCCACCGGACCATCCGCAATGTCTAATGGCGGAACGTCCATATCTTGAAGTTTTTCCAACTTTTTGGAAACTTCGGCATGAAATGCTTCCTTTGAAACTGGCGTTTCATTTATATTGCCGCTAATACTTTGTCTGGTAATATATGTGGCTTTAGGTGTGTCAGCAAGAGCCGCCATCTTAGCGACGGCGGAACTTTCATACTTAGATGGTTTTCCAACGTAGTTGTAAGGTCTTACATTTAAATCACTAGGTTCACCATTGTCACCGATGAAACCTTTATTATCATGTAAGTGATCACTATTAAATATAAAATCATCTATTCTTTTATGAGCATCTCGCTCATTCTCCTTATTGCGTTCTCGTTCACGCTCCAATGCACGTAGTTTTGCGCTATCAGTGGCTGACTCAGTCATTTCTCCTCCATTGATTTGATTTGATTGTGTTTGTGTCTCTTCACGATTTTGCTTAGGTGGAGGAGGGGCTGGCTTTTTAGGCCTATGAACGTCAGCTACAGTTGTTCTTTCACCTTGTAGTTCACGTTCGCTGCTTTGACTTCTTTTAGGGCGTCTTTCCTCTTTATCGTCTGTACTATTTTGTGATTCTCTATCGAAAGGTGTCTCTTTACGTTGTTTTCTATTTTTAGGTCTTCGGGTAGAATGTAATGTGACGTCACTTTGTGAACGTTTGACTTTTTTCCCGGTTCTTCTGACCTCACGTTCTCTGTACCGATCCAGATATTGTTCTTCTTGTTGTTCAGGATAGCTAACTAACATTGCACGTGAATTACTGATATCTGAAATTAAATGTAAATTTTATATCAAATGTTGTAAAATATAGTTAATAATCATGTCTTGTTTTCCAACATGACCTGTGGTGTCCAAACAAGGGGATTTCATATGTATGTACATTTAAAATCTTTAATATTTGAATATAACTGTCGAACTACTGTAGTTTGAGATAAAAACAATTGCCATGAAAACTGTTTTTTAAATCATTCTGGTATAGCCACGAGAGTTCATAATTTACTAAACGAACATACATTTACATTCATAATGCCATGATAAATATGGTTGTTTCAATTTACAATTTGTTAAAAGCGTATAAATGATATTTCGACCTTTGAGCGAAATGGGACTGTAAACGGCCATGAAATATGATGCAAAGTGGTCAAAAAGGAGTTTATCAAAACTTTTTATACAAAAATGGTATTTTTGGACATAAGTGTGAAATAACACACGGACAATCACATGCGTCATGTTTTAGCGATTTATGAGGAAAGTGTGATATGAAAGCGTGCTTTATCAGTTCTTATTTATCTAAATAGGAAAATATAGCGTGTTTGTAAGTAATTGCCAATAACAGTAGAGATGCTGGGAAATAGAAATACTTTACTTAAACTGTAAGTCTGGTTTGATTATAACAGACACCTACACGACCATCCGTTGTACAATGAACACTATACCACGGATGGATATATTTATATGCATTCTACAGTAACATATTATCTTAACATGTTGATGTTTGAAGAAAAAAACAACAGAAATATTAGATCATAGCACACTTACATTATTTTGTCATTAAAAGATTCGTGGAATGCTACAGATTATACAACGAATGACTTTGTTGTTTGACATGTTTGTATTATTGTTACAAATTTATATTTTGGCTACCAGCATAATACATAATAGAAATCATTAAAGTTTAAATGTTTATCCGTAACTTTAAAAAAATCCCGTTTGAATTATAGTTGTATACATGTATATCCCTTTAAGATACAGACCTTCATTTTTTTACAGTCGCTATTCCTTATGCCTCTTATGTATAGTTTCAGGGGAATACTCATCGTCGGTTATCCCACGAAACATTGCTCCGCTATGCTGCGTTATGTACCGTGGGCCATTTGGTATATATCTCTCTATTTGGAAATCTCGTAATCAAGAATAATTTATGAGGCAATTCCGCAAGGAAACCACTGCGGAAAACTAGCTGTGGTAGCGTCTATGTAATATCAAAAATAATTCAATAATTCTTGCTGAAAGCTGAGTATGTATGTCGAGAATAGGTGTGAAATAAATAGTTTATGACAGAAAAGGATTTTACTCTTAGTAACAAATGATAAAATGGTGGAAACAGAAAACCTAATCTCAAGTAGAAAGTTATTATAATACGAATAGAGAAGTTAACATTAATATATTAGAATTGACGTCAACGTGCTTTAATTTTAGACAACATTTTCTCACGTGACATTTCAACTGTTATCAAAAATCGTAACATTATTAATTTAATAACCATACGTACGCCCATTTAATCTATCCTCGTATTTTGACCTATATATTCTTCCTGTATGCAAATTAAATTTGTCACATTCCTTACGTGCGTAATACTTCTAAGCTATTTGTTGTAAATTTTAAAATGTTGTAATTTAAAATCTAAATATTTTGATAAATTCGACCGCATCACTTATTGTATTGCATTTAAGTGGAGTTAATTTTCCCTCCTGTATAAACTGACAAGGTAGTAAGTCTATGTAAATATTTTCCTTTATAACACGCACTTATATAAAGCTGTCTTTTGAGGCAAGTGGCGTCGTTTTAAGATACAATATTACGGCAATGTTACTACGCAATGCCCTGGATATAGATAAAGTTTAGTGCAGTTATTCCTTTGTCACACGTTTTCATCAAACTACTATTTTCACTTAGGAGGCGATGTATATACATGTATATGTACTCTAAAACGTGTTTCCTTTATTTCACACATTTAGTAATTTAGATAAAGAAGTAATGGCGTCGAACAAGCTACAACCTATACGACAACTTGTCATAGATACTGCCCTGTTTTGTTTTTTATGTATATTACACTATTTAACTAGTTTTAGTACCAACAGCTTCTCAAAATGAGTAACGTCTAGATCTATAATTGCTTTCAAGCCACTGAAACAAGAGTCCCTTAATTCGTTGAAATACGCATAAAAACATCGTCGGCAACCGCAGTACTTTCTTCCGTTACACTCCATACGTAGCATCGCGGAGTAATTTATCGTGGGATAACCGACGACGGCATAAAAAACAAATGTTTCTTTTAGTAAATTGAAAAAAAAACAATTAAAAACGGCTCCGCGCGCATTAATGTGTACGAATTGTAACCATACTTTTATTATAATATTTCATATAAGGTGTGAATATGTCTACGGATGACTATAAATGTGAATAGGGACGTGCTATTTTTTATCATAAGTTGCAGACCCTGTTGTCAGTGCTTTTAATGGCCATTTTTCAATCCTGTCACTGAATCCAGTGATATAAGACTGATGTCAGCCTTTGGCAAACGTATGTGTTTATATAGGACAGGTATTTGCTTTTCTTCGACTGAACAGCCGAGACTTTTATCAAATATTGTTGAAAGAATGGCGCAGAACAAAAAATGAGAAGCAATTTTGACCAAGCAATGTGCATTAGCAAAACTCAAATTGATGGCAAATTTTTCATAAAGGACATAAATATCATCCACAATGATGAAAAATGGATTTACTGGTGCCCATATTGGTTGATGCTAAATGAAGCTGACGCAATTCTTGTAACAAATCAAACGGTCATGTAATAAACATTGTAAGCTCGATTGAAGCAAAACAATAGAGAACAGAATATACGATCTAATAAATCGTAAATATTAAGTGCAGGGAAATTGAGTGAATAAAATTTACGAGTTATATGATAAAGGCTATTGTTCCAAAATAATTTGAAACTCATAAAATGATGGCAATAATTTTGTACAAACAATGAAACAGTTTGAGAGCGTTGATATGATTTTATTCTGACGTGCATGGGAAACACTTCTGTGATCAGGACAGTCTTGATACATTTATATGTATAGCCATACCTGCTTTCTATTATCGAACATTCAATTAGCCTAATGTTATCACCTTGGTAATGTGAATACACACAACATTGACTGAGGGTGATACAAATCGGTAGCACGGTGTAACGAGTCAATCTTTTGATCTAAAAGTCGTACGTATACGATTCCAATGCCGAACCCACAAACATGGTACTAACGGCGAATACTTTCAACGAGCATTATTAGTCCGACCTTTGTATCAAGTAGAAAAGTTGTTAATCACAGACGGAGGTAGTCAAAACAGGTTATAAGCATAGAGGTAGAGAATTGTGCCATTCCAAAGAAAGTTAGTATTATTCATGTATACATGTATAGTTCAATTGGCCGAAAATATTAGCAATTTACTATTTACTAGGCCCTCACATCCGTCTGTTACTGTCAACCTCTCTACATGATTATGAATCTGTGGTAGGAGGGATAATGGCCGTAAAAATTATTTCATGACTAAGCTCTATGAAATTATGCCCTGATCAGGAATCGACCCATGTCTCCTCGAACAGTAAATTTGAGTGCCATCGACTGAGCTAGCCTGACGGGCGGTGGATGAAATTTCTGTCAAATGATATAATTATATTATTAAACAGTATTTCTTTTTATAGAATAAGGTTATCAATTTCTTTTTATAGAATAAGGTTATCAATTACATAATGTATCAGTTAATTTATTTAAGATGAACTTGATAATTGTGACATGATGACCATGTCAGTCGGAAATAGTTCTAATAATCCTTTTAAAACCCTTAGTAATGTCATGATATACAGTTCAACGGTAGGTTAGGCTACCGGTATAACATGTCCAAATACAGATGGAAGATTTCTGACGAGGCTACGTTGTTTGGGTGAAAGAATCTAGCGTTCCAGATGTGATCAGACTTGGACAATGTCATATCTAGACGTATACAAGATAGTTTAGTTGTTTAGCTGACTGTTTACAGGATTTACAATGGCCCTGTTTCACAAAATTATGATTGTTTCAGCCAGAAGCAATAAAAAAGCATCGATTGATTTCTCACTACGCTCGAGCATTGTGGGTATTACAAATGTAATATTTTCATAATATCGGATGTGTACATGCAAAAGGTATTTCTTAAGCCAAATACATGCTTGTATATAACTAAAATGCATTTATTGAAAAGGTTTAAATAACGACAGTTTTCAGCTCAGCCATCAAATTGTAGTTAAAACGTACCTCTAAAAAGATCGTAGTTATACGGGTAAGAGATTATCACTGTATCAATGTTTTGCCCGAAATGCTTTCTGTTTTATAGAAAACGGTATATATGGCTTAACTGCACTAACAAGGTCAAGATTAACTGTAATACGTAACTTATGAATTAGTCTCATCGACATGAAATTATCATAATGTACTTTGTATCTCTTTAGCCTAATACAAGAGTAACAAAAAAAAATAAAGAATCCGGGTCGGAAGCGCAGTAGGTAGCGCGCCTGGATTTCGAATCTAGTGTCCAGAAGAGGGTACGGGTTCGAATCCCATCCGGGGAGGTTACACCCTTCCTTGAAAATTTGACAATTATGTCAATTTTCCTCCATTAATAAGCAATATGGAAAAGTGTCCGGCCTTGTGGAAGGGTAATGAGTACTTGTTATAGACAATGGTCCAGATAAGCTAGGTTAGGTGCGCTTGACGCCGTTATATGATCTATACAATGTGTTGCTACGGCGTTAAACCCAACAAAATAAATAAATTAATTAATAAAATCTAAAAAGAAACGTATCATTTCAGTCCTAGAATTGTCATATTATACGTACCTCTATAAGGGTCATAGTTATAGGGATAAGAGTATAGATCCATGTAGCTTCCAGATCTAGCTATTCTGTATTCCGAATCATACATGGATGGTACCACTTGTTGGCTATGATAAATACGACTCATGTTAGCACCTTGATATATCATGTGTCCACCAGGGGGCACTGTGAATAGATGAATTATAATATTGAGAAAACTTGCTCATATGATAATTATTGATTAGGATAAACAATACACCTAGCTAAACAAGAAAACTGTTTTACAACAAATGCATAGACTGGGAAAATGTAGGAACTTTGATTAAATACATATTTATTGAATCCTCCATTATGGAGACAATAACATACTGTTGAATACTGTTGAAGATGATCTAATGATATAAATAATAATAACAATAATGATAATATTGACAAAGACACTGACGATGATGAGGATAACAAATATGATGCCGACGATAATGATAATTATGATGATGATGACGACGACTTTAATGATGATGATGATTATGATAATGATGATGATAATAATGAAGATGACCATGATGATGATGATGATGATCAAGATAATAATAGCAAATATGGTCTTTTCTACGTCTCCGTTAATAACATAGTGCAGTTAAATTTCTCTAAATACATGTACATGAAAATGTAACGTTTTACTACATTTTTACATTTTCTCTGACTCGAGGGATTGTCGTATGGTATCACTATCTGGCTATAACCAAATTTTTATTGCATTATTAAGTTATACTTCAAAGTGAAAGTCACGTAGGTAATCAGTCAAATAAAAACTTGATTCATTCAGACAATACAATGAATTTTCACACCTGAAAACTTTTCATTTTCTTTTCAAATTAAGCGTAGCCAATAAAAATGAAAGAAATTAATTCAAATGCTGATACCATATACTGTCAGTAACAGTTTCAAATGTAAGTAAGATTTCGATAGGCAGAACATGGCTAACTAGTAGGATTTTAAGGTTATCAGTAATTTTCGTTAAAGCTACCAGGCCAGATTTTGCCATCCCTCTAGTGGCTAATGATACATCGCAGACGTAGATGTTGAAATTTGGGGGGGGGATTCAATTACGTTTTCCAGACTTCCTGGAAGGTTTCCTGATAAAAAATATATTCCAGTTGATCCAATTCAGCCAATATGTAATGAATATCAAAAGATTAAAAGATACGAGTACTTCTGAACCTGTTTATAGAGTAAATTAAATAAGAAAATGTGGATTAGGAATAAACATGTTCAAACAACAATAACATAATAATTATAGTTCGCACAAAATAACAAAACTTGTTTATGTAAACATTAAAATGAAATAATTCATTTCAGAGGTAAGCAGCATTGGAAATAAAAGTTCTGTAACTCATTTTAACAAAATTAGCATGGCGGATAAACCACGACCCCTAGGTCAATCATGCTTGTAATGGCCTGTAGACTGCTTTACCATTACCCCAACAAGACTCTCATAAAACATATTGAAATTATATATTCTATTGTCATCTTGAGCATCCCATGTCGTGGATTAGTTCATTGTATTGTTTATATAAATAGTGTTTTGTTTTATATGTACGAACTATATCTAATGTAGCTCAGTATTTAATCTATCCAGTTGTTGAACATGAGTCTACAAATTGATCTATCAATAGCAACAATACACCGATTATAAAGATCGGCCAATTTATCGAATCACTAAACTATAACTACGCAGGTACATAACTTACCAGCGGGAAGACCAGGTTGATCTATAGGGCGAGTATTAGGCTTTCTTTTCATATCACTATAAGCCTGTGACGGTACCCCAGAGTACAATGATGGTGCACCAAACCATAAACTATTACTACCAACTTTTGGAAGACGTGGATCGTGTCTTGGGTCATTTCTGGGATCAAATCGTGGATCCATTCTAGGGTCTATTCTCGGATCAATTCTAGGGTCCAATCTAGGGTCCAGTCTGGGATCTGCCATAAGTCTAGGATCACCATGTTTTTGTTGAGGTGGTCCACTGTTCTTACTAAGACTAGTGTCCGGTGTTAGATGTCGATGATGAAATGGTTTCTCTGACTTTCTTAATGCTCTACGTCTCCTGAAAATATACATTCATTATATTAATGTCGGTGAATAAATAACAACCTTTAAGTTTTATCTAAATTTTGAACCGGTAACTAACTTAGAATGCAACTTTTCTATTCAGAAGATATGATTATGATTCCAATGTCATTCCATGAACAGGTAGCGAGTTTCGACGTTCAACATTTCGACTCATAAACAAAATTAACTGTTAATGATCATACTAGGAACTGGTAGTCAGTTTCACATTCATGGCATTGTATCAAACCAATAATGAACTACCCGGGTCGGTAGCGCAGTTGGTAGCGCATCGAGATTTGGAATCTCGTGTTCCGAAGGGGGTACCAGTTCCAATCCCACCCGGGGAGGCTTAATCGTCAATTTTCCTCTTTTGATAAGATATATGGAAAAGTTTCTGTCCTTGTAAAAGGGAATGTGAGTATTGGTTATAGACAAGGGTCAAGGAAAGCTAGTTTAGGTGCGCTAAATCCAATAAAAATAAAAATAAAATAAAGAAATAAACAAAAATGAACTGCTGTAAGTCAATCAAGTAACTTACTTCGCGCTAAAATTACACAAGCAGCTCTCGTAATTTCTTTGCAATCCAAAAACATATCTGCGTACCTCAGGTCGGAACTCCTCGGGAATTAACTGAGAATTCGTTTAATGAATTGTCGAGGTATTCCGAATGGTCGGTAACATAGACTCTAGTCTTAGGAATAAATTGATAATTAAATATATTGATAAAGTCAGATATAAATCTAATTACTTTAAATTAATTTTGTATATAGTTCCTCTTTGATTCTGAACTTTTGAATTCAACACAAACCTAATTTACATTTAGTATACATGTATTTGGTAATTATGTATACTTGAATCGCATACATCCAAGACATAGGAAGTGTTCAGTTTTTGTCAGATTTTATATACATATAATATACTTTAAAGTTGGCGCAAACGTCTTCTAAAAGTACAAGACAAGATCATATGTGGATCAAAATAAAGAGTCACTGAGGTAGGGACCACCATAGAGATATTGACTTTTATCTTTGATCTCCAAGTTTTCAATAAAAATTGCTAAAAATGTCCTCTATCCTTGCTAAATATTAAAAAAAAGTTGCCTTTTTTATTTGACACCCCCTCCCCTGTTTATCTTGCAAATAGGATCCTATGCAAGTAATAGCAATTTACGCCCGACACATTGAAACAAATCTTAATTCGCTCCTATCGCCAGTTTCAATGCAAGCATATGTTTAATTAATAATTATCCTATCGATTAATGTGATGAAATAAATTTATTAAGTCATTGTTTAGAAAGCTCTGATCACGTGCAATGGAGACAAAAAACATGATTTTTAGGATCAAGATATAATGCAACATATGTTCAAGTTGTAAATAATAAATGACGATCACTAGCATATGTTGCCAGGTTTTGTTATCAAATAATACAATCAACAGTGTATGCTACATTTAGTATAATCTAATTCATTTTAAGGCTATTTCTTTATCCAATCTTTATTCCATAGGTATATATTTAATTACAGATCTCAACTTGATTATTAACTTAAAGCCACTATATGAAGATAAAAAAAATATATTCATCAACAATAGACTTTAAAGAACAGAACAGAACAGAACAGAACAGATACTTTATTAAAGGGCTTGAGCAATGCTCATCACCCAAATAAATACAATACACATATATATACAATTACATACGACACGTCAACATATTTTAACATAAACATACAAAAGGAGGGGAAAATTACAGATAAATAATCAGTATTCAATAAAAGAATTTTAGGATAATAGGTCTGTTTCACAAACATGAAGTTATCAGTAAATTACATGTACATGCATAAGAGACACAATTAACTGTTCAAATCATTCTGCTTTCTAAATTTGAATTCGACTAAGTGTCCATTTCTTAAAAAAGTGGGGTACTTTTATAAGAGCACACTGTATTCATTTATATGCTTAATTTCAATATACCTGATCAAAGATATCTTTAAAGCTTAATTATGTAATTTGGATCAAGTTCTTTTCATTAACAAGACTTCATCTTAAACATACAGTGATCAAAACTTATGTTTTAAAAAATTTACAACCAAATTCTACTTTCGGTTTTGATCTACTTTCGCTTTGAAGAGCAATAAATAACATACATATATGTACGCAATATTTGCATTTAATCAAAAAACCTTGTTCATTAGAGGTTTTTAAAACAGATAAATTTTCTTAGCAGTACAAAAACAGTGTAACTTTTAAAAATGGGGCTTTAAAATGGAGTACACGTCCGTAGACAAACCATACGCGCGTACGTCTAACCACTATATATGCCTACGTGCACACTCGGTTCCGTAACAATCTGCCATTATATGAGACTTGTTCATTACAAAATCTGCGAGCTTCAAGTAACCAATAACACTACAGAATGAGTGACACAGCATTTTCTGTTAGTGTATTTTACATTGGCCTTATTTTTCAATATACTCTCTTAAAATCTTATATTTACAGCATGTAATGGTGGGTAACTTGAATGCATTAATTTGCATTCAACTCTATAACGCCCTTCTTAATGTATTTTAATGAAATAGTTCAATTAAAAAATCGAATTTGACACTATGCTATTAAATATTGAGTTATTCATCAAGACAATAAATTATTCAATCATTATTGATTTGAGCGATAATTTTGCAATTCAATAAAAACTCTAGAAGAATATTAATCATTAACACATATAAGCAATCTGAACACTGAGAAATTTGAAAGTCCCATGGTTGACAGTTTTCTGCACCGGTACTTAAAGGTCGAGCATTTATTTTTTAAACTTGAGAAATGATTATTTTTCTATCGATAGCACAAACCCAATTGTATTGCTGCATTAATTATTGTAACTAAATTTATTATACACGTATGTCAATAGTCTCGATGGTATGTTAGACCGCATATGTCACAAAACGTATATGTCACAAAACGTATATGTCACGTGATGACATATTCGGTCCAGAAATATTCGGTCGAAAATATCACAACATTGGGACATATAAAGTGACATATTCGTTTGGAATTCGCTTTTCCACGCTCATCAAATGTCAAAAATGTCTAAAAGATGAAAACAGCAACATATTTGTCAAATGAGTATATAACACAGAGAAGCGAAGCAACTAAAATAGTCATTATCAAGTGTTATCCCACGACGAAAACCTAGCTTGGTAGAGTTATTGTGTTGGATCCTATCTCGGATGGTAATTGTTTATTTTCTGCTGCATCGCACCAATTAAGTAAACTTATACAGAGACACGAGCACTCGACGTGAAGAAGCAATTCATCATACTATTGAGCACAGATCCTTTTTATTTACGTTTGTTAATAATTAAACATTACATGGTGGGGTGTTCCTTAAACTACGTTTGATAGCAAAATTGTGACGACGATATTACTTTTTACCTGTTAGCTGTCACATGATTTTAAAAGCATGAAGTTAGAATATATGTTTAATGTTGTGTTGCTCTTAAAAAGTTATTTCATTATCTTGTTTAAAAAAAATAAAAAAAGTTATTTTACATGTAATAATGTGATGTTTTATAACTATTCAAGTTAAGATTTGTTGTTTATTGATTTATAAAACTGATCCTAATGTTGTTTATTTTACTCAAAAACTCTATGTAAGTTCCTCGTCTACCGTAAAATTTCGATTAAACGCCCCAGAACACTTTTTAAAATGCGTCAATTAAAAAGAGTACAAAAATCCAAACAGGGGCGTTTATAAGAGTACATAAAAAGGTAAATAATTAGGCAATTGTACTCGGTATTAACCGATTACATCCGTGTCAAAAAGCGATATGAAACGCGATCTACCTTAATGTCGGTAACGTCTTTGACATGTCTGATTTAAATACTCCATTATCAAAAGTGAGTACAGAAAAACATATACTGTACTGAATATTTAAATCAGCTGGTAGATGTATGGGCGACTGACATTTGATTAAATGAATGTATAAATATAATTCACGTACATTAATTAGTAAATAATGTTACCATCTATATACAACCCCTTCCCAAGGCCTTTCCCATATTGTCCCATACATGGAACCAGAGATCCTCAGCAACAGCACTGAG
The DNA here is from genome assembly GCA_025267735.1 of Mactra quadrangularis. Classification (NCBI taxonomy): domain Eukaryota; kingdom Metazoa; phylum Mollusca; class Bivalvia; order Venerida; family Mactridae; genus Mactra; species Mactra quadrangularis. Next base: position 22,066,847 of record CM046303.1, read on the forward strand.
GAGCTCAGGGGAGCGGAACTCCCCCAGCAAGGGGGAGAACTACTCGACCCTTCGTTTCCCACCCAGGGAAACGGGTTTTCAACTCGAGAGAGCCGAACACAAAAATCGCTTTAATTCCGTAGAAAACAGAGTTAAAACGATTCGAAAAGCAGATCCCTGATAAAAGGGAGACTACTTTTCAAAAATTGTCCCTTGAGGGGACTGTGTATTTAACTCTAAAGAGCCAAACACAAAAAATGTGCCTCAATACCGTAAAAAACGGAACCAACGCACTTGGGTTTACACCGAATTACAACATGAAAACCTTGAATCCTTATACACAATATTAATGACAATAACTTGGTTTGTAGCAAAAGCACACGCCTAAAGTTTTAAACATGTTGAGTAAATAAAAACGAACATTTCATGTATCTAAAACTTCTCTGGAAACATGAATATGTTTTATGCTGTATAAAATATATTTTTATATTGAAATTATTATTGTCATAACGAAGATTTAGGTATCAAGCACGAAAGATAAAGAAATGTGAGTAGAAATTATCCTCTCATGTCTATATAATTTGTGTACAGTAGAATGATCAATAAGGCCCCTAAGGGCTTTTACAGGCATTACAATACATATTCTCAACATTTTCTCACTAAATAATATGAACAAGGATAATAAAAGTTAGTTTTATTAATTTTATTGCATTTATACATTTTATAAACACGAAAAAACTGTTCCCCATTTTATATGAATATTTAGGGGTCGGAAGTTAGTAAATATAAAGGGACTCTTATCATTACATATATGTCAGCTAACCGCAACGATATTAGGACCCGTAATAGCGCAGTTGGTTAAGGCGACGGAAACTGATCAACATGAAACTATTCAAAACCAAATATTGGTGGTTAAAGCCCATTCACTGCCATAATATTTACTTTTTATTATTTTTTTTATCATATCAATACGTAATACTACATTAACAAGTTTAATGCATAGAAACATGTACTAAAAAAAATCATAAATAAAAAGCAACTTTATTTGACACTTTTTTGAATACTTTTCCTATAGATGTGTTGAATTTCATTTTAAAACAAAAATGAATTATTCCAGTTTATTTAGGCCAAATTAACTAATAAGTAAAATCAAATATACTGACTTATTCAGGATAATTTCACGAGCATGCGTGACAACTAAGAATGTGATTTTCGTATGAAATGTGTGATATAAATGTATACGGTCAGACATTTATTGCAAATTTGCATAAACGTATATATCACACGATATATGTGTGATACATTTGACCGAATATGTCACACACGTGTGACATTTACGTTATGTGATATATACGGTCTAACAATGGTATAATTCCCATTATATCAGCGAATTAATTATATGTTTTAGTCATTGGCTAAATTTTATGAAGTAAAAATATAAAGAATATGAAAACAAACGACTGTGAAAGCGATTTGGAACACGAAACCAGGAAGTGTCGATTGATTGATACAGACTTGGCTCATTGTCAAATCTTTTACGTACAATGATATAGAATATGCAAGCACTTTGTATAATATAATTTTATGGTTCCCTTGATTTGGTGATTATGATAAAAAACAAATATATAAACCATGCATTGGTCTATTTTGAAATAAGGAATAATAATTCTACGTCAATATACCGAATACTGTTATTACGAAATCATTCTTAACTGAAGTTTAAGAACGCCTGCAATGGTTGCTAGAGAAAACCATGACAAATCATTATAGAAAAAATTATTTATAATACTTTCTTTTAGAGATGATGTAAGTTTTGTCATGTGTAGGCAAATGATTTACTTTCAAAGTTGTACATAAATACAAGTCTATTCGCTGTGGTTTCAATATCATTTTACTGCAAATTTTATGATTTTTTTTATAATACAACATCTAACGACAGTACTCAATGTTGTTGTTTTTTCACGATTTGACGAGAATTCTGTTAAGTTAAATAACATCTGTGATGTCGCAGACAAAGTGTCGAAAATCCGTTAATTATGTAACTGTATGTGAGCAAAAATACCAAAACGAAGAAAAAAAATCTTTGATGATTCTTTTTATAATAAAAAGTTAAATATAGTATGGTCTCTAGAACTCTGAAACCATATCATCATCTTTTAAGCGTCAAACTATTGTAATAGCGACCAACACCAATGTGTTCCGCATATAAAATGTTATGTTCATTATAAATACAGTAAAACCAGACTTACCTTACACAACAATATAGAATAGACGCAAGTATAGTAAGGAATACTATAACACCGGCTACAGAACCAGCTATCACTGCTGTTAATGTATCACCTGTAAGAGCCATCTGTTTTATTTAATAATCTGAAAATATATAATGAATTACAGTTAAAACCTTATAAAGTGCGGTTTAAAGTCTGCTACCATGTACATGTTCAGACAACTGTACTGATTGTGAAATCACATACAGACAAGTAAGTCCTCACATACAGGCAAGTAAGTGCTCACATACAGGCAAGTAAGTCCTCACATACAGGCGGAACCCGGCGTACGCCCCCACGCATAGCATGCAATATGTTACAAGGCTAGGAGTACAGAAATACATTGTACAATTTAAAACAATTTCTTCTCACTATTGTAATATTTTACCATGATCCAACGTTTTTTAGAAATTATATGATATAAATCTAGATGCTTTATACTGTATACTCTGAGAAAGGATAGTTGATGCTCTGGAAATGTGCCTGAATCCATTAGAAATAACCAAAATCCAGGAATTTCGGGGTTCGCCGGTCACCTGGACCCCTGGTCAGGGCTTTGCCCTGGACTATTCAAGGCCTTTACGATCCCCTTTTACCACATTTTGCTAGGTCATTTTGCGCCCCCTCTAACTAGAATTTTCCGCTCAAACTAGAAATCCTGGATCCGCCTATGTGTGCTTATATAAAGAATGGTGAAAATAACACTCTACATGATACGAGGTAGGGAGAAGTAACGCCCAAAAATGTCATAGATATACCTGGAGATATACACGTATATGGATAGTAATTCGAGACCGTCTGTAATGTTATAAATATGCTAGACTGTTCTATTTTTGTCAACAATGACCGAACAGTTAGATATTTTAGTCACAAATTTAACTTTCATGGCTAATTAAGACATTGTTGTCAACTTCACGCGTCGATTCTCGATTCAAAATGGACGAGTTTTCTGCGAACGATAAAGTTAGTACAGATAGTAAGCTCCGCATTCAACTTACCGGTTCCAACCAACAATAAACTTTTGAAATTCAAACACTGAAATGCAACAAACCAATTTGCCGAATATTTTTAGCTGGCGATTTATTAAACTTTTAATAATCACAATAAAAGAAATTTCTGTTGTCCCCAGTTCTAATCAATAAAGATACATGTTCTAGGTGAATTAAAAGTTGATCGCTTAAAATAGTCCTATAAGCATTTTTATTATCGGGGGTATGCATGGCCCCAAATACACAACAAACTATACATTCTGAATTCGACGGAGAATTTAAAACAAAACGAAAACAAGCGAAAAAAAACATTTTCTAACACATTTCAAGCGAAACATATCCAATATTCTTTGATAAGAATAATTTATTATAATAACAAGTCAAAGAATGTTTGCACTATATTTATATCCATTTCCTTTGATTTGAAATAAATATTTATAAAGTAATTATCGCAACGCTAAACTCTATCAATGTTATGGAAATTAAACCTGCATAAATAAAATCCAATGGTTTTTAATCACCTTTTTCAAATTGCAAGCGAAGTATACAAAATGTACGTTACTTGTTAAGATCATTTGTTCATAACAATAGAGCGGCTGACAGCAATCTTTCATTTATACTTTTTACATTTCTATTCTAGTCTAACTCTTGTTTCAGAAGTTTTGCATTGTATTCTTATCAGATGAAATTATGTTACAAATTCATCTAAATTTGATACATGGGCGTTTCATCTCTATCTTTTTTTATTAAATTTTCGATACTATGGAAAACCGTTGTGGACATGCTGCTTGTTAAAGTTTGCCATACTGAAGACAATAATGGACATTATAAGTATATCAAATATCATACATGCTTATCATGATATGTCAATTTCTGAACTTGGTTTGTCTATATAAAATATTTAGAGTATACTAAATATAAATTGTAATAGTAAAGTATTCAAGCTGTATAAAGTACAAGATATGAAACGCAGATATGACGAAATTAAAGTTCACATTATCTTCAAAACGTGTGTTAGACTTCAATACCATACCACTCTCGTACCTAGAGGTTATCTCTCTGGCCACTTTTACTAAATTATATTAGCTTGATTGTGAAAAGAGTTATTACGACATTGATTTATCACTTCCGAGCCCATTTCTTGGTCACCCAGTGCTGAGCTATTAGGATAAAGTTTCGTGCTCATGGAACCTACGGAGTAGATTCTCGATCTAATCTTGATATCCTCTGGGTACGAGAACGCTACTTTAAATGTTGCTGTATAACAATCATAGCTTCTATAAAATTGCTACATCTAGAAACTAGAAACAGTTTGGTACTTTTTTTCTAAATAATCAAAGTACTGTAGAGCCACAATATTGTTAAAATCATTTCTTAATCATGAGTGATCGTAATTACAATGAAGTGACTTCGATCAATTGAAAGAATGATTGGAAGGAACCAGGAAGTGGATTCAAAAACTAATTAATCACGTGCAACTTGATGTATGATTAAACCGAACACCACACAACAGTTGACATATGTTTGAATGATACTCACGCATGTTTTTATAAAGAACGTTAATTAATTGAGACATTTTTTACTTGTTTAATCTGTATGTGATCATATAATTAAATTACTGTCTTAATTAATTATTTATCTACTGTATAAAATCAATATGCACGTAATTGTACCGTGTTGTATAAACTATAGACTGTCTGCACGCTGTTACCGCGAGATTTCGCGTTGCATCCGGTCAGTGAAAGAATGAAGTACTTGCAAAACAAAGTCTCTACAATCCATGTAGAATCGAGTACTTCGCTGTTTTTGTATTCTGAGAAAATCGACTTGAAAATATACAAAACGCGTTCCGAGTTTGAACGTCTAAAAATTTAGTACATGAGGTCCGGTGTCTCAAAAATGTTTACGGGTCGGGCAAAATATTTACCGGATGTATCCAAGAGATCGACTGTTTTCGCTGTAACTGTAGTTGTGTCCTTTAGTTTTGAGACAACTAAACTCTACACAATATATACATTATTCAAGGATAATTTAGATGCCATAGTCAAAAAACGTTATCAATAGAAAAATAAATTTAATCTGTCACCTAGTTTTGAATAAACCAGATCCGGATCAAACGTAGTAACGAGTACGTAGAACACAGATTGAAAACATCAGGAAGCCTTCCTGTTTTAGAACATGAGCACTTGAAACGTGCCACTCATACCAAAAGTCACTCCCCACAAATATTTAGATATACATTTTCGTACTACTGTAATTAATGCCTGATATTTCAACACTTCTATACAGTATTGTATTTCACCAAACAAATGTTAAAATGATAATTTTACGATATCATCTTACTTAAAAATCTATACATGTCAACGACAGGTTTATATGATTCTTTTTATTGTTATCATATTGCGTGACAATGCATATTATGAATAAATACTAAAAATAACCTCTTTAAAGGGATGATTAGAAACCTTAAGCTACTTTGACCATTACAAACGTGCCGAGGAATATTTCACAGTTTAAGACTCAAGATTTTCCATTTTGATACAAATATAATTTAGATTTTTTAACAGTATTTTGCAACATGTTATGGATCAGGCATTTTTGTTACTCAATGATCGTAAAACTTTATCTAACTGTAATTGCGCATATATTTACCCCGCTGAATTTAATATGCTCGATATTTGTCTGATAGAATAAGGATATTTATTTTCATCGATCGTGATGAATGAAGTACTGTAGTGAGTAATAAAATCAGCGGGGTAAATGAATACGCCACTAAAAGTTGAATATGAATTAAACAATAGTATTATATAATTGTTTTATTACATAATATATTCATTTTGATACAGTCATATATGGTCTAAACCGAAATTAACTTTGATGTCTTTGTAAATTACAATATACTCATGTAGCTATAAATAATTATCAACTCCTTAGATCGATGCTGATGAATTAGGAAATACAAGGTAATGTATGCTATGAAACCAGGAAGTAACAATCTATATAATTAAAGTATCAATCAATGATTGAGGTCACGTATTAACCAACTTAATTTTGTTACTATTTCATCATCATAATTGTAAGCTTTGTCAAATCGCCACCATAGTAAAAGGTACCGTGTGATTTCCTTCTCATATTTAATTGATTTTATACCAAATTTTTCTAGATAAAACATAAAATTCGATTATCTCACAAACTTGAAATATCAAATACTGATTTTAGGAATGAATCAAAATAAACATTTTAGGATTTTTATGTGCTTCACTATTACTTGTTTTGGAAAGGATACGCGTGATAGATATGCTTTGTCCTGACCATAAGAAACTGAAGTACTGTTTGACAGAATGTGCTAAAAGCTAGTAATACCGTCCTTTGTATTGTTACGGTTTTTATCCATTCATGCGAAGTCACGTTAACTAGTTGTTACTTCATTAATTGAATAAATTAAATTAGAAAATTGTGTGTTCTGAATCTCTTTAAAGATGATAATGTAACACAATCCTTTCATCAATAGACACAAACATCACAAAATAATGCAAATTGTCGCCATTTTTTATCAACTTACAAAAATTGTGTCGATAGGTTAATAATCAACCATTTAAAGTAATTCAAACCTCAAGCCCTAAAGCGGAGGTATGCCCACACCCTATTATCAAAAATACCGATCATTTTGTTATAAAATACTGAATTCCAGCTATGAGGTATAAACAGTTTGATTAAAAACAATGAATATAAAGTAGACTATTCATTTACAAACAAGATAGGGCTTACGTACATATTTTATACATTAAACTATATATTTTACAAGCCTATGCGTATACTATAACTTTAATAAACTTGTATAACGTCCATGAAAAGATTTGGGACGAACTTCATTGTGTTGTGAAGGCTCAGTTGAAACTTGAGTAAATTTATGTCAAAGGATATTACGTGCGAAACTAATAAATTTTGACCAATGTAATAAAATCAGGGCTGGAATGTATCGTATACTTTAAAGCAAAGGGTTTATCAATATAGATTAATTTATCAAAAGCAACTCACAATATTGATCTTTTATATATAAAAATATAGATAACAGAAATTACAACAAGTTCAATCAGACCATGAACTATAAGGCTAAGGTCATTGTACACGTTATAGTTGTAGCCCAAACTCAATGACAAATCGCTAAATATACCATTAAGTTCTATACTTAAGGCGGCGTTGGTTTTCACGTTATAATGAAAGAAAGCGCCGCGTTTGTCATCAATTCTCTACGGAGACTCAAAAATGTAAAATTAACACAATTAAGTAATAGTAATTACCATTAAATAAACGCTAAATGAATTTCGTGCCACCGACATTCGGTATGTAACTAAGATCTTTTGATTAACCTTTACACAATTTGGGAGGCCTTTTTTAACTTAACGACAACATACTTATTGTACGCTACGTCACATCCAATTTTCTCACTCATGGTGATCAAATAGTAAATTTGCTTAAAGTCAACGCATTTCTTAAGAAATAGAAAATTATTTCTTATAGTCAATCTGTATCTATTGGCATTTACTTTATCCATCTCAGAAGCTATGTCTGAAACCAGTGGATCAATGTGAGCGTTCCGCGAACAATTTGTCTTCAAGGTGGGTCTCGACATGTATCTTGAAAATTCAAATAAAGCATCTGAGCTCAGTGAAAGTACTGGCCATGTTTTATATAGTACAAACACGATGCGGTAGGTAATGAGAGTTTGGGGTGTAATATAGAAAAAAAACCATTGGGCTCTATGTTTTATGTGCAATCAACTGTTATCACAAAAAACATATGAACTGTACATATAAATAAATTTCCCAATTACTAATCGAGTTTTTGTTTAATAAAAAATTGCAGATAATTTAAAATCAAGTACAAAACAATCATTGTTTTTATTCGGTGCATGTACAATCAACGTATATGATCTATTGTAAAAAAGTGACTCAAAATATATCGATGATTTGAAAGTGATTAAGTTCTTGTTATGACACGTGATGCGAAGAACCCACCAATGATTGAAAACAATAAACGTTATTCAGGTTCACACGAGTATACAGGAAGTTTTCTATTTTGTCACCAAAATTACATGACATGTCAAGCTTTTAATAGGCCTTTTCAACGGAGATTGTTCTTTGGTTGTCTTTTCTGTGTTTTTCTTTTCAATTAAACCATTTACTTGTCAGAAATGTCAAATTACAAAGATTTGATGGATGCATTACATTTTACTATAAAAGTCACAGTACTTCATATCAGCCAAATTGAGATGTCGCTAAATCTGTTTTTATCTTTGCTGAACTTTGCATTGTTGCTAAGCAACGCCATAAAAAGCAACAATGTGACATGACATAACTTCGGAATGTATAAAAAATGGAACCTTGTCATATATCGCGTTCATCTCTTCATTAACGTTTTTACAAGCATTCAACCAAGCAAAAATATAAAAGTAAAAAGCGCGCTGAGCTCATGTCTAGTCAGGATGCACTCAGTCTTCCACGTGAACGCTTCCATTAACAGAAAACGTCATACTGCCACAAAATATCTATGTTTCATTTTTAAGGTTGTAGATGTATGTATTTTTATATATTAGGTGTATAATTAAGAAGCACTGAAAACGTGACAATCGGAGAGCCTTTTTCACGAAAAGTATATATAAGTATGATAAAAACCGAAGTAAGCCAAACGCAGGTAACATTCATAATACACATTCGAAACTTCTCGTACTTCTCGGCAATTCACTACCAATAATTGAACAATATGCAGTATGGTAATTATTCACGTACTAGCAAAATACTGTCTGAGTCCTTGAATCGTTCTTTCAACCTATAATACAGGTATAGATCAGTATATGGTGATCAATGATAGATAATAGCTTTCCATTGTTCATTGTGAGGGGTACAATTTTAAAAGTCCATATATTGTACAATATATGACTGTGTCCTAAGCGTCCCAGACTGGTTTGTTTAATACCCGAATTTAAGAGCTTAGCAGCTTAAAGCCTAAATAGTAGTAAAGAATAGGCCATGGGTGTCTTATCATAGAAATATCTGGTTTTTTTAATTCATATACATGTAAGAATGTATTATGCCTATTAGACTAGTACTTTGGTGATTTAGCAGTTCGTATTGAATGTTGAAAATGATTTTTCATTGATATGTATAGACCGTGACTATATTTTTAAGCAATATCCTTGTCTGGGTCAGATGTCTTACTAAAACCGATTTTTGCTGAGTCAACATTATCACAAAATTGGACTTAACACGTTTACATCTTTATAACAAAACCGTTCTAGACGCATGTACAATCTATAACAGTGACCTTTAGAGTGGGTGTTCTTATGATTAGGCAAGGATAAAAATCAGTTTTGCCTCTTCATAAAGAGCAAAACATTAAATAATGCAAATGTCACATATTTTCGCGATGTAAGCGTTCATAAAATATGAAATACAAAAAAAAAATACTACAAAAAAGAGACGAAAAGCAAACGACAAAACAATTACGTTTGTACGAGTATATTGCATGTTGTGCATAATCGTGGGAGATATGATTAATTAATAAAATTAGGTCAATAGAATATAACAAATTAGCCAATGACAGGTGCACTTAATTGACCTTATTTTCAATTAACATAAAATATGTCTATTGTAGTGACAGGTGTGTGTAATTAAGTAATTAATTAAGAAAACTAATTCAATATACACGTCTCGTGACGTCACATTATGGGAAATCTATATTGGACGTGTAAATTAATGATGTAATAATGTCAATTTATCAAATGGTATGTATATGATGTAATTTGCAACAAAATATCAGCACGTTTTCCGAGTACTATGTTCGACTTACATGCTTTCATCTTGTATATATTATAACGTTTAGATATTGACTTTTCATGTTATAAAGTTTGCAAAATCTTTTTGTAATAAGGAAGTAACTTGTACTAATAATGGGCACAATGTCTTCTAATGGCGAGTTGGGTATGCATTCCACCGCTTAACTAGTACATTGTATAATTTATGTGATGCTTAATTTAGGTTTGTTTTTGTTTCACCTCCTTAGCAACAGTCGGGTTCATTTGAGGGGGGCAATAAACCTAACCATCATTCCAATGACGCCAAAATTGAAGACTTGCTGCATTTTCTGTAAGCAACTACTAATATTGTCCCTTATAGAAGGAATTAATGTGCTATTAAGTACATTGTTTGTATTCAACTGAGAATCTACTTGTTCATATTTTAATTGTAACACTATAAACCAATCGTTCACGAGTATTTATTACACATTGCAATTAATGTGGAACCAATAACGTTTTATTAATAAAATATAACTACATGTATATAAACTCGTATTTAATAAAGTCATTACCATCAACACAACCGGTGTTCTCAGATTACTTATCAAATTAAAGGTACTTATTCACAGGTTTCAACTTAAATATCAACTGTTACTAAAACTATCAATTGTATGGACACATTTTTGGAAGCAGGAAACTAGTGTCCTGATAATGACAATTTTAGTGCAAATTGACATACAACTTCAAAGGATGGTGTTTCGTGTAGTAAATATATACCCCGTATGTCACGGTATAGACACTTTTAGTGCATCTTTGTGACTTTTATTGTATATTTCTTGCTACATATATGTCAGTTTGTCTTAAAATAATACGAATTAATTTTTCGACACAATTACAGTCACTGAATTGTATTTTGAAATTATAGAAAAAATCAACCAAATCTGTGAACTAGAACCTTTAATATTTAAAGTAATCAAGATACAAAAAGATCGATGTAATAAATTAACATTTCAACTTGGGTAGACAGAAGTGTCCTATCACGTTAGTAACCAATGAATTGACCAATGTGGTCAAAAACTGGACATATGTCTAGATCCATAGATGACCTTGTTTTTATCAACATATGTACGCATGTAACAAATCATCATTGTTTTATTTGTTCTCTAAACTCGTTTTATCTATTTTCTATTGTTAACATGTAATAATTACCAAATGACCATCTATTTTACGTCCATTTTAGGCCAATATATAAAAGAAAACAGTGTGAGTTTGTGGCAACGCAACACACTATGACTGCCTACATTTGCACCCATATTAGCCCGTGTTCATGACAACCAAATATTGTCTATAACAAACCATCCCGTCCGTTTGATAACAGTAAACTATTGAATTCTACTATCTTATATTTTTGTAAAGGTAATAATTATGATTTGATTCAAGTACTACATGTAGTATGAGCCACAAAGATTCCACTTAGTTATGATTTGATATTTTATTTAAGCATTTCAGTGATATTAACATACACTCTTTGAGCAGCTTGACGACAAATGTTGTCTGTGATTTTTATCACTGTTTGTAGTAGACTTAAAATAGCAATCCCTAGCTCTGACCAATTAGCAGTTTACGCCATTGTTCCACAAACAGGTGACTGTAATAAAATGAGTCATAGCTTCCATAGAGTATTCTGTTTAAACTGGCTATCTCAGCTGGTTGCACGCAATTCTACTGATCGTAGCAGCTAGGGCTCGATTCTCGAATGAGGCGTACTTTCGTAGAGTTTCGTTATAAAATGTTTTCTACGGCCACTCTCTCTCTCCTACCAATGATTCTTAATCATGTAGGACAGTTGTTACATGTAGTAACTTACGGAATATGTGTCTAGTAACTGGTTAACAGCTAAATCCAAAGATTTAGCCCTTCGAGGACCGGTGAGTAGGTTGACTGACCGCCCTGATATGACCTATACAATGTGCTGCTACGGCGTTCATCCCCCAGCTCCCCCTTAAAAACCTAAAACACTGTTATAAGTGGTATTTTTTTCAGACACGTGCTATAACGTTACACGCATGTGGTTGCACCTACTTTTTCATCGTATGCAATACAAATATATGACAAATATTTTTTTGTGTGGCCTAATTGCTAGAATGACAAAACAATATACTCCCTCTGACTGACCTACTTGTATGAACAAAAACCAACATTGACCTAATTACTTACATTAATAATGAATCATCATTAACTAGGACGTAGGAACACAGGTATTTCGTTCTACTAAGTAGTGTTCTTGTGTTCGTGAGGTCGATCACAAAATGCAGTTTCCAGTATCACTTTCTTAATTCTAGTACAAAATTAAAACTAGAAAGCAATATCACAAAAACATTTCTAAATTTAAAAACTTAGATTTTGCTTTGAATGAAAAGCTAGAAACTGGTAGCGAGTTTACATTTAACCTATCCAGTCCTAAATCAAGAATTTTAATTTTTGAAAATTCATCTAGGAACTAGTATCAACTTTCACGCACATACTTATCGTATATGTTTAACTAAGCAGTAACCAGATGCCTTGAGTACGGAGTCATTTTTCAGTGGTTTGTACAATGGACTCAAAATCCTGCGATAATGGTTCGATTCCTGGCTAAAATGCTAGAGACAAGTCACATCAAAAACGGCCGACACGGTCCTGTGCCAAAAACACATTATACCTTGAGTTTATAGTGTGTTTGACACCAGACAGTGACGGCAGCCTTCTAGTCATATTCTGCAAGAAAATTTCACCAAAAATACTACTATTTCTACGTTTAAAAGAGAAGTGTCGCAACAATGTGTTAGGTTAAGTTAACTTGGGTAAAGAAAAGCCTAGCAAATATGTTTTATTGAAAGTAAGAGATAAAAATATTGAAAAAATGAAAAACCGTTCGAACAAACTTAGGTGCTGCCGAGAGGTGACAAACTTGCGCTTGTAATCACTAGATAAGCTAGCTTAATTATCAACAGTCACAAACACAGACCTATACCAGACAGCCAAAACCATGGGGAAAATGAATCTAATAAAAGACACTCACCTCCTCAATGAAAACGATTTTTTTCGAAATAAATCTTAACTTAGAATCACTAAACAATTACTCCATTAATAACTAAAACTAAAAAAAAACTGATCATATTCTGAAGCTCCTAGATAAATGCCTCAGATCTCCAATGTCTTATTCTGAAGTGTTATTTGTCGCTCGTTCTGTTTAAAAAAAATGGCAAACAAGTCAATGACCCGACCTCCTTTAGTCGTAATCCCTCTGACTATGGGCGGATCTGAATTGACCATTGCTGATCAATGGGTCATAAAACAGTGCGCAAACAAAATAATAAAACTGGACTTATTCTAACATGTGGCTTTTCGAAGATACACTAACAATATAGTTATGCATAATGAAATGATCATTGCCTAATTAGTGGTCATTATTCACACATATAGTGTTGATTTAATCTGTCATAAAGTAGTAGAGATATTAATTCAAATGTGCATTAGTTATTCAGTATTGAACTTCAATAAATGTTAGTATGATGAATCAGACACAAATACCATAATTTTAATGTCAATGGTCTTCTAAGAAAAACCTTGTCTTTTAATTGAATATAAAAAACCTTTGTGGGTATTATAAACGTCAAGTTGACGACCCACACAATGGCGGTGATGCATTTCATGGTCAATTCATTATGTCTAATTAAGCAGTAATTATCAAGTTAAATCAAATATAATGTTTTGTTTTTGATGACTTAATGTACATTGTCCAGACTGAACGGATAGTTTCTATTAATAAATTTACTACTTACGCAGTTATCTGCTCTTGAATAACCATAAACTGTATTACAAATTTTGAACTTCAACTTGTATAAGACAAAAGAAATGCTAATAAAATATCGTTGTTTTCTATATAAGATTCATTTCCGTTGAGCTGTTTCTTTTATTAGGATGGTCAATTCACAAAATGGGTACAGAGATAGTAAATAAACAGTGATATAACATCTTTGTACTCAAACACTATGTATAGACCAATCAAAGGATAAGGTGTTCGTTTTCCCCATTATTATGAATACATGTATATGCCTTTTGCAAACATGTATGAATATCAATGAAAGAAGTTATGAAAATAAGAATAATGGTCATCAACATTTATTAAATTGGCTATAGATTCTAAATGAAAATACAATCTTAAATGTTAAGTAATATTTGGTGCTTCACGCTACATCTTAACTATTTTCAGTTGTATCGTGGCGATCAGTCGTCCTAATCATTATTCCAGGACAGGTCTAGATAACTGCAACGAAGATTTTAACCTAGTTCTAACATATATAGTTTTAGAAATCAAACCCTCGACTCACGGACTTCTGTTCAGACACGTGACCACCTGACCTATCGAAGCAGCTACATTCTTACATTATTTACTGTGAATAGACCAAAGCGGCGAAACGTCGCGATAACAAAATCGTTTGCATTAATTAAATGTTGATTGCATTGATTTTTAATAGATAAGAAATAAGTAAACTCAGGACTGAAAGAATACTAGTGGTATACGTAGCTGCTATACGTATTTAAATGATTTATGAAGATTTCTGTGGTTTTAGTTGTCCATTTAATTAACTAGGATGGTTCAAGGTTTATTTTGGTAAACATTAGAATAATAAAAATTTACACATAAACGTATTGACCAATTTTCACATAATCGCTTGATAGTGAATGGCTGAATTTGTTATTGTTCAGCCCTATCGTTGTAATTAATGTGTTTTCTTATCATTACCCCTGTATAGATGCTCATTCTTCTAGATCCAAGATTAAAATATTTATTAATCAAATGCATTTATAACTGGTACGCACTTCACAAGTGACTGCCAAGTTCCATCTAATTTACATGATTCAGCGGTATAAGAGGAATCATTCCATCACCCAGCTCACTAAGGTGCATACACTTTACGCGGGAATCGAACCCTTGGTCCTTGGATTGACAGACATACGCTCCATCAACTGACCTTACAAAAAACTAATATGTGGTATAAAACCACGCCGTGTGGTATAAACGATATAGATGCTCTTAAGGCAGACAAGAAAACAATAAGTTTACGAACAATCATAAAATTCTCATAATATACATATATTGAAAAGACGACAATCTGAGAAAATAAACCAACCCTCCTTCGCCCACAAAGGTCATAACATTTCTAGTTGTCAGTTTTGAATACTTTAAGGATGATGAGAACGACATTAATAGCTATAACTTTCAGAATACTTTCTTCAGTTTTAGTTAATTACTTCACATACACAATAACTCATGTTCTACATTCTCTCAAATACTTCTGATGATTTCAGCTCTTTGATTCTGTGCCTAGTACATGCATTTCGGTTATATTTTTATGTATATATGTATGATACCATAACTATGTACTACGTACACGTTTACGAAATAAAATTGTATACTGTTCAGTATAAAGATTCATCATATTATCATTTTACAGCTATTGAAATAAAACGAAAATGTTTATCAACCTCATTAAATCGTGGCTACTTAGCGCGTCACTACGTTTTCACTATAGTAGCGGCATAGAACAGAAAATTCGAATTTAATAAGATTCCATTTCAAGTATATTCTTCAAGGCTTAGGTTAATGAATTCGTTTTATAATAGTTCGTAATTAAGAATCTCTCTCTTTAACATTTACAGACAAAATAATATTAAATGAATATTTCAATCCAGTCAATTCCTACTATTCTAGTATCCTTCTATGCGTATGATTTATCATCAATATGTGTATACGAATGCTATTATGGAATTGAGACAGGGAGCGGGGTATAAAGTCTTACAGTGCCCTGCATTATAGCGTTAAGTATTAAGTATTAAATTCAGCCAATTTCTAACATTCTGTTATACTTGTATGTGCATGCTTGATCAACATATATATTATATGCACAAGTATATCGAGGAATGCCTGCAAGACTGTAGTAAATGGTTTGCGTTAAAGAGCGAGTTACGACAGTCTTGCGGGCAACCCTCTATATGTATACGGATTTTGAAATAGAATTGAGGTAAGTTTCAATGCACGAAGTGTTACAGTGCAAACCCTAGCGCTACATTATTCGTGAAGTATCCAGCATGTTCTGTAAGCAAAGATCCTTCATATCTACTGTAGCGGAAATGTAAAATTGCGATAAGTTGTCTGGTTTAAATGAGAGTGTGACAAGGCACTACATAAAACAATATAGTAATATTTGTTTCATAGCTCAGGTATTCGATCAAGCAATTTTTGTCCATTAGACTAATACACTTTATTGATCAAGACATGTTCAGTATGGCACCACGTTGGCACTAATTATATGATAGAGTTTCATCATGGACATATTATATAAAATAACAATCAACATTACATAGATGTATCATTCATGATTACTAGGAGGAGAAAACACTGGCGCCAGAGTCCTCACACTCGTTCAATACGCACACACATAATATTTTGTCAACAAACACAATTAAAATCGGTGCCGTATACATTACGGTAGTGTACATGTATGTATGAATAGGGAACTATATACAGGGACGTACGCATTATTTTATGATCATAAGATATGGACTCTGGTGCCAGTGGGAGAAAACTATGGGTAACGCTCATAGTAGTCTCTAACTTATGATTTCCAATTACAATGTATATTGGAATAATGAACACATAGAGAATCTGACTCCATGCTCGAATTCAACAGGTTTCGGAATATTTCTAAGGTTATTTTTACATTCAAATACACGAGCAGGGACAAAAATAAGAAAAATCAATCAGAATTTGATTAAGCGTTCAGAAAGACGTTGATTAGGATTGATTTTGATATCGATCCTGACCCCATCCGAACGCACACATGGTAACCTATGACAACATATGTCCCTGTAAAAAACAACAAAGTCTCTGACTCATGTAACAACAACAAAAACAACAAGCATCACAGATCAAACAACAACCTGTATGAGAATATTGATCGGTTTAATTTTCTCATTTCATTGTCTAGTCGTAGAAACAGATGTTATCAGTCAAAGATGAATGATTTCCTGGCTCTCTGACTCTCTCCTACTAGCATGGCATGCATACTTAATTGCCTCATAAAATATGTCTGATGTAAACCTGAGCCGATAATTCATCTAAGTCAATTTCCTCGAGACAGAAATTAAATTTCACCTTATATATCAAAGTCAAGTTTGTTATAGCAGAGAACATAAACGTGTGGACAGAAATTGAGTTACCTATAAAGTTAGTCCGGTCTGTTTTACGAGAAAACATAAACATATGGAAGAAACGATGTATTTTGTCTCTTTTTGAATCAGACCGTTTTTGTTTCAACCCAGGAGCTCAGAAATGATATTTTAAGGATAACATAGCCACTATAGTCTTTGAAATAAAGGAAACCATTCTGTGTTGGTCATGTGACCATAAGAATAATGACTGGTATGCTAGTGACAGCAGACACTGTGATTAGAATGGTCAATATTATGTCTGAGAAAAAGATTACTAGTTTTTACAATTTCCAATCCTTCGCATATTTTTGGAACAAGTAACCAAATTCATACACCAACTTTCGATTCAATATGTGCATTTCCTTTACTTATATATTTAATATGGAATATCAAAACCGGCTTCACATTCTTAATTACGGTTCAAAATCAATAGTTAATTGATTGTTGAAATCAAACTTGGAAATGGTCATAAAATTAACATACGTATAATTAATATATATTTCAAATATTTAAGAACATTGAGCATACGAGTATTTCTCGATAAATATATGATACAATATAAACTTAAAAATCCGAGACTTGAGAATCCCGAAATTCTTTAAATTTTGATAGAATTTACGGTTTCATTGAGATTACATACATGCTAATACGACCTGAGCGATCCGACGACCAGTAAAATCTCAAATTTCAATCTACTCGGACCCAACGTGTCCGGACCTCTCAAGCAACACTATAAACGTATAAAGTAATATAGATTTTTACCTCAGTTTCTATGGCTGGTGTGGTTATTCCCGTATATCAGTGAATAATAGATTCCATTTTCTCAATAAATTATGCACAATATCACATATTGACTTAAGGTGCAACACAAAATTGTATTTGTACAATGTGTTCATACAAGGAAGTAAGCACTGTATAATACTAATCAAATATCACATACAATCTATAAGCTTTGATCCAGACTATTTGAACCTGTTGAAATGTTTGCCAAGTAGAAACGTTTTTCAATCGATATAATCGTATTTTACGTTCATTCACAATTTACACTTGACATTCAAGACTTACAATACGAACTGATTAAAAATTGGTAAATATTTGGCCCACAGTCAAATTAGTCATTTCAATACCATTTTGCATATTGCTTGACTGTATGGCATATTTTTCTTTACCTTAAATCCATATAATACTTAAACTTAATTCCCTTACACTTGATATAACTGAATATCGAATAAATGAAATTGAAGAAAAATATTAAGCCCGTTCAAGTTCTACGTATACTCCCATGTAAAATACAGTGTACTGCCAAAAGCCTTTAAAAGCGATTATAGCATACAATCGTTTTGAAAGAAGAAAACGGTTATAACTTTAACATAAACAAACCTAACAATATTGAATAATCGATATTGTTGAAAGAACCACAACTATTATAAAAGCTATACGTTCCTTGAACTTTTACAATTCATCCACAACACCTAGTTAACCTATGAAGTAAAAAACCACCACTTGAAGCTATTTGCAACAATATGTACACACTAACCAATAAAATATGTTACCATAACAAATCATGTCCGTACACACCTATGATATACCTATATAGTTATCATATGTTTCATTAATATTCATAGCTAATATATAAATAATTATATGCCCTTGTTTGTAACATTTACAACTGTGATAATATAGGTCTAAATATTTATTTATACGCCCTGAAGTTATTGCTTGCGCACACCTTTGCGCACTGTATACGGATTTCACCGGACCGCACTGCGCTCTGCCATTTTCGGACGGAGCGTTATTTCATGTTTAAAACGAAAATTATATCAAAATGATTCATAACTTTTTCAATTAAGCATGAGTAGGTTCAAGCGATTTAAAATGATTATATGGATTGGTATATTTGATCGGGTTTTACTATTGAATAAGGAATATACATGGTCTTTCTTACTCTATACATCGTATTACTACAGAATAAATAAAAAAGGTAATAATATAAAATACACACATTGGATAGTTCACTCTAACATTTTACGACTGTCATAATAAATATTTATCTTTTCATCTCTTGAAAAGGCCACAAAAGAAATTTCCTCGTCTCTGACAAGTCTAAATCGATAAAAGATATTTAAACGATGGCTTGCTGTGATAAATATATAAGATTTTATTGATCCTTCGATGAGATAGGGGTAAATTATAGATAAATATTACAATTATTAATAATTATCCCTTATGTATAATTAAGGAACTCCTTTTTCTTTTACACCCATTCAATCCTTTCAAAAACAATTTTCACGAAAAATGAACATTAACGGTTTAGTTTAAATACTTCTACGCTCCGATTATCCTATTTTCATGAATGCGATTCATAATTTGTATATTCATCATAATTTCGTGATTTTAGACCAGACCGCAATTGCACGTTGCGTCGTTGTCGTCTCTTTTTCTCTCCCATTCATTTCTAAACTCTGCGTCTAAACAGTGAAACCCATCTGAATAGCCACATACAAAACAACTGATTTTCAACAACAAACACATCAAGTTCTCCCTTTCAAGATTTTTTCCCATAAACACAACATTCCTATTAGCAAACACCTCTCTGGAGAGGTCAGGCTTTGAGGTGTGAGTCAACTCTGCTTGGCCTTGTTACCGACTGTTGCAGAGAGATTTTACTGTTTTATTCAAAGCTATAATACTCACTCACATATCCTAGTATTCTAGTCACTCCAAATACGCAATAGAAAACAAACGTTTTTTTTAATGTTTCATGAATGTTAATCAATACATTTTGAAATAACTAAATAATTGGATTTCAAAGGCGGATTTTATTTTAAATCGTGATAGTGGGTTAAATAACGTGTACATTCATTATGTGTCATACTCACCGCTGTATGAATACACTGGTATTGTCAATGATAATTGAATAAAATGAATAATGCGATAACTATTTTAGTCATACTTAACAATATGCCACAAAGGCAAGGGAAGCCTTTACTCAAAATATAAAAATAAATATTTTCGTTTAGATGTAAATAAAAGTATTAGAACTTCAATACTTACTCATAATTTTAATCCAAGATTATTGAAATACTTAAACAATAAAGAAAACACTAGTTTTAACGATCTATCCGAAAGTTGGCCAATATTTGAAAAAACTGACCTCGCCCCTGACTGACTTATAGCCAATACTAATAAAAACACTTCAACCGCGAAGAAACAGGCACAAGTACGGCCTAGCGATCGTCAAATGTCAGATACAATAAAACGATACTTCTTAATACATTTTATTTCAATGCTCTTATGAGACAGTGTTATTTATGCTTTAGTGCGTAATGGTATTTTGGAATATCGTATTACAATAGGTCATTTGACCATATTTGGTAACATGAACCAATAAAATTGAATATAATTATATATGAGAAATGCTTAACCCTCGCAGCATTACAAAAGAAGTATAAAATTATCAAAAAATAATAGTTCGACGATATCACAATTTATGATAAAATCAATAGTTATAACATTAATCTTATTATCTAAATCAGACGTATTTGGAAATAGGAATAATGGCGGTGGTGGGGTAACGTACGATAATCAGTAAAAATCTTATCTAAGATTGGGTTGTAGGTAAAGTCCCCCTCTGATACGTTTTGTGTACAGTTTTATGATATTCAATAACTTAGTATAATATTATGAGCAAAAAACATTTTAAGTCGATTGGTTTTTAAGTACATTATTTTTGAAGTCAACTGTTTATGAATTTAAACTCCGTGTGTTGATATAAACAAAAACGCAGATGTTTAAACGACTTATATATGCGAGTTACATAAATGAAGCTACAATGTATATGTACTGAAAACATTGATGTATAACATATTTTCCTGTTTTCTTTTTCTTTTTTTGGTACATTTTTAGGTTTGATTATGTTTCAACATGTATAATGTTATAACCGGTGAGTGGTACACTTATCGTGCACAGACCACTTCCATTTTGTGTGAAATCTGATTAAAAATCTAAATATTATCTTAATGCACAACATGTATACAATAATAAAATTGTGAAGTCATAAGATAAATGCGCATTTTTAACTTTTCATGCTCATAATTTCATAAAGTACTGAATAATCAAAATTCAAGCTGTAGTGTTTCCTGTTTGAATTTTTTCCTATCATTTACGCATATTTTAAGATTTTTTAATATTTCATATTACCGTTTGAAATATCAGTTACATTTATGAATAAAAAGTTTTTAAATATGACCTTGTGTTTGCAACTATGAAACCAAATCCATTCTCAAAATGTATAATTAAAACACTAACATTAACATAAACACATTAAATACAACGTGCTTATTCCAAAAATAGTCATAACATTTAAAATGTATCAAATTCAACACGCATTTGCTTAAAATGACAAAAAATATATTAAACTAATTTTATGCTCTAGCTACAAAATAAATGCTAGCTTGTTGTACGAGATCTGGTCTAAGTTTTCGTGTTGGTTGGTTATTAGTTGCTATATATACGTCGCTTTTTGAACATTTTTTCAGTCATATCAAGCCAGTCAGTTGACATTCTAAGTGTCCCTGTCATAGGCATGATAAGATTTTTTAACCAATGATTTTACCAATACTAAGGTCTAACCTTCGCCGGTGGTTGACATTTCTCTTCTAAATACAGATGTAGGAGGGCACCGGGGCCGGTAATACCCTTCCATGAAATTTTGACAATAATGTCAGTTTTCCTCCATGATAAGGTATATGGAGAAATTTCTAGCCTTGTGGAAGGGTTGGTGAGTACTGGTTATAGACAAGGGTCCAGGAAAGCTAGGTTTATGTGCGCTGGACGCCATAAAATAACCTTATACTGTGTTGACAGGGCTTTAACCCAGTGTAAACAATGTAGGAGGGAGAATGGCCGTAGAATAAATTGCATGACTATAGTCTACAAATCCTATGTATGTCCGAGGTATCGAACCTATACATTTGGTATGACATTTAGACGTGATACAGACTGAGCTTATCGTATGTTAAGGATCCAACATCATCGTCGTGGTCAACTAGTACGATGCAGCCTGAAATCTCGATTACCATGGAGACCTCACAAAGTACTTAGAATTGACAGTTTCCGGATATCTAGGGACCATTGGATCATGTCAGACCGTGTTATTGATAATACATACGACATCGCCGTATAACCAAAATACATGTACATAAAATAATTTATTGTACATGTATATATAATTAATATCATAGAGTCGACATCTTATTATTTTAGTGTATAATTAATATCATTTAGTCATAAGATTTTTACAATAAACTATCTAGATTTTCCAACCAACAACAGAGCAAATCTTTAGGAATGCAGCTTTCTGGGTGTCACTGTATTTGAAATCCCTATATCAAAAATATTCAACTTATTATCAAACTAAATTATGTCGATCTACATATTTATCAAAACATGTCTTAATGGAATACTTCATCATGTGTCATTTTCTTAAGAAATCTTTACCCAATTTTATTCATGTTTCATTTTATAGTGTAATTGACTAGGCATTCATTCACATGGGTAAGTTCATATTACATGCATGATTCAAGCATATCAAATTAGCTAACTTAAACGTTCCCGTAATTTTCCGCTACACTACAGTTAATGACTTTCGTAAACAGGTCATGTTTAGTCAAACTTTCTTTCGCATGCAATGATGTAATACTTAATTGACTTGAATGTCCTAACATGGTCTTATATTCAAAATGGCAGTCTTCAGTATCATATTAAAACAGCTTCACGGATTCTTACAGTCAGGTTACATTATACATGAACGTGTTTTACAAACATATGTTAGATTGATTATAAAGTCAGCTCTTACAACTTAGACTAATCACTTTTAAGTTCGCTTCCTGGACAACCAGTTCTGGGAAGTGAGGAAAGAGTAACAAGCCTAAAGAAAACTAGGTGAATTTTGGATGTGAATCGAACCAATGCAGATCTGACTATTCAATGATTACCGGTCCAACAGCGTAACCACTCGGGCACACCGGCCAGCTTAAGGAGACTTGCTTATGAAACTGGCAAAATTAACACTGACCAATGATTGCTTTCCACTAAATATCATTCTCGAACCCGGAGGTAAGCAATATTTTCGATCAACCTCTGGATACGAGAATGTTAAATACACAACTTTGATAGCTATACTCAGAAGCAAAACCGTTTAACATTCTTTACTGTTATATAATCAACACGTAATGTCTGAAATTATTAATTCTATGTACAAAGATGGTTTTGAGAAGAGCAAAAGGTATGAAAATATTTTCCTTCGCTTTCACCTTTAATATAGTCTACAATCTACACTAAATAATTAAGGTCAATAAAACTAAAATTTACAATATACTACCAAGTAATAATATTTATATTACTGATTCTAATGTTATAACTAAAGCAAATATTTTTATCAGTTAAACGAACAAACAAACTACAATATTTTGTACATTTTACAATGATACTACCGTTTATATATCCTTGTATTCCGGATGAATCTCCGACACAAAATGAATGACCGAGGTATTCCGAATGACAGAATGATGTCAGAGAGGGCTTTAAGTTTATCTCACAGCGCGTTCGTAGTACTACGTCCACATATATTTGTACAAAGCCCACTATTTACATGTACTAACTTTAACCTTAAAATTTTATATGAATTTCATTACATTATCAAAAGTTTTAAAGACTTGTAACTCTATGTAATTACAAATTACGATCTGGGATGAGTTATTACATCGTTATAACGTACAATTAGTTTATGACATAACGTCGGTTGCGGCGACCACTAACCTAATGTTCAGCTTGTCTAACAATGCTATTACGAGGTTTTATACTCGTAAAAAGTTAATGAGGGAGATTAAACTTTCCGTACAATTACAATATAAATGTTTTATTACTTTGAAATCATGGGAAATGTCTTGTCTTACATAAAGATATGACTGCAAGGACTTTATTGCACTTTGCTTTTAGAACATTTAAAACTGTGAGGACAATCACGTAGGTGGTCAAACTTTCCTTATGATCCTATACTGAATAAGAATGGATGAATCTATTAAAATTTCTTTCATAATCAAGCAAGTTCAAAATTTCTCTATTTGTCCATGTGTTTCAATTGTGATGTCCAATCATTTAGGCTTTCTTAAGTCTTTTTTTGACTGAATGTTTCCTTTTATATTGACCATTTTAAATGTTACAGGTAGATATACATTTTTGTATCTATTTATGTTTATTTCGGCATAGCTCAAGAAATTAAAGCATCTGAATTAAATATTTCATGACGTAAAGTTGTTTTCCATGTTATGCAACTAACGTCAATGACAACACAAGAAAGATGTTCTTTTATTTCATTGTGTCCCTTGGCTTCATTGTGGCCATTGAAGGGTTATGAAGGGTTTGTTCTTATTAATAATTTCTTGTACGTAGATTTCGCGGTCTTATATGACAAGGACGTGATCGCGACCGTTGTGCAACGGTAAGCAGATCCGACTTCGAATCTGTGATATTATGTATAGTGGTCCTCCGTAAAGGAAGAAGATGCATTTCTCTTCATTGAAGTGTTAATGAGTGCTGTTGACGTGTGTCTTTGGTCAATAGATGCGTCAAGTGTGGTGTGTTGTGAGTTGTGTGCTTGTCACTTCTGCTTTCAGCTTCTACCGCTAGCTAACCCAGGTGAAAAGAAAGCCGAGTGAGTAAGTCTTCCCTGCCAGCGCACAGCCTCTCTATAGTCAAGCCATATACAGTGCCCCCGCGCTGTGACACATGTCAACTGGGCACCTTGCGGCCCCAGGCTGAACTGTAAGGGTCTCTGAGGAGGTCTGCCCCTAGAAGCGGCATGCCAGGCCCACCGGCGTGTATATATGCCCTGATGCCCATGAACAGATCCCCTGCTACAGGGTTAAATAGTCCCTGTGTTCCCAGAGATGGTCCTTTGACCAGGAACGAAGGGTGAGGCAACCCCGACAGAAAACCTAGAGAGTTGAAGTCAGAGAAACTGGGCCACTGGCACTCTCCTAACAAACCACAGCATCATTTATAAACACAATGACTACACAATCATCTAGTAAAAACAAGGATGACCAAACCACAGAGCACATCCTTCAAACCTGTGAAAGACACTACCAGGAGAGACTAGCAATATGACCGACTGAGACAACTGTATTGTACTGTAGTTGAACTCAGACGGACCAAACAATTCATCCACAAGACTGGTCTGACTGTGTAGCCGTGAACGAAAAGAAGAAGTGCTGTTGACAAACAGTATGAACAACGATAGAATAAGTGGTTTTAAGACAGTGTGGTGGGTGGTCAAAGTAATAAATGGTCATTGAATTTGAAACATGAATATTAAGCAAGAACCAAATAATTTTAATAGAAACATACCAGTATTAACACCCCCACCCACCACTAACCGTAGTGCAATGATAAGAGTAAAAGTTTCACAATATAGATTTGACAATAAAAACTAATATTGTTGTCGCAAACTGTCTTAAATAATAACAATTGTTAACAATATTGAAATGAATAATGCCGAGAGGTAAATCACACCATGTCGGTCAATAATCATTTAGATGTTTAATAAAAAGAGCATTTCTTTCTATTGGTGTCAAATTCATATCCTAAGGTATACGATAAAAATCATATCTAATTGAAAATCAATATTATCTATATATCATTGAAGCTCGCCAAAGAACAGTCCATGGGTTTGTTAGATTGTTAACAAAAGTATGAGTATTGGAAGGTTGGTTCTTCTGATCAAACTCTTCACAGCGGTTACTTCCCTTTATCGAACGAAGCAACGCGCGGGGTAACCGCTGTGAGGAGTTAGGTGACATAAGAAGTTAACAAATATCCGCATTTATAATTTCAATATTTTAGAAATTGAATGGAAAGGATTAACCTATTTCATTTGCTTTCTATCTTAATGTCTCTACAGTGTTAGGTAATAAGATGAAATAAAACTCATATGTAGAGCGACACGCCTATCTAATTAATATGCATGAGTAAACATTGTATCTTCAATAATTGATACCTCATTTATCAGGTACTGAATCTAAAAATTCTTTCACATAACAAATTGTTTTAAAATATTTATCATACAAGCTCAAGTCATTTTTTTCACTAAACATTGCCTATAAATTTCATAATTGTACATCCTTGTTACTTCATGTTGCTTCTCGCCGTTCCAATAGGTTATAATGAAAATCATGCAAGAAAATAATAAATAATAAAATTAGACAGTTCATTGTTTGTATATTAGCATAGTCGTTCAATAAATGGTAGGTCTATGTTTTGAACACTGCTGTATAAAATGGTTAAACTTATCTGAATGCATAGTTTTGTTTGCCAATTGCCTTATGAATAATAATTAATAAAAATACCCATATCATTTTGGCAAGCATATACATGTACAATCATGTATCACGCGAAACCAGCTTTATAGGGCAACTTCACAACTGAATATTTTACTACATTGTATGTTTCTTCACGAAGTTCCTTTACGAGGTTTCCAATCAAATAAAAATAAATGCAAGTAAATTCTGACTAATTATACCACAAAGCTAAAAATGAAAACTATAATTGATTACATGTATATTAAATGTTATTTATTAAAAGTACTTATCTATCTGGCTTTATTCACAAATGCATGTAGAAAACAAGATCTTACCGGTTGTCTTGAAACAGCTAGTCCATAATGATAATACAACTATGAAAATACACAAATATAATATCCCAGACGAAATGAAAAACTAAAATAATTGTAAAAAATCTATATATTCAACCGTAGACTCTACGCCGTATAGAGTATAATACGTCTATGTATTATTTCACGATTGATGATAAGATCAACCAGTGGTGTACCATTACAGTTTGACAATTAACTACACTCGTCAACTCATTAAATATACATGGCTAGCTAGCTTTCTGTTGAAGGGAAAATAGGACAATTTACCTCAGATATTCACACTAGTATAGATCAGAAAACCTTTAGGCTGGATATATTGATACAGATGGTTAATAGATATAGATGACAGAAAAATTGACGACTTCAATAAAATCATTGAAGTGTGTTCATTTTTATTTGTTTTATTTCATATTAAATTGACACGAAGAACAAAAGTATTGTCAGTTCGGTTTTTTAGTTATAAAATAGTTATTTTTTATAGGTCATTGGCTATATAGGGCTTCAAATAAACAGTACCATATCACAAAGAGAGCGGAACATTTAATTTAAATTAAATATATATACATTTTGTATCATCCGGTACGTTTGAATCTAGGATTTGTGAACATATAGTTTCACTAAAATTATAGGGTCTATTTCACTTTAATGTTATAATTATCAGAGAACCAAAGCGAGACCGTGACAATGGTCTTATATGATCAGAAGTGCCAATTTCAATACGTTTTGCGGAGTATTTCCGCTTGTATTAATATGATATGAAAGAAGTAGAATCACAAAAAATCTAAGCTCCAAATATAACATGAAAATGGAATAGTATATATTTTTGTTGAATATTCACAAAAAACCTATCGAATGATCGCTGGCACCCGAGACCACAACTAATGCTCATAAAATAACGCGTCCCTGTCTATAGGCCCGGGTATACATGTACTCTACCTTATATTATAATACACAAGGCATATGATAATTAAAGTATATCTGAAACTCGTACACGATAATGTGAACGGAACTGTTTTTGATTGTGTCGTTAACAAAATATAATTATTAATTTAAAGCACATTTAAGCGTATTTTAACTAATTTAAGAACTTTGGTGCCAGTGCGAATGATATATGTGGCCACACCGTCTTTAAATACTCTTAAGTAGAATGCCATTTCACCACACTATGACATAGAATATGATAGATTAATAAAACCGAAATACATGTAGTCAAAACAGAGACATGCAGATACCTATATGATATCTACCTATCTGTTCAAAGAGGCATTCCTTTATGAATATGACTGATCCTTTTTGCCAGTCTTAAAAATCTTCGAAAAATACATTTACTTCACGAAAGTATGAAAAATTACAAAATTTCGAGTGTTCCAATATCAATTGACAAAGAATAGTCAAATAGTCCGAATTTTTCTCCTTGAGCACGGAGTCAATTTTGTTCAAAGTCTACCATCGAATATTTATGGAATACGAAATAGTTCCTTCTTTTGGAAAAGATAACTGAGACTCTCAACTGACAAAGTTTTATATAGAATACAAACAAAAAGTATGTATAGCTCATATTCTTTAGTACTCTGAACAAGACAGATCAATTTGACTCAAAAGCGGCGGGCACAGACTCGAAATACCGAAGACACTATACAAACATATTGTCTTTTGAGGATCGTGACTATGTCAAATGCTTTTGATATAACTTAAAAATAATTTTACAGTTTTTTAAGGAGGATACGTAAATACCCGAAGTTTTACGAGTGTAAGGCAAATATTTTAGCATCGTAATTTCCTGAGGATGAATAACCTTAAATTCTTGTGAAATATTTAGCGATGAAACAAAACTGAACAATGTGTTTATTGACATAAAATATGTTTTATGACTTATAAATACTTGATAGGAATGATTTCCATCTTTTGAAGGGTACTCATAGTCAAATAAAATCACAAATTCTTCAGATAAGCAATGATAGAGATCGTAGGTTTATATCACAGTCGTATATATGAGACCTCCTTCATTGACATATCATATATGGAGCTAACAATAGAACTGTTGACTTAGCTTTATAATTCTTAAATATAACTCCTAGTTTGAACCTTTGAAGTATATGTTCATCATGTTGGTTAATTTTCTTAGACTGTAAACAATATAGGTATGGCATGTCATAAAGTCTTCAATATAATGATATATAAAACAAATTATAGTGACCAACTTGCTATCACCCTACAGAGAGAAATACACGTTAATAAATTACACTGTACAGGTACTTAAAAATATTATATATAAATTATTTCTTGTCGTGAAACAAACACTTAACAGTCGTTTGATCAATTTGCCAGAAATTGCCCTTACATAAAACAATATTACTAGCACTTTTTATTATCTAATAAATATTTGAGTACAATGGAAAAGTCCCTCCATGAATAGTATCGGCTTTACGACTTAAGTTGATTTTTTCTCAAAATAATATTTTCGATTAATTGTAGCTTAAGTCAATATACTTATGTAATTCCTTCATAAATATAACTGATGCTTTCCGTCGGTCAAGCAAATCTTCGAAAACCACATCATTCAACTAATATCAGATATCGTAAATTCATTTTTTGGAACTTCCGCATCATTTGACGAAGAAAGGTTTCGTATGATGTCGTATGTCGTATGGTGTCATTGTTTGGTGAAATATTTCAATATACTATAAATGAAAAAAAGTCTTCACTATACCATACTACATGTACAGTGCGTACCATAAATGGATTAAATCAACTAAATCATGTAGTTTGAAGCAAAGGTAGCCTGTAAAGATCTGTGGACCAGAGTCGTGCCGGTACGATAATTGATATTATTATACCTCACGTGATTTGTTTATTATAGAGCCTAATGTGATGTCACTGGGTGACAATCCGTAATATTACCCTCTGGACATCACCTATCGACCCGCTTGTTACCATCTATTGGTCATCTTAAAGCGATGAGATACTACTGCGTTGTAGCCTGCTTATACCCGGACCCGAGTTTTTAGCCATCCAATTTGAAGAACCTCCCTTGCGCAGACGCTTGCTTTTACCAAACAACAAACGTAACGGTGTAAAAATGCCTTCAAGGTCAGAAGCAAATAAAACAGATAAAATTAAATGGTTTTGCCCATTAAATCATTAACAATTTCTGATTTTT
This sequence comes from Mactra quadrangularis, assembly GCA_025267735.1. Taxonomy (NCBI): domain Eukaryota; kingdom Metazoa; phylum Mollusca; class Bivalvia; order Venerida; family Mactridae; genus Mactra; species Mactra quadrangularis. Next base: position 22,097,007 of record CM046303.1, read on the forward strand.
GTTGTTCTGTATACATAATAAAATAAATATCACATCCTACAAAGGCTAAAGCCTCGGTTGACATTACTTGTCTTGGGTGAACATACCTTCTATCACCCTCTTTAGGATGTGATATATATGTAATTGTAATTGAGAAATCAAAACACCATTTACGTTGAACCTTTTCTGTAACAGGTTTACGGATTTTTCAGTTGCAGAGGATTGTGAACTTTCCAGTGTTTAGAAATTGTTCAGGTGTGACTTCTTTATGCATTTTGTAAATGTATTTAGAATTAAAACTACATGTACTCTATTTGGCATACTTATCTCTTATATTATTTTCCAAACAGACCAGAAGTTAAATATAAGCTTAAAGGTATATGAGTTAGAAAGGAATTCATATTTTAGTCTACCAAATTTATCGTCATTGATTACCTCCCTTTGAAACGAATCAACCAGAGTTACACGTCTTGAATAGTTTAGTTAGAGTATCATGGATGCTTTATACGGCGACACACAAACACAACTTATTATAAATGGTTTTTAGTAATTAAGAAATAGCAAGACTTAAGTGTTACAGTCATATGGTCTATGTAATATCGTGACCGACTAAAGTGATTTTATTTGTATTGTTTTATGGTTACCAAGCAACCACTTATATAAATAACATCATTGTTGAAACTGGTGTGTTTATTTATAAATTAGATTCTTTAAACGGCCACAATATCTTGTATTGTATCTAAAAGGTCGCCCCTGATTTCATTCAGCAGAAATATTTATGCTTAATATACATAGTAATGTTTGATGTGCTATACGCTAACCGTTTATTATATAGCTACAAAAACATGTAAATAAGTCACGCCCACTTTCTACTTATTATCATATCATAAATATGTTAAGCCTTAAGTAATTACAGAATTAAAAGAAAAGAAGATAATGTTAAAAGACGGTTAAACCGTTCTTTACGGTGGTAACGTAGAAATGTTATGTATTACATATCAATAAGAGCCATACAATAATCCTTTCTTTAATATCCATTCATCAACATAGTACGCCATTTTGTTTATTTCATTATTTTTTTATCTCCGAAGCGGATTATATTCTTTAATGTATTTAGTTCTGTTAATACAGTAATTTTATATTTTAATTACTGATAATGTACTCTTGTATAAGTCAGCAAAAATAAATATCGATAATAAATATTCAAAGTTTATTTGAGGGACTAAAGTCTTTGGAAATGAAACATCGAATTGGTTAGGATTTTATACACAACTCATTCGACAATAGTTTCAGTCATCATTGAAGTGGCTTATATTTTTATACACAAGCCTTAAACTAATTCTGAGCGCAAATATTTCCCAGTTGCAGCCGGGTGCACTACTTGATTAAATAGCGAGTGGGGGTCCCTGCATGAAGTATTGTTTGATCAATTCCACGAAAGTCTTGCACTGAAAGCAAACCCACGTCCCATGGGTCATCACGCTTCTACCTGCGATAAACAGACAAGTCCGAGACATTTGTTAAACATTGGATATACCCGTTACTTCCGTAAAAAAACATAATTGCTTCCAACGTGCTATATAAACGACCGTGGCTGTCTTGATACGGGACGTTCTGACGGAAAGGTATTGTCTTACAATTACAATTAACAGCTTGTAAATGAATTATCATTCATATCTCATTAGAATCCAAATTGTTTCACAGAACAATAACGCTGCATATGCCTATAGTAAGAATGTTATTCTATACACAGTAAATTTGTTTACATGCGATGAGATTTTAACGAATACGTTTTCAAAACGGCACTTTGCTCATGTAGTGAAAATGTTGAATGCGTGCATAAAAACAGATAAACAGCACCTCGACCAGAATACCTATTTAAATCGTTCAACCTAAAATTGAAAACTTCAGTCACAATAAAGACTACTTGACTAGAAAATATCTTGATTCTCTGCTCAGCTTTGGTTTAAACAGATGGAACACATAAGAATGGAGAAATTAGCAACTTGTCGAATGTTGACCTTAGGTTACTATGATTTTTTGGTTATTTAACTTTTTGAGTCTGTACCATCATATGCGATACTTAACTTTTTGAAAGAAATAAATATATATAATAAGATATAGAGTTTTACATCATTAATATTGTCTAAATTAATAGTATCATTGATTGCTTTCGGCGCGATATGACCTTTTTGTGTTGGTGAGCCGTTAAACCCAAGCAAACAAACAAACAAATTGGTTATTTAAAGGGAATTAACTCGTAAAGTATTAAGATTATGAGTGTTGAGTTGTCGATCTTGTCAATTACCAAATGCAGATATTCTTGCCTTATTGATACAGTGATAGGCGAGAGAAAGGCTATAGAAAATTGTTCATGATAAAACTCCACGACAATATGGAGGTTCTATTTAGGAAACGAACCCAGGAGCTTAGGCTCATAATCTGACGATTTACAGCGAGGTAAAAAAATCCGAACATATCACTTTTTATAGTGTGCTAGATTTATCATTATTTCATGATTTGTCACGATAGTTGATACCGTGGCATGTTTTGTCTTCATTGTTCTTCATAAACACATCACATTATTCATATTACTTAGTGTTTTACATCATTTCCACTACAGTAGCTCTTATTATTATTAACGCGTCATGTTCAGTGGCATTCTCCTCTGTGAATTTTTTTGTGAAATGTACATCATACGGAGAAAGTTATTCTAAAATTAAATTTGAATTGAATATGTTTTTGTGGAAATAACATGAATTTTGCAGAAACTTGTAGTTGCATAACGAAATTCTACATAAAAAGAATAAAATTTCTTTTATTCTATTAAATAAGGTGGTAGACTGTTCCATAATTTAGCACCCAAATAAATAAAAGATTTTTTACCATAACTTTTAACAGTAGGTAAAGAATATGCACCTTTTTGACTGAGCCTTGTACTGTAAAAATGAAGATCACTTTGTGGCAAAAAAACTGTTCTTTAAGTAGAGGGAAGCCAACCCGTGTTTCACTTTAAAAACTTGAGACAACATTATGTGTTCAACTCTCACAGATACTGGCAACCAGCCGACAGATATGAATTGCTGTGGACCAATGTGTGCTCTGGATTCATGTCCAAGAACAAATCGTATCAGTTTATTTTGTTTGATTTGAAGTTTTTTTGTAAAGAACTAGTTAAGCTATGATACCAAATAGTGCATGCATAGTCAAAATGACACTGAAATAGGGATGATCAAAACGAGAAGTTTTTTTGTGCGTTCAGTTAGCTCTTTACTATACATAACGATATTGTATGTTCTATTAAGAAAAACCAAAAGAAACCCCTTATAAAGCGTTTTTGACGTCATACTGATAATACTTGAACGCATACAGCGAAAAAAACGTACAGACAACTTTTCTAAAATTCTGCTGTATAAAAGTCCATACAATGCATTACATTATATCAAAACTTAGCAAAAATTTATCGGGCAGATTTTTCATAAAAACCAGTTTGAAGGAATTTTTTCTGGATTTTTTCTGATGTTGCTAATTCGGAAGTTTTTGTCTCTTTCAAAAGTTTTAAGAGAAAACGTATATTTACACTGTTCGGGAGATAGATAATGATGTAAGCTTTAAATTGATGTCTCATTTGTAGTTGTGATGCGGAAAATAAAGATTTAGCAACACATTATAGACGTTTTCTTACCATTGTCGACTGACGTAAAAAGTGCACGCGGTCGTCATGTTTACGACGTCATGGTAACGTTATTAGCAATAATGACGTCAAATAAAGTGTAGATCCGAATCGGAAATATCTTCAAGTTTACAATGGTACCAACAATTATATGCAAATCTAAAAAAAGTCAGATGTACCATACCACCTTAAAAACATCGTCATCGTTATTTCAAACCGACGTTTGAGAAAAACAAACATTATGACTGTAACTATATACATGTAGCTTATTTATCATATGATTTTTAATCCGAATTGGAAAAAAGTGTTAGTGTAAAACGATGGTGGACTGTCGGATCACTCACATTCTAAAAGTCATTGAACCGACTGGGATTTTGGTGGACTCTGTCCACGGTCCACTGGATTAATTCAAGGATTGCATGTAGTAATGCTTTGCATGAAAAATTAATCACAATAAATTGGTGTTTCTGACTCACTGTCGTGATCATTCTTTCCAATCTACTTCACATAATTTCATTATTCAGCAATTTTTGTTTTTAATGCGTATCTGTCGTTAATCTTTGGATTAAAAGTGTTTTCTGAGCTTTATAAGGGGTTTCTTTTAGTTTTTCTGAATTCGTTGTGTTTTAATTTCTTATTGTTGGGGTGTTTAGACGGATCCTTATGATGTCAACATTCGAAGGCACTGTTGTCAGTGTCAGATCCGCCATCTTTGATTGTATTTTAATCGAGCATGGAGCTTGATTATTTTGATTTGAGCACATGTTCATGATTCAAATAAAAAACGACAGATTCACAATCATGATTGGTAATCCAGATTTGGATTCGTGTAATTAAAACACACACCGGGTCAGACATAGCACGGTCATGGCTGCTCCCTCAGTTATTCTTTAGGTTACATAATTTTTGTTTAGTTTTTCTTAATTTTGCATGATCATTTGCTGACAATAGTAACTTTAGTAGGAGTTCGGTAATATATAATTTATTCGAAGTCGACTTTCTGTTACTCGTATATAAAGCGAACGATAAACCAAAACCCATGTCTCGAAGTGAACACAATTCGGACGTGGATTAGTCTCATTAGAATTTCGGATATTTTATTTAAAATAAATGTAACCGAACAACTAAAAAGTATCCACTGTAATTCTTGTACAATTATCCTTTGATTTAAGCCTGTGTAGTGAGAAATGTTCATTTGAAAACATAATCATCCAATACCTGATTCATTACATAGGGCGGCAATTATCATGCTTTGCCTGATGTACTTTTACCTTTTAAAGTACGACTGGGAACCGGACAAATTTTTTAACCATACACGTATAGTTCATTTAAACAGCTCAAAAAATAGGCTAACCTAGACAAAATTGCAACAGAATTTATTTTTGTACTATGTGAACGTTCGTATTCATAGTACTGTTCAAAAAAAGTTGACCGCCGTAATATGACCTATAGAATGTGTTGCTACGGCGTTAAACCCAACAAAACAAACAAATAAAAAAAGTTGCACTCAAAAATTCGAAGGGAAAGTCCTTTTTTGGCAAAAACGTTGAACATGAACAAAAATGTGGATTAGCTCCCTTTACAACTATCTATTATCATATACAAATGAAAAAAATGTGGATTAGCTTCCTTTATAAATATCTATTATCATTTACGAATGAAATCCATTGTAAAAATACAACTTATTAATCAAATTCTTTATAAATTCAAAATTCAAAAAGGTCATTTTTGAATATTTTTTTTTATAAAAGTGTCATTAATTACCCGTAAACGAGTAATTTATCTGGAATCTGCTTTACATGTATAATATAAATAAATATGAGACATAATTGTTCAGTTTTTTGGATAAAAGTACTAAAATAATATCTAAAACAGCGAATTTTCGGAATCTGATCGTATACAATTTATAAAAATCATGGTTGATAACAACTTTAAGTTTAAACTACAAATGTGCCTAAAAAGGGTTATTGATATGAATTTATCATTTAATGAACAAATGTGATATAAGTACCAACATAATACCTGAAACTATGAATTTCTGGAATCAGCTTCTCGTGTATCGATTACTAAAACAGATTTAAGAGTCAACATATGCTTCCAAACAAGTGTTGTAGTTAATGCTACTACACGTATGTACAATGTAATACAGATGAATAATAGGTATTACATAAATAAATATTTAAAATGTCATTTGTTACTTTTGTTACTGTTTTTACACATGAAATTTTGTAACAGTTTACATTTGTTACAAAATGTACTTACTTACGTTCCGTTTTTTGTAACCTGAGGTTTAGCTTTTGATCATTGTCACTGTCGGCATTTTCGCCATCAGAGGCTAAACTAGATCTTGACACTGTGCAAACAGGAGCAGCAACTTGAAATGTAATTCGGTCGACAGCTACATCTAATCACATCCCTACTCACATGGATTGTTGTACTTCCATATTCGTGTCTGTATGTATACTCTTCATATGTGACATGATGTTGCGTCATATGTTTGAGACAAACTTTTAACTTGCACGCACGATGTTGCACTGACTACTTCAGTAACAAAATTGTGCAAAGGAAGGTTGTTAGTGTGGCCAATTCATGATGAATAATAGAGCATTATGATCTCTCGCCAGGTTTGATGTCTACTTCCTTTGTAATGTCTATGTATATCTGAACGGCTTCTTTGAACTCTGTGTAAGTTCTGTGGAGTTATAAAATTACTGATTTTATGTAACGTTAAATGATGTTAAAGTTGTTTTGCATCCAATTAAGGTATGCATGAAAGAGAAAAAAGTAAACAGAGCTTGGGACTTTTTTTTAATTTAGCAAAGTCCCGTTCTCGACTTTCCTTACTTTGTCAGACCTGAAGACAGTGTTTTGGTCAAACAGGTTAGTACGGCGGCACAACAAAACCAACAACAGTCTATAATTTTCAAATAATGACGGAGGAAAATTTGCTACATGTAACTCAAACACAAGAAAGTTAGAAATCGTTAAACTAAAATATATAGTGTGATGCTATTTTCATGTTGTTATAAAACAAATGACATATCAAGTGAATTAAGCTTAACTGGTTATCATTTCGGTTTTAAAACAATTCTAAGAGATACCATTAATTTGGTGACTTTCAAGTTTCGTACTCACCGCTCAGACAACAAAAATATCGTGACACGAAATTTGACACTAACATGATCAATTTTGGTCCTAACGCGTTACCGTAGTAAAATATTTCTAGTTTTCAAGGTCGTCACCAAAAACGGCATTATTTAATGAATTTACTGCCAAATATTAAATTATTAAATGTAGATATATAGGTTCACATCGGAAAGTCAACTCAAAATCAAAATACTACCGGCATCCATTACTTTTTGTGACCCAACAGCTATATTTACTGCGGGACAGAAGTACGGAAGCGTTGCAGCGCCTTTTAATATAAGTAGAAAATGCAATATTTTAAATTCATTTTTCATCACTTAACCCTCGTTATTTGGAGTGCAACTTTTTGTGTGTGTTATTGTATTGATGGTCTTTCGCATAGTATAAAAATATTTTCTGTTGCAATTTTGTCCAGGTCAAAAGTTGTATTGAATGGACTAGTAGTTTCACGTTTTAAGTTGTAGCTGATTTACAACCCATTCGGCTGTCTAATATACATCGCAACCAAATGCTTACTTTATTTTTTTCCACCAATCATATTGCATTCTCCAAGTTTTCAAATGTTTTTTAAGCATAGCAAGATTGTATTTCCGGTGAGCAATAAACTTCATACTAAGATAAAATATCCGTTTCATTAAAACACTCATCAGCCCCGTGTTCAGTAACTTCTGTAAGCTAACGTTACGGGTCGTGAGAACTCAACCCGAAGACAACTCGATCAACCCGTGCAATACTCAACTCAAAGTTGGGACAACTCAATCCGTTTGTAGGAGATTGAGTTGTCTCGGGTTGAGTTGTCTATGGGTTCAGTTGTTCCGACACTTCCGTAACGGAACGTTTTGGAACGTTCAAGGTAACTGAACACGCTGCAGTAGTGTACGTATTCACACTGATCAGATCAAGCGCTGAGGTTTCATTATTTAAGTCCACTTAACATGCCTAACTTGCATGTGTGCAAGTTGGAAACTAGTAACTAGCGAACCGTGATAGTTATTTTACTACTGTCTTGAGTTAAGCTCATATTACATGTATTTATGTAACTTTATGCATAAATACTACCACAAAACAAGTCAACAAGACATAACATCATTCAGTTAACCTTCGCATTTTCATCAGGTAAAACGGATAAAACCTGTTAAAATGGATGTTAAGCTATTATTTTCATTGCTCACGCTGGTGATGTGTACCTATGTAGGATATAGTATAAGAATCGGTGCTTTTAATATTGAAGAGCTTGGACCAACTAAAATGGAGAACGTTGAAGTGAAGGACGTGCTTTTAGATATTATTGGACGTTATGACATAATTTTCATACAGGAATTAATGGACAGATCTGTGACTACAATAACAGAACTTGATGAAAAACTAAAACTGAAGTATCCGAATGTTACTTTCAAAAGGTTCCTTACTGCACGAGAAGGACGAACACAGGAACAGTATCATGGTATATACAAAGAAAGCTCCGGTGTTACCGAGTTAAATAATGCCGGATACAAGGACATAGCTGTCAATGATGAAGCCGCAACTTATGATATCTTTGAACGAGAACCATTTATAGTTTTATTTCAATCCACAACAACGACTATAGAAAAGTTTGCTTTGATTGTAATTCATGTGTCAGAATCCGATACAGTAAAAGAACTACAAGCCTTGGAAGTTGTTATCGGTCAAACGAAAGCGTTTTTTAATGTTGATGACGTTATGGTCCTTGGTACTTTGTATGCTGACTGTTCCTATGTATCGAACGAAGACTGGGTGAATATTCCCATGAAGAATGACCCAGACTATACATGGTGGATTGCTGATGATGTTGACACCACTGTAAGCAACAAGACTAACTGTGCTTATGACAGATTTATCTCTACTGGAAAAATTCTGAAAGCTTCTGTTGAAGAGGGTAGTGCGACAGTTTTCAAGTTCGACGAAGTCTTCAATCTGAATCAAACCATGGCACTCAGCGTTAGCGATCATTATCCAATAGAGTTCGTTCTCAAAACGGGACCAAGAATTAGTGGAAGCTCGATACCTTACATAAACATATACAGTCTCTACGGTTTAGTTTTGTGTACGATTCTGTCTACAATGATGGGATGATTTAAATGGATGCTCCAGTGAGTTAATGCTCTAATGTGACTGCCATCATTGTACGGTGCTAAAGTCAGACAATTGTATGTTAATCTCATATTGGATTTATAATGATATAGACGGATTTGTTCATAAAATTCTCAATAAAGTTATATAATCTGTCTTATGTACTGTGGCCTCCAAAAGTTCTTGGTCTTGTGAAAGTGATGAAGTACACCTCATGTATTTTTTGTAATAATTGAAGCATATTTATCTAGTATACATGTAGTATGAATCATGTTGATTTCAGCATTTGCTTACTTGTCTCTTTGTCTGATTTTTTTCATGGGTACATGTGACTCAGTTTAGCCTAAGAACATCATTTCACCCAAGGTCTTTTGGATGACACTGTAATATCATTTAAAAATTTTCTTTCTAGACATGTTAAATATCACACATTATAAATGCACATTGTAAGTTCTTATTTTATGCTTGAAAAGTTTTGTATAAAATTTATATTTTAGTGTATTAAATGTAACCTCATTTTGTACGATGCATAAATGTATGCTGTAGTCATTATTAATTTCATTGCTATTTCTTTTCATGCATATCAGAGCTGTAACTGTTAGACGTACAGTAAAACTCGGATATAACATACTCGGTTATAACATACACTCGGTTACAACATATTAATTTTTCTGGCCCGTTTTTCATCCTTATATATAACATACTTAGTATTCTATATGGATATAACATACCTCGGTTATAACATACCTTATTTCCATGGTCAAGCGAGTATGTTATATCCGAGTTTTACTGTATATCTGATTACACTGTGTATGGCGTAAAAATTAATTTAATCATTATAAAACATCATGATTTAAATTTCTACAAAAAATGAGCAAAACATATATAAGCTTTCTGTAAACTGTATATATAATGTTTCTATATTTCATGTAATTTTTATTTACAATAAACAATAAGTAAACAATCATGTGTTCGCATTATTGAATTTGAAGGTACAAAATGTACGTGTATAAGGCTAAGTTGTCATGCCCGTATTGGTTAAATTTAAACTGGGAGTGGGCGAACCAAGAGACCAAAATCTATGCTACAACATAAAGTAAGTAAACAAATTGCCACACCTTCTTTCACGGTGGCAATACCATGTGATTATGACATCACAAATGCTTCAGTTTCAAGAAGAAAAGAGTGAAAACCCCGCCTCGACTAAGAGTTGTAGGTATTTTAATTGTATAGTCAGATTTACATGAAACCTACTCAATGCTAAACAGAAAAGTGTATACTATTTGCTGCGCATCACATCTCCAACCCCAGTTATTAGACTTTCGGCGATATCGCTGAAAGGCTTAAATTATACCACAAATCGAAAACTATCAACAAAAATGCCTGACCAGTTTAACCTGTTGAGTGATACAATTGTCTCTGATTTACTACGCAGTCAATTTCTAGGCGATAAAAGTAGTTCCGTCATCTGACTCGTCTGTTTTATGTAAAGATACTGCGTTCATTCATTGTATTACATGAAGTTTAAATTGTTTGACAGTATTGTACCATAATTATTATATTTAACTACACTAATGAACCTACAGATTTTGTATGCAAAGTGTAAAGGGGAAACTGTACTTCAAGATTTGTATGGCAAGAAGAGGAAAATAAAATCTTTATAATATTTGCCAGTAATACAAGGTAGAATAAACACTTTGCCCTGCTCGATTCGTATTTGAATCTAATGTGCAAGGATGTCGACTTGTCACTGTAGCACACTGAAAAGCAATATTTTTCCATGATGTTAGCAAACATTATGAAACAGGAGTTTGAAATGGGATTTGCAGCAAATCAAATCACAGGTCGCCGGCACGTCTCTCGAATCACAAACACTATATATACATATAATGTGTAGAGGTTATTAAACAGGGCAAGTGTGCCTTAAGGAAGATATCGGCACACTTGCTTAGGTATTGGCCCGAGGGCTTCAGCCCGAGGGCTAATGCCGAGGAAAGTGTGCCGATATCGACTTAAGGCACACTTGCCCTGTTTCATAACCTTTTTATTGCATATGTTGACTCTTGCAAGTAATGATGATTTTTCTAAAACAAAATTACTTTTTTTTCTCAACGTAACGCGCTATTTTGCACGTTGACGTTACGTCACATGTATTGTGATGTTTTTATTTCAATTCCGAAACGTTGGAATCTAATGAACGCTTATTATAAAACGTAAGTCTTGTTATTGATAGTAGTCTACTATTTCACTATGAAAAAAACACAGGTCGTAAAAGTGAATAGTTTCTTGTTGCTAATAACGTAACGAATTTCACGTGCGGAAAGTCTGCCGCTGTTGGACTGCAGGTGCGTAATGACCGATATTTTGGCACACTTGCTCAATACTGGAATATATTGCCCACATTGAGGCTATATTGGCACACTTCCACGTCAATTTTGTTACTATTTATAGTAACGTATGCAATAAATATTACTAAAAAATGGTAGTTCTTGACCAATTTCACTTATGGGCCAGTTTCTCCATTATAAATATATTTAAAGGGGAAACTGTACTTCAAGATTTTGTATGGCAAGAAGAGGAAAATAATTTTTTTTATAATATTAGCCAGTAATACAGGGTAGAATAAACACTTTGCCCTGCTCGATTCGTATTTGAATCTAATGTGTAAGGATGTCGACTTGTCACTGTAGCACACTGAAAAGCAATATTTTTTCCATGGTGTTAGCAAACAATATGAAACCGGCGTTTGAAATAAGATTTGCAGCAAATTAAATCACAGGCGGCCGACACGGTCCCGAATCATTAACACCATATACATGTATACATATAAGGTATATTACTAAAAAATGGTAGTTCTTGACCAATTTGACTTATGGGCCAGTTTCTCCATTATAAATATATTTATTTCACTTATTTAATAATGCACGTATAGCTAAGGGTTTGCTCTTTCAAATGACACCAACATCTTTTGCATACGACAAGTAATAAGGTCGCATGCCGATTTCAAACAACACGGTCAAAACGATTTTGTTTAGTCGACACAGAAGTCGCAAGAACAAAATACACTATCAACGGCAAATTTTGAACTGTTAAATAGAATAAACTAAGTAAAATTTAAGATAATTTAAGCATGCAATCGATCATCAAATGTTTTCCATGCAGTCAAACCGTATGAGTATTCAAGAAGTTGATCTAGGCATTAAAAAGGGAATCTTTTTCTTCATTTTAACATCGCTAGTAGTCATTCTTGAGCGCGTGACGTTACGTCTAAAGCTGTTTAATCGTAATGTTCGAAATCAGCCTACAACCTTATTGTAATATAATCAATGATCATTTGCTTAGGTTTCCAATAATTAGTAACTCAATTGTCTGGACAGATGACCATGTAATCAATAGATGGGCAATGATCATTTGATGAAAGTAAAAATTGTATAAGTTTCCTATAATTAGTAACTCGTGGACAAATGACCATGTAATCAATAGCCAGCTGTTGTAAGTTATCAATGCTCCAGATTGTAGTGAGTAAATAATTATAGAGTTTTCAATAGTAAAAAGTTAAAACATAGGGGCAGGTAGTCAAGTAATGCATGGCAACCTGGCTAATAATATTCCAGCTGACCATCACATGATCAAGGAGTCTGGCAGCTGCATGAATACTATATAAGACAAACTTCCTCACTGTACATTGTCAATTCAGGCAGAGACAATCCAAGGGACAATCCAGGCCGAGAGCCTAAGCACAGTATCCACCGCTGTATTGACTCACATAAGTTGACCAGATTTATGTTTGTATAATAAACGTTTAGTTGGAGACAAGGAGACTTGGGTTCTAGTACGGGGACCAGAGGGGTCCACCGTGCACCCCCCTGTAGACCTTTTGCCACCTAAGCTGAATTGTTCCTTAGGGTCCACTTAATCAGAATCCGTGTTGTTCTGAAAAATAAACTCTTGCGCACTACCTGAAATGTCACAGTTTCCATGGCAACCCCTTGTTTTTTTTGTCGAAATTGTCGGTGTTTGTAAAATCATAATATACTTGAAAACGCATTATTCTAGAATAATATAATTCGTGTCAAATCAAAGCTGAGACACTGACCTTTAGACATATATGAAAAACTATCCGCTAAAATACAGTTTAGATTATGAAATTAACCAAAAAACATTAAAAATGCAGAAAAATGTCGATTTTTTTCAATTACATGCATATCTTTTAATTTCCAAAACTTATTTTGGAGAAATAATACATTTATTTTGTTACAAAATATTTCATGAAGGTCTACTTTATCACATTCAAAATTATTTTTATGTCAGAAGTACTATACATGTATATGTATGTAAAAAACCGTTTCCATAGCAACCGCTATTTCCAAGTAAGAACTACTATCTGGTGGTTCAATTTGATTTTTTTGTTCAAATTTTACGATAGGATTGCAATATTGATATTAAATGATACCCGAGACTCATGTCTTTAGTATTATTGCTGTTACCAATAAACTCAGTTTCGATACTTTCATAAATAGTGTCAAGAAATCCTAATCAAAGCGCTGAAAGCACCGAATTTGTTTTCGCTTTTGCAGTATTAAAGTGGTTCACGTGTCATAACGTTTGAAGACGATGGTTATTGTGCAGTGGCGGTCTGTTGAATAAACAAAAAATATAATAAAAGGACTAAAGAGATTTTTGTTGTTTTGTTTTTGCTTTTACTGAAATAAAATTATGCAGGAATATGATTTTGTAATTTAGATTTTACGCTGTATATCATTACTTTTTAAAAGGTTATGTGCGGCGGCAAACTTATTTAATCAACTTTCACGGACTTGTTTCTTTAATATTAATCGGTTTAACATCCTATCCTTACATATTAAATGCATAGAACTGTCAAAACCTGATACTCTTATTTACTCAATGACTGTTAAAGTAAAATAGTTGTATTAATAAAAGAGTGACCAAACTATATATCAATGTGTCGTGAAACCAAAAACAACTTATACGTAATATTTGTTCATTAGTTTACATCAACCAACTCGTTTAGAAAGTTTTCCTGGACCATATTCTAACAAGTGCCTACCTTTCCTCCCTAAGGCCATCAGTCAATTTTCCAAGGACCATGACCAGCAAAAACTGGGGCGGAACCTTGAACCGCATGATCCGACAAACGCCATTTACATTTACACATGTCCAATATCTTAACAATCGTTTAATGCATCTATCCACTCCATGATTTTATCTTATTCAACATCTGCAGATATATCTTTATCTTGTTCTTCGTCAGCATTAGCGTTATCAAGGGTATCGAATAGCTGAGATTGAAGAACGTTACCTTCAAACCATAAAGTTCAAGATACCCATCATTATTCGTCTGACCAAATTATTATGAAACGGGAGGTATGTTAGGATCAGCATCGTGGACATTTTTCCGAATGGCTACCAGGTTATCAAATCTCCTGATTTGCTGTACTAAACACTTGTTACAAGGTGGTAACGCTCCCATATCAACAGTGCGACACGCATTAGCTGGTTTGTCTTAAACTTAGCTATTACACAATTGAATAGTAATATGTCAGGTGCACTGATATGTGCTGTAAGCATGAAGGGCTGACTTTGTATCTATACATATTATCTCAATGATAAAAAAATTTGAAGTAGGATATTTTTCTAGAAATTTGTCTAAGGGTTTCGCTGTACCTCTACACAAACATGGTAGCTTAATGAAGTAAACAATTTAAGGGTCGAAACTTCATTGAGTATGTTAAGAAAACTATTTACAAAGATTCTTAATAACTGTTTGACTGGTTGGACAGTAATTAGGAACATTTGATAATATCTTTCGTTATCACTGGATTATAAATCACATACATAATACTGGCAAATAGTTATTTTGTGCATTTATTGACTTCACTCAAGCTTTTAAGTTTTAATTAATAAAACTGGGTATGGAAAGGTAGTATATATATGACATATGTATTCATCGGTAAAATCTAGAGTTAAAGTACATAATCAAGTGAGTGACAAATATATATATAACGTTATATTAACATCGTTGTAATTAAGGTAATTTTACTTTGAACGCGATATTGTGAAGAACTGAGAACGTTCACTTTCCTTTTTTATTTCATTGAAATGACACAAAAGTGCGTAGATTTCAAAAATCGCGATAAGAACTTGACCACCGTTCTGCTTTAATTTGAAAATAACCATTATAACTCGGCAATTGGTGAAACCATTTAGACGTGAAAATCCTAAATTCAGTGATGAAATGTACAATCTTTACGAATGTCGTTATATTTGGATAATCGGAACAAAATGATTGTATGCAACAATATTTCAGAAACATTTCGGTATAGTAATCATTGACCTCGGACATTCAATATCTCAAATACGTGGGTTTAATGTACTTGCATGCCTATTTTTAGCGCGAACCATTGTGACGTCAATGGCGTCGTGAAAAAAACGACAACGTCGCTAAGGTTACCAGAAAAACAAACAAGAAGCATGAAGGTATCTGCCTGCCAACTTTTATTACAATCGGTGAACAAAATATTTTTTTCGTTTTTCCCTCCCAGTAAGGTACCGACCCACCTTAATTGATGTCCATTTGTCTACTACAAATTTGAAACTCAAAGGGAGGTAACATGACAAATCCCTGAGGTTATTATTACAGTTGTAAATGTATTAATTGTTTGTTTGTGTAGTGTCCATTTCATTTTGAACACATAATGCATACGATGGTACTGAACATTAATGATGTATTATCACCTGCTATTTATAGAATGCATGTACTCTAAATAGTATGTTGACAAAAATTGTAGTATCCATTCATACCATAAGTAAGCTAAATACCAATTTTCGTGATCAAGAAAATAAAATTTCTAACTTCAAAAAGGGAGATTTGTAACCACGTACATTTACGTTTAATGTGGTTGCTGACATAACAACCCATTCTGTGGAGAGTTTCCTAAGCATGTCGCTTGCTAGCAATTTGCCCTTTGATACCCGTAATCTGATATCACATGTATACGTATTCCTTTTTAGGGTTAGAAGGGTGTCAGGAAACAAAGCGCTAATAAGCGATATGCTAGGAAACTAGCCCCTGCTGTCGAGTATACATTGCATCCGATTGGTAACTTTTATTTTTTATTTATCAAATTGCATTCTTCAAACTTTCAAATAAGTATGTTTTACCATGCGCAGGCGTCAAATTACCCAGTCAAAGGTTTAGGAATGAATTATACGACAATGTTTAAAAGCTGAGTAAGATTTAATTTCCGGTGAACAATTAAGTTCCTACTTAGATTAAATATCCGTTTCATTAAGACACTCAGCTATAACATACATTGTATTTGTAAGTACTGTACGTATTCACAGTGATCAGATCAATCGATGAGGTTTCATTATTTAAATCACTATACATGCCCTACATGTGTGTGTATATGAAACTACATGTAGTCAACTAGCCAACCGTGATCGTTATTTACCACTGACCTGAGTTACTTTATGCATAAATACATGTACTACCATAAGACAAGTAAAGTAGATTTAATATCACTCAGTTTACCTTCACTATTTCTTCAGGTAAAAAAGATAAAACTTGTTAAAAATGGATGTTAAAATATTAATAGCGTTGCTCACTTTGGTAATGTTTACCTATGAAGGTTATAGTATAAGACTCGGTGCTTTTAATATTCAAGTGCTTGGAACAACTAAAATGAAGAAAACTGAAGTGGTGGACGTTCTTGTAGATACAATTGGACGTTATGATTTACTTCTTATTCAGGAAATAAGGGACGCGTCTGGTGAAGCAATACAAGATCTACTAGAAAAAGTTAATATGAAGTTTCCGGACAATCCTTTCAAAATGATGCTTAGTCCACGTTTGGGGCGAACGACTAGTAAGGAACAGTATGCATTCCTGTATAAAGAAAGCTCCGGTGTTACAGTGTTAGATTCTCACGTATACAATGACACAGCTGTCAATATTGAAGCCGCGACTTATGATATCTTTGAAAGAGAGCCATTTGTAGTTTTATTTCAATCCACACAAACGACAATAGAAAAGTTTGCTTTAATTGGAATTCACGTGGCACCAGACGAAGCAGTAAAAGAACTACAAGCTTTGGAAGTTGTTTTCGGTCAAACGAAAGCGAGGTTTAACATTGATGACGTCATGGTCCTCGGTGATTTGAATGCTGACTGCTCATATGTACCGAACAAAGACTGGGTGAATGTTCCCATGAAGAATAATCCAGACTATACATGGTGGATTGCTGATGATGTTGACACCACTGTAAGCAACACTAACTGTGCTTATGATAGATTTATCTCCACTGGAAACATTCTGAAAGCTTCTGTCGAAGAGGGCAGTGCGACCATTTTCAAGTTCGACGATGCCTTTAATCTGAATCAGACCATGGCACGCAGCGTTAGCGATCACTATCCAATAGAGATGGTCCTTAAAAAGGAAACAAGTGGAAGCTCGATACCTTATATAAGCAGATACAGTCTCTACGGTTTAGTTTTGTGTACGATTCTGTCTATTATGATGGGATGATTTTAATGTATGCTCCAGTGAGCTGATGGTCTCATGTGACTGCCATCATTGTACGGTGCTATAGTCGGACGAATTTATGTTAATCCATATTGGGTTTATAATGATATAGATGGATTCTTTTACACTAATTTCTGTTAGATTATATTTTTTGACATATCTACTTATGTTTATATATAGTGACCCCAAAAGTTCTTTGCTGAATGAAAGTGATCAGTTATGTCTCAAGAAATTTTTATTATGATTAAAGCTTATTTATCTAAGAGAGTTTGAATCATGTTTAAGCTTAAATTAATGCTGATTTCGGAATTTGCTCAGTTGTCTGTTTGAATTTTCACGGGTTCTGTCTAAAAATGGGATTTTGTCAAAGGACTTTTGGGGGGAATTGTATCATTTTAAAAACCGTCTGTTTATGCTCAATAATTATCACACATTATATACCTCGATTTAGATGTATCTTATGATTATATGTATAAATAATACTTAAGTATCTTGTTATACATGTTTGTACAAAGCGACAATATAGTCTCATTCAGGAACTTGCAGGCGTAACAGCAGTCGAGGAATTCTTCTATGGAAAGCCGTTGTCAAATACATGTTTTATTAGCTTATTTCAGAATTGTGTTAAAATCATTTGTTATTGTTGCAAGACCTTCAAGTACCCGCATGGGGCTATCGTTCATTGTCCTATAATATTTTACATTGTATTTGAGTTATTTACCTATATGAAATGATATAATGCTCTTTTTACATTTAAGTAGTTTTGTAACATTCATATTTTAATATAACATATGTAACTTCATTATGTACTCTCATTAATGTATAAAGCAGTCATTATAAATTTCATTGCTATGTCTTTCCATGCATAGCAGAGCTGTTACTGTTTGACATATTATACATTCATTTGATTATGACCTAAAATGAATAAATCATAATAAAAGTCCGTGATTTAAACGTCTATCTAAAATATCCATTGTATATTAGACTTATACTGTATTTACAATGTTTATATATTTCATAAAATCTTTATTTACAATAAACCAAAAGTAAACAAATATATATATCTCGTATTATTGAATTGGAAGGTATATGGATAAGGTTAAGTTGTCATGACCGTAATGGTCAATTTAAACTGGGTGCGTACAAACTTAGGGGCCGAACGTTACAATATAGTAAGTAAACAAATCGCCCCGACTCTAATTATACCCCCACAAACAAAGTTTTCGGAGGTATACTGGATTCGCCCTGGTGGTTGGTTGGTTGGCTGGCTGGTTGGTTGGTCACGCGGTCTGTCTCAAGAATTAAATACCTTTGTAGTATGTTTATTTCTATATGTATTCCAATAAGATTTTGCACAAAAGTTCTCATTCTTACAGTTGATGAGTGCATACAGATTAAATTAATTCCACTTCAAAATGGCCGACTTGATTAATTTAATCTAATTTTATTTGATTGATTTAATTTAATAACTGTATCGTATGCTTATTTCTCAAAAGACTTTTTTCATAACCAATTTTGATAGAATTTTGCACACGAGTGCACATTCTTACAGTTGATGTGTACATGCACTTTATATAAATTCCAATTCAAAATGGCCGACTGGCTGCCATCTTTATTTTTTTAAATTTAAAAACAGTATTGTATGCTTATTTCCATACCGATTTTGAAAAGACATTGCGCACAAGGTTTCACTATTACATTTGAGAAGTATTACTATTCTTTTCAATTTATATTCAAATGGCTGACTGGCGGCCATCTTGAATTTTTATTCAAATTACTGTATAGTATGCTGTTTATTACTCAATTTTAGCAAAATTTTGCACACAAGTCTTTATTGTTACAGTTGACTAGTACATGGATTTCTTTTGGATACCAATATGAAATGGCCAACTGGCAGCCATTATGAATTTGTTTCTTTGAATAACGGTATAGTATGATTATTTCACTACCAATTTTGATGAAAGTTTGCACTCAATTTCTTCTTGCTGAAGTTAATTATGTACTGCTATTTTTTATCAAATTCTTATTGTTGAGCTTTTTATTTGATGTACTGAAATTTTTACAAATTCAAATGGCTGAATGGCAGCCATTCTGAATTTTTCTTCAAAGCAAATGATTTGATATTTTTTCTACTGACTTTGAGAAAGTTAGCAATCGTTTAAGTTGATGTGCTTGGCATTTTTCTAAAGTCAAATTCAAAATGGCTGACTGGCAGCAAACTTGTGAAGCAAACATCTTTTTTTCTTAGCCCATTTTGATAAAATTGTGCTGACAAATTCTTGTTGGTGACATTTATACGTATTTTTTCAAATTCAAAAAGACCAAATGGTGTTCATTTTCATGTAAAAAATCATTTGAACTATGACAACTACTGTTCAGTTTGCTTTTTTCTTATCCGTAGTGAATTACACTGTAATTCCCTGTTTATTTAAAATTTGATATTTGCATTCTGTTCTCTTTATGGTTTGTCTGTTTTGTTGGGTTTAACGCCGAAGCAACACATTTTATAGGTCATATAACGGCGGTCAGTCAACCTACTCACTCCTCCTTGAAAGGCTAAATCTCTGGATTTAGCTGTTAACCAACTACTAAGCACATATTTTCGTCAGTGACTGACAACTGCCCTACATAATTAAAAATCATTGGTAGGAGAAATAATTTCATGAACAAACTCCACGAAAGTATGCCCCGCCCGGGAATCGAACCCACGACCCTATGATCAGTAGATTTGCGTGCTACCAACTGAGCTAGCCGGGCGGCTTTTATGGTTTTTATGCTACTTACAACACTAACCCATTTGGACTTGCTGTCATTTTGAAATGTTGCCGTTGTGGGGGTATTTTAGCCAGGGGGTATATGCCCCTTTGGTTTTGAGGCCCCCCCTGCAAGGAAATCATGGGGAAAAACCTTGTCCAACAACCAACTTTATCTAAGATCATCAAATTTTATGTATGGATATTCTTTGGGTCAATGGTGTGATTTTTTGGTTCTGAGGCCCCAGGGTCAATGTCACTGGAAGTTTATATGGGAAAACTTTGTGCTGGTGATAACTCAACCATGGCTGTGCCTATGTTCTCAAAATCTTTGCTTTGGAAAGCCCTCCAGTTAAGGATGTGACCTATTCTGAGATCCCTGGGTCATTGGTCAAGGTCACAGGGACTTCATATGAGATAGAACACAGCATGGACTGCACACGGGCGTATAATGCCCCGCCCAGCGGAGCTCTTGTTTTTGCTTAGGGAACTTCTAATTGACAAAGTTTATATTCCCCAAGAAAGAGACAAACTAAATAACCTTGTATTAAGTTATAATAGAAGTAATCTGATGATTGAATAACACTTTTTGGTACAGGTAAGTCTGTTGTACTCTTAAGAGTACAGTGGTTACCAGAATATCTGATCTTTATATGTACTACTTAAAATTTGTGTTGTTGATTTCCATCGGTTTTCCATATTGCATTAGCTTCCCATAGACGTAGCACTTTTCATTTACCTGTATGTATATATGCCAAGGCGACCGGCACGGTCCCGATCCACCCTTAGTCCCTATATACTCGTAGGTATATGTGCCCATCGTTTTTTGTTGGAATAGACTTTAATGACTTGTCGTCTTGATGATATTTAATATTATATGTTCAAGGTTTTAGAGACCAAATGGATCACATTTGTTTCAATTTCATAACTAAATTCATGAATTGACATTAATGTCTGTACATATTTATTTGTCTCGATATTTCATTACATGCTGAGTTAGATTTAAGCAATAGTTTTACATTATCATCATATTTGATTCTAATGTCACATTGACAAATACATGATATAGTCCGATTTTAATCGGTGAGCCGTGACGTCACAGGTTGGAGGAGTCCAATCATGACCTCGACGATAGGTATAATCAATAAATACTACAATGAAAATCAGTACTGTCATATCTCAAGTAAATAGACATGGTATAGTAGGCAAAATTAAAAAGTATTGCATCTCAATAGTGTCTTACCGCCACGACCATGGAGTGATGCTAAGTAGGCGTGGTGTATTGTAATAAAGCAGTATCAATTGGTTGGTTAAATAAGCTGCGTTACCTTTTTGTAGGAATATTCCAAAAATCTTAAAAACCAAAAGTGCACTTTACTTGTACTTCGTATCTCGCTGGATGTTTACAAAACACATCCTGGAATCTCTGTAGCCTCGCTTTCTAAGGTATTCACCCATTCATTAGTTGACAATCAGTTGTCCACATGTGTCAATTTATTTTCGTTGAGACAAATGCACATGCTTCTACTTAAAGTCTCCTTGTTGGGAGTTCAGTGGCGCTATGTCAGCTCCTAAGAGTTCCCCTTTTGTATATTTATGGGCTGCTACGATTCATCAGAAGGTCGATTCGATTTTCCCCCATTCGTTTCATTGAATAGTATAGTTTATTCCAAATGTACATCATTTCATTTATTTAAACTTACAAAGTCGATAAAACAATGGTGTTTCCTACAAACATTACATAAAATCATAATGGAAACTTAACGTAAATATATTCACGAAGTGAAACACAGTCCCACTGTCATCGCACATTGTCTGGTGCATTTTTGTTTTTATCCGTATAATATTTATACACACCTTTATAGGCTGGTATCGAATCTGAATTATCCGGTCCCAAATCGAAATCGATTTTTGATGTATCGAATCGAATCATTGCAGCTCTGATATTTTTGTCATGTTCAATTGTATGCAATTTGTGTATAAACTTGTTTGTAGATAGTATGTAATTGTGGTATGTGCCATAAATTGTTATTAGAAAACCATTTTGACACATTTATATTTTGTACATAATGATTAATTTGAATATAGTTTTATACTTTATACTGGTATTTGTTATTTGTGTATATCGCGTTTGTTGTTAGTTATTTTGGAAATGTGAGTTCATTTGTCTTATACTTACTAGATTAATTCATTATTAGGGCTGTCGATCGTTGAGCAAGTGGCGATCCGATCCGTTCCGAACCACAATTCATGTGTAGCGATTCACGAATCGAACCACGAATCACTTGTCAATGGAGAAGCATACAGGAATTCATGTAATAACAAAAATAAGTGAAGAATTACATAAGCGTTTATTAAAAGGAAAACAATATACTCCAAACATTACTATTACCAGGCGTTTTATGGGCATCAGTGAAAATGTGTATTAATCGAAATTTTGAATTAAATCAAAATTTCCATTAGTAGTGCGGCTCGTTTTCAGTGGTAATTAAGCTGAAAATGTTCTTTCATTATTTTCAAAAAAGGATCGCGATCCGACGATTTCGGACGTGACGAATATTCGTACTCGATTTTCTGGTCGGGATCGCGAATGTCCGAGTACTCTGATACTCGCAGCAGCCATATTCATTATAAACCCAAACAAATTGTGCAATCTAAAGCCAAATGCAACATCATTGATGAAAATAAACATACCATAGCACAAGTATTATTTTTGAGTTCAATTCAACGAAATCTTTTACAAAACCATTAGTTTTAGCCAATTGGTTATGAAGACAATCGATAAATACATTATAACTAAAAAAGTAGAACTGGTTAAATTTGCTTTGTAACCGTAATTTTTGACTCCACCTTGAATCTTGAGTTGCTAATAGATGATCAGGTGGGATTAACTAGTTTTACAAACTTAAGAGTTTATAAAGATTAAAAAAAATCAAAATAACAAACATTGAAACTTAAACCCAAATGTGTTTGTTTCCGTCCATGTTTGTACTCGTATATTATATACTGAACTATGAGATCATATCGGCCATTTTAGCCGCCATTTTGGATTTATGATTGTTAATAATAAATTATAACTTAGTGAAATCAATCAGTTTCTTTAATAACATGAACTATTCTATAAGTAAATAAATTTCTACACCACTCAGTCTCTTTCTGCCAGTTTGTTCTTTAGATACTGGGCTTATAGCCTTAACCCGCCATTTTGACCGCCATTTTAACCGACATTTTAAATTTAAAAGTTTGTATCAGAATAACAACATTTAACCAACTCGATCTGTAAATGTTGAAATCACCTTTGTCCTTCATTTTAAGACCATATTGTGTAAAAATACATTTTGCATGTATAATTTAGCCTCTAGCCGCCATCTTAGTCGCCATCTTGGATTCTGGGAGTTGCCCAAGGATGACAAAGTGGCATCAATCGGATTTGGAATCAGTAAGACCATGTCTACCAATAAATTGAATAACATTTTCTACATCGTTTCGTGCAAGGTCATCCTTGGTGTTGGCCGGACTATTACAATTCATACATAGTAATGAAATGGAACAATGTGCTTATCTCCTAAAATGTGTACTGAAATAAATCAAAACGTTTTTGTAAATTTCTCGCTCAGTAAAAGTTTAGCTTCTGTATTACAATAATATGTTTTTATTATTGATCAAATTGCTGTTTTAAACATGTAATAAAAACCTATCACTAAGTCCCCGTCTTCTTATTTCGAAGACAATTTTAGTGAGTGGTTTAATGTGTGTTTTTCAAAAAATATTGTTAGTATCTTAATGCCTTATTTTTCGTTTTCGTGATAAGGTTTTCTCTATGACCAATATTCATTCATATTTATATATTGCATGTGCATGCATTTTTGTCGTATTTATCTGAAACTGTATACGTATATTTGTGTATTTATATCTTTACTGTATATATGTTATGCTCTTCAAACATGGAGGAAATAAATAAATCACAAACCTACAGTTTGGATGAGTCTAATCATATTCATGACGATAGGTATAGTTCGAACAAAAAAACAAAACACTGTTTATAATAACAATAGAATAAACTATAGTGCGTACAAAAAAACAAGACGTGTTTTGGTAAACATAAAAAATGGAAAAAATCATTTCAGGGGTAGGCAGTATTGAAAATAAAATTTGTGTAATTCATTTTAACAAAATTAGCATGGTTGATAAACCACCACCACTTGTTAAATCATGCTAGTTATGGTAGAACGCTTTCCATTACACCAACAACTAAGATACTCGTAAAACATATCACAATTGTTTATTTTAAAATCATCCTGGGCATCCCTCGTCGTGGGTTAGTTCATTGTATTGTTATTATAAACAGTGTTTTTTTTTTTTTTTGTTCGAACTATAATCCACTACGAGGGACGCTCAGGATGACAATAACATAAACATGTGATATGTTTTACGATTGTCTTAGTTGTTAGTGTAATGGAAAAGATTTTTACCAACACAAGCACGATTTACCAACAAATGGTGGTATCCATCATGCTAATTTTGTTACAATGAATTACACACATTTTATTTTCATCACTGCCTACCCCAGAAATGGATTGTCTCATTTCTAATGTTTACCAAAACACGTTTTGTTTTTTTGTACGCACTATAACTCACGACGAGGAATGCCCAAGGTGACTTTAAAATAAACAATTGTGAAATGGTTTTCTTGTGTCTTAGTTGTTGGTGTAATGGAAAGCGTTCTACCATTACAAGCATGATTTACCAAGTGGTGGTGGTTTATCAACCATGCTATTTTTTAAATGAATTACACAAATTTTATTCAATAACTGCCTACCCCTGAAATGAATTGTCTCATTTTAATGGTTACCAAATCACGTTTTGTTTTTTGTACGCACTATAGATGTATATATGTCCTAGGTAAAATAGATCCTAAAGGTACTTTCTCGTAATAAAGCATATTGAAAAGTTCAACACGTCGAATTTCATAATTAAAATTCCCTGAAGGCATTTTGTAATTTGATGGTAACAACATTAGTTCATTTGATAAAATCACCTGTGAGTTTAACGAGTTTTAGTACATTTTTTCTGCTATACTCATTAAATAAAACGTGAAAGGCGATTTTTAAGAACAAGCACAGGAACCATGGAATATAGAAAGTTGTTAAATTTATTTAATTCAAACATTAAATGTAAAATCAGTGTTTTGTGTGGAGTTTTTTTAATGATTATTTTGGTTAATAGTTCTATAAAACTGCCAAAACGTTTATATTTGGAGAATTATTGGATGCCTAAAAAGACGTGTACATGGAAAACAGAAAACGAATGTCTTTATGACATTATGAATATGGTAAAAAGTCGTTTTTGTTATAATACGAAACTTTGATCATAATATGCATATTTGCTCTCGTTTAGGTTGACTGGTCCCGGAGTCCCTGAAAAAGATCCATGACATTAAATGGCTCAGAATAAAGAAATATACATGTTTTATTATAATGTTAATAGTTAAATGTATGTGTTTTCATATTGGCCTTGTTATTTGGCTTCAGACAATCTGAGACCGCTGTCTGAAGCCAAAACAGTACCTGACGATTTTAAAACTAACTATACAATTAGTAAAAGTACAATAAATAAAAGATATCACTCAAGCCATAACAATTGTTATAATCAAAGTACATTTGTATAGTTACACTTATCCCTTTTTGCTACTACAATGCTAACAAAGAAGGACATAGTTAATCAAGTTCAATAATCTGTTTTTTCTGCACATCTTTTGAAACTGGTACTTAATGTATTACTACCCACTATACGGAGAATTTGAGCAGCCGCTCGGTATGGAGTCACATAAAAATACCAGACAAACATTCTATATGACGTCGCGTTCAATACTGCGTCAATTTGCGTAACGTCAAAAGTAACGGGGTTTTTTTATTTACAAAACTATTTTATATTTAGTACTCCATAGTCAACTTTCAATATAGGTCTAACATTAATAACTTTAATAAATTGGCTATTATGCTACAAACTATTTTTTCATTGCGTTACATATTAGTTTCAAATAAATAAAACCTAATGTGCCTTGTTTACATATTTTCATGTACATATCATACGTTATTTCACCATATATCAATGTGAGTTACGCTGTTCCCAAGTCTTACTGCTATTGTTTTCACGTTTGGCAATATTTTAATTGCATTTGCATTTTCTTTAGTTTTTGTTTCCTCTTTTCCTTTGCCATCAAATCGTTTGCCGAATTGAACCGCACATGTTTATGTATTATCTTAAGTTATACATACAGAAAAAATGGTCGACAACATTGACGTTAAAACGTCTAAAAATAGGCAGCGTTACATTATGGCTAGACCATAGACAAATGAATTTTTACTATGTCTAAGGGCTAGACATTTTAAATAGATATTCTAAGCTATTACACCAACATTATATTGATATTGTATTATTTTTAACTGATTTCCGTTTTCTTAATTCTTTTCATTCTAAAATATTTCAAGGGTAAAGAAATGAACTTTTAAAAATACTAAAATTCATTATCCAATTTAATTACTGCACGAAATATATCGAAGTTGTAAACGAGATAATTTGTAAAATTAAAGTCCTACCTTTTTTAACAAACATGTTTTTCCGATACTTTTGCCTATAGCTATGTTTATACATTTTTTTGTATTTAGATTTAACCTTTATATAAGTATAATGTAGTTAAAATATTGAATACTGTTAGCTTTTATGGTAAAAAACTTACGGCAGATATCTGGGGTTTTATAACTAAATTTACTTGTTTTGTTACGTCTTACCGGCATTTTCCTACGTTCATTCGAGTTCTAAAATATTGTGACATGTGTATTCAAAATATACCGTTTAATATATTTTTCTGAAAAATAAATTGTTTTAAATTTATAGATGTAAGATTTATCAAAATATGGTAAAAAATTGTAAAAGTTGTTGATTATTTTGAGTCCTAGGACTTGGTTTTTTTTTTCAAATTGACGCCAGTATTGAACAAAAAGTCTTATACCTACAGGTCAGTATTTGTAACTGTTGCTGGAAACTATCCACGCTTAAACAACGACTGTGGCGCCATTCCAATGTATTCACAGTACCGTGATTCTAATAATGTACTGGTAACCATCCAATATTAGTAATACTCGTCCATTTACTACAAATCATATTATACATCTCGAACAGCGTTATTAGAAAATATCTAAACATAATGACAACGCTAAGGATATATGAATTGTTGTAAATAAAATAATATCAACACATATTTTAAGAGGTACTGAAAAACAATCAGAATTTGAAAAAATCTTACTAATAAATCCATAATGCAATTCATGTAAACACAATGAATACTCAGTACTTTTAGTGCTTTGATAAGATACAATTATTATTTATTGTACAAAAAATTATAGCTTTTAACTACAGGAATATTTATCCATACATTGAGTACCTTTAAACCTCTATTGGTATCGATCTGTCTAGAAACAATATCTATTCTACTTTCGTTTTTAAATGTATAAATAATGACAAATGTAATCTAGTTAGTACAGAGGTAAAATGACTGCTTTAAAAGTTTTATTTTACGCGCATTCTTAATTGAATATCAATTTTAAATTGAGTAGTCACAATAACATAGTCATTATATTCAGTACGGTATAAGGGGGAATAATAAGAATTTAATCGTTCCCACGTGGTTTTATGTAGATAAACATTTTTACCCATGATGCTTAGCGTCTCCGTGCAAAAGTAAGCACCGTATTTGTAGGCCTACAAAACGTACAGGTCGTATTATAGGTCATGTGTGTTTTTTGTACTTTTAACAATGGACTTGCCCTATGAATAGGTGAATAATCTGATGCACGAACAGCATTTTACTGATTAAAACGTACAACTTTTATATTTACCACTTATTTCAAATACTGCACATGAACATCTTAAATTTTATATAATGGTATGTTTATAAAAATAAACGCCAAATTACTAAACTATAAATCTGAAAAATAATACACCCCT
The DNA here is from genome assembly GCA_025267735.1 of Mactra quadrangularis. Classification (NCBI taxonomy): domain Eukaryota; kingdom Metazoa; phylum Mollusca; class Bivalvia; order Venerida; family Mactridae; genus Mactra; species Mactra quadrangularis. Next base: position 22,125,202 of record CM046303.1, read on the forward strand.
AAATATTGATGTGTAATGAAACTGGTTTTGTTTATATACGCAATGTTTACATGGACGACCTATATATACAATGGTGGATAATTAGCTGCTTGTAATGGTCCACTGGTCTAATGACTTTATGAAATATTTCCACATGTACACAACTGCCCTTTGTAATGACATCGACAGTATATCACGAAGGATCACTAATTTAATATTTCTGAGAATACAATTCTTTTATTACCTGTTTTGCTACAGTCCGAAGGCCAGGAGTATTTCAATAGATTAAATCATTCAAGTTATTCCAATATAACATTCAGAAGGCAGCTTTTACTATTCATATTAGAATTTATTTTCAGCCACAAATCAAGTTTAACAATTCATACAAAAATCCCTGCTGGTATGGAAGGTATGATTATGGTCCACTGAACGATAGCAAAATCCATTGTTTACCATATTACTATATTCTGGGTAAGAACTTAGTTAATTGTAATGTAACTTTTTTACATAATTATGTAACTTGTTTGTTTCCAACTACAAAATTGTTTTGAACCAAAGCTAATGACATTTATAAAACATTTTTTAAATAGTACGATAAATAAAGAATTTTAAGTTTTAGTACAGATAAACTAACAAAAGATTTTAGATTTAGGCTGAACATACAAGCCTAAAAACAACGATTGGGCATTAATTCGGCCTTAATTGTGGCGATCTTGAATGAGTACTATGATATCAAATCACGTAAAGATACGATTATACCAATACACATATCACATATGTTGGTGAACCACAAGAGAATATATTTTGTATTTTTAGTTGTTCGCTTGTCGAACAATAATATGCGCCAATTTGAGAAATCGATGTAGCGACCTTACTACGGATTCTACTTTTTTGAGGTACACGACGGGGCTCAACTCTTCAAACCTATGATATACAGAGCTTTCATTAATTGTTCGAAGAACAACTATATACGTCAATTTTGAGAAATAAGTATAGCAAGCTTACTACAAAATCTACTTTTTGAGGTACATGAAGGAACTCAAATCTTCAAGCATGTGTATGACTGAGAAAGGTTTAAATAATTAAATTGTAATAATTACATTTAACCAAACACTGAAAATATATTCGACAGTGAAGATTCCCTGTGGTGAACCCCAATTTGAAAGGGCGTGACGCATTAATCTCTCATTCTATACGTAGACGATAAAACATGTCTTGGCTCAGACGCTTAACTCATATCGCACAACAACAACGCGCAGGAAGTAGTGCGGCGTATACATGAAAATAAAACCGTTGTATGTTTTTTTCTTTTTTTTTAAGATAAAATCACGATGATTAAATTGTAAAATATGCTGGTTTATAATTACAGGAATACTTATACATATATACATATTAGTAACATATACAATTAATTTGTATGAACATTCAATTGTATTTCCCTGTACTCCTCTATACGGTTATTATACCTGTGCAATTATAGGAGTATGCATTGTAATCAATTTATAAATTAGATTTACCTGAACATTGGGATATCGGTATTTTTGATAATCGAATTAAAATTGGATTTTCATGCATAGTTTACACGTACAAATGGCGCCATTTTGAAGATACATTGCATACAACGAAAGCTCTGCAGTCTATGTTTCAAGAAAAGAAATCTTATTCTACATATTTTGTCACATTTTTGACCACATTAAGTGACCGAAGCACAACATGTTTTCTCTCTCGAACAACTCCATTCCTTTAGCGCTTTGATTATTACTTAGTAGCAGTAGAAGACGAAAAACATTTTCTATTCGAATGTGAATTTCTCAGAGATATAAGACATGACATATTTAAATAAATAATGCAGAGAATTTTTAACTAACCCTATGTACATAAACTTATTATTACTAATTTATTATCTCATGACTATATGATTGTAAATATGACTTCATTTTCAGTTGACTGATAGGCCAGTAGGGCCGGGTACTTTTTATACGTATTTATTATTTCGAACCATTTTATATTGCATTATTTTAAAAATGTGTACTTATCGCTATAATAAACAATTTACTTGCCTGCTGCCTACCTCCCTGCTAGCTTCCCTGTCTGCCTCCCTGCCTCCCTCCGACACATACAGACCCAAAACCCACCCACCAACATACCTACCAACTTACTTACATACCTTACTTACTAATTTACATCTCATGTTAGACAGTACATACTTTGGCCAGGTATCTAATGGCTATATATGCTAAAAGACAATATTATATGCCGGATTGGTTGATGTGTATAAATATATTACAGGTGTTAAGAAGAGTGGAACAACAGATTTGTCGCGAAGAATTTCAAAACATCCTGATGTCGCCGATAGTAAATTAGGCGAGATACAATGGCTACCCAGGGTTCGTTTTGAATCACGTTTAGCAAGAAAAACACTAAGAGGTAAGTCAGTGTCCATGACTATCACACAACCCGACAGCTGGTAAATGATGTGGTTTCCAAATATAGAAGCATGTTAAGAATGTACAATACATGCATTAACTTTTCTGAAACACTCAAAACTTGTGCACGCAGAAACATTTAAAAAAACAACAGTAAGACAGTGTTCTGATAATGACAATTTTAGAGCAAATTTACATACAACTCTAAAAGATGGTTGTTTATAAATTGTAGTAACCCGGGTCGATCGCGCAATTGGTAGCGCGCCGGGATTCGGAATCTCGTGTCCCGAGGGGGTACGGGTTCGAATCCCACCCGGGGAGGTTATACCCTTCCGTGAAAATTAGACAATGTAAATTTTTTTCTCCATTGATTATATAATATGGAGAAGTTTCCGGCCTTGTGGAAGGGTAGGTGAGTACTGGTTAAAGACAAAGGTCCAGGAAAGCTAGGTTAGGTGCGCTGGACGCCGTGAAATGACCTAAAATGTGTTGATACGGCGTTAAATCCAATAAATAAATAAATATAAATTGTAAAACAAAAAAAGCGTTTGACACAGTATGGGTGAAATTTATAGTTCCTTTTGGAGACTTTAACTTTATAAAACTGAGAGCAGGTAGCTTTACATTGAACGTACATTGGCCACAAGACACAAAGCAAGCATAAAAATCAAAGAAAAATACTTAATGTTTTCAGCTGCAGTAAATTCTATTGATGTTGACAAAAGAAAAGTGGGGTTTTATGCCTCTATGTTAGAGAGAGCGACTTCCCAAGTATTATCATCACCAAACAATAGTACTGATTCTCTTTACTTCAAGAAAATAATCGGTAAGTCATTGCCATTGTTATCTTAATGTTGGTGGATATAAGTCAATCTGCTACAGTTTTATTTAATATGAAAGATGACAGGATGATGTAGTAGTATCAAGATCAAAACATATACGAACAATTAAGAATAAAAGTTATAATTCAGGGTTAGAATGTAACACAAAGATAGGAGTAAAACATTTTTCGGCACAGCTGTCCATGCCAACGTTAGCTCTATTATTCTTGTTTGCCCAATGAAAGTCTCTTCCGGAACAGAGAAATGTATACAAGATATGTGACCATAGGTCATTTGTGATAAACAGGTGCGTAGCACGGACAGAAGTGGCTGACTATTTACTTCGTGTTTTATGGGCGACCCACTACGCTAATTGATTGATTGGGGGAAATCTAAGAGCGGTATAATTGAACAGCGAATATGTCAATTTATACTTCAAACAAAATTCACATTGCATAGCGCCCAATATCTTTTTAAAGGTATTTCGTGCTTGTGAGTTGGTTTTATTTTTAACAAGCAAAAATAAAAAAAAATCACCGCAATGAAAGCACTGAATTACAATTAATGAAATGTTGCCTAATTTAATTCAGGACGGACAACAATTTAATTTGTTCATTAATTTAACATGGATTACTTATTTTCACGGCCGCCAATATCTTTTTAAAGTTATTTCGTGTTTGTTGTAACATAATTGCATGTTGCTAAGTACATTTTCAATGTCAAACACGTTCTCATTGATCGTCAGGATCTCAACAACATCCGTGATAAACATTTTAAGGTTAACTCACTTAAAGAACTTTTTGAGTCTGTACCATCACATGTGATACTTAATGTTTTGAAGGTAATAAATGTATATGATAAAATATAGGGCTTAAGATCATTATTATCGATTGAACTAATAGTATCATTATTTTTTTCGGCGCGATATGACATTTCTGTGTTGGTGCGCCGTAAAACCCAAACAAACAAACAAAGTACATTATGATGTAACCTGTCTGTAGATATTGGCTATTTGTCTCTCAATTAATCACAATTATACAGACAGGTGGTCATATAATGACTAGCCATCTAATGCAAGTTAACATTGTATCAGATTGCTGTAAGTACAGTCAGAATAGTTTTACCAGCCAGACAGGAAGGTTGTCCCCTGAAACACTCAGCAGTGTGTAACTCTGAGAGGGGAAAATACCTGGCTGGGTGTTGGGCGCCGTAACCTATATGTTTAGTAGAGGAATCAGGAATAAACTTAGTAGATAATATATGGACTATGTTATAAATATGTTACATTTGTGAGTTGGTTTTATTTTTAACAAGCAAAAATAAAAAATGAAAGCCATGAAAGCACTGAATTACAATTAATAAAATGTTGCCTCACTTAATCCAGGACGGACAACAATTTAATTTGTTCATTAATTTAACATGGATTACTTATTTTCACGGCAGCTACACATTATAAAGTTGACGAGTACGAGTAAATTACATGTGCATGATGTAAAAATGTTCGATAGTTTCATCAGAACATCAAATCGTATGTCTTTTATAAACTTTACTTTTATTTGAAGGTGATAAAACTCCAGCCCATTTTCACATGCATTCTAACTGGATTTTGTTACCTGGCAACGAAGGATTAACCGAACCGAAATACACAAATTATCATTATTTGAAGCATTTATCACCGAATGCCAAGATAATTATAATTTTCCGTGATCCCGTATCGAGGTAAGTTCATTAGCAACAAAAAGTATACGAAATAAATCATCCATCAAGCAAGCTTAGTTAGTGGTACATCTACATCTACAATAGATCGTGAGTTCAATTTTCAGGCAGAATCTACGTACATTGGTGGAGTTCGGTCTAATATTTCAAACAGTCGCCTACCTTTGTATCAGAAAGGCAAATTATCGGCCACTGGCGAAGGTGTGTCCTTAGTACTACTGTAAAACCTTAGGTCAAGAGTTCTAGGTCAGTCCATGCACAGAGAGATGATTAATCAGTTTAAACAGTGCCAGACAAACTTACTTAGTGACTTCCAGATTAATAACATTTGTATCAATGAGCACAAGGGTATGATACATGCTTCTCTCCTTTGCATTCCTCAAAAGTTTCAAACGTTCACTTTCTCACTGTGCTAAAAGACTGTGTGCAAACTGATATCTCTGTTTTAGACAGAGACACAAACACGTTTTAATTGCAAGACTGCCATGTGGTTTTTATAAATAGATATGTGATCGACTACAAAAATGCCAAACTTTTTCACTCCTATAATTTCAAAATGTCGATATGCATAGATGTTGGACTGTTTTGTATTAGTAAACTGATGGAAATTAACCAAAATGAAAGGAAACATTAATCTCTTTACTCTCTGATCTTTTAACTGTAAACATAGAGCATAATTATATTCAATCTAAACAAAATCTAAAATCGACACTCATTTAGGCAGCGTGTGAATGTAGTATATTCACTGAGCTGCGAGGAAGGCGTAGATACATGCCAAATATTAAATTTCCATCTATTACGAATTTGGACAAGACAGGAGACTAACAACTGAAAATTCTTTGTACTTGTATAATAATTTGAACAATGCACTTTCTGCTCGGATGAATAATACTACATTTCTATTCTATATTGTATTATTCTGTTTCTGTTGGCTATAAATTGTATTTGATGCCAAACAAAGCATATGTTGTTATTAAAACATACGTTACTAAATTCATACTTTTAAAGTTAAAAAGTTAAAGGTTAAAATCTGATTCCATATACATATTCAGATGACTTTACAATTTTGTACGATAAGTCCTTATCATTGATATCACCCTCAGGCAGGCAATCCCTCCGAGTACCCATTTACACCTGGTTGGAGTGGAATAATTGTAAGTTCATTTCTTGCTCAAGGAAATTAGTAGTGCCCCTAGTGATGATCGAACCCGGACCGCTCAACTCCTAAGCGCGCTACCTACCACTGGACCACTACTCCTACGTGAATGACTGCTCCAACGTGGATTTTAAAATCATTTTAATACTCAATACCAACTTAACACCAATCAAGATACGCATGTTATGGTGTCTATTTAACAGCTGTTGTATTCAAATTTGATTTTTTCAGGATGTTTTCAGACTTTAGGCACTGTAAAAGAAGAGTTAAGAAAAGACAAAATGTTAAAATCTCAACACTACCTCACATGTTTCATCAGGAAGCTATCGTACTTACCAATAAGTATCAAGAATGTTTTCGCCTCCATTCTTATAGAGCATGTGTATACAATGAGACACTTCAGAATGAGCTTGAAGAGGTAATATAGTTTGTCACTTGAAAAATTAAGTTCACACCGTTGTTATCTATCGAAGTCAACAAATCCACTGCCGTTTAGGCGGTGATAATTGTCTAGTTTTATTGTCCATAATATGAAATGCACGATTCAATGATATTCTCTGAACAATTTTTAATCACATGTATAGCGTAAGAAATGTATTTACAAAGCTATATGAGTTAACGACGATAACTATTTTGCATAACCGATACATGCTTCGCTTGTGCTTCGCCTCGCGTAAAACCTTAGGTTATTGGTTGAGGTGTTCCGAATGATTCATTAAGTTAAACTTTTGGTCTACCGGTAAATTGGGGTCAATTTGACCAAGTACCTATTCATGGGATATTAAGGAAAAATACTTTAACATACTTCACCAATTAATACGCCAGAGATGAACTGTGAACTGATCGTAGGACGTATCGTAGAGTAGCCAATGTTAGGAGAGTCACTCTCTAATTAAACAAATCACAGAGATTTGAAAATATATAACAATTTATTAAGTTCAACTTATTTCTAATTATACAAGTACACAAAGTTGTCACAGAGTTACTTGAGTCAAAATGATTGAATTTCAATGAATATATGATTATGATTAGGTAAATATGAATTAATGGAACTTTGATTATGATAAATAATAAGTAAAATAGTACAGTGTCAATATAAACATTCCATCAAAATATCCATAAGTTATAGGCACAATTACACAGTTTTTTGTTTAATGATTATAATAGTGATTGTTCCTTTTCCATTGTTTATAAGATTGTGAATTTTCCTTTTTAAAGTTTGATTTTAACCGGTCATATGCTTGTTGAAGTTTATCATAAGAATCACGTAATGAAATGTACTTTTTATTAACGTCACTGAATTTTCCGTTTGATTCTATGAGTGCGCTTTCTGTCTTTTTAAGTTTTTCTAATACATGTAGATCATTTCTGTACATTTGCATATACGCTTCTGACCGTTTTTCTTCAAGTTTAAGTTTCCGTATTTCTTCAGTAAGAGTGCTGATATCCTGATGTAAAATATTTTCTCGTTGTTCAAGTTGGCTATTACTAGTAGTTGTTTTATGGCTGCGAATTGTATCATCCTTAGAATTAAGTTTTCACATCAAGGTTTTAATTTCTTCTTTAGCTTCAAAAAGTTAAGTTTTTGCAGATTTAATTTCTGTTTTGAAGACTTTCTATTTCCTGTCACTTTTCTCTAATTTCATCATCCTTTTCACCGGCCAGCTCATAGCAATCATCAACTTCCACTAAATATTCATTGTTAAATTAAGTAGCTCTTCTAAACTCTGTTCCTTCTATTTCACTAAACGGCATTATTTGACAAATATATTCTCTATCAATAGAATTTGAGTCTAAGTTTTTTGTTTAGGGTGTGGACGTGCGACACAGTAGTAGTTTTAGCAGTTAAATAACTTTGTTTAGCGTAGTATCCGTATTTCCTGCAGTTGTAGCAAATTCTTCTTGACGCCTTACATACTGAATATAATGAATGACACTCACCACACCGCCTACATTTCTTGTAACTTGATTGTTGATATGATGGTCTCAGCAACATCTCCAGTGAGTTGACCGCATGCATAGGTACAGTTGAATAAGGAAGCCGTTGTGATCCAAATGTTGACGTAATGTCCAAGATTCCACAATAGCTGTTTGCCTTAACACTGTCTAAGATGAAGTCGTATGAAGTATGGGGAATACTCGCTCGCTGGATGATCTATGATGAGGCATCTGGGTTGTCGTTACCGCGGAATTCTTCACTATTAATACGCCTGAGATGAACTGTGAAATGATCGTAGGACGTATCGTAGAGTAGCCGATGTGAGGAGAGTCACTCTCTAATTAAACAAATCACAGAGATTTGAAAATATATAACAATTTATTAAGTCCAACTTATTTCTAATTATACAAGTACACAAAGTTGTCACAGAGTTAGTTATTAAACAAATCTAAATATCACCAACTCCGTAGAATAATTATAACAGTTAAATAGTAAATTTCACGAAGTGTAGATTTAACGAAGTATCGTACAAGTTCTTCTTTTAAATAATATATTTATATTGTTGTGTATCTAGAAAAATAGTATGCTTTATATAAGCACACTCTAATCATAATCGGAATTAAACAGATGTTGACAATAATTGATATATCTATTCAAAACTACAAATATTATGTAATCTAGCGTCTTGATCTCTTTAGCCGACACCTTTAACTGAGACCAGACTAGGAAATATATTAAAGATATGTAATTAATGCAAATGTGACACTTGTCACAGGAAAGATTATCAACTGCCACATGGCTAAAATGCGAAAACATAAGAAGGAAACAATATTTAGAAAAATTATTAACAATGCATTTTTTTATAAATCAGCGACATGAAATATGTGATGAAAATCAAGATAAGGAGAAAAATAAACATGTGGTCAGTTCCTTTGTTATTACTGATTCAGATGATTATGAATATTGTAAAAACTAGTATAAAATTATGTGTAAAATATATGATAATACTTTAAACAATACATTTAAATAATAATGAAATCATTACTAATTAATATATGTCATTTATATGAAAATAACAAATTTTGTATATAAAAGTAAGACATAAAATTCGTTGAACTTTTAGCGCATAATATACTATTATGAAACATTGTAACATACATAGCATGTTAATATATTATTCTATACTTAAATAACTGCGGAGCAGTCTTTGACATGAGCAAATTTGCGTAAAAAACATAGAAAAATAAATTTTCTTGCCACTGTTACATAATCAGTAAAGAAAGGGATAATTTTACGTATGGCAAAATGGAGTTTAAGAAATATGCATTAATATTTATTAACCTTCCATTTAATTTTTAGTTGGGTTTAACGTCGTAGTAACACATTGTGTAGGTCATATAACGGTGGTCAGTCAACCTACTCACTCCTCCTGGAAAGGCTAAATCTCAGGATTTAGCTGTTAACCAACTACTAAGTGCATACTTTCGTCAGTGACTGACAATTGACATTGGTGGGAGGGAGAATGGTCGTAGAAATAATTTCCTGACCAATGCTCCGCGAAAGTATGCCCCGCCTGGGAATCGAACCCACGACCCCTCGATCAGTAGACTTGCGCGCTATCAGCTATGCTAGCCGGGCTGCTGCCATTTAATTCTACTGAGCTTGGATTTCCAAAGCTCATGTTCGGAATTTCATTTGGTCACCTAGGTAGAAAATCTCTCACATTATGAAGCTTAAGTATAATCCTTTTTATATAAAAACCAATGATTGTCCCAAAACGATCTTAAACTTCTTTCTGTATTTCAGAAAAAAATCTTGCTAGCGAGAAGTTTTACAGCCGGAATGTATGAAGTATACATGAGAGATGTTTATGATGTATTCGATAAGAATCGTGTTTTGCCTATTCTTTCGTCCGAATACAATGTCAACACGAAATCTACACTATCTGAAGTCTTTCACTTTCTTGGATTGGGTAATGTTTAGTTTGCAAACCAATAGCTAATTTTATTGTACAATACGACAATACTATAGGAATTTTACCATTTTAATTATTACACATGGTAATAATTGTTGGCCTTAGTTGAAGCGTTACGATATACATAAGCAATGGTCCTTCACAAGTATGAAAGTTATTTAACACTGAATCTTTACTTTTAGTATCATCGATACAGTACAAGAGCTTATAGACCGTTTATTTTCAATTTCGCTGCATAATTTATCACATCACTAATGATGACAAGCTTTCGTTGAATCATGATATCACTTACATGATATTCATGTAAAGACTTCGTCTATGAACATTACCAGTTACACGCATGAACTATTACACGGCCTGTCCACATTTAAACCAGTTCAGTGGTACAATGGCATAAAATCAACGTCTTAGTTTTGTGACGTTTCATTTTCATTCAAAAATAGTTTTGCCTTTTGTGTAACATTTTTATCACCGACGGTATATAACATAATATTTTCAGGCAGAAAAAATAACCTATTTGAAACTTGTGTTTTAAGGGATATCATAAGCTGTTTACTCACGATTATCGTCGGCTACGTGCATCGATAGTAAGGACAGCCGAATCCATGGCGCGGATTCCACTCGACTTTCCAGGACGCGTCTCCGTTGCTCCAAGACGAAACGGGAAGAGAATTCTTCCAGGCACGCATGCGCAGTCGACCGAACGGTTGGGTCTATCATCCGGATTTCGTCCCAAATCCCGGTATCAATACAGTACGATTAATTGGATACTTGTCACTTTTATAAAGACCTGTAGGCGGGATACAGTGATAACAAGTACTTGGATGCAACATAAAAAGAAAAGTAAAAAATATGATGTTCACATAATTGATTTATAGATTATCGACCTTTATAACCAAACCAAGATTGAAATGATAATAAGTAGAGAGTCTAGTGTATATTTGTTGAAAAACATCCAGTCATGCATTACAAAATTGTTAAGTTGGTAAAAATATTTGAACGAGTATGTACTATTTGCAGATCAACCAAACGAACGATCGTGGAAAAAAATAATGAATGTGCATATACAATCATCACCACCGTTGAAGAAGGAAAACAGGATGTTCGATGAAACTAAACGTTTATTGGCAGACTTTTTTAGACCTTTTAATAACCGAATGGCAAAACTAATGAATGATGACCGATTTAATTTTTCATATTAAATTCAGAATTAAATTGCATTTTCTCTTCGAGTTTTTTGTTGATAAGGCTGCTTATCTTATTTATATTGTATATTATACATTACATGTAGTTTCCACCTTGTATTGACATGATATTAAAACATTACTTTTTGTCAGTCCGGCTTTAGCTAGTAGATCCTTGTTAATTTTCCGGGCATTAGAGTTTAAACATGACGGCGACCATCACTGTATGTATTGCTTTCGGTGTCATACGTCATGGAGGTAAGTCAAGGGTTAAACTTTTGGCAATTTTCATTGGCAACCAGTTTGGAAAGCTGTTAATTAGTATTTGAAATCGTGTAAAATTGTCACTGTGTACGGACCATTAACTTTAACGTTTAGGTCCATATTTTTCTGCATAAAATTGCAAATGACCAAACAAAGCAAAGAAACTGCTGTAGAAACTGAAATTTTAACAGCAATTAAAGAATTTATCCCTCTATGCTTTGATGATATAGCATTGCATCAAAACCCCTTCAGCTCTGAATTAGGGACCAGGATAGGGGTCATGTTTCTGGTACGGTTATAATGATGTTAAGTTGACAATAGAGGAAGAGATTTAAACTGCTTACCTTTTGACACATTTGCAATGAACTCCGAGCAATGAAACAACGAAAATCAACATCCTTCATAGATTCCACAACATTTCATTTTCGCTTATTTTTGTTCATGGAGTTTGACATTTTAGGGTTAATGTATTTACCGAAAAAACCGGAAAACCCGAATATTCATGAAAAAAACCCCGAAATACACTCATTGGAATGTGTATCTTAAGCTAATAAATCACGTTTACTTTAAAATATGTGCTTAAATGTTTTAAAATACTTGTTGCCAATGACATTTGAACAATTTTGATGTGTTAGTATCAATATTGAGTAAAAATGCAATTATTAAGATGCGACAAACAATCGTTGTAAGTACAATAGAAAGATTTCATTTGTTAATAAATGTCTTCATAAAACTGTTTCAGACAAATGTCAGTAATAATAACTAATCTAACTATTTTTCCTGTATACACGAAAGTATAAGTCATAATTAATACGAGGGGTTATCGTTTCTCCGATAGCAAACAGAATCCGACTAGGCTTTCTAGAATATGAAAAAGCTATATGCTATATGAATGTTTTGGGACATATCAATTAAGGTTTTTCGCCTGTGAAATTCATCCTTTGAGTTATTTCTCATTTATATATATTAACAACTTGTCTTGACTTTATCAATAGGTTACTCATATTATAGCTGATATAATGTCTATATATTAGAACCGAACGAACCCCTTACATGAGCCAAAAAATCCATGATTCGTAAAGACCATAAAAGAACAAATTCAATGACTATTCTAGAATTTTCATGGATATTTTTACACTGTTCAAGTACTTTTTATGTATCTCAAGCACTAACATGTGTGAAATGGTATAAATAGAATTCTGCAAGCAGGACTCTAAAATGACATGTAACATGTTTTGATCAGTTTAAAAGTAACATCCAAGGTCAGACGTTTAACTTATAAATGTATTTCACATTAAAACTCGCGTTAAAAGCTTTTTGTATTCATTGTGTTAACAATGAATACTCTGTTACCAATAGATTAATAGTGGTATTCCGATTGGAGTCGGAGTCCTATATTGACCTATTGACCTATATCTAATCAATGAATAAATGTGTGATATGTTCAAATGTCATTGGCAACAAGTATTTTAAAACATTTAAGCACATATTTTTAAAGTAAACGTGATTATTAGCTCAAGATACAACTCCAATGAGTGTCTTTCGGGGGTTTTTTTCATGAATATTCGGGTTTTTCGGTTAATACATTAACCCTAAAATGTCAAACTCCATGAACAAAAATAAGCGAAAGTGGAATGTTGTGGAATCTATGAAGGATGCTGATTTTCGTTGTTTCATTGCTCGGAGTTCATTGCAAATGTGTCAAAAGGTAAGCAGTTTAAATCTCTTCCTCTATTGTCAACTTAACATCATTAAAACCGTACCAGAAACATGACCCCTATCCTGGTCCCTAATTCAGAGTTGAAGGGGTTTTGATGCAACGCTATATCATCAAAACATAGAGGGATAAGTTCTTTAATTGCTGTTAAGATTTCAAGTTCTACAGAAGTTTCATTGCTTTGTTTGGTCATTTGCAATTTTATGCAGAAAAATATGGACCAAAACCTTAAACATTATTCTATTGTTTTATGAAACAGTTTAAATGACTTTAATACATGTTTGCATTTTAATCAATGATTCTTGGTGTCTGATACTTTGACGGATAAAAATAATAGCTTGAGCGGCTAGATGTAAATTAATGCTTTAGTAGAGAAGCAATGGCAAGGGAGGTAATTTTTGGAAGGATTTTTTTTTTTCAAAAAATCCTTGCTATGTCAGCGCTCTGCGAAATTTGAAAAGAACCAACAACACCTAATTGAATTCTGTCTCAACTCTATAGAAATCAATGAGTCAATGCGACCAAGAAAATAGTGCAGCAGAAAAATATGTATAATATCAAACGTAGATGAGTTGAAAAATAAACTAATTTAAACAAATACCTGAAATTATGATATTTAATGTGTTTTTTTCACACTAATCAAACATGATTCTAACAGTGTTCGGAGAGTAGTTTTTTGTATTATTGCGCATTAGTGTCTGCCACACATCGTATAATGTATACAACTTTAGCGATAGGTTATCACAGCTGAAGTTTACTTTGATAACGTTGAGCGATGTACAGGTTGCAAAGTTAAGCAACGAGCTGTAAGGTTAGTAGTTAGATGGATGACCGCTGTGAATTAATGTAAGCTCGATGAGCTTTACATTATTGAGGTGTTTTTTTTTTTTGTATTTTTATTTTTTAGATCACAACAAATTGATTATATGTTCGTACCTTGAAAGTACCGCTTCACAAAATTTCGAAAGTCAAAATTTTTTGGCACTCAGCCAAGTAGAATTACACAGAAATTCAATAATGTGAGGTCTAAATATCGATATAAATCGGCACTATTTCATTATTACGGTAAAACAGTAATGTGTTTTGTTTACATACATCATGAGAAATTACAATGACGCAATCCTTTGTTCAGAAATATGATAACTACACTCTGCCTTAGACTTTAAAATAATACATTTTCACAATTCTTAAATATGTCATAGCATACTTTTCATTATCTATATTTTACTGTAAGTTAGACACACCTCTAGCTTAATTGGTTTATCGCCTTAGTATTTACGCTGTGAAAATTCCGTTAGATTATTGTCGAAGTACACGGATTGAGATTTTTACCTGCTTTTAGTGTGAGATTCTAGCGAGTCAATTACAACATCCATACTTTGCAATCTTGATTGATACGCAGGTGCACCAGCTATATTCATATCTAGTATTTTAGGATCACTTGATTTAATCATGATTTACAAAAACAAATTATTTTTTTCCATTTTATGATCGTGTTTTTACGTCATCCTTACCTTATAACAAATTAAAAACTACAACACAAAGCATGCAAAGATACAAATAAAAATAAATCTTGAAAACATGGCTAGAATTAAGATACTTGTGGTACTCAAGAGCTGGAAACTATGTACAAACCCAAAATCAGCAGAAATGTAGATCAATCTACCCTTCGTACATACTTTAAAGGCTCTCAGGCAAAGGCTATCATAACTAGTGTAACATTCTGTTTGTTAAGTTTTATTAAGTACACACAATTATTTTTTCCATTTTATGATTGTGTTTTTACGTCATCCTTACCTAATAATTAGCTAATATTTTAAAATAGAATTTAAATAACTGCAATATTTTTTCTTAATTGGTAGATAAGACTTCTCTATTAGCTAAATTTGCATATTTTCTAGCTAAACGTTTGTTATTGTATCATAATCTCTGTTAATTTGGTCTGTGAATATATTCTACATGTATATAAAAGTAGCTGTTACAAATGTTTTACATTTCGATATCATATTTCATCATGGTGATTTCTATCAAAATAACTTAGAATATTGTGTTCCTCTCTTTTGTCTTATTTTGATGGAAAGTTATAAACATGCCTCAACTGATATCAAACCAGTTACCTTTAAGGACATGAGCAAGAATTCTGAAGTACGTGTATCTACTTCAATCCAATGTTAATCTGAGAAGAACAATTTCAGATTTGGTCAACTCCTCTCATACAATATACACTTTGCCACACTGGTAACTAAGTGAATGCGCACATATCGGTTTATTCTGACATGTTTGTCTCTTGTGATAAGTATTTCACTGACATTGTTTTACATGTACTTCTATAACAATGCATATGGAGATGTCAACTTGTGTAAGGGTATATATATGATTAATTGTAATTAATAGCAAACAGGCCAGCAAAGATATGTTTGTTGTGCTGGTCTCAATATAAATGATCTTGACAATGAAAATTTTGTTAAGACTGAGTTAATTTAAAACCATTTCAATAGTTGTTGCATGTTAATATTTAGGTTGCTGTGTTGCTCATTTGCATGAACTGTTGTCAATGTACTTTCAAATAAATTGCACATTACGTAGACAATGTCAGGAATAGAAATGTGAAACAAGCATTCACATATGGCTAGTATCTGACTGACGTCCTATTAGTACTACGATCAGCTTTTTAAAACTTTCAGGAGCCCCGTCCCGTCAGTACTTTCAGTACTTTGATTTAACTTCTGGTTAATTAATGTCTTAGAAACCGCACAAATTTATTCTTCGCCTTTTGCTCGCTTCCCAAGATTCAAAATATTGAAAGAAAAACATTCGCTCGCTCACTCCAATGTTTTTTTCCTTTTTTAAAATTTAAAACAAAATTCATAGAAATGAAATCATAGCAACACATTGTATAGGTTATATCACGGCGATCGGTCCAGCTACTCACTGTTCCTGAAAAGGCAAAATCTCTAGATTACTACCAGGCACAATTCAGGGACTGACTACTGCCCTACATGATTTAGAATCAGTGGTAGGAGACACAAAGCGAGTGAAAAAATAACAGGTAAGAGTTTCGAATTACATTTATTCGTGGTGCTCAGAAAAAAAGCAAAGTGTTAGAATTGCTGGGATGTCGTCAAGCGAGTGGGAAAGTCAGTATCATAAGATAGGATGAAGTCTACTGCATTTTGGTCATTAAGACATTGAGGTATATCGTCGTCTTCTTCTATATAGTATTATTCCTATTGTTATACCTATACATAAACCAACCACAACCAGTACAACAATTAATACACCGTCTGAAACGAAAATTATGCCATATAGTTCGCAGGGTTTTGCATTGCTCATTATTTTAGGGGTCACTGGAACAAATTTGGGGGTCCAACAAATTTATTCACAAAAATTGTATATCATTGTCATATAAATCACAAAATGTTGGACAAAAAAAACCAGATGATATGTATAGACGCTGTTAAAAATTTGTGATAAATGGGGCTATTGTTGACATTTAAATATTGGATCTCATTATGGATTGGTGGAAATTAAATTAATAATTATCAATTAAGCATCTTTCTTACTCCTCATGCTCGACATATTTTGAGCATCCACAAAGATGCAGACTTCAGTTATTTAAGCGTTCAGATTGTGATTTATGCGTATATGGACATGGAATCCTGCATCTAGTAAAATCCAGAGTTTGTAACAAAAAACAAAGCCTTGTTTATGTAAACAATAAAATTAACTAATCCCCGAGAGGGGGTGCACAGAATGACAATAAAATATGGTCAGCCTAGGTCTATTTGTTGGTCAGTTCTGAACTTTGGATCTTCAACAAACATTTTTTTAGCTCATGAACTAGTTTTAATTACCACTTGACTCTATTTCTGTGCGCATGATTTGGGACTAATAATTAAAACTAGGGGTGTAACGGTTAACCGATATACCGGTTAATATTGCAATACATCTTCTGACGGTTTTTAACCGGTTCGTTTTTCTCTGAACCGGTTTTTCTAGTTATGTTCCATAATGATTGTTTTTATCAGAGTCGGAAATTTAAGTGTTTGAATAAATGTTTAAATGTGTTCAGAAACTTGAAATATTTTTGGTAAAATTAGAGAAAATAATTTTTGAAAGTCCATTCAAAAGCTTTTTTCTAACCTATTCAAACAATTGCATAATTCGTGTTTATCATTTGAAAATACAAATATCTAAGTACAATGTTAATCAAATTGAGACGATGCATGTGCATTAATTTATGCTATGCATGTATGCGCAAAGAACAATATGTATCGCAATATATTGCAATATATTGCAATATTACACCTCATTTGCATAACGTCCTCTATATTTAATGAGACGTCATCCGGTCCATAAATCGCATATTGACCGGCTAGCCAGTCCATAATTTTTATATTGACCGTTTATGACGTCATCCAGTCTTATTTCACGCGACCTTCATGTTCTGCTTATTACACGGCAACACAAATAGACGAAATGGCTGAGTCAATTTACAAAAATGAAATATAACAAGAAGAGCAATGGTATCTTGCTACGTTGCGGGAAAATAAAATCAGACTGGCGTTTTAGATATTTGACATACTGAAGAATAAAATAATTTTTGGAAACACACACTATTATACTCGTAGTAAAATGTCAGCAACATGAGTGGTGAAAGGATTTAAATTCGGTATAATATAACAAATAACACATGGCCTTACGGGCAATATTCAAGTTTACGGACTGGTTGTTCAGACCTCGGAAGCTATATGGCCCTCAGCTGCGCTTCGGGCCATATACATTCCTCAGTCTGACCAACCAGTCCGTAAACTTGCATATTGCCCTCATGGCCATGTATTATTTGTTAAATACGGGTTGAATTGTAATTAGCTATTGTAAGCGTTTTTATTTTCATGCAGTTATTTCTCGGCCAGGAGAAAACAGCAAATACAAATGTTTGTTTATCTAATTAGCCAATGACCTCATATCTTGAAAATATACGGACAACTGTATGTTTTTGAATACATGTATATATCTAATTAGTCGTTATTGTAGATCACGAGCCTGTATACTCTGATTAACACAGAAAACAAACGCAAACAGCCATATGTGAAACAAGCTACAGAATACATCATTTAAGAATATTATACCTCATTTGCATAACGTCCTCTGTACTAAATGTGACGTCATCCAGTCCATAAATCGCATATTGACCGTTTATGACGTCACCCAGTCCATAATTCTTATATTGACCGTTTATGACGTCATCCAGTCTTATTTAACGTGACTTTCACTTTGTGCTTATCACACAGCAACACAAACAGACGAAATAGCTGAGTCGATTAACAAAAGGAAGTATAACAAGAAGAGCATGTTATCTTGCTGCGTCGCGTGAAAATGAAAGTCAGTCAGGGGTTTGAGATATTTGACTTACTGTAGAATACAATTATTATCTGAAACACATTATTGTAAAATGACCGAAACAAGACTGGTAAAAGGATTTAAATTCGGTATAATATAACAAATAACACATGGCCTTGCGGGCAATATGCAAGTTTACGGACTGGTTGTTCAGACATCGAAAGCTATAATGGCAAACTTACACCAAGGTAGACACCAAGGATATCGAGTTATGTGTCTCACAATGGAAACCAGATCCTGTTGGTGTTTCATAACAACAACAATTTTTGTATGATTCACCCTTACAACAGTATTCCTCAGCTGAAATGTTCAAAACATAATTAAACATATTAACAAGTAAAACTACATGTATGATATAAAAAAATTATGTTATTACATAAGTGATTTGATATAGGCCTAGTTGTTTTTTCAAGGTCAGTCGTATTGGCCTGTGTCCGAAACCCAGGGGTCAATACGATTCTCCCGAGGAAAAATACCAGGGCCTAGATCAAATTACGTTTTTGATGACAATTTTATTAAAAAACTCATTACGGACCAGTAACTGTAGCCTGTTCAATTACTCCGAACGTTCCAAAACGTTCCGTAACGTTAGGTTCGGAACAACTCAACCCAAAGACAATACAACACGAGACAACTCGACCCCCTACTAACGGGTTGAGTTGTCCCAACTTTGGGTTGAGTTATTCACGGGTTGAGTTGTCTTTGGGTTGAGTTGTCCAGTACTCGTAACGTTCGCTAACCGTATTTACTGAACACGCGCTTGATATTGGCTATGTTTTATCAACCAATCAGAGCGCAGAAATTTGTTATTGTACCGTGACATTGAGTGTTGAATGGCCTATATACTTTTCAATGTTTTCTAAAAAAAAATGGATTCGAATTTTTAGTGCAACTTTTTTGGACACTACTATATGGCAGTTCTAGTTAAAATATATTGAGATATTCGTCAGTTTTGTTGCAAGATCGATTTTTTTCACCGAGTGAGCTCAGTAAACTTATTTGTCACGAGTGGCATAACTACCAGTGAAAACGTCATTTTTTGTAGTCACGAGTTGAAATAAAAAGATCTTACACCAAGGTTGACGATTATTCTGGGTTTTTTTTTTCATGCTCAGTTTGTGTATTTATATAAGGATCGAAAGCATAGAAACTGACTTTCATGGAAAAATAAATGTCATTTTGCTGATATCTAATTTGCATTAGCACTGAAGCACCTTCGGATATAAGGATTAAAATCAATATTTTACTTTTCGTAAGGACCAAAGTTTCAGTTTGGTTAATCCATTTTATTGGGGTAAGCCATTACGGATAAAGCGCGGACTTTTTTATACTTCGTATAGCAAAATATTCGGGAATGAACGATCGTTTCGGATAATCCATGATATTCGTTAGATCCGATTTCGGATAATCGAGATTTAACTGTACCTAATATAGGTAGGAGATCATGTGGACGTCAGTCCTGAACAAATATACTGAGAGAAAAAAGTTTAGCAAGTTCGGAAATATTTCACTGGTTTATTGAAACTATACCAATTTGACTTAAACCAAGTACATAATTGAATAAAGCATTTGGTTTTCAATTAGTTTGTAACAATAAATTGTCAAAACCCTGTTGCCTTAGCTCACTGTACAGCCTAAAAGACGTTAGGGGTAAGGCGTCAAAATTCACAAGGAGTTCAGTATCTAGTGTGACCCCCGTTACAAGCTAATACTGCTAAACACCGACGTCTCATGCTACAAATGAGCTTTCTGATAACACGTAGAGGGATTCTGGCCCACTCAACTCGCAGAGCACGTTCAAGGTCCCGCACGTCGTCGACGTCATGATTCTCTCTTACACGACGACCTAAATGGTCCCATAGGTGTTCAATCGGTGAGAGATCAGGCGATCTTGCAGGTCAGGGGAGAAGTTGCACGTTGTTTCGACGTAGGAAACCCTGTGTGTGACGCGCGGTATGCGGGCGGGCATTACCTTGCTGGAAAATCCCCACGTTATGTTGCTGCATAAATGGCAATGCAACAGGTTCGAGAATTTCATCACAGTATCTTTGTGCATTAAGATTGCCAGGCACAGTAACGAGTTCAGTCTTACCATCATGGTAAATCCCAGCCCAAACCATTACACTGCCACCTCCGTATCTATCTCGTTGGACAACGTTGTCTGCGTGGAGCCTCTCACCTCGTCTACGCCACACTCGAAACCTGCCATCCGCGAAGGATACATTAAACCGCGATTCGTCGGTAAATAACACATTGTTCCATTGTCTGCGTGTCCATGGACGATGCCCCCGAACCCATTGGAACCGTTCCTGACGATGCCTATGCGACAACGGAATCCCGACGTAAGGCCGACACGCCTTTAGCCTTGCCGCGCGAAGCCTATTTCTCACAGTTCTGAGGCACACCCTAGTCCCAGTAGTATTCATGAGATCTCGGGCTTTCTACCCACTGGACATAAACCGGTTACGTTGCCGTCATACCAGCGTGGAGCATACCTACAGCTCTTTGACGTTCTTCTAACGTCATTCCTTGGCGACGCCCCATTGGAATTTCTTCGAGTTTTAAACTGGTTATTTTGTTTGTGGTAACAGCTCAAAACAATGAGGTACATTACTCGACTCTACACGCTACCCAAATTGCCGTGCTTACGTTGCACGTGATTTTCGAGTTTCTTACGCTTCGCTGATAAAATACACGGTTTTCGAACAAACACAATAGATGTGTAAAGAGCATCGATAAGTACATCATTTACATATAAAAACGTCTTCATTCGAAAACTCAAAAAGAAAAAATAATAGGTGTGAAAAACTTGCTAAACTTTTTTCTTTCAGTATATATATACCGTATTTCAGACCCTTTCCCACTTTGAAAATTACCGAATCCAGAAGTAGTCCCATTCGGAACATCCTCGGCCATTCGCTACGAATAACCTCGGTCATATTTAGACGCCATTTTGGAAAAACGGTGTTGAAGTAAACAAATACACGGTCGTTAAGGCGATGTCTGAAGTTCCGTTTTTAGTCCGTAAATTTGAAATTGCACATTTTAATGATACCGATGAACAATATTTGGCTCAATTTAATACAAATAAATATGTTTAGACGAAGATATGTGTGTATACTACAAGAACTATATTGTGTAACCGTTACGTGCTTCGCCTCGCGTAGGTAGTAAAATCACCAAAATCCAGTGAAGACCCCCCACGAATCCTTCCGAGATTATTCATTCATGAAAGGTCGAGGGTGTTCCGAATGGAAGTAGTCCCTCAGTATATAAGTATAGAGCAATTCAAAATGATCGTCTGCTATGACAGGCGCAATAATTCCTGAAATACACTTGTTAATCGGTTTATACTGAAGCGCATGTATTATAGGTTATGAGTTAAGCGTCTCAGTTGAGCTCTTTACGTCGTATTATGTAATAGAATTGTATCAACTATTCAGTCACGATCCGTCGTTTGTGCCAGTTGTCAGTCGAGATGTTACATCATCTTATCTAATAGAATGGTTCTATAGGAAAAGTTTAAAGATCGTTGTAAATGACTTTGAATGATGTCTGAATAGTGGACTTCATTTATTTTACATACAGATGCAGTAGAATAAATGTGCATGGATGGTAACTTATTAGCGGCAGTTATTGCATTGTTTTAAGAATGACCTCTTTGACTCGTGGTGATTGTGTGAAAAAAATCAGTAGTGTGTTCGCCTGTCCGGTTTATCTGTTATATTTATAGGTCGATTGCATTAAGTGTTTTGAACCGGAACAGTGCTGGTCACCTATCACTGAACTGTTCTTTGTGAACGAATGTTTTGTTGGAGCCGGAAATTGAATTCCACTTTTCAAACCCGAACAAATTCAGTGCCTTCAGCGCTTTGATTTTTGTTGTTTTAATATGTAGTGATATTTTGTTATTTCACCTGACTAAAAACATTGAGAAACTTGATAGTGTACCCGTTTTACGTTCATAACTGCACTGCCATTTTCTTTCATTAGAATTTACTGAAATGGGTATGCATTCAGACTTGAATGATGACGTCACCTATTTTTGTGACTACAGTTTCTGTCAGTTGAAAAATTACTTCAATGCACAATATTTAAAAGTCAACTGGTTTAAGGAATTGTAGCATAACATTGTACCACATTGTATAGGCTAAAAGGTCAATATAAGATTTTATTTCATAAGACTATTCGATGACTCTCTTCAAACTATAAAATAATTAGACCTATTTTATTTAATACGGTTTTCAAAATAGATTTCTTCACTGTAATGTATAGACATATGATTATTTTAGCAGATTCTTAAGTTGTATAACATCATAAATATAGCTGATCCCTTTGCCAAATTTCACAAGACATTTTGGTCTTAGTTTTAATTTTCTATTTCCATAGGTCTAACCTTTGATAACACTAACAGCTAGAATGTCTAAGAAAATGACGAAACTCTACATGTATATAAATCTAAGATAAGTATTTAGATGCAAGCTCCAGTGACAGTAATGCCTCTGAAATGTGCTTTTTCATCATATAATGCCGCAATTGATACAATTTTAGTTCAGTGAAATCTGACCATAATTTTACAATTTTGGTCACGGTTACTATAACATGCATCTACATGATACATGATACGTGATCCTGTCAATAGGCCTATTCATAATACAAAAACTATTCTAAATTTGAAACAAGAGCAGTGCAAGGACAGTGCACTCGACTTTTCGAGTGTTTGTTTATGGCAAGGCTAATGTTATTTTAAATCGAGATGACTTTGAAGACTAAATCTAACGGTGTTCCCCGTGGACAGTATCGTATAGACTTATTGTCGCGAAACAGCACACTTAAATGACTAGCAGCTAGACATTCCATCCAAGAACGATAACTCTAAATAGCATGCTGGGTAATTTTAAAAATGGCGTCCAAAAGTAGCAGGGACAATTTGCGGAGACAATCTAAATCTAGTGATAGATCAAAACATATTCGTAGAAAGAGAAACTATTCTGACAGCAGTGAAAGCAGAAGTAGTGACGATGGTCATACTCATAGATCAAGACATGACAAGGACGATGAACGCCATAGTGAAATGAAAAAAACACAAGATGGTATCACACAACGCCGAATTTTTTCAGAAGGACAGTGTGAAGATATTGAAAAGAAAATTGATGAAGTGGTTAAGATAGCAAATCGAGGTGTTTACAAAGAACACACTGTTGATAGGGCTCCTCTGAGAAATAAGTATTTCTTTGGTGAGGGTTACACATACGGGTCCCAGCTTGAGAAAAAAGGACCAGGTATGGAAAGACTGTATCCTAAAGGTGAAGTTGATGATATTCCAGATTGGATTGAGGACATGGTGATAAAGCCTATTGTAGAGGCTGGACTTGTGCCTGAAGGTTTTGTAAATAGTGCTGTAATAAATGATTATATGCCAGGCGGGTGTATAGTTTCACATATAGACCCTCCACATATCTTTGATAGACCTATTGTTTCTGTGTCTTTCTTCAGTGACAGCGCCTTATCATTTGGTTGCAAGTTTTCTTTTCGACCAATTAGAACATCTAAGCCAGTATTGGTGTTGCCTATAGATAGAGGATGTGTTACCTTACTAAGGTAGAGAAATTCTTTGCATTGTAAAATATAATGTGTATAGTGTATACAGGGGGGATCCAGGATTTTTTTCTAGGGGGGGGGGCGAACTTTCGAACCACAACCACATTACATGTATATAGATTTTGCAAAATTATGCAACATACTAATTAGAAAACCTACATAACCATTAAATCTATGTTTAGCACCGAGAAAAAATTGCTTCATGCTACCTAAAAATGACTTGGTGTCAATAAATACACTAATGGAAAGGTACATTTTGGAAATTCTAGGGGGGTCTAGACCCCCCCCCCCCCGCTAGATCTGCCCATAGTATACTCTGTGTTAAAGTATCAATTGGCTAAGACAAGCACTTATGAGTTGTACATGGTAAAATAGCATTTTTACCCTGTTTGCTCTACCCAAGCATTGCCATGGTAACTTTGATCTGGGTTCAAACAGCTTTTGCTGTAAGACAGTCACTTAGTTAATAACATGGCCAAGTTAGATATCTGTCTGTCAATTAATTAATGAAATAAAAACAGCATGAAATAGCAAGGCTCTCTCAATCACATTAGGTGAAAAAATGGTCAATTTTCGCTCATCATCATGTCCCTATTATTTAATAGATATTTTATGATTTCATTTATGAGTGTGTGATGTGCAGGGACCAGGGAATTGCCGGTTTTTAGGTTTTCGGACCGATTTTTTTATTTTGGACCGATTGAGATTTCAAAATCCTTAAAAAAAATCGGTCTGGGAAAAACTCGCAAAATTTGACCTCAAACCTTTAATTTCCATAATTTTCAAGAAAACATATTGATAAAATATTATCATACATCAATCAGTTGTATAAACCCAGTCTATATTGTGGTATTATCCTGCTTAATTGTTCACAGATTACATCAAGGACCCTGTATATGTATCCATGGTTACAGGTATCATCCGGGGTTGACGCAGTGATTTTTATTGATCGAGCACAGCAAGGTGCGCTTGATTTGCACTCGATTAATTTGAAGAACAGCAGAAGAATATGTTCTTACTTAATTGTGTCCATCGAACTGAAAACGTTTTTCAATTGGTCTGTTTGAAACCTTTAAACTTGTAGAAAACTATAATGTTTTATGAAGAATGTTTTATGAATAATTAAAGAAAACAATTTAATTGCTTTTGTTGTCAATTCCTGATTGATGTATTCGTTTAATCTTTAATTTGTTTGACTTGATTCATGATTTATTTTTACGTCTTAAATTGAGGTGTGAATAATAAGAAATTATCTTAGGACATATATCTACGCAAATTCTTATTAATCGAAGGTACAGTTGTTGATCAAAATTCAACCTCACTTCTCCCTTCTTTGATGAACAAATGATAAAGGAAACTATTAAATTCCAAATTCAATGAAAATAATTTTCAAAACGAACAGTTTTGTCATTAATTTATCAATTTATAAATAGAGGCGTACTATGCACGATTTGATAATCTTTTGTGTTAAACGAAACTGCTTGAACCATTGTGATGAGATGTCATACATTTTCGAGACCCACGCTAGATCGTCACTTCGTATGAGAAACGTTTTAATCTACGTGTGAAATTAAAAAAGCTTATCATTATTTTACGTTTTCTTTCTTAATTTAGCGAACGATGCTTGAAAATGCGAGACATTTACTTTGGACCCGTTTTTTGCGCTTGCGCAGTTAAAATAATTTCCTCACATGACGGAGTTTTCCAACAACATTAGAACTAGATGAAACAGCCTTTTTTTCAAGTTCTGTTTATTGAACTGACCGACTATTGCTGGGAGTAATTTCGGAAACCACGTTTTTATGCTAGATAGAAGTTAAGTTTTGTAAAAATTTAAACAAACAATGCCAATGTATCGTATGCCTTCCTAATAAAAGGAAGCAAAAAATAAGTACTAACATGATCGTGAATAAAGTACAGTAAACGGTCGGGTCCATAGGTACATGTTAAAACCCATATCTGGTACTCGGACGGCTTTGGACCAATTGACTTCGGCGAATTTCCTGGTCCCTGGTGATGTGTAATATATACATATTTTTTAGTGGGTGGCTGGACAACAGAAACACAATATCTGTTCAAGATATTCTATGTAATGGGTAGTTGCCTTCTTTTAAAATAATTTGTAGCTTGCAGTGAAAAGATTGAATTTGTCTTGATAGCACTGAGACCATTTAACTGTTCATTGCTTATTCTTCTGTATATCCATTAGTCTATCTGCACAGTTCAGAAATTACTCATAGAGTAATTCAATGTTGTTGCTCCTAAAGAAAATGTGTTTCATTGATTATCATATGATGTTTTTTGCATGAGTCTGATAATTGCATAATTTGTCATCTTTTCTTTTATTGCAGTGGTTATGCTGCAGATAATATTACACACTGTATTAGACCTCAAGATGTAGTTAGAAGAAGAGCTGTTATTATTTTAAGGAAGTAAGTTGAAGTTCTTTGATTTAGTATTTATTCTATGATGCCATTTATTAAACTTTAGTTATAACTTTTGATAGGACATTGATTTACTGATTATAAAATTCCATGGCATCCAGTTGTTTTTTTAATTGCTGAACAATGAACAATATTATTCTCCTTTACAATTTACGGTGTAGAATTTAAGGTTTACTTCATCTTGAAACTTTTACAGGTTTTTTCATGAGCAGAAAAAACATCAATAAATGTAATCTACTTGTACAAAATGCAATATCATAGCAGTCACTTACATAAATTTTATTCAAAGTTAATGAATAACTAGTTTCATGCTTTACACTATCATAATCTCACTTATAGAAGTTTAAAATTTGTTCTAATTCCCAGTGTGTTTCTTATTCTGACGTAATTTGATATAGTTTTTAATTTATTTACATCAAAATATTTACTTACCATTCTCCACACAATGCCTCTTGCTATTCAGTAGTCTATAAAAGTGGCATTGTTGAGATGATGACTCTTTGTGCCAACAGTTAGTTCCCATGTAAAGTATGAACTAAAATATACAATTGTTTATGATTTTTCAGAATATGTGATGATGCACCTCGACTAGATCCTTTGTCTAGTTCAAAGGTAAAACCAGCATTTGAATCGAGAAAGAGAGAAAGGTCAAGGTCAAATTCCAGCTCATATTCTGACAGGTATTTACTTAATGAAATAAGAATATGTACCTTATATGTTAACTGCATGCGCTGTGTGTATTTTATATTCATTACAGCTGCCTAGTCATAATAAGTATCATTTAATCATTCCTATGTTGCGTTCCAGTATTATTTGATGATCTTGTATCAACATTTTTGTTAGCTTAAAGACACCACTTATCTTAAATTTTGACACCTGTATTGCATGCTTTTTTGTGGCTAGATATATTAGTAGTATTTTAGTATGTTCAGGTGACTAGACGTAATCATCGAGGCCCTGCAATGACTGCATGAACCTAGTTCAAATGCAGTGTTCATGATGGATCTTTGTATCAAACAGCAGAAAAATGTCCATTCTTGACCTTGATTTTTGCTGTTTAGAGTTTGAGTCATCAAACCTGCAATCAAAGTCTGCCAACACGAACGAGACATCCAATGCCCAAATGACAGTAATAAGCTTTCATTCTCATAGAAAAGCCGGACTACACTGTTTAGTTTTATTGAGTTAAAATTATTGTCATTTGTGACCTATAGAAATATATCTATGCATGACCTAATGTGCAACTTATAGTGAGCACATATATTATCATGACATTATTACTCTATTTACAGTTCTGACAGTGATAGCAAAGGTCGCTACAGAAGAAAGAAAACTCGTCATTCCTATCCTGAATCTAGATCTTATCACAGTAGAAGTAATGGTCACAGTCACAGAAAACATAAATCTAAAAAATCTCATTCTTCTAAGAGACATAGATCTGTCTCACCAAAACGTCGACGAAGTGACAGTGGTAGCAGGAGCCGACGTGAAGTCAAGTTTGAGAAAATTAGAAAATAATTGATTATATTTGTTATCTAGATCACTAACATTGCTTCATGTTATAAAAAAGTTCTTATTGTTAAAGATTTTTGGTTTATTGTCATATTATGACTTGTTTGCAGTTCAGGGTGCCATTCACAATTTTGTAGTATTGTTTCTTATAAATCCATGGGTTTTTATTGGTAAAATTTATATTTTGAATTTTGAGATCAGTTTCTGTGTCACTGTTTATAATGTAAAAACTCTGAATACATTTACTCATAGTTTGTGTTTGAATTTTTGCTGTTTAAAATTCTAAACTTTAATTTTGTTGATTTGTTTAATTGTTTAACTGTCAAGAGTAACTAAGTTATTGAATTTATATTCACTGTATGTTTTACAGATTTTATAACTAGTCCATGTATTACCGGTATGCTTACTCCAGATGAATATTATTATTGTTAGCTATTCTAAAATGTCATTTTTTAGGTCTAGATATGTCTTTTATTATAATCTATATAGGGCAAGTAATGGCCAAATAGTGCTATTATTTTAAAAGTAATCTTATTTTAATCAATAATGTTGCACCTGAGTTCTTTCTTCAGGGTTAACTTATTCTGTTAAAAAAATATCTTACTATCATGCCTCTGGTGTATTTTAGTGTTTTTTTTGATATGCAAAAATTGTGGGAAATTTGTTTATAGTTATATAGATTGTACAGAAAATGGTTGTTACTCATTACCCTTTTTTTGCCTTAGAAATATCTAATATATGTACCTACCAAGTACATTTTTGTATTATTTGTATAATCCATTGTTAAAGAATTCAAATATCAATTTACTTGGCACAAAATTTTGATATAAATAGCAAAACATGTATGAAAATTTTGATAGACAATTTAGTAATGGCAGTTTTCATGAAGTCCCTAAGATTGACTGCAATGAATGTACATGTGTACATATAATCTGGTCTGATATTTCAGATGGTAGATTAAGCTTTTAGATGTAGTGTTATACATGAAGATGTCATGTATTAACAAATTAATTATTTCAGTTATGGGCATTTTACATATGTTAGGCCACAACAAGTTGATCATGTGTTCTACGGATTTTTCTGGGGGGAAATGGGGGGAGGGAGCAAAAAAAAATCTTAATCCAGTTGCTTTATATAGTGGTTTGACCAACTTTTATGAGCGAGGGAGGAAATAAATTTATTTTTGTAAAAACAGTCATAATTAAGGTCCCAGCAAATCCATAGAACGCATGATCAACTTGTTTTGGCCTTATAATTATGCATAAACAAATTTCACTTTATGCTAAGTCACAGACCTAAATTTCCAATTTTGACAATTCTTGCCAGACATTTCTGAATCTCTATTTAAGTATTAGATACTGATTGAATTTGTATAAAATTGCTTTGCTTTTTAGCTCGACTTTACATAGTAATGTAGTGCTCTCCTACTTGCCCCGGCGTCCGCATTTCTGATTAATGCAACTGTTTTATTTCTTTAGGTATTGACTTCAAACTTTAAATATATGTTCCTTATCAACCACATCTCAAGAATCATTACTCCAAATACATTTTTTTTTCAAAATTGTCCTCCATGAACTTAAAATTTTCTTTAATATTTTTATTTATTTATTTACTTTAAATTTGTTAAGGTTATATTTTCACATTTTAAAATATGTATGTTCCTTATCATCAACCACATCTCCTGTGACAAATAATTACTAAGTCGAGCATGCTGTCTCCTCTGACAGCTCTTGTTCTATGTGTTTTGATTTGTTTACATTCACTTTGGCATTAATATTTCCATCGTTGATATCATCTCTGTTGAAAACTTTCATTACATTTATTTGCATACAAGTATAGAGTGTGCTAATTGACTTGAGACGATGAGTTTAGTTTAAATATCATTCACATCAGCGATGTTGTAGCTATATAAGAATTTAGATACTCATCCATTACAGGTCAATTTGCTTAAAATATGCATGTAAATCCTCATTTTATTTGTTATTTATTTGTAGAGACTTTTAATGGTGCTTGTGTCTTGATCATGTTTCATTTAGATAAAACGCATACACATGTAATTTAAAATTTGCAAGAATAAATGTGTCCAGTTGCCCTTGACAACCACTTTTTAGTTTGGGCAACCAAAAATTTCTTTTTGGGCAACCAAAATTCTACAAGCGAGAGATTGTGCTTGCTGCTAAATCAACCTGTTTGGGCCACCACTTTCATATTCGAATTTCATAGACTGTATCCCAGAATTCAAACTTTTGGTGCTGTCCATTCTCACTGATGAGGTACAAACAAACCTTCTAACACATTAATTCTGGAAATCACAAAACTCTTAGGGCGTGCTCGATTGGGCTGTCGGAACTGTGCCAGAATCAAATTCCGACTCTTCCACAGAATCTGCCAAACGAGTGAAATTGGATGTCGGAACTGAATCAAAAGGCAAAATCCGTTGGAAATATACTAGGTTCTTACTTTATTCATAGATAATAGTTAAATTGTTATCGTAAACAATCATTCAAAGGTATAATTTTAACAACATTCGCTTTCAAACACCAAACTCACATGTTTGCAGTGATGCCGCCGCCATCTTGGGTATGAATAAACCGCGACCGATTCCGTTCACACCACCTATTTTGATGGAATGGGTAGAACGCTGCCAGAACACTGTTCCGACGCACTCGATTGAAGTTCTCCCTGTTCTAACAGTCGGAATTTCCAATCGAGCACGCCCTTAATTAAGCCAATTTTTTCCTGTAAAATATGTGATCCTTTGTAATGATAAATTATTGCAAGTACCAGAGACAAAATCCAATAATTTGAATTCTGGTTGATGTCTTTAATTAACTTGTGGTAAAGTCCATTATCAATCTATCTGTTGTGATGTTATAAAAAAAATATAACAATGTTTATCCTGAAATTTATTAAATACTAATTATAGTCTATTTTTTCTCAACTGTCAAAGTTTGAATAATTTCACGGTGATAAATTACACACTATCACAATATCATGAGTGTAAAATAAAGTCACCGTGAAATTATTCATGTTTTGACAGTTGAGAAAAAACAAACTATATGAATACTAATTAATAATGGGGGTCACACAGTACTATTAATGAGAAAATCTTATTGTTTTTGTTGTAATTGCTACAGTCAAAAGTTTGGGATAAAAACATTGGATCAAATGTAGTGTTGATTTCTGTTTCCTTTGTTTTGTCTTTGTTTTATAAAGTGATGTTTTATGTAAGCTTCATGTCTATTCTATGCACTTTCTATCTTCACATTTTTATCAGACGTATAGAGGGTTGCTCACAAGACTATAGTATGTGCATTGCGTAGGAGAGCGAATTACTACAGTCTTGTGGGCAACTCTTGCTATATTCATTGTTGTTCTTGCATTAGTTTACTGCAGTTTACTTAGTCGTTGATTTTTTAGAATAGTTAGCGTTATCACTGCTCACCTGTGAGGAAATAACTCGTGGTTTAATGATGTGCACATTGTATATTCAATTATACTAACCCTTCTGAGAGGCATTTTCTTATCTCTGGTTGGTTAGTTTACTGATCAGAGTATGGAAGTTACTATTACTGTACGGGTCATTTTTGTTGAAAAAATGTATGGGGACTTTAAATGACATCAATATATGGCTGTTTTTTTTTAGATGATAATTGAGGGAGGTTATACCATAGTATTATGATATTATTTGCTCTTGTTTCATATTAAATATTTCTTGTACAAAGATTTGATTAAGTTTTTGTCAGTTAAAAACAGTGCTTGTTATATATTTTCTGTTGCAGGTTTTCTATTTTCTTGAAGCACAGAAAAAAAAAGTTTATGAGTTATTTTATACATTTTTGTATATAACATTGATTATGATTCAATTATAATTTGTAGATTGTGTAAAATCATGGTATTGATGATAGTATTTTTGTTAAAAGTTTTTTTCGGGGCTTGTAAAAACTACTTACCGGTACATTATTATGTATTATGTTTATCCTGCTAGTTGTTGACATGGCTCTGTACTATTGGAACATACTATAAGGGAATAGTACACCCTTTGTATCTACTTCCATAAGTTTTTGTTTCCTTAACACATAATATGTCATGTATATGAATGTTCTAGGTATATCCAAATAAACTTAATAATTGATGAGGCCAAAATAATTGCTTTAACTGTCTCTGTTAACTTTCTATTTGTCACATGTGACCTTTTTGCTTTAAAAGACTAATAGCTTTAATCTATATACTTGTACCCAGTTGTTGTCAAGATTCTATATTCATTTTATTGTGAATCTTGATAACCTCTAGGTATCAGAAACTTTCTGCAGTGTTAGTGCTAAATTATAATCTTTCATATTGTTATGATTTTGTTAATAGTATTATATGTTTATATTTGATATACTGATATGTAACTGAGCTGTGTTAAAGAGTTAGTTTCCATTTCGTTGATATACTTTTAGTTTTCATTTAATTGATACATTGTTATATAATGGATACAGTCTTTATAAAAGTGTGTATCTTCTTTAGTTTTTTTCTTTTCCTGTTGCCATTATTTTATTGTTTTGTTCATCCAAATGTTAATTGTTTCATCTTATCAATAAATTTCATAAAAAGTGTTAGTTTGTTTTGTTTAGTTATTTAAAGCTTGGATATACAGTCAAACTGGAGTTAGGCAGTGAGACCAGGGAAGCACCAGAGATCTATGAAAGCACAAAACAGATGAAAACAAAGCTTTACATGAGATACCAAAGGATACGTTTTCAAGTTTCAAACTACTATTCCACCAGCATTTCTTCTTCTGAAGGCTATGGAATGTCATTCTGTCTAGTACTTGGTACAAGACTGAGACATTCTCGTACCCAGAGTCTTGTAGGATTCTTGATACTAGCTCGAGAATCTTGATAACCTGAGGGTACGAGAATGGACTGAGATGAAGGAAGATGAATAAAAATGTACATATGATCACAGACTTGAAAAATCCATGGTATAATCCACTGAAACTTTACTTATGAAAGGCTTTGCTATAACAAAAGATGTGATTTTTAAGTATAATTATAATGAACTGAAGATATCTACTTTTTTGAAGAAATAGTGATATTCCTAAACATGGGCCAGAAGAAGAGACGTCTATGGATATCTACGTCTTGGGCCATGTCACACTTTCAAGTTTAAAGATCTTGATATTATCTATATATTAATTGGACAATGGATGGAGTTTGTATGAAAATGGTTTTTATGACACTAATTGTTATTTTTAGAATTGAGAATTTCTATAAAATTATTAAATTTGACCTTTGGCGCGCTGTGTACCGGAAGAGGAAATAAATTATTGCGATTTCCGGTTCCGGTCATCATTCAATCACCTGACTCGGAAATAGGAATCACAAACATTAGGACTTTATAGTAAAGGTTTGTTGTCATATTTTATGTTTTACTAAATGTATCAAAAGATTAATCTACAAGGTTTTTACTAACAATCCAACCATACGTTGCCTTATTTGTTTTATTTGATTTCACGTCTATTGAAAATAGTCATCTGTTCACTGACAGTGACTGTGACTGTTGATTTTCCGTCTCGTAAGAACTTAATTGACTTTAGTCTTGTGACCGTTGTCTTGTGTGTCAGTGCAGTCTTTAATCATAGATAAAATATGTTGATAAATGAGCGTTGAAAAAGGCCACTAGTTTCTCAAAATAAACAGTATAGATAAAATAATGTGGGATTCGTCCTTCAAATTTTCGACCCCGAATTTTCGCACCATGGGTGGGCGTTTTCGGTTAAGCTTTACCTTTAAAAAGTGAATTTGTGAACTACTATATGTTTGATATTATTGTTTAGACGTTTTTATATCTTATTCGCAGTTTAATGATGACTGTCATTATCTTAAACTCTGTTAGTTTTGATGCATTTAGCTGCAGAGTTATGTAATATCAGTGTCACAATCAGTATACCTTAGTAAAACAAATCAGAGACAGAACAAATGAAGTAATTGCCCATTTTCTGTATTCAATTGATTTTTGCAATAGCCAACTTACTCCAAAATGGATAAGTGATTACTCAAGTACACCAAATAAGGGCACTGCAGTGAATGGTTTTTGTATATAAAATTTTCTGAATAAAAAATCCTGTTTTGCTTTCTAGGGTCCTGATAGAGATTCAAGATGACTTCATTTTTCCGCAGTGAGGAGATGACCTTGTGTCAACTCTTCCTGCAAGCAGAAGCTGCCTATGCCAGTATATCAGAACTCGGTGAACTTGGACTTGTACAATTCAAAGATGTAAGTACTTGATGCGTTAAATAATTCTACAGTTGAGTCATTCCTATGTGTATCACAATGGTCAGTCATCCTTCTCACTATTACCGGAAATCTAAGTCCCTGGTTATAGTTGTTGGGTGCATACTTTCTTCAATGACTGACAACTGCTCTACATAATTTAGAAATGGCGATAGAAGGGATAATGCTCAAATTATTGTATAATGATAATCATGATAGAAAGCCCTGCCCAGGAATCAAACCTTGGACCCCTTGATCAGTAGACTGGTATGCTACAGACTTAGCTAGCTGGGCTTCTTATATCATCAGTAAATGCATTTACTTCTGATAATATTATATCGCAGGATAAGTGCAAAACGTTAGTAACTTTTAAAAGTTAAAAAAAAGATTGAGTTACTACTGTTTAGTGATAAGCCCACAATATGTTAATAATTAAGCTGAGGTTTGTAAATCATGCTGGTAAAATGTTGGACCAGATGGTAGTCAGTGAATAAGTCTCCAGAGTGATTGATACAAGTTGCAAGAGTTTCTTTCAAAAGAAAGTGGGCAAAAATTTTTATGAGCTAATAAATAAATTTAGTTGGTCAAATCGTCATGACTGTTCACATTTATTGGCCGTATGCATGTGCATTGTATATTTCAAAATTTGTACTATTAATAAATGCAGTATTAAAATAAGAAAAATAAATGTTCTGACTTAGTTATTATTAGGGCTGCTGCGAGTATCCAAGTACTCAGATATTCTTGATCCCAACCAGAAAATCAAGTACAAATATTCGTCATGTTTGAAATCATTGGATCCATTTTTTTAAATAATGAAAGAACATTTTTAGCTTAATTACCACTGAAAATGAGCCGCACTACTAAGAAAAATTTAATTTAATTCAAAATTTTGATCGATACACATTTAAACAAAAATGTTATCACTGAAAATTTTGCAAAAACATCTGGTAATAGACATGTTAGGAGTACATGGTTTTCCATTTAGTAAAAGCTTCTGTAATTCTTCACTTTTTTTGTTATTACATGAATTCCTATAATTATGCTTCTCCATTAACAAGTGAGTCGTGAATCGCTACACATGAATCCTGGTTCGGATTGGATCGCCACTTGCTCAACTATCCACAGTCCTAGTAATAATGGCTATTTGATACGCTAAGTATTGATGCCTTAGAAAGATCTGTAAATATCCACTTATAACACAGAATGTTTTAACTTTGATGACTAGATTTAAATATGTCCAGTTCATTTATTTTTCATTTGTAAATCAATTATGTAATTACTTAAACCATTTGTTTTTATATTCATAGCTAAATGCCGATGTAAATGCATTTCAAATGAAATTTGTGAGTGAAATAATGAGATGTGAAGAGATGGAAAGAAAACTAAGTAAGTTTACATTAATCATTCTGTGATTTTTATTGCACAACAAACCTGGTTTTACATCAATAAAGAAGCATAAAAACTATGCAAGCAGATGACAGTATGATCCTATACACATTTTCATTATGGATTGGACATAAATTTTGGAAAATAAAAATTTCCTATTATATGGAAAGCGAGGTACTTTGAAGTTTTGTTAAGTATAGTTGTCAGAGTAACATGATTTAGTGTGCAGAATTGTTCAAAATTTACTTGCTTGCATATCATAACATTCAATTGCCTTGAATAGTTAAGCATGTTGCGTGATTTGGTAAGCTGTTCTTGTCGTATTTCATGATTTCAATAAAACTTATTTTCTAGGATACATTGAGAAAGAATTAAAGAAAGATGATCTTAAAGTACCTGACACAGATTCTAATCCTAAAGCTCCAGCACCTAAAGAGATGATTGATTTAGAGGTAAGACTTATTGATAGATAGTTATCAGACCAGACCCTTTTTTCCTTATATAAAAGGGGCCATAAACAGACGCCTTTGCCTCCGAATTTGAAGTTTACCTTTGATTTTTTGTACCCCTATTTATAAAATTGTGGTTAAATTTCCCCAAATGTTCTATATAAAAAGGCACCAGGCCCCTTCCCCAATTACTCAAATACCCCTGTCAGTAGAATTACAAGGCCTCTGATCTGGGACTGTGAATTGATACATTCACCGTGTTCTCACTTTAAGATCTGTTGAAGTTCCAAGATAAAGGGGTGAGAACTTATGTTGGAAGTCATCAGTTTAACAAACTTGCACAAAACCTAGGGCTTGTTAAAAGTACTTACTTTATGTAGTACATGTAGCTCTTGTTGTTGATAACTATAATCTGTACTATATATCATAATAAATCAGACTAACTCATGCTTGAAATAATTCAAGGCAATGACTGTTTATACGGAGTATGACATCTATTAATATACAATGTAATAGTTGACTAGAAATGGAAAATGAAAAAAAAATATGTTTCTTAAAGGAAACTGAAGTCAAGTAAACAGGGAAAAAAATGTGGAAGAGACAGATCTTTTGTCTGTTTTCAACCTTTGGGATAAGATTGTTTTTATTCTATACCTAAGTCGAGAAAAAGAGTTTTACACATGGCTATGTCAATCTTTATCTAGTTTATTAAGTACACCTGGTAATAGAAAATTAGTCTTACTTTTTATCAGTGTTAGAAATTAGCACATGCCCGTTCGTCCAAGCAAGTGATATTATATTTGGGCGACAAAAAATCCTTTCCTGTTTGCCCGATGGGGCGAGTAAATTTTAGGACTGTCATGTGAGTGTTACTTCCCTTTATGCAGAAAATGATGTTAAAAACATCACCATTAAATTTGTAATTCAGGCAAGTAAAGATAGATCAGGGCTAGCCTATTTTGTAAATGTACTGGTCCAAATGGCAAGTAACGTAAAAAGTTAATTTCAATGACTGCTCACATACTGATAATTATTTTGTATTGTTTTACTTACTTTTCTTCAGGCAACCTTTGAGAAAATGGAATCTGAATTGAGAGAAGTAAATAAGAATGCTGAGGCTTTGAAGAGAAATTTTCAAGAATTGACTGAGTTAAGAGAAGTTTTGATGAAAACTCAGACATTTTTTAGAGAGGTAAATACAAGTTTGATTTTATATGCTGTGTGTGTAAATGATGACTTGATGAGAGAAAATATTAAGTGAATTGGTCATGTATTTTTTTCAATTAACATAAAAATTAATTTAATTTTTCTAAATCAATGTCAGTGTAAACTAATCTTTATGTCCTTCATTTACATGTAATTAGACTAGTTTAAAGCATACCATTGGAACAGAAGAGAACAGAAAAAATCTTTATTTCTCATATCATGTTACATGATACATGAGTAATTTTATTAACAAAAATACAAAAAAAAGGGATCAAAATTACATGCCTTTAAAATGGATTTATATCCGTGCATAAGAAGAAAGAGGGGAGGGGGGCTAGAAGAAAGTTAATACATGACATGTATAAACAAAAATATAGAAAAAGAGATAAAAATTACATGCATTTAAAATGAATTTATATTGTTGTATACTAAGTGAGAAAGAGAAAGAGGGGATAGGGTGAGAAGAAAGTTAATACTTGTAAACAAAAATACAAAAAAAGAGATCAAAATTACTTGCATATAAAATGGAAATACATTTAACTAGTAGGCAATTTCCAAACTTGTATAAACAAAAACTTTATTGGCTGATATTGATAATGTAAAACATTGTGAAATAGATTTTTTGTTATTGTATTAATTTACATTTGGAATTTGGCTGATGCAAATATTGGCAATATTTCCATTAATGTTTATTTATTGAATGATTTTATACAAAAATGCTGTATGGTATGAGAGAGTGTGGCAATGATGTTAGTCTTGTATTATTTAGATAACATCTTTTAAAAACCCATCCATGGCCCATCTTGTTGTTTCATTGAGTCAGAAACATAATGACTACTATAATCTGACAAATAAAGCCACATTTTGTTATTCCTAAATCTGAATTCAAATTTTATGCATTTTATTCTTGGAAAATATAAAAACCCTAAATTTGCCAAAAGATTTTTACTCATTGTCATATTTTGCTCATTTTTAAGCCTTTTATGCTCAAGTGCATGCTAGATTTGTCATGTTATAGTAATTGCTTTGTTCTATGAGACCAGCATTGTGTTTAATATAGAACTAATTTCTGAGAGTTTTTACTGGGCAATATCATTACAGTCAGATATCAAGGTACGAAGATATTGAGTTATGTTTACAATATTAGGTATTTACTATTATTGTGAAGTGTTCCATTGTTATGTGTTAAGTCTAACCCAGAATTTATCAACTTTCTGTGTAAGGCTGGAATTATTTCACTACCCTTATGTTAAATCTGAAGTTAAAAACTTCTTCCTGCAAATATGTTTTTGGTAACTCCTATTGAACAGAAGGTTTATAAACACAGGTTAGACTGTATATATTATAGTGAAATAAACTCAGTTTTTGTAACTATTGTAAAACATAGTTGAGTAAAATTCTAACTTATTTTTTCTTTTAGTCATTGACTTTAGTGTAAAAACTATTTATTTCATCTGGTATACTAAAAGTTAAGTAATTCTGGACATTTTAACTAAAATCTCTGAATGTATGAAATTGATATACAGCATACTGGTTTTGCAAATTATTTAATGGTTACTCAAGTTACAAACATGTGTGTTTATTTCTTATTCAAGTTATTGCCATGCTGTGCAATATCAATTATTTTGATATTTTTATCTATATAGTTCTGAATAGTTTATATATTTTTTTTAGTTTATAGTTTATTTATGGTCTAACTTTTAAAACCATAAAATAGTTAATTACTATTTGAGTCTTAGTGTTTTGTTTTAGTTCATATCCTTTCAAATGGTCAGTAGATATACTTTCATTTAGTTTCTCAATAGTCTTGCCATGTTACATTTTCAGAGATCTTACTCATTTCATTTGGTTAATATAATTATATTGTATTGTAGTTATATAGTATTTAGACATATGTTTGCATGTTAATGTATAATTTGTTTTGTTGATAAAGACTGCTATAAAACAGTCTTAATGCAAACTTGATAGGAATAAAGTTAACAATAACAACACATAAAAACTTTAAATACTTATTATCTTGTTATGGTGTTTTGGTATCATGTCCCAAAGAGGGTACAGGTTTGAATCTCACCCGGGAAGGTTATACCCTTTCATGAAAATTTTACAATAATGTCAATTTTCCTCCATTAATAAGATATATAGAGAAGTTTCCGGCTTTGTGGAAGGGTAGGTGAGTACTGGTTATAGAGAAGAGTCCAGGTAAGCTAGGTTGGGTGCGTTGGATGCCGTTAAATGAAGTAAATTGTGGTTGACACGGCGTTAAACCCAATAAAGAAAATAATAATTAAAACTTGCCATACTTGTCCTTCATTTCATTGGTTTGCTAATCTTGACAGAATAGATGAAAATTTAAGAATTGGCTCTGAAAATCAGGTTTTTCAGACCCAAAAAAGGGATCTTTTCGTATGTAAAATGTTGCTGAAACAATGAATTCAGGATTTTCAGGATTATGAAAACTTAACTTTTACCATTATAATTGTCCATTTTGGAAAAATTGTCTAAGTTACATAATATTTTACTCTACAGTACGCCTTTGGAGATGATGAGGTAGGTATGAG
Source organism: Mactra quadrangularis (assembly GCA_025267735.1). Classification (NCBI taxonomy): domain Eukaryota; kingdom Metazoa; phylum Mollusca; class Bivalvia; order Venerida; family Mactridae; genus Mactra; species Mactra quadrangularis. The sequence goes on from CM046303.1 coordinate 22,165,202, forward strand.
GCTTGAATATTGAATGTAGAATTATATACACTGTCTGTATGCTGTATATTACATTTGTCTTATCCATTTTTCTTTATTAATGCCTTTATTTATGTCTATATTACTAACAACACTTTGTGCATTGGAGAATTGTTATTGCTTCAGAATGCCATTAGCTGGAATGTCTCTGCATTTAAATGTTACCACCTTAGAAAGTCATAGGCTTAAAATATGCATACACATATTACTTCAATGGAATATCAATGCATTTGAATGTCCCCATCATAGGGTGTCATTGGTTGAAATGACACTGCATTTTGATTTTACTACAATTGAATGTTATGGGTTGGAATGTCGCTTTATTTGAAAGTTACCACCTTTAAATGTCATTTGCTGAAATGTCACTTCATTTAAATGTTACCACCTTAGAATGTCATTTGCTGAAATGTCACTCCATTTAGCTTTAACCACTTTAGAAAGTCATTGACTGAAATGTCTTTGCATTTGAAGGTAACTGTCTTGAATTATTTCTGCATTTTTGTGGTCTATCCTTTGATTATAAAGGAATATCTTGGCCTTTAATGTTACAGCCTTGCATGATGCTTTTCTGGAATGTCAATGCCTTCAACATTTGTTGATCATCATACTGTATAATGAAAACTGAACTTTGACCTTCATGGTTGTAAGAATATTTTCATTCATTCAAACTAACTAGGAATATTCTCCATTTTTCTTTTTAAATCTATTTCAACTTTATGGTACCTTCAAGCACCAATGCCTGTATGACTAACAATTCTAAACTATTCAGCTAACTAACTTAGCTCTTTTATTTCTTGTAATAAACTTTAAATTTTCTTGTTTTTATTCATGATTACTTTGGACTACCTGATTGTTTTCAATTTTCATATTGCTTTTGGGCAAAACCGTCAGAACAACTTTGTTGGCTATTGCTTAAGATTTTTTATGCATGCACAATAAGGTTTATTCTTGGTATAGGGGGAACAATTCTGTGATTATAGGTGTCAATGGCTGCTTGATTTTCTATATTTTTTATTTGAACCAGGTTTGAATCTCCAAATAATTTTGGGTTCGTCCATCAGTATAATTATTTGTTTTTGATGATAAGTTATATTTAAGTTATATTATTACCCTCATATTTTTTGCTTGAAACTATTCATTCAATCTTAAACCTGACAAATTGATAATATATGCATGAAGAATAGTAATGTTATTCCAATCAAAGTATAATACAAAAATTGCTTTGATGTCCCTTGCCTTGTGCATGTCTTTTCACTAAAGACTATTAAAATTATATTTTTTATTGGCTTATCTTATATTCAATTTGATTATTATTGCATGCAACTACCTATAGACAGATTTATTATGTTAATGAGTTACTCTTCTTATTTTTTTATCTAGCATTAAGAATGATGGTTCGGTAACAAGTTTAATAATAAAGCAAATTTCAAGCTGAAGGAATTGGCTTGAATCCAAACTTTCAATTCATAAATACAAAATGTAATGTTAAATATGTACTAAGTATATGTATATTTCTGTGTATTCCTACACTAATATTATTATATTACGGCTTAACTAGGTTTTAGCTTGTTCATGTTGACCTGCAACATGTCATATGTTATGTGCTTTGAACTATGGCTGATTATGTGAGTGTAAATAATGCTTCTATCATTTTCCATGTCTAAGACATAGAGGATATTCGTCAACTTTGGTGTAAGATCGATTTTTATTTCACCGAGTGAGCTCAGAAAACATTTTCACGAGTGGCATAGCCACGAGCGGAATTGTCACTTTCTGAGTTCACGAGTTGAAATAAAAATCATCTTACACAAAAGTTTACGAATATTCTGTTTCTTTCATGTTTAGTTTTGCGTTTTATTTGATGTATCTTACACAGATTATAACGTGACATCATTTCCACTCCAAGATGACGTCATTTATCCTCTAATATGACGTCATGAAGGATGAAAATATAAGGTTATATTTTCACTGCGATGAAAATATAAAATTTATATTTTCATCGTTTATTTTCATCGAATAACATGACGTTTCACCGTAAAGCATGAAAGAAAAGTTTCATTCTTCAAAGATAATACTGGCCTAGAGATGCACCACATGGTACCAGGTCAATGTGAACAAGTCATACTAAATTAGAGGTACTAATAAAATATATGTATAAGATCACATGGTACATTAATATTGCACTATTAACATTATGTCTGGTTCACATTAGTTTGTATGGAGTGATTTTGGTTTACAGTATTCATTAACTAGTAGAGAATTCACTCAAATGTGGTAAAGTTTTAACCAGGGTTTTAAAAAAATTAAATATGATGTATTATTTCATATCCAAACTATTTAACCTTTTGAAGAATTTCAGAGAACCTTTTTATTTATTTTTGTGTAATCTTACTTAAATTTCAAGGGAAGTAGATCATCCGGCTCCTAAAGACAGTGCTCTTGTTACTTGATACTATATAAATAACACATGGCAGTGAGGGTGACAGTACAGATTATCAACCCGAGGAAAATAATATCAACCGAGGCGCTAGCCGAGGTTGATATTATTTTTCAAGGGTTGATAATCTGTACTGTCACCCTCACTGCCATGTGTTATTTGTTTTATTATACCGAACAAAACTGTAACATGTAAATATTTATTGAACAACAAATAACTACACAGTAAAGAAAACAATCAGTACAATAAAAAAACTGAATTATATCACTAATATACCCTGCCGCGACCGGGATTCGAACCCGCGATCTCCGGATTCGAAGTCAGACATGCTAACCACTACGCCACGGTCGCGGCTATTTATGGCTACTAATCGTTAATAAATAAGTGGTCTCCCTTAGATAGCGGGTAATATTGCCATGTGATCAAACAAAATATCACCCGCTCCGGTATAGGGCTTTAGCATAGGGAAATTCCAGTGAGGTATAATAAAATAAAATAATAATTGAGAAATCTGATTTTTTTTTAATTTGCCTTATTTCTTGTCTTATGTTTTTCTCATTTCATTTACTATTTACTATTCATAGGATTTTTTTTGTAAATTTGCATTGTTCTTCTTTATATTGTATTAATTAAACAAATGCTTTTAATGGAATTTACTGTTGGTCATCTTATGAGCTCTGTTTTTTAACTCATGGACTCATTGTACTAGGTGGACTTAGAGAAAATATAAAAAAATTTAGGATCTTGTCAGAGTCGAGAAAATGATAAGTTACTTCATGCACTATTAAATTTGATTCAACGTTTTATCTAGAAGATGAATTTGGCGAAATGCATGCGTTTTTGTTTACCTCATAGGTTGCTGTTGTGGACCTCATCACTGCAGATTTGATTACAAAATCAAGTCAATAAGTTTTTCATTAGTGAAACTTTGTTGATACAGCGTGTACCCTTGTGAAAAAAGTAAAAGTAAAAAATGTTTGTGTTCAAAGATAAATAGAATTTAATTTGTATTTGTGCATTTCAGCAATAATAGTTGCATAAGGTGACATTTTTCTAGTTAGATGTATGTTAATTCGAAGCCTTTTAGACTGGAAAATCAAATAGTTTTGAATTCTGAATAAGAACTTTTGCTTATTATTTTTGCTTTCAGGTCACTTCATAGCAGAACAAATTTTCTAACATGGAGTGATTGCAAACAAGCTTTTCTGATGATTTCTTTATTATTTTTGATTTTTACTTTTGACAAGTACATTTGTAATGTGATTTGAATGTTTTATTGTTTCTATAGCAACCAGGACATGGTCAACATAGTATAGTTGATGATGCTCAACGTGCATTGGTGGTTGAAGAAAGAACAGGTGTTACTGTACAACTTGGGTAAGTTGTTATTATATTATCTTTCCCTCCCCTCTGAACAGTCACTGCGAAACAAATCCTGTAAAAAGTTAGAAGGTCCGTGTATAACTGCAGGTTTACAGGACTGACTATTCAGGAAAATAATTCAAAATATCTGATCTTATATACAGTTTTTCAAAATATTTAAAAGGTCCTTGGTCCTGTTCTCCGAGTTGGTTTGGTCCTGTAAAAATTTGATCTTCATAGGAACTTCTGTCCAGTAATAAACTTTTGAGTTTCACAGTGACTGCCTCTGAAGGGTAGTTATGATTATGTAACCTTCCCTGGCCTAATCCATATGGGTAAGTCGGTATTATGTTACCCTTTCCCTAGACTGTAAAGCAAATTGATACTGGGACACATTTTTGATGGAATGTTGCCCTTTACTTGATATCTTTAAGACAGCAAATATGAGGAATTGTGAAATAAAGACATCTGAATTTGGGCTGTCACAATACGCTAGGAGTATATCTCGATGTACTGCAATCTGCTGGCATCGTATGGCAATACGAAACCACAATATATTGTGGGTTTAGATTTGTTTTGCCTCCCCTGTATTTAATAGAAACATTGCAAATCTTACATGCAGCTACTGATAGAATCTAGCCTCTTTACGTATTTACGGTCATTTAGGACTGTGACACGCCCCAATCAGTTAAATTTTAGTAACTTGAGGTTAGATGGAATGAACAATGGAAAACTGACATTTCGCTACTTTATTTTGCCAAAGGAAGAATTTCCAATGAAATAAAAAAATATCACGAAATACCTGTATCTGTACGGTGGTATATATTGCCGCAGCTGCGTATTGCAATATACCGGTATATCATGACAGCCCTAATCTGAATACCAACTGTTTAATGTATGATTATATAAGAAGTCTGTTAACATATATGGTACTCATTTGTTCTGACCTTTGGTGTAATGGGGCAAAAGAAATAAAGAAAATCTGTCATAGATATAATATCAATGTGCTAATACCTGTTTTTATTATGTGACCTTTTTACTTTTGTATTAAAGTTTGACTTTTGACTGTTTTTAATGTGACTAAGTATTTTAAGACCTGATATGATTTATGCTGCACGTGAAAAAAACAAGCAAGAATTTGACAGTGATATTTACATTGAGAACTATTTCTCATAATTATTTAAACATGATAAATGAATATTTTTTAAGTTTATGTGTATTAATTAAAAACCTTTTATAACTTTAGTAACTAAAAAATGCATTATGATTTATTGTTCAATTGTTCACAGATTCATAGCTGGTGTTATACCTAGAGAGAAGATCCCAGCATTTGAAAGAATGTTATGGTTTGCTTGTCGTGGTAACGTGTTTCTGAAACATGATGAAATCAAAGTACCATTAGAAGACCCACATACTGTAAGTTATAAGTCTTAGTATCTATAGAAATAGACTTATTCCAGAATTCCTAGTTGTAGTTGTTGCTCAAAACACTTGTACCATCACAATAAAATATGTTTACAAAGAACAAATTAATATATTTAATGTTTCGTAATTTTGTAAAAATGCATAAAAGATAATATGGTGGAGGTAAGGTTTAAAATCTGCTTCCATTTACATGTTCAGCAGACTTTACAATTTTGTATGATATTCAAATGTATTTGGTACTAAGTCAGTGCTGATGGATAAACATACATCTGTATGTAATATCATAAGGTTTTAATCTATAACCATCATGAGAAATTACTTCCTTTTATTTTGTTTTACTCAGTGATTGATTAATACTTCAACATATTATAAGCTACATTGTAAGCTTTCTGAATTAGGGATCTGTTAAACCCTAACAAACCAACTTAAGTTGGCCTCAAAAATTTCACAGATAGTTTGTAACAATTTTTAAAATATGTTTAGTTTTAATATTGAAAAAAGTGATACCATATTCAAATGATCTACATAAGTAAACACAAAACTATTACACTTATGTTATAAATACATACATTTTGAAATAATCTGTTGCTAGGGTGATGAGATACAGAAGAATGTGTTTATTGTTTTCTTCCAAGGAGAACAACTGAAATCAAGGACCAGGAAAATCTGTGAAGGGTAAGTATGATAAATAATATAAAAACAATACATAATGTAATGTCACTAACAAAAGCAGTTGGCAGTCGCTGCACCAAATACTTTCACTACTCAAATAAATCTATATTACTTGCTTTCTAGAGCTGCAGCGAGTATCTGAGTACTCGGATAATCGCGATCTCGACCAGAAAATTGAGTTTGAATATTCGTCGTGTCAGAAATCGTCGGATCGCGATCTAGTTTTGGAAAAAAAGATTAAAGAACATTTACAGCCTAATTACCACTGAAAACGAGTGGCACTACTAATGAAAACTTAATTAATGTAGAGACCGAATTATCTTGTTTCGAAATTTTGATTAGTACACAGTTGAACAAAAATGTTATCACTGAAAATGCCCATAAAACATCTGATAGTAATGTTTGGAGTACATGGTTTCTCATATAGTAAAAGCCTCTGTGATTTTTCACTTATTTTGTTATTACATGACTTCCTGAATGCTTTTCCATTAACATGTGATTGGTGGTTCAATTTGTGAATCGCTACACATGAATCGTGGTTCGGATCGGATCGCCACTTGCTCAACGATCCACAGCTCTATTGCTTACTAGACCTATCTATCTAATCTGATGATGTTCTTTTACCAAAGTTCAATTAGTGACTAGTTTGATATTATTATTTTGTCAAGTAATATTATGTAAAAATGAATGCACAGTTTAGTAAAGCTCCTGATGAATTTATAGGAAATATTTTAGTTAAGATAAGATTATTGTTCAAAATATTGTTACAGATTCCGTGCTACATTATACCCATGTCCAGAATCAGCTCAGGAAAGACAAGAAATGTTGAATGGAGTCAGTACAAGATTGGATGATCTATCTATAGTATGTATGTTCTAGTATAGCAAAACAATAATGTTTATGGGCTTAACAAAAAACTTTGTTAGACATGTAACTTGCATATTTTTCATTTTAAGAAGATGGCTGTTTGTTTAACTTGGCTTTAGAAATGCCAAAAGTATGGTAATATTGACAAATAAGTGGACATTTTTGCTTTTCCTGAAATAATTGTGAAAATAAGTGCCCTTGTATTATTACATGTAGGGATTTAAAAATTGTCATGTATGAAAAATCCCAAACTTCCAAAGTTGAATATTTGTATCAAATCAGTTTGATGGATTTTCTGTTCTTTCCTTATTACCTGTTTTTTTTTCATGTTTGTACTGTATATATACTTCAATATGAGTTAACCTGACTTTAGAGCAACAAATTTTATATATGTACATAAGTCAGTAGTTTATTTTGAGCGTGAAGTAGATACTATATAACAATTTCATTAGCTGGATTTTTCAACAAAAACAGTGAAACACAGTAGGGCGGTCGGGCCGGCAGGCATCCAGTGTCTATAACAATTGTGTTAAAGTTTTCAATTTAGCATATATTTCTGCCATTTATTGTCTGATCTTTACCAAACTTGATACAATGATAACATACTATGTGATGAACAGAATTAGAAAGTACCCGGTAAACGTAACTCTATCTAGCTTTATAATGGATTATTTTCCTTTGAAATGTTTGCGTTAAAGTTTTTAACTCTGGCTTTAATGTGGTTTCCACATTACATTTCTTGTTTATTTTCTAGTTTTCATCAATAATATATGTTTTATAATTGTAGGTTTTACGTCAGACAAAGGATCATCGTCATCGTATTTTAGTGAATGCACAGAAAGAAATACATAACTGGATCATTAAAGTAAAGAAGATCAAAGCTATATATCATACACTAAATATGTGTAACTTTGATTATTCTAGAAATAATCTGATTGCTGAATGCTGGGTACCAGTCAGAGTACTACATGAAGTACAAGCTGCTTTGATACATGGCCAGGTACCAGACTTTGTTTCAATATGGCTACTGTATTAACTTTAACATTCAAATTAAAACCATTCACTGTTCAATACAGTGTTTTATTTGATTTAGTCACTAACCCCTAATTGTGACTGCTACTGGAATTAAATTAAAATATACTTAAGGGGGGTCCTAAGTGGCAATCCTCTGATGCTACAGTTCAGGATGCTTTAGCCTGACTTTACTATCATGAAGTTATTAATATAACCTTCTTATCTTTAACTGTTATATCTTGAAAACTGGTATAATATTCAAATAAACACTGTATAGATGTATAGATTAGTGGCAACATGATCTAAGAAAACGTGGGTCAGTAGCACTGTTAGTAGCGCACAGGGATTTCTAATCTAGTGTCCCAAAGGGGGTACAGGTTCGAATTCCACTCGGGAAGGTTATACCCATCCAGGAAAAGTTGACAATTATGTCAATTTTCCTCCACTAATAAGGTATATGGAGAAGTTTCCAGCCTTGTGGAAGGGTAGGTGAATAATGGTTACAGACAAAGATCCAGGAAAGCTAGATTATGTGCGCTTGATGCCGTTATATGACCTATACAATGTGTTGCTACGGCGTTAAACCCAACAAAATAAATAAATACATATGATGTAAGAAGCACTTGTTTTCCTATATTTCACATAATGCATGCAGTCAAACCTTATTTGTATATTATATAGCTCATCACTTTCTGTGAATAATTGTGGTGGGATCGAGAGGTCTTGGGTTCGAATCCCACTAGGAGCTCTGCTAATTTCCTTGAGCAAGAAATTTACCTGTGATTGCTAAACTTACCCAGGTGTAAATGGGTACCTGTGAGGGTCATGCACTGTATGCTGTGACTGCAATCTGCCTTGTAGTTGCAGTAAGTGTGTGACTCGATTATCGGGGAAGTTAACGCCAAGAGTTGACTGAATAGTGATACTAATAGTAAACTTCAAAAACCCTTGCTTGAACTTTTTTGTGTAAACATGTGTGACTTTATGTGAACAAGTTTACCAACACTAGTCAAAATAAGCACTAAAAATTATTATACCCCCGCTTCGAAGAAGAGGGGGGTATACTGTTTTACCCTTGTCCGTGCGTGCTTGCGTGTGTGCGTCCGTCCGTTACAAAATTTCCGTCGCAGTTTTCTCAGCAACTATATCATGCAGCAGCCTAATACTTTGCATATTGCTTCATCCCATAGTCCCATGTGGTGTAAAGCGATTTCATGCTCCTTGCTCATCTACTTCCTGTTTGTCGCATATTTTTAGATTTTGGCGGGGGTATCACTAGTGAGCATTAGCTCACAGATTTACTTGTTGATTTCAGTATATCCTTGGAGATAACTAAGTTTTATGATCTGTTCTATTACAGAAACTTGTACAAAGCAGTGTACCTAATATTCTACATAGAATGGAGACAGAGGAGACACCACCTACATACAATGTAACCAATACATTCACTAAAGTATTTCAGGGTATTGTCAATGCCTATGGTGTTGCTGATTACAGAGAAGTGAACCCAGGTGATTATCTCCCTTGTCTTATTAGTTTGTAAACCTAGGTGATTATCTCCCCTGTTTTATAAGTTTATAATTACAGAGAAGTGAACCCAGGTAATTATCTCCCTTGTCTTATTAGTTTGTAAACCTAGGTGATTATTGTAAACCTAGGTGATTATCTCCCCTGTTTTATAAGTTTATTATTACAGAGAAGTGAACCCTGGTGATTATCTCCCTTATTTATTAGTTTAACTTATCAGAGAATGGTTGGGCTACCTTACTATGATGTGCATAAGTAAAATGCACTTCTGACATAAGGTTTTATGTGCAACAAATATATATCCTCGAAACTTCCAAAAGAATTCACATAAAACACAATACAAATGGTTATTGGAGTAACCATCAGTGGTCAAATATATATTTTATATATAAGCCTTATATAAAGACATCATGACATAATTGTGACCCTTTCATACAGTATACTAATTGCTTTTGGTTTCACAAGCACCCTAAATAGTGGTGAGTCACCTATTTGGATTTTTGGTGTTAGACTGAGCATGATTAAAGTTAATATTATGTATGTGCAGTGAAATGAATATTATTACATGTTTATTTTCTTTGTTTCAGCTCCATACGCTATCATAACTTTCCCATTTTTGTTTGCTGTGATGTTTGGTGATTTTGGACATGGATTTATTATGATGTGTTTTGCTCTATGGATGGTTGTCTCTGAGAAGAGTATTGCTGCTTCTGTTAAGAAGTCAAATAATGAGGTAACATTTATACAATTCTTCATTTAATAATTATTGTATATGACAGTTTTATTTTTCCAAACACTGGCCATGTCAAATCAGTTGTTAGTACTCTGACTCTAACCCAGATTGGTAGCGTAGTTGGTAGCGAGTCTGGATTTCGTATCTTGTGTCCCGAAGTGGGTACAGGTTCGAATCCTACCCAGGGAGGTTATACCCTTCCATGAAACTTTGGCAATAATGTCAATTTTCCTCCATTAATAAGATATATGGAGAAGTTTCCGGCCTTATGGAAGAGTAGGTGAGTACTGGTTATAGACAAGGGTCCATAAAAGCTAGGTGAGGTGTGCTGGACGCAGTTATATGACCTATACAATGGGTTGCTAAGGCTTTAAACTCAACAAAATAAATAAATAGTACTCTGACTACAAACTCTATGGTTGTGGGGGTTGATTCTTAGGTTGAAGTGACATACCTCTGCAGATTTTGGGCATGAGATATTTTCTATAGCCATCCTTTTGGCTCTCTAAGTATCAATAGAGCAGATGTTGACCTCTGGCTAGGGTATGTACCTAGCATATGCCTGTCCTAGGAACACCAGTTGGTAGCCAATATGACTGCCCTTAGAAAAATAACAGGACCTATATCAGATCAACTATATCTAATAATATATGTTATTAAATAAGTGATTTGATATTGGCCCTGTTATTTTTCCAAGGGCAGTCGTATTGGCTGGAGGCTGAAGGCCGAGGGCTTATATGACTGTCCCGAGGAAAAATAACAGGGCCTATATCAAATCACCTATTTAATGACAATTTTATTAAATAACTGCTTAAAGACTAACGGACATTGAACTGAATCCGAATTTTCACAAAAACTACTTTATGTCAGTTAGACCATTTTTGTACAAAATGGCTAGCTATCGTCGGCATTTGCACGAAAAAAGACAAACTAAAAACGATCCATGTACGAGACTCCTCTATGCAAAAGATATGACTGCTACCAATTTCTGCGCGAAGAATCAATTATGAATTATTTTGAACTCGATCCAAAAACAAAATGGCCGTCATTTTATGCGATAATTGTAACTGTTATTAGCCCTGTTTTGTCAACCAATCAGAGGGCAGAAATTTGTTATTGGCCCTAGGGCCAATAAGTGTTATTGGCCCTATAACAGATTTTGGCCCGGTTTTCAGTTTCATTAAACCGATTTTGCAGTATTATGCAGTGAATTTGCCACTTTACAGGGCCAATAAGTGAATAACACATACTTATTTAATAATATATGATATTTTCAGGGTGGTCTCTAAATCAATGTGGTTAAATTGTGAGATATAAATGTAATACATGTAGTATTCACTTTGTTTTGTTACAGATTGCCAAGTCCTTCTTTGGTGGAAGATATATCATATTGTTGATGGGAATATTTTCACTGTACACTGGATTGATATACAATGACTTCTTCTCTAAGTCTATCAATTTGTTTGGTTCATCCTGGCATCCTAATTATACGTAAGTTCCCATTTATTTTAATGGTTTGACTTAATCCAGATTTTTATTAACACTAATCTCAATGGAATCCTGTTTCATTATAAATGGTACCCAAAATACTAATCCAACCTGGCTATGTACCTATCAATACAGTAAATAGCTTAAATACTGCACTGGAAAGATCAACTCGGTACAACTTTATGTGATGCCGTTACAGTTAGCACAGTAGATAGGACCTCAGACTGTTTATCCAAGGGGTTGAAGGTAAGATTATCAGTCAAGACAAACATGCCTTTGAGTAGTTTGGTTTTGAAATATTGCTTCCTCCAACCACTGGATCAAACAGAACAGATGTAAGGCATTGTTCATGTCAGTACTTGTGAAATGCTAAGGTCTAGTAAATTTGCCTTTCCATTGATATTTAGAAAGTATAGAAAGTATACTGGCTTAGGTTTGGTCTAGCCAGGGGATATTGTGTAGATCGAGAGGCTGTCGTCATATTGTTCAAGACATGAAGCATCATAAGCTATCAGTCTCTAGAACTAGTTTGTCTTTTGTATTCCATGCTCTTGTTAGAGGGTATTTATATTCAATTATCTAAATTCAGTCAAAAAAGAACTTAACTCTATCAACTTTTCATAAAAAATTTAATTTTAAGTTTTAACCCCATGAAGTTATTCTATATATTACAGTCAGGAAGTTTTGGATGGCACAACAGCTATACAATTAGGACCTGAGTGGACATTTAATAATGCTACAGAAGGACCATATCCTCTTGGAATAGATCCAGTAAGTAATGTACAGTTTATAACAGACATTCCGATAAGTGCTTTGACATTACTGGACATTTGGTCCAGTGATCTTGGAATAATCACTTAATCTAATCAGGTTTCACTGGACTGGAAGAAATCATCAGAAAACAATTTTTATAACTAATTGGAATACTAAGGAGAGGTGAATACATGTATGTCATGAAATATTACTGTTTCCTAGTCGCTACTCAGTCATTATTAGGGGTGGCAAAATCTATAAAAAAATAATGACTTGTACTAAAATTGTCATTATCAAAACACAAATTTCCTGCTTCAAGAAATGTTTCCATACAATTTAGATAGTTTCAGAAAAGTTAATATTTATGTTGAAATCCGTGAATGAGTACCTTTATATAATATGTTTCAGATATGGCAAGCTAGTATTAACAAGAATACAATGACCAATTCATTTAAGATGAAGTTATCTGTTATCCTTGGTGTATCTCAGATGACATTAGGTGTAGTGCTTAGTTGTGTAAATCATATGTAAGTAGAACTCATCTTTATATATCTCATATCCTAATTATACCCCCGCTTCGAAGAAGAGGGGGGGTATACTGTTTTATCCCCGTCCGTCCGTCCGTCCGTTACAAAATTTCCGTCGCAGTTTTCTCAGCAACTATAACATGCAGCAGCCTAATACTTTGCATATTGCTTCATCCCATAGTCCCATGTAGTGTAAAGCGATTTCATGCTCCTTGCTCATCTACTTCCTGTTTGTTGCATATTTTTAGATTTCGTTAAATGAAAGTTACATTATGAAAGTCATATTTCTCACTGCGGGGTTATCACTAGTGAGCATTAGCTCACAGATTTACTTGTTAATTCTGCACTAGATATTCACTACATTAGAACTGAATGGGTTTGAACCTCACTAAGAGCACTGCTAATTTCCTTGAGCAAGAAAGTTCCTCTCGACCCAAGTGTAAATGGGTACTGTGATGTTCACCTGCTTGCTAGTGATTTCAAATGTCAGGGGTTGTCATCCAAAATTGTTAAGTGAAGCAGGCTTTAAACCACCCTTTAACTTAGTTATAGATTGAGCTCAGTATAACATTATGAATGTCCTATAATATTATGAATTAAAAGTCTCTGAATTGCTAATTGTTTTCTTCAAGTTTTATCTCACTTGGTTCAGTCAATAGCATATTTGACTGTCAAACCAGGGACCATTGTGTGTGATTTTCAGGGCATATTTTCATACCTTTGTAGAGTTCTGAAATACTTTTGGCAGCCATATTCCCTCCTGGAGAGGTAGTCATTTGAAATAATATAACCAACATTTGTACTCATTGAATGCATTACCTTTTCTGCAATCCATGGTCAGTGTTCAGGGCTTTTTCAGTATTTTGGGAAGGCACTTGGGGGCCTTTTTTAAATAGAACATTTTGGGAAATTTTATCGCAATTTCATAGCTAGGGGAATAAAAAAATCCAATGTAACTCCAAATTTTGGGATTTCATAGCTAGGGAACAAAAAAATGCATGGTTAACTCCAAATTTTGGGAAAAACTGCTTGATTTTAAAAAAAATTCAAGAGGGGAAGGTGCCTGTAAATGTCCCCTGTTATATGAGGAAAAAAGATTCTGATGTTAGTCTTGATATGTGAACCTTCATAATTTCTATAGTGATATTTTATAAATGTGTTTATTTCAGACATTTTGGAAGATATTCTTATGTCTTGGTTCAATTTATACCAGAGATTATGTTCTTGATGTGTATATTTGGTTATTTATTGTCGATGATATTCTACAAATGGGTCGTCTATGATGCCAGTTGTGCTTCTTGTACTCCTGCTTTGATTATACGTAAGTTCATTCGAGACTAGGTGAAAACTAGGGTTAATTCTAACTATGAACTGTCATACTTAGACTTACTTCCAAATGACTTTTTTTATGTACTTACCAAGTATAGAATTATAGGTCATTTATTCTGGACGTTATGTTTGGCCAAATATTGCAAGAAACAAACATTTTTGTCAGTACTGTGGAACATGAAAACCATGCAAGCAGACGTCAGTATGGTCCTATACATATTTCCATTATGGATCGGACATAAATGTTGAAAAATAAAAATTTCCTACTATATGGAAATTATATGGGGTACTTGGAAGTTTCAATAAGTAAAGTTATGTTGGTAACTCTCAAATATGCCTCCCGATCTCTTTGAATTTCTACAGTAACAAAGAGATGGGTTTTATAAAGTGTTTCAGTCATTTACCTGTTATTACTTCTTTGGAAGATTGGTATAAGTATATAAACTTCTTAGAGATGTCATCGATTCAAACAATATCACTGTTTTGTTGATGTTTTATTTTCATATCAATAATGGATATGCATTTTGAAATAATAATTAAGCCTAATGGGTAAATGAATAAAAGTCACTATTTGGGGTCAAATTTGTGAGATGAACCATCTGTCGTAAGCAGAGGTGCACTGTCATAATATGAACTGATTAAACTAAAGCATTGACGGCACCCCCATTGAGGAAATAGCTCTAGTCCATAAAAGGTATAACATTCATGACAAATATACATCTATTATGAGTTTATGACAAAATAAATAGTTTGTATTGTACTGCAGTGAAGGTATCGATATATATTGGTGTATCGTCGATATTTATTTCTTGATATATCGATATGCTTTGTGCCCAATTAATGACAGCTCTAGAATTTCTTAGAATTGACTTTTGACTATCAAAAACTATAAAGATGTAATTATTGATGTAAAGTGTAGTGCTCTCACTGATGGACCACACATGTTTTCACTCTATATAGATAATTGGTGTCTGATTGTCTGGGACAAGTACTTTTAAGTAAAACTTCAAAAAATTTCTGTTGGACAACTAAAAATTTTCAAACAAGGAATAGTGTTTGTTGCTAAAATGTCCTTGTCGGACAACCTCTTTCGTATCCTAAATTCATGAACTGTGTTTTATTTTTACAACTAAACAGTCCTGTAAGTTTATTATGATGTCAACTTTATTTTTCAGATTTAATCAACATGTTTTTAATGAAGTACAAAGAACCTTTATCTAAAGATGCCTACACATGTCACAGTATGTTAAATAGTACACAAAAACTATTAGGATGTGATTCACAAACTATCTTCTATGACCACCAGGTTAGTGTTACTGTAAAACTTTTAATCTTGAATGAAAACTACAAGGTGTAGCTCTATCAGTAACTTGTCTGACTATTTAAGGGTATAGCACGCCCAGCTAACTCAGTCGATAGCACACAAGTCTACTGATGGGGGGGAGGTTGTAGGTTTGATTGCTGGGTGGAGCATACTTTTATGGGGCTTGATCATCAAATAGTTTCAAGGCCATTCTCCCTCCTACCACTGATTCCAAATTATGCTGGGCAGTAGTCAGTCACTGACAGAAGTATGCACCTAGTAGTTGTTCTATATCTAGGGCATATAATTCTACATTAAAAACTTGAGTCAAGAACTCGAGGCCTATCCACCATACAGGGCTTGTGAGGATGGCTGGCCACCATAATATGACTGGAAAAAAAATGTTGAAATCCAGAATTTAGCCCTGTACACACTAGGGATTAAACGATGATCGATTATAATCGATAATCGTTTCATTAGATGTGGGAGACAATCGATTATGAAGTTTAATGATCGATTATTGCTAATGTTGTTTATTCATCATTATTGCAATGTGACATTCTAGTTTTAATTAATTAATATTACTATTTAAACAAAAATATTTCATGGGAATAAAACTCTTCTTGATTAAAACATGATGGGTACATTTTTACTACTTCTTAGTAAATCAAGTTATTGTAAATCGTTGAGATCAGTGTTGATAGTCTTGGTTGGCGACATGGTATTCGCCATTATTGAACAATATATAACCTCTTTTCTATACTGTATGGGAAAATGTCCAAAATTAATTTTATTATTAAACATAAACAACCACTAGGTTTATTATACACAATTAAATATTCAATTATATGAAACAAAATCATTTAAACCATTGCAACGTATTGTCATATATTTTCGGAAAACTCAAATGAAAACCCTGAGAAAATGTTTCGATTATATGATTGATGATTGATCGAAAAGGGTTGTCTGATTATTTCCGATGATCGATTATGATTTTTTTTCCGATTATAAAACCCTAGTACTCACTGATAGTAGGCCCTATGTGAAACTTATGTTTGATCATAAAATGGTATGTAATAACAAGTATTTCTTTTTTCTTATGAAAAGACTCAATTGCTTGTATTATACCTAAAGTATGTTATTTTATGTATTTCAGCAATTGGTCCAGACTGTACTTATCCTTGTTGCCTTACTTTGTATCCCAATTATGTTACTTATAAAACCATTTATAATAAGATACAAACACACCGTCAAAATGAGGGTAAGTTATTTACTACAATTTATTGAATAAGTCTTTTATTGATGTCTGTTATGAGCCCTGACCATGGTGCAGTTGTTGCATGCAGGATTTCCAACCTAGAGGATCTGATTCGAGTCCTTGTGGCTGGTAATTTAAGAAAACAGACCCTTCGGTAAAAATTCATTATTTATTGTCCATTTTCCTTCGTAGTGAGATATTATTGAGATGCATGGTAAAGGAACATCAATAAATTCAAGAATTAAAAAAGCATGCAAAATAAGGCTAATTGTTTGATGTTTATTACAACACTAGTTAAGCTCAGTTATGGTTTGAACAAAACAAGAAATAACTTAGTTACTTGGCGCATGTAGGGTGTGTTTGGCTGTGAAAATGAACATTAAAGAGTAAATACACCTCTATTTAGGTTTTTGAAATTTAGACAGTCATCTTGGTGACCTTTTGACTTTATTTACTTATGTCCTGGCTGCCAAACTTAAAAAGTAGGTTTTTATAAACTACAGACAATATGCCTACATTTTTGTGATTCTGTAAATTGCAATAAAAGCCTTCCATATTTTGTTCTTATTTACATGTATTTGTTCTTACTACTAATATACCCTATACAATATTTTCCTCTCTTTAGAAAATAAAGTTTCCAGCATACATAATAACATTCTTAATTCAATACTGAACAGCAGCTTACAATAACAGTCTGCAAAATTGCTAGTTGCCATCATGTCTTGGATAACCAGTTTTGATTTTGGCAACTAAAAATTCTGTTTTGGCACCCAATATCATTAATATTAACATTCTCACTTAGCTTTTTCGGTATCCACTCTTTAAAATTTTAATTTAACTAACAAATATAAGCATTAATTTATTATTTAGCCTCCATATTAATAGGCATAGACGTTTTATTAACCCTCAATAACATGGTTTTATTAAGTTTTGTTATATTGCTAAAGACTGGCTTTTGCTAGTGATGGGTTGTCAGTTTAAGTCAATTTTGATTAAGATTTTATAAGCTGGTGACAAATTGAAGTAGTCATGGATCAGAATTGTATGCATTATTATTTTGTATGTTGAGTTTCTTGCTTATTCACCTCCTAATAAATTAACACTTTGAAGAGTTGCCATGTATCAGTATTGTCCTACCGAAAGTAAATTCCATTTGTATTTCTTTATTGTACAAAATGAGAAACTTAAAAAAACAGAGTTTTGATAAAAGAGCAATTATAGGACGACAATCTTATTTCAGCTCATCTAAAACAAAGAAATTTAGAACTATCTACTATCATTAGGCTATTTTTCCAATTAATGGCAATTATAGCAAAAGAAAGCCCAATCTAATTGACTTGTAATTATAATGGATCATGGACCCATCACAAGCTATAGCCATCTGATATATCATATATACTTAACCATCTATATAATACATGCATGTTGACCCCTATTGTAGAAAGCAGCTTCAGTAAGTATGGACCTCTATGTGTCAGCTTATGTTATGGTTACTCATTACTTTCTCTTTGGTGACTTGGGGCTAAATATGTTGTTTACTCACTTGGAGCACATTGTGTTCTGTGTGAGCCATTGTGATCAATCTTTGTCCAACATTCATCTACATTTGGAATACCTCGACCTTTCTTAAATGTATAATCTCGGAAGGATTCATGAGGGGCCTACCATGGCGGCTTGGGTTTACACTACCTACACCAGGCGAAGCACATAGCGGTTATGCAAAATAGTTCTTGTAGTATTCACACAGATCTTAGTCAAAACATATTTCTATGTTATATGTTAAACCAAATATTGTTCAGCGATATCATTGAACTGTGTTATTTCAAATTTACAGACTAAAATTGAAACATCACTCATTGCCTAAATATGTCCGAGGTTATTTGTAGCGAATGGCCGAGGAGTTCCAAATGCATTCATCAACTCATGTCAACAGTTTTTTTACTGACTTTTTGTGTCTACTTGTGTAACCAAATTTTGCATTTTACATAACCAAAAGATGGTTCACAGTATGCCACTGTGTAAAAATTGACACCACCCATGGGGATCACAAGTTTATATTAACTGTCCTTTACAAAAACTGTTGACCTTTTGCTGATATCACCCAGTTTTACATAAAACGGTTTAAATATAAAATTTGAAAAATTTACTGCTGAAACCATCAGGCATGGTGCTGCTAAATATTACCTCCAGTTCCTTAGCAAAGATTGTTAAATTATGACTATAGAATTAAAGGTACCCTAATCTTAAGATCAACATGTTAGAGTTGCATGAGGTAGTCTTAAAATAGTTTTCAGTCTGAATTCAGGTGATTGATCCAGGATCTACCAGACTCTTGTTTATATAATCTAGATTATTGCAATATTTATACTTTATTGTTGTATAGTCCAACAGAATTAACCTGAGCTTGACCTTTATGCAAGAATATATTAAACTCAGTATGTACTGTCTATTTTTGTCTTCGTTTGTATGTCGTGCTTTATCGGAAGCTTTTGGCAAAATACACATACTGAACAATTAGTGTTGTTTTCATAAGATTTAAAGAATAAATACTTTGAAACTATGCCATAATATTGCTGACTTACTTGTGTAATGTGTCCAAAATTAGAAGTACAATAACATGCCACTTTTAATAAATTGATTTATAGTCCCATCGGTTGTTATAAACATGTGTATAACGGTATACACGCATACAGAAACTCACGATTTAATGTAAGTGAAGTGTGTAATTTTTTAATTAGGCAGTTCAAGCTCAGGTTAATTCTGTTGGACTATATAACCTTGTCTAATCACATTATGCCCAGACTAAGCTAAAGTTAGTCAGTCCATGTGAATAACATTTGTTTGTTGTCAGAAATTTCTAAGGAAAAAAATCTTCTTTATTGAAGCACTTACATGTATCATAGAGCTACAGTAACAACGCTCGTGCAAACTGAAAAATCATGGAAAATGAGATTTTTCTGGAAAAATCATTGAATTTTGAATTTTATGGAAAATATCATGGAAAAGTCACAAAAAATTGGAAAACATCATGCAATAAGTTAAATGTGTCATAGAAAAAACTATTTTTTGTCTATTTTGATCATATCAACTGATAAAAATGTATAAAAAAACATACATAAATTCAAACATTAATGGCAACTTTAAATGTTGGGTACGAATCACACTCTTTTGGTACACAAATGAATATTTTGCTACTACATCTTTTCAAAAATAAGATTGTACTTGTTTTGGTTTCTGGATGTATTTCTGTTATATCATTGAAAACTGAAAGGAATCATGAAAAAAATCTGAAAAAATATTTTTCTATTTTGTTATTCAAGAATGTATGAACCCTGAATAATGTTTATGTGTATATGGATTTTTGCCATTAGTTGCTAGAATTGTTTATGTTATAAAATAAATTGTATGGTCTGTAATTTAGAGTAGTAAATACCATTATCAGTTTTTTTTTTGTCCTTTTATGATAATAATAGCAACTTTTTAAGTTAGGCCATGTATTTTGATAAATTCAATTTTCTGTTTGCACATTTTCTACCCTTATACATTTGTACTTATTTTACAATGCATTTTCTAGTTAGTGTTATTTCTTAAGTAAAACTAAATGATGTGTTTTAGATTGAATTCTGCCAGTTTAACTATTACATGTCTTTTAAGTGTTAGTTAAAATTTTTGTCTCCTAACAATTGTTGGTTAGTTCAAATTATATTAGGTGCATGCGGCATAATATCATACATTTACTTGGAAATGGCTTGTTTGGTGATAAAGTCTTTGATGTATCTGAATAAAACTTTTGCCTGTGATTGTTCTTAAAGGTACAAGTTCACAGATTTGTTTTAGATTTTTCTATTTTTTTGCAAAAAACCAATCAGCATTTGTAATTGTGTCAAGAAAATAATTCTTAATATTTTAAGACAAACTGACCTATAGATTGCGAGAAATGTACAATAAAAGTCACAAAAATGCACTAAAAATGTCTATACCATGACATACAGGGTAGATTTTTATGACTTGAGACACCATCATTTGTAGTTGCATGTTCATTTGTACTAAAATTGTCATTAACAAAACACAAATTTCCTGCTTCAAGAAATGTTTCCATACAATTTAGATAGTTTCAGAAAAAGTTAATATTTAAGTTGAAATCTGTGAATGAGTACCTTTCACAAAATTCTGTTTGCATATTTCATTATAAATTGAGTTAGAATAATTGGGTTGATAATTCCATTTGCATGAGCTAATATTTTTGTACTTCTTTGCAGTATGTGGGATGTTATTTAAACAATAATAATACTGTCTATTGTTTATATTATACTTACATTGTGTTTTTATTTAAAAACAGAGTGTAACCAACAATCAGGTCTAATTGACAAGTATAATTGCCACTTTTCACAACTCTTATCTGGATTAACAATCGTTGGTCAATTAGGGTACTTTATTAAAATAAACTTAAGTTTATATGAAAATTATGTTGTTGTTTTTTTATTTTTTCACCACTTTCAATATTATTTTTTGCCATTTGCGCAATTGGCAATATTTTAGCGGAAACCCTGCAAAAAATATTTTTTTCCATGGAGTTGATTTGACTGTGATTTTATTGCTTAGCAATGCAACTTCTCAAGCTATTTTATATGTTTTGTTTGTGTTAGTGTTGCCATTTTCATGACTTCTGTCTGATTCCTTTGATAAAACGTTGAAATGACTGTCTTCTTGTAAAAGATTATCAGAAAAGATATAAGTTATTTATCAAGCGTGTGGGTGTCTTTTACTTCACACACAGTACCCACCAAAAGTATGGAGACAAAGAAATTTACTACAATTCTTGAATTCTGATGATTATTTTAGTATAATCATTTTTTTCTATATATTTAAGTATGGTTTGTGATAAAATGGAAACAATTGAATGTAACACACTAATAATGATTCAGCCTTTGACATACTAAAGCTGCCAAAATCATGTTTATTGTTATCATTTTGTATACAACATAACTTTTATGCTACTTTTGTAGTCTCAGTTATAATAATAATGATAACCAAAAAATAAAGCAAAACTTAAAAGCATTTTAAAATCAACAGTAATCAAATTTTAGATAAAACTATTCAGTAGGCCTACAAAGTAAAAATGTCTCCTAACTTTTGGAGGGTACTGTATTTAGTATTTCTCTATGACTTTATAAAATTGAACTAAAATAACAGCAGCTGCTTTATAACATTGAACGAAAATGTAATCATGAAGGACTGTGTGAAATGTAACTAGGTTATAGGTAATAGTTGAATAGCCAGGTCAGTGTCTCACCCTAACCTCATTGTTCCTGTGCTAAGTTATTATACTAGTACCCATAATGCTTAGTATGAGAGTCCAGAAAGCAGACTCTTGTATGATTTATCTAAGATTCATTGTGAGACATAAGCTGTATAAAGACACCAGAGTTCAGTATTATCAACAGTTATATGACTGACTTTTGTTGTAGAAACCTTCTACTTTGTATTATAATAATATCGCAAAATGTTTGATAATTTGCTGCTCAGGAGAGATCACTTCAGAGTTATTAAGGTACATGCATTATAAAACTTATAGTGAGTGACAATTGGCTGATTTTTGGGAAGAGGTGGTCCATAAAGGAGAACACAATATGTTATATACCAAAATGTATCTTCATGGGTGCAAGTTTTCAGGCATATGTCTGAAGTTCAGGTTTTTCACTACAAATTAGACAATGTTTTACTATTAAATTATGAAGAAAAATGGTTTCAAATTACAGTTTTCAGGTTTTTCAAAATTTTTATCTTGCACCCATGTATCTTGATGTCTCTAGTATTTGTAACCGCGTCATTTTTGCCGAACCCCGGTGCCCTATGACTTCAGAATATAAACTTACTGTTTTAAGTACATGTGATAACTTACTTTTTTTTTATCCTGTGTATTTATGTATGTTACAGAGGAAACTCGGACTTGGCGCTACATCCCAAGAGGGACTTGTACATAACGAGGTACTACCAGGGCAAGAGGTATGTATCAATTATATGTCTTATTTTCTGTTGCAAACTAATGGTGTTAGTGACTTAATATTGTAACTGATTTGATGACTGTAATTATTTGGTCTAGATTTTGTAGCCTTTTTTATACCTCAATTTTCTGTAGTCATGGTCATATTACTCATATCATCATGGTAAACTAATGGTATTTTAAGTGATTAAACTGTGTATTTGGATTTGAAGACAGTAGCTATTTGGTCTAAATCATGTAGCTGTTTTTGTAATAGCCTCAATTTTAGGGTGTTAAGGTGAAAGAATGACTGCTTTTCACACATGTAGAAACCAGTAAATGGTTAAAGCTTACTGTGAAAGTTTTTGGTTTGATAGTAAATTTCTGTCTAGTATTCTGTATGGTAAAGTTATCAGGTGTTCATATTTCAGTGCAATATCTGGCTTAATATTTAACTATAAACAAATTGAAATCTGGATTCTTGCACCAATTGCAATCGATTGAAAATTTGTTTCCATGATACAATGTCTTAACTCTTAAAAGCATTCTTGTTTTATTGACTGTTTCTAGCTGGACTTTTCAAAAAACAAAAAACCTATTTGTAATATTTTTTTCTATATAGCCTGGCATGATGTTACAGTCCTCAAATTTCTATGCTTTGGTTTTTTTTTCAAGCTATTCAAGGCAATGTTTCATAGTAACATAACAATTAAGTGTGTATCAACTTGGGGCTGCAATGATACAATTCGATATATTGGAAATTGATTGAAAGGGAGCTGATTTGATTTTGATATGGAACCTGCGATTTTTTTTATTGCATACCAGCTATTTAACTTGTCTATAAAAGTAATAGGGATTGAAGTCCATTCTAGATCTTAATGTGCTGAGTAAAGGGTGTGTTCTTATTATAAGTCACTTTTGATCGCTTTTAACAATCAGGGCAATTTGTAGAATAACTATGTGACAATTGGTCCCAACAATTTTATTTGTTCATAGTTAAGTTCTTTTATATCAATATTTGTCTTACACTCTTTCCTTATTGATATTATTTGCTATTATTTACTCAAATAATTTTAATTTAGTTTTATGATTAAAACATGTAATCTGCCATTATCTGTGAATTGCTGCAGCATACTTGTGCTTAGTGTATTT
Source organism: Mactra quadrangularis (assembly GCA_025267735.1). Classification (NCBI taxonomy): domain Eukaryota; kingdom Metazoa; phylum Mollusca; class Bivalvia; order Venerida; family Mactridae; genus Mactra; species Mactra quadrangularis. Next base: position 22,189,050 of record CM046303.1, read on the forward strand.
CTAATTTCTGTAGAAACATATTTAAAGTTTGCATTTAGCATCATCTTATGACATTGACTTAAGACTATTAAAATACATGTATTGTATATTTTGCTTTAGTTGCTGTCAAGTTACACTTAGCATGTCACGCATGATTAATAGCAAAATTTCTTTTTTATATATAAATGTATTTAATCAGAAGTTTTAAGCTCATCTGAGCATAAGTTACAGTAATCTATTGTGATCCTCTTTGGCCTGTTGTCCAGTAGTGTGTCCACTTGTACCTGCCTCAGTCCTCAAAAAAATTGAAGACACAATTTTCCCTCGACTTCACAAAATTTGGCAGGCAGTGACATCTTCAGTCTATGGAATTAGTGGGTGTCCAGTTGCCCTGGACAACCAATTTATAGTTCCGGCAACCAAAAATTCCTTTTAGGCAACTAAATATATACAAACAAGATATAGTGCTAGCTGCCAAAAAAACCTGTTCAGGCAACCACTTTCATATCTTAATTTTGTAGACTGCATCTTTATTTACTCTTCAAAGATTGTATAAATCTTGGCCCAAAAGTCACGAGTGTTACTTGTGGAGCCCAAAAGTCATGATTGTTACTTGTGGAACCTGAAAGCCATGAGTGTTACTTGTGGACCCAAAAGTCACGAGTTTTACTTGTGGAACCCAAAAGTCACAAGTGTTACTTGTGGAACCCAAAAGTCATGAGTGTTACTTGTGGAACCCAAAAGTCATGAGTGTTACTTGTGGAACCCAAAAGTCATAAGTGTTACTTGTGGGAACTGTGTAAGGGATTTTTCACCAAGTCTGAAATCCCTCATGTTACCAATAATAGAGATGTGGCATTGTCTTAAAGTCCTCTGCTCAGTTTGTTCAAATGTTATCCCTGGGATAAAACACTATTCCCTTGTGGTTAACTGTGTTGCCTAGATTTGTATATTAACATAGTACTTCCTGAGTAATTTCAGGTGGTTAGGTCAAGGTCTGTTACATTGTACTTGTACTGTTCGAAGTGTGCTATGATTTCAAATCTGATGTCCTGAAGGGGGTATGGATTGAATCCCACCTGGGCCAGTTATACTCTTTCATGAAAATTTGACAATAAGGTCAAATTTTCCTCCATTATTAAGGTATAAGGAGAAGTTTCGGGCCTTGTGGAGGGTAGGTTCAGACTGGTTATAGACAAGAGTCCAGGAAAACTAGGTTAGATGTGCTGGACGCCATACAATAACCAAAAATTGTGATGACATACATTAAAGCCAGTAAAATGGTCAGGTGAGTGACCTATGTTCCTCAGAACTCTCTTGTTGATATAATTTATTTCTCTTATATCTATAAACTACTATGATATCTTTGCTTGATTTTCTTACAATATTTACTACTTTCTGAACAGTCTGTTGGACAGAGTAAGAGTAAGAGCAACCCTCGTAATGATATAGAAATGTCGGGGGTAAGTTTGCTACATAGCTTCAACTTTAAGGTTGCATTATTTTCTTTCTTATAACCCAGACAAATAATGTACTAGAATGCAGTGAAAGCTAATTTATATAATCTCTCATAGTTATACCTTGCGGCAATACCACATGACTATGACGTCACAAATGCTATGGCTTCAGGAAATAAACAGTGAACAATCCACCTCAACCAGGGATTTTATATAACAGGGATTTGTAACGATAAGTAAATGTAATAGATTTTCATCAAATTTCACTGTCGTCGCTATTATTTCAGCCAATATGGAAAACAAGTATAACAAGTTTAAATAAAGATATTCAATGAAATTTTGTACCAGTACCATTCAAATTGACATAAATGTTAGGAAAAAAGTGTTTCTAGATGAATTTGAGGTAAATTTCACTCAAAAACTGTTTCACAAAATAATGCATTTTATCGCCGTTCTGCCATTTTTAGCCCCATTTTACATCACCTAAAGTCTAGAAATGACTAGAAATCTGACCAGAATTAAAATACTTACACCTCTTTAAAACTCTGTGTTGAGGCGGATTGTGCACTGATTTCTTCTTGAAATGGTAGTATTTGTGACATCATATTCAAGTGGTATTGCCACAATTTTATATATGTATAGTTACCAGTATGTTTAAGCATGTAATAGGTATATTTATTCATTTTTATACAAAAAAATAGGAGAACTTTAAATTAATATTTTGGGTGCTTGACATTTATTAGGCTTATACAATAAACATTTTTCATGGACTTTTGGTCTTTTTTGTAATCATTCATAGTAATCATTTTCTATTTTTCATGGACTTAGGTCTTTATTTATAATTAATAATGGACTTGTGGTCTTATGCACAATTGTTTATGGGCTTACTTGCTTTTTTGTTAAATTATTCCTGAAGGCATGGCCTACATTTGATTTTTTTTATCTACTCGTGGCTTTTAATTCAAATTATTTATGGAATCTTGGTCTTCAATTACAATTAGTCTTTGACAAGATTTTGCTTATGGTTTATTCATGGATTAATGGTATTTTGTGATTATTTATGATACGTTTGCAATGGTTCATGGTCTTTTTGTTATTATGCATAGGCCCATATTTTATTAAAGGTTTGTAATGGACTGATGATATATGTTATCTTATCCTCAGTTCTGCTTATAATTATCATTAAACAGTTAGTTTGAACTTGTTGCACTTTGAGCCCTTTGGTCAAATAAGCCATATAGGTTGAAGCAGGTTTCATTTGATGGGCTTAGCACAAAATGGTTGTAACTCAATTAAAAAGGGTGACAGTAACCACAACTCTACCTGACTTTATTATGGATTATTTCCCTTTGTAATGTTTGCGTTAAAGTTTTTAAAATCTGGTTTCAATGTGGTTTCCACATTACATTTCTTGTATTACTTTCTACTTGTCATTGGTGCACCATAATGTTTACAGTATTGCCTGAATTATATATTATTATTAATTCAATTTTACTTAAAGTTGCCTCTTAAAAAGAATAAGAAGATAGAATTGTTCTCTTTCAATAGTTTTCTTGGGAGATTTCTAGGTGTTGTATAATACTAGTTATTTTAATGTGGAACATTCATGAACAGTTTCTTCATGCAGGGGCTTAATAAAGGATCAATGAATATCATGTCATATTAGCTTTTATAATGTGTTTTCACTGTTGTGGGTCATTAAGGGCACGTTCCGCAAGGTGATCGCTAGCTAGCACTTCGTCCCCTGGTACCCTCGATTTGGTGCCACATTGTAAATACTTTTGGTGCAAGAAAGGTACCAGAAGACGAAGCGCTATCTAGCGATTTCCTTGCGGAACGTGCCCTAAAGCTGGCATTATTGATATCCACTTGTATACTGTATTATCAATGCTAGTTTTCTAGTAAATAGTTTAAGTTACCCTTGGTGATGGTAAGTAGTTATATATTTACACAGCCTAACCCTTAACTTGCTGAAATTTAGTAATAAACTTATATTGTCCTAAATTTTGAAGAGACCAGGTGCATGTTCAGTAACTACTGTTAGCGGATGTAACTGGTACAGGACAACTCAACCCGTAGACAACTCAACCCGTGAAGAACTCAACTCACAGTTGGGACAACTCAACACATTAGTAGGGGATTGAGTTGTCTCGGGTTGAGTTGTCTTTGGGTAAAGTTGTTCGGGCCCTAACATTACAGAACGTTTTGGAACATTCGGGGTAATTGAACAGGCTAAAGACATAAAAGTTGTAAAATTTGTACTGTTTTTTAACAAAAAAATTAAATAAATATTTGTCACATTTGTCAAATCAATGGAATCTAATTTCAAAATGTAAACTTGAGAAGCTACTAGTGAAGTGCTAGTTTAGAGTGCACAAGTGTAGGCTAGCTTGGCTCCTGTAGCAGGGAAGGCTTTGCATTTTGTCTTCAGAATGAGTAGGGTTAATATTAGATTCTAACTCCCTTTGTGAATGGTTTTGACAATGATGAAGAAGTGTATTACTGTGAATTACTTGTCTCCTTAATAAATGTAATGCCATGATGTCATAAAGTGATAGTTTGTATACTTTTACAATGTGCGATAATTATTCAAATTTAGATCCTGTTTATGCTAGCAATATCAGTATTAGAATGGAGATGATGTTTAACCCAACATGATTTGACATTGAATGTATCAGTATTTGTTGTTGGAAGATTATTACCAACTTGAGCTTCTTCATTGTCAAATCATTATGGGTTGAGAATAATGTATCAAATAAACACTGAATAATGTTATCTTATGTATTTAAGGATTCTTTTATGGTGAAGGTACTTCAATTTTAAAATTATTCCATTGCACAAAACTAGGGCTTGACAAATCAACTCATTCTGCCAATGTCAATTACAAATACTTCAAATAAGCATCTCTTTAAAACCTTGAAGTGATCTTATTATAATCAGCTAGCAAGTAGAATTGTCAAGCCTTAACAAAACATTACACAACATTTAATGTATCATAGGTGTCAGACAGTATCGAGGCTAGGACTCTAACTAGATCACTCATGATACAAGCTGCAGGGGCTGTGGAGTTTACCTAGGTCATTCAGTGTAAACACTGTATGGGCTATGGGCTGTGGACTTCATTTTGGCCACTATGTGTATACACTGTAGGGGCCGTGGACTTCTCTTAGGTCACTCAAGGTTAAAGTTAAGTGGCTGTCAGATGTTTTTGGTCAATCAGTCAGGTTAAGTTCAGCCACTGTCTATCTTATGAGAAACATATGTAAATGTGAGCTTGATTCGCTGACTATATGATGGCTACCAATTACTGACCTAAAGACTACACTGTTCCCATACAACAAGTCCTCATCCTCGATATTCCTTTCCATAATTATCATATTATTATTTATTTCATTATTTATTTTGTTGCAAAAATGTTTATGTTATTATTTTCCTCATCTCCCAAATTTATACCTCTGGGTCAGATCTAGATTTTTCAAAGCCAGGTATTCTCATTATTAGATTCTACTATGTAACTGGGATAATGGTATATTTCTGTTTGTTGGCCGCACAAACAAATGGTGTAAAATCTCCCTTTGGAGATTATAAGATAAATGCCAGTAGTTATGGATACATTTTTCAGTGAATGCAATGAAACAGCTTGAAACTTAGGCTTTAAAAATGCTATTAAATTTTTGCTTTAAAAATACAATTTCACTATTAAAAGATAATTTTGAATTCAATTGTAACAAAACAACAATGTGCTGTGGAATCTCCAGTGTGTATTGTCCTTAAGCACCCATTGATCACCCTCCAGAGTTTCCCTTTAACCGTTATACATGTATATACCTTTGTTGTGTGTAATACCTTGGTCACACATTAATAGTTGACGACAGTATAGAAATTAGTTGGTGTTCCAAATAGTGGGTGATCAGGCAACCAGAAATTTCTTTTGAGCAGCTAAAAATTTACAGACAAGATATTGTGCTTGGTGCTAAAATAATTGTTTGGACAACTTTCATGTTCTAATTTTATTGACTGTTAGGATACATGTACCAATTGGGTACAGTAGAGACCAGTGCTGGATATATGGCCATCCATGGGAATAAGATTTCTGTATGTTTGAAAAAAGGTCTATGAAATTAGTGGGTGTCCTCCAGGCACCGGTTGCCCGGAAAAACCAATTTATAGTTCGGGCAACTAAAAATTTCTTTTGGGCAATCACATATCTACAAATAAGATATAGTGTTAGCTGCTAAAGCAACCACTTTCATATCTTAATTTCGTAGCCCAAAAAAAAGATATAGAATGAAACCACAAACATAGATGATCATGAATTTATTCAGATAAGTATGAATTCTGCTGAATTGAATCCTTGTGGTCTCTGAGATCATCACCTGTTAATGTCTGACCTGAGTAGTTACATATCATTCCTCTATCCATCCATTCTATACATTATACTCAAGGATTATCCTTATACTGTAAACAACAAGTTTTCTCAATATTTATTTCTACAAGTTTTTTTTATTTCATTTCTTGTACTTGAAACAAATTTGTTTCAAAAAACTAATTTCTTACACTTATAATATTTTTATTTCTTTTTAATTGAAATTCTCATTTTGAATATTGATATTGTTTATATTTATTATAGAATTATATTATTATAATACAATACATGTAACAAATATGACATTACTATGGTTACAAATATGACCTATTTTCCCCTTACCTCTATATCAAGTATTGCATACATTTTGTCAGCTTCTTGCATGAGTATGTGCTTAGTATTCAGTTAAAATCTTAGGTCCAGAGATCAAAGCCTTTCGTGGGTACTTAAGTTGGTTGACTGATTGCCACAATTTGACCCAAAAAGTGTATTCAGTCTTCATTAATTAAATTTTTAGCTGGATCACAAGTTACATGTACTATCAGCATGTATCAATAGTTTGTGGTTCAATCACAATACACTTTTGTCATGTTAATATCACAATACATTGATGCATCAAGAATATTGCCCCAACACTAATCCTGGAGTTTAGGATTTTAAGAATCTGGGGATTAAGTCTATTGCTTGTAAAAAAACCAAAAATGTTTATAAATGAAAACTATGGAAACTCAATATTATGCATCTCTTGCTTATAACCTAACTCTAATTGTTATCTCTGAATTTACAGTAATCTGTAATTTTGCTAATAAGGTCTCAGAAAGTGTAATTGTTAGATTCTCATTTTGATATTTTTGAAAATTGAGGTGAGTTGGCATTTTTTTTAACACATTATTTGTAACAAACCATGTAACAGAGAAAGATTTTTAAGCAGATTTATACTTTTGCACTGTTATTACATACTGTGGGTTTAGCAAAAAACGGTCGTAACTCACTCTTTCCTTATATTGAATTACAACCGTTTTCTGCAAGTAAATTAGTTGCATAGTCTGCAAAGTGGAGTTAAATATCCAAAACCTGTTCTTCTGGAATGTATATGAAAAGTAATGGGGCTGGAATATTTGAAGGGAAAGGCATTGATGAGAAATGAGAATCTAACAGTTATGTTTCTACGGTCTTATACAGTGGTCTAAGAGTTTGTTATTTTAAACATTAGGGTTATTTGATTTTTGAATGTTTTATTTGATTGCAGGGTATTAGTACAGGAGATGTGAGTGTTTCTATAAATAATCATGAAGGTGAAAGTGCTGTACATGTCGAGATAGATACAGAACCAGTTGAAGACTCTGTAAGTTTTATATTTGATTGTTTATCGATATCATGGTCAGTCATGGCAACGCATTTTTTCAGCTCTGGTCGGATTTATTAGGTGGTATATTAAAGAGCACTAGTAACAGTTAGTTCAACTATATGAAACAAGTAAATTTCATTAGCCCAAATCAACTTGAACTTGTCCAGGCTGATTAAGATGACTGGTCACGAGTCAAAAAAGATAAATCTGTTATTGTTTGTTTATGAAAAGTTTATATTAAAGCTAAGCTTAAAGTTAGAGCAAGGTAGGTAAATTTCTTGCTCATGGAAATTTCCAGTGACCCTAGTGGGATTTGAACCATGGCCCTCTCCATCCCTACGTTTGCGTCCTATCACTGGACTACTGCTCCTCCTACTCATATTTAATATTTCATATCAATATTTTTTGTACTACAGTTGTAATAACGAGAAGATAACTTTTGTTTTTACTTTAACCATAGCTGGAATTGTCATTGTAAACAGGTTTTCTCATGAACTATTATAAAACTTGATATTAACTCAACTGTATATTATTTATTATATAATTATATATTTATTTTTTATTTCAGTTTGATTTTGGTGATGTATTTGTTGGACAAATTATTCATACTATTGATTATTGTTTGGGATGTGTTTCCCATACAGCTTCATACCTTCGACTCTGGGCTTTGAGTTTGGCTCATTCCCGTAAGTATTTATAATTTTATTCATTTAAATCAAACTACATGTATATTAGAATCCTTTAATTTCTGTGCAATCATAAAATCTAACGAACTTACACCATAGTTCCATCTCCATTGACTGTTAACCTTACTAAAGAACAAGTAGGGCTGTGGATCGTTGAGCTAGTTGTGATCTGATCCCAACCACGATTCAAGTGTAGGGATTCACAAATTAAACCACAAATCACTTGTTAAAGGAGAAGCATTTAGGAATACATGTAATAACAAAAATATGTGAAGAATTACAAAAGTTTGACTGTATGGAAAACCATGTATTCCAAACACAGATGTTTGATGGTCATTTTCAGTGATAAAAGTATTGTTTAAATGTGTATCAATCGAAATTTTGACACAAGATAATTCTCTACATAAATAAAAGTTTTCATAAGTAGTGCAGCTTCTTTTTAATGGTAATCAAGCTAAAAATGATCTTTATTTTTTCCAAAAATATTATTTTCCAACAATGTCGGACGTGACGAATATTCGTACTCGATTTTCTGGTTGAGATCGCGAATATCTGAGTACTCAGATACTCGCCGCAGCCCTAAGAACAAGTACCAATTATGTAGTCAGAAAGGCAAATTTTTTGAGAGAATGGAAAAAAGTCAAATGAAATTTTTAAATTTTGACAGTTGAGAAAAAAAGGACTATAACTACATGTAAATCACTAAATGAAGAAGGATGTAGTCATGTTCATCACTGAGCCATCATGTTACATGTGTATATTGTTAAATCTTTTAGATGTTAAAACATTTAATTTTCTGTTTACTTTTAGAATTGTCTGAAGTATTATGGTCTATGTTGTTCCGTATTGGTCTAACCATGAAAATACCATATGTTGGTAGTGTGTTGTTGTTTGCAGTGTTTGCTGTATTTGCCTGTCTCACTGTGGCTATTTTGTTGGTCATGGAAGGATTGTCTGCTTTCTTGCACACATTACGTCTCCATTGGTAAGTACAGATTAATTCCTCACTCAAGATTGTTTTGTTAATTGATAGTAAATTTATCCGGCCAGCAAGGCTTTAATCCAAAACATACAAATGAGCACTTAAACTTTTAACTAATAATGCAGTATAAACTCTGCAGAGCAGCCCTTTAGTCCCTGCCAGTGGGTGTTGTTCAAGAGAGGTTGTACTGTTTAATATAGTCAAGTGTGAAATTATTCAGGACTGATATCTGCATTCAGATTTTGGAATTTGAGAAAGGATTTATTTTCTCATATTAAAGCTGCATAAAATTTTGAAATTCAAGAATTTGAAAATAGTGAATGTTCACATATGCAAAAACAAACTTTTTCAGTGAAAAATATGTAGATCTATTTAGTCCTAATCATGCATGTTTTAGAATAGTAATTGTGGTAACTGTGTAACTGGTGTTGTCCATAATTTTAACATCAAACATTGTATGATGGCATTATGTTAGTCTGCTCCATAGTACTACAATGTCATGTAAGTAAAGAGAATATGTTGGTAGCTCCTTTTGATTATCCAAACTGTGTAGATAAGCATATATCGCAGATTGACAAGACAAGTTTGGTTTTAAATACAATATACACATGTATTTATTATACCCCCGCTTCGAAGAAGAGGGGGGTATACTGTTTTACCCTTGTCCGTGCGTGCGTGCGTGTGTGCGTCCGTCCGTCCGTCCGTTACAAAATTTCCGTCACAGTTTTCTCAGCAACTATACCATGCAGCAGCCTGAAACTTTGCATATTGCTTCATCCTATAGTCCCATGTGGTGTAAAGCGATTTCATGCTCCTTACTCATCTACTTCCTGTTTGTCGCATATTTTTAGATTTTGGCGGGGGTATCACTAGTGAGCATTAGCTCACAGATTTACTTGTTATACCCCCTTCCCCCCCCAAAAAAAAAAAATTGGGGGGGGTATAATAGGAGTCCATTTGTCCATCGGTCAGTTGGTAGGTTGGTTTGTAGTTTTTTGTTGTCCGCTCAATTTCTCAACACCTATTTTACAGATTTGATTCAAACTTCACTCAGATATCAGGCAGATATGTGCATATCCAATTTGGTTATGGTCCTTTGATTTTTCTCAGAGTTGACTTACGTTTTTTGATGAAAAATCTTGCCCGCTCACTTTCTTAGCACCCAATTTCTTGGCAAATATCAGTTGAGAGGTGGTATTTTATCCATTTGGTGATAGGTCCAGTTTCATAATTCATACATGTGAATATATTGATTGTTATCCGGATTTTCAACGGGCAGGCGGTTGTCCGGTGTCGTTAACAATTGCGTTGAAGTTTTTCATTGAGCATATATTTCTGCCATTTATTGTCAGATCTTTATGAAACTTCATACAATGATAACGTACCATGTGATGAACAGAATTAACCACAACTGTACCTGGCTTTATTATGGATTATTTTCCTTTGTAATATTAGTGTTAAAGTTTTTAAATCCAGCTTTAATGTGGTTTCCACATTACATTTCTTGTTTATATTTTACAGGGTTGAATTCCAGAGCAAGTTTTATCATGGTGATGGTCATTTGTTTCAACCTTTCAACTTTAAGGAAGAGATGGAGCCAACCTTGGATACATAAATAGTTCTGGCTATATGCCACACTGGACGTTTTACTTGTTATGTTTTTTTTTGTTTTATAATCAAGATTGTGTAATCATGAACAATTAGGAATAGCTACTTGGACATTTTTAATTAGTTTTTTCATCTTTAAGACATTATGATATTTGTGGTGGTCTGTGAACAAACTATAAAGAATTATACTGACATGTACCCTTTCAGATCTATAGAACTGCAGTTTTTGTTGGAATTTTGATTTTAAAGTAATTTTACGCATGTTAACACTTGTTGGATTTTTGTTATATTAGTACATGTATGTTAAAATCTATGATATTTATGTTAAGAATTAAGACGGAAACACGAGATTTAAATGCATATTTTGGTAAAATCTAAGAGATTTGAATGCATATTTTGGTAAAATCTAAGAGATTTAAATGCATATTTTGGTAAAATCTAAGAGATTTAAATGCATATTTTGGTAAAATCTAAGAGATTTAAATGCATATTTTGGTAAAATCTAAGGGATTTAAATGCATATTTTGGTAAAATCTAATAGAAGACTGTAAAATCTAAAAGAATTGTGTGATATCAAAGATGGTAATGTTTAACAAACATGTGTATGATAAGATTTGTTTAGGACATCATTAGACATTGTTTATATAGAATATTGTTTAGATGTGTTTCAAGTTACTCCAAGTTATCTATAATTGTGTTAAACTTTTTGATAAATATTTGATATACATATATGTATTATTTGATTCTTTTCGATTATCTTATGATTAAATAGATATTTTTAAATCTTGTCTAGTTGATATTTTTGTTGTTATATATTATCATTATATTGTCAACACAATACATTATGGACCAATATTTCAGGGTAACTAGGACTTTTACTTAATTAATTTTACCAATTACAGGGCTCGAATTTTACACAAAATAGACCTGGCAAAGTTGATTTTATTTCAACTCGTAAAAGGAAAAAACACCCGCATTTTTCTCTCCTAATATTAATAACATACATAGCAACTTTTCATATATGCAATATAAAAACAACCTAGTAAAATATTCAACTGTAGATAGGACAAGGATGTTATTGTGGGAAAGACAGAATATGGAACATGTTTTAACGGTGAATCTTGAATTAATACTATTGAACTATCTGGCCGTTTCAATGCTGATTTGAGCCTCATTAGTTAAGACAGTAAAATTTTTGCGGCAATTTCAACTCCCAAAAATTTGTGAGTTAAAATAAAAGTTAATGGCAATTTTCAAAATCCACTTGCATTTTGTGAGTATGCGAGCCTAAATTCGAGCCCTGAATATTTGTGTTATATATTTACTTGAAGTGCCTTATGTGGGAACAATATTGCATTCACTTTGTATATGCTGCTTTGTTTTACCTCATCATGTATCTTACTTTCCCCTTGTACTTAGTGAAAATTTTGGCTTGCATTTTACCTCTATTTTGTATGTGTCCGTCTTTCAAATTTTAGTTTTTTTTAATGAAAATGTCTTCATTTAAAATACATGAACTTAAAAATAGTCACATTGTATCTATCATTGCAGAAATACTTCAAAGTAAGAGCCTAGATCATAGTTAAACTAAGAACATAAATAATCATAATTTGATAAACTTTTAAAGGCCTGTTTTTCTTTCAGTTGAACTTTATTGTTTTGTGTTGAAAATGTAAGAAACTTGACTACATTTTGCGGGTTTATTGCAAAATGATCGTAACTCACTCTTTTCTTATATCCAGTTATGACCGTTATCCGCTAAACCCTCAAATTGTTTTCTGTTTTATTTGACATCAATGGTGCTATCATATTGGGTCTATGTATGCATAACTTGCTTCAATACATTTACTGTATTTTTGTGTGTTTGTCTTTCTCTATATCAATGGCTCATTGCAAGTCCAGTCTAACTTTATGAACAGGGTCCATACAAACTGAAAAATTATGAAAAATGAGATTTTTCTGCAAAAAATCATGGAATTTTGATTTTAGGGAAAATATCATGGAATAGTAACAGAAAATTAGAAAACATCACGCAAAAAATATATAAATCACAACTTTTAATGTTGCGTATGAATCCCACTCGGGTACAATGAGAATTTTACTACAACACCATTTCTGGTTTTCTACTTGTGTTGTCGTCTGTGATGGGATGATTTCATCTTGCACCTGTCTTGAGTTCTGTATGTGTTTCTGTTGTATCATGTAAAACTGAGAGGAATCATGGAAAGGTCATGGACAATCATGGAATTTTGGTATTCAAAATATGCATGAACCCTGAAAAGAAAATAAAGAATAGTATAGACTAGTTTTGCTCTGACCCATTGGTATGTATGTTTGATATTAATTGTCTGTGGTATTTGTTAATTTAGTGAGCTAGAGGTGATCTATATCTTATTTAGAATGCTAGAATTGTGTAAGAACTTTTTGATTATTTTGATCCTTTTTCTCATCTCGATTGAACATTCAAGTTAACATGGTTTTGGTTAATGTCCGGGTATAGTTATGTGTGTTATATGTTAGTATGATGGGATACTAGTGAGCTGTTTGCAATGATCTTGATCCTTCATATTAATGTATATATTCTTGATTGACAGAAGGGAAGCAGAAAGGGGCCAGGTGGGTCTAGACTTTTCTGTGGAGTTAACTTGTGGGGAAATCATAGAATTTGGGAATCATTTCAGTCTTAAATGCCTCCTTTCACTTTTTTGAAAAAAAATCTTTTCAAAATGTTAACTTTTAAAATTGAACATTTTCAAATAAATTAAAATCAAGGTGTTGCAAAAAAAGTTGTATTTTTACCCCAGCATGTCAATGGTTAGACGAATCATAATTGAATAAAAGCAAAGAAAAACATCTTCATATTCTTTTTGAAACATTATCTATTTATCTGTAGAAAGTAGAAAAACTAAAACTATGTGATAAAGTTAGCATTATGATTAACTTTTGTTACAGAAGTCAAGTATTAGATTATCATATTTTATTTACAAATATAGTTTACTGGTAAGATTTAGTTCAGATGCTAGGGTAAAAAAACTTGATCAAGACAAATCAAACAATCTTGATACATTTGTTGTTGCTGAAACAGGCATTTGTTGAGTATGAAACTACATTTCCATCAGAATATAAAAATACATTTGTATCTATAATTTGTTTGCTAAACAACATAATTTTATTACTTGTTTTTGCCATCTTTGCTGATATTGTGTTTATAACATGGAATGTGCCTTTTTTCTTTTTGTATTGTGATAAAAAATATTTTTACGAAACTTTGTCTTCCATTCCACAAATTATAAGAAATAAAAAAAACAGATCTTTATTCTTTTTGTTGTTATTGTTTTTATTGTTATATATTTGTGTTAATGCAGTTTCACAGCTAAAAGTGTGGTTAAAAGCCTACTTCCATAAAATGGCTCAGCCAATTTTACCATTTTGTATAATAACCACTGATAGCACTTGATCATTGAAATCCACTTTAGGCAGGCCATTCCACACAGGACCCATTTACACCTGGCTGAAGTGGAACAATGCTGGTAACTTTCTTGCTCAAGGAAATTAGCAGTGCTTGTAGTGGGGTTTGAACCAGGGACTACATGAGCCCTACCTCTGGACCACTCCTACATCAATTTGAAGACTAAATATGACATGCTTGAGACAAATGTAGAAGTTTAATCAATATTTCTTGAACACAATTAGAGCAAGACTTCATAAAGGAGATGGGCCAAACAATGTGCTGAAGGCACAGAATTTGTTTGGATTTTATAGGTTTAGAGGAATTTTTATTTATTTTAAAACAAGATTGTTATTGTGTCCTAATGGGCTAGTAAACAACACATTTACAAGGTTATTTAAGGTGGCTTACTGAGTTTTCCAGGACACTTCCTTTACCAGTACTCTGTTAGCCTTCCTCTAGAAACCAATGGCTTCCTATCCCCTCTACAGGGAAAAATATCAGTTTTAAGTATCAAAATCTCAAGGAAGAGTATAACTTAAACTAGCCGAGGCTAGGAATTTAACCCAGGTCCTTCAGATGCAAAATTCTGGGCTCTACTGGCTTCAGTGTCGGCTTCAGCTGAGTAGTAAAAATAAATGTATTGATTGCTTCAAAAAGGCTTCTTTTTTCTTTCCAAAACTGTTTGCATGAGTCGTTTTTTTGTATAAAGAGTTAACAAGTTTCATATAAATGTGAAGTGGAATATTAGACTTAGATTGCGAAAGACCAATAAACAACAACAACAAAACAGCTCCTTTTTATTCCTTCTGGATAGATCTACAAATTTATAAGATTTTTCAACTTGATATCTCTTGTAATAGACGTTTCATAGTTTAACCAACGTCGATTCTTCTGTAAAACGAATACAATATATTTGTGAATAAACAAAACATATTATAAATACACATATAACAGATAATTTACATTTATCGTAGAATCAACTGTCGGCACGAAATTAGATATGTACAGTACAGTTTGCAAGATCAGCAAGATCACCCGAACTAGTAAATGGGCATACAACGGTTTTGAGGGTGCGATTTTAAACAGTTATTTTCATAGCCGTAAATACCAAACAAAACTTGAAATGTCAACTTTAAATAGGTTGATTCAGATTTCAAGTTTATTTAGTACTGTATATAGTGCTTTTTACGGTTACAAGGGCTTCTATTGGCTGTCGCTGGATATGCTTAGAATTATGATCTTAAGCTTTTAAACAGTACTATGGAAAGCCATTCTGCCATGCCAATTGCAATTTGCTAAATGACATTTGCTAATGATAAATGCAAAATGCAATTTGCGAAATGACATTTGCTAATGATTATTGTGAAATGCAATTTGAAGAGTGCCAATTACAATTTGCTAAATGACATTTGCTAATAATAAATGCGAAATGCAGTTTACTACCTACCTTCCTGGAAGACAGAGGTCTGATTAATGGCGGAAATTGTTCTAAAATAACCTTGTGCCAATAAGCATTTCGCAATAATCATTAGCAAATGTCATTTCGCATTTGTCATTTCGCAAATAGCAATTCGCATAGCAGAATGGCGTTCCATACAGTACTAACCACACTCATCTGTCAATGATTGAAAACTGGTCCACTCGATACAGAAATAGGCGGGAGAATTGCTATACAAATATTTCATGATATAAACCCAACTAAGATGTGTAGATCCTACCCGGATCTGAAACCCACGACCTTTAGATTTGGATGTAGCTAACCGAGTCGATTATTAATTTAGGTGCACTAAAATACTGCAGAAATTAAAATGTTTTGGAAACATCATGTAAGTTCAATGAAACAGCTGAAACTAAATCCACATCAAAGCTAATGAAAATTGAATGAAGCTTCGTAGATTATAAAGATATAAACAAATGTTCGTGGGACAAAGGAAAATTGAAAACTTACTCATTTCGCATTTCACAAACGTACGGATGTAAATCCATACAAATTGTAACCCCTCCATTTGCCGTCAGTTTTTATGACAACACAATTCTCTAACTCTGGTCTGGAATTATTGGGTTCATGAGTGTCCCACATTTCTAAAGAAGGTTTTAAGACAGCACCTGTTGTATGCCATCGCCAAATACCTTCTAAGATATCACTTAATCCAGTCCAATGGTGGTCTGTAAGAACATACACTGGGATTCAAAAGTTTCGTTACTCTTGTACTTTTTCATAGTTTTCTTATTTTTATTAAAAAATATTGCTAGTACATTCTGTTTAGTATTTTTGTCCTATGCATGTGTATTAATGATTCATGAATTTTGTGTGAGACTTTTATTGCATATTTCATGCACCATATAGGTCAGTTTGTCTTAAAATGATAATAATTAATGTATAATTTGTAATTGATTTGTACAGACACTGAATGGTATTTTAAAATTATAGAAAAAGAAACCAAATCTATGAACTAGTACCTTTAAACTGTTTTTGTGGACCATATTGAAAATTGGTTACAGCCAAATATATTATCCACATTAAATAAAGTTGTTATATTATTATCATTTATTAGTCGTGAAATTAAGAACTAATGTACCTTTGTATATCAAAGCGTGTACCGAAATGTCAAAATTTGTGTCAATAAAACTGTTTTACCCCAGTGTACACGTATATACATGTACAATGTAATACCCCCGTTACACCAAACTCGTTCTCACTACGTTCTGAAAAAAATGGACCGAACGAGCTCCAACTGTGTGCAAACGGACTGGACGTAGTTGCAACTTTCTACGGTCTGTGTTCGAACGTTATGGACGAGCTCGGACGCTCGAATCAAAATATTTTTGCGGCCACCACGTTCTGCAATTAGACTGAGTGACAACGTACTGACAACGGAGAGGACGTACTGCGAACGGAATTGCCGTACTAGCATCGTACTAGGGACGTGCCTTGTCGTAGTTCAATCGGGCCACAATTTGCTGTACGTTTACACACCGACCTGTTCTGTTTGTAACTCGTTCATTCCGTTCGCACACAGACTTAACTCGACTTAATTACGTCCATAGTGCGTTGTTATCCCGTCTAAACGCACAAAAACAAAATACGAAGTTCTGAACCAGTTTGCAACACGTTTACACACAGTTCTTAAAGTTCGCAGAAGGTTCTCGGTACGTTCTATTCGTTTTTAGTAAGTCTATTGCGTTCGTATGCAGTTCGTACCACGTCCATAATGTCTACAGTACGATCTGACAAGGTTTGGCATAAATACAGACCATTTCTCACCAAGTTATCATCTGGGCCCAAGCTCTTTGCCTAGAACCATGGAAGTCATTAATGCTTTGAATGTTGGCTTTGTACTCTTTTTTAAAGAAGCGGAGCAAGAATACAATTACATGGTAGAGGAGAAACTTCCTCATTTTTATTGACTGGCTCAGGAGGCTTAGTATCATGTGGCTTATCTTGAGGCTGGTCTTCAAGAGCTTCACATGTGCAGGTGATTTTGGATCGTTTGGAAGCGATTGTCTTAACACGCACCGTCTGTCTGATTCTGCTCATTTTTGGAGTCATGATGGTCACAGTGATGCTTGACGAATTGTGTTCTCAAAGCTTGAAGCGCGGAACGAGAATAAGAACGGGAAGAAACGTCCTGGATATTGATAGCAATCGAGTCAGAACGTGACGTTATTTCGTTCAAATCGCACTAAGATTGAGATAAGAACGTATTTAGAACTAGTTGAACTGTCTTAAACGGGATGGTCAAGTGTAAAGGAGCTTAGAAGAACTAGTTATGAACGGGTTAAAACTGACTACGAACGGGTTTGGACTAGTTTGAGAGGGTGTCTCGTGACGAGAACGAGCAATTTTACCCGATTTGAACTCTATACAAACGGACTACAGACGGGATAAAACGAAATGCACGCAACGGGAACTGGTTCTGAACGAACTATGATCGTATAGCTGATATTTTTCGACTTAAACGGCACGTTCTAACTCGTTCACAACCAGTTTCACAATATTTTTAGGACGGGGTCGAACGTTTTGAGAACTAGTTTGGTGTTACGGGGCCCTAAGTAATAGATATATTGTAGGTATCTTTCATGAATCTTAACCTTTCGTGGATTTTTAGCTTTTTGTCCGCTTGCGAATTTCAAGATCACATGATGATTACAAAATTTAAAGCATGCTTATGCGTAAAACTGGAATATGTTAACCAGGCATTTAACCATTCGTAACACCCTAACAATAACTTAAATACACAAAAAAAACCAATTTACGGAATTGTTCGATCTGTTTCCCGAATGGTCAAAGGTTTCCCATAAAGCCTTCAACCACTAGCAAATAACTATACAAATGGTTGAATACAGTATTTTACTCTCAGCGTCATCTCAAGAATGTGTTCTGGGGATCAGGACACTGATTTTCCTCAAAGTGTCAAAGTAAAAGATTTTATTAGAATTCAGAATAATTGAAGGAATTTAATCTCGATGTGAGATAAGAAATATAAAGATGACGGTTGAGTGTCTTAGTAACCGTTGTCCTAGATAATGACCGACTTACCGGAACTCTTTCCAGTTTGCGATGGAATCAACTTCTGCAAGAGCAGCACCATGTTGTTTACAAACCAACTAGAAATACAAATCACTTTGAAATATAAACATATTATAATATTATACATTTGTATATATTTTTCTAATTTCATATTGAAGATCGTCGTCGGCAAGCATGTTTCCATCTTTCCGATTTCGATTCTTAACCGCGGCAGATTATACTCTAATATGAAGTTTTGTCATTTGATGATTCTCCTTCAATAAGGCACAAGTGTCGAGTCAAAATTAAGAAATATGTGATGTTGATATTGTATAGTGATAAAGAATAAGCACATCCACATTTTACGATAGTTTTTATTCACCAAAATCGAACGATATTCAGTCGTATTTTAGTTGTTATTTGATTACGAAACTTGAATTTGAAATCTATCCTTGATGTAACATCAATAAACTCAATATTTTTATAATAACCCTATAAGAGTCCCATATAGACTACCAATTTGGAACCTACATGCGGGGAGCATTCTATATGGGTCCTAGATGGGTAGCACGTATACATTCAATACAAGACCCATATATGGGCCCTATCTAGATAGCCCTAAAAAACATTCTACATGGTACCCATATGAGTCCTTTATGGACATCCTTTTTTATTTTGTGTCTATATGGACAGCCTTTATATGTCATAATTAGCTATTGGTATCCTAATAAGTGTTCTGTTATGGTGTTTAATGAACCACCTCGTCATCTGTCTCAACGTGTGTTTTATCTTGGTGAACATACTATCTCAGAGAGTAAATCATACAAGCATTTGGGTTTGATTTGTGACATATTTTTGACGGATAAACAAATGATTGATAATGCCTGCAACAAGCTGCGTGGTACATTCCTGGCTTTATGTAGGAGCAGTGGACCAGTGGTAGGACTGGTGCTTAGGGATCGAGAGGTCCCGGGTTCGATCCCCACTAGGGGCACTGCTAATTTCCTTGAGCAAGAAATTAACCTACAATTGTTCCACTCCACCCAGGTGTAAATGTGTACTGTGAGGGATCGCCTGCCTGAGGGTGATTTCAGTGACCAGGAGTTAACGTACAAGATTGTAAAGTCGGCTGAACATGTAGATGGAAGCAGACTTTAAACCGCACTTTAACTTTTAACTTTAACTTTTATGTAACAGTGGCTTTCATCCAACTGACATTAACCCCTTAACTTGTAAAACCTTGTACAACTCTGTAGTTATTCCTAAATCCTTGTATGGCTGCGAACTGTGGAATTCATTGTCTAGTACGGATGTTGTAAAACTTGAACGTTCACATCGTTTTTGTATTAAACACATACAAGGCCTCAAGCAAAACACAAGTACAGCCTTCTCTCTTTCTATGTTAGATGTGGATCCGATGGAAACTATCATAAACTATCGGAAATTACAATTTTTTGGTCAGCTGTGTCGTCTGCCATACAAGTATTTAGCAAAACATGTGTTTAATCAAAGACGAATTAGATATTGTAAAGGTACTGAATATTACCAAGGCTTTGTACCTGATGTATGTAGATTGCTTCACAAGTATGATTTATTCAGTTTTATTGACCTGTATTTGTCTTCTGGGTCATTTCCATCGAAAAATTCATGGAATACCCTTCTACATAAAAAAGTAATGTTACCAGGACGCATTTCAAGATTGCAATCTGTCTGTAGCCTAGTACCCGATGTAGATCTGCATACAGCACTTATAGTCGGTAAACCATGTAAGATCTGGACATTATCACGTCGTTTTGATGAACTATCCATTGTATGTAGTCAATTTATGCGCATTCTAGGTAGATTTTTCTCTCGTCCGTATTTAGAACAATGTACTCATTGTGGTGATCTAGTCACAAACATTGTCCAACATCAGTTATGGTTTTGTCTTTGTAACAATCACATTAGAGATAAATTTATTACTATTGCTTTGAAACACTTTGAAACAAGTAAATTCACTTCCGTTCATACATTGTGCTCATACATTTTCTTATTAGCGATAGGTAGGTTAGAGCCTAATCTTTTGCTCATTAAGAGTATTAATTCTATGTGTGACATTTAGGGCTGATTTTGGTTGTATATGATATTGCTTGCTTGAACACTTTGTTAACAGTTCATTTAGCCCATCTCACCTACATTTCGCTTTCGCCCCCGAGTGAGATGGGTTTGGTCATGAACTTACTTATTTTGTGTTTGAACTATTCTTGTAATAGCTTGTAATGGATAGATAATTCTTTGCCTTCTAGCTATTACAGGATCTGCTTTGATTATATTTTTGTATTTATATAATATATTTGCTTTATCGTTTATATGTATATATGATTATATATTATGCTCTTCAGTAATTGGAGGAAATAAAAGTATATTTACACACCAACTGTTAACATACGGCGCAGATAGCAGCCACAGCATACAGTCCATGACCCTAGCAGGTACCCATTTACACCTGGGTGAATTAAAGCAATCGCAGGTAAATTTCTTGCTCAAAGAAATTTGCAGTGCCCCTGGTGGCATTCAAACCCATGACCTCTCAATCCCTAAGCGTGCGTCCTACCACCGGACTACTGCTCCTACAGTTCTTTGTATTGTAAATAGACAAAGCATACCAATTAACTTAAATAATTTCCCATACTTATGATTAGGGGTGTAACGGTTAACCGATATATCGGTTTATATTGCAATACGAATTCAGACGGTTTTTAACCGGTTCGTTTTTTTCCTGAACCGGTTTTTGTAGTCGTGTGTCGTACTGATTGGTTTTATTAGAATCTAAAATTTAAATATTTGAATAAATGTTAAAACGTGTTGAAAACTAGTAATAATCTTAATGTGCTTTAAGATGTAAAACATTACGTCAAATAAGCAAATAACTCCCTTCGGAAATCTGTTTTAGAAAATGCATTTTCTAACACAGAATAGAATAGAATATTTTTATTCAACTTATGTCATTTCGACATCTTGTCATGTACAATTACAATGTCATGTTATGTATATACAAATGTATATAAGTAATTACATAAAATGAGTTAGTTCACATGATGACGATCAAAATGTGTTAATACATGATCAAAATTACATACACAATATAGTAATGAGAAAGTTTGGATCAAATGTTTTGTAGGAAATGTTTTGGGGGAATGACATCATTCGTATAAACAAATACGTCATTAAAAGAACAAAACACACACACAAAATTAGATCTCATTATTATACAAACAACAACAATGGATTTATTAAGTAATAGTGTCTATCAAACTATTTCTTCTTAGAAGTGCAAATTTTAGAAAAATACAGAGATTTGAGAGTATAACTTTGTCGTCTTGGTTCAATAAAGTGATGAGTTTAAACATGCTTGGCTTTTTTTAAGTAATATGAATTGATATATTTTTTTCGTATATCAGCAAATTTAGAGCAAATTATAATAAAGTGGTACTCGTCTTCGACTTCCGAAGAACCACATAAAAAGCACGACCGTTCATTTCTTGGAATTCGATTTTGCCCATATCTACCAGTCTGTACTCTTAAATGATGAGCAGATATACGTATTCTAGCTAAATTTAATCTATAAAAATGGTTATTCAAAATTGAAAGGTAGTTCGCCATACCAAAAATTTTTATGGAGATGAGAGTAAACGGTGCTCAAAGTTTGACTATTATTCACATCAGATCGCCATTTCCGCAAGAAACAGTTATAAACTCTTTGTTTGAATTCACCTATAAACTTTTTTCATTGTATGCTGACGGAGATGTCCATACATCTGAAAATCCAAACTCATCTAGTTTTTTTTTACATTTAGAGCCCAGGACTTGTAGCCGTTGTCACAACGATCCTTTGATGATTTATACATACAGTTAAGAATAATATTACTCGAGTCTTTAACCTTAAACCAGTATTTTAATATTTGTATATATCTATGAATGTACATTGGGTATCGCCCAAGCTCCCCATACACCGCAGCGTAACAAGCATTTTGACGTACCCCGAGAACATACTTGCAAAAACGCAGATGTATCTGCTCTAAGTCTTTAGATTTTGTGAATCCCCATACAGGGCTTCCATAGCTTAGTATAGACCCGACAAATGCATCATATAGTTGTAGAGCTATCTTTGGCTGGATATCATACTTAGACATATTATTTATAAGGACATTTAATGCTTTGATAGCTTTTCCATGTATATATTGATTATTTAAAACAAAAGAGCCTGTATAATTAAAAACAACCTCTAAATAGTTAAAATCGTCAACTACTTCCAAAGTATTTTCACTATACATCCAGGTTTCATATGGTTTAAGCGGTCCTTTGTTTCTAAATACAAGTATTTTTGTTTTATCGATGTTCACCTCTAAACCCCATTTATTGCAATATTCATACAGAATATCAAGTCTTGTTTGTAAATCCTCAACGGAATTGCCAAGAATCACCATGTCATTGGCAAAAAGTAATATGACTAAACATAGCTCTTTCATTTTTAGTCCACAACCTGGCTTTTCTCGCAAAAATAGTTCAAGGTCGTCAATAAATAGAGAAAATAATATTGGTGAATTGTTTTGACCTTGTCTCAGTCCAATAGAAATGTCAAAAAAAAAATCAGATAGAGTACCACAGTTACGAACGCAAGACTTTACTATAGAATACATTCCTCTAAAAATTGTAAGTATTTTGCCGTCACAGCCTAAATGAAATAGTTTGTACCATAGTGCATTCCTGTATACGGAATCGAATGCTTTAGATAAATCAATAAAAGCGCACGAGAGTCTCAATTTTGATATTAAAGCATCTTGGATGATACAGTGAAGTATAAAGACAGCATCAACTGTGCTTGACCCCTTACGAAAACCAAATTGGGCATCGGAGAGAATATCATTTTCGCTAGACCAATCATCGACTCTCTTCGTCAATATGCTTGTAAAGATCTTACCCAAGTTACTCAAAAGACTCACGCCACGATAATTCGATGCTTCTGACCTTAGACCTTTTATGTAAATAGGTACAATGTAACCATGCGCCCATAATTCCGGGAAGTATCCAGAATTAAAGACAATATTAAAAAGATCTGTTAAATGACCTACCAAAATATCCAAACATACAATGAAATATTCGTTGAGTAAATTGTCAGACGGACATGAAGATTTATTACGTTTTAAATTTTTAACCGCTGCCCTTACCTCCTCTGTAGAGATTGGAACATTTAAGCAATCGAAAGTTGAATTACTTTGGTTAAATGACGGATCATTAACGAGATTTTCTACTTCCGGTAGTTGTAAAGAACGTATATTATTTAACAGACTCGAGAAATAGGTTTTCAGTTCACTAGTATCAATGCAACAAGGTTTATTACTTTTTTTGCCTTTAAAATGATTCCAGAACTCACGTGGACTGTTAGTACGAAGATTAACTAATTCTGACGACTTTTTGAGCTTATATTCATACTTTTTGCGTTTAACTAATCGCTTGTATGTTTTTTTCTTGCTACATAGTATAGATCTATTTACATCATTCTTAAGTCTATTGAAACTAGACAACGCACCTAGATATTCATTCTTGGCAAGTCGACATTCGAAATCGAACACATATTCAATTTTGTACAAGTCGTTCAAATATTTGGACAAGAGGTCATTTGAAATACACATGTAAGAGTAGCGAATGCAATGCAATGCTTCGCACGTTTACTTACAAATCCGATAAGTATTGCAGTATATTCCAATACGGGTTTTCAATATTGCAATATATTGCAATACGGTTTTGGCCGTATTGTTACACCCCTACTTATGATAAAATTCAATTGATGCAATCATAAGGATTTGCTAAAAGGACCGGCTTCATGTGTTTTATGGGGAAAAAACCCAACAACCATGAAGTGGTAGTAATCATGAAATATAATGACAACATAATGTATATGTTACAGGGAATGTGTGTAACCAGGGATTTCACGTAATCCCTAACCAAGTCAGGGATTTCATGTAATCCCTGGTGATTTTAGGGAATACATGAAATCCCTGATTTCACTAGGGATTACATGAAATCCCTAAAATATTATTTCATTTTTACACAAATTCCCTGACTTGATTTCTGTTACCGATTATGTTGATCAGCGATTATATTCTTACATTCAATGTCTATCAAGTGGACAACTCAAACACTTAAATTATTTACAGCAAATTTTTTGTACAAATGACTTCTTTGTTTTATTACAATTATCATAATTACAACTTATGACTTGTATTGAAACATTCTTCAGTGCCATCCAAAAAAACACTTGTAAAGAAACTGGGTTTTCATTGATACCATTAGACTTTATAAAAGATGTTTCACATAGTAGGACGTTTAAAATAGATTGTGACATTTGATAGAGAAGTAATGATACTTAATAAAATTGAAATTGTTATACAAGTAATTGTATCTAAAGTTACAATATTATTTCTCAAGAATTGGTAAAAGGTAAATAACAAATTCAAACATTCATGAAAGTGTAAAGGTAATTATAGATGGCACTGTATATTTGTCTGTACTACAGTAGGTTAATTTGTTTAAAATAGTTGGTAAAAAGTCTACAAACTTTATCAAGTACTTAATTTAAAAAATATCAAAGTAAACAACCCCAACAAACGTACAGTGCTGAAAATAAGACCTATAGAAAAGTACACACGTACAAGACATATGCCGTAAATATAGAACAAGTTATAATGAGAACCTATTTGTAACAAAATGATAGAATAAATTTCACTCTTATTTGTAATCCATTAACATAATTATAATTTAGGGAATGTGTGTAACCAGGGATT
This sequence comes from Mactra quadrangularis, assembly GCA_025267735.1. Lineage (NCBI taxonomy): Eukaryota > Metazoa > Mollusca > Bivalvia > Venerida > Mactridae > Mactra > Mactra quadrangularis. Next base: position 22,214,261 of record CM046303.1, read on the forward strand.
TCACGTAATCCCCAACCAAGTCAGGGAATTCATGTAATTCACGAAAAAAGGTTTTTACCAATGCATTGGAAACTTAAGCTTTAATACCATAAATGCATTCACATAACAAAAATATCCATAACAGTGAAAACATTTAATAAGAAAAACTTTACAACACAATTAATCATATTATACATCTAAAATATGATAATCTTATGGTCAGGGAATATGTGTAAAAATTGAAAAATAATTCAGGGAATACGTGAAATCCCTAGAAATTTTCAGGGATTACATGTATTCCCTGACAAAATTTTAAGTAACTGGGGATTACATGAAATCCCTAAATTTCAGGGATTACGCAAAATCCCTAATTACACACATTCCCTGTAACATATATATAGATGTAGCCAAGAGGACATTTGCATTGAGAGTGACCCTTGGGTACACGTAATTGCAAAAGCATAAAAATATAACAGCTATTACAATTTTAAAAATCTCGATCTGGGACCTGCGCACTTGTCAACCACTTGTATTCGAAACACCTCGACCATTAATTGAATTGAAAATTGGTAGTGAATAACCGAGAAGTTCCAAGTGAACCACTTAGACACCTCAACAGCCTTCTTGTCGCAATGACTGTTGGCTGAATCTTTAAAATCTTAGCAAACATTTAATTTTAAAATAACATTAATTGTTCACTATATGTGGTACATGTACTTATATTCGTCCAAAAATATATCTGTGATAACAAACAAATGGAAGTTATTTTGTGACAGCAGATCAAGGTACAGCTTACATTAAAAGGATCAAAATAGTTTGTTTTACTTTCCATTCTAAATTATTTAGGATAGTACGAGTGTATGTCTTTACATATACTTACCATATGTAACATATGCATTATTATTCCATCATGTAGTAAATTTGTCCTAATTCATATTTATCTTAAGTTCAAAATGGCCTAATGTAATATTATTTAAGTACAAAGGAAGGTCGATTAAGTACTACACTACTCAAAAGTTCTGAACCGCCACTAAATAAAATCGAATAACTTGAACATCCATTGATTTTAAAATATGAAATTTTGCATGGTAGACAATTACAAGTTACAGAATCGTATTTTGCAAATACCGACATCAGTTTTAGCATTGTGTGGTGAATCTGAACGGAAGAGGCTATTCCGATAAAATGTACACAAAATTCCCGTGCAATGAGCTGCACATGTTTTTGTCTTTGTTTCATCTAGTATTCATGTTAAGACATAACAAAAACACAAAACATGGCGAGAATTCATGTCACTTGAAGTACGCGCTATTGCAGCTGGAATGATTGAAGCTGGTACCTTAGTAAGGCAGGTATGTAAATTATCATTCATGCGGACGCATTGTTATCTTTAAAAAGTAGTCAAATTGGGTTTGATTGAGATTGCGAGGAGATACCATAGACATCAAGGGCGGATCCAGGATTTTTCTGGGGTCCAAACTTTCTAACCACAACCGTTGCAGAATAACGCAACATATTATAATAAATATTACATAACCGTTTTATTTATGTTAAGCACCAAGGCGAGCGAAGCGTGCCCAAGAAAAAATTGCTTCTTGCTATTTAAAAATGGCTTACAGTTAAAAATACACTCATGGGCGGGAAATTTCAGGAGGGGGCAGGTATGGACCCCCTGAACGCTCCCCCGCTTGATTCGCCTATGGACATCATTCTTCCATCCAACAACTTTTTGATAAATACCGACGGACTGGAATTCCCGACATAAAACCCGTTGAAAAGTGTGGGACTGGTTGAAAAATGAAGATTGGACGCCAGCCTTAACCAGGCAATCAGCAAGAGTTTTCACGCCTGGTTGCCCGTGTATTGGACATTGTTCTACAGCATGCAGTTACTGCTAAACTGTGTCAGGTTCATTAGACGTTGCTGTCATGTCGTCATATCAGCTGCTGGTGGTCACATTTCGCATTAAAGGCTTGTTACTTTGCGTTAATTTTTGTGAGTTATATCAATATGATATGAATAAATTGTTGAAATAAATCGCAAGAATATTATTGACTTGTATGTTAGAATAAAAAACAAACAAATCCCTAATTATTTAGCAATAAAATAAAGCCATGTATCTAGCGGCGGTTTAGAAGTTTTGAGAAGTGTAGTTTGTTCTTGATGAAAGCAGTAAAGTTATCACGGTGGCCAAAAAAACATATTCCACAAAACATGAACCTTCATAAACATCCATAACAGGTCCGTAGTTGCTAGAACGTTCTAGAGATTATCAAAATGTATTTTTTATCGCGATCATCAAAGTTCTAAAACCACATTCCCGTTCAACCCCGTTCGAGCTCGTCCATAACGTTCCTAAACAGAACGTAGAATGTTGCTACTACGTCCAGTCCGTTTGCACACAGTTGGAACTCATTCGGTCCAATTTTTCAGAACGTAATAAGAACGAGTTTGGTGTAACGGGGGTATTATACTTTTAAAAAAGCTGGTTTTCCATTAACACAATTAAATATTATTTTATATGTATTCATGCATTGGTAAAGTTATAACAGATCGTAACATCTGGAAGAAGAGTATGATTACCTTATACAACTGTAATTGTTATACATGTACATGTATCTGAATATACGCATGTTTTTAATCTATCACGTATTGGTAAAAATTAAAAAAGCAAATCATACATTACAAAAGCGTGAAGGTAATTAAGGATGGCACTGTATTTCATTTACATAATGCACGCACTGGTGTATACATGTATCATTTTACAAAGATTGCCTATTGAGTTCGCCTGGTACTGGCTATTCAGTATAATATATCTACAATATGTAATAAACATTGTCTAAAATATTATATATAAGGTTAAATTCTAGTTATGCCTGGATATAATCACTATTTCAAACAGCTGAAAGTGCGTGATGACAAAGGGCGTTTCATGAAACAACAGATGAAATGGTCTAACACGCAGCGTGGTTTATGACAAAAATCAAAGACTGACTCGCGGCGTCCACTACCGTTCTTGGAATACGTCGTTGACAGTACATAATTAACAGTCATCGACACACATCTTCATTCGGAACTACCTCGGCGATCTTCTACTCAGATAAACCTCGGATGTCATAAGGTGAAAAAAACTAGATCTAGGAATTTGGTTTCTGAGGTATTGTAGTCTGAACTCCACAGAAATACGACATGTGAGACATTGTACTGATGAAATGATGTGATAAAGCGTGTAACAATGTCATTATTAAATGTTGACATGAAAATGACAGTCGCCGGACCTTATAACCTGGTTGTATTCCTACTACGTCTGATTTCCGAGGTATAGTCTGATTTTATTCGGTGAGCCGTGACAGGTTGGGTGAGTCTAATCATAACCATGACGATAGGTATAACCAGTAAATACTACACTGGGTGCGTTCAGAGTTATACCACTGGTAACTGATGGTAGCATTGGTAACCATGGGTAACAATTGGTAACAATTGGTATACCGAAGGCAAGGTAATTGGTAACCAATTCTCCCGCGACCCTATAGTGAGGTAGCTTTGGTAGCCTCGTTTTGATTCAAGTTATATACCAAGGCACCAACAACAACATAAGCATCTCATTTTCTGTATTCACATACGGGCCTGTAGCTTGATTATAACTTGGAGATTTCTCAAATAACGGGAGAAGTGTCTGTAGTGAGCCCCTGGTGAGCCTAAATAGACTCTTAAAGTCATCTAATTAATACAGTGGAATTATTCGGTCATAATAATGCTCTATTCTAGGAACAAAATCTATTTTCTGTCTGTCTAAAAAGCAGTTCATCATTACTTGAGTACATAGTAGAGGCTATTTTAGATACAAGTGTTAGCTTTTAGTGTTGCAATACTGCAACAGTAGCTATATATAGCACGTTTTTTGCGTTCATCCACCATGTAAGGTTTGTACCGTTGGTTACCACTGGCAGCAATATGCAACCATATACTTTGATTTATTACCAATACTACCAAAGTTCGTTCAGAATTAATTGGCTGCCAATGGTATGTTTGGTAACATTCGGTAACTTACGGTAACCCTTGGTAATTCTACTTGGTACCAGCTGGGAGAATCCTGAACGCACCCACTGTAAATCAATACAAACTATAATATCTCAAGTATATATGCATGATAATAATTCAAAATCATTGTTCAAAATAGCGCAGTCGGTAACGAGTAAGAAACATATGGCCAATGCATAAATTTTACTGCAGTGGTTCTAACCTCACCGCCTCCTCATTTTTTAATTTATTATTAAATTCATGTATTGTTGTCCGTATCTTATAATGATTGTTGTGTGCTATAATTTGATTTTGTTTAATTTCTATTTGTTTTATTTCCTTGGTTCTTTATTTTTTATATCCAGCAATTTACATTGTACCGAATAATAATACATTAATATTATACACTTGGCTTTAAATGCAGTGGCTAAATAGAAATCAAACTAGGATACAATCGAACGAATGTGCCAAAGTTACATGCATCCCATTTCACTTCTCTTTCTTATAAAATTCATGTTCATAGAATCATTTCTATAAGACGCAGTCGAGACAGATAAGTGTATGACATCAAAGTAATAACTAAGCACAAACTCAGGCAAATATGCATATTCTATTTTATATACATTTGGCTTCGTGCTGCACAGAGATTTCGAGTTGTACGTTTCCATGATTGCAAAAAAATAAAAAAAATAAAAAAAGAATAAAGGATACTAAGCAGGATTCGAACCCGGGGTAACAACTGCAATGTCTATCAATCCAAGTGTCTTACCGCCACGACTATTGAGTCACTTAAATCAAACTAGAATAATTATGATAAAGGCAGTAATCAGTTGGTTGGTTAATAAGCTGTGTTACCTTTTTGTAGGAATATTCCAAAAATCTATAAATACAAAAGTGCAGTCACGACTCACCGGATAAAATCGGACTATATATCTTCGTATATGATCGTCGAGGTTGTTCCGAATGATCTTCGTTATGCGTTAATCATCGTAAAAATGAAAACACGGATATTTCCATAAAGAATATCATGAATATCAACATCCTATCAAGTATTTCTTTAGCTGAGTTCTACATATTTTTCCTTCAGGACGCCCTAAATTTCGTTAATTTAGTCAACCGCGATACGAACCGAACCGTAGCACTCATACCATGGTTCAAACCGAACCGTGAGGTGTGCGAACCGCAGCAGCTCTTACTACATGTAGAATGAAATAATTAAAAGACAGCAATAAGGCAAATGCTTATATATACAAAGTACATTTTACGACTTTATTAGTTAAAGGGATGAATACAACCTAGTTACACAATTATGGTCGTAACCTGTGCCTCTAACGTCTAATTTAAGAAGTTAAAGTACAATCTCGCAAACTTAGTTGTCTTGTGTCACAATTTCAGCGTTGTTGTCACTTATCTTAGGTCATTTCTACTGATAAAATATAATTTTTTGGTTTATTCATAGTTTTGTATGATTACAGGATTGTTAAAACATGTTGGTTTTCATTTTAGCATTGTTTGTTCATGTAGTATTTAACGGTAAGCTATATAGAGTTTGTACTCCGTTTTATAGCAGGTATTGGATTGAAGTCTGGTATCACAGGACTATGTCACATGAACCAATGGTCTTACGACCGATTTTCGTCGTAAATCTTTCCGAAATGGATTGTCGTAATATCGTAAGATTTTTGGAAATTTGCTACGCATGGTTAAACTATAAGTTTCAAGGTTGTGGGTTTTGAAACTGGCCAAGTCTTATGTTGCGAAATTTTAACGATAGGCTCTTTCTAACTAATTGGAATTAGTATAGTGTGAAGACGAACGATGCATGTATATTGATCAACGCTATCATCATGATACTTAATGAAAGTAATCTAGACCAGTCCATTGATTACATGTACTTAGTTAATCTAGTTCATTGTCTTGTCTTCACTCTCAACCAAGCCGTTTTATCGTGAATTGGCATTCAAGTTTCAGAGTACATAAATACATCGGCATAACATCCGTTGTGAGAGTATCCAACGTGGTAATGATGGTTCTCCACCCAGAAAACGCTAAAGGGGAGAGCAGTAACTAAGTTACAGAACTTGTGGCTCAACCCTATTGCTGTATATACATAATACATGTAGTTATTTGTTAACATTACATTTGTTGTATTTCTGTAATTGTAAATATGTATTACGGGCAATAAAATAAGTTTAAACTAAACTAGAAAACGCTATTTCAACCGTAAATCATAGTATACTACAAGAGAAGCAATTTCTCACATAGGCGTTCGGCATGGTTTCGTTTTATAAAAGACACTATAAGAATACAGAACAAATCAGAACAGAAATTTATTTCAGTAACGTATACAATAGTATCTAGTCACAAACAAATGAATATAGACAATGTAACATGTGTTCTGTTCTTATTATACAGACACATTGTAAATACTCATGTTAATACAGGGTCTTGGGTGGATCGGAGCCGTGCCGATTGCCTTAAGTATTTATTTAAGATTTGTTGAAACAGAATTCAGAACATGTATTAAAATGTGTATGGTGTATCCGAGAGATCGCTATAACAGAGTTTGTGTTATACATTGTTTGTTGTATTATTTCAAAACCACTCAATCACAGATTCGGTTATATGTTTTGATATCTCAAAATAACCTGTCAGAGCCTGTATTTGTGTTAAGAAAAATGAATTCTTAACATTTTAAGGCAAACTGATTCATAGACTGAAATAAATAACATAACAAAAGTCACAAAAAAACTCAAAATCATCTATACAGATTCAAACGTGATAGGTTTTTTACTGTCTTTTAAAGTTGTGTAGCACTTTGTCGTAGAATTGTTATTATGAAAACAATTCCCTACTGCTGCCCTAATGTTTGAAAAAATGTTTAGAAATGTTGATATTTAAGTCTGAAATCTGTGAACAGGCTGCTTTTAGCGTTGATATTATTTTGTGTTTTCAGTTAATGGCTGTTCAGATGGTTTTATTAGTCATGGTTCACAATGTTATCATTTTAGTCATGACAAGGAATCCTATATGATCGCCCAGGTATTGGTTACATTTATAGTATCGTTGTCAAATAGTATACCATCTTCCCAATGAAGATAAACAACGCCAACCTTTTCAACCGTTTTTTGCATGGGGTTTCCATATTCAGTAGCGGACTGTAGCAAATCCTCATTAAAATTTGTCGTGAACGAATACATAAGGCCGTGGTGCGCATTCAAGGGATAATTACTTTTTCAATTAATATACATGTAGTTAGAATTACGCATCAATAAGCAAACGATTTGCCGTTTGTGCAATTTAAGTACATGTATATCAAATTCGGTTCATTTGTATCGCTTAGGTTATATATATTTTATCAAAATCCCATGTCCGACAGATATATTACTTAGCACTTTGATTGTACATCTGTTAAATAAATGGCGTTTATTCGAATAACAGAAACGGCATCCTGAGTGTTGACATCATCCTTAGTCATTTGCATGATATACAACCGCGTCCACAATCGCCAAAAATACGTTTCTCCGACAAAATGATACGAATGTCGACAAACTTCAAATATTAAACCATATTATGATAAACAGAGCACTTAAAAATATTTTCTCTGCGAACGAATTGATATTGCGATGACCTGTAGGGTCATGGACTAGGACCTCCTGCATGGCTATCAAGCTCATTCCAAAACCGAAACGTTTGGCTCATTATGTAAGTTGGGATATGCAGTCTGTTCAAAATTCAAAATTGTTCATTTATCAGTATACAACTTGTCTTAAAGACCAATATCTTCAATTGTGGGCTGAAGAATGTTCCAATAGTTCAAAATTACTTTATTACAAACAGTTCAAACCATGTTTTGAAAAAGAACTTTATGTTTCAGTAATTGATATACCGAAATTTAGATCATGCCTGTCAAATTTCCGAAGTTCAGCTCACAATTTGATGATAGAACAAGGGCGCTATTATGGGGTAGATAGAGAATATCGTACATGTTTTTATTGTGAATCTTTAGTAGAGGATGAATTACATTTCACTTTAGTTTGTCCTCTGTATAGAGGTATAAGGTCTGCTTACATTAATGAAAAATTTTGGAAATCTCCAACACTAGATGACTTTATTCATTTGATGTCAAGTAAAAGTGTAACTGTAATTCTTAATCTAGCCATATTTCTATACCATTCTTTCAAATTAAAAATGAATTTATTAAAAATGTTGATAATTAAACTAAATATCAAATTAATTGTTTATATCTAGCAACACAGTTATTATGTATATATGTATAAGCACATTTTGATGTTTTCTCTGAATATTTATTAAGGCTAATGTATAACATTATAACTACTAATTGGTTTTTTTTGTATACAATTTGTTAAAAGTTTGCTATTTATCTTCTTATCACAATGTACATATATTTTATTGTATATATATGTGTATGGGCCGGTGGCCTTTAATCACTTTGAAATAAAGTAAAGTAAGTAAAGTAAGTTAAATACATGTACAACATTTACTTGACTATCGTAGATGTATATAATACAATGGACCATAATTATGATATTTTCAGCTGGTATGTCAGCAACTGGGAGCTGAGCTAGCAAAGATAGATTCACGAGCCGAGAGTAACTACTTGTCTTCCCAAATAAGCAGCGTACATACAAATGGTAAGTATGTAACAATATGCGTTTACACCGATATATCGGTAAAAATCGGTTTCATATCTTCCAAAGCAATAATCGGAATTTTGCTTTACTGATAAACAAACATTGTTGCAGCCCCCAAAAATGGGGGAATCATTTTGTCAGCATCCTCATACATGTTTGTCTGAGACTAAAAATGGGACGTCAACCAAAGAGTCTGTAGACTGTAACCACAATGGTTGCCTAGAGGAGTATTGTATTGAAAATATCCAAACAACCCCCCTTGTAAAACATGGAAACGAATTTAACTACTGTATCTCATGGCTATTATTAATGGTCCTATTTTTTACTCATCCTGTTAGCTCAGTCGATAGTGTGCCTATTAAATGATAGCGGGTTGCTTGAACGTCGTGATATGACTAGAAATAACCGAATATAGACGTAAAACGCAATGAAATAATCTGTTTCAAAACTAAATTGAATGTGTATGGACAACATATATATTTAACATGTTGACGACTATCTGCTCTCGAAAAATCTCGCAGTTCGCGCGAAGTGATTTTCATTAAAATTGTAAATCATTAGGTCACCACTGGATTGGTTTGAATGACATTCTCGAAGAAGGAACTTGGAGATGGCATACAACTGGAGACATACTTAAACCCGACATAGCAAACTGGGGCTCCAACGAGCCCAACACAAATTACCCAGACTTAGAAAACTGCGTGGTAATAAAAACTGATGGTAAATGGGGCGATGATTTGTGTATGGCGACATATCCTTATATCTGTGAAAAGGACAATGGGTTAGTTTCTTTAATTCACACATAACAAACACATGGATGCCTTGACGGGACAACCGCATAATTCATATCTCTAAAAAAACTTGCTAAGAAATACGAAATTAATGTACTCTATAAAGAGCTATGCGTTCATAATACTTGAATTTCAAAATTGTGTACTTTTTGATAAAAATCCCAGCGAGTATATCAGGCACAACTTGTATTGTCCGGTGAAAAATCTGTAGACAAGTACATGCATTAGAATTTGTCATGTACTCAAGTTATCTTGATAAAAAAATCAATCTGCAAATTAATGCACACGGTATATCATGATTTTGAATTGGCATTTTTCTAACACTAACTTTAATATGCTGAGCGCCCAGCACGGGAGCTGCTAGTGAAAGATTCAATACAAGGTTACCATTTGAACATTATAACAGTAGTTTTTTTTCAGCGAGACAGACATCGTAGGCTAAGAGTTGATGGCTAACATAGTATCCATTTGATCGTTATTAATGTAAACTGATTTCCAAAAAAAGTCAATAAAGTGTTATGTTTAACATGTAGAAAACTTTCTCCCACCACACTCAATTCATTATTAACTGAAAGAAACTCGATCCAATTATTTCGTAACTGGAAATAAGTTTGGATCGAAATTGCTCGGGGACGAATCAAAATGTAAGCAAATATTTGTCCCATAATATTTTCGTACCCGGAAAAAGGTGGGTTCAAAAATGTTCAGGGACGAATCAAAATGGAAACAAAGATTCGTCCCCAAATATTTTCGTAACCGGAAATAAGTTGGGTTTGAAATTGCTCGGGGACAAATCAAAATGTTAACAAAGATTTGTCCCCACAATATTTTCATAAACCGGAAATAAGTTGGGTTCGAAATTGCTCGGGAACGAATCAAAATGTAAACAAAGATTCGACTCCAAATTATTTCGTTACTGGAAATAAGTTGTGTTCGAAATCGCTTAAAGACGAATCAAAATGGAAACAAAGATTCGTCCCAAAATATTTTCGTAACCGGAAATAAGTTGGGTTTGAAATTGCTCGGGGACAAATCAAAATGTTAACAAAGATTTGTTCCCACAATATTTTCATAAACCGGAAATAAGTTGGATTCGAAATTGCTTGAAGACATATCAAAATGTCAACAAAGATTCGTCCTGAAGTATTTTCGTAGCCGGAAATAAGTTGGGTTCGAAATTGCTCGGGGACGAATCAAAATGTAAACAAAGACTCGTCCCCAAATTCTTTCGTAACCGGAAATAAGTGAGGTATAAAGTTGCTCATGGACGAATCAAAATGTAAGCAAAGATTCGTCCCCATAATATTTTCGTAACCGGAAATAAGTTGGGTTCAAAATTGCTCGGAGACTAATCAGAATGTAAACAAAGATTCGTCACCAAAATCTTTCGTAACTGGAAATAAGTTGGGTTCGAAAGTGCTTGAGGGCGAAACAATGTATACAAAGATTCGAAAGTGCTAGGGGACGAATCAGAATGTATACAAGATTCGTCCCCAAATATTTTCGTACTCGGAAATTAATTGGGTTCGAAAACGCTCGGGGACGAATCAGAATGTAAACAAGATTCGTCCCCAAATATTTTCGTACTCGGAAATAAGTTGGGTTCGAAAGTACTTGGGGACGAATTAGAATGTAAACAAGATTCGTCACCAAATATTTTCGCAACCGGAAATAAGTTGGGTTCGAAATTGCTCGGGGACGAATGAGAATGTAAACAAGATTCGTCCCCAAATATTTTCGTACTCGGAAATAAGTTGGGTTCGAAAACGCTCGAGGACGAATCAGAATGTAAACAAGATTCGTCCCCAAATATTTTCGTAACCAGAAATAAGTTGGGTTCGAAAGTGCTCGGGAACGAATCAGAATGTAAACAAGATTCGTCCCCAAATACTTTCGTAACCGGAAATAAGTTGGGTTCGAAAGTGCTAGGGAACGAATCAGAATGTAAACAAGATTCGTCCCTAAATATTTTCGTTACCGGAAATAAGTTGGGTTCGAAAACGCTCGGGGACGAATCAGAATGTAAACAAGATTCGTCCCCAAATATTTTCGTACTCGGAAATAAGTTGGGTTCGAAATCGCTCGAGGACGAATCAGAATGTAAACAAGATTCGTCCCCAAATATTTTCGTAACCAGAAATAAGTTGGGTTCGAAATTGCTCGGGGACGAATCAGAATGTAAACAAGATTCGTCCCCAAATATTTTCGTAACTGGAAATAAGTTGGGTTCGAAAGTGCTAGGGGACGAATCAGAATGTAAACAAGATTCGTCCCCAAATATTTTCGTTACCGGAAATAAGTTGGGTTCGAAAACGCTCGGGGACGAATCAGAATGTAAACAAGATTCGTCCCCAAATATTTTCGTACTCGGAAATAAGTTGGGTTCGAAAGTGCTTGGGGACGAATCAGAATGTAAACAAGATTCGTCCCCAAATATTTTCGTACTCGGAAATCAGTAGGGTTCGAAAGTGCTAGGGGACGAATCAGAATGTAAACAAGATTCGTCCCCAAATATTTTCGTACTCGGAAATCAGTAGGGTTCGAAAGTGCTAGGGGACGAATCAGAATGTAAACAAGATTCGTCCCCAAATATTTTCGTACTCGGAAATAAGTAGGGTTCGAAAACGCTCGGAGACGAATCATAATAAACAAGATTCGTCCCCAAATATTTTCGTACTCGGAAATAAGTAGGGTTCGAAAACGCTCGGGGACGAATCATAATAAACAAAATTCGTCCCCAAATATTTTCGTACTCGGAAATAAGTAGGGTTCGAAAACGCTCGGGGACGAATGAGAATGTAAACAAGATTCGTCCCCAAATATTTTCGTACTCGGAAATAAGTTGGGTTCGAAATTGCTCGGGGACGAATCAGAATGTAAACAAGATTCGTCCCCAAATATTTTCGTAACCGGAAATAAGTTGGGTTCGAAATTGCTCGGGGACGAATCAGAATGTAAACAAGATTCGTCCCCAAATATTTTCGTAACCGGAAATAAGTTGGGTTCGAAAGTGCTAGGGGACGAATCAGAATGTATACAAGATTCGTCCCCAAATATTTTCGTAACCGGAAATAAGTTGGGTTCGAAAGTGCTAGGGGACGAATCAGAATGTATACAAGATTCGTCGCCAAATATTTTCGTACTCGGAAATAAGTTGGGTTCGAAAGTGCTTAGGGACGAAACAATGTTTACAAAGATTCGTCCCCAATTATTTTCGTACTCGGAAATAAGTAGGGTTCGAAAACGCTCGGGGACGAATCATAATAAACAAGATTCGTCCCCAAATATTTTCGTACTCGGAAATAAGTAGGGTTCGAAAACGCTCGGGGACGAATCAGAATGTAAACAAGATTCGTCCCCAAATATTTTCGTACTCGGAAATAAGTTGGGTTCGAAAGTGCTTGGGGACGAATCAGAATGTAAACAAGATTCGTCCCCAAATATTTTCGTACTCGGAAATAAGTTGGGTTCGAAAGTGCTTGGGGACGAATCAGAATGTAAACAAGATTCGTCCCCAAATATTTTCGTACTCGGAAATAAGTAGGGTTCGAAAACGCTCGGAGACGAATCATAATAAACAAGATTTGTCCCCAAATATTTTTGTACTCGGAAATAAGTAGGGTTCGAAAACGCTCGAGGACGAATCATAATAAACAAGATTCGTCCCCAAATATTTTCGTACTCGGAAATAAGTAGGGTTCGAAAGTGCTAGGGGACGAATCAGAATGTAAACAAGATTCGTCCCCAAATATTTTCGTAACCGGAAATAAGTTGGGTTCGAAATTGCTCGGGGACGAATGAGAATGTTGCAAGATTCGTCCCCAAATATTTTCGTAACCGGAAATAAGTTGGGTTCGAAAGTGCTAGGGGACGAATCAGAATGTATACAAGATTCGTCCCCAAATATTTTCGTACTCGGAAATAAGTTGGGTTCGAAAGTGCTTAGGGACGGAACAATGTTTACAAAGATTCGTCCCCAATTATTTTCGTACTCGGAAATAAGTAGGGTTCGAAAACGCTCGGGGACGAATCATAATAAACAAGATTCGTCCCCAAATATTTTCGTAACCGTAAATAAGTTGGGTTCGAAAGTGCTAGGGGACGAATCAGAATGTGTTAAGATTCGTCCCCAAATATTTTCGTACTCGGAAATAAGTTGGGTTCGAAAGTGCTTGGGGACGAATCAGAATGTAAACAAGATTCGTCCCCAAATATTTTCGTACTCGGAAATAAGTTGGGTTCGAAAACGCTCGAGGACGAATCAGAATGTAAACAAGATTCGTCCCCAAATATTTTCGTACTCGGAAATCAGTAGGGTTCGAAAGTGCTAGGGGACGAATCAGAATGTAAACAAGATTCGTCCCCAAATATTTTCGTACTCGGAAATCAGTAGGGTTCGAAAGTGCTAGGGGACGAATCAGAATGTAAACAAGATTCGTCCCCAAATATTTTCGTACTCGGAAATAAGTTGGGTTCGAAAGTGCTTGGGGACGAATCAGAATGTAAACAAGATTCGTCCCCAAATATTTTCGTACTCGGAAATAAGTAGGGTTCGAAAACGCTCGGAGACGAATCATAATAAACAAGATTCGTCCCCAAATATTTTCGTACTCGGAAATAAGTAGGGTTCGAAAACGCTCGGGGACGAATCATAATAAACAAAATTCGTCCCCAAATATTTTCGTACTCGGAAATAAGTAGGGTTCGAAAACGCTCGGGGACGAATGAGAATGTAAACAAGATTCGTCCCCAAATATTTTCGTACTCGGAAATAAGTTGGGTTCGAAATTGCTCGGGGACGAATCAGAATGTAAACAAGATTCGTCCCCAAATATTTTCGTAACCGGAAATAAGTTGGGTTCGAAATTGCTCGGGGACGAATCAGAATGTAAACAAGATTCGTCCCCAAATATTTTCGTAACCGGAAATAAGTTGGGTTCGAAAGTGCTAGGGGACGAATCAGAATGTATACAAGATTCGTCCCCAAATATTTTCGTAACCGGAAATAAGTTGGGTTCGAAAGTGCTAGGGGACGAATCAGAATGTATACAAGATTCGTCCCCAAATATTTTCGTACTCGGAAATAAGTTGGGTTCGAAAGTGCTTAGGGACGAAACAATGTTTACAAAGATTCGTCCCCAATTATTTTCGTACTCGGAAATAAGTAGGGTTCGAAAACGCTCGGGGACGAATCATAATAAACAAGATTCGTCCCCAAATATTTTCGTACTCGGAAATAAGTAGGGTTCGAAAACGCTCGGGGACGAATCAGAATGTAAACAAGATTCGTCCCCAAATATTTTCGTACTCGGAAATAAGTTGGGTTCGAAAGTGCTTAGGGACGAAACAATGTTTACAAAGATTCGTCCCCAATTATTTTCGTACTCGGAAATAAGTAGGGTTCGAAAACGCTCGGGGACGAATCATAATAAACAAGATTCGTCCCCAAATATTTTCGTAACCGTAAATAAGTTGGGTTCGAAAGTGCTAGGGGACGAATCAGAATGTGTTAAGATTCGTCCCCAAATATTTTCGTACTCGGAAATAAGTTGGGTTCGAAAACGCTCGGGGACGAATGAGAATGTAAACAAGATTCGTCCCCAAATATTTTCGTACTCGGAAATAAGTTGGGTTCGAAAACGCTCGAGGACGAATCAGAATGTAAACAAGATTCGTCCCCAAATATTTTCGTACTCGGAAATAAGTTGGGTTCGAAAGTGCTTAGGGACGAAACAATGTTTACAAAGATTCGTCCCAAATTATTTTCGTACTCGGAAATAAGTAGGGTTCGAAAACGCTCGGGGACGAATCATAATAAACAAGATTCGTCCCCAAATATTTTCGTACTCGGAAATAAGTAGGGTTCGAAATCGCTCGGGGACGAATCAGAATGTAAACAAGATTCGTCCCCAAATATTTTCGTAACCGTAAATAAGTTGGGTTCGAAAGTGCTAGGGGACGAATCAGAATGTGTTAAGATTCGTCCCCAAATATTTTCGTACTCGGAAATAAGTAGGGTTCGAAAGTGCTAGGGGACGAATCAGAATGTAAACAAGATTCGTCCCCAAATATTTTTGTAACCGGAAATAAGTTGGGTTCGAAAGTGCTAGGGGACGAATCAGAATGTAAACAAGATTCGTCCCCAAATATTTTCGTAACCGGAAATAAGTTGGGTTCGAAATTGCTCGGGGACGAATCAGAATGTAAACAAGATTCGTCCCCAAATATTTTCGTAACCGGAAAAAAGTTGGGTTCGAAATTGGTCGGGGACGAATCAGAATGTAAACATGATTCGTCCCCAAATATTTTCGTACTCGGAAATAAGTTGGGTTCGAAAACGCTCGGGGACGAATCAGATTGTAAACAAGATTCGTCCCCAAATATTTTCGTAACCGGAAATAAGTTGGGTTCGAAATTGCTCGGGGACGAATGAGAATGTTGCAAGATTCGTCCCCAAATATTTTCGTAACCGGAAATAAGTTGGGTTCGAAAGTGCTAGGGGACGAATCAGAATGTATACAAGATTCGTCCCCAAATATTTTCGTACTCGGAAATAAGTTGGGTTCGAAAGTGCTTAGGGACGAAACAATGTTTACAAAGATTCGTCCCCAATTATTTTCGTACTCGGAAATAAGTAGGGTTCGAAAACGCTCGGGGACGAATCATAATAAACAAGATTCGTCCCCAAATATTTTCGTAACCGTAAATAAGTTGGGTTCGAAAGTGCTAGGGGACGAATCAGAATGTGTTAAGATTCGTCCCCAAATATTTTCGTTACCGGAAATAAGTTGGGTTCGAAAACGCTCGGGGACGAATCAGAATGTAAACAAGATTCGTCCCCAAATATTTTCGTACTCGGAAATAAGTTGGGTTCGAAAACGCTAGAGGACGAATCAGAATGTAAACAAGATTCGTCCCCAAATATTTTCGTACTCGGAAATAAGTTGGGTTCGAAAGTGCTTAGGGACGAAACAATGTTTACAAAGATTCGTCCCCAATTATTTTCGTACTCGGAAATAAGTAGGGTTCGAAAACGCTCGGGGACGAATCATAATAAACAAGATTCGTCCCCAAATATTTTAGTACTCGGAAATAAGTAGGGTTCGAAAACGCTCGGGGACGAATCAGAATGTAAACAAGATTCGTCCCCAAATATTTTCGTAACCGTAAATAAGTTGGGTTCGAAAGTGCTAGGGGACGAATCAGAATGTGTTAAGATTCGTCCCCAAATATTTACGTACTCGGAAATAAGTAGGGTTCGAAAGTGCTAGGGGACGAATCAGAATGTAAACAAGATTCGTCCCCAAATATTTTCGTACTCGGAAATAAGTTGGGTTCGAAAGTGCTAGGGGACGAATCAGAATGTAAACAAGATTCGTCCCCAAATATTTTCGTAACCGGAAAAAAGTTGGGTTCGAAAGTGCTAGGGGACGAATCAGAATGTATACAAGATTCGTCCCCAAATATTTTCGTACTCGGAAATAAGTTGGGTTCGAAAGTGCTAGGGGACGAATCAGAATGTAAACAAGATTCGTCCCCAAATATTTTCGTAACCGGAAATAAGTTGGGTTCAAAAGTGCTAGGGGGCGAATCAGAATGTAAACAAGATTCGCCCCCAAATATTTTCGTACTCTGAAATAAGTTGGGTTCGAAAGTGCTTGGGGACGAAACAATGTATACAAAGATTCGTCCCCAATTATTTTCGTAACCGGAAATAAGGTAGGTTCGAAAGTTCTGGGACGAATCAGAATGTAAACAAAGATTCGTCCCAAAGTATTTTCGGCCCTGAAATGTAACCAAAGATTTGTCACCAATATTTTCGTATTCTCAAATAAATTTAATTGGTTTGAAATTTTTGGGACGAATTCTTTGTTTACATCTTTTTTATAATAAAACAACAACACAATTTTAATGAATTTACTTGGACATCAAACATGTCAAGGACAAAAAGTCCGAGACGACTTGTTTTTTATTTCAGCAGGACACGCGTATATGGACAACAAACATCTCAAGGACAAAAAGTCCGAGATGACTTGTTCAATTTCAGCAGGACACGCGTATATGGACAACAAACATCTCAAGGACAAAAAGTCCGAAATGACTTGTTCAATTTCAGCAGGACACGCGTATATGGACAACAAACATCTCAAGGACAAAAAGTCCGAAATGACTTGTTCAATTTCAGCAGGACACGCGTACATGGACAACAAACATCTCAAGGACAAAAAGTCCGAAATGACTTGTTCGAAAAATGGACATAATGGACATAAAATTCATAGGGTGGATTCTTCTACTGCAGTGATCTTTACATTCACCACCTTGAAATGCTTGATGAGTACTTCTGTTCATAACAATCTGAAATAAAACAAACAAGAAACTTTAACTTTAGAGTGATATTTTGACGGATTAAACTACAATTTACCCTATATAGGGTCCTTGATCAGACAAAGCTTGCAATCCTCAGTGAACATTCAACTACTTTTTGGGGCTGAACAAATTCAATGCTGATGTTGGGATTTAAACTAGGCCTATGACTTTGTTCGTTCAAATGATACAACACCATTTGCAAATTCAAATGACAAAGTCATCATCATCATCATCTTCCTGTATATGGTCAGGAGTCATTGCCGAATGCAGCTTTGACCAGACATAATCTCAGTTATAATAATTGCCACCCTTGCACAAGTCTAACTAGATTTGATCTTGAAAAAAATCATGTTTAATAAATACTAAGCATATTAGAATTATAACTTATCATTACAATTTCTTTTCTGAATGTATTTGAAATCAGCAGTAATGTCAGCAGTACAGCAGTAAACCTTTACCGCTACAATTTATTCTTATTCATCCTTATTTTCCGTCAGTTAAATGTAGATATGTTCTTCATTTTTATGCATAACATTAAAGCTAGGTGAAGTCGACAGTAACATTCAGAACACTATCTAACATTTACATTCTGATTATATTGTTTCTTCAAATTCGATTTATATGATAATTTGTGTTCAATATTTCAACTTGACTATCATCATGGCCACCATAACCATTACCATTATTATTGAAAGTTGGAGCAATACAACCATCATTTTCAAAAGTTTTACAGTTGTACTGCTGAAAATTTTAGCAGAAAAGTTTTACTGCTGAACTACAAACTTTCTAGCAGTAAAGTTACTGAAGTTACAGCTGTACTGCAATCTCCGTAAACAGATATCCTGTAGAGCGTTGTCGTACAGGATCTCTACTTTCTCCGTGAAAGGTCACGTCGAGATGAACTTTGTTTCGACCAATCAATGCTTAGCTTTCATTTAGATGAAAACACTATTAATCACATTTTGATTTCGTAATTTCTATTTTAGACCAAGTTTTGCATGCTACATTTGTAATTTAACAGCGGTATTATTCACAGTCTGCGATTGAGCGGCTCATTTCAACTTGCCTGACGTAGACGATGTAAACAAGTTACGTATCATAACAATTTTGTCATGAATATTATGATGAGAAAAGTCGCCTGAACGTGACCTTGGTTTGAAAAAGGCCAGATCTAAATTAGCGAGTATGCGAGCAGAAAATTTTAGATCGGGTTTTAATCAGATTGAGCTGTACTGCTGACTTCACAAACTCTTCTACTGTTCACCTTGATTACACATGTATAGTAAATTACTAGCCACTTACTGCACTTGGGTATAAAAAATAGTATTATACATTATGTGTACAATGCCAACCAAAAGTTTGGAGACAAAGGAAATTTACAACTAAAATTCCTTAATTTCATTTTGTAGAAACATTATTTTTTAAGTACAGTTGGTATGATTGTTGATAAAATGAAACCAATTTTTTAATGCATCACATTCATAACTTGATAAGAATCAGCATTCTCTTACCCCAAGGTTATTAAGATCCTCATTCTTTCTAGTATCGAGAATCCTACTAGATTCTTGGTACGAGAATGAAGAACCAGTATCTGACATTACAAAGCCTCCAAAACTTAGTAATGCTTTTTCCTATAAACAAATTTAGTTTTATATCACTTTCGTAGACTTAACTATAAGAAGTACCATAACTAAAAACATTTTCAAATTAACATTTTCACTTTTTCAATTATAGCTACTAGAAGGCCTACAAAGTGAAAATACCTCCAAACATTTGCTTGCCACAGTATAATTACATACTGTAAATGACTTCAAACCATTCAGTTCGCAATTGTACAATACTTGATCAGGACAACTCATGCCGCCAGTCAGAACAACTCAACCCGAAGACAACCCAACCCCAGAACAACTCAATCTGTATCATATATAATTATTCATTTGATAGAAAAAATTATAAGTTTTAATTAAAATTGATTTAAAATGTTATTCTCACTTTTTAAAGAATTATAAATATCAAATAATCATTCAATCTTCCATACATAATAAACTTAGAATTATGAATAATACAGGATCAGAATTGTCTACAGGTTGAGTTGTCTCACAGGCCTAGGTTGAGTTGTCCCTGAACTTCAGGTTGAGTTGTCCATGAGTGGGGTTGTACTAGTCCCTGATAAGATATAGTCCATATAATATAAATCAAAGAATAAATTACCTGTTCCTTACAGTTGAAATTTCTTGAGATGAAGGTGTAAATAGTAGAGATTCATTGTTTTTATGTCATCATAACAATTCATAACTTCACTAAAAACATTCTAGTTCTGTAATAACAAAGGGAGATAACTATCAATGTAATGATAAACATAAGTGAGCAATATTTCATGGTACATATTGCGAGTTTAGGGCAACACAGTCGTAACTCACTCTTTTCTTATATTGAGTTACAACCATTTTGTGCTAAAACCTGCGATGTAATGTTCAATTTTATTTGTCTGTCAGAGGCACATACATTAACCCCGCTGATTTAAATCTAATTTTATCAATCAAGAGTACAGAAGTACTGTGTAGTGAATATTCAAATCAATAGGGTTAATTTATGTGCCACTGAAAGTTGAATAAAATTGATCAATAGTTTCTAATTCTATGAACTTACAGTTGAATTTTCAAAATTGTGGAATGATTTAATAAATACACCCACGGCCTGACTAAAATATCTTGGCTAAAAGCTTATTATACAATTAACATTTGACACATAAAATTATTCATATTTTGAAAAAAAGAAAACAATAACATATAAGGTAGAATTCCCATAATGCTATTTTAAAGTCATAAATATTTTTCAAAATCACGATAAATTATTACAAAACATAACATTTTTCATTCCTTACATTATGTTAATAATTTAGCACGAATTAGATAAAAAAAATTAATATAAGCTAGTGAATAATTATCTCGGTTATATACATGTATGAAAAAATTGTGCTATCCTAAATTTGTCGATACTAGATTCTAGTTTACATAATTTAAAAATCTGTACAAGTAAAATATCAGATTTTTACATAGATTAGTTTAAGGGGAAATCAACCTTAAGAACATGTTAAACAAGTTTTCTTTTTCTGTTCAATTAAATTTCAACATTGTAAATCAGAATCATGGTGGTCTAACCTGGTGTATTAATTTATTTACTTCTAACTACCATTTTCAAACAGTCAAATCTATTTTACACCTGAACAGAAAATATATAAGTCAGGCTAGCAGAAAAACAATATAATTATAAAACTACTAGATCCAGTAACAAAACCTGAACCACCAGGTTAGAGATGTTGTCAGAGAAGAAGTTTGTCCTACTGGACCACTAGCCCATACACTTAACCAAAGTTCAAACCGATCATTTTTCAAATTTTGATTATTTTATAACGGCCCAATGGATCCTTATTAAATTTTGCAGAGGTGATTTTGTGTCATTTTCTACCGATTTGTGGAAAGAAAAATAATTTGATATGGTCCGATGCACTCAAGCGAGACACAGGGTGGGATTTGCACATTTTGGCATGAAATGTTCGTGCAGAGCGTGGTGAGTATTTAATTGTATATTACATAAATCTTTGTTAACTTTATCAGTGAAAAAACATAAAATATTGCACAAATTTTTATCCTGTCGGTGAGTTGTAACCTTTGTTCTTGGTCTTCGGCGTCAGTCAGAAACGTTTCCGGTCCCTTGATTTTTCGTCCAAAGTCTCGATGGTCGAAAATCCCCGATTGAAGTGTCATGCAACTTGAAATAGGAATGAACACATTGAGAATAAAAAAATTTAAGCGCCAAAGGCACTGGAGTTGTTCGACATAGAAAACATATTGTACTTCAGTCACTTAATGTGCTAAAAAATGTAAAAAAAATACGTAGAATAAGATTTCGTTTCTTGAAACATAGATTGCAGAGCTTTCGTTGTATGAAATGCATCTTCAAAATTCACGCTGAAGACCAAGAACAAAGGTTACAACTCGCCGACAGGATCAAAATTCGTGCAATATTGTATGTTTTTTTCACTGATAAAGTTAACAAAGATTCATGCAATGTACAATTTAATACATTCCGTGCCAAAATGAGTAAATTCCTACCAGTGTCTCGCTTGAGTGCATTGGACCGTGTCAAATTATTTTTCTTTCCACAAATCGGTAGAAAATGACACAAAAATCACCTTTAATAAGTAGGGAGTTCAGTTATCTCGAACGTTACAGAACGTTCCGTAACGATACATTCGGAACTCCTCGGCCATTTACTGCAAATAATCTCGGACATATTTAGACACTATATTTTAGACACTATATTTTGAAACTACCGGTGTTGAAGTAAACAAATATATGGTCGTTTAGGCATTGAGTGATGTTTCGTTTTTAGTCAGTAAATTTTGAAACATCACTAATTGCCTTAACGATTGCATATTTGTGTATTAGAATAGATTATCCACAGCGAATGGCCGAGGAGTTCCGAATGTATCGTTATGTAACGTTCTGTAATGTTTTGTGTTATTGGACACGCTAAAGGATCCATTGGCCTGTTATAAAATAATCAAAATTTGAAAAGTGATCGGTTAGAACTTTTGTTAAGTGTATACAGTGCCATCCATAATTACCTTCTTTTTGTTTTTTAATTTCATCAATACTTGAGAAGTTTGTTTGTTGGGTTTAACGCCGTAGCAACACATTGTATAGGTCATATAATGGCGGTCAGTCAACCTACTCACTCCTCCTGGAAAGGCTAATTCTCTGGATTTAACTGTTAACCAACTACTAAGCGCATACTTTCGTCAGTGACTGACAACTGTCCTACTTAATTAAAAATCATTGGTAGGAGGGAGAATAGCCATAGAAATAATTTCATGACCAAGCTGAATAGGTTGACTGAATGCCGTTATATGACATATACAATTTGTTGCAATGGCGTTAAACTCATCAAAAACAAACAAACAAGGGACAATTCAACACATAAGTACAGATAACCCAACCTGTGGACAAATACAACTAGATCATACATTATTAGTTATTAAAGTTAAAACCATCTTTTGTACTATTTTTGGTTATTAAATGTAAAATTATCATTATCATAGATAACTGTAGATATTTATGATTTACAACACAATTGTTTGGCTAACCACAGCTAAACACTCTTGTTAAGGTAGAACTCCCATAATACCAACTTACAGTCATTAATATACTTGAAAACTATCATAAATGTTCACAAATCATAATTATTTCAAGTCATTACATCACGTTAATGGATTAGATTCATAAAACAGTACTCAGAAACAAATTTTTTAATGAAAACTTTTGATCAGAAATTATCTCCCTTTGATATGAAAATAGGGTAAGTTTTTAATTTCTCTATATTCAAATAATAGTTGATAAAATTTACGTAAATGACAAGAAGAAAACAATAAAAAGTAAAATTAGGTACAAGTTTTGTGAAAAATTTACTGCACTTAGAATAATAGTGTTGTATTAGGGAAATTCTACCTTAATTATCCCATTTTATTCCAAGTAATCTTAGAAGTTTCTTAACTGATTCAATTAAAAAGTTTTTAATAAACAAAATCTTGAACTTTAAAGCAACAATATAACTCCATGAACCTTACTGTTGACAGTTGTCTTACTAATTATAAAGTTTTTCTAATTGAGAAATTTCCAAAACAGTAAAAATTAGACAATACAATTAAATAAACAATTATCATAAAATAGTTATTTAAATTTATCTTAACATTAAACTAAACATTTTTTTATTTTTGACACATTTTTATGCAATTATCATATTTCAAACCTTTCTCATTTCATACTCATTCTCTAAATTGCTGATAACCATAGTTTTTATTTCATAAGTATTTTCACGACATGATAAACTTACACTTTTAAAATCAACTGAAAACTAAAAGATGATTTTAATAACTCAAATAACAAATCTTATATTGTAGCAGGGTCAAATTCTATTTATTAATAGTTTTATTTTATAAGGGAGATAATTCTGACTGTCTAGTTTAAGTTAGTTTTTAATGACAGATGCATTCCCTGGACCCACCTATACATTTAACGAATTTGGGAACGATTACATGGACCCACCCCTTAACTTTCTTAATAATGAATATATTTCTAAGATGAAGGTACCGTTGGAAAGATGAGACAATATGCTTTCCGAAAATGTAAACAAAATAAAAATCCAACGGTGATAAAGATATATTTATTTAAGTTGAATATGACTCATTTTTCATCGATATTTTACCCCAAAAATATCGCAAAGATTCCATGGACCCACCCCTAAATTTTTTTATTTCTCAACATATTTTTAAAACTTTTACATCATTTGAATGCTAAGGTTATATTGTTTTCAAATATGTTTTACTTTTTAAAATCTGATTATTAAAACCAATTCTACGAGTATTCAAAGTTTGGTATTATCTTTGTTAATTTTGGCGTGTATATTTTTGATGTTCCAGCAAATGGACCCACCTTTAAAAATTTCATTTTTGAATGGATATCCATAATTAATATATCATTTGAAAGCTATGAACATGCCATTTTCAGGAAAGGTAAGATGAACAAAATCAGACGGCAGATTACTGATAAGCCTGCATTTGAACACAGCTACGTCCAATGTAAGTGTATTGGTCGTTATATATTCCCATACACAGATATTTAACCCAAAAAATATCGTAAGGATTCCATGGACCCACCACTTAACTTTTTTGTTACTCAATTTATTTCTTAAAACTTGTTAACATTTTAAAGCTTAGATAATGTGGTTTTCGCATATGTTTTAAATTTTAAAATCAGATAATTAAAACCCAAAACTAGACTTGTTTAAAGTTAGGTGTATTTTTTCCTATTTTCGCGCATATTTTTTGTTGGAGTAAATGGACCCATCTTTTATTCTATTTCTTAATTACACACGGTGCAATTCTTACGATTATTTATTATAATATACGTGCATTTGAATTACTCGGCTGTAGCGCGCATTTTCATTGTAGGCCTACTGGACAACAATGAAGACATATAATATTGTCAAGTTGTCCTCAATCACAATCACATAGACTTTTAACGATCTATACATAAACTTATAGGATGGGGATTAAGTCAATTATGTACCATACAAATAAAGCGGGGTATTAAATGATACGATAATTTTTTTTATTTAAACATTAAATTTGTCATGGAATCAGAGGTTTATTCAATTCAAATACATATTGCTTCAATGAGTAAGGCAAACTCCCCGCAGCGGTTATCTCCCTTTATCAAATCAATAACCACTGCCACCACAAGTAAAATTCGTCTCTCAGAGAGCCGAAAAACTTTTTTCATATTTTCTTTTACAATTCAATATTTTCAATAAATTTAGTCTTCTCATGTAAAATATGATGTTCAAAGTACATAAAGGGAAAAAATAAATAGTATGAATAAATAACTTGTAAAAAAAAAACAAGATTAATTTTACCCTGACACCGGTTACCTAAAGTGCGTAAAATCGCATGAATAACAAAATGTTACGCAAAGTAAATATTTAATGGATATTTGTACTCATTTTAGTCATTTAATATATAAATGATATATTATTCAGTATCATATACATATAATTTTATCATAAATACTTAAGATTTCTCAACAAAAGCATCATGTAAGTAGCGTGATGTGGACCAAGGACCCTATTGGGTGGACAACGCAGCTTATTCCCGACATTGCTCACTTTCCGTTGTAATTTATTCATGAATTAAACAATTTTGGTTCATAATGATATATTTCTAATTTATCTTATTTCTTTGGCAGTATTTGTAAATCAACCACATTTATTATCATTCAATGTTATTTTTCGCTACATTACGCCTAACACATTTTAGGCTTACCGTTATTGCTCGTTTAAATTTAAATATTAGTCACATGGTACTACTTGCGTCACGTGATTCATGTGAAGGCAGTGGTTAAAGTAGCAACGCGTGACGTAACCGCTGTGAGGAGTTTGTGAGTAAGGTACACACTCCTTATATAATAGCATGGAAGATGTATCAGGGCAATTAATTAATTGTCTTATTCAATTGGCTTAGCACTTTATTTTAAGTGAATATTTTCAAGGTTTTTTAAGAAATGAGATTATAAAATAATTTGTATTTTGAAATGTATTGTATTATTCTGTTCTGTTTATTAAACCACATGTCAAGTGTGCTATCCTTACATTCTTCAGTGATTACGTTCACAGTTCATTAATCATATGCAGCATATTTGACACTTATTAAAGATTAATTAAAAAGGTGTCATAAAAGTATAATAATCAACATGTGTCGTGTTAAATTCCAGTTTGTGATATTTTGCATATCGATTGATTAATTATATCATCTCCTAGATTGATATATCGAAACAACTTTAGAAAAATCGTAAATTTTGATATAAAATGGTTTTATTAGTATAATTATAAGATAGCTTTTAGCTCTTAGTACTTCATTCTTTTTTGTCAAAAAATATTCCTTTTGTTCACAGTGCTACTAAGAATCTTGTAATCTAGCCATCCTTGTACTTATATTTTTTAGTAATTTAACAATACCATGCCCAAAATGCCAAAGAAAGCACCAAAAATAATATTAAAGTTGTATTGTTCATGCAGATTACCAGATATAGTTGACAATCTAATACAGTGTGAAAATAAAACATGCAGAACAAAATGGTTTCACGAGCAATGCGTTGAGAAAACTGAAGGAACTTATTTATGCCCTGCGTGTTTGTGGTAAATTCAATACTTATGTGCAATGTTTATTCGGCATTAATAACATCTGAAGCTATTGTTTGTAAACGTCCTATTCTCCACATTTCAATGTTTGAGAAAAACGTTATTATTGTTGATCATTTTTGTAACAACGTGCCACGCCTTATGCACTTATGACAATGTAGTCATGAAAAATATTAAGATAAATATTATTGTATTAAATGTATATTTAATTCTCCATGACACATACAGAACAGAACAGAACAGAACAGAACAGAACATTAACGCAATTTATCTAATTACAGTATAGTTATGTTCTCATAGTTGATTAAATCAGCAGGGTTAATGTATGCGCCATGGACAGATGAATAAAATGTATCCATATCATATGTATGACCTTTTTAATTTATTCTAAATATTGTGAAAGCAACCAGTATTCATACCCACTATTTTCAATATTTTCGAACTAATGAGTTACATTATGAGTTACACTTGTCTTTAAAAATCGTATCCGTTATGTATATAATGAACATTCCGTTTACAAATGATAATAAGAATACATTTAACCTTGATCTTATTACATCATACCATTTGTGTTTTACATGTGTTCATTGAAATCTATATCTTTAATATATACATGTACATAGAATGTAAGAATTTTATCATTCCTTTTTTAGTTAATAAAAATATTAACATGCTGTAATGACAAGTTCTTCCTGTCATTCTTGATTTATATGAACATTTAGTTTCATCATGAAATCACATGATTTATTGAACTGATTTTCTAAAATCTTAAGATGTAGTAGTGTTTTTGTAATGAACTATTTATTCATGTTTATATTAATATATATTTATAATTTTATGAAGAATACATTTTACAATTAATTATTAACAGTTTTTGTTATTCTTAGCAAATGAAGTGTGACATACCAACTGATCAACAAGACAATAAAATGTACATTCGCACATATAGCTGTGATTGGATTAAACATTAACTTGATTAGCAAATAATTGGATTAACTGCTAATTGGATTATTGATTGATTCATTTATTGCTTCATTTATGAATGATCATTATTCAATAGTATGAAAACCCTAACTTAAAACGTACGAAGAAATAGTTTTCAAAAAAGTATTTTTATAAGTAAAACATAATCGAAAACTACATTACTGAAAATTTCAAAAGGTGTATTTGGGATACAAATTGTAGAAAAAAACATCTCAGGGGTTGAATACATGAAATCGTATAAGTATGAAATATAATTGCATAATGACATATGTCTGTTGGTGCATTTTCCGACATGTTCAATAAAATTGCCATATTGTTCTAGGTTTGTTCAAATGCATGCTTATCAGTAACCGGCCTTCCAATTTTGTTGAAATTAACATTTCTGAAAATGGCATTGTCAGAGCTTATTAATGATATATCATCTACAAATATGCATTCTCAAATAATCAATTTAACTGTGGGTCAATTTGCTCCAAAAATATATTAAGGGTAAAATTTCAATGGGATATCTTACTTACAACATCTATAGTTGAAAGTTCACGTGCGCTGGACAGAGTTGTGTTCAAATGCATGCATATATATTACTACTAATCCGATTTCATTCATCTTAATATTTTTGAAAATGGCATTATCATAGCTTTCAACTGATATATTACTTATGAATATCCATTCATGAACAATAAAATTAAAGGTGGGTCCATTTCCAATAAAAAATATACAAAAAATAATAAATGCGCAAAAAAATCAAAGTATACGTCTAACTTTGAACGTTTACAGAATTTGTTTTAAATAATGAGCTGATTTTAATAAGTAAAAACATTTGTGAAAACTACATGACATTGGCTTTAAAATGTTGTCCAGTTTATAAAAATATAATGAGAAATAAAAAAGTTAAGGATCGTGGGTCCATGCAATCTTTGCGATTTTTGAGGGGTAAAATATCGATGGGCTATAATACATACAATATGTATAGTTGATAGTTCATGCGTGCGGGACAGAGTTGTGTTCAAATGCACGTTAATAAATTACTACTAATCCGATTTTGTTCATTTTAATCTTTTTGAAAATGGCATTGTCATAGCTTTCAAATGATATATTATTTTTAAATATATATTCATAACTAAAAAAGATAAAGGTGGGTCCATTTGCTCTAACAAAAAAATATACGCGAAAAAATTATCACCAAATTCAACTAAGTTTGAACGTTTGTAGAAATGGTTTTAATATTCCAATTTTAAAAAATAAAACATACACGAAAACTACATTACATTGGCTTTAATATGATGTAATGTTTTTTAAAATATGTTGAAAAATTAAAAAAGTTAAATGGTGGGTCCATGAAATCTTAGCGATATCTTTGGGGGTAAATTATCGATGAAAATGAATCTTATTCAACCTGATTTAATATACATATTTGCCGTCAGATTTTTATTTTGTTTACATTTTTGGAAAGTGTATTGTCTTAGCTTTTATAACAGTATCTTCATATAAAAAATATATCCAATATTAAGAAAGTTAAGGGGTGGGTCCATATAATCGTTCCATTTTCTATAAAAAACATACGTGAGAACGTGGAATACACCTGTCCGTTTTTAACATTACTGCAGTTGTCTCCCTTGTTATAATCATTAAATGTTTAATCATTATGTGATTGGAGTCACAGGCAGCTAACGGTCCCAAAGCAAACACACTATATATACATATATGATATATTACTCAAAACTGATAGTTTTTTAACTAAGTTCAATTAGTTGCCAGTTTCTCCATCATAAATAAATTGTAACATACACATTTAGCTGAGGGCCCATTGCCAAACAATTTCGCTACAAATGAGGGCCCATTGCCAAACAATTTCGCTACAAATTGCTTTGAAAAAGTTCTTTCTTGTAGCTATTCTTCATTATGAAACGGCTTGCTATTTATGTCACAAACCATGATGGCGGCCTGTGCAGATGTACAGAAAGTGATTATTACAATTTTATGTTTTTACGGCTATTTTCAAAACAGGTAAGTCTTAAAAAATAAAATCATTGATAAAACATATGCTTATAAGAACAATTACAAATATTTACTTAATTTCTATTCATCTATAGTCAGCCAAACATAAGAAATAAATTGTTGGCAAACTGGAAGTCACATTACTGCGGAGGCTGCCATTTTGATTCCTAACAGCCCTCTTGGAGAGCAAAGATTTTTACGCTAGCTCTCACTACATTAGGGCTTGGGTTTGTGGACCCTGTCGCGAGACAAACCGGTTCGTGATACGGCAAAGCAATACATGGATCGATTCGCGAACCTTTGTTACTTAATGCATGTTTAACTTGCTAGTGTATACTTTACCCTAATTTCCCTAATGTATCCCGATCTTAAAATGAATATTAAAATCTATCAAAACTAGCCTACAGAACATTTTTAATTTAAATAGAAACTAAAAATGAATTGTTTTGTTTCAAAATTTTTATTATGATCAAGGGGTGTACAAATACAACTCGCCTGCTCGCCATGGCGAGTGTTCCTACCTGTTCGGCCAGAGACATAGATAATACGTAATTCCTTGTGTTTGGAGGGTATTTAAGGTTGCTTAAAACTTGTCAGATCAGGCGAGAAGGATTTTTAAATCCAATAGGATTATTACCTGTTTTAATAAGAAAAAAAACCACCAAAATACGATGTCCTATCACTGACCGCTTTAAGTAAGGTATATATCATTTTAATATCAAGAAGTAATCTTGACTTATTACGTCACAAATTGCCATGTACTCTGGGGAGTCTATACTGTTCGCAATCAAATAAATATTAACCCTTTGTTTGATGACGGAAATTGATGCAAACAATTTAAAATGTGTGTCGGTATTTTTTCACACTTTGTTGATTTTTGATAGCGTACAATGTCATTAAGTAAAGTCAAAATGGATAACTATGGTGTCTATTTAAATTAAATTGTTAGTTAGAATGTATTCTTTAAACAAGCGTGACCTAGTTCTTTAATTGATGTTTACAAGTTAAACAAACAATGAGCTCTTAAAACGATATCGGCGACGTTAGGAATCAAATTTTTAAAGTTTAAACTTTAAAAAAAAATATAATGATAAAGAGACGGGTGTCATTGACAATTAATGGTAAATTTATGCAAAGGAAATCTTGTTCTTGCCATCACCAATATCGTTTTCTTACAATTTGTGATGTAATAAATAAGTCAAGATAATAATAATAATAATAATAACTACTTTATTTAATGTGGATAACATATTTGGCTAAAACAAATTTTTAATATGGTCCACGAGTACTAAAAGCGGTCATTGATAGGACATCGTATTTTTATTCTTATTAAAACAGATGATAATCCTATTATATCCTGAAAACCCTACTTGCCCAATAGGACAAGTTTTAAGCAATCTTTTCTCGCCCAACCAATAGGAAAACTCGCCATGGCGATCATGCAAGTTGATTTTAACAAACCAGCATTCATAATTTACCTTATTTTGAAGATAACCTTCATGGAAATATTTTCGCGGCAACCAATGTTAGTATGCACTAACATGAGTTCGGATATAGAAATAATTCGAACGCGAAAATTTGATCAACTTATATGATTATTAGGCAAGTTCAAGTTGTTTTTGTGATTTAACTCATTCAATTAATTGTTGTTTGAAATGCATACGATATTCGCGAACCACTCGAACTTCGTTAAGGCGAATATGCGTGTCCAAATTTCAATCATGGTTCACGAACTCTCGAGAGCTCGGACATTCGTTAAAGCCCTATACAGTACATAGCGAAATGAAGCGATATCTTGTAGCAAGTCGTTTCCCATGATTTTGCTATCAAGCGATACCTAGCAATATGCATATACAACGGGCCCTATGGCTCCAAACTTTTGAGTGACACTAACATCATTTGCACACGACGAATAATAAATTCATAGGTTGATTTTAAACATCGCAATCAAAACAGATTAGTTTACTCAATACAAAATTCGCAAGAACTAAATACACAATTAACGGCAAATTTCGAGTCATATTTTTTTAAACCACAACATGAATGAAGAATACTTTAGCATGTTCAGAATTACGACAGACAGAAGTATTAAATACATCAAACAAAATGCATGAACATTTACAAAACTTTAATATACAATTTTAATGCAGGAAAAACATTTGACAATCGATTGCATGTGTAAATATCCCCCTTTTTACTTTTTATTTGATGCAACGGCAAAAATTTGCTGTAAATAGTGCATTTGTTCTTGCGACTTCTGTACCGAAAAACCAATTCTTTTTTTATTTTGGTGTTTTAAATCCGCATTCGACTGTATTATGCAGCGTATGCAAACAATCTAGGTATCATTCAAAAGCGCAAAGCCTTAGCTACACAGGCATGCATAAATCTATGAAGTAAAATTATTTATAATGGAGAAACTGGCTTTTAATTGAACTTTGTTAAGGTAGGTGGATACAATGTTTCGTTAAAATCTAAAGTCTGCCAAACTTCATAAAAGTCGGTGTACATGTAGAGTCACAATTGTACTTTATAAATATGGCAATTATATTCATTTTTATCTTGACGTCACCATAGCAATGACGTGTATTCGACACACGTATAAGCTACGTGTTGAAAACGTCGCACTGGAGAAAACGGCGTTTTAAAGTGTGAACAGGCGCAGATATTCATTTGATATTTAGATCATTGTATTCTCCGGGAAACATGCTTTCAAATGATATTAAATTTGCTCGAGAGTTATCTGACGACGTTGTAACGTTTAGAAAACAGTGAAAAATCTTCGTAAAATCTGTCGTTTTACGTCTACAAGCCGTCATATTGTTGTGGTTAGCTTGAAAACTAAGCCGGTGACATACCTTTTTTATTTGAAAAATTGATTTTCCATGCGAATATCAATGTTTTGATGCAAAAAAATTAGGGGGTCGATCGTGAACAAATTGTCGAAATTTTAAGTTGAAATTCAAATTAGTGTATTTCTAACGTCGATGTTTAGTAACGTTATCATTCTTTCATCGCCTCCGGGCTCACAACGTTTGCAATAAAAATGATTAAAATACACTGATTTCATTTAAATAATATTTTCTTTATCATTTATCAAGTCTATTTGGAATAAAACTTATCTGCCAGTTCATCCTATATTTTGAGAGGCATTTTTTAGAGCTACTTATTACACCAGAACCAGAATTCTGAACTATAAACTACAAAAATAGTTATACACTGTTCAGCTTCTTTACTTGAGTAATTGATCGAGTTGAGATGAGTGAAGGTTGTATACTTGTACAATATTTGTGCCTTAACAATAAGTGTGTTAAAATTATCTACTTGTGGAAGGGTAGGTGAGTACTGGTTATAGACAATGGTCCAGGAAAGCTAGGTTAGGTGCGCTGGACGCCGTGAAATGACCTAAATTGTGTTGATACGGCATTAACTCCAATAAATAAATAAATAAATAAAATTATCTAAATACTTCAAGTCATTATGTTAGATAGGAAAAGTATGATATGAGCTATGTATACAGTAATGTTGGTAGCGGCATGAATAAGACGTCATTTTTTTTATTCACAGGTTTGTGACAAAGGAATAAAATTCTAAATTCTAGCAGAAAATGCGAATTTTAAAAACAAAATAAACATATCTGCTAATTATTTAAAATAGATGTATTCTAATAGGTGTAAGCTGCAATGCAAACGTGTGGTTAAAATACAGATTCAGTAGAAGTACAGTAATCACACAAATATGTCTATAGTTGGAAGCATTTTGACGCAACAGATTTACCACACACACTTTCATAATTCTTATTTAGAGCACAGAGACATGTATTGCTATTTCCTGAAAGTCTAATATATATCTGAAAAGTTTACTTTAAAATCTTATGATTACGCATTATTTTGCAAATGCATAAATCTATTATACACGTTTTGGCTCGAATATGAAACAAGTTTTTACAACTGAGATAAATTACTATCAAAGAAACAACTGGGTAGGTTTTGAATGGGATTCGAACTACCGCGGAGCTGGCTATCAAATGATTACTTATCCAGCCTCGCACGCCCGCTACAGGAAAAAAGGCCATCATTCAAATATTCACGACTGACAAGGTCCCAATCCATCAAATATAAAGAAGATATCTCAGAAAATGATAGTTTTTTTTCAAAATTAAATTACTGGCAATTACATTCAACGATAATATAATCGAAAGTGTGGCTCTTTCAACTGGACTGATATAACATATGTAAAGTAAAACAAAGTACCTTTAAACTCGATTCCTATTACATATTTATCGAATTTTCTTAGCGCTAACGAAAATAGATATTTATTGAATTTTCTTAGTGCTAACGAAAATATGGGGTTAGCTCTGTACCCTAAGATAATTGATATGTGCCGCAAATATTGGTATGTACACGAATTAAGAAGGCATTTTCTGACCAAACATTTTTATGTTGTTCTGTAGTTGTTGTTGTTGGGGTTTTACGCCGTTGCAACACATTTTATAGGCCATATTACGGCGGTCAGTCAACTACTCACTGTTCTAGGAAATGCTTAATCTCTAGATTTAAATGTTGATAAGCGACTGACAACGCCTGACATGATTAAGAATCAGCGGTAGAAGGGAGGATGGCCAAAAAAATTATTTCATGACCAAACTTTACAAAAGTATGCCCGACCCACGAATCAAATCCACGACCCCTCGATCAGTACACCTGTGTGCTACCAACTTTGGATACGTAAATTGGCAGAGATACTAGTCGCGTCACATTGAATCAATCGCTGAAATTCGATGGAAGACGTATTTTCTCGAACTACACATTTAAACGTTTGCTGATCAACGATCTACAGGCTTGTTGTATTATGTTTTCTAGAATTACCCGCTGAATCGCTGGCTTGGAAAAGATCGACCAGCTAGCTAATGTTCGAACTACATATTGAAACAATCACCAATTAATATTTAAAGGTAGCTGAATTAAACAAACTACACTGAGTCTCAATTTGACTAGCTAACTACAATCTTATGCCTAGCCGATTTCCGATGCGTAACAAGTTTTCTCTAATAGACCTCTAATAGTCATTTGAATATACAGCTGGTTGCTATTTGGCAGTTAACGAATAGACTTCAGAAACATTTCTGGATCCATAGATATTTTTTCGTGAATGGACTTCTTTCTTAAAGTTTATTCATGAAATGCCAAAAAGACCTCTAGAACATTCTGACTGCATAACTAGGTTTTTGTAACTTGACATCGGAATAGATATATGAATAGACAACTGTCTATTCGTCTATTCGCAACCTCACGAACAGACTTCTGAAACATTCTTATTACGTTGCTGTATTTTTTGCGATTAGAATTCTGAATAGACTTTTGAATAACGGTGTCCATTCGGCCCCTGACGAATAAACTTCTTGAATATTCTGAATGCGTTTTTTTTTGCAAATAGACTTTTACATAGAGAGCTGCCTATTCGTCACTTCAGAAATAGACATCTGAAACATTCTGAATGCATCGCTATCGCGAATAGATTAGAATAGACTTCTGGATAGATGTTTGAATACACAGATGTCTATGCAACATTATTTGAGTAGACTTCCGAATATGTTGCTAAATGTAGAGATTCACAGTAAGCAGCTGTTTATTCTGAGAATAAACTTTCAGAATAAACTTTTAAATAGTTATTAGACAGAAGATAGCTAACTTCACGGACCTTTACAGTATATAAAATAGATTATTTGATATTCCTTTCATGAATATTTTGTTCATTTATGTATCACGATGGCAATATCACATGACTATTAAATAAAAAACCCGGCTACGGTTGAAAGAAGAATTATGTTAACAATAAGTCTCGACTCAAACATCTAAAGAGCTGTAAGAACATTTTTTGGTAGTTCCAATTTTATAAAACTATGACATTGAGTTCGTTTATACAATGTATATATGTATGTAGCGTACGAAAAACAAAACATGTTTGGGTAAACAAAAATATGGCTGAGAAGAGTCCATTCACGCACCCTTGTATACTTTTTGACGGCCATTTTCTTATCATGTGACCTAAAATGAATCGTTTTTTTGGCTTAAGGCAACCGGTGTCGACAACAAAATGCTCAAATCTTGATGATTTTATATCGCCGTCCATGAACGGCGATAATTAGTGTTACGAATAAACCATCAACCCGTAGTCAATCATGTTTTAATGGTAACTAGAACACAACACCATTACATCAACAAGATACCAATCAAACACATCAAAATTAATACTGTATATCAATATCTAAAATTTGTCATTGTCATCATGAGCATCCCCATTCGAGGATAAATTTATCATACTGTAAAGGGCTTCGTTTTTGTGTACGAACTATGCTATGCACAGTCATGTTTCTTGTTTTATTATTCTTCTATGAAACATTGTACATTTCTTGCTTAGATTTATCCATTTTAAACAAAAATATTATCTAGTGTAAATATAGTTCCATGTTTGGAATGTCTAAGTGTCAACAATTCATTTTATTTATTCCACAGTAATGGTGTACAATGGTGTTACATCTGTGAAGACGTTGTAAATTATAATGTTTTAAACTGACGTCAGCGAACAAAAACTTGATTTTCAACTTAAAATTTCGACAATTTGTTCACGATCGACCCCCTAATTTTTTTGCATCAAAACATTGATATTCGCATGGAAAATCAATTTTTCAAATAAAAAAGGTATGTCACCGGCTTAGTTTTCAAGCTAACCACAACAATATGACGGCGTGTAGACGTAAAACGACGTTAGATTTTACGAAGATTTTTCACTGTTTTCTAAAGGTTACGATGTCGTCAGATAACTCTCGAGCAAATTTAATATCATTTGAAAGCATGTTTCCCGGAGAATACAATGATCTAAATATCAAATGAATATCCGCGCCTGTTCACACTTTAAAACGCCGTTTTCTCCAGCGCGACGTTTTCAACACGTAGCTTATACGTGTGTCGAATACACGTCATTGCTATGGTGACGTCAAGATAAAAATGAATATAATTGCAATATTTATAAAGTACAATTGTGACTCTACATGGTCACCGACTTTTATGAAGTTTGGCAGACTTTAGATTTTAACGAAACATTGTATCCACCTACCTTAAACACTACAATTTTTGAGTTATAAACCTTATATGTATATAATGGGACTGCGCGGACAGCCTGTGATTGGAGTTATATGGTTTGATTGAATTTTCTGAATCCTAAAAGTAATTGACCCACCCAGGTTTGTCCCTTTGAGTTGAATTGTCCATGGGTTGAGTTGTAGCAGAACAGCTGAGAACCAAATGCTTCATAATCTATCAATTAAATAACAACAATAACCAAAATATACCTTTATGCGTCTTTCTTTCTTGTCACTACATGACACACACATGATCCAGGATGTTTCTGTTTTAAGTTTGAATGTAGTCTAATCTCTGTGCAATACTATATGTAGCAAACCTCTCATGATGTTACTGTAAAAGACAAACAAATTGGTAAAAAACTTCAGTGATGCACTTTCTGGTTTGATATATGGACTCATATACATGTAGTTAAATTTTATTCAACTGTCAAAGGGATAATACATTAACTGCTATTTTACATAAATATGGATAACTACTTTATCGATCATAAGTACAGAAGTACTGTAGTAGGTATTTAAATAAAAGGGGTTAATGTATGTGCCAGTGACAGTTGAATACAAATTAACTAGACTAAGTTTCTACAAGTTATTCTAATTAGATCACCCTGTATCTCATTAAACAGATTTGTCAGTACAAAATTTGCCATCTAAAATGCCATTGATATTACCACTTTTCTTGGACTAAACACAGGCTCTATAGTCATTATTAGGGCTGTCATGATATACCGTTATACCGATATATTGCAATACGCAGCTCCAGCTATATGTACCGAGGTACAAATTAAACTTACTGGTATTTCGGGATATTTTTTATTTCATAGAAAAAATTTTCCCTTCACGAAATGAAATTAGCAAACCGTCAGTTCTTCTTTTGTTCATTCAATCTAAGCATTGCAACACAATGGCATGCTGCCAGAACAATAGAGAGTCCTGTAGTGGGTATTTGACCAATGAGAGCGTGACTGATCACCATGTGATCGTTGATACGGTCTGGTGGCTCGCAACATTAGTTAGTTTGGAGAGTTGCTTTCCAGCTCCGGAAGAGAGTGGACTTGTATTTGTAAATATGTTAAACCTATATCAATAATAAGTTATCAAACATGATGTGTGTTCGTTGTTGTATTGTTGGTGATTTTAAGATACTGGGTTAGTATGTGGACAAAGGACAGGTAGTGACAGGTAGTGTCACTGTATTAGTCACAAGAATTTAACCAACTGGCGCGTGTTCAATTGGTTGTACAGAAATTGTGCAAAATAAGTTCTTGTATCAAATACTTCGGGAATCAGCATGGCATCCAGGAGTTTAATTGCTAGAATGTTCCGGTGCTATAGGGTGATTGTTTTTTTCAACCTTAGCATGTTTAATATGCAAAACAGTTCATAATGACCGTATAGACTTAAAAAGGCTAGATTCTATCAGTAGCTGCATGTATGATTTCTGATGTTTGTGTTAAATACAACGGAGGCACAACGAATCTAAAAATCCACAATATATTGTGGTATGTATTGTGATATGATGCTGGGGTATTGCAATATATCAAGGAATACTTCAGGCGTGTCATGACAGCCCAAGTCATTATGATTTACAATTACAACACAATTTAAAATTGTTTTTCACCAATTTTGCTATCCAGACAGATAATTGAATGACAATCAAACATTGCATAAAATACATGATACTTTTCTTTCCCTGAACAGTTCCAGTTGATCCTGTGAGTTTTGACCATAAGCTCTAAATCCTACATGCACAAAATAAGTCAAGCAGAAAATTAAGTTATGTAGAAAAATAATTTGTACAGAATATTCAGAGTAAACAGTTACATCTCACAGGTTCATTTTAAGACAAAAAATGTGATGGCTATTTAATGAATGTGCTACCTGATAACTATTTTAAACTGTTGCATGAATTATGATGAAAAACAAGACTTTATGAACTGAAGACTGAATACCCTGAACAAAGCTACATTGATCTTATGGGTTCAAGTTTGACCTATAACTAGAAAATTAGATAAATATAATTTACATATATACATGAACAAACAAGTTGTTTTGCCGGATCTATTTAATTTAGGGATATTATAAATTCTTGAAAAAAATAAAATATTTTTCCTACCTACTGACCCAACTCAAAACTTAAGGGTCAGTAAAGGGCAATCAAAGTATTTTTTAGTTTAGGCCTAATTGTTTTTATTTCATAAATATTTTCATAACATGATAAACTTACACTTTTAAAATCAATTGAAAACTAAAAGATGCTTTTAATAGCTCAAATAACCAATAAAATATATTTATGTATACAGTTATGTAATCATCAAAATGTAAACCAACACTCAGGTTTTTCAATTCTTCAATTCGGCAGCTAAACAATAGAGATGATTCAAATAGTGCATAAAAAAACTGTTAAATTTCTATGTCCGAAAATGCTCATGTTAGCCTGTGAATTGTACTTGTAAACTTTAAGTTAGTAGCAAAAACTTAACTATGCAAATGACCTAGCTAACTGTCCAATTTTTGTGCAAAGGAATTTAGCTACTGAGTCTGATCAAATTAATTACAGGATCAAATTGGAATTTCTGGGGAAAGAAAAGTATTGGTCTAAAAGGAGAAATCAGTGCAAAACAAACACTTGTTAACCCTATCAGTTGTTGCTGTAGATTACATGACTATAGACCCAGTATACTCAGAGTTGAGTTGTTCACATGTTGAGTTAACTGTCTCTACTTACAGATTCAG
Source organism: Mactra quadrangularis (assembly GCA_025267735.1). Lineage (NCBI taxonomy): Eukaryota > Metazoa > Mollusca > Bivalvia > Venerida > Mactridae > Mactra > Mactra quadrangularis. The sequence continues at coordinate 22,253,689 of CM046303.1, forward strand.
TAGTCCCTACTTAAGTTGAGTTGTCTATGTGTTGCCTTGTACAAGAACAGCAGAGAATCTTAAGTTTCATGATCTATCAGTTAAAGTAGCTCCACACTTTACAAATTAATTTTCGACTTTCCTTCGATCTTGCTCAAATTAAGTACACTTGTCAATTAAAGTTTCGTCTTTTCGGTTTTGGTGTTTAAAATAATTAAAACGTTGCCTTGGTGACATCGTGCTGCGAATTGGCGCGTGACGTAGTTTGCGGTTATTTTTGCGTTTTGGCGTTCATAAAATGGACAATAATTGACGGAAATTTATTAAACAAACTTGTAAATATTCCACATACACATGGCAAAGCGATGCAAAGGCGGGTGTTAACGATTTACAGTATGTTTTGTGTTCTTATAGCTTTAAACGTGAGACAGTGATTTTATTAGCTCATATAAATGAAATTATTTCATACTGAAACGCATTTTACGAAAAAAGTAGTCTGGTGACATACCCTGAAAATTTAATATGTTATTCACAAATGCACATGTTAAGATATTATGAAATAAAAAAGACATGTCTTCGAGCTACTTTTTCCGTAATTCAACGTTTTAGAGAAGTAATTGTATGAAATAGACAGTTTTTCTCTGACGTCGTAGGCGACGTCGCATACATTGAATGTGTTTTAATCTTTATAAAAACGTAAAGAATAGGTAAACTGCATTAATAACAATGAGAAAAAATAACTCTTAAAATATAAAATATATGTACATTGTATTATGTATACACGGTATGTGTGAATATATATACATACATATATTTTTATCAAATATAATTTCTTAGGTTATTAAGACTAAAAGAAAAAAAGACATATTCATAATATTCATGATACAAGTAAACATATAAGACGCTAATGTTGAACAGTATAGGTACTTAAAAATACATATATGTCGTATTATATTTGAATGATGGATGCACAAGAATGCACGAAAAATACGTTCTTGAATGATGGCGTAATACCATACTAGCAATGGCTATCTGAAAGTGCGCATAGCTCAATGTGCGTCTGTCTTGTCTGCCACACAAAATAGTTCTATTTGATTTGTACTATTAATAACAAGTTATGATGAGGTTCCTATAAGTACTTCCAAAATGATATCGCGAAGTGCATATATCAAGAAATGACTGGCAAGAACTTCATCTAACAATTAATACAACGTGCATGACCTATAATACGACCTGTAATGTAAAATAATATAGGCATAATTAAAAACATGACGATATTCAACTTGTTGTAACATTTGCGAAATATAATCAGTTTGCTTAAACACAAAGAAAAGTTAAAGGTAACCAGAACTTGAATACTAATACAGTATAGTTCCGCAGTAAAGACCACATTTCCGTACTGAATATTCCAGCCCCAAGTGCGACAATATTAACAATGAGGGAACGGGAGATTGGTCCAACCATAGAAAAAAACGGCTGAGACATCTTGCAATATAAAAGCTATAGTAGAAGAATGAGAAAAAGTAGATCCGTAAGTACAAATGTATCCGCATATTAAGAAGTAGTCAATTAATAATATGTTCAGAATGTTGTCAACCACAAAAGCTTCCCAATATACATGCACATGAAACAAATAAATGGCAGTTTTTCACTGTAAACAATTATTGTCCGTTTTATATCATTGAATGAATGCTGTTCAGTGGTGAATGTTGCATTACAATTAAAAGATGGTGCAATAGAGGGAAAGTGTTTTATCCTATGAGTATCTGATTTGGTGCTCGAACTAGTCACCTCGTGTGTGTAAATCTTTTCCTCTCGAATTTTGTATTTTGAACTTACCATGTACTTTACCATGTACTAAATAATTACTTAGTACTTGGTGACCAGAAGGCGGATATGTCAAAGATTGTTATTATTGTTATAAACTTCAAATGTGCCTGCTTCACAATTGAGCTAATCATTTCTATACACTATGTGCAAGTACAAAATTGAGCCGAACATTTGTATGAAATAAATACGTTGTAATATGCATTTTTGCACACACTGTAATTTCGAAAACAAACTGGCCGGAGGAAGTTGATCATGTGTTCTACGAATTTTTCTGGATTAAAATGAGAGAGTAAGTGTAGGAAAAAAATCTTAATCCAGATGCTTTATATAGCGGTTTGACCAAATTTTTTTGAGCGATCGAAGAAATAAAAATATTTTTTTGTAAAAACCGTCAAAATTAAAGTGCGAGCCAACACATAGAACATATATTATAATCAACTTGTTTTGACCATATCGTGCATTATTAATACATTAGATTAGTCTTAAATCACGAATATTATTACCACAACACATTTAATGTATTTAATGTAATGGTATACTTGCCAATTTTGCCACTTTTCATAGATCTAAGAATGACATAAAAAACTTCAACATGGCTGTTCAGACGGATTCATATTTTAGACAAATAGTTTAAACTATGTATATCTAACCCCGTTACACCGGCGTGTTTTTTATAATAAACCGAATCTATTGAAAATTGTCCGACAACGTATCTGTCTTGTCTAATTTGTTCTAGTAAAATTTTGTTTTGTATTTTACATTTTGACATTTTTAATTCAATATTAATACACAATGTACCAATGCACATTTTTTCTAATGAAATGTAACTTTAAATCTATATTACATAGATCATTCTGTTATGTTTTAACAGGTCAACGAAAATCACGGCCTATCACCAAGTAAATCTACAGTCACATAAACATGAAAAGCCATGAGGGCACCGTATGGGGGGCAGTTCGATCAAGCTCCGCATGGACCCATACAAACTCTTGTGTATCCAGACGGACTGTTATGTTTTTACGAGTGTCCGTAACATGAATCCAAGATACAGGTATCAGTTTCAAAGTGAAATCATGAACAAAATCGTTAAAAAAATGTATGGATTAATCTTGCATATCTTCCAGCTATGGCTCCGTACGGGTTTGTTGTTTTTGTGCCATGCGCGCACTGTCACCTTAATACGCAAGGCTACCCACGATCTACGGCTGTATGCACGAACAGTTCAGCAACAAGCCACGATTTTATGGGACTGAGGCATAAAACAACGGCAAGTGTACTAACAAACGAGATAAAAAGCGTTCTAATCACATAATGGTGGAAACGAGCACAGATTGTAAAAAGAGCCGACTGCAACTAAAATTAAAAGGAAAAAGGTCCACTTCATTTCATTAAGCTATTGAAAGCATCACATATAAGAGTGGAATACATACAATTATGTCTGTAACAGACGATGCTTCAGTAACATGATATATTCCGACACCGGTCTTATGTGTCCTATCTACAATAGGAGCACAGAAAGGATCAGTCATTATTCTTTTGGTCTAGGTAAAATTGAAACATATAATACAATTATATTGAACTGTAAGATTGCATAAACTGAAACGTCGCAATGCACAGTATATTTAATGTTTGGGTAATATTAGACATTAAATAAGAGCGTATTGCTAACACACTATTTTGATAACCCATAATTCACACGCATTGAGCATCTTTGTTTGCGTGGTAAGACAATCAACTCGATATTCTTCAGTCGCGGGATTGAACCCTGGTAGACAATTATTTTTTCTCTATTTTTTCATTTAATTTCAGACGGTTTGTGTAAAGCCAAGTGGAATTGTGACAATAGTTATATAATTGTGTTGCCGCCTTAATCACAGAACTAATCATCCAGAGGCTACATTTGAAACGCTCTATTCGATCAATATTGCGTATGTTTAATTTGTATTTTGTATACATGAATACAGACTATATGGTATTTCTGTTAATTCTTCACTTTATTATCAAAATTATCTTTTTACAGCATATTCGTCAGATATTCTTTAAATAACTGCGGTAGACATTTCGTCGGGAAAAAATCAGAGCATATGTTAAACCGGCAAATGGATACATTCCTGAAAATGTACGTCGACTAACTGAATTAGAAATTCACAGCAGTGAAATGTACCATCATGCAAGTCTACTGATCGAGGGGTCATGGGTTCGATTCCCGGGCGGGGCTTACTTTCTTGGAGATTGGTCATGAAATTATTTCTACGGCTATTCTCCCTCCTACCAATGATCTTTAATTATGTAGGCAGTTTTCAGTCACTGACGAAAGTATGCGCTTAGTAGTTGGTTAACACTGAAATCCAGAGATTTATCCTTTCCAGGAGAAGTGAGTTGGTTGACTGACTACCGTAATATGACCTATATAATGTGTTGCTATGGCGTTAAACCAAACAAACAAACAAACAAACAGATAGCCATTGCTAGTATTGCATTACGCCAACACGCAAGGAAGTATTTTCTTGCATTCTTGTGCATCCATCATTCAAATATAATACGACATATATGTATTTTAAGTACCTTTACTGTTCATACTTTACGTATTTTATGTTTTTTGTATCATGTATATTTTGTATTTCAGTCTTGTTTTTTTTAGTCTTACTAGCCTAAGAAATTATATTTGATAAAAAATATATGTGTGTATATATATTCACACATACCGTGTATACATAATACAATGTACATATATTATATATTTTAAGAGTTATTTTTTCTCATTGTTATTAATGCAGTTTACCTTTTCTTTACGCATTTTTAAAGATTAAAACACATTCAATTTTACGCGACGTCACCTACGACGTCAGAGAAAAAATGTCTTTATTTCATACAATTACTTCTCTAAAACGTTGAATTACGGAAAAAGTAGCTTGAATACATGTCTTTTTTATTTCATAATATCTTTACATGTACATCTGAGAATGACATATTAAATTTTCAAGGTATGTCACCAGACTACTTTTTTCGTAAAATGCATTTTAATATGAAATAATTTCATTTGTATGAGGTAACAAAATCGTCGTCTTACGACGTTTAAAGCTATGAGAACACAATATACACTGTAATTCGTTAACACCGACCTTTGTATCGCTTTGCCATGTGTATGTGGAATATTTACAAGTTTGTTTGATAAATTTCCGTCAATTATTGTCCATTTTATGAATGCTGAAACGCAAATATAACCGCAAAATACGTCACGCGCCAATTCGCGGCACGACATCACCAAGGCAACGTTTTAATTATTTTGAACACCAAAACCGAAAAGACAAAACTTTAATTGACAAGTGTACTTAATTTGAGCAAGATCGAAGGAAAGTCGAAAATTAATTTGTAAAGTGTGGAGCTACCTTAAATCAACTACAATAACCAAAATATACCTTTTACATGTCTTTCTATCTAGTCACTACAAGACACACACACATGATTCAGGATGTTTCTGTTTCAATTTTACCAGTTGTCTAAGCTCAGTGATATACTATGTGCAGGTGACCTCGAGAGACGTTTCTGAAAAAAGACAAACAAATTGGTAAAAAAATCTCGGTGATTTACTTTCTTTTTACATATGGACACCTATAGCTTTTTATTCAACTGTCAGTGGCACATACATAACTCTGCTTACTTACATATTAGGCATGGATAACTATTTAATAGATTTTAAATATTAAAGTACTGTAGCAGGTATTTAAATACAAGGGGTTAATGTATGACCCAGTGACAGTTGAATAAAATCTAGCTAAATTTATATTAAGTTTGTATAAGTTATTCCAATTATATCCCATATATCTTTTCAAACAGATTTGTTGGTACAAAATTTGCAATCAACAATGCCATTGATATAACCACTTTTTCTTGGAATAAACAATAAGGTCTATAGTCATTGTGATCTAAGATTACAAATAAAAACATAAAAATAAAACTGATTTTTTTTCGCTTATTTCTCTTTCCAGTCAGATCTATAATTGAATGACAATAAAACAGTACAAAAATACATGCTACTTTTCGTTCCCTACACAATTCAAATTGATCCGAAGAGTTTTTACCATAAGTTCTAAATCTTCCAAGCGCAAAATAAGTCAAGCAGAAAACTGAGTCATGTGGAAAAATAATTTGTACAGAAGAGTCAGAGTAAACAGTTACATCTTGCAGGTTCATTTTCAGACAAGAAACTTCAAGAAAGGTCATTTTACATGCTACTTGAATCTTATCCATTTTTTAGCCAACGAAAAACAAGAGTTCATTCATTTTACAAACTGATTGACTATATACCCTGAACAAAATTAACATTGATTGTAGAGGTTCAAGTTTGACCTATAACTTTGTTATTTGATGAATGGAAACAGTATCATAAAAAACAAAGCTTTAGCTAGGCATACATGTAAACCTGTGGAGTATACTTATAGTGAAGAAACTGGCCACTTATCAAACATGGGTAAAACTACCATTATAAGTGTAATATATCTCACATATAAAGTGAAGGAACTGATTTTTAACTTTGGTATCCAGAGTAGTTTAGGCATTAACTGAAAAATACTTTGTTTGCCCTTTACCGACCCTAAATTTTTGGGTTGGGTCGGTAGGTAGGAAGAATATTTTAGTTTTTCAAGAATTATCACTCAATTAGGTAGATCCAGCAAAACAATGTGTTCATATATATATATATATATATATATATACTAATACATATGTCCATCTACGGGGTATCCGTCTATTTGAAACCATACTTGTGGGGTCGATATTTCGTAAGGGGCATATATCAAGCCTCGCAATTCTAGCACCTTTTAAATGATGTAGGGGGGTGTAGGGTACCCTTCTAAAATAGTGTGCATAAGGCGGTTTTAATAGTGAATGGTGTATGCCCCATTAATGTGTATAATTTTTATGGGGTACTACATTTCTTGTCATATTGAAGTCACCTATTTAGAAATTAAATATATATTTGATGTATTTTAGTAAGTACCCCTTAGGTCTATGTTTTGATAATGTTCATTTTTTGCGTACATAGTGGCATATATCGAAACTGACTATGTGAAATAATGCCACACAAGTCGGTCTTATATATGGGCCTCGTAGGTGGTCGTATGTCTAAATATATATATATATATATATATATATATATATATATGACGCGCGTCATGACAAAACCTGCATTAATGACATTGACGATGTCATCGGGAAAACCCACTTTAAAATTACGTCATATTTTTCTCGTCACACATGTTTACGGGCGGACACTTTTAACTCGGCATAGATCTGAATTTCTACCTTCATACCATGTTATTTTTTAACATTTTCAGTTATAACATTTTTTTTCATGTAAGAAATAAAATTTTGGATCTTTTATTTCAATCCATGCTCAGTCAATGCATATATGAAGTAAGAGGATAATAAACTCAAAGTTTTTGCTCCAAATACGTATCTTAATCGCAAGAGAAAGTTTTTCAAAATAAAACGGGCGAGCGACATATAAACCGAACATTTGAGTCAGCGGGAATAGGAATCAAAATCCTTCTTAAATCAACACAATGCACCTTAAATCATTTAGCAAATCAATTAAGTAAAAACATATCGTTAATTGTGCAAACTTTGATTTAAAAATAACCATCGCTCACTTCAAAAACTAAAGTTCTCCTCCCAGTTGTGGTGAATGTACAGCACAACAAAGCAGACACTCTTATAACATCATCATGACGTAAATAAGCCAATGATGAATATAGGACTGTTCAAAAGTTTAGAGCCATCAGTGATTAAAACAAGATCTATTCAGCTAATGTAGATATATAATTTAATTGTGTTTCTTAATGTTTTCTTTTTGCTTTTACATGCTTTTAAATTGAGAGTCTACGCCTACGTAGCTTCAATGAACTCTAGATCTATATAATCTACGCAGAGTCAAGATTTATGACAACATTAATTTATGTTTAGACTTTCAATCACAAATGATAAGGAAAAATCTTTTGACACCTGTTGCTTTTTTTCTAAATTCTGATTTCCACAACACTCCTCCCAATCTTATTCAACAAAAAAATGATGAAACAATTAAAGCATAACTACCTTCAAATCTAACAATAAGGCATCGAATTTACTTAAAAATGTGTTAATTATGCAGGATTCAATGCTCTAGTTTGTATAACGATATTGTTCGAACCATATTGATGTCGTGTCATACATTTTCACGACTTACGCTAGATCTTAAAGTCACACGAAACACATTTAAATGTACGTTTGTAAACAAAAAAAGTTACTTGTTAATACTTTGCGTTTTGATTTAGCTAACAATGCCCAAAGAAGCGACACATCAGAAGTTTGAACCCGTTTTATTGCGCTTCAATAGTTTAAAGTAATATATAAATCCCCCGAATGACTGAGAATTTGGTAAACAATGTGAAAAATGGTCCAATTTTAAGCATTTATATCCATTATTTGACATGGAAATCCTTGTGTATACATTTTTGCCACCACTGAATGTATCTGAATAATCAAATTACAAGAAAATTACAAGTTTAAAGCTTAGGAATTTTAACCGTCCAGTGAATCCGATTGCGAGGAGTATATAGTATATATAAAGATCATATATTCATAACATCATCTTTTTTCTGAGCTTGATCAAGCAATTCTCGTTATTACTTTTCCCATAAAGTACTGGTACTAGTATAAATATTTCTGATTTTCTGGCAATGTGTCAGACTCAGTACGAGAAAGTTGGGAGGCAGACGAGACAATGGTGTGCCCGCTTAAGGACCCGACTTTTCGGTTTGTTAGCGTCAGCGTAACGTTATATTAACGTCGTTGTTATGAAGGTAATTTTTCTTTGAACGCGACATTGTGAAAAACCGAGAACATACACTTTCCTTTTTTATTTCATTAAAATTACACAAAAAGTGTATATATTTAAAAAATCGCGATAAGAATTTGACCATTGTTCTGCGTTAATATGAAAATAAACATTATAACTCGGCAATTGGTGAAATCATTTAGACATGAAAACCCTAATTTCAGTGATGAAATGTACTATCTTTACAACTGACGTGATATTTAGATAATCGGAACAAATTGATTGTATGCATCAACATTTCAGAAACATTTTGGTATAAAAGTCATTAGCCTCGGACATTCAAAACCTTAAATATGTGGATTTATGTTCTTGATGCCTGTTTTTAGTGCGAACCATTGTGACGTCAATGACGTCGTGAAAAACGACAACTTCGCTAAGGTTACCAGAAAAACAAACAAGAAGCATAAAGGTATCTGCCTGCCAACTTTTATCATAATCGATGAACATAATATTTTTTTCGTTTTTTTCTCCGAGTAAGGTACCAACCCACCTTAAATCATTTGACTTAGGTTTTACGGCGTAACAACACAAAAAGGTCATATCGCGCCGTTGACAAACAGGGATCAATAAACAAGTGACATGGTTTCCATGCCACCAACGAATGAATTAAGATGAAGAGCGTCTTATTTGGTAGGCTGACGTCATAAAATATCTGTCGTACACACGCCTAGCTAGAATATTTTGGGTGCAGAGATTGGCTGATTGAAGATTGGTTGATGTATACAACATAAATATAATGTGTACATTTATTAAAGTGTGACATTTTCTTGTGTAGAATTCCCATAATACACATATTAAGGAAAAAGCTTTTTCTTACTTTTTATCACCAGTACTACAGTCTTAATTACTAGCAACTAAGCAATTACGAATTTGTGTGTGGACGAATTTTTAGGGGACGGATCTATACCTCCATCGTTTAAATTGGATTTATTCACGTACAGTTTAAAATTTAAATACGAATTCTATCATTAATCTCAAATAATTGTGAGAATTATCATCTTTTTAGTTTATATAATAAACGTTATGACAAATTTTGAATAAGGAAGCATTTACATAATAAAATGAGCATCCTATCTTAATCAATTATAACGACGTCGACGAAAACTGCTCACGAAATGTGTGGACATGACCCGATATCGCCCAATTTTCTATATGAAAATGCAAAAACATAAAAATCGAAAATTTTGTCATTAATGCAGGTTTTTCCATGACGCGACACATATATGAATTATATTTATCTAATATTCTATGATTTCAGTATGTTCCTAAAGCAGAATTATCAGCGTAAAGAAACTACCGGAAAGTAATACAATGAACTGTTGTGACCAATAAATAAACCACCACATATTTAAAAAAATTTTTTTTTGAGTCAGCGGCATTTTTTCTAATCGGTCGGTAAAGGGCAAACAAACTAAACTCTAATTTAGGCCTTACCGTAAAGTGTCTTTTGTTTAGACTGTGCAAGTCACCTTTGATTCAGATAAAAAAACTGCAACATATAATCATTCAAGCTTATCACCATCATGAAGGCCAACACAGTTTTGATCGAGTAATTTGAGTAAAAAAACCCATTATATATGCACACAAGTACGTATAAGGTACAATTATATTGGTAATTCTTTTCCAAGTTTCTTCATTATAAATGATTATATTTCATAGGTTTATACATGCACACATATAGCTATGACTTTGCTCCTTCAATTGAAACCAACATCTTTTGCATATGCTGAGTAATAAATTCATTCATTCAGTCAACACAGATTTTATCTACACAAAACTTAAGTTGTAGGATCAGCCATAAACTGTCACAGTAAGTTTTTTAACAACATTTTGTAAAAGCTACAAGTTCACAGATTTGATTAAGATTTTTCTATACATGTATTTTCAAAATACCATTCAGTGTCTGTAATTGTGTGAAAACAAAGATTTTTCTATACATGTATTTTCAAAATACCATTCAGTGTCTGTAATTGTGTGAAAACAATCTCCGTAAACAGAGATCCTGTAGAGCGTTGTCGTACTGGATCTCTACTTAGTCAATGCAAGGTCACGTCGAGATGAACTTTATGTCGACCAATCAATGCGTAGCTTTCATCTAGACAAAAACAATATTAATCACATTTTGATTTCGAAATTTCTATTTTTAGACCTATGTTTGCATGCTAATTTAACTGCGGTATAATTCACAGTCTGCGATTGGGTGGCTGATTTCAAATTGCGTGACGTAAATGATGTAAACAAGTTACGTATCATAACAATTTCGTCATGAATATTATGATGAGAAAAGGTCACCTGAACGTGACCTTCGTTTGGAAAAGGCCAGATCTAAATTAGCGAGTATGCGAGCGGTAAAATTTTAGATCGGGTTTTAATCAGATTGGTGTGAAAACAAAAGTTCTTATATTTTAAGACAAACTAACCTATAGAAACCCAAGAAATATACAATAAAAGTCATAAAAATACACTAAAATTGTCTATACTGTGACATACGGGGTAGATTTATACTACTACTTGAAACACCATCATTTGTAGTTGTAAGTCCATATGCAATAAAATAGTCATTATCAAAACACTAATTTCCTGTATCAAAAAATGTTTCCATACAATTTAGGTAGTTTCAGAAAAAAGTTGATATTTAAGTTGAAATCTGTGAATGAGTACCTTTAAACTTCTATATACTTAAAACCTTAGGCAGGTGGCATGCTGTTTCCAAGATAAAAACAGTATATATACATAATGTATTATATTACTCAGAAAATGGTAGTCTTTAACCCAATTTCAATTAGTGTAGTTTCTCCATTACAAACTGTATTAGTTTGTAAAGGTTTAACCACACAATTATAGTTAAGACTGGCCTCTATTGAATGACATCAACTTCTTTTGCATACACCATATAATATTATATAAATAACACATGGCAGAGAGGTTGACAGTACAGATTATCAACCCGAGGAAAATAATATCAATCGAGGCGCTAGCCGAGGTTGATATTATTTTTCAAGGGTTGATAATCTGTACTGTCACCCTCTCTGCCATGTGTTATTTGTTTTATTATACCGAACAAAACTGTAACATGTAAATATTTATTGAACAACAAATAACAACACAGTAAAAAAACAATCAGTACAATAAAAAAAACTGAATTATATCACTAATATACCCTGCCGCGACCGGGATTCGAACCCGCGATCTACGGATTAGAAGTCAGACATGCTAACCACTACGCCACGGTCGCGGCTATTTACGGCTACTAATCGTTAATAAGTGGTCTCCCTTAGATAGCGGGTAATATTACCATGTAATCGAACAAAATATCACCCACTCCGGTATAGGGCTTTAGCATAGGGAAATTCCAGTGAGGTATAATAAAGTATATTATATACATTGTATTATAATACAGTACCCACCAAAAGTTCTGAAACATTTTCACTTTGTAGGCAAACTGAATAGCTTGTATCTAAAATTTGATAGCTGTTTATTTTCAAATGCCTTTTTCAGCGCGATATGACCTTTTTGTGTTGGTGCGCCGTAAACCCAAACAAACAAACAATCAAATGCCTTTTAGTTCTGCTTCATTTTTTTGTTATCATTATACTTATATCTGTAACTACAAAAATAGTATAAACACTAAGTTATGGAAAATACATGTTATTACAATATACACAGTTTTGGAGGCTTTAGGATTGTCAGATGCTTAATATGATAAATGTGCTGCATTAATAAATTACATTGATAACATTTCTTTTCATTTTATCACAAACCATACTTAAAAAAAATTATTTCATAAAAAAACCATCAAAATCAAGAATTGCATTAATTTTCTTTTATCTCAAAATTTTTGGTGGGTACCAGGGATTCTATATAACAGGGATTTGTAACGAAGTGCTTCTTGAATTTTCTCGGTCATCACTGTCTATAACTGGCTGAAGCAGGCTGTACAAACTAATACAGAGTTAAAAAAATTTATTTATGTTTTTGTACATGTCTTCCATGCAACTTCCGAATGTTTCTGAAGTTTTGACAAAAAAATTGTAGCAATTATGACCAAAAATATGACTTTAGGTGATGTAAAATGGGGCTAAAAATGGCAGATGGGCGGGAAAATGCATTATTTTGTGAAACAGTCTGTGAGAGTAATTTACCTCAAAATCATCTAGAAACACATTTTTCCTAACATTTATGTCAATTTGAATGGTACTGGTACAAAATTTCATGTGAATATCTTTACTTAAACTTGTTATGCTTGTTTTCCGTATGGGCCCAAATAATTGCGACATCAGTGAAATTTGATGAAAATCTATTACATTTACTTATTATTACAAATCCCTGTTATATAAAATCCCTGGTGGGTACTGAATTTTTAGACCAATTATAAACAACAAAATCAAAGAAGATTTTGTTTATTCAACATACACAGTTGACGACAAACTTTGTACAATAATACTTCTGTTTGATGAAGCTCTCAGTATTCATAAAATAATTTGTTTTAACAGTGTGACTTAGCAAAATCTGAATTTATAGAGGAGCATGAAATCAACCTTCAAATTATTTCTTAGAGTATGCAAAAGATATTGTGGTCAATCAAATTTATAATGGAGAAACAGGCAACTAATTAAACTGGGGTAAAAAATCCAACTATTTTTTTAAGTAATATACTCTGTAAGTATAGGTCGTTTGCGTTAAAGCTGGACCCCTACAATCATGAAATATCTCAATAACTATCGGATGGAATTAACTCAAATTTTGTATGTGATCATAACTAGCATTTTTCTTCTCAAATCCAAAAATTCAGAATTTTTCTTTTATTACATAACATACTTTCCATAGACATGCAATGCAAATTTTGAAGCCAAAAAGAGACTTTTGTTAAATAGGTATGTGCCATAATCAGAACAGCCACATAACAGTAGATACAAAATAATAGCTAAATATGAGGCCCGGTTAGAAATTTTATTTGATAACAAAGTATAACAGTATATACAAACTCAAATATCATCATCACTGTCGTCTGTATCGTCAAAATCTATACATATTCTACACGTACGATTTTAAAGACGGGCCTCTGCTTTACAATTCTAGACCCTCGAGTGTTTATTTAAGCAACAAATTTACAGTAAATGCACGGAACTTTGTATAAATACACTGGAAGTATGACAATGTTATAATCAGAACAGCTTATTTTACCTCCTGCCGGATTTTTGATAAAAAAATCCAAATATTTTGCTTTATACCTTATGGAAAACTTTTTTATTTATCTATTAAAAATTCTGAAAATTTAAATCCTAGAAGGAAAAATTGAAATAAGATTGTTATAAATTTTTTAGCAAAATCGCTGTTATACTCAAAAGATATTTACGGCAAATAGGGGTCCAGCATTAACGCAAACAACCTATACAGTTGAATAACTATTCTTTGAAATTCATGAACAATTCAAAATAGATCTGCTGTACTGACATTTTCTGCTATATACAATGTATTTAATTTTAAAATCACTTGATTTTACAAAATCACAATTTTTCTTAATCTTAAGATTTTAATGTTTTTTATAAGTCTAACACCACTTTGAAAAATTGTAATTCAACTGTATACTATGCTGTCTGCTTATAATAATTCAATTATTTGTCTGGCAAGAAAAATCTGTGAAAAACAATTTTTTCATCATAATTTGTTGTTGTAGATCACATGACAACAGACACTGAGCTAGGATACATTTGACTATATTGTACCTTGTCATGGTCAAAACACCATGAAAGCAAGCATTGATAAATACAGTATCCTAACTAATGTACCACAGACTCTTTATAATTGTGTACATACATGTTCAGACAAATTTTATCATCTTTACAAGGTCTATAGTCTAGAGCTGCACTGATTCACTGCAAAGTCAATTCCATGCAATTCAATTTTGTTTCTTTTGATTCAATTTATTGAATAGTAAAGTACATTTCAAATGCACATCAATACATTTATTGAGCAGTTAAAACTAACTGATATAGAAAGAATAAAAGTGTTATTTAAATTTTCAACATTTATTTCAAAGCAAAAACATTTCAAACTGATTTATGCATCAAAAGCTCATCATTGTAACTAGAAGTATTAAAATATTAATTTTTATAGACAAGTTTAAAGGCTGGTATTGAATCAAAAATCCCTGTGGCTGAATCGAAATGGAATTGGTGCTCTCTCAATCAATTTTCAATGTATTGAATCAAATCGCTGCAGCCCTACTACAGTCATGTGATCTAAAACAGTTAATTATAAAGCAAATAAGCACATGGTTTACGCCAATATCTCTCACTACTCAAATAATTGAATGACATGATGTAGTGCATAAAGTAACTACTACCTTTCTTCCCCTAAAATGTTCAATTGGCCCTTCAATATTGATTGTTAATTTCAATTCCTTTGCATGAAATTGAATCTAAAGGTAATCTAGGTGATATGCAAAATATATTTGTTCAGAGGATTCAAATAAACAATAACAATTCATGGGTAAACATGAACATTTTCAGACATTAATATATAGAAATGTATAAGTTATTTTAGGCACAATTTGATCATTCCTATGTTTGGCTACTGCAAGACTTTGACAAAAAATAACAGTTGTATACATTCCGAAGATTATGTGACTCATATACAGTACCAAACAAATATTAGGAGACATTTTCTCTTTGTAAGCCAACTACATAGGTTTTATAGTCCAACAATATTAACCCGAGCATGAACTGCCTTATTATAATAATTACACACTTCACTGACATTAAATCGTGAGTTTCCGTATGCGTGTATACGATTATACACGTGTTTGTAACTGCTAATCAGACTATAAATCATTTTTGTAAACATTGCGTGATTGTAACTTTTATTTTTTTACTCATTTTCTATGGAGAATCATATAAGTCCGCAATATTGTGGCATGGTTTCAAAGTATTTATTCTTTTGAAAACAAAATTACAAATTATTACAAGCATTTTGCCGAAAGCTTCCGAAAAAGTGCGATTTCCGAACAAAGACAAAAATGGACAATAAATACTTAGTTTAATATATTCTTGCATAAAGGTCAAGCTCAGGTTAATTCTGTCGGACTATATAAATAATTTGATTACCAATTATTTTGAAATGCTTTTTAGTTTTTCTTATTTTCTTTTTATGGGACTATTTGTAATTGAGACTACCAAATTAGCATAAAATCTACATTATTGAAAAGAATTACATTGAATTTGGTTTTGGTGGTTTTGGAATATCAGATGCTGAATATAATCAATGTTATGCATTGAAGAAATTTGTTTTCATTTGATCAATACCCATATTAGATATATCAAACACAATGAAAATCGGTAGGAAAGCAATCAATGAAATACTTTTTTTTAGTAAAGTTCCTTTGTCTCCAAACTTTTGGTGGGTACTGTACAATCTGATGTTTTAACTTGGCATGTTAATCTAACAAAAGAAGAGTCTAAGGGACAAAAGTAGGGTATGAGTAAAATATGGAAAAAAAATGAATATGTTCAAAATTGTCTATAGTCGTAGATTAAAAAACCAGTGTTCATAAGTTTTTTTATACATATTGTACGATTTTATAGAAAATGTCCATTGTATAATTACACGGTTATCGCACACTGTATATATTAATTTCCGCGCTCTATTTTTAGAATTTTGTGGTAAAAATACAATGGGCAAGTTAATTTAGTGTCAATATCATATATGACTGAATAGTCGTGTGGTTATTTAAAGTGGAATGCTACAAAACTTCTACTTTTGAAATGCCGGGTGCTAGTTTAAATCAAAAATGCCTTTTTAATTTTTTTTCTTCGCATTGTTAGCATGTTTTTATTTTCTGAAAAGTTTGTTTTATTTTTTTCAGTATCTTTTGGAAATAGCAATACAATACTATAAAACTATTGATTTAAAAAATAATTCAGTTTCACGGGCAGTGTCAGTTCCGCTACTTTCATCGTCACTTGAAGGGGAGTCGACAAAATTTATTATATATTAAAATAAATTTTAAAACTTATTTGTGTTTTGCGCAATCCGACAAAGATAAAAGCGAGAAAAAATGTAAAAAGACGTTTCTATCGGGATTTGAACCTACGACAAAAAGATTTGCACCCTGACTGTTTTACCACTGGGCCACACAAACTAAGATACTAATTACAAATCAAATAAAATACATCTGTGTTATGAGCTCTACGTGAACTACCGACGATATCCGAACATTAAATATACCGTGTTATGTTACGTTTTAATTTATGCAATCGGACAGTTCAATATAATCGTACAATAGCAATGAATAGTACAAGTCAATAAAATTTGTTTTTATAAGAATTAAATACTTTAAAACTGTACCATAATATTTTGGACTTAGGTGTTTCACCCATAAAGGACAATTCCAAAATTAAAAGTACACAGGCCTCCTAGCAGGCCAAAACAAAAATAAAGGTTTTTATAAAGGCTCCAATGTATGAAAATAAAGGCCTTTTAGTGTAAAATATGAAAAAATAAAGAGTAAATAAAGGCTATTTTCGTCAAAGTTCTCATTTCTTTATTAAACCCACAGTCATACCAAAGTCATTTTTTGATGTTATATACTGTTTGAATTATGCAATATAATACATACCTTATTTAATGTGTATACCTATTTTCTCTGCATATTTATATCATACATAGCTCCTATTTTACAGTGAAGGGAAAATGCAGAACAAAATCCATTACTTGCTTTAAGCTAGCACAGCAACCAGTCACAGCAAATATAAAGGTTTTGAGTGAGAATTACAGGCTATTTTGGCGTTTTAAAGGTTTTCTGGGGAGATGTAAAGGTTTTAAAGGTTTGCTATGAAATTAAAGGTTTTTAAAGGTTTTAAAGGTTTCACTAGGAGGTCTGAGTACAGTAACACACCATGTTTACAAAATTGATATACACCAAGTATAAATCACAGTCATGGTAGACAGAATGTAAACAAACATTTGCTTTTTTGCAAACTCTTGCTAAAATCAAAATAAAGGAGAGATTCAAATACATTGTAGTGCAAAAATAGCTATCATACATTTCTTTGTCCAGAAATGCCTACATAAGCTTGTGAGTTGTAATAATTAGAGTAAAGAAATGGTATTTTTGTCTAAGTTTCATTCTTATACACATTCAAAGACTTTACCACTATTACCCCTGGTCATCGGGCTACTGGTATCTATCTATCAGTCTCCCTGGGGAGTCTTTTACTCCGCTTAGTGCAGCTGACAAATTGGCGCAAGTGAATTATACCTCCCAGGCAATTACATTTAGGTAGAATGAAGCAATCGTAGGTAAATGTCTTGCTCAAGGAAATTAGCAATGCCCCTAGAGGGGTTTGAACCCAGGACCTCTCAATCCCTAAGCCCAAATCCTACCACAGGAAAACTGCTCCTTATAATTGTTAAGACTGAATCATCTGCTCAAATATTTTTGCACATGACCTACTTAAAAGCTTGATTAAGTTTTTGCGTGGAGGATTTGAAGCAAACAATAAAAACTCACAGGATCAATTGGTATTTTAAGGATAAAGAAAGATAGTGGTTAATTTACATATTCACACTATCCTAGTGTACGTAGTTCCGACGCACCTAAGAAATTATGGCTGTATACAATGATAAAACAAGGCTTCAACTAATAAATAACCCCAACTATAAATATTTTATTAATTTGTCAATCTTTAACAATTTTTAAAAATAGCTGAAAGCTATGTAGAAATCAAGAAGTTAAAATGTCAAGTGGAGATTTCCAATATGGCTGACGTGAGAGTACAGAGAAACGACACATTTAATTAGTTTCTGTTTTTAACCTTAAAACAAAAGTACACTGCCTGTCATGTGACATTCTTAAAATAGCAAGGAATAAGGGACGCCAGTCTCCAGTCTGATAGCCATTTTTTTTTTGTGAAGACAAAATTTTCAAAAAATATATGTAGCGTGTAATAAGAAAAAAACACAGGGAATTGTCAAGTTACCTCCCTTTGATTTTTCAAACATACCTTTTATATACTTATATACAAGGGGTACAACTGCATTTATTTGACCACTTCATCTAGATTTATTATTTTGTGACTCACAAAAAATACTGATATCCTGGCAGCACTTTTCATAGCGCAGACTATTAATACGATTAAATTATCAAAAACATAAAAAACAGCACAAAAATCTCAACTTGGACAAGTTTCTGCACAGATGAAATCGACAAATCTCGAGGAAAATCGTTTCATTTTCATATTTCAAAATAATCTATTTACCCCAATCAAAGAAAATATTTCAGAAAAACAATATTATTGAATAAACATGTAATAAATATAACTCTCCACCTTGACAGAAACACTTGGGAGCCATAAAAAGCGAAGTTAAAAAACTCTATTCGATAATCAGATGTTGCAGCCGGTATCCTTAATTTATTCAAGAAACTTGTAAGAAACTTTTTGATTGGTTAATTTTGCAAACGAAAATCGCCAAGACTTCAGAGTAATTCACTGTATCAAATTTGGAATATTTCAACTTTTTCGCAGTATTTTGGTAGTCTCGTTTGAAAAAAGGAAAAACCTGTACCGTTCATTGAATCAGAAATCGTTTAACTAATTAGATTATTATGTTTGTGACCTATTAGTTAAAATGGTTATGAGAAGATTTTTTTAAGGTTAAATCAAATAAAAAGTGTACAGATATTCGTTTTGTTTCACGACAGGTGATAATTGGCACAATTTTTTGTTTTTGTATAACTAGTTAAATCGAAAAACACAATTTAACACGGAGAAAATCATGCTGAAATCGTCATAACATTGAAATTTTAGCTATTTTCATTCTGTTCAACTGTGCACAAACTTGTCCGAGTTGAGATTTTTGTGCCGTTTTTTGATGTTTTTGATAATCTAATCGTATTTATGGTCTAAGCTTTGAATCATTTAACATTCATAGCTCGTGTGGAAAAGTGCTACCAGGGTATCAGGATTTTTTGTGAATCACAAAATAATAAATCTAGATGAAGTGGTCAAGTAAATGCAGTTGTACCCCTTGTATATAAGTATATAAAAGGTATGTTTGAAAAATCAAAGGGATGTAACTTGACAATTCCCTGTGGAAAAAACATCATTTTCCAGTGTTTCAGGGGAAAAAAGTATGAAAAGAGTCCCTCAAAATCCCCGACTCTCCACATTTTGGCAGTCAAAAATCACTGTAAAGTTTACTATCAGAAATGCCCGGGAATGACGTCACACAGAAACCTAAAATCGAAATCAATGTCAAAACAAAAAAGGCGTCGTAATTAAGATGCGTTGAAATTAAGTACTGGAGGATTTTCATGTCATTCAATTATATAAATAGAACATATCAGTTTAGTGCTTGAAAAAACTTAATTCAAGCCATGACTGAGATAGACCTAATTCAGAGCTCAAATTGGTTGGTTTTCCGTCCTGGCGCAGGTGGTACAAACTAAGTTTATTACACATTATTGCTGAAAAGCACGAATATGGCTTAAATCCTATTGTACTTTGTACACATATTTTCTATGTGACATTGAAAGTATGTTTGTACCACATGGAAACACCCAAGTATTTCAGTTCCAGATTAGTCTACTTAGAGACTTAAATAAATATATATGTCCACATACCATGATATATCTGTGTTACAGTACTGTCAACAAGACATTCACTATCATCATATCATATGTTTTATAATATCTTCACCAACAACCATTAAAATCATTATACTAGAACACCATCCTGAAAGAGCAAATAAACATAATAGTAAATGACATGATGCTTAACTGTCTCCTTAAACAGATAATATTATTACCTGATTCCTTATAGATGTATATAAGTGTAATTCAATATTTTTAAACTGTTTTCTGAGTGAACTGTTGACCGGTCAATAGTTTTGGCTGTTTCCCACGCGTGCTCTGACGTCACGTAATGACGTCACATATTGACGTCACGAACTGTTACTGTACTTATATAAAGGGAAGTAACTGCAATGGGATTTTAGACTTTGCCAGACGCTTTAAACATGTCAAGTACTGTTAAAATAGTAGTTGATCAGGTAATAAAACAGTTATTTTATGTGTGATTTAGGAACAGTCAAACGGTTGTCCCTCGATGTCAGGAATAGTGCTTTAAACTGTTTCCCTCGGCCTACCGCCTCGGGAAACAGTTCAAAACACTATTCCCTCCACCTCGGGCCAACAGTTTGACTGTTCCCAAGTCACATATGAAATAACTGTATATTATTACCAGATTCCTTATATAAGTGTAATTCAATATTTTTAAACTGTTTTCTGAGTGAACTGTTTGGTCAATAGTTTTGACAGTTTCCCGCGCGTGCTCTGACGCTGCGCAATGTTATTAGAACTGTTACTGTACTGATATAAGGGGAAGTAACTGCTACAGGATTTTAGGATTTACCAGATGCTTTCGAATGCACCAACTTCACCAAGCTTCCATGGATCTTGATTAAGCAGACGTAAACATGTCAAGTACTGTTAAAATAGAAATTGATCAGGTAATAAAATAGTTATTTCATGTGTGGTATTTGGGAACAGTCAAACTGTAGTCCCTCGGTGTCAAGAATAGTGTTTTAAACTGTTTCCCTCGGTCTACAGCCTCGGGAAACAGTTCAAAACACTTTTCCCTCCACACGGGCCAACAGTTTGACTGTTCACTTCCCCCAAATCACATATGAAATAACTGTATATTATCTAACAGACCCCTATCATAGGATCTCCAAACAGTACACATGGGGTCACAATCAAATGACCTTTGTGTTGACCAATCAATGAATACTATAATATAGCAAGGGCCAACTAATCTGGACCTGAACTGTGAGCTTGTCAGATTTACAATGTACTAGATGGGAGCCCCTGCAAGCACGGGCTTTAGCAAACTCCACACAGTGCTTAAGTCACACTTTGCTACTTAATTATTGATTTGGTAAAGGGAGATAACCGCTGCGGGGAGTTTGGTTTGACATGTCTATTTTTAGTATTATCTATTTTTAGACACAAAAAACCCATTTTTTTGTTGATTTTTGGCAGTTTTTGCAAATATCAAGAGGCTTTGTCAAAAAAGAATTGTCAACTTGATATGCCGGTATATATGTGCTCCAGCGACAAACAAAAGATTTATTCAAAGCTGCGCAGTTTCTTCCACAAAACAGGAAACTCGCAAATTTAATAGTATAGATATGTACACTTATGTTTAAACTGACAGAAAAAATTGGTCTTGATTTCAAGATTCAACATTTCTCTTACATACTGCTAAGTGACAATTTTGTATTCTAATACTGCTTTCATAAAATTAGTATTAATTTTCCATTCTCCCTTCTACCAATGACTTTTTAATGTAGGGCAGATGTCAGTCACTGACAAAAGTATGCGGATAAACCCAGTTGGTTTTTAACTTTGGATTAGTAATTGCGTAAAAGTTAAGTTTTTGAACAGATTTTTTTTCTTTTTTTTTGAAAAAAGAGGGGGGGGGCGAATATTAGAGCAAGACGTTTAATAGGAACAATACGGTAAGTAATTCTCTTGTGCAATACAGCACAATGTAAGCCATCATTCCTTGTCTAGAAGCTTCTCCACGTAGGCTGCCTTTCCAACAGTGACTGTCAGTGTCATGTGCCTGGTCTTTCTTCATCAAATACTCATGTTCTACCTTCCCTGAACCTCTGATGCCATTTTTAGACAAATGTTTTTCCACATGTTGGAAATGTATCAACAGTTTTAATTTATTTAAGCATATCTGCAGGTGACAAATTGAGTCAAACACAACAATTTATAACTGCGCCCAACTCAAAATCACCTGTTGACATCATTCGTTGTTTCGAATCCATGACTCTAAAATCTCTACTATGCAATAACCATTTATTACAGTTTCATGAAACTTTCAGGAAATGAGGTAGAGACGTCATGCTAGTGTAATTAATGTTGTCGAATAATTCGTACCAAATATGAGTGCATAATACCATGTTTAATGTTTACAAAATAGGTGAAAAAATAGCGTGATTCGAGTGACCAAACAGTGGTTGCTATGGATACCATTTATTCTTTCTACATATTGACAAATTGTTCACCAATATGATTTTGAAAACGCTAATAAATTGTTTTACACATATTTGAGTTTTAAAGCGATTTGACAAAATGATAACTATTTTAGAAGGGAATAGGGATGCGCGATAATATCGGTATACCGGTATATTGCAATACGTCTAAAACACAATACGTACCGGTACGGTCCCGCAATATATCGCGATATTTTTATCTTTAAGTTAATCAAATAGACTAGAATTGCATACTCGAACCTGTTTTGCATTATTTGTGGCCGAATTTGACCGGAATCTATTTCATTTTTGGTTTTCCTTTAATCTATTTTTAGTGTAAAGATCTTGAATAAAGTATTGACTTATCACATATCTACCTGTGACGACTTTAACATTAAGTAGAGGTGTTGGAACTGATGAATATTTTTATTATTTGACAATGGGTTAGATACGAAAAGAATAAATGCTTTAGTAAAATTTATTTGGCATCATTAATATTTTATTTTAATCTTAACCTTTTCCTATTTTGTGCGCGTCCGCATTTTTACTCTTATCCTTTAAATTGTTGACCGCATTTTCCCTCTATATCTATATCGCCTGCCTAACATGTCTGCCTTTTGGACTTATCAGTGATGCCCATCTATATAAACATGTATTAGAGCTTAACTTTATTATATGACAATAAATGAAAATAGTGGCACTTAACTAATGCCAGCTATTAGAAACTATGAAATTCTCCTGCAATGTCTTTAACACACCCTTAGAAATGTTTAAATTGTTTCAATAAATTGTATAAGAAATATATGACAGAACAGGAAATTTCATTTCCTACATCTTCTGTCCTTATTGTATTATAAATAAATAGCTACAAATCATTCTAACCCCTAAGAAACTAAGTAGGTATCAAGTTTGTTGCAAAACGTGCACACTTCCCAGTATACATCCATGCATACAGTATACCACAGTGTGTGCTTTACCTATTATTTGGCAGTAGGCAATGGGTTAATGCTTAATATGTAATTCACAATTGGCATGATGACTCTATCAGTCAGTATCACTTTTTATTACGTTGTTCTACCTATAGCCATTTAAGAAAAATATATTTTAAAGAAATATCATGGCCATCTTTAATAAGATTTAATAAATTATATAAATATACTTTCGTCATCCAATAAAAAGGTTATATTCAATATTTCTAATTTTTTAACTCAAGCATTAAAGCTTAGAAGTGAAAAACTTTCATAACGTTGCTGCTTTGTTCTATTTTAATCTTTACA
Organism: Mactra quadrangularis; assembly: GCA_025267735.1. NCBI lineage: Eukaryota > Metazoa > Mollusca > Bivalvia > Venerida > Mactridae > Mactra > Mactra quadrangularis. The sequence goes on from CM046303.1 coordinate 22,277,695, forward strand.
ATTACTGTTATATATCGCAATACGTATTGCAATACGCTGTTTGATATCGCAATATATCGCAATACGAAATTTTCGGCGATACCCATCCCTAGAAGGGAATTCCACGAATTTATCAATCACCCCTCGTATGTGTTCTTACGTGTTCTGTTAGTGAACGGCAGGCTTAGAGTTCTACAGGGACTGTATAATTCCATAAAATAAAATTTAGCCATTCAGCAACTGCAACTTAGCATAAACATTATCCTGGTAAAATCTCTACAACTCATACATATACTGACTCAAAAAAACAACAGGACACATATATTAATGCAACTTTTGGTGTTTACCATGTCAAACCCCCACACGTTTGGATTCAAAATTTAGCTGAAACATCGTATCTTTCCCAAATGATGTTTTCGGCACGTTTTTATAACACTAGATTGTGTCACAATATGTCAAATGTCACATTTCAAAAATAAGCAGTTTGCAACATAGTCAGTATTGTCCTTGGGGGCGTTTCTAACTTGTTCTGATTTAATTAGACTGAAAAATTGCATTAAATTTACTATCTAGTATTCCTTCTCTGCTACACTGCAATGCAAGCATTCTGCTAAACATGGAGCGCACATAACGTCATACGAGATCATCAAGAAGACAGATGAGAGGCGGCGCAAATAAGGGATTTACCGTGTGCCCTCATTCTACATCCCAATTCATCCAAAAGATGTACTCAACATGAACCTTGGTTCTTCACTGAATGCCACTCGCCCCCATTGGACATGGCTCCAACAATGACATGACGTCTAGCAAAACGTAGGCATAAGCGCCTAAGTTGCCTTTCAAGAATGAGCCATACGTAACACCGCCTTGAATGTATTGGCAGGCAATTGATTCGTATGTGATTTAGAACAATCTGCAAACTGGTGCCATACTCCCAAGCAATTGAAGCAGCTGTTTTTAAGCGACATCGAAGGTGCATCAACGTGATGACATGATTAGTTCTAGCATCCATAACCCTATGACGTCCTGACCAAGAACGGTCGGAAATACTGCCAGTTTGATAGAAACGAGTACGTAGACTAAGAATAGTTTTCCTACTTCAATTCATCACGCGCTCGACGTCATTTGACAATACGCCCTGATGACAGAAGATTCAGACTTCTAATTTGCTGGTTTTCGGAAAGACGAGACAAGTTCATGCTGCAAGTTTCTTTGAACCAAATGAACCTTAATTTTTTAAAGCTTGTTTTCTGAGAATGCATTGTACAGAAACCAAACGAGAATCATGATAAATTGAACAATACAAGATTGATCTAAATTCAAACAACACAATGAGAGACCTAAAAAAGTATGAATTTCTTCTCTTAAAGTAACAAGATACCATCACATATAATATAAAAATGCAAACAAATAAAACAAGTAAATCTGTGAGCTAATGCTCACTAGTGATACCCCCGCAAAAATCTAAAAATATGCGACAAACAGGAAGTAGATGAGCAAAGAGCATGAAATCGCTTTACACCACATGGGACTATGGGATGAAGCAATATGCAAAGTATTAGGCTGCTGCATATTATAGTTGCTGAGAAAACTGCTATGGAAATTTTGTAACAGACGAACGGACGCACGCACGGACAAGGGTAAAACAGTATACCCCCCTCTTCTTCGAAGCGGGGGTATAATAAATGTGTACCTAATGGTCTGTAGTTGGTTTTATTACTCAGATTAAACATCATGAAAGATGATAGCGTGTAACCATCTTTACTGTCAAAAAAAATTGACTAACTAAATGATATCTTAAAAATTGTAATTTAGAACAAATGGCAGTGTATGTAATACAGCCAAAATGTTACTTAAACTTTACAAGACAAGGTTATGCTTTGGAAGAGATGTTTATCTTTGAATCTTCACACTCAAAAGCACTTTACTTTAGGTGGCCTCAATAGACCTAATTCGTAACTCAGATTGGTTTTTCCTTTCTTCCATCTGTGCATAGGTGGTACAAACTAAGCTTTAGGGCTCTACACCGGTATACGATATATATCGAATACCGGTATTGTTGGTTTGTTAGATATATCGGATCGAACGTTTCCGTATCAAACAAAATATCGATCAATAACGGTCATACAAATAAAATCCATGGTCTGCAAATCAGTTGGTATTTTGCATCACCAAATCCACAAGATACTGCTACCAATTTGGTATGTAATAATATGTGATCGAGCAATATCATAATATGACATTTCTTTAATCAATGTCCTTTATCAATCAAAGGGAAGTATAACTGTTGCATTTATAATATTCTTTTAATGCACTTTCGTTGATCAATTAGTCCGGGAACCAACGATCAGTATTTAAAATACAGATCACTTTTGGGAGCCAGAAGTGTCTCGGATTTGTTCGGGTAGATCCGAAATGTAAAGAGAACTGGATTGTATAGAACAATATGTCATGTAAATAGCTGAAGTTTTGAAAAAGTATGCTTTTCCTTTTGCCGATCTTTGTTTAGTGTCATGTTAATATGAATTACAGAAAATAAATCTATTTTAAACTAAACATCAACAAAATGATTTCATTTTATGTAAACCTTGCACACAAGAAAGATAACTATCGATTATTGAACGCACACAATCAAAGTGGACAAATTATGTCAATAAAAATAAAGTTTAGGGTTATTAAGCTGTAAAAAGAATGGACGGATCAGAATGTACAATATAATGCAAAATGTTTTAAGCAAAGGAGGCAATACAATAAACTTGGACGTGCATGTCACCATGTCAGCAGAAAGATCATGTCTAAACACAGACTGTCTCATTTTCATATCCAGAGGCTGTCAATATTCTGGAGTTAGATCAAGAATCTTGATAACCTCTGAGTATGAGAATAAGACTCACTGGATGTAAAAAAATGCAAATGTCAAAGACTTTAACATGGTGTTACAACAATAAAAATAAATGAATAAAACATCACTGTTTTGCTGTTAAATAAAAATTATATTTATTATTAAAATATCATATGATATATCAAATATCGATCATTTTGTATCGATACGAATATCGTATCGATCCTTCTGACCGATATAGAGCCTTACTAAGCTTGTTACACATTATAGCTATAAAGCATGAAATACGGATTAAATCCTATTGTTCTTTGTATATAGGGCTGCCGCAAGAATCCAAGTATTCTGATATTCATGATCCCAACCACAAAATCGAGTACGAATATTCATGTCTGAAATCGACGGATCTCAATCTATTTTTGAAAAAAAATGAAAAAATATTTTCAGCTTAATAACCACTGAAAACAAGCTGCAATACTAATGAAAACTTTATTCATGTACTATGCACACCACTCGACTACAAAAATAAAACAGAAAAAAACTAGCAAGGCATTAGCGTTCAGTAATGCTACCAATGGCCTAAGTTTCAAAAACATTTTATTTACAATAATTGCTTAATACTTCCAACATTTTAAGGATGCAATAAAAGTAAGTAAGCAAGCATAATGTGGTCAAAAATGCTTAACATTTCTGAACAGGTTCTGAATTTGTTGACAAAAATTAACTGGCACACACGGAAAAGGGTTCAAAAATGTAAATGTTTTGTTTCCTGGTTTCAGCTTTTTAATTACAAATGCAGATTTAAAAATGTTTTATAGAACTTGGGATCTAGCATGGGTCACAAAAATATATGATATACTAACTTAGAGGAGACAATGTTAGATTTCAAGTAAGGGGTGGATAATTTTAACTCAAAGGCAGTTGGCATATATGTATATAAACTGTTTTTACTCTGTGACGACCACCTATGGCATTTTATGCAGTTGTTTCATTTGCAAAAGAACTGAGGGTGCATGACCCAACCCCATTTCATAAAATCGTCAAGTCGGACCCTCCGTAAAGAAATCATAAAGCCGCCCCTGCCGATCAAGAGTTCTTAGAATCCTCTTTAGTTATTGTGTCTTGGAAACGTATTATACAGTGATTTCAATTACTAACTAGATCTACAGTACTGGATATTGAAAGATCTAGATCTCTAAATCTTGAAAAATAATATATACTAAATCAGGATGTATTTATTTGTATTTAACTGTGACTGTATCCTAGAAAGTAATCTTGAAGTCACAAGCTATGCTTTTCTATTCAGTCTGAGTGCCAAAACCATTCATCTCAACTTTTAAATTGTTTAAAACCCTGTATATAAGTCAGTGAAGGGTATGTTTAAATTATTACTAAACTAGCAATTAAGATAGAATAATGGTGTTTTTAAGTTGATAAAAGTTAACTTTTAATTTAAAGTTTTCAAAATAAAAATAAAAATATTGAATGGGCCTTTTTATGAAGTAAAAATGTACTTATCTATTATACAATCACATATATAGCCTAGTTATAGACGCGCTCTACAGTGCACATTTCCAATATGGCGGTAAATTGTACGACAAAAAATATATAGAGTGACTGGTCTATCTATTTTAATGTCTGTGGGTAAAACCAAAATATTTTAATTCCAGGTATACATGTAGTAAAGTCAAGAACATTTAGGTGTTTAAATCTTTATATTATCAGATAATATACAGTTATTTCATGTGTGATTTGAATAGAGTTTTGAATTGTTTCCCGAGGTCGTAGGCCAAGGGAAACAGTTTAAAACACTATTCCTGACATCGAGGGAAAACCGTTTTACTGTTCCCCAATCACACATAAAATAACTGTTTTACTACCTGACAAATTGCTATTTTAACAGTACTTGACATGTTTAAAGCATCTGGTAAGCCTAAAATCCCGCAGCAGTTACTTCCCCTTATATCAGTACAGTAACAGTTCGTGATGTCATTACCTGACATCAGTGGACGCGTGGGAAACAGTCAAAACTATTGACCGGTCAACAGTTCAGTCAGAAAACAGCTAAAAATATTGAATTACACTTATATAAGCTATCAAGTAATAAAATACACTTATCGAGGTTATCAGGGACAACTTAAGAACTGTTGCCCGAGGCCATTAGGCCAAGGGCAACAGTTCTTAATGTTGTCCCTGATACCGAGGGATAATAGTTTTGACTGTACCCCAAACACCCATGCAATAAGTGTTTTATTACCTAATGCAAGTACAGATATAACATGGCAATAAAGATAGTTTCAGAAGCGGATGACATTACGTGTGCTTAGCGAGTCCCGATTCTCAGCAAAAGTTCAAGATCCCTCTCTTCAATGTCTTCAAACCACGACATATCGTAAATATTTTCAACAGAATTTACTACTTTTAGTTTGGTAACTCTAAAGAGGCTTGCAATGATCTCGCTCACTGGACGCTTGGAGTTTTTTAATGCGGTTACTTCCCTTGGCACTGCACTCTATGAAACAGTTCGCACATGAGGGCAACAGTTCGCACGCGAGGGCAACAGTCAAAACTGTTTCATGTGCAGTGGCGTTGCACAGTAAAACATAACAGGTTTAATCCAGTTTCACTCAGAATAGTTGAAAAACAGTTAAAAATAGCAAATTGACATTTATATAGAGCATTAGGTAATAATATAAACTGTAAAGTAAGTACTTATAAGTAGCATGAAACTTATTTTAAAGTGCGAACATAGGTACACTAATTTTGGAATGGATCTAGCTTACCAAATTTGATATTGACTGCGTTAATTTAAATTTGAACAGTGAAAATTATTCACTAAACAATATTGCCGCAATAATTAAAGTAACAGTCTGATAAAATTTTACAAATTTCAACAATCTGAAATAATTCTCTTTGTGACAAAATATATTTATACACTAGAATACTGCAGCCAGAAACTGATAGTTTTCTAAAACTCATACCTCAAGACCAGCCTCCCATCTTTTAATAGTTATGTAGAAAAATCACAAATGACACAAGCACAGGCTTTCGGCGAGGGTTAGGTCAAGATACCCCCCCCCCCCCCCCCGAAATACGATCTAGGACACCGTGTGACCGTGGAAATGCACTTTGCCGTAATGGATTGAATACGGCAAACTATGACAAATATCTGTTTTGTCACTTAAAACCAGTATTGTTCAATAGAAAATGTAATTATTAAGTACTCATATGCGGTCACTTCATTGATAAATCGCCATTTTCCGTGCAGTTCGCCTTCTTTCACTTTCGTTTTAGACGGGCGCTTCCATATTGAATCGCTGAACCGGAAACGGTCTAAAACGAAAGTAAACAAGTGAATGAAGGCGAACTGCACCGACAATAGCGATTTTTCATTGAAGCGACCGCATGTGAGTACTAAATAAATACATTTTCTATTGAACAATACTGGTTTTAAGTGACAAAACAGAGGTTTGTCATATTTTGCCGTATTCAACATTGACGGCAAAATGCAATTCCACGGTCACACGGTGTCCTAGATAGTATTTCGAGCAGCTTTGACCCTCGCACTGCTGCTGTAGTTGTAGATAGACAGTAGGTCTTTACGGCAAAGAAAAGAATATTTATTTCTGAGTTGATTAAGCTCGGGCTGACTGAAATCGGCCAAAAATTGACTGATCTATGAGGCGTAGATTACAACCATGTCTGTTTTTCTATAGAAATAAGCTTGAGAGTTACAAACCTTTCCTTAGTATATAGTATCGGTGTTGTTTATTTTTTGAGAATTGTTTAGTTGTGTTTTGATTTCTTTATAAGAATTATGTGTTATAAGATGTGTTTAAGGGGTTTTGGGTTGTAGATGGGTCTTGAGCGGGTCCAAAGAGGGGTGGGGTATCTTGGCCTAACCCACGCCGATAGCCTGTGGTCACAAGTGGTTGGTCAAAAGATAACAGATTTTGTCATTTTACAATTCTTAAACAAACACTTTGAGCTGCTTGGGCAGCATATTATCAACAATCTTACGATAATTTAACAGCACAATATAGAAGGATTTTTACCTTTAATATCAGTCGTAAGACCGTTATTATTATAATACGTGCCCCTGATTGATAACTTTGTATGTATTATCTAAGGAGTGAACAGATATCACTACATCAAGAAAGCATTGACTTGGCAAAAAAAAAACTAGAAGTCAATAAAAAGATCTTACCATGTTTTCTTTCTGTAACTGTGCTAGTACAAATAAACTGGACTTCCAATTCCGTTCATCAAGTCATTTAGTGAATAGATTTAATTCCATCAAAATATTGTACACTGTTTGATATGTCATCATATTGTCGACATCCTGAAAACATCAATTTTTTCAATAATAAGTCTAATAGAATTATTCATTCTTCATCTGATTGCAAAAAAATACTTTATTTTTCTGTATTTCGAGTTTTGCTACAGGTCAACCACTGCAGAGTGACATCCAGCTGGGATTGAAGTGTCGCTCTGCAGAGGTAGAATTGTTTCACTGTTCACGAAAACTGTTTGTTTCCCATAGGGAAAACTGACCGTTATCTATTCCGAAATGTAAATACGGTTATTTACTTAAAAAGTTCAACTAAAGTAAAATGTTTCTATATAACTATAGAATAGTTAAGGTAAATCATTAAAACAATTAAATAATTCATAGCCCAATGGTAAATTGCATGCAGAAAAATAGCAATAAATATGGGATAACATTTCCGATACCGTCAGTCCTTTATACCTGTCCAGCAGCGAATGATGATATTTAGAATGAATTATTTTTCTCAGGAGAAAATGTATGATTCGGCTCTTAAGACTCAAATTTACTTTAATCAGAATGAAGTCCATTGAAGCTTATTATAATTTAAATAAAATAAATTATCATTTACTATTGTTAACTAGCTAAGCGTGTGTACGACTGATACTGTATGGTGCCAGACTACCTAACAAAGCGCTCTTCCTCTATGCATTTGTGGACAAAACCATTGACATAATTATAATTATGCAATGTATATATGATAAAACTAAACAATTAGTAATTAGTATGTACATGTAATTAACGATAATTGACATAAAACTTGCAAGACTAAGTGTCACTGTTAAATGGTAAAAGATGTACCAAGGGAATGCTTCTCAACAGCTGTTTACCGCTCTATGGAGGTGTCGTTAGTAAGAGGTAAAACATAGAGCCAAATCAACAGCGGGGGGGGGGAGGAATTCTGTTATGCTGCTCCTTTCAGACGTTGCCGCTCATTATAGATGCCGTAATCAGAGGTTATACTGTATCACATATGTACATTATAATAACAATGACACTTAGTTATGATCCTCCCAATGTTAATTCTTAAATAAGAATACTGGTCCTTCATTATGGCTAAGGTATACTGTCTATACATGTCTTGTAGATACTAAGTTTGAAGCCATCACAAGTAACTTGAAGTATAATAAATTGTTCATTTTGATTTATTTATTGGTAAACTTGTGATTACTAATTTTTGCAGAGCTTGGACATGAAATATTCCTACGGCCATTCTCTCTCCTACCACTGATTCTAAATCATGTAGGGCAATTGTCAGTTACTGATGGAAGTATGCATCTAGTAACAGGTTATCAGCTTAATGCACAGATTTAGCATCTTTCCAGGAAGGTAAGTTAATTGACCATTGTAAAGTGATCTATACACTGTGTTGCTACAGTGTTTAACCCAACCAAAAAAGAGCAAAAGGAACAACAGCATGTAGACAAGTTAAAGAAAGTAATATCATTTGATACACTTACCACAAACACACTATTTGGTGACTAACATGCTGGTTCAAGTATTGAACTCATTGAGGGTTGGCAACATCAGGATCATAGAAATGAATGATCTGAAAACAACAACAAAGTTATTGGGAGATTTGTAAAGGATACTGACTTTCCATTAGCATAAGGGGAAGACGTTTGCTTCTTGAGAAAAGGTACGTCAGAACTGATAAGGAAAAAAAGAACACATGAGAGCTTGGTTTTTAAGTCACCCTAAGTAAATAATCAGGAAAACAATAAAATCAGTGATTAGCAACCTATATTGATCAATTATAAGGCCAATAGACTAATTTTGAGCTTTAATTCAAAACAGTCAGAGTTAATTAAATCCTTCAAATCATCTGAAATTTGTCCAGTACATCATAAATTCCTTGATTGCAAATATATGTTGGTTTCAATGAACAAAAGGGTAAAACAATTTTTAAACTAGAAGTAAGACAAGCCAATGGCCTAATTTAACACTGAACTAACTCTGTCATCAAAACTTTTTAGAGCCCTCACATGTGCATTATTCAGATAGACTAAAAAGCCAATTGTCCCCTTTTATCTATAGAATTTCAAATCTTTTTTTTTTATTTCTGCAAAAAGAATTACTTTTAAAACAAAAGGAGTTGTACATATAACAACATTGCATTTAGCAATATTAAAAGAGATAGTACTTAGCAGTAGAACTTACATCACTTGTTTACAACCAAACAGTATCAGTAATTAACATCATCAATTAGTCACATCATCAGTAAAATTCTGAAATATAGGAGACATATTCAAAAATTAAAAAATCATACAATTGAGAAACAGTACATTTTAATTCATATTAGAGAAGGTATAAAATTAATGATCACAAATGTTGAGATGTTCAAGGGAGCTAATACATTAAGGTTACTGTGATGTACCATATATTTTACAGTGAGTTATCTCCCTTACAAATAATATAGCACTTCTACTATTCATTGAATGAATAATCTCAAAGGGGCTCGTAGGAGGGGTCCACCAATAATAATAATAATAATATAATAATAATAACAAGTAAATCTGTGAGCTAATGCTCACTAGTGATACCCCCGCCAAAATCTAAAAATATGCGACAAACAGGAAGTAGATGAGCAAGGAGCATGAAATCGCTTTACACCACATGGGACTATGGGATGAAGCAATATGCAAAGTATCAGGCTGCTGCATGATATAGTTGCTGAGAAAACTGTGACGGAAACTTTGTAACGGACGGACGCATGCACGCACACACGCACGGACAAGGGTAAAGCAGTATACCCCCCTCTTCTTCGAAGCGGGGGTATAATAAAGACTTTATTTAACGAGGCTACACATTTGGATAAATCCAATCTTCCATGTGGATCTCAATAATAAAACTTGGTTTAACTACATACAAGAGGCAAGGCACAGGTGAACCACAAAACATTTACGCAAAATTGTTCTAGGTGTAAACACAGAAAGCTTTGTGAATACACTTATGTTAAATAAATGTGACTACATGTACACATTGCTCAAAGATATCATTTTATCATGAAATTCATAGTTATGGACTAAATAATGAGACATTTATAATCATCTTAAGGGGTCATGGATTTATTAACATCAACACCATTTAAAGTATTTTGACTGGGCATGTGACACAAAGGTGTGGCGTCTAAATAATGTCCTAGGCTATTCCTTGTAAATGGCCAAGGAATTCAGAATGATAATACAGCAGTCTTTTTTATTATCCCTAGCTGGTTAGCCAAATACATTGAACTACATTTATTATAAACAAGTCTAAATGAATAGAAAGTTTGCTTTGAACCTGGATCCCTAAGAATTAAAACATTTTAAAAAAAGTTTGATTGAAAAAGCTAGAACTAGAATTTTCCTTCTCAACTCCATAAAAATCTGAATTTTTCTACAATCACAGATTTTTTCCCCATAGACATGCAATGCAATTTAGAAGCCAAAAAGAAGTTTTCATGGATTTGTTATGTGCCAATTATCTATGGATAACTACTAAATGTAGGTTTTCAGCATCAGTACAAATTGACTTAAATAAGTTTGTCAAATTGACTTGTAACAACATAAATTATCCTCACTAAATTATCCCCCTTAGCACATGACTACAAATTCAGTTACTTAGTTCTTTGTAGTGCTGCAACGATTCACCGGAAAGTCGATTCGATGCGATTCGATTCTTTTATAAATACTATTTACTACAAATATGCATTTATACACATATTTGAGCTTAAAACTAAATAATATTATTTAAATTAAAGTGTTACTAAAATTGGATAACACGAAACTCGAAAATCTGATAATTTTTTATATTTGCTTTATTCAAGTACGAATTGGATTGGGTACGAATGTAAAGGTCGCGAAAATGTATTATTAATGTAATATCGAACAGAGTTTCTATTCATGCTACATAAAATCATAATAGAAATTTAACAAAAATGTAAGAAAGTGAAACCCAGTTTCACTGTCAACGTATACTTTGACTTTTAGGCGCGCCTTTGCTTTTATCGTTTAAACTTATGTAGACACTTTTAAAAGTCAGTATCGAATCGAAACTCGCAGTTCCCGAATCGAAATCGAATTGGCACCCTTGCAATCGAGTTTCAATTTTATCGAATCGAATCGTTGCAGCCCTAGTTCTTTGCACTTGTATCAGTGTCAGAGACATGTAAGGTTTACAATTCACCAAACTAGCATTTCCTGGGGAGCACCAGAGTACTAGAATGGCATCCTCTGTACACAAATGCTTAACTTTTCCAATCAATTTAAACTAAATTTGAAAAAAAAAATTGAAATACATAAAGAATGCAAAAAAGTGCTTACTATTGTCATCTATTGTACAGGATAGAAGTTGAAATTCTTGAGTATAGCTGATAATATATAAAATCTAGATGTCAAACACAAGGTCACCATCTATATATACACTATTCTAATCATTCTCACTTTATGTTCAACAACATCTGGAAAAGGTGATTACAATGCATGCAGTCTTCAAATTAAGCCATTGGACCTTGGACCGAGTCCACCAACATTACCCTCAGACCAGTGACTTTAATCATTTAAATGGTTCCATTTGTCCACCAACTTTGTGATGCCGCCGTTTTCCTTATTAGAAATCATGAAGTTAATAAGATATTTCAGCCTATGTATAAAATTTATTTTATATTTATTTATTAGAGTTAACGCCGTATCAACACAATTTAGGTCATTTCACGGCGTCCAGCGCACCTAACCTAGTTTTCCTGGACCATTGTCTATAACCAGTACTTACCTACCCTTCCACAAGGCCAGAAACTTCTCCATATTATCTAATCAAAGGAGGAAAATCAACATTATTGTCAAATTTTCATGGAAGGGTATAACCTCCCCGGGTGGGATTCGAACTCGCACCCCCTAGGGCACAAGTATCCAAATCTCGGCACGCTACCAACTGCGCTATTGACCCGGGTTGCCTATGTATAAAAAGCAGCTTAATGATTTGTAATAAAAACTGCTTACTGTAGATATCTTTCTGCAAGTAGTCAATTGTAGGATAAAATTATGCTGATATATCAAGTCATACACGATTTTTTATGAATGCTATGATACGAATTAATGCATGTAACAAGCATTCATGAAGATGGTTTTTTTCTCAAAAGTGACATGGTAAGCAAATACTGGTAAAGTATTCTCTAGGAAAGCTGGTTAGAAGAGTTGGTTGCTATAGTTAAATTTCTAATTGTTCATGAATATAAGATTCCATTGTATACATACTAAATGTAGATTTTGTAAAGTAATTTACTTCAAACAATAATCAATAATGAACAAGTAATCAAAACAATAAAATACTCACATAAGACTAAGACTGTCTTGCATGTAAACCACTACAGACGCCAACAGAAGTTACTATCCACCATTTATTTGGATACATTTAAAGCAGATCAATAGACATATTTGTGTTAAATTGTTTCAGATCTGAAAAAATACTTTAGATTACATGTAATTACATTATATCAATGATGATATTTGCTCTTGGGTCAACATTAACTTTCTAAGTAGGACAAGAAGCTACTAGTACATGCTTTACTGTCCTAAATCAAATATTTACTAGCAGTAAAAAGTTGCAATAGGTTTTCAGTGGCGATTTTCGTGTTAAGACCTGTATTTCACATCATGTCACACAGCGAGTCAATCTCAGTAAACTGTTATCTTACATACTGCTGTCATAGGTAAAATAATTGAGTTTGTGAGGGGGGAATTTGATATTCAAATTGCATCAGGAGACTTCTTTGGATCATACAGCTTACTTGGCAAATACATAGTCTTCATCCTACTTTTTTACATGGTACTGACTTATCAATATACATGTAATTGCCAGGAAACCACATATAGCATGTTTATGAAGCATGTCAACATTTTTCCAAGGGGATCTAAATTGCTTATAATGAATGACGTCGTTGCCAAACACAATTTTCCCTGAATCAAATTTTGGTATTGAATCCCGGAACATCAGAAAATTTTACCAATAATGTTTTTTTATTTTGGTTCAGGACTCTAAAATCTATGCGCACACAGACACTAAACAGAATTCGGATATGGCATGGCCTAAGAATTGTTATGGAATGAATGTAAAGTTAGTAGTAACAGCAGTAAGTTTAATCTTACTCTTGTAATGCAAGCAGTAAGATGAAAACCGTCCAGCTAGCTCAGTTGGTAGCATGCAAGTCTACTGATTGAGGGGTTGTGGGTTCATACTTTCTTGAAGTTTGGTCATGAAATTATTTCTACAGCCTTTCTCCCTCCTACCAATGATTTTTAATTATGTAAGGCAGTTGTCAGTCACTGACAAAAGTATGTGCTTAGTAGTTGGTTAACAGTTAAATCCAGAGATTTAGCCTTTTCAGGAACAGTGAGTAGGTTGACTGACCGCCGTTTTATGACCTATACAATGTGTTGCTACGGCATTAAAATAAACAAACAGTAAGATGAAAATTACAGCAATGTAAAAAGTACTTGTCAATAAAGGAGTTTAAATGGATTAATTGACTGTCTAAGGTTAGAAATTGAATTCATCATACTTTTATCATGTGTATTTTGCATTTATCTTTCCATTGGTGTATCATATTGTTGTGATTTTTTCATATTTAAACGAGTAGAATGTTCAGACCTGAATCGATGTCTGTACGCTATATTTTTTGCTATGCATTTTTGAAATAATTCTTTAAGACCCTACGTAACAGAAAAATGTTCAAATGATACATAAGTTATGTAGGGTCTTATCTTAAGGACCATGTGTAATTGCCAACAGAATAAAAATTACTTATGTTTATAAATATGCATATTTGAAACTTCACTGCAAGGAAACTATTCAACAGCAGTTATAAATGTAAGAAATATCATAAGTTGCACGGTAAGTAGGCTCCTTGACAACTTGCATATTGTGTTAATCAATGTTTGTTTAAATTTTAGCTCAGAAATAGTTATTTACTCCACTCTTAATATTTCTATGAAAGTGAACCATTTTTACAAATTCAAAGTAGAGCTATTCAGTCTTTCCAAGTTCATTGTTGTGAATCACGTGACTATAGTGCTTGATACGGGAATGAGTAAAATATTTTCATTTATGATTTTTCATGAATGAAATCAATGTATACATCCGTGGTAATCAGTCGTGTAATTATTTGTCTGCCATTGTTCAATTGTTCACAAAATTGTCAATATTTGGTGTCACTATGATTTTTTTGAAGAAAGATGTAGAAAGGAAACGTATCTATAGGCAGATATATATATCGAGTTTTGAATACTATAGAACTATTTGCTGGCAAGTGGAAAAATGGACCACAAATCTTTGTCACAGTGCTAATAGCTTCGACTGTTGATAGCAGTCTTGCTAAAAACAGAGAGAAGAAACCCAAAAGAAATGTTTCTTTGTTAACTTAAAATTTAAAAGAATAAAGAATGCTTACATAACTACCATGATACGCTCAGTCAAATAATGCCTTTCATGATGTATGAAAAGGTAGGCATGGCTAGGTACATGTAGTGTATGTAAGCAAAGAAGGAGGAAAACGGATGTTATGTCTTATATTTACAATAATAATTTGTACACTAGACAAATGTGGGTTAATCGCTGAATACGGATATCCTGTAGAGCGATGTGGTACGGGATTTCTGAGGTTTGCATGGAGGGACACATCAAAATGACCTTTATGTCAACTAATCAATAGGTAGCTTTCATCTAGACAAAACACTATTAATAGCATTTCGATATCGTTATTTTTATTTTAGACCAAGGTTTGCAAGCTAATTTGACAGCAGTATGATTTACTGTCTGCAATTGGACAGCTCATTTCAAATTGCGTGATGTAGACATGTAAACAAGTTAAGAAACATAATGGTTTTGTCATGAACTTCATAATGAGAAAAGTCACTAAATATGACCCACGTAAGAAAACGGCCAGTCTAAATAAGCAAGTAGGCATGAGGAAAATTTTAGATTGGGTTTAAATCAGATTGCATGTGTGTATGTGTGTAAATGAAAGAGTAACATAATTATAATACCCTGACATAGATTCCTTCAAAAAGGAAACAATGAAATGAATTGGATTTGTTCAATAATTTATAGTGTACTAGATGGCTTACAATTTGGTGCCAATTTTTTTTATCTACAGAACTATTATTAAGAGGAAAAAGAGAGAATTCCAACAAAAATGAACACTGCTGGAGAAATGAACTGATTTGTTGCTAGCTTTGTTGGTTGTGCTGACTTCATGCTGCAGTAGAACATTTGACAAGAGGGCCATGTTGGCTCAATATTGTTCAACTAAGTTAAAATAATAATTGAGATCACTGACGTTAAAACAAAAAAGAGATGCTACATTTTGAAGGGAAATAAATATAGAATAAGTGGACAAAATTTAAACCCTATAGGTTATTTGCTATGAAACCTATGCATTTCAGATAAATATACATGTACTATAAAAAATAAAATTTAATCAAAATAAACCTATAAAAAAGAAATCTACTGATACATAACTTGCTTCTATCATATTATAAAAAAATATAGAGAATGCACTGAAACAATGTTCCAGGAAATATGTTTAATTAACTTCAAAAATACAAGAAAAAAAGTAAAAGTGGATGTGCTGCTTTGTAAGTCTTAATGAATTACACATTGATGTAAATCTATTGACAATAAATTATAATATTATCATTCATCATTCAACAGTAAGTGCACTAAAATATAAAAAAAAAATTATAAAAAATATATATTGTACAAAAATAACCTACCAGCTAAATTATTATTAAGAAAAAAGCATAACAACAAATTAAAAGTAAGAATAAAAAAAAACCTGCAAACACATCAGACTTCGTATGTATATGAATTCGAAAGGTAAAGTTAAAAAAAAAACTTAAATTAAAAAAAACTACCAGCAAAAACCTAAAATGAAAAAATAAACTCCTAACAAAAATATGACTTAAAACAAAAAAATAACAAAATCAAAGAAAAATAGGATAAAAAACATGCTAACACATCATGAACTCTGTATATATCAATTGGAGAGGTAAGACTCCATGACCAAGTCATATCGACCATCTCCATTTGACCAGTGCCTTAGTGTCTATCGCATGTAAACCCATAAATAGAAAAATAACCTACACCATTAGAAAAAAAGCCTACAAAAAAGTTTAAAACAAAAATACATAATTAAATTAAATCTAAAAAAAACCTACATCAATTGTAAAAAATAACCTACAAGCAAGAACCTAAGATTGAAAAAAAACTCCTAGCAAAAATATGACTTACAAACCTACAAATAAGTTTAAAACAAAAATACCTAAAAATAAGTTTTTAACAAAAATACATAATTAAATTAAATCTAAAAAAATAACCTACATCTAATGTAAAAAATAACCTACAAGCAAAATTCTAAGATTGAAAAAATAAACTCCTAGCAAAAATATGACTTTAAACAAAAAAAAACAAATCAAAGAAAAATGAGAGAAAAAAAACATGCTAACACATCATGAACTCTGTATATATCAATTGGAGAGGTAAGACTCCATGACCAAGTCATATCGACCATCTCCATTTGACCAGTGCCTTAGTGTCTTTCGCATGTAAACCCATATAAAAACCCAAATAAAAAAAATAACCTACACTATTAGTAAAAAATAACCTAGAAATAATTTCAAAACAAAAATTCCTAAGATGCAAAATCTGAACTCTAACAAAAGCAAAAATATAAACAAAAAAAAGAGTAACAAATTTTCTAATAGTCAGAAAAATAGTATGAAATTGATTGTCCTTTGGCTAAAACAAAATTTAAGTTAAGCGGATAATCTACAGTTCAATCTATTCCAAAATGGAAAAATACTACAAAAACAAAATGGAAAAATGAAAAAAGCAAGCACATCATGACCTATGTATTAATACAAAAAAATCAGGTGACATACCATAATTGTTATCTCTGTTTGAACATTTTCAAGAGTCAATAGCGACTTTGAAAAGCAATATGAACAATTATTCATAGTTTCATACAAAAATTAGATGATGTAAAACACCTACGAATAAAACCAAAAATAATGAGAACATTTTAAGATAGATTGAAATATAAATATACATGTACCATAAAAAAATAAAATTTAATAAAAATAAACCTATAAAAAAGAAATCTACTGATACATAGCTTGCTTCTATCATAATATAAAAAATGTAAAGAATGTACTTAAACAATGTTCCAGGAAATACGTTTAATTAACTTCAAAAATACAAGAAAAAAAAGTAAAAATGGATGTGCTGTTTTCTAAGTCTTAATGAATTACACATTGATGTAAATCTATTGACAATAAATTATAATATTATCATTTATCATAAAACAGTTAGTGCACTTACATTAAAAAAATAGATATAATAAATTTCTTGTACAAAAATAACCTACTAGCAAAATTATTATTGAAAAATAAAACTAAAAACAAATTAAAAGTAAAAAATATAAAAAAAACCTACACCATTTGAAAAAAATAACCTACAAGTAAGTTTGAAACAAAAATACATAATTAAATTAAATCTAAAAAAATATCCTACATCAATTGTAAAAAATAACCTACAAGCAAAATCCTAAGATTGAAAAAATAAACTCCTAACAAAAATATTACTAAAAACAAAAAAAAACAAATCAAAGAAAAATAGGAATAAAAACATGCTAACACATCATGAACTCTGTATATATCAATTGGAGAGGTAAGACTCCATGACCAAGTCATATCGACCATCTCCATTTGACCAGTGCCTTAGTGTCTATCGCATGTAAACCCATAAATAAAAAAAATAACCTACACCATTAGAAAAAAAAACCTACAAAAAAGTTTAAAACAAAAATACATAATTAAATTAAATCTAAAAAAAAAACTACATCAATTGTAAAAAATAACCTACAAGCAAAAACCTAAGATTGAAAAAAAAAACTACTAGCAAAAGTATGACTTAAAACAAAAATCAAACAAAAATTTGAGAAAAAACATGCTAACACATCATGAACTCTGTATATATCAATTGGAGAGGTAAGACTCCATGACCAAGTCATATCGACCATCTCCATTTGACCAGTGCCTTAGTGTCTATCGCATGTAAACCCTTAAATTAAAAAAAACCTACACCATTTGAAAAAAAATAACCTAGAAATAATTTTAAAACAAAAATATATAAGATGCATAAGATGAAAAATATGGACACCTACAATAGCAAACAATATAAACCAAAAAAGAGAAACAAAATTTTCTAACAGAGTCAGAAAAATAGTATAAAATCGTCCTTTGGCTAAAACAAAATTAAAGTTAAGCAGATAATCTATACTTCAATCTATTCCAAAATGAAAAAAATACTACAAAAACAAAATGGAAAAGATGAAAAAAGCAAACTATGTATCAATACTAAATAATCGGGAGACCACACCATAATTATTATCCCTGTTTGAACATTTTCAAGAGTCAACAGCGACTTTGAAATGCAATATGAACAATTTTTCATAGTTTCATACAAAAATTAGATGTTGTAAAATGCCTAAGACTAAAAACAAAAAATGAGTACATTTTAAGATAGATTGAATGTTAAGAAGATAGAAAATATAAAAAATAGAAAAATAGGAAAAGATTAAAAGATATAGAAAGAGTGAGTACATTTTATGATACATGTAGATTGATTATTAACCGTATATTATCATGATTTTTGTACAGTGAATGTTTACTGTAATACTTACCCATGAAAAGATAGAAAAATAGGAAAAGAACTAAAGACATAGAAAGAGTGGGTACATTTTATGACAATCTGATTAAAACCCGATCTAAAATTTTACCGCTCGCATACTCGCTAATTTAGATCTGGCCTTTTCCAAACGAAGGTCGCGTTCAGGTGACCTTTTCTCATTATAATATTCATGACGAAATTGTTATGATACGTAACTTGTTTACATCGTCTACGTCACGCAATTTGAAATGAGCCACCCAATTGCAGACTGTGAATAATACCGTTGATAAATTTGCACGCAAACCTTGGTCTAAAAATAGAAATTACGAAATCAAAATGTGATTAATAGTGTTTTCTTCTAGATGAAAGCTACGCATTGATTGGTCGACACAAAGTTCATCTCGACGTGACCTTGCATTGACTAATTAGAGATCCAGTACGACAACGCGAGTAGAACAGGATCTCTGTTTATGGAGATTGTAGAAAGAGTGGGTACATTTTATGATACATGTAGATAGAATGTTTATTGTATATTATCATGATTTTCGTACAGTGAATGTTTACTGTACACTTACCCATGAAAAGATAGAAAAATAGGGGAAAAAAAGACATAGAAAGAGTGGGTACATTTTATGATGCATGTAGATTGAATGTTTACTGTATATTATCATGATTTTTGTACAGTGAATGTTTACTGTATACTTACCCATGAAAAGATAGAAAAATAGGGGAAAAAAAGACATAGAAAGAGTGGGTACATTTTATGATGCATGTAGATTGAATATTAACTGTATATTATCATGATTTTTGTACAGTGAATGTTTACAGTATACTTACCCATGAAAAGATAGAAAAATAGGAAAAGATTTAAAGAAATAGAAAGAGTGGGTACATGTTATGATACATGTAGATTGAATGTTTACTATATATTATCATGTTTTTTGTACATTTAATGTTTACTGTATAATTACCCATGGAATGAGAGAAACTAAAATCATGCGCTCACTATGTTTTACATTCAAGCTATTTTGTTTGTTAGTTGTTTTTATTTGTTCGGGACGTCAGTCCGGAACAAATATATTTACCGTATTTCAGACCCCTTTCCACTTTGAAAATTTACCGAATCCAGAAGTCGTCCCTCAGTATATAAGTATCAAGCAATTCAAAATGATTGTCTGCAATGACAGGTGCAATAATTCCTGAAATACACTTGTTAATCGTTCTGTACTGAAGCATATGTATAATAGCTTATGAGTTAAGAGTCTCAGTAGATTTTTACGTCGTATTATGTAATAGAATGGTATCAACTATTCAGTCAGGACCCTTGGTTTGTGCCAGTTGTCAGTAGAGATGTTACATCATCTTATGTAATAGAATAGTTCTATAGGAAAAGTTTAAAGATCGTAGTTGATGACTTTGAATGATGTCTGAATAGTGGACTTTATTTATTTTACATACAGAAGCAGTAGAATAAATGTGCATAAATGGTAACTTTGAAGCAGTAATTATTGCATTGTTTTAAGAATGACCCCCATTGACTTGTTGTGATTGTGCAAAAACAAATCCAAATTGTGTTCGCCTGTCCAGGTTAACCTGCTGTATTTATAGGTCGATTGTTTGAGGTGTTTTGAATCGGAACAATGCTGTTCAACAGGTCGTATTCTGGGTCATGCGTATTTTTGTACTTTAAACAATGGACTTGCCCATTAAATAGGTAAATAAGCTGATGCATGAACAGCATTTTACTGTTTTAAGCATACCACTTTGATACTTAACATTTATTTAAAATAGTGTAAATTAAAATTATTTTTTTTTTGTAATGGTATTTTTGTAATATAAGTGAATACGAACTTAACCATAAAGTTGTAAAAATAATCCATCCCTAAATATTGGTGAGTAATTAAACTAGCTGTGTTTATATAAGCAAAGTTTACGTGAATGGCCTGTACCTATCAAACTTATATCACTAAACTGTTCTTTGTGTACAAACAACGGTTCTTTGTTTACATTTACGGAAATCTCATTTTACTTTTTAAACCCGAACAAATTCAGTCCCTTCAGCGCTTTGATTTTTGTTTTTGTTAGGTTTTAACACCCTAGCAACACTTTGTATAGGTCATATAAGGCCATGCCATATCGGAATTTTGTTAAGCATCCGCGTGGGCGTAGGTTTTAGAGTCCTAAATCTAAATAAAAAACAAAATTTTCTGAAATAATTCTGATATTCAGGGATTCAATACGACAATTTAATTCAGGTAAAATTGTAACCGCGTCATTAATACAATATATATTTACGTGAAAAGAAAACACTAGTCATTTTATATTAAATTCAGACCATTGTTTCACATTATGAGGATGTTATTCCATTGAAAAAAATTATATAATGCATTGGGTTTGTTTTGTCGTAAAAATATTTGTGTTTTCGATTTGTGTTTTTGTGAATAGGTACCAAGGTTTTTCAAATTTGAGTTGACGCTTAACAGAATTCTGATTTGGCATGGCCTAACTGTGGTCAGTCAAATCACTCACTGTTCCTGGAAAGGCTAAATCTTTAGATTAAGCTTTTAAACAACTACTTAGCACAATCTTTCGTCAGTGACTGACAACTGCCCTACATAATTAAGAATCATTGGTAGGAGGGAGAATGACGGTAGAAATAATTTCATGACCAAGCTCTACAGAAGTATGCCTCACCAAGGAATTGAACCCACCACCCCTAGATCAGTAGACTTGCGTGCTACCATCTGAGCAAACCGTTATAAAATAATTATTTGTAAAAAAACTGCACTTATCTTCTTTCTGATGACGATACACTTCCTGTTCATAATTATCTAAACCAATCTTCCATGCAGTTTTATTGTATATCTAAAATAATAAAAAAATGAAAATACTTATTGGTTTGTGCTAATGAATTTTAACAAGAGCAGTCCACAGACAGCGTGCTCGACTATTCGTGTAAATGACAGCAACAACCAATCAAAACTCATGCTGGTATTTGACCTTCATTCCTAACCCCATAGACATGTGTGAAGTTTCAAGTGAATCCCTTTAATAGTTGTTAAGATAAAATGTTTTACCTAAAAACTTAACCAAGAAATTTCTAAGTCTAAAAGGGCCATAATTCAGTCCAAATTCATCCATTAGTTATGTAACTTGGTATTTGACCTCCAATGGTAACTCTGTAGACATGTGTGAAGTTTCAAGTGAATCCCTTCAGTAGTTGCAAAGAAAAAATGTTGCACCTAAAAACTTAAACAAAAAATTTCTAAGCATATAAGGGCAATAATTTAGTCCAAATTCATCCTAGACTTATGTAACTTGGTATTTGAACTCCAATGGTAACCCTGTAAACACAAATAAAGTTTTAAGTGAATCCCTCTAGTACTTGCAAAGATATAAAAGATAAAAAAATGTTGCACCTAAAAACTTAACCAAGAAGTGTTACGCTGACGCCGAAGCACAGCTGAGTAGGATAGCCCCACTATTCTTCGAATAGTCGAGCTAAAAAAGCTGATCACGACACTCAACTCAATTGACTTTAAACCTTGCTTTAAAACTTAACACATGTTCTATCACCAGTATAATTCAAAAGACAGGCGTGACTAAGGTGTCTGCTTTACAATTAAGCAGACTGTCAAATGATTATTTAAGAGACACATATACAGTAAGCACACCCAATTTTAAACAAAAACATTTTAAGTATGACACCTTATTAATCAGATCAGCCTAGCTATTATCCCTTAAGTCGGACTTTTGATAAAAATTAATTGAAAGTATTTTGCATAACATCCTATATAGACAAGTTTTTATTCATCAGTTAAAAATTCTAAAAATCATAGTTTTAGAAGGAAAAGTTGAAATAAGATTGTGAGCAAAATCAAAGCAAAATCAGTGCTGTAAATTGAACAATAAAAGCAGTCCCAAGACTGACTGATTAGAGTTTATGTAAGGGTCCGTCCGCTCTAAAAAGATGCATTATGTGCAGACCCTGCAGTCCAAAGACAGCGAGCTCGACTTTTCGGGTGTTTTGTTCATGGCAAGGCTTATCTTAAAACAAAAAATGATTTCAAGACAGGACTTTATTTTTAAAGGAAATGAATCAGTCAAACAATAATTACCAATTCAAATTTGTAAAATATAAAAGCGGCATAACTTCTAAAACATTCATCCATAGTGCTGTGAAACACATCTGTGATTATACTCATAATGAAACGCTATCTGCAATAACACAATGTTATGCAGTCATTTATCTTAAAAACAATTGTTGTGAACAAAAACAATAATATAATGCATAAATTGCACTGGGCCAGTTTTAGAGAGATTGATATTATGGGGCCGGGTGGATAGATAGTAATAGTTCTGGCTTCCAAAACTTTATAAGCCACTTTTTTACATTTTGATTTTCATCAGATCTGACATTTAACAGTATACACACGGGTTTGCTAAAGACCTTTAAGCTAAACTGGAATGATAATCTTGCGGCAGGCAGTACTGCAGTAAGATTAATCTGTGTTGTTTCTGTTGTTACTGATGTCATATAAAAATTGATAAACAATCAAATGGGAATGGACCCCCCCCTTCTCTCTGCTGGATGGCAATGAGCAGGTCCAACTTAGTCACAAGGTAAATATCACAAGGGTCTGTCACCTGTGGTAAAGATCAAGTATGTCCCTGTTTCTATCTGGATCAAGATGAATACACTGCAGAAATCTTTCGGCATGTACGCAGCGGGAAAACGAGCTGTTACAGTACTAGTAGGATGAGATTACACGGTATTGTAAAAATACGATTATTTACAAATCTATAAGATAAATGAGGGATGAAACAGGGAAAAACTTACCAAAATTCCATAATATTTATCCATACACAACAACACAAGACCTTTTATTTTAAATCAACCACGTTACAGCCTAATCCAAGCATTCGCCATCTTGGGCTATGTTCATTGAGCGACAACGATCCAGCCAATCAGATTAAGTCCTGTAAACCACGTGAATACTCAGGAATGTAAAACACGGGTTTTGTGTTCTACCAATGAAGAAAAACTTTACAAATAAAGCAACCATGCAGAACTCCATGAAATTAGTCATGTGTGGCGTGATTTTGTACACAAACGGTCATCATTCGGAATGAAACGGCCGTATTCGCTTAAATGTATAAAACGTGCGTAGCGCATACGGAAATGGTCGGCGTTTTTCGTATATATTGGGCCAGTGTCGCATCTTAGCTTTTGTGGCCTGAATTATTTGTATGAATTCTGTTATTTTAACTTCAAGCAATTTCAAATATTAAACAATTGTAGATCTAACAAGGGTCTGAAACTCTTTATATCTTACTTTATGGGTCTGGTAGTAATAATCAGGGATTATATATAAAATCCATGTGATAATTAACAACTTAAAAATTTTAAGTGATAAATATATTGAATTTATTTAATATGTGAATACTGGCACTAGAGTCTATATATTATCATAAAATAGTGTGTTTCAAGAATTCCCGCGTAGGCATGCACACTATCTTTTTTATAATATGCAAATCGTGTGTGTACGAGGTCGTTTTTCGGCGTAGCTGTCTCATGTGTCTAAGCTGACTTTTATTTTTAAAGCATATCTGTGCGTAATATAAGGACTCTGATGCCAGTGTAAATGAAACCCCTACGTTACTATAAGCTTACTCAGAGACATAGATGGATGCGACTAATTTCCATAGTTTTGCCGTTTTTGGCCGGTTATAGAGTTAAAATTAACCGACGGTATTCCGATTGTATTTAGTGGTGTTTTACCATAAAAAATGTTTAGCATTCGACACCAATCTGCGGCATTGTAGTAATGTTTATAGAACAAGAAATCAGTGATAACTGACTGTTGTGTGGCATAATGTCAACATATATTACTCTTGTATTGTTGCGAAAGATAAATACGTCACATACATTGTTTGCATTCAAACTAGCGTAAATGATAACGTCGTACTGTGTTCGCAATGGGAGCGAAAACAATGAGTTAAAGTCTATCAAAAAAAAAGTATTCTTATTTCAAAATGTCAAAAAGTCTTCTAATTTCACCGTCAATGGCCTTTCTGACAAAACACCCACTTAGCAAGCTTGCAAATTAACAATAGATATGCTCAAGGTCATATTGATAAATACATTGTACATGTATATAATTTTAGGTTATCGTAAGACACCAGGCTTTGATGATTTTCATATATCTCATTGAAATTTTTACTATATGACCTCAGCAAGATAAATTTTTTATTGTACTTAAAACTTTACAAGCCTAAAAATCATCAGTTAAGATGTTCCACGTCCTGAAAACAATACGTATAAGCATATAAATCACGTTAATCTTAAGATAATTAGTCATCCAAATTGTTGATTTTTCAAATATCTCGATGTAACCTCAACTCTATGGCCGCAGCAAAATCCCATTTGCATTGCACAAAGAACTTTGAAAGCTTGCTTACCATCAGTAGGGATGTTCAAGGTCATGGAAACAACATTTATGAGCATTAAAATCATGTTTATCCTAAGATAATTAGGCATCCAAATTGTTAATTTTTCATATTTCACGATAAAATCTCTACTCCATGGCCGCAGCAAAATAGCATTGGATTGTACTCATAACTTTAAAAGCTTGCTAATAATCAATAGTGATTACCAAGGTCAGAGAAAACAACATTATAGTGCGTACAAAAAAACAAAACGTGTTTTGGTAAATATTAAAAATGAGACAATTCATTACAGGGGTAGGCAGTAATGAAAATAAAATTTGTGTAATTCATTTTAACAAAATTAGCATGGTTGATAAACCACAATCACTTGGTAATCATGCTTGTTATGGTAGAACACTTTTCATTACACCAACAACGAAGACACAAGTAAAACATAACACAATTGTTTATTTTAAAGTCATCCTGGACATCCCTAGTCATGGGTTAGTTCATTGTATTGTTATTATAAACAGTCCTTTGTTTTTTTGTACGCACTATAATAAGCATATAGTTTATGTTTATCCTAAGAAAATTATAAATTCAAATTGTTGATTTCTTATGCATAAAACGATATAATCTCTACTCTGTGGCCGCAGCAAAATTACATTTTAATTGTACCAAGAACTTTGAAAACGTGGGACAATCAGTTGAGATGTTCAAGGTCATGAAAACAACATTTATAAGCATATCAATCATGTTTATCCTTAGATAATTAGGCATCCGACTTGATTTTTTTTCTTATATCTTGATAAAATTCCTACTCTATGACCGCAGCAAAATAACATTTTTATTGTACCCTAAGCTTTGGAAGCTTGCAAATCATTAATGCGATGTTCTGGGTCACAGTAAACAACATAAAGGATCATATAAATCATGTTTATCCTAAGATTATTTGACATGCAAATTGCTTAATTTGTAATAAATCGCGATATTATCCCTACTCTATGGCCGCAGCAAAATTACATTTGTATTGTACCAAGAACTTTGGAAGCTTGCAAATCATTAATGCGATGTTCAGGGTCACAGTAAACAACATAAAGGATCGTATAAATCATGTTTATCCTAAGGTTATTTGACATGCAAATTGCTTAATTTGTAATAAATTGCGATATTATCCCTACTCTATGGCCGCAGCAAAATAACATTTGTATTTTACCAAGAACTTTGAAAACTTGCAAATAATCAGTAGACATGTTTAAGGTCATGCAAACAACATTTATAAGCATATAAATCATGTTTATCCTAAGATAATAAGGCATCCAAGTTGATAATTTTTTCATATATCTTGATAAAATTTCTACTCTATGGCCGCAGCAAAATAACATTTGTATTGTACCCACAACTTTCGAAGCTAGCAAATCATTAATAGCGATGTACAGGGTCGCAGTGAACAACATAAAGGATAATATAAATCATGTTTATCCTAAGATTATTTGACATGCAAATTGCTTAATTTGTAATATATCGCGATATTATCCCTACTCTATGGCCGCAGCAAAATTACATTTGTATTGTACCAAGAACTTTGGAAGCCTGCAAATCATTAATATCGATGTTCAAGGTCACAGTTAACATTAAGGGTCATTTAAATCATGTTTATCCTTAAGAAATTAGGCTTCCAAATTGTTGATTTTTCAAATTTCACGATACAATCTCTACTCTATGGCCGCAGCAAAGTTACATTTGTATTGAACCCACAACTTTTGAAGCTTGCAAATCATTAAAAGCGATGATCAAGGTCACAGAAAATTACATTAAGGATCATATAAATCATGTTTATCCTAATATTATTAGACATGCAAATTTCTTAATTTGTAATAAATCGCGATATTATTCCTACTCAATGGCCGCAATAAAATTACATTTGTATTGTATCAAGAACTTTGAAAACTTGCAAATAATCAGTAGACATGTTTAAGGTCATGCAAACAACATTTATAAGCATATAAATCATGTTTATCGTAAGATAATAAGGCATCCAAGTTGATAATTTTTTCATATATCTTGATAAAATTTCAACTCAATGGCCGCAACAAAATTACATTTGTATTGTACCCACAACTTTCGAAGCTAGCAAATCATTAATAGCGATGTTCAGGGTCACAGTAAACAACATAAAGGATAATATAAATCATGTTTATCCTAAGATTATTAGACATGCAAATTGCTTAATTTGTAATAAATCGCGATATTATCCCTACTCTATGACCGCAGCAAAATAACATGTATTGTACCCTAAACTTTGGAAGCTTGCAAATCATTAATGCGATGTTCAGGGTCACAGTAAACAACATAAAGGATCATATAAATCATGTTTATCCTAAGATTAAAAGACATGCAAATTACTCAATTTGTAATAAATCGCGATATTATCCCTTATCTATGGCCGCAACAAAATTACATTTGTATTGTACCAAGAACTTTGAAAACTTGCAAATAATCAGTAGACATGTTTAAGGTCATGCAAACAACATTTATAAGCATATAAATCATGTTTATCCTAAGATAATAAGGCATCCAAGTTGATAATTTTTTCATATATCTTGATAAAATTTCTACTCTATGGCCGCAGCAAAATTACATTTGTATTGTACCCACAACTTTTGAAGCTAGCAAATCATTAATAGCGATGTTCAGGGTCACAGCAAACAACATAAAGGATCATATAAATCATGTTTATCCTAAGATTATTTGACATGCAAATTGTTTAATTTGTAATAAATCGCGATATTATCCCTACTCTATGGCCGCAGCAAAATTACATTTGTATTGTACCCTAAACTTTGGAAGCTAGCAAATCATTAATATCGATGTTCAAGGTCACAGTTAACAATAAGGGTCATTTAAATCATGTTTATCCTTAAGAAATTAGGCTTCCAAATTGTTGATTTTTCAAATTTCACGATACAATCTCTACTTTATGGCTGCAGCAAAGTTACATTTGTATTGAACCCACAACTTTTGAAGCTAGCAAATCATTAATAGCGATGTTCAAGGTCACAGTAAACAACATAAAGGATCATATAAATCATGTTTATCCTAAGATTATTAGACATGCAAATTGCTTAATTTGTAATAAATCGCGATATCATCCCTACTCTATGACCGCAGCAAAATTACATTTGTATTGTACCAAGAACTTTGGAAGCTTGCAAATCATGAATAGCGATGTTCAAGGTCACAGTAAACAGCATAAAGAATCATATAAATCATGTTTATCCTAATATCATTAGACATGCAAATTGCTTAATTTGTAATAAATCGCGATATTACCCCTACCCTATGGCCACAACAAAATAACATTTGTATTTTACCAAGAACTTTGAAAACTTGCAAACAATAAGTAGACATGTTTAAGGTCATGCAAACAACATTTATAAGCATATAAATCATGTTTATCCTAAGATAATAAGGCATCCAAGTTGATAATTTTTTCATATATCTTGATAAAATTTCTACTCTATGGCCGCAGCAAAATTACATTTGTATTGTACCAAGAACTTTTAAAGCTTGCAAACCATCTGTACAGATGATCAAGTTTATGGAAACAACTTTTATAAGCATATAAATCATGTTTATCCTAAGATAATTAGCCATCCAATTGTTGATTTTTCATTTATCACTATAGTATCTCTACTCTATGGCCGCAGCAAAATTACATCTTTATTGTACTCACAACTTTGCAAGTTTGCAAATCACCAATAGTGATGATCAAGGTCATGGAAACTACATTAATGAGCATATAAGTTATGGTTATCAAAAGATAATTAGGCATCTAATTTGACGATTTTTTGTTTATCTCTTTATTATCTCTACTCTATTGCCGCAGCAAAATTTTATATATATTGTACTGAGAACTTTGAAAGCTTGCAAACAATCTGTACAGATGTTCAAGTTTATGGAAACAATATTTATAAGCATATAAATAATGTTTATCCTAAGATCATTAGGCATCAAAATTGATGATTTTTTAAATATCACGATAATTTTTCTACTCTGTGGCCGCAGTAAAATTGCATTTATATTGTACTAAAAACTTTGCAAGCTTGTAAATCATCAAAATCGATGAAAAATGTCATAGAAACATCATTTTTAGCATATAAATCATGTTTATCAAAAGATAATTAGGCATCCATTTGACGATTTTCATATATCTCTATATAATCTCTACTCTATAGCCGCTGGAAAAATACATTTATTGTATCAAGACATTTGAAGGCTTACTAACCATCTGTAGAGATGTTAAAGGTCATAGAAACAGCATTTTTAAGCTTATAAAGCATGTTTATCTTAAGATAATAAGGGATCCAAATTGTTGCTTTTTCATATTTCACGATAAAAACTCTACTCTATGGCCACAACAAAGTAGCATTTGCTTTGTAATCAGAACATTACAAGCTTGCAAATAATCAAATGTGATGTTCAATTTCATAGAAAACAACATAAATAAGCATATAGTATATGTTTATCTTAAGGAAATTAGACATCCAAATTGTTGATTTTTCATACGTTTCGATAAAATCCCTACTCCATGGCCGCAGCAAAATTACATTTGTATCGAACTGAAATTTTTGAAAGCTTGCTTTCCATCTGTAGGAATGTTCAAGGTCATGGAAACAACATTTACAAGCATATAAATCATGTTTATCTTAAGATATTTAGGCATTCAAATTGTTGCTTTTTCATATTTCAAGATAGAAAATCTACTCTATGGCCGCAGCAAATTTACATTTTTATTGTACCAAGAACTTTGAAAGCTTGCAAACCGTCAGTAGAGATGTTCAAGGTCATGGAAACAATATTAATAAGCATTTAATTATGGTTATCAAAAGATAAAAAGGCATCTAAATGACGATATTTATATATCTATATATAATCTCTACTCTATGGCCGAAGCCAAATTTTATTTGTGTTGTACTGAGAACTTTAAAAGCTTGCAAACAATCTGTACAGATGTTCAAGTTTATGGAAACAATATTTATAAGCATATAAATCATGTTTTTCCTAAGATAATTAGGCATCAAAATTGATGATATTTAAATATCACGATAAATTTTCTACCCTATGGCCGCAAAAAATTGCATTTGTATTGTACTCAGAACTTTTCAAGTTTGCAAATCATCAAAATCGATGAGAAATGTCATAGAAACATCATTTTTAAACATATTAATAATGTTATTTAAAAGATTATTAGGCATCGCTCTGACGATTTTTCATATATCTCTTAATAATCTCTACTCTATGGCCGCAGCAAAAATACATTTACATTTTACCCAGATCTCTGCAAGCATGCAAATAATCAATAGCGATGTTCAAGGTCATATAAACAACGTCTATAAGCAAATAATTTATGTTTATTCTAAGATTTTTAGGCATCAGACTTTAATAATTTTCCCTGATCACGACACTTTCCTCCTTTATGACCGCAGCAAAATACCATTTATATTGTACCGAGGACTCTGAAAGCTTGCAAACCCTCAGTAGATATGTTCAAGGGCATGGACACAGCATCTTCAATAATAATTTAAATTATGTTTATCTCAAGGTAATAAGGCATCCAATTTTTTTCCCATATATCTCGATTAGATCTCTTCTCTATGGACGCAGCAAAATTACATTTTTATTGTTCTCAGATATTTGCGTGCTTGTATGTATTTAAAGGAGATGTTAAAGGTAACAGAAACAACATTTATAATCATATAATTTATGTTTATCCTAAGGTATTGCCGCAGCAAAATTACGTTTCTATTGTACTCAGAACTTTACAAGCTTTCAAATCATCAATAGAGACTTTTAATGTCTCAGAAACAACATTTATAAGCATACATGTATAAATCATGTTTATCCTAAGATTATAATCATATAAATAATGCTTATCCTAAGATAATTAGGCATCCAAATTGTTGATTTTTCATATACACGATATAATCTCTGCTCTATGGCCGCAGCATAATTACATTTGTATTGTACTCAGAATTTTGCGTGCTTGCATGTATTCAAAGGAGATGTTAAAGGTCATAAAAACATGATTTATAATTATATAAAGTATGTTTATCAAAAGATGATAAGGCTTCATGCTTTGATGATTTGTATAGATTACGATAATTTTCTACTATATGGCCGCAACAAAATTACATTTCTATTGTACTCAGAACCTTGCAAGCTTGCAAATCATCAGTAGACATGTTAAAGGGCTCAGAATCAACATTTATAAGCATATAAATTATGTTTATCAAAAGATAATTAGGCATCTAATTTGTATATTTTTTCATATATCTCGATATAATATTTACTCTATGACCGCAGCAAAATGCAAGTCAATAATAAGTGGCAATACAGAGTTTGACCGGTTTGATTGGCCATATTTCTGTAAGTATTATCATTTAAGGTAGAATTCCCATAATAGCTGCATTAAGGTAATAAAAAGAAGAATTCACACTTCTGCATTAAGATGATAAAAAGAAGAATTCACACTTCTGCATATCTATATGTATTTTGATAATACATACAAGCTGCAGTCAAACTTCAGGCGTTTTTCTTCACTGCGTTAAAATTGGTAAAGATCGGATATACTTGTGTAAATGATTCCTTTTTCAAAAATTTATTAATATCGTTCTTATATTAACTAAAACATTATTAATTCTCAAAATTATTGGAGAAATTTCATAAAATTCGTGTAAGAAGTTGTAATCGGAAGTTTATAAATACAATTTAAATAATGTACAGAAAGATATATTACATGATAGAATGGTCACTATGGGTTGACAGTATTTCAATAAGGGGGGGGGGGTCGATGTATTCAAATGGCATTTGTTTTAGTTAGCGGAGGTGAAATGCATTTTATTTCTTTTATTTAAAGCCAGATGGTATAAGGTATATTATTAATTGGGTAACTTGGAGTGTCCAAACTTTGTTCATAGTTAAAAGATAATGATATGGACTTAAAGCCGGCGAAAATCTTCTAATTTTCTGTTGGGTCTCCCAATATTTAATTTTAGTTAGAAATATCCAGATTAAGTTATGCAAGCTGTTGTTTTTACATTCAATAAAGCATTGTAATTTTTATAAACAACATTCATGAAAAGAACTTGATTATGGGTCTCATTTTTACATTTTGAAGACATATACCACTTCAAATTTATAGTGTGATTCTTACACATTTAACCCGGATCGATAGCGCAGTTGGTAGCGCGCCGGGATTTGAAATATCATGTCTCAAAGGGGGTACGTGTTGGAATCCTACCCAGGAAAAATTGACAATAATGTCAATTTTCCACCATTATTTAGATAATATGGAGAAGTTTCCGACCTAGTGGAAAGGTAGGTAAGTACTGGTTACAGACAAGGGTCCAGGAAAGCTAGGGTATGTGCACTGGACGCCGTAAAATGATCTAAATTGTGTTGACACGTAGTTAATTCCAATTAAAAAGCAAACAAAAACTTACACATAACTTAATATAAAAAATTATTTGAGATAGAAAGTTTAAAATTTTGGCCGCAAATCTAAATTGTAATTCTGATGATAAAATAGTAACAAAGAGCTTGTCCTTGATGTGTGTATTATGGGAATTCTTCCTTAAACTCAATAGTCTAGCTCAGTGTGTTATGCGTGTCATTGTCCATGTAGGGCTTTACGGGTTGTTAAAGCAAGAATGTGGACAGAAAGCAGATGAAAATTAAACATATCCACATAAATTGCTGAAAATCAGTTGTATACAACCAGACATAGACTCCATACAGGACCTCATCCCCCCATTCTCGTTCCCAGAGTCTAATAGGATTCTCAGTACTAGTATTGAGAATTCTACTGGACTCTGGGAACGAGAATGCTCATTCCCTTGATATTCACACAGAAGCTAAGAAATGAATCCCATGGTTGGTCGATGTATTATTTCAAAAAGTGAAGGGAATTTAAGTCTGAATCTGACATCATTTGAAATTTTAGATTGAAATCCATCGATAATGTTGCGTAAATTGACCGTCCGAGTTTCTATGTTTAATTACTTTGGTGGACCATCTTCTCCCTACGACATCACAAATATTTTTTGTGTGTACTCTAACCGAGTGCAGGCATCGGTGAATGATGTTTTCAAAACGAACAGTTTTGAACGGTTTAGTCACTTAAACAGTTCGGTAGAGTCATTTTGTACATTTCTCGTGAAAGATGTTGCCTCAATTATAATTCTAGTGCTAACTTTCATTAACGATCTCCTTTCGCTCACTAGACCCAAGGACGCTTTAATGTTTTAGGAGAATAATTGCTAGAACTATTATCATGAATTAAACTTCAACTTTATAGCATAAATGCGCGTAAATTATGAATGAAATGACAGTTGAAATTGCCTTTCCTTTTACTTTTTTACTTTTATTTCTTCCAAGCTGGAGAGCATATTATGATGCAAAATACAAAACAATACAGAGAAAAGCATCATGAAAAGATGTCCCCTTTCCAACATTCCCAGTTAGACATGCAAGTATTCTAAGACACCAGGTATATACACTCAACAGGAAATAAATAGAACATATATCAAAACATCATTAAAGTCTTGGTTTTGAACAAATGTTATTCATTTTCTCAGCATGATAGCTCGGTACATTAACATATAATTAGACAACTAATGTCTTTAAAAAGGCTTATAAGAGTATGTGGATCATAATGTTGATGATTTCTGATCCAGAAAATCGATAAAAATGCTGGAATGTCCAATTTTTTTTAATCATTCTTTGTTGCATTATTCTTGTGAAAACAATGAAATTGAAAAGGTAAACATAATAAGGATAAAAACACAAAATTATTTAGATACTTTTCGAGAAATGAAGTTAATTTGTCATTTTTAATATTTTCAATTATTTACTCGACAACATGACATGAAAAAACTATGATGTTTTTCATTGTTGGCATTATGAACAGAACAGAGCAGATGATTTTATTGAAGATTTGTACAACAAAGGCACATGATCTTACAAAACATTTAAGTACAATTATAATACAGATCAATGATTAGACACATATACAAAGGAAAAACAATGCATATACATGTATACACAAGCATAAATACTTGACTTGACATACAGAATTGTGTTGTAATATATACTACTATGTTTATGAGAGTGGCATGTTATTTATAAGACAATGTCATTTCTAATATGCTAGGCAGATTTAATAAATTTTGATAAATTAAACAAAATTGTTTGATCTGAAGAAGACAATAATGTGTTATATTTAAATACAGAAGGTCTAGTATAGTAAACTGGACCAAGAAATTGTCTGCGTAAATTACTATAACATGGACAAATACAAATAAAATGGTATACGTCTTCTATATCACGTGTTTCACAGTACAGACAAAAACGTTTATTTCTCGCAATACTTGGACGAATATACCGTCCCGTATGCACTCGTAATGAATGACCTACGTTTCTAAATGTGGTTAGTATATAACGAAGGTCATTTGGAAGTAAGCCTTAATATGACTCATAATTTAAATCAAATTTTAAATGATTATATTCATACGAAATTAGACTATTATCAACTGATGCTCTCCACTCTTGTATATAACAATCAATAACCCGTTGTCTAAACATGTAAGGAAATGTTTTATGTGAAACAAAATCTGGATTTTAAAATACATCAGAAAACCCAAAGACGTCTAACAACTTACGAACTCTTGAGACCCAGTTAGTTTTACCTTCAGACAATTATTAAGATTAAAGTTATATAACTTTTGAAGTATGATATTGTCTGAATTTATCTCTTTTATCCGATATTTTATTATCTTGGAATAATGTTGAATATAATGAGGGTATCAAGATAATTCCCACATTTGGTCACCTTACTTATGGAAAATCAATCCAATGAACAGTGCATCACGCACGTATGGTTTCACACAAGGTCCAGTCCCCGGCCAAAGAATCGTAACTTATTATCATGCAAGTGCTGTAGACTCGGATCAATGACGTGCTCAGTGGTCAAGTGACTACCCGCGTGAGCCCGCATGGCGAGCTGGTTATTGTTAAAAGTATAGTATATTTGCTTAATGTTGCTAGGTTTTAGACAGTTGTCTCGAGGTGTTGTTTCGAGTTAGTTAGTTGGAGAGTTTCGTGAAGAACGAACTCAGAAAGTAAGATAGGGATTTACCGCCGCTCCTCGTAGTTTTGGGAGAACTTGGAGCTTATGTATACGTGTTTAACTGTATAGTGACAAGTTGTGGACTCAGATTCAACTTTTACTTTTTATAAACGCTAAGTATGGAATATAAATAGTAATAATTTAATCAATTTTTCTTCAGTTAACCGTGAATCTCTTCTATCTTTTAAAAATGTAATTTGTGAAACTACTGGTAATAGTAAAATAATTAATTACATACGACGGGCTTGTTGTTATTGTGTTCCATATTATTTATAGTTGTCTGAAAACATAACGCAGAGGAAACCTACCACTTGAAAGAGACCTACAAACCAACCACTTTGTAGTCTTTATCTCCATCGGGCTACAATGGAACTATACTGCAGCTTAAAGAAAATGAAAACGAAATGAACCCGATTGTATTGTGGTAAGAAAAATATCAACGAAGAATAGTAGCATGCCTACAAACTAATTTTGAATATTTAACACCTGGGTTAAAGTTGAGTATAATATGATACATGGTAACAAACATTATCGTTTAAGTTCTGGTGGTTCTAGGTGGCACCAAAATTACTACAAGAGCGTTAGAACTCCACTACATTGCATTTCGAACTATCCTCTATTCAGTGTTTTCAGCTTTTTTGATTTTAAGTGATATATGTTTATAATTTAATAAAGTCAGGACATATAGTCACATGATCTTCATAGTATAAATAAACGCTTGTTTTTGTTCAATTCTTACAAATAATAGAAATATTCAAATAGTGCATAAAGTAACTATTTCTTTTTTCCGAAAATACAAAATTTAGCCTTTGAGTTGTAAATGTCTACGCTGAATTCTCCTCAAAAAATATTTTGCTTATATCCTAGTTTACTGTTCGATTCAATTTTTCAGAATCCTTCAAATTTTTTTGGAAAAGAAAATGCACGAAAGAGAAATCGACGAAAAACCAGCGTCAGTTTATCTCATTAGTTCAAGCAATAGATCACGTGATTGTAGACCCTGAAAATGTTTAATTAAAAGTTTGATTATAGTGGAACATTTAAGTCAACAAATGATTCGAATGTACGAAAATCTCAGGCAAAGATAAATCTTTGGTAACGCATTTGCCTTTTAATGCTCTATTGCTAACAAAGATGCCAATTGCAATACCTGAAGATTTTATATTCCTGTTGATTAAAAAACGTACCCAATAAATGTATGTTTAAAAATTATTTTAACACTTTCCATAGGCGGATCAAACGGGGGGGTCAGGGGGTCCGGACCCACCCTAGAATTTCCAAAGTGTACATGTCCATAAGTGTATTTCTTGACTGTAAGTCATTTTTAAGTAGCATGAAGCAATTTTTCTCGGAGCATAATATATATTTAATGGTTATGTATTTTTATTATTAATATGTTACATTATTCTACAAAATGTGTAAAATGTAGTTGTGGTTAGAAAGTTTGGACCCGCTAGAAAAAAAAACCCGGATCCGCCCCTTGCTTTCAAGTGAGTTATAAGTATATGATCTTTAGAGCGCGTGCTTAACATTATTTTACAATGAAAAACAGTTAAGGAAGCCATAGCTGTCTGATGTCTTATTATGTCTACACTCTGTCTTATTATGTCCAAATATGGTGCTGACTTGTCGAAACGATGCCTTATTATGTCAAAACGTAGTTTTGTTATGATCAAATGTAGTGTTGACTTGTTTAAAAGTCATGCTGACTAGAACGATGTCTTATTATGTCAAATAGTAGTGTTTTATGTCTATATGTGATGTTAGCTTGTCGAAACGATTTCTTAGTATGTCCAAATATGGTGTTGACTTGTCGAAATGTCATTTGGACAAGTCAACACTACATTTAGACATAGTAAGACATTGTTTAGACAAGCCAAAATTACATTTAAACATAATAAGACATTGTTTAGACAAGTCAACACTATATTTAGAAACGTCGTCACTATACTTAGACAAGTCAAAACTGCTTTTAGACATAATAAGACATCGTTTAGACAAGTCATCACTACATTTGGTTATGATAAGACATTGTGTAGACAAGTCAACACTATATTTTTACAGGTCAACACTTCATTTGGACAATCCAACACTACATTTAAACATAATTAGACAGAGTTTAGACAAGTCAACGCCCGATTTGGACATAATAGCATTCGTTTCAGACATGGTAAGACAGAGTCTAAACACATCAATACTACTGAAAACAACATCAGACAGCTATGGCGTTCCATATACAATGATGAACTTTGCCTCCCGTTTATTGAACAATGCCAAAAGCTGCACAAACAGTTAATGAATTGAGTGCATGACTTTGCATAAGGTGCATAATTAAACATTATCGTGTTCAGCACGTCGTATTGTAAAGATAGTTCAACAAAATATGCCCTATCTTGTAATATATTTTGCATTATTGAAATAAAAATAACTTGCAATTGTCTACGTTTTCTCGCATGAAATAAGATAAGCCTACGTTTTAAGCCCTAATTTAATCACTGATTCTAAAGCACTCGTAATTTATCTCTATCCCTATCAAAACTCGTGCCTATAATTTATTTAAGATAAAACATTAACAGTTAGAGTATCATTCTTTAGTCAGGATGTTTAGTTGTTTGTTATATGTTACATTCAAATAGTTTGTGATAGGAAATCCCTTTTCTAAAAAAATATGAAAACATACAGAATAACAAGAGAAACTGTATTTGAATTCTCGAAAATCTGAAGTCTTCTTTGTAAAAGTTAACAATTCACTAGTTTTGTTTCACTTAAATTGCACGAATGGAGTGTATGGTGACATAATTCTGCCGTCAGATAAACACATAAGTAACTAATAAATGTTGATAACAAGGTATGTAACTAATTAACACTTTAGTTAAGTGGTTGAAAATTTATGTAACTAGATAACTACAAACCAGTCAACAAAATTTTGAATAAGTAATGACTAGATATTTCTGGAACACACTAGGCTTGTCTACTGTTATATGGTTTTATTTTAGTTACTTAAATAGAACATTGTGAAACAATCTTGAATGTACTACAGGTTTAAGTTATGTAACTACATTTGTTGTTTTATCTTGACATTTCTATAATTTTCTCGATTGTTAAAAATGTACATAAGATCATTGGTCCTGAGTTAGATTGAGTCACTAAGTGCTTGTATTACACTACAGCCATTAAAGTTAAAAAAATCATTTTATCACTTGAATACTACTTTTTAGGGTGTTTATTAATATTATCAGACTTGTCACAATATTGATGAATGTTGTTCTCTAGGAAAAATGAAAATGGTTCGCGTAATTATTGTAATTGAGAGGTATTATTGTAGTTTTATATGTAAAACACAAGTACATTGAATTGTAAAACAAATTACACAACAATGTAACTTGTATTCTTGCAGTTTAACTTAGTTATAAATAGTTTAGATGACCAAACTGAAGTATGTAACGTACGAGCCAATTTTGCTAACGTACGGGACAACAATTATATCCTTTATTGGTTGTTTTGTGGTGGTTCACATTCACACAAAGTTTCGTTATAACATTAAGACAATGGTATCTAACTATTTTAAACAGTTTCATTCTATATTTAACTTATTTGTATCGTTCTGGAACAGTTGATATAAATGATATTTTTAAAACAAATAAAACTAATGAAAGTATTCAATAATTATGTTTTTTTCTGAAAATATCTGGCATACTCTTCAGTCTTTTTCATTTATTCCGAAACATAATACCTTATAGAATGCAACCGTATTGAATTTCTCAACAGTTTGACCATTACTACTTTTAAATAAGTGAAATTTACAGCACAGGTTCGATTTTCAAAAGCACATTTAATAATGCTAGGTGTGACCTTTTACCAGCCTATATCTAAAAAAGTATACTAGCCCAGCTTCAAAGATTTTGTCTACAATGCATATACATGTAATTGATTTAAAACTCATATTTGATGACATTAAAAAAATGGAAAAAATAAATATGCCCGTATGTCCATATCAAATGGGAATGAGTCATATACTTAACATTAAATTCGAATTAAAATATACCATGATCAGTCATCCAACATATCTAATACAAGAACAATACATGTAGCTCCTAACATTTAACCCACATGCGGAAACTTGTAAATGGGGGAAAAGTTTTGGGGATGCTGGTACATAATATTATATACAAAATGTATTATGAAAATATTTTTATTATGTTGGTTAGTTACTGATCAATTTGCTTTCAAAACTTTACAGCATAATACATAAACTAACTGAGATAAAACATGGCATCATAGTGATTCTTTTCAATGGAGGAAATAATAAACAAACAAACCCGAATAGCAAAAGAACTATTTCTCTATGTTCAACCATCCTATCTAAAATATAATTAAATATTACTTTTATCATGTATTTAAGATAATTAAAAAAACCAAACTAAATACTGCACAGGGTGGGTCTAAAACATTTATGCTTCATTATGTCGTTCTTTATGCTTTGCAGGTGTATTTTTGATAATATTGAACAACGATCACCTTCAAATGGCTGTTTCCTTGATGCGAAACAAGCTTTCGATAGAGCATGGATGAGCTCGATTCTTGCTCAAGTGTTCAAATACAGTGTTGATCAGTATTGTTACCTT
This sequence comes from Mactra quadrangularis, assembly GCA_025267735.1. NCBI lineage: Eukaryota > Metazoa > Mollusca > Bivalvia > Venerida > Mactridae > Mactra > Mactra quadrangularis. The sequence goes on from CM046303.1 coordinate 22,317,789, forward strand.
TAAATCCATATCATCATTCTTAGCGAACTGTTCTAGCTGTGTTAGATCCAACAGATGTAAATCGAACTGGTTCCCAAAGTAGGGAATACTTCAGGTTCGGGAAGCAAGGGGGTTCCCTACAGTTCTTTTTAACGATTATAATCTTATGATAAACCTAATTTATACTCATTAAAAGATTGTTTCCATTGAACTTAATATCAACAGTGATGATATGAATATGTTCCAGGGTTCGGAGGGCTATATAAATGCAATTTTACTGCGGCCATATAGTAGAGATTTTGTCGAAAAAACTGTAAAAGTGCTATATATTAAAGTAAGTATAATCTTATGATAAACATAGTTTATCTTTATTAAAAGGTTGTTTTCATTGACTTTACTATCAATAGTGAAGATATGAAAAGTGTTCAAAGTTCTGCGTGCTATATAAATGCAATATTACTGCGGCCATATAGTAGAGATTTTGTCGAAAAAACTGAACAATTATTATATATTGAAGCAATTATAATCTTATGATTAACATAATTTATATTTATTAAAAGGTTGTTTCCATTGACTTTACTATCAACAGTGATGATATGAATAGTTTCCAAAGTTCTGAGTGCTATATAAAAGAAATTACACTGCGGCCATATAGCAGAGATTGTGTCGAATAAGTGAAAAATCGTGAAATATTAATGTAATTACAATCTTATGATAAACATAATTTAAATTCATTAAAATGATGTTTCAATTGAATTAACTATCAACAGTTATGATACATGTACATATACAGCACTGTATATAGTTTCCAGAGTTTAGAGTGCTATATAAATGTCGAAAAACTGAAAAAATCGTGATATATTGAAGCAATTATAATCTTATGATAAACATAATTTATACTCATTTAAAGACTGTTTCCATTGACTTTACTATCAACAGTGATGATATGAACAGTTTTCAGAGTTCTGAGTGCTATATAAATGCAATTACGCTGTGGCCATAAAGTAGAGATTTTGTCGGAAAAAACATAAAAATCGTGATATATTGAACCAATTATAATCTTATGATAAACATAATTTATATTCATTTAAAGGTTGTTTCCATTGACTTTACTATAACCAGTGATGATATGAATAGTTTCAAAGTTCTACGTGCTATATAAATGCAATTTCGCTGCGGCCATATAGTATAAATTTTGTCGAAAACTTAAAAGTCGTGTATACTCAACCAATTATAATCTTATGATAAACATAATTTATGTTTATGATAAACAAAATTTATGTTTATTAAAAAGTTGTTTACATTGACGTTTATATCAACACTGATGATATAAATTATTTCCAGAGTTTTTATTTGCTGTATAAATGCAATTTTACCGCAGCCATATAGTAGAGATTTTGTCGAAAAAAAACCCTGAAAATTATTATTATTAAAGCAATTATAATCTTATGATAAACATAATTTATACTCATTTAAAGACTGTTTCCATTGACTTTACTATCAACAGTGATGATATGAACAGTTTTCAAAGTTCTGCGTGCTATATAAATGCAATTTCACTGCGGCCATATAGTATAGGTTTTGTCGAAAACTTAAAAGTCGTGTATACTCAACCAATTATAATCTTATGATAAACATAATTTATGTTTATTATAAGGTTGTTTACATTGACTTCTCTATCAACACTGATGATATGAAAAGTTTCCAGAGTTCTGAGTGCTGTATAAATGCATTTTACCGCAGCCAAATAGTAGAGATTTTGTCGGAAAAAAAAACTGAAAATTATTATATATTAAAGCAATTATAATCTTATGATAAACATAATTTATACTCATTTAAAGACTGTTTCCATTGACTTTACTACCAACAGTGATGATATGAACAGTTTTCAGAGTTCTGAGTGCTATATAAATGCAATTACGCTGCGGCCATATAGTAGAGATTTTGTCAGAGAAAAAAAACATAAAAATCGTGATATATTGAACCAATTATAATCTTATGATAAACATAATATATATTCATTTAAAGACTGTTTCCATTGACTTTACTATTATCGGTGATGATATGAATAGTTTTCAAAGTTCTGCGTGCTATATAAATGCAATTTCGCTGCGGCCATATAGTAGAGATTTTGTCGAAAAACTTAAAAATCATGATACATCGAAGCTTTATAATCTTATGATAAACATACTCTATATACATTTAAATATCATTTCCATGAACTTTACTACCAACAGTAATGACGTAAAAAGCTTTCAAAGATCTGAGTGTAACACAAGTACAATTTTGATGCGGCCATATAGCAGAAATTTCGTCGAGATTCGTAAAAGTAGTGATATTTTGAAGCATTTTTTAATATAAACATGATTTATGTATGTATAAATGTTGTTTCCATGGACTTTACTATTATAAGTGAAGATATGAGAGCTTCCAAACTTCTGAGTGCTATATAGATGTAATTGACTGCGGCCATATAGTAGAGATTTTGTCGAGAAAAATGAAAAACAAATCATCACATTTTTAAACATAATTATCCTTACTTTCTGATTATTATACACATAATTCAATTCATTATTAGAAATGTTAAATATATTGTAAACTCAGTATATACTTATTTTTAATTAATGCGCTCGTGTCGGACGATACTGAAGATAAATAAATGTTTTCCTTCTGCTGCCAGTTTGTATTTTGTCGAGAAACGACGTTCCAAAGTATAGTGCCGCAGATTCGCGTCGTGTCTGAAACATTATATGGTTAAACGCCACTAAATACATTCGGAATATCGTCGGTCAATTTTTACTCTATGGTCGGTAAAAACGGCAAAACTATGGAAATTAGGCGCATCCGACATGGATAACTGTCTCTTGCTTACTTGCTTACACCGCCTAACCTATTTATGTCGAAAAATTTTACGGACCTGTATAGAACAAAATTCGTTACGTTTATAATGCATTTTGCGATTATTTAGTAGTATTATTGCACAATGAATTTTGAAAGCACTGGTAACACGAAGTCCCGGCTAGGCATAAAACCTAAATCTAAATTCATACAAACACAGATACATGTACCCTACGAATCAATAATGATGAGAAATTTATGTAATGCATTTTAACAACCTGTAGCTGAACCAAATTCACCAGGACAGAGGGTACATGCGCTCCCACTTGCCAATCGACAGTTTTATAAATTTTGCTAATCTGTTTACTCACGGAAATCCGCTGCGTTTTCCATGGCGTGCTAAAAACGTAGGCAACTCAACGAAATTCAGATGGGTTTTTAACACATAATAATGCCACACTAATGTATTTTTAGAACTAAATGTGAACGCTCTACTGCATGCATTCAGTGGTAAAGCGACGCATAAACGTATGTATATGAAATTGCACCTTTTGGTACTGGTAATGGTGCCAGTATTATATTACTGATATCTAAGTACTCGCCTGAACTATGCTTCAGACTATACTACCGTAACTGTAAATTCTACGAAACATGCTAAAATCAAAATGTTTTTAAGTACGTACACACAGTTAGCTTATATGTACACAGTCTGCGATTGGACGGCTCATTTCAAATTGCGTGCCATAGACGATGTAAACAAGTTACCAATCATAACAATTTCGTGAATATTATGATGAGAAAAGGTCACCTGAACGTGACCCTCGTTTAAAAACGGCCAGATCAAAATTAGCGAGTAGGCGAGCAGAAAATTTAGATAGGGTTTTAATCAGATCGCTTCCAGCCCTAACAAAAGGCACAATTGTAAATTCTATTGGATACAGCAACTGCACGCGCTAACATCGATCAGGATCAATATAGCCATCTAGTTGTTCCCCAGTCACTGCATTATTATAGGGTCATGTATATAATTTATATGAATTTCACATTTCTAGTTTGTCTTGTGACAGTGGTGCAGTTGTTAGTATATAGTTATTCCATATGTGATATGGCAACAGTCAAACTGTTGGCCCCCGGAGAAGGAGAAAGTGTTTTGAAGTGTTTCCCGAGGCAGCAGGATGAGGGCAACAGTTCAAAACACTATCCCCGACACTGAGGGACAACTGTTTGACTGTTACAACATCACATATGAAATGACTGTTATATTACCAGATCAATTGCAATTTCAACTTTTAAATACTTGCAAAAGATATAACAACAAGAAATCAGTTATAACATTACCAGTTATTATTACTAATTTAACTTCCTCAATTGAACAATTTTACTTATTCATAAATAAAGTTTACATATGAAAAGGGAAAGCTAGATTAACCAGAAAGTTTTGCGTCCCGAGGACACACATGCTTTGAATTTATTACGTCCACAGTAAAAAGCTTGCGTCTCTGATGCATGACGCACGCCAAAAAAATAACTGAAAAATAAATCGCAAAACAGATTGAGTCCCTGGAATTTACTTTCGTTTTCGTTTCAACAATTTAAAAGTCGAAGTCAGGGGTGAGATAGGCCTATAACCCCCCCCCCCCCCCGAAATCTCAACAGATTTACGCGATTTGGAAAAATGATCTCCGAGGACTTCAAAAATCCGGAACTTCCGGAGCAGTCCGGAAAACTTTCAACCATGTAAAATATGTTACACTGTCAATATTTTAGTTGTTGACATGTCAATGTCTGGTTTATGATCAAGATTGATGGATGCTTGATGCATTCAAATTAGCCAGGTAAAGCTCAAACTCCCCATAGCAGTAACTTTCCCTTATATCAGTACAGTAACAGTTCAAGTTACTTTGTGTGACATCAGAACACGAGCAGGAAACATTTAAAACTATTGACAGTCAAAAGTTTGCAATGTGGATGGTTTTCAGAATTTCAGAAAACAGTTAAAATTATAAAATTACATTTATAAAAGGAATCTGGTAATAACATGATTTACTTCATACAAAGAGTATGAATATTCAAAATATTTTGTTTGATGGCAATATAATACATTTCTCATACCAAAACACTCACACCATGTAAAATATAAGTAAACAACATACTTGAAAGTTAAGAACATCTCATACAAGGTAACATCTATTTGCTGATAATCTTGAATGGTTGAAACATTTTCTGAAATAAGCTAATTCACTGAACTTAGGCAACCCTGAACTACGGACATATATTTGAGCACAGAGTCATTATCAAACGTTTCTGTAAGATAAACCTCCATTCTCAAACCTCCATTTCCAAGTGGATTGAGCAAATAAATTTAATAAAAACAACATAATACTATAATTTACATATTTTATTTCTGGTTTTAACAATAATACACTATTAATGTTGTAATATTCTATAATGTAATTACAATAAAAACATGTTGAAATGATGACTTGAAGGGAGTTAACAACAATATTCAACTTTCTATAGAAAGAAAAGACTACAATATTAAAGATCATAGTGAAATACATGAAGTTTAAAGAGCTTTTTTTCAGGACTTCATCTGATTGGTTAATATATACAAACAAAATGACAACTAACCAATGAGATGCTTTGTATCATAGAAATTGTCAAAATACCAAGACTATACATTACGTGGCACATGAAAGAACAAATAAATGGTATGTATAGAAATCTTACTATTTCATGCGATGATAATTACAAAATATTTTACATTATAATCTATAAAAAATCACTTGAGACAATCCTTGTGTAGTTCAATAATATATATCAAAATTTGTTTATACTTGGTATATATAGGCTTTCTCTAGCTTGTATCGAACTGTAAAACACGGCTTTGAGCCACACAAATTTATAAGCAGGTATAACGGGTCAGTATTATCTCAGATCTTACATCTGATTTTTGTCTGAAATCCTTTTATATCATATAACTATATTAACTCAAGAATTGTGATAATATGACCCCTATAGATAAGAGTTTTAACAAACACTATTATACTTGTATATACATTATGTTTCACCTAACAGTGGTTTCATGTCATATGTCCACCTTTAAAACACCAACATATATTAAGGGCAGTCAGGATTACAAAATTAAAACAAAATCAGGCAATCTATTGTTTGTATTCATTTTAACAGCAGCTTTTTGAAACATAGTTGAGGTCAAAATCTAAATAAATTAATGCTTAAAACATTACAAGTACATAGTATCAACCTGGCAAAATGTGTCATGTGATCTTTTCATTGTGACTCAAGGCATAATACTTTCAGACTGTTCATTTGAATAGTCAGGTAAAACAATGTAACAATAAGCGGTTCATATTTCCTATTTTTTTCAATGAATTTCTAATAGATTCATAAAACAACTTGTGATATCTATTATTTTTCATTTATTGGAGTTAACACCGTGTCAACACAATTTAGGTCATTTCACGGCGTCCAGCGCACCTAACCTAGCTTTCCTGGACCATTGTCTATAACCAGTACTCACCTACCCTTCCACAAGGCCGCAAACTTCTCCATATTATCTAATCAATGGAAGAAAATCGACATTATTGTCAAATTTTCATGGAAGAGTATAACCTCCCCGGGTGAGATTCGAACCCGCACCCCCTCGGGCATGAGATTCCAAATCCTGGTGCGCTACAAACTGCGCTATGGACCCAGGTTAACTACTTGTGAAATAGAAATTGACTTCTCATAGAGCTTTCGATAAATTATGAATTGGTTAAACTTGACAGCCCTAAATATTGTTTTATTATTTTACCCATACTGATATGTAAATATAACTGTAATAAAATACTCGACTACAACAGCCCATTATCATACAAACTGTGAAAATTACTTATCAAGGAAGGTAACCTCTAAAACCTTAAAACAAGGGAGACAATCTTCAGGTGGCAAATTTTCATACCAACAATTAATTCATTAAATAATAATATACAACAAAACACATTTACATGTACAAAGTCACATACACTTACACAAAATAGTTAAACATCATTTTAAGAATATTTTTTTAAATTGTACAATGTACTTATAGTATAGTTACTTTAGTCCATTTTTCTCAACAGTCTTGAGTTTAAATAATTTCATGGTGATTGAATACACATTATCACAATATCACAAGTGTTAGACAATGAATACAAAGTCACCGTGAAATTATTCATCTTTTGACAGTTGAGAAAAACCGAACTATACATATTAGTAAATGAAATAAAGTTTTGAGAATTTGGTACAATACTTTTCATACATGAACAGCAATATACAGTACCCACCAAAAGTTTGGAGACATTTTAAGATTGTAGGCCTATTGAATAGCTTTTAGCTAACATTTGATAACTGTTTATTTTGAAATGCTTTGCAGTTTTGCATTATTTTTTGGTGATCATAATTATTATAACAGAGACAACAAAAATAGCATAAAAACTTTGTTATGGAAAATTATTACAATAATCATGGTTTTGGAGGCTTCATGATGTCAGATGCTAAATCTTATAAAGTGTTGCATTTATGAAATTTGTTTTCATTTTATAACAAAACATACTTAAATATATTAAAAATAATGTTTCTACAAAAGTAATTGTCAAAATTCAAGAACTGAAGTAAATTTCTTTTGGCTCCAAACTTTTGGTGATTACTGTATCTCTATATAACAATATTGCACATATCTTACTTATAGTTTGTATACATGTATATTAATTTACAACAATGTTTGAGCTGTCCCCAGACATTTCAGATTTGTTAGTATAAAACCAAACAGGGATAACTTCATTAAGTTTCTGAAAAGGGGCACACACTTAAGGTACAATGGACCATTAAACACACACACACAAAATAAAGATATGCAAGGCAACATCAACATTCACTCTTTATTGTAATTTCTATTCAAGCTGTAAATTTTCATAAATATAGTTAAAAAATATGGTGCATCATGCAAGAGAATTAACCCCATGAAAATGAGAAGTTTTCTGTTGAAAAAATAATCTTCTAAAAGAACCTTGGTAGAAACATGTTGGAAGTAAAAAATGTAATTAATACTTAAATAACATAAAATTTTAGTCAGTGACTGATTAAATAAAGTATGCAAGTCATCAAGCAGACTTAAGTAATACCCTGACTTTTACCTATGACATTTTGATATGTCAAAATAGACTGTTACAAAAAATATAGTTTATTTCTGATTATTGTTTAATTCCAAAAGAAACAAGTAAATCTGTGAGCTAATGCTCACTAGTGATACCCCCGCAAAAATCTAAAAATATGCGACAAACAGGAAGTAGATGAGCAAGGAGCATGAAATCGCTTTACACCACATGGGACTATGGGATGAAGCAATATGCAAAGTATTAGGCTGCTGCATGTTATAGTTGCTGAGAAAACTGCAAAGGAAATTTTGTAGCGGACGGACGGACGGACGCACGCACGGACAAGGGTAAAACAGTATACCCCCCTCTTCTTCGAAGCGGGGGTATAAAAAAAAATCTATAGCTTCCATTTCCTAGGCAAGGACATAGAAATAAAAAATAAATTAAATACAGTAAATGAGAATTTTTAAGCCAAAAAGCTTTACTTTGTTACTGGCCTAACTTCATTTCTTAACACTAAATTTACAACCTCTTCAAAGTATTCTATTTCATAAAGACAACTTTAACAAGTACACATGTAGACTTATAAAACTAGAGTGAAATCAGTCATTAAAGAATCAATTAAGTTAAAGTTCAAACTCCAAGTATTCAAGACACTAGACACCAAATTAAATGAAAATATATTGCGAGGAACAAAAGAGCAAGTTATACTTGATAAATAACATTATTATATTTCTAATAAATCTAACCAATCAACAATCTGCATTTGTACCACGTGACCGTCCAATATATTCCCGTATTGGATCCAAAAAATATATATTATTTTCCTATTGGACGGTTGGGTACATGTGCACTAAACGATGCTAGTCTGGTTCCCATTTTAATTTATAACAAATTGAAGACGAAAGTAAACATAATAAAAAGGTTATTATACATTTTATTGTACAATACGGAATATATTTGGACTGGTACACAGCTTGAAAAGTCATATTGGATTGACATATCAGCTCGTCCAATATGACTTTTCAAGCTGTGTACTCATCCAAATATATTTTCGTATTGTACAGTAAAATGTATAATAACCTATAAGTATTGAATGTTGGATTTTTTGTCCATGTCAAGTTTTAGATGAAGATTTTTTGTTTCTGTTTAAAAACACACCAACAAATAAATTATTATATCAAAAAACGTATTTCACTATCTTAGAAAGTTACAACAAAAAAAGAACAATAAAATAAATGATACAACACTATTATGACAATTGACATTGTGAAAGAGATCATTATGTCAAACATGAGAATAAGGGCGTAAAAAACATTAATAGTTGACATCTGATGCATATAGCAATATATAAAATACTTAAGTGATACAAATGTTCAAATCAACACAAAAAATTACGAATTCAAACAAATTTTGTACATAAAACTACAGGCTAGTTATGAAAGAGTCCCATCCAACAGCAAAAAAATGTAATATACATTTTGTTGTTTTTTGAGGAGGGGGGACTCTTTCCTATTGTAACCTGCGAGTTAAACATGATACACCAAAAACCAAAAAATACAATAACTAAGCAATGATGGTCAATGCAATACACAGTATGATCTAATGGAATTTTTATGATTCATCAAAATATATGTCTTACAAATTTCACTTCATCAAATAATTCCATGTTAGCGGTACAGTGGTACATAGATACATGTATAGTGCAGGTTTATGAAGCTTAGTCAAGCAATATTACTCATCAGAGACCTAACCAGCAAGCACCAATCTCAATGAAATCAGACAATTATATGCTCCACTATATTTCCACTACAGTAGATCTGAAGGTTTACGGATCATAGTCAGTAGAACATGCAGTCACAAGCAGTTAATCACACACAATATCCTTATACACTACATAAATGTAAAATATTCATGGTTTATGTGATTCCTGTCAGCTTCAGGTGCAAACTGCGTAAACACATATCCAGCAGACCACGGTCGTACTGGATCTGTACTTTTTCCCTTTGAGGTCACGTCGAGATGAACTTTGTGTCGACCAATCAATGGGTAGCTTTCATCTAGACGAAAACACTATTAATCACATTTTGATTTCGTAATTTCTATTTTTAGACCAAGTTTTGCTTGCTAATTTAACCGCGGTAATATTCACAGGCTGCGATTGGGCGGCTCATTTCAAATTTCGTGACGTAGACGATGTAAACAAGTTACGTATCATAACAATTTCGTCATGAATATTATGATGAGAAAAGGTCACCTGAACGTGACCTTCGTTTGGAAAAGGCCAGATCTACATTAGCGAGTATGCGAGCAGTAAAATTGTAGATCGGGTTTTAATCAGATTGCTTCAGGTGATACAGATTTCATTTAGTGTTTGTTGAACATACATAACATTAAAATCAATGCTGGATTGTCAAATATTATAGTTTATATTATATCAATGAAATAAAACCAGGGCTGGAATTTAACAAGTTGTGAGATGTTTTACCAAGCATAGATAGATAGCACTAGTCTTGTGTACATGAGATCTGATAGAACATGCATAATATGTCTACAGCCTTTATCATTCAACACATTATTTTGGTAGAGCTAATCAATCTTCATTATATACTGTATGAATATAACAGTTGTCTGTAACTTTGAGAATTCAAGAGTGATAATTATTTAATAAAACAAACATAAAACATTACATGCAATGGAATTTTTACTTGAATAGAATGTGAACTGTACTGTAGTTAGAAAAAACATCTTCACAGGAAACCAACAGTGTTATGATACCATTATAATGATACTGTGTGTACTCTTTTATTTATTTACTAATTAGGCCACAACAAGTTGATCAAAAGTTCTATGGATTCACTTGCACCTTCATTTTTATGGTTTTTACAAAAAATATATTTTTATTTCCTTGCTCACTTATAAAAATTTGGTCAAACCACTAAATAAAGCAAATGCATTAAGATTTTCTATCTTGCTCGCCCCATTTTTTCCCTGAAAAGTCTGTAGAACACATGATCAACTTGATGTGGCCTTATATTATCATGGGTGAACGTTCAACTATTTCAAAATACAGAAATTTGCGAAATTTCATGACTTCAAAGCTTTTTTAGAAAGATTTACATGGCTTTTACGCAAGCTCCAAAAATAAAAAAATTTGAAATCCACTGAAGAAAATAGAAATTATTCAATGTTGATATCAAGTCTTATAAACAATCATATCAATGAGTTTTTAAAAAAACAACACATCTCATAATTATCTTCAATGTTAAACTAAGGATACAAATTTCAGCCCATAGTGATCTAACACTAACAGCAAATTAGATCACTGATTGGATATCAGATCAGAAAAAATCTAACCACAATGGACATTCTCTCACATCTGAACAACAAACTGTGAGTCTAACTAATTCTTAGATTACTACAGGCTGATATTTTGTATGTAACTTTATAAGAATATTGCATCATACAAAACAACTCAAAATTGTTTACATTTTGACATAATCTTAATATGTGATCTAAAGGCAATACTCTTCTTTCTTTAAACAGATGAAGTCGCCTCAAGTTTAAGAACGTTTATACATCCACTTGTAACTACCCAGGTCAACAATCAATCTATCATATAGAAGTGTATCACATACTTTACAGTAAACTTTTCACACATATACTGACACTACACATCGGAGGTCATACTCGCTGTTTTTAACCTATACGTATCATACATAACAATTATATAAATAATAACTACACTGTTTCCAGTCACATTCGTCTTACACTTACATGTATATCCACAGTACATATTTATCAGTTTTAAACAAGGATAAAATAAATTTCAGACATTTATATATATATAGTTTTATATACAATGTTGCATTCACCAATTATATTGTAGATACACAAGTATTGTTAATGTATGTCCCTTACAGGTGATCACTGTGTCATTCATTGAATATACATGCTTTAAAAAATAAGCAACTATAATGCCTTCGCACAAATACATTGTCTACTCATAACTTTCACAAGAACTATGGCAATTGTGTATTATACAGCACTCATAGAGTAAAATCTTTCAACCTCCATCACGCGGTTCATCCATCTCATACAATATGTAAATATAATTTATAGGTGTGTTTCACTTTAGTGTAATTTCTATGAATTACATGAATATTCATTAATTTTGATATTCATAAATCATATCATATTCATTTCAATGTTTATAATTATTCATAATCATATGAATAAATATTTCATTCATCATCATTCTATTTATTTAAATAATTATATGAATATTCATTTCAATATTTATTATTCATAATTATATGAATATGTTAATGTATTCATAATCATCATGTTAATTCTATAAGATGTATGAATATTCATTCCATTGATGAAAATTTGAATAATTTATTCACTAATTTAAAAATCAAACCTATCACTATTGTATTATATCTCAGCTTTTTATTTGTGATTGTATTTGCTGTAAGAATTCCATATATGATATACTTGATTCAGTTCTATCTTCAACAAAGTGTTGGAAAAATTTCATTCTAAGACGTCCATCCTCCCTGAAAATATTTAAAAGTACAATTCAATCTCCATAGTGACTTTGTAAACAACATGCAAGTGCTACACAGGCAGGAGTTGCAAGTCCAACAATATTAACCTGAGCTTGACCTTTATGCAAGAATATATTAAACTCAATATTTAAAGTCTATTTTGTCTTCCTTTGTAAATCGTGCTTCATCTGGAGCTGTCAGCTAAATACACATACTGAACAATTACATGTAATTTTGTTTTTGTAAGAATAAATACTTTAATACTGTGCCACAATATTGCAGACTTACGAGTTTCCTTAAAATTAATGTGTCCAAAATTTAAAGTACAATAACATGCCATGCTTACAAAAATGGTTTATAGTCACATAGGTAGTTATAAACATGTGTATAATCGTACACATGCATACGGAAGCTCACGATTTAATGTAAGTGAAGTGTGTAACTATTTTAATTAGGTAGTTCAAGCTCAGGTTAATATTGTCGCACTATAGCTGTTATTAAATTTGTCTCCAAACATAGCTAAAAATATGATTAATAATTCCAAAAGTTGAAAACTAAACAATAACAAAAAATGTTTCTCAAAGCATTTGTGCACGAGACATGCCCACTAAAGTTATTAAGTTAGGGTATACTGCTACTGCAGCAATAATTGTTGACATTAACATATTAGTTACCAGTACATATACCATACTTAGTAACACAATTTCACTTTTTAGCTATCTAACTTATACCTCCTGTTTTAAAATTTTTATATCCCTACTAAGTTTAATACATATAATTTTAAATGAGCACATAAATAATATTCAAACCAGAAATCAGGGCCATAACACCATTTTGGGGGAAGGGGCCACAGCCTTTTTCTTAGGGGAAAATTGGAGTGGCTTTTACTTATTTGGGGAAAATGACCCACTTCATTGCCAGTATAAGAAATGAATTTATTCAATTATAAGAGTTACAAAATCAATGAGATAATCCAGTAAATTATTTGGTTAAGGAAACAACATAGACTGTGTTGTGAAGATATCTAAAATATTTTCTCTTTCTATGAGAATTGTGGTTCAACATTCCTTGGGGAAATGTTATGGGGAAGCAGCCTGTATTCGGCTTCTGCTGAGAAGAGTGTTTTGACTCTGGAAATAGAATGCCTATCTTACCTCACAATAGTAATAGCTGAGCCACATGGTCTATTATCTAATAAATATGTTATAAAACTACGTATTCTTTGTGAACCTTCATTATCTAACTCTGGTAAATCAGTCTGTAAGAGAAAATATAGATATCACAGCTTGTTTAGGGTAACACGAGACACTGTTTACATAGGATATTGTTAGATTTGTCTGAAATGGCAGTTATATAACCAATCAACTGCAGTTTTGTGACTAATAAAAAGTTTATGGTTTTATAGTGCATTACACTATTTATTTGACAAATTGTCAGTCCTGTCACAGAACATGGATGAAAATTCAAAATTTTTCAAAAGCGCAAAATTCCTTTAATTTCATGATTTCAAGTTTTAGCACAAAATCCCGAAGGAATCTCTAGGCACTTATTCAGACATTATCCCAATGAAAGACAACAATCATGGATATAGATTTGCAGTCACAAATTGAAATTTAATAATTAGTTCAACGAAACTAAACTCGTGTAAAAAACCGGACAATTTTTTCGAGGATAATCGGGGAGTCCTGATGAAAGTTTTTGGGATAATCAAGGACATTGTTAGTGCCTAACACTGATTTTCATCCTACTTATAATTTTAAACAAGTTTGGATACAATTATATTCTTATCCCCATTTTACAATTTTTCAAGTACAATTATATATAGTGCAAAAATATTGACCCCCATCTGACCTTTATGCAAGAATATTCATTGCATTGAATACAGTTGTAGTATTAATGCTTGATTACACAGTGACCGTGAGGATTATGAGTTAAAACTTAACACACAAACACATTTCTATAATTTTACGATCGCTGCCGAAGTGTAGAATAGGCATGGTACTGACTTTCTTCGGGATATGTGTAGATAATTATTAGATGCAAATGTGAAAGGTCAGGTTGGGGTCAATATTCAGACACTATACCAGTGTTATAATATATAGAGTGAATGCTATCTTACCATGCCACCTTCAGTAATAGAATGAAAGTTTGGTTTATCCAGTACATCTTGTACAAATTTCTCATTGATAGAACTACCTACATATATAAACATATTATCACCAGTATCCAGTAAATATGCACCATTACGATCAACATTAGCTGATGACAATTGTAACAATGGCAGTTTAGGGAACTCTAATTGACCCTTTTTCACCATTTCCTGAAATGTGAGAAATTGACTTAAAAGTTAAAGTTAAAAGTGCGGTTTTAAGTCTGCTTCTATACACATATTCAGCTGACTTTACAATTTCTGTACAATAACTCCTGATCATTGAAATCTTCAGGTTGAAATTTTCAGGGGGGAGGGGGTGATCCCTCACAGTACCCATTTACAACTGGAGTGGAACAATTGTAGGTAAATTTCTTGCTCAAGGAAATTAGCAGTGCCCCAAGTGGGGTTTGAACACATGACCTCTAGATCTCTAAGTGCACATCCTACCACTGGACCACTGCTCCAACAATGGCTTAGTGAGTTATACAGTTCTCACCTTCACATGTAAAGAAAACTTTGATCTAATACAGCTGATCTTCATTGTAATATTAAATGTTATCTAGAGAATGAGGCAAAAACAATGTTTAAACTATTTTTCTGCTGAAAATCATGGAACATTAAATCAATTACACTGTTCTCTGTACTTGAATCTTCTGTTGTAATGGAACATGTTTGTTTCTAGAGCAAGGAACCCATGAATTGAATTATTTAACTTTCATCATTTTTACACAAGGCTGCAAATATGGATTTTGAAGTTAGCTGAAATACTTCACAAAAAAGTCATTTTTAACTTATCTGATTAATTCAAAGCCTTTGATAGACTTAGTTAATAACATCCCATCAGTTGTATGTATTGATTGTTTAAATTGGTGCCTTTGCAATCCATCATTCATCTTCTCACACTAAGGAGAAAATTGATATTAATTAAGGAATTTGCATGGAGGGTATAACCTGCTGCAGCCAGGAACCAAACCAGAGACCTCCATAGTCAAAACGCTATGCTCAACCACTGCCTGTGGCCATAGTTTTATCAAGCCAATGGTCATGGGAAACTGAAATCAAAGGAAATCAGTTGATGGGTGGAAAATGGAGTCTCGCTAAAATAAAGTTGTAAAACCAAAAAATAAAACTAATGTAACCTACCACATCCATGATGGTATGTAATGGATATAGATCTGGATGTAACAATTGTAATAACTGTGATACAGGTAATGTTTTACATAGATGCATTGAATATGATCTATCATCTAATCTTGTATTTACACCAGTTCTAAACGCAGTCTGTAAATAGAGAATATAGAGAATTAAAATATAAAACAAGTGACAGGAGAATTTTTTATTTCAACAAAGGTCTGTCAGCTTCATAAGGATGCAGTATGTGCAAACTACATCAGAAGAAATTCAAGTATGGCAATATATAATTACTAGAGTAAAATGGTAAAAATAGTTAGGCAAGTTTTGAATGCATTTTGCATTTTTTTCCAACTGAACAGCCAGGCATCAACAAATTAAAAGAAAGAAATAATTTAAGGTCTGGACCATTTAAAATTAAATCATAAAATAATTTCATCATACATTTTCACCAAATTATACTTACACTGGTGGAAGTTAGAAGTTTTAAAATACTGAAAACCTACTTTCAAAAATACTAAATAGGCTGACTTCATATTAATCACTAAGTGTAACTTATCTTAAAAACACTGAAATCAGTATTAATACGTAAGACTCTAACTCAGGTACTTAATTTCACCAAAACACATAAAAAAGATGTAAAATCTTATACTTACAGATTTGAGCAATGCTAGACAATACAAAGGTACCAATTTCAGTTGATCATTAATACATAGACTACCAGTTCTCTGACCAGAAGGTAATGTACTACCATAGGAGTTTAATATATCTATTGCTGCATTAACAATAGCTTCTCTAGCATCAGACATTGAGGATGATATACAACGATCAACAGCTGAAAATATATATACAAAAATAGTTGAATTATGATTTATAAAAATGGCTTCGGAGCAGCAAAAATTTTAGAAAAATTGAATTGTCGAGAAATATCTAATTGGTAATTTTCATAGTTTTGGCCAACTTTTGGGTTAAAATTATAGTGTCATGATAATTACTATGTAATAATTATTGAAGAACCAATAGAGTTTCACAAATATATAGATGATTTATAGGGTCATATGACACCTTTTTAAAAAAGATTTTGCAGTCAAATTGTAGGGGACAGCTGACCTATTCACTGTCCCTCAACATGTATACATCTCTACACATAAACTGTAAACACATACTTCGCACAAATCTTCACCACTAAAGACTCTACAAAGGTTGCCCTACAACTGACTGTGCTAACTTGGCAGATCTTAGTTTCGAAAGTCTCAGTGCAATGCTAATCTGAAGTTTAATACATGTGTATATACATACAAGATTTAATAGTAACTCAGATTAACGAAATCTACAATTGGTTGTAAAATTAGGACTTGTTTCAATTATCATGATTCTTCAAAAATACGAGGTAAATAAACTTACCCATTTTAGCTAATAAAGCAATAATAGCCTGTTGATCAGCACCTGAATGTATGTCACTTAGTTGATTTGTTACTGGTAAACATAATGTATGTACTCTTATACGTCTTTCACCTATAAAATAACAAATAAAAATACATTATATATGTATTCAAAATAAAGACTAACTTTAGACTTCACTATTATCTGGGACAAATATTCTACAAAGCAGTCCATGGACAGCACTCTTTGATATTCTAGGGGTTTTTCATTAGTTACACTGCTTAAATTTGCATGCAGACTTTCTAGGAACTTTTGAGTAATAAAGACCCAAAATTTATACTAGAGTTATGTAACTTGGCATTTGAACTCCATTGGTAAGCATGTTGAAATGAATCCCTGATAGTAGTTCAAAAGGTACAAAAGTGTTGCTTCTAAACTAAGTACCTGAGTAGTATAGCCCCACTTTTCTACAAAAAAAGTCAAGCTAAAAGGTAGCTTTAATGTTCAGGCAACATATTTAGCAACAGAAAATAGAAATAAAAAACTTTATTACACTTCAATTTTGATAGGAGTTATTATGAACAAACTATGTGGAGGACAGATGTTAAAAGATCTAACTGGCTGCTGCCTACCCCAGTCCCTGGAACACTGCAGTAGATGACAAATAAACTATCAGATTTGATTGATTGATATAACATGAACGAAAATCATTGTCAGCAGCAGGGTTTGAATTTATGACTCTAGATCAGTAACATGGGTGCAAGATGAAAATTTTGAAAAACCTGAAAACTGTTATTTAAAACCATTTTTCTTCATAATTTAATAGCAAAACATTGTCTAACTTGTTGTGAAAAACCTGAACTTCAGGCATATGCCTGAAAACTTGCACCCATGCAGTAAGATGTTAAAATGGTTTAAAGCCACCACCCGTGACCTTGACATCACAGAGGGTGTAACAAGACTGTATTATACTAACCTTTACTAGATGTATATAATAAAGCAGCTTGAAAACACATTGTGGACATATCAGTAAGTGGTTCCTCTATAGACATCTGCATACCATACCCAGCATCAGGGTTAACATTTGGCAATGATAGTAAATCAGTTGATCGTACAAAAAAGTTCCCATGAAACGTGTGGATAGAAATACCTGAAAAATAAAATTACTATTTTAGAATAGGTGAAATTTGAAAATATGATGACATTATTATATGAGTCAATACAAAAACAGCCCACATGATCCCGAACAAAGGATGCTATGTATACAAAGTGTACCTGATTTAAGACTATGTTTGTTGCCTTTGATTTGAAATATTGTTTTTGTTAAACAAAAGAAATTTGGTGATTTATTTCATAAACAAGTAAGAAAATGAATATTTATATTTTTGGAAATCAAC
Organism: Mactra quadrangularis; assembly: GCA_025267735.1. Classification (NCBI taxonomy): domain Eukaryota; kingdom Metazoa; phylum Mollusca; class Bivalvia; order Venerida; family Mactridae; genus Mactra; species Mactra quadrangularis. The sequence continues at coordinate 22,336,360 of CM046303.1, forward strand.
AATTTAAAAAAATCCAGAAATTACTGATTTTAGCATAATCAAGACCTTATAGAAATGAAAAAACAACCAAAAACTATTCCAACTTTACCTTTTGAGCATCTTATTCTCATAACTGATTCAAAACCAATTTTTCTAGTAATATATCTTCTAAGATCAGCTTCAAATTTCTCCACTAAATGTGGTGATCTAGCAGCGTGGTATGATGGATAGTATGATACACAACCACCAGAAAACTTACTGATACATTCTGATAATATATAATGATACAAAATTCATTATTATTATTTATTATTGGAGTTAACACCGTATCAACACAATTTAGGTCATTTAACGGCATCCAGCACACCTAACCTAGCTTTCCTGGACCATTGCCTATAACCAGTACTCACCTACCCTTCCACAAGGCCGGAAACTTCTCCATATTATCTAATCAATGGAGGAAAATCGACATTATTGTCAAATTTTCATGGAAGGGTATTAACTCCCCGGGTTGGATTCGAACCTGCACCCCCTCGGGCACGAGATTCCAAATCCTGGCGCGCTACCAACTATGCTATTGACCCGGGTTACAAAATTTACAATGATGATGACAATAGTGATAATAGATGAGTAGATGATGATGATGATAATCATGAATTTAGAATTTTACAACATTTATCAAATCTAATTATACTGTTTGCTGCAATCTTTTATGTTTCTAGTTCAAGTCACAGGATCAATATAAATAAAACTGGTCTTGTCGATTCACATGTTTTCAGTTCATAGTTATGTCATTTTCACTTTGACACAGTAACTGGTAATAAAACCAGGTCAAAGTTTTAATTTCTAAGTTCACACTATAAGTTGTTGAAATGTAAAAACAGAGATATACCTCAAACTACAGTGCCCTCCAAAAGTCCCAGGACAAAATCTTGTTTTTAGAATAAACAAATTTACATTCAACCATAAAAAAGCAACTAAGAGTCAACTTTGTAAATTCTAAAATCATATTCAATGCCATTCAAAAGTTCTTGGAGAATTTAGTATTGCAATTTTTTTTATATATTTATTTACACATTATTTAAACTATGTTACCCATTACAGTAAATAAAAACTTGTAATATGCATGATGAGATTTCTTTCGTCCAAGAACTTTTGGAGGGCACTGTAAAATCAATGTCATAATACCAGCAAGAACTTTATGTGGGTGGACTCTTCCCTACATGATAAAATGTGTGAGGAGTTTAGCTAAAGAAAGTAAACTTGATGAACAAAATCTCATCAGAATTATAAACTTACCAATAGATGCTAAGTCAGCATATTGTCCATTAAACATAAATAAATCAACAGCTATTTGTACAGCTGAACAATCTAATGCTAATTTCTTATAGAAATCTGTAGCTGGACCAAGACTTGACACATCCTGTAACGATATTGTAATGTATAAAGCTTAAATACAAGACTTGATAAATCCTGTAATGATATTACAATGTATAAATAGATTCTTACAGTTAATCTACAAACTGAATGACGCGGCTCCCAGATACTATCAATGACAAATCTATGAACAAAACAAATAGTAAAACAAAAAATTAACTTGGAAACCACATTAAAGCCGGATTTTCATCAAGATGTGATCATAAATGACACGGATACATATTAAAAACTTCAACACAAAAAATACAAAGGGAAATAATCCATTATAAAGCCAGGTAGAGATGTGGTTACTTTCTAATTCTGTTCATCACACGATATGTAATCATTGTATGAAGTTTCATAAAGATCTGACAACAAATGGCAAAAATATATAGTAAAGAATAAACTTTAATGCAATTGTTAACAGCACCGGACGCTTGCCTGACCGCCCAGGTTTCGCCAAACTATAAGACAAATTTTTTAGTTGAAAAATCTGGCTAAAAAATGAAAGTAAAACAAGACTAACCTTTGATGTTTTTTGTGTAGAATCTTCTCTATTATGCAATGCTCCGGGACCATGTGTAGGTAACACTGTTTGCATGACAGTAACTCTTCCACCTGTAGCAGTCTGTAATCAAGATATCAACAATTGTAAGGTTCATGTATACTAAGATTTCATTCATTTGAAGTACAGGGTAACAAAGGGTACACCTCTGATCACTTCAACCCTTAAAGGTGACCTTGTCAGGGGACACACAATCAATCATATTTGAAGTTAATTTTGAAAATATATTAACATACATGTATGTGAAAGTTCAAACTTCTGAATTTCTTTTATTTCAACAGCTTTTATAAGGCGAAAATATTTCTAAGGTCCCAGGACCTGTTGGACAATGCCTCCAGAGAGAGATTTTGCTCTTTTATAAATAGAAAAAGATTCCTGAACTGAGAGACAAGTCTTGAAAATTTTCAACCATGCAAGTTATTTGAAATACAAGGGACAAGAGTTAAGAACCAGCCATGCAAACTAAACACCTAGATCCAGCTGACACAAGCAACACATAAATTCTATATAGTCATATAGTGAAATCTTAAATCATTTACATCAGCCAACAAAATTGAATATAAAAGTGGTTGTCGCAACAGATCATTTGAATAGCAAGTACTATATCTCATTTGCAGAATTTGATAGCCCAAATGAAATTGTTGGTTGCCTGAAATAAAAAATGGTCGTCCCAGGCAACTGCATACCCACAAATTTCATAGACTGATTTACGTACCGTCATTTTATAAGCAGCTTGCAAGGCTGCACCAAGTGCACTTCTTGTTTCAACATTATTCTCAAACAATGTAGGTAATCTTGTTAATAAATCTGTGACAAGACCTTTACATTCTTGTAAATTGACTAGTAAATCATCAGGACAAGGTAAAAACATATCTGTAAAATAATATAGGAGATATTAATTTATCAAAGGTGAAAGTTCAAAATTGTCAAAATCCTGAAAGTTTTTGACTTCACAATTAGCTGTAGAGTTGGTGAACATGCATCAGCATAAAACTTAAGAGTATGACAGCTGCCATGCAATTACTTCTTGCATTTCACCAGCTATTAATACAGAAATGTAAAAAATCCATCTTTTTAATATATATCACCAATACAGAAGTGCTAACTGACTGCTTGCAAATTTAAGGTGATGACTTAGCCATTTGTTAACAAGAGCTGTCAGAGGAGACAGCATGCTCAACTTTTCTCAGTTAATCAGTGAATGGGTTTTAATAGTAAGGAGGAAGTAGTAATAAAGAATAAGTATTCAAAGTTTGAGTTGAATATCTTTGACAGTATTAAAGTTATTTAAATTTGTAAAAACTTTAACCTTGGTTTGCAACGCCAACGTGACAGTATAAGCTCTCATTTTCTTCGAAAAGTCGAGCTAAAAATGTGTTTGTATTAAAATCAATGTACAATGTTATTGTTTATTATTTTTTTTTTTTTTTTTGGGGGGGGTCCCAAATTTGACTTGGTAGAATTATTCTGATCAGTATGATATGAATATATATTAGGCCAAATTTATATATATCATCTATCATCAATAGATATAAATAAAAAAACACTACAAATATGAAAAAACACTAAATATTAATTCAATAATCATACCTTCAACATCAGTAACAGTGAGCATTTGAGGTTGTGATAATCCTTCAGCTAAATTAAAGAAATGTACAGCACTGTCATACGCTATAAAACCAATCTGTGTTCTAGAATCACCAGGTACACGATCTAATACATCTAGTAAAGTCTCACAAAACACAGATAAATAACCTGAAACATATAACAAATTATTATATATCTAATAAATCTAATCAATCGACAATCTGCATTTGTACCACGTGGTCATCCAATATATTCCCGTATTGGATCCAAAAAATTTATATATTACTTCCGTATTGTACGGTTGGGTACATGTGCACCAAAAGATGCTAGTCTGGTTTCCGATCTTAATTTTTAATGAATTGAAGACGAAAGTAAACGAACGATATACAATAAAAAGGTTATTATACATTTTACTGTACAATAGGGAATATATTTGGACTCGTACACAACTTGAAAAATCATATTGGATTCGCCTATCGGCTCGTCCAATATGACTTTTCAAGCTGTGTACTCGTCCAAATATATTTTCGTATTGTACAGTAAAATGTATAATAACCTATAATTATAACAATTCGGGACTTTAGTCAGTTATCTTTCCCTGATAAAATCTGAAGCAATCCAATTGGTAAGTAGCTCCTTACAGTTGGAATCCTTGGATTTTATCATTGAATTCCTATGTAAGGGTAACAAAATATTTCATCTAATATCTTTCTTGTTAATGAAGATATTAACAGAAGTGATGGAATTTAGATAGTTCTTTAACTTAAAAATAATTAACTTGAATTTCAAACAGATTAAATGATATACAAAAAAGTTATTTAAGATTAAATTTGGCACATTAACATCGAAAAGTAAGGGTAAAATCCGACTAACTAGACCTACCTATTTTGAAGAGTATACATGGGGAAATAAATTAACAGACTAAAGTCCCTTATTATTGTAGTTTTCATTAAGAGCAACTACTTATGAATTGATTGATTATACATTGACCATCTAGATTCAACATTCTATGCCAATACTAATTTCTTTAACTCAACTGTGAAACAAGTTTTTACAATATACCTTGGGATCAAATTTAAGCTCACATGCTTGCAAAATGCGAGTGGATTTTGAAAATTGCAAGTAACTTTAGTTTCAACTTGCAAATATTTCAAAGTTGAAATCACCACAAAAATATTTCTGTGCAAACTTATGAGGCTCAAATCAGCATTGAAATGGCCAGATAGATCGATGGTATGATATAATTAAAAATTTACAGTTAAAACACTTTGTCCAAGCCACAATATATAAAGTTCAATGCTGCTTTTATATTACATAAATGAATAGTTACAATGTATGCAATTAAAATTTGGAAACAAAGAAGGGAGTATTTTTACATTTTGTGAGTTGAAATAAAATCAACTCATAAAAATTTGCAAGCTGAGCCCCAAGTATAATATTAATCTCTCTCAAGCCCACTTCATGTCTACCATAACTGAGCAAGTAGGATAATTTATTTTTTAAACTCAAGGAATCAACAATTTTGTGATGCTACTATGTCAAAGGAACTTTCAGATCTGCTGAGGCACCTATGTCTACTGTTTATCAGTCTGATTTACAGCATAAAGAAATCTGAATGTAATAACTTTTTGTGACATCACGAATTAACTAAAAAAATACCAATATTCTCAAACATTACATGTATATCACATATGGCATTTCTATCCTATCTTCAAAATAATACAAAATTACTTTAAAAAAAAACTTAAACAAGTAAATCTGTGAGCTAATGCTCACTAGTGATACCCCCGCAAAAATCTAAAAATATGCGACAAACAGGAAGTAGATGAGCATGAAATCGCTTTACACCACATGGGACTATGGGATGAAGCAATATGCAAATATTAGGCTGCTGCATGTTATAGTTGCTGAGAAAACTGCGACGGAAATTTTGTAACGGGCGGACGGACGCGGGTAAAACAGTATACCCCCCTCTTCTTCGAAGCGGGGGTATAATTATAATTAAAAGGAGGGCTAAAAAAGTAACTTACCAGTTTCTATAGCATTGAAAGACACATCTAACAGATACAAATACACAGCAGGCTGGGGAGGCCTCAACTGAAATAACATGAAAAAATAAGCTTGAGGAAATTTCATCATTTATGGTTAATAGCTATCACTATTTTAAGAATTCAGAGTATGAACATTCATGTTACTTTTGTAAAATTATACCTTAATAGTCAGGTGTGTTTTACAAATTGATAGTTAAACATATATTATTAATCAGATTAAACTTGTCCAAAAGACATACAGTCAAACCTGTGTATTGCGACCTTCACTCGGAGTTAGCCAAAAATGTCACATTAGACAGAGGGTCACAATATGCAGGGTACAAAATTACTCATTTAAAAAGTCACTAATTTTTGTCTGTTTGCGTTTCAAACATCAAACATCAACATCAAACAGTTCTTTCAATAGCACTCTAGAAGAAATAAAATTTTACGTGGAATGTAAAATTAAGTTTGAAGATTTCTTTAGTATAGCACCCTTTTCCCTTAAATTCATTGAGAAAGAACTAACTAGACTGAACCCAGCTAAGTCAACAGGTCTCGATGGCCTAGCACCAAAGTTTTTGAAAGAAACGGCAGACATTATAGCCGGACCATTACAAAAAGTCTTTAATTTAAGTATAGCAACTAGCAAGTATCCAAACATGTACAAAATGGCTAAAGTGACTCCTATCTTCAAAAGTGGTAGTAAAAGTGATAAAAAGAACTATCGGCCAATATCAATTCTACCGGTGTTATCTAAGCTATATGAAAAGCATGTGTGCATCCAATTAACAGATTTTTTGGAGAAAAATAATCTCTTCAGCAAGAGCCAATCTGGATTTAGAAAATCTCATTCATGTGAAACTGCCCTAGTAAATATTGTGGATGAATGGATTAATGAAATAAATGAAAGTAACACTGTTGGTACTGTATTTCTTGACCTATCTAAAGCCTTTGACTTGATTAACCATAAACTTCTTTTACAAAAATTGAAATGTTATAAATTTAGTGACAAAGCAATGTTGTAGTCACTCTCTTATTTGAGTCATAGACGCCAAAAAGTATGTTTTTCTGGTAAACTGTCAGAATCCCAAGAGATAAACGCTGGTGTACCTCAAGGTTCTGTTCTAGGCCCAATACTTTTCCTTATTTATATCAATGATTTACCCTTATCTGTTAAAAATGCCCACATGTTTGCTGATGACACAACCCTATCAGCATTTGGAAAAAATAAATCTGATGTCAGTTGTTTGCTTCAGACTCAGCTAGAATCATTTGAGACCTGGTGTTCCTTAAATGGAATGGCCCCAAATGCCACTAAAAGTAAAACAATGTTTATCACAGCCTCCAACCAGCATGAGAAATTGGAAAACATTAACATCAAGCCACTTAAACTGAACGATGAACCTTTAGAAAAAGTACCAAACCATAAATTATTGGGGGTAGTCATTGACAAAAACTTAAGTTGGAAACTGCAAGTTGAGACAACTCTTAAGAAATGCAATTCTTTATTATATCTCCTCCTAAGAATAAAACAATTCCTAAATCTGCATACTAGAAAACTGTTTTTCAATGCATACATCCTTCCACATATTGACTACTGTTGCACTATCTGGGGGTCTTGTAATGAGCAATTAACAAACACAATGGTAAAATTTCAAAAAAGGGCCGCCAGAATAATTCTTAACAAACCTTTTGATGCCCCGTCGGAGGAGTTATTGAAACAACTAAATTGGATGAAATTTCCAGACCGTGTTAACTATAAAAAGGCTATTATTGTCTACAAATCTCTTAATAACACAAGTCCTGAATATTTAAATAACAGATTTGTCTTAAGTAATAATCACCAATTAAGATCAAGTTCTACACAAAAACTGAATGTCCCAAAACCTAGACTTGAATTCTTTAGAAAATCTATAACATACTCAGGACCAGTCATTTGGAATGAAATACCCCTAAACATCCGTCTTGCTAACAGCCTTACCTCATTCAAAAAGCAGTACATTAAATGGAAAATGCGAAAAGATTGAAATGTTCTTTGTCCACCTTAAACTCATCTCATGCCTATTGTTCCTTTTTTTCAGGTTACTTTGCTCTTAATTTTGATTTTCTTATGTATATAACATGTTTTTCTCAAGTCTAATATGCATTCATCATTATGTAAATATTGTATATACTGTGTAATATGTTTGATAGAGGCCCACATGGAAGATTGGATTTATCCAAATGTGTAGCCTCTTAAAATAATGTCTTTATTATTATTATTATTATTATTGTTTCACTAATGACAGTTCTACTAATTTGTCACTCATACTTATAATTTAAGTTTGGATGCTAAGTCTATTGCTTCTGATGTTGTTGGAACAGGCATTTGGCTATCAACATCTTCTCCTTTATCACTATCATCCGAGTCGACAGGAACTGGGTTCAACTGATCTAAAAGTAACTTAGCAGATACGTTCCAGTCTGTGGTTTCAGTGTTGCATGTCTGGAACTTGGAATCAATGTCAACAAGTTCCTTGAATGAACAACCAAAAATGTCTTGGGAGAGTTTAAGAGCTTTCGGTCGTAATATACAGAGTCAGATGTGTTTTCAGCCTCGATTTCATAGGTCGCTTGTCGCATTAGACAGAAAATCGTAATATACAGGTTTAATATAAAGGAAAATGTCACAGGAGACGCCAAATTAGGTCGGAATTGACAGAAAGTTGCTTTATACAGAAGGTTGCTAAGGCAGGTTTGACTGTACAGTCAACATTGTGTATCAGACAAAAGGTACAAGAAATATCTTCTTAAGGCAGGTGGCTGTGTGGTACAGATGTAAATAGAAACATACACAGCATAGAGATGTTTTATTGTTTTACTAGGACACTTAAGTAAGGTCTTTACTTAATTCAGATTACCACTAACTTAAGTTTCTGGAAAGTTAAAAATAAAAACTTCTTAAAAGTCATCAAGTCATTTTATAAACTACAATGACCAAGGTGCAAAGAGCACAATAAACAGAAAATAATGCTATGACAGAAAACATCACAATTATCATTCAGGCTCAAATAAAATTGATGATTTAACAGTTTCTATACAAATACAAATATATTTACCATATATTCTGAAGGAGCTATAAACTCTATAGTAGCTGACCTAACTTCTGGTCTTCTCTGTGGATCACCATATGTTTTAGATACAGGATCATAGGAAAACTCTTCTGGTACTGAAAACATACATATACATGGATTAAAGTTTCAAATTTTTCAAAATTCAGAAATTCATGATTTCAGCAGCTTTTACATAGAAAAGGCTACATATTCAGGTCATATTCATCATATTTGACATTATTATCAAATGTTCAACCTCCCTGGGTAGGATTCGAACCTCAACCTTCTTAAGGACACTAGATTCCAATACAGGTGCAATACCAACTGGCTACCAACCTAGGTTACACGGATATCCAATTAACTTGACAATATCTTAGGGTTGTATAATAAATACTTACATTCATTAACCCTATAACAAAGGTTGCATTTCCATCTTCTAGTGTCAACAAAATATACAAATGGATTGATATAAGTCCTACATGACCGACATCTTACAATCACACTTGACTGTATCACAGGTAATTGCTGTAAGTATAAAATAACAACATATTGTAGTCAATGGTCATTGTTTACTTTCACAACAATTATGATAAAGGAAATCAGGAAAATTACTTTTTTTATTTCAAATAAATAAGATAACTTCCTGAACCACAAGCAGAGTAATATTTCTTTTTGTTTAAAAAATTTCAATTATTAAAATATGTTCTTTTAAGCAACTCAATAATGCTAAACTAATAAAAATTAGCAAAAATGCACTCAACAAGAACAAACAAACAAAATCAGGAGAAATTCATTTTGCTATAGAAATGGGAAAACAACTTTTGGTGAGGAGGAGGGAATGGGGCCTAATTTTTAATTACAAATGGTCTGGAGAAACAACTAGAGGTTTTGTGCTCCAGGAAGCTTGAAGTCTTTACAGCTATCACTCTTGGTCATCAGGCTACCACATTTAATCTTCCTGCAGAGTATTTTGCTCTGCATTCTGGAAGCTAACAAATGGTGTCACTGAGTTAAAAAGCCCTAACAGGTACTCAACTATATCTGGGTGAAGGGAAACAATCATAGTTACATTTCATACTAAAGAAATTAATGGTAGCCTTGATGGAAAAAGAACATAAGTCATTTCAATCCTCTAGCACTACTCCTACAACTGAACTACTACTTTCACTATAAACACATTCTTATATCATTTCAAGTTAAATGTAATACATCACAACTTTTATTTAAATGAAACAATAATTTAAATTTATGTAATTTGTAAAATATGGTTTTTGAATATCAATCAATCAAATTTCAATATATGTTAATTATAAAACATGATAGCCAAGTGAATGATTGATCAAACAATGATAAGAACAAGTGTTACAACATTTGAACACTAAATATGTCGGAATGCATTTTTTAAATAATGAAATTCTTGAATTTCATGACACCAGACGCATAGAAAAAATGTTTTTCCACAGTCCAGAATTCCTCAACATCATGGTCAGCACAAAAATCTAAAATAATCAGTCCACGCAAAATTGTTATTGCCATACAAGAATACACAAGTTGTCCAAAACAAAGTATAGCTACAATCATTTCACTTTCAATGTAATATTATGGAAGCCTATGATGGTTGTTTCGGTTGTTATAAATTCAATAAAGAATGTAAGCCAAGTTTCCAGATGGTGATCATTCATCAAAATGTCAGAACAAACATCAAACTGGACAGCTTACATAGATATTTTTCAACAATATCATTACTGTAATTACTAATAGATTTTAAACCATTAATTAACATCGTTAACAAATTCAATAAAAGCTCATACATACCGACAAATCTCTGAATGGATGTATTAATATACCCAATGGTAATCTAGATTTGTTTAACAATGCTGATGTCTGTGGTATACAATTCATAGTACATCTAAATACCCTGTAATACAAATATATTTATATTGTATAACCTCCATTAAGTGGCCAAAACCTAACAGGACCTAAGTAAATCATGCTACCACAAAACAAAGGAATGTATTATCGAAAACAAATCTTTGGTGATACCAGAATTGAAATCATAATGGAAAAAATGCATGACAAATTCAATAGAATGTTATGTTTCATCATATTTCATAATGCATGAATTATATAGAATTATATCGAAAGATGGAGCAATTTTTACTTAACAAGTAAATCTGCGAGCTAATGCTCACTAGTGATACCCCCGCAAAAATCTAAAAATATGCGACAAACAGGAAGTAGATGAGCAAGGAGCATGAAATCGCTTATCACCACATGGGACTATGGGATGAAGCAATATGCAAAGTATTAGGCTGCTGCATGTTATAGTTGCTGAGAAAACTGTGACGGAAATTTTGAAACGGACGGACGCACGGACAAGGGTAAAACAGTATACACCAGTATACAGGAAGAAAATTCCATGGCACATTTTTGATGTCTTAAACAACAGGAAATTTAAATTCTTCTTTAAAGCTCTCTAGAACAGCATTAAAATAACATAACTTACAATAAAATCTGACCGAAAGATAAATTTTATGTCAAGGGTTGCCAGGGATATACTTACTCAGGACTACAGTTAACATTTCTGTTATCATTTGGTATCACAGGTTTAGGTGTGTCCACTCCATCTGCTGGTATCAAATTCTTTGTTTGTAATAAATTTAAACTCTGACTACCCTGGAATATTGACAACCATAGATAATTTACTTTATACTTGAATACAGACTTAAGAAATTTTTTAATGAAACAGTACTACAGAAAGAGTAACATGGTAACAATCACTTCATCAAAATGGTACATCAGATATTAAAGGTACTAGTTCACAGATTTGGTTAAGATTTTTCAATATTTTCAAATTACCATTAAGTGTCTGCAATTGTGTTAAAAAGTTAAGTCTTAATATTTTATGACAGACTGACCTATATGTTGCAAGAAATATACAATAAAAGTCACAAAAATGCACTAAAATTGTCTATACCGTGACTTACGCAGTAAATTTTTTACTACTTGAAACGCCATCATTTGTAATTGTATGTTTATTTGCACTAAAATTGTCATTATCAAATCACTAATTTCCTGCTTAAAAAATGTTTCCAAACAGTTTTGATAGTTTCAGAAAAAGTTGAAGTTTAGGTTGAAATCTGTGAATGTGTAACTAATCATTTTTTTTACTTTTAATCATTTAGCAGATCTGCAAACATGCAGTTTTGAAATTAACTGAAAAGGGTCAACAGTTTCTGAAATACTGGTACATTTACTGAATAAATTGTGTATAAATTTCACTTTTCAAAACCTCAGCTAATAGGTACTGTGAAGTTGTTTTCTGCCATCAGACTAAGGTAATGTCTATTTCTTGATCATTACAAGCTAAAATCTGCAGATTAGCTAAAGAATAGCAGCTCTGAATTAGATCTATGTTTTTCTTCTTCTTTGTCAATGAATTTGAATCAACAGTGTTCTATTTAATTCAGGGGCAACAATGATCAGCATTAACAATTTAACATTTCTACCATACAATGCACTCTAAAAATGAGAAAATCAATACAAATGTATATTAAATTTCATTAAGAATTACCAATTAAAGAATTCAAAAATTACCTACCTGCATGGACATGTTGCTTAAATTACTGGTCATGGCATTCAACTGAGCACTGTGGTTAGGGTATGTATTCACAAATTCTTTTATGCTTTGTCCTTGGTTACCAATTTGACCACTTGTAGGCGCATGAGGCGGTGAAGGGTATCTTTGGGATGGTTGGGGTGGAAAGCCAGGCATGTTATTTGAAGTAGAACCTGAAGGAGGGAATCCAGGTACCTGATTGGCTGTAGAAATTGGAGCAGGAGGGAAACCTGGTACCTGATTGGCTGATGAATTTGGAGCTGGAGGAAATCCAGGTACCTGATTGGCTGAAGAATTTGGACGTGGGGGAAATCCAGGTACCTGATTGGCTGAAGAATTTGGAGGTGGAGGGAATCCTGGTACTTGATTGGCTGAAGAATTTGGAGGTTGAAATCCAGGTATTTGACCAGCTGAAGACATTGGAGGTTGAAATCCAGGTACTTGTCCAGCTGAAGAAATTGGATTTGGGGGAAATCCAGGTATCTGATTGGCTGAAGATCTTGGAGGAGGGGGTAGTCTTGACATGTGACTGGTAGTAGAAGTTGGGGGAAATGAAGGCCCTTGACTATTGACTGATGAAGGAGGAGGCAATACTTGATTGGCATTAGAGGTTTGGGGAGGTTGATACCCCCCACTCATAGGGGACGGGCCCCTTGGTTGCATACCCATAGATGTTGGTGGAAATCTTGGCTGGTTAAAGGCTGATGACACAGGAGGTTGGCCTGGTCTCATTCCCATAGATACTTGAGGAGGTTGACTGGTAGGAGGCTGAAAGCCAGGTCTTTGATTGACTGGCATTGAAGGTTGAAATCCGGGTCTTGGATTTTGTCCTCCTGGTATTCCATAACCTGGGACTTGACTAACAGGTGGTTGTCCTAGACCACCCATCTGTTGCATGCTGGTAGGTGGCAAGCCAGGCTGCTGCCCTACAGCTGGTGTGTATGGCTGTTGACTTGAAGAAACAGGTGTCCCCATAGGAGCAGGCTGGCTACTTGGAACATATGAATTCTGCATTGATGAAGGTTGAGAGTCTTGTTCTGAAAACAAATAAAATATACCAATGTATTCCTAACATTTAACTTCAATAGTATAAAAACAAATATAAGTGTTTATCTACGGTCAATCCTGTATTAGTCCAATGTTCATCTGAACTTCCTAGTCTGAAACTTGGTGCTGGTGAAAAATTGAAAATAAAACTAGATTCTAGCTAATGAGAAATGGATCCAGCCAGTGAAAATTGATTCTAGTATGTAACAATTGATTCTATTTCATACAACTGATTCCAGCATGTAAAAATTCTTTTACAACAACCATATCTAAAATATTGAGACTTGATCTGATCAGTAAGATTTTCATCTGAGTAGGTGATGACATAACATTTTTTGGTTAAGGTTTAGTTTAATTTTAACTACTTTTTTACCTTCAGAAGAATGTACTTGAAGATTCTCACATGGCAACCAGCTTGTAAATCATGAAATATTCAAGAGTGCTGTCCCTAGACCAGATGTAAGGAGAGGGTAATGTATAACTGTGTTTAAGTGTGTTTTATGTCAAATTTCAACTATGTTTCAGTCATATCTACATGGGTAAGTATGTCCTGCATGGGATATAAACCCACGAACCAGACTGGCTTTAGTTTTATCATAAGTAAACCAACCTGGCATTCCTCTGAACTGTCCTTCTAAAGCATCAAAACTTTGGTTCCCTACAGCAGGAGAATTTGTTCTAGAAGACTTCTGTGATGCTGGTGCTACAAGACAAAAAAAACAAAACAGGTTACACAAGCTGAGACAGATACTCATTACAAGGTCATCTAAAGATTTTTGTTAGATTCTTATTTCCATCAGCCTCCTCCTTAAAGTCCCAAACACATAACTTTTTACTAAGGAACTTTTAGAAAAGTTTTATACATTTAAATAAACCATTGTTTATATATTATATTATAACTGGTAAATAACTAAATGAAGACAGCCGAAAAATATCTGCAAAGACATCTTTCTTTTAATAATAGTAGTGCACTTAATAATAAAGCCCCATTGACCTTTTTTGGATAAACCATAAATGAATCTAACAATCAATTTTCTAAGGCCTAAACATTCTACAAGAATGATTACCAACAGCTCCAATCAAAATAACAAGATTCTGACCACAACAAGTTAATATACATTTTACAGATTATTATTTCTGGGACTTACGAGGGATGATCCAAAATAACGTGGACTTTTAATACTGCTCTTACAATTTTAACAATATTTTTAAAAAAATTATATGGTTGTAAATCGGACCATTAAATGAATCAAACAAGGCAATAAAATTACAAATATTTATAATCATAAGACCTCACCATGCGTTTTCATAACCAAGGTAACGCCGATGCGGCGCGCGCCGTTATAATCACTATGTTTGAGAAACATATTGTATTGTTTCTCAGAAAGAAATGAAACAAATAGCGCGAAACTTCACCAACTGACGAGTGGGTGTATACATGACGTCATGTCTAAATTTGACTTTATTTGATCAAGGCGTTATGGAGAAAACAACATTCATAACACGATCTCACCAACGCAACGACTGTTAAAATATTGTCACCTGACCGGATGGAAGTATGTTGCATCATAAAATTTTGTCATAATCTCATAAAAAATGCCAACCAAGACGCTTAAGTTGATTGAAAACTCTAAACAAATAAATCCAGTCAGTAGAAGTTTAGTTTTTAAGTGACACGAAAAGTTTGGGAAGGGTAGAGAAAGCTTTCAAGAAAGACAGGGTGGGTGAAGAAACGGAAAAAACGAAGCGATGGCAGAGAAATCAATTTGGGAAGCACTGAATACGGACCGAGGTCTAACCATTCGCGATTTGACAAATAAGCTTGAAATTGGTTACGGCACAATCAAGCGAATTTTTTACCGGCAACCTGCGAATGCCAAATGTAAATCGATTTTCAAATCTATTTGCCGTTATTTGACATTGAGTACTGTACTGTGTGAGTGACGATGCCATTAATGTTACGTAGACGTCGTTGACACGCGCCGGGTCACTGATAGTGATAGTTTTCTAATGATCATTACTTTTTACTGAGTCAGTATTTTTTTCTGATATTTTGTAAGAATATGCAGGACATATTCTTATTTATGTTGATGTACTTTGTTTTCTGATTGTACCTAACAAACGTTAACTGTAACAAAAGTCCACGCTATTTTGGATCATCCCTCGTAGTCAAGCATGTAACATAAAAAATTCCAGAAGTAAAAACTGTTTAAAACTATACTGATCAGCCAGAGAAAATGTACGACAGCTTATCCAAAAATCTTGCATAACCGTCACATGCCTGTCACATGCTTTGCCTGTAAAAAAACAGTAGTATTTGTGGACCCCCACCAATCCTTCAGAGATTTTTCATTCAATGAATATTCGAGGTGTTCCAAATGCTAAACAAATTTGATAAATCAATGGCTATGCTACAAAACTGTTTATCATAAAAAGCACTATATATTAGCACCAAATATAATAGCATTAACTGATTAAGTCACAATGTCTTATCATTCTCACTAGACAACATTATATGAAATGATATCAATATGGACAACTATTAACCAACACATTTAAAGCTATGGTGTGATAAAATTAATTTGTCAGCAATACAAAGAAAAAAAACCAAAAGCCATTAAGCATGCAAGCCAACCGTTCATGGGAAAAATAGCAATAGATAAAAGTGGATTTTAGTAAGACAAAAGCAACCAATTTTAACTAAATTAAGCCACACTACTACATGTTTCTGTCTAAACATACATCTAACATTGAAAGTTTTTTTCGTAAATAAACTGACGTCTTTAATTTAGGCTCTGTCTTCTAAATGAAATAAAATCAACTCTTCCATTCTAGAATTTCGGCATTTATATCAATGCTCTTCAAAGTTTCATATTCCCCAGATCAAGAAAAAGAGCCTTTTCCCACCCCATCAGAATTGTACAATATAATGAAGTTACAAAAAGGCAGAAATGATGAGTACATACACATGTAAGCAAATACTATTCAAAGCATTCATTAAAGCTAAACAATAAAACAATTCAACTCCTTCAAGCACTTACTCTAACAAAAAATAGACAATATATACATGTTGAAGTAAAAGGCTACATGCAAGGGAGAGTTATAAGTAGAAGTTAGTCATCATAAGTGATCTTTGCCCAACATATAAACAAACAGAAAAAAGAGATGAGAGTATCATAACATTATACTTTTAGTCCAACAGAATTCAACTTGCCTTTATATGTGATCATGTTCACAGTTATAACAAATTACTTTTTCATAAATGGACATTTGGTGGTTTGGTTCTGCGAAATGACAAATTTTTCAAAACCATATAAACATCAACTGTTATAAGAGTCCACAAAGCTCATAAAAGATTTTTATTTAAAAAAAATCAAAAACTCAAAACTATATCTATAGAAGCACAAAAACAGTTAAGCTTTTAATTGAAAAAAAGACAAATAATAACAACTTGTATGTGTCCTTAGTAATTTAATGGAAGGCTGACATTCTTGAAGTATAAATAATACAGAACAGATCACAATTTTGTCAGGTGGAATAGACCATAGTCAAGGGCTTAACTTGAAAAAAAAAGTGTTAAACAGTTGCTTAAGCAGTGTTTTTGTGAAGTATCTTTTTCAAAAATGACAAAATAAATCCTGTTGAACTATAAGTGCATGTTCCAAGCCTCTGGTTAATACAAGCCATAATGATACTAGTATGAGTACACAAGCTTTTGTATACCATAAGAGAGAAAAAACTGACATAATGCTAACATGAATGACAAAATCAAAGAATGAATGAATAAACTATTATGATTCCAGATCTAGTAAATTTTTAAATAATACATTCATGAATTTATTAGATCATTTAATATTTTAAAAGTTATATGAATCAATTTGTATTAAAGTAAGATTATTAACTTATATTACTTTTAAAATGTGGGACTTCTAATATTTTCAATCAGACCACTAGGCACTAGGATTCCACATCCCTATCAAAAGTAAACCACTAATAATTTAACACATTAAATCATTATATAATACAGCTTAAATCTGCTTAATTAGTTATAAATGTAAGATGATAAAGATTATAAAAATACAAAAACAGTGTTTTCAAATGCTAAATGTCAAGGATGTAGATTGTTCATTACAATAAGCCTCGTAAACAATTCATCATCATCAAAGTTCAACATTGTTTATCATATCCTTCTTTATTCATGTTACAGTCCACAGACGATAAATTGGCTGATGGTAATGATTTATGCAAACGATGGAAAAACTCTGAAAAGAAGCTTCATTTTTTTCTCATTCTTATATTTACTGGTAAGTTGGTAACAGTGGTTTTATTCATAAACTGTTTATTCATTCATATGAGATGGTCAAGCGGATATGACACAAGAGGATTTGTTTGTTAATAGACAAAATGCAACATAAATGGATTATAAGATTCAATAGATTTACAGTAAAACATTCAACAGTCTTTGCCTACAGCCTCAAGTCTGGAACAATTAAAAATTTATTTGGACAGATGAAAATTACTTATTTTGTTTAAGAGAGGTACTGGTAGTAGATAATTTTGCTTGTAACTGTAAAACAAAATAAATCAGACTAGTGTTTAAAAATAAAGGACAAAGACTGATATATGAATGATAAAAAGCACAAAAAAAATTATCATGCCAAACAAAAAACATATCTAACTACTAGCAAGAATGTAGAAAGAAAGTGTTTGATACAGAAAAAGTAACATATAGTAAAGATAAACACAGCAAAGTGTACAACAGAAGATTAGAGTATGAGGCATGAAATGTTGGACAAAAGTCACAAAGTCAAACCTGAATTAACTGGCGTGATTCCCGGAGTTAAAGACATACCAACTTGATGAGAATACTGGCCTTGTCCATGAAAAGGTACAGGCAATTCACCAGGTCGATCTACCATTAACAAACGTATTTATTATTAATTTTTATACCACAGTTTAGTAGTATATGCATTCACTAAAATCATTAACATTATAACCCACTATAAACTTACAAAATTTTAAATGTAAAAATTCAATAAAATATCGAACATATGAAGACCAAATTCTTCTAAAAAAGTCTCATTAATTCTGTAGATAATTATACAACTAGGACGATCTAAAAATAAAACAGCAAATTGTCCAAAATATGCATGCAATAATGACACACTTTAAAAAAGCAAACAATATATTCATGATATTAATCATAAATCAGAAGGCTAAAACTTAATGATTAATCAAGTAAGTCAATTTATAAATGATCTATAAAAGCCGACAACATACACATGAGGCTGATGATCAGTACTAAGAATAATCATTAAAATTCAATCATGTATTTACTTTTAATACATTTGTACAAAGTTTGTTACAGGCAAGAGCCAAAAGCCAAAAGATTTAAATTACAATTTAATAAAGATGAATTAGCTTTATCCTTAAAACTCATGCAAAACATAAACATTTAAAAAAGCAAGTAAACAACAAGATGCAAATGCAGAATACTAAAAAGATATTATTAAATTAAAATACATACCTGTATGCTGAAGAGATGAATTTTGGGAAAATGGAGGTCTGTTAAAACCTTGTGAAGCATCTGAATAGTTCATAGAGCTACTGGGAGGTCTAACAGTGACGCCAGGTGCAGATGAAGCAGGGGGCATTCTCGGTGGAGTAGGAAACCTTCCAGGCATAGATGAAGGGGGCATGCCACCAGGTGGAGGTCTGGGTCCAGCAAAATTGGGATTAGGTGGTAAGAACTGTCCTGGCATTGGTTGATTACCGACATTTAGTGGTCCTGCAGCAGGTCCATTTGTTGTCATCATATTAGGACCTTGAGGAAGGTTTCCACTGTTAAATTGTCCATTAACATGACCAGGCCCTTGTGCACCTTGAGAAACACCATTTACATTTGATGGTGGTTGATAAAAATTTGGTCTAGGCTGATTAGCCATAGGTCCATTCATTGTTGGTGGTCCACTTTTAAGGGAAGCATTATTATCCATCAACATATTAGGATTCTGATAAGGTTGAAAACCTGAAATAGAAAATGTTCTATCTTAGTTCAATATTATAGCTATGTTGATAAAAATACAAAAATGGTATCAATGACATTTTCCTTTTAAAACTACATAAACTTCAGATACAAGCATCAATAGAGTAATGTCCATTTACATACATGTAACTTAAATCAGATCTTATTTATACTAAAAGTTATAATAGTAATTTTCCGATAATTCTGGGTTCTGTTGACTATCATGTCAACAAATTTTGCTCCTCCAATAAGTGAGTCCCATTCTCCTTGCTGCTCAATATGCCATAATCACCCAAAATATGACGGCTACCTCAAAATCAATGAAAACATTTTTTGAATTTTGAAAATTACATGTGTGTAACTTCTATACACATGGAGGTTGTACTGCGTTATAAGTCTACCAGAGCGTTGATAACCAAAATTTTAAGATTGAAGCGAGTATTATCAGTTAGCTGGCAAAGTAAGGTATGACAACAAAGATTCTTCAGGTTTAATTGTCCAAACAAGTAGGCAGTGCTGGTATCCTAACTCTAGCCTCCTACAGTTACGCCACTCCTGGAATAACTCAATAATTTTAAGGTATTCTGCTTTTGATTCCACTCAAAAAAAAGTAAAAACCTTATACCCCACACATTGGAAACAACAATTAATTTATTGTCAATATCTAAACAAGTGCATGTTATGACAGTTAGTTAAATCACAACAGAAAGTATGTTTTTCTTATGAATAATTTATAATAACATAGTTTCTAATGTTTAAATATTGAAATTGATCAGGACATTTTATTTAAGTACCATAACTCTTGCCTTGCCTTGTAGGGTTGTCTAGAGTTACGGCACTCCCGTGACTGACAGACAAATAAAGAACTGTAAACACATGATTCATCAGCAGTCTATATGTTTTAAATCACAACAGCTGGGAGTTGACTTAGTCCTAAATATAAGACCCTACGTAACTTTTTTATCATTTTGACATTTCTCTGTTACGTAGGGTCTTAACGGATAGCTTCAAAAACGCATAGCAAAAATTTTAGTGTACAGACATCGAATCAGGTCTGAACGTTCTACTCGTTTTAATTTGAAAAATTTGCAATAAAACGATACACCAATAGAAAGATAAACGAAAAATACACATGATGAAAGTAAAATAATTTCAAATGCTAACCTTAGACAGTCGAAAAATCCATTTAAAATCCTTTATTAACGAGTACTTTCAGTTTGTCACAATAATCGTGCAATAATAGCAAAAGCAATCCGAATTTAAATTTGGTCACGCCATTTGTAAGAAATGATTTTGAACGAATATATTAGGTACAGTATAAAAGCCAGTATCCGGACCGTTCCGTGCATACTTGTGACTGTTGACAGTAAGAACGACTACTCTTGAGAGATTAAAATTCGTTTAAGTAAACTGTAAGCGATTCGAAACTTTATTTACCGACACGAATTCAGTTCAAAATGGAGGCAAGCGGCGACAATCCTGGATAGCAGGAAAAGTCAGGGCTTTTTCAGGGAGTTTTGGGAAAAAGGCCCCTGCCCAAATTGGGAATTTTTAACGCGGTAAATAGTCAGATTTGGGAAAAAATATTGACAAATCAAACCAATTTGGATATTTCATAATTTAATTTTTCTGCAATAAATCTTTATACAGTATGCATAAACTATTGCTTTGGTGTCTCTGAAGGTGTTGCAGTGCCATTCAAGAGTTTGTTCTGACAATTCAGTAAAGTATTCATTGCAAATTCTCATGTATCCATAATTTAACCAATGAAAGTTACAGTATTGAACTACACTTCACAATGGGTTCTGCCAAGGTGTATGTGTTAAATCAAATAATTTTGTAACTGTTTGTTTTAAAACACAAGCAGATATGTCAGACGAAAATTCTTAAAACTGAACCAGTTAAGATATTGTTGACAAAGAAGAAAATCACTGTTATTTAGGGTTTATTTTGAGAGCACACGTACGAAAACATAATCAATTTTTTGTTTGTGTCGCTCCCTGAGGCAACTATTGTTTAATCAAGATGAAAAAAATAAACAAATATTTATTTTATAACAAACGCGGATCATAAATGTTTCAAACGAATTTGCGATCTTGCGGTGGTCGCGAAAATGTATGACAATACATCGTAATGGTTCGTGTGATTTCGTTTCAAACAATAGAACATAAGTTTGTGCGTTATAAACTTAATAAAGGCTATTAAAAGGTAAATTGATGACAAAATTGTTAGTTTTAACTGTTATTTTACGTTGAATAACCCGCAGTGCGACGAATAAATTTCCAAACTCCTCACAGTGCTTACGTCACGCTTTGCTACTTGTTATTGATTTGATAAAGGGAGATAACCGCTGCGGGGAGTTTGATAAATTTTACTTATGATTTTCACGGACAGCGGATTTCACGGGTCACCGATCAAAAGTAAACAATCGATCCGCGAAAGTTGAAGTTTCGTGATTTCTTTTGTTAAGTCCAAAGGCATCTTATTCAAAGGGGAATTATTCAACGAGATTGGGAATTTTTTTCTTGAAATTGGGAAAAATGGTCGTTATTTGGCATTGGGAACGGGGCCGAATATCGGCCCCGTGAGATAGGCTGAAAAAGCCCTGAAAGTAATTGGTGTTTTCATATGGGAAAAAACTGATTTTTATCTTTTGCTTTATGGAAAGAATAAAAGTAAACTTTTATCTATCGATTGGTGCTAATTTGACCCACATTTATTTACTTTTAGAAAAAAATATTTTGCTATGCGTTTTTGAAGCTATCCGTTAAGACCCTACATAACAGAAGAACGTCCGTATGATAAAATAGTTATGTAGGGTCTTATATTTAGGACTAGGAGTTGACTGTGGTCTCACATAATAATATACTGAATACTTATAATCTACAAATATGTAACCAGTTTGATTTAACAAATACCAGTCAACAAACAAAGACTTAACAATAATCTACTGATTGAAACTGAAAGTTTTAAACCAGCCTGCTCATCTGTCAATATCCAACATTTAATGATCTATTTTATGTCCATACAGTTCATAACTTACCTGAATTAGGCTGACTGGAGGGATCAGATCCAGGAGGTCTGTTGTTCCAACTTTGATTAGTATTATCCATGATGTGAATTTAACGTTCGGTAAAATATTCTGTCATTATTTTGTTACAAATGCTTCCATTAATCTCTCAAGTGTCAAAGAGGGTGGAGAACTTATGTTTCGGTTCTTGATTATTCTGTTCACACGATATCAAAATCGTACCAGTGGATTTTTACGATGATATTTTCTTTACAGTTAACAGTAGGAATAAAATCACAATCTCAACAAATGAGGGCAAATTCTAGACTTTTATGTCAATTTTGTCTAAATTCCTTTTCGCCGGAAGTGCGACAGCGTCAAATGAGCATGCGTAAATGAAACCGACGTGGCACAGCAGTAATCTCCCTTTTGTGTGGGTTAAGTGTAAAATCCACAGCTTTCCGGTTCACGGTCCTTTTCTTGCGTAATTAAATACGAAATTCATGTTTTAAAGTCGATTTTCAAATCATTCAAATATATTCATTTATGTATGTATATCTGTATACACAATGTAATAATCATACTACATTAGGAACAATCAATTCTTTATTTGTTCAATTTGATATTATTTTTAAATAATGTCTAAACTGTACAGTGTAAAAATGAACTTGATTACACATGCCATATCTAATTATTTATATTAAATATAAAAACATATTTTGGTAAAATTCAACTATATGATAAGTACATGCAATATATATATATATATTATATATATTGATAAGCATTGAATTTAAAATTGTTCGTTTTTTTAAATTGATTCCAACAAGACTTAAGGACGATTTCGGTAGTAAGTTGTGCGCATCGTTCTGCGCATCTCTCAAAACGACGTCAACGTTGAATCAAAATTTTTATTTCGATATGCGGTGGTGCTTTCGGCGATTTTCAATGAAAAATCCGCATACAAATGTCCGTCCGACAACTAAGCATTTCTAATAAACAAGGGAATTCACTCTTTATTATTCCGAAGTAGATTAATTCCCTTAGGTTTCCGTACGCCATTTGCTTTCTGTCTTAAAACTGTGCGGTTTTCGGACATTACACAGCGAGTTTACGTGTTGATATTTAGATACTCATTCATTCTAAAATATGAATGCTGGTGGTATTTAATTAGGTAGGTATTAAAGTTCACGTATATCGTTTTATTTTGTGTCTGCAATTGTTTTAGGGGCCTAAATTAGCGTCAGAATTGAACTAGTTTAAAAGGGTCGACGAAGACGAACGTTTCAGAACGTAAATAATATTTCTATCTAGTTATTGTTCAAAGCCTATTTGAAAAGTATAAACAAAATGACATAAACAATGTTATCCCCTATGTTTGAGCATATATGTCCTGGGCTATGAATTTAATGCATGCTTATTTTGTTGACAATGTTTAACTTTATTGCTGGAGCGGATTGAGATTTGTTCCAGGGGGGGGGGGGGGGAGGTCCAACCTAAAAATATTTCAAGTGAAGTCCGGAGACGAATCTTTTGCTTGGAATCCCATTTCAATGTATTGTTTTTTTCAAGAATATTAGTTATCTGACCTCTACTGGAACTTCCATTGCATTGAACATGGCATGAGAAAAAATGCAATTTAGGTGGCTTTACACTTTTTGTCTGTAATCCTTACAAATAATGTTTACAGCCGGGTGAGCCCCCCCCCCCCCCCTGTAAAGACTGTAGATATAGACAAAAAATATATTTCCACATTTCATGAATAGATCCTTTCAAACCTTTTTTCCTCTTTTTTTTAGATAATGAACAAACAGCTAAGAATGGGACATACATGATGATGTATTGTGTGATAGAGATGGCCACAGGGCTTAACATTTTCCAAACAGAAAATGAATTGATGCTGATATTCAAGTTGCCTCCAGGTGTTGGCATCAAGCTTAGTCATATGGTATTGGTAAATATTGCAATTTTTCTTTTAATTTTTTTGAAACAATTATGTAATTTTTAATTATAAATAGCTAGAGTAATGTTTGGAAGCTCACCCTAAGTAGATCTATGACAAAGTTTTAAGCTTGATGTGCTTGTTTATGAGTATGTTACAAAAAAAAATATGAATCCATTATTGATTTGACTAAATTTAAAGTGAAAAAAAACAGTTTCATTTTATGTTAATTGTAACTTTTTCTTCATTTTGTGTTTCAGAATGACACCCACATAATCTGAGAAGTGTGTGTTAGAAATTATAAAGGAGATTGAGATGATTATTCCATCCTGAAAGGGTTTGCCATAGTGGCAGCTTTAACTGTGTGACCATCATAAAATATTACAGTTCAACATTCTTGTTATGTAGGACAACCATGAATGTATAAGTTGAGAGACATTTTATTATTAATTAATATGTTCTGACATTCCAATATATTTGTTGTTTTCAAGTTTTGATAAAATGTACATTACTGAAAGATGTTTAAAAAGTTATAACTGAATAAAATGGCTCATTTGTATAAAATGCATAATTTATTTGGTGAACTTGATTTTAAATAAATTTTTCTGCACAGAGGGAAATATTGCAGATCCTATTTGGAAGGCTAAGCAGTACTGGTTAATGTCAAAGGTCTAGAAAGTTCTGGCTGCTATACATGACCCTTATATGTGTTGATAAAAAGTGTTCAATCCGTTTAAAAATGTTATTGATATTCAATTGTAAAGAAAATCCTTTTGTGCAGCAATGCATATTAATACATTGTTTAACATAAAGGTCAAGTTCTGGGGGTTCATTTGGTAATATATGATGTGATGAAGGAATTCCTTTTGAAAAATAAGCTAAATGTACAGTTCTGGAAAATGATCATTCAGTTACCATGGTAACTGGAATACACTTTATATGGTAAAAAAGTTCAAAATTAGCTTATCAGTTCAGAACCTTATAAATTAGCTACTTCATGAATGTTTTGATAATAAGAAGACAATAAGTTTTGATTTTTTGCATTTTAATGTTGAAAATAGGTGGGTGGGGTAATGATCATGGCGTTTTTGAAATTTCGTCCTGATTTATGTATTTTTATCCTTAAGAACTTTATTATTTTGCTATTGAGATGTGTTTTTTACACTTTAAATCAGATATTAAAATTACAAGTACTGAAGCAATAATATTTTGTTAAATCTTCTATTACGTCATATTTACCGTGAAATATCATACATTTTTGAATATATGTAGGCTTACGCACGACCATTTTACGACAAAACGAGTTCAGTGACCCTACATTTTTTTCATTTATTTGTGCTGAACAAACACTTTTCTTAAACATATTAAGATTTAAAAAAAATTGTTGGACCAGTTTTCTTGGGATTGTACTTTTTATACAAAAATGTATAGAATTTGTATTAGAAATTGTTCAAAATTTTGTGGGCATGTGCTGTTTAAACACCAAATTATAGAAAATATTTTGGTTGTATATATGGAATTTTTCTTATATTTGCTTCCTTTGGCCTATGTATGTGTTTTAAAATAAAAAGAAACCATAGCATGTCACATGTTTTGTTTTTTCTGGCTGTTTTTGATTATAGTGGGGGTTCAGATTAACTAGAAAAAGAGCTTCAAATTATTGCATTGGCATGGTCATTTGGTGGTCAGTTATTGAAAAAACGAGTTCAGTGACCTATGTTTTTCTCTTCACCATTGAATTAGTCATGGTCCATTTTACAAAATATGAAAAAATAAAGAAAATTCTTGGACAAATTCTAACTGTAGAAATCGTCCTTAATACACATAATTTTTAAATTCAACCCGAGTATGTTTAAACTATTTATTATATATAGGCCAACTTTTAAATAAAGTGTCATAGGTAAAATACCCAAAGATCTGTCCCTACACACATATCTGTTTACAACCAGGCAAATCCAGCCACATTTTGTATTCACTTTATTAGATCCACGTATTAGTTTCCACGAATAAGAAGGCTTTGTGGATAAACGGTAGATCGAGTGGAATAGAATGATGTCATTGATATATTTGGTTAGTTCACATTTAAATATGACAATGTACACATCGCGGGTTTAGCGCAAAACGGTCGTAACTCACTCTTTCCTTCTATTGAGTTACGTCCTTTTTCCACTAAACCCGCGACATGTACGTCTTAGCCACGCGTGAGCTTGAAACTCGCTTATTGCATAAAATAGGGATGCCAATTTATCCGTTAAATTAACATTTTTAATTTATCTTATGCAATTGTAATAGACAACTCCTAATAATATATCGACGTTTATACTTACTTAATTAAGTGGTTTTCCACCTTAGGATATTATAGGCCTCTTCGTAGGAGCAGTAGTCCAGTGGTAGGACGCGCGCTTAGGGATCGAGAGGTCCTGGGTTCGAATCCCACAAGGGGCACTGCTAATTTCCTTGAGCAAGAAATTTACCTGCGATTGCTTCACTCCACCCAGGTGTAAATGGGTACCTGCGAGGGTGGTATAATTCCGTTGCGCCAATTTGTCGGCTGCACTCATAAGCGGAGTTGAAGACTCCCCAGGGAGATTGATAGATAGATACCAGTAGCCCAATGACCAGGGGTAATTGTTGTAAAGTCGGTGAACGTGCGTAAGCATGAAACTTAGACTATAAAATGACATTACTTTCGTCTCGTCGCGGTCACGGTTTTCCTTTCCGGTGATGATAACATAAATATCGATATAATCAGATCCAGGAAGTCTTGAGAATTAAATGTTAAGCAACCCTGCTAGCCCAGTTGATAGCACACTGACGGAAGTATGTGTTAGTCACTGACAGAAGTTACTAGTAACTTGCTAACTACTAAATATACTTAATTCAGAGGTTAAGCCTTTCCAAAAACGGCGAGAGGTTTGACCGACCGCCGTGATATAAAATATGCAATGTGTTGCTACAGCGTTAAACACAAAACAAATATATATAATGTAACTGTTATTATGTTTTTCATCTTCTTTTCTGTGTAATATTGAACTAAACTATAATTAAGGACCACACTGGAAATACAGACTAGTTTTTTTCGTGTTATCCTTGATATCCTAAGCATGCCATGATACTAAATTCAAACGCACTTTTTGTTTTGTTCTGTTATAAATCAATGTTTCAGTAATAAGGGAATTTAGTCAGTTATTTCCCCTTGTATACTCTTCTAATTGGTAGGTCCTATTAGTTGGATTACTCGGATTTTACCCTTACTTTTTATGTCAATTTGCCAAAATTAATCTTGAATAACTTTTTTATAAACAACTTATGTAGTTTAGAATTCAAGCGAATTATATTTAGGGTAAAGAACTATCTGAATTTCATCACTTATGTTAATATCTTTAATTACAAGAAAGATATTAGATGAAATATTTTGTTATCCTTATATAGAAATTCAATGATAACTTGAAATCCGAGGATTCCAACTGTAAGGACCTACTTACCAGTTGGATTGCTTCAGATTTTATCAGGGAAAGGTAATTGACTAATTATAATTAGAATTATATTGTATATTTATATTCAGTCTGATTATATTGTACCATTATGTGTTACCTCATACCGAAATAAATCTATCTAAATTCATTTGACGTACAAATTATATGAATGCATATTAACTTTTGACCCATTATACGAATTTAAGTCGCGGATTCGAACCCACTAAGAACACTGCTATAGTTTCCTTGAGCAATAAATTTACTCGCAATTGTCCCATTGTACCCAGGTCTCAATCAGTACTGTGAGGGATCGCCTGCCTGTAGAAGATTTCTATGATCAGGGATTTTCGTACAAAATTGTAAAATCGGCAGAAATTGTAGATAGAAGCCGACTTTACATTGCACTTTAACATCATGTTCATAATAATAGTATTTTTATTCAAATAAGGTCTACATGTATTAATAAATAAGGCTGAAATTGCCCTCGATGCATATTCGTTTAAAATCGCGTGCTACGCTCGGCTAACTTAGTCAACCATGTACTAAGTCATTCGGAAAACCGTTCGGGTGATTCCGTAAACTGACGATGTTACGCAGTTATTTCCGAGGTTGTTCTGCATGGTACTAAGTTTATTATTTAAACCGAATGAATACATACTAAGATTCGTTCCTTTGGCTAGTTGACCCAAGTTTGACCGATACGAAAGTCAGTCGAGGGCAAGTTCGATATTGTTTACTTATATTATAAAAATATTTAAGTACCAAAGGCACAAAAAACTTCCTTGCGCATTGAAACTTAACGACATCCAAGTAAGCACTTAAATATCACTCCGCTGGGTTGACTGGTCAGGTTTATTCATCGAAAGTTTTTGATGTTGTAATAAGCTAGGACTTAGATCTGGACGAAAATCGCCCGGCAGTCTTATAAATCAAAGCGCCGATAGCGCTGTCCGGACATGATTTAAACAGGGCAAAATTTGGTGGGTTCGTTAGAAAGAGGACTTGCGGGGTCTAAAATTCACCAACAAACTGTATAATGAAGGATCATGACGCTGATACAGCCCGAAGAAAAATGCGAATCAACCGATCATGATTTTCTACACCACAGGTGTATGATCTATTTTTATACAGTGGAAAACTGCAGGCATGTCTATTTTTAGCACATCGGGGATCCAATTGAATGTACGAAAAGAACAGAAACGGGTCAGAGAATACAAAACTTGTTATCTATTTTAGCAGATGAATGGCGGTTCTTAATCGAAAATGTTAAAGCAGAATTAACAATGATAATTCCATGTATTGTGTGTTGACAACAAGACTGATTGATACTTTCATATATTGTTAACAAGGGGACTATTTATTCATGCGTTGGGTTAACCTTACTAAATACCATTGTACTGAATCTGACTGCGCATGTCCATCGAATATCTACGTCCGCGACATTTTTTATGCGTTTCAAAATATCTCGCTTACTAAGACCTGAATTGCTTACACAATCCATATCAAAAATAATACGAAGAAGGTATTTGTTGATGATTGTGTGACAGTTTGCGTTAGAATGGTTCTACATAAATGTTTGTACTTAGATATTGTGTTCCTGTTTGTTTGTTTGTTTTTGTTGGGTTAAACGCCGTTGCAACACATTGTATATAACGACGATCAGTCAACCTGTGATAAAACGTCACAAAACCTTCAAACTTCGTGTCTAATTAGGCCTATTACAATATTTATAATGAATTCATTATCTTTACCACAATGCGGAATCAGTTGATTCTGGCATAATTCTGTGCTTCTTGAATTATTCAGAAATACTACTGTGAAATAACAAATGGCTAAGTAAACAAAATAAATCCTAATTTCGACCTCCTGATTAAGTAGCTTTCACGTGGACAATAACGTAATGGTCGGAGATGACCCTGTACCACTCACTTGAGTGCGTGGCTTGAAGAACATTTAACAAAAATGTGGTATATAAATTGTTAACAATGCTTTTCTTTGAGCATACCCAAAGTACAAACATATAACACTATGATTTTTTTTATTCTTAACAAGGGCACAACAAATAGATCATATGTTCTATGGATTCGCTTGCACCTTAATTTTGACGGTTTTTACAAAAAAAAATACTTTTCATTGCCTCGCTCGCTCAAATAATGTGCGGCCGCATGATGGATGTTCTGGTAGGATCCTTGGATTAGTATCCGACTTTGAACCTTGCAATTATGGATTTTCCAGGGCATCTAGCCAGTTTCCCCATTGGTTGGGGGTTGCCTTTCCACTGATTAAATACTCATTACCATTAAGATTAATACTTTATCTACGCAATCAGGCGTTGACGCAATCTGATTAAAACCCGATCTAAAATTTTCCGCTCGTCTACTCGCTAATTTAGATCTGGCCTTTTTCAAACGAAGGTCACGTTCAGGTGACCTTTTCTCATCGTAATATTCATGACGAAATTGTTATGATACGTAACTTGTTTACATCGTCTACGTCACGCAATTTGAAATGAGCCGCCCAATCGCAAACTGTAAATAATACCGCTGTTAAATTAGCATGCTTAACTTGGTTTAAAATTAGAAATTACAACATCAAAATGTGATTATTAGTGTTTTCGTCTAGACGAAAGCTACGCATTGATTGGTCGACACAAAGTTCATCTCGACATGACCTTCCACGGAGACAGTAGAGATCCTGTGCGACAACGCTCTACAGGATATCTGTTTACGGAGATTGGCGCTGACGCCGATGAATGTTCTGGTGGGGTCCTTGGATTGGAATCCGACTTTGCACCTTGCAATTATGGATTTTCCAGGACATCTAGCCAGATTCCTTATTGGCAGGGGTTTGTATATCCACTGATTATATACATGTACTCACTACCTTTAAGATTTATACTTTATGTAACCAATCAGGCGCTGACGCTGATGGATGTTCCGGCGGGATCCTTGGATTGGAATCCGTCTTGGCAACTAGCAATCATGAATTTTTCCAAGGTATCTAGCTGGATTCTCTATCGGCCAGTGGCTGCCTATCCATTGATGATCTTTTTATTAACTATATCACTTAAACTTTATCTAAGCAACCAGGCGCTGACACTTATGGATGTTCTGGCGGGATCCTTGGATTAGAATTAGACTTTGCAACCTGCAATCATAAATTTTAAGGCATCTTGTCTGATTCCTATTGGCCAGTGGCTGCCTTTATCCATAATCTAATCATTACCTTTATCACTTTACTTTAGGCCACAACAAATTGATCATATGTTCTATGGATTCGCTCGCACCTTAATTTTGACGGTTTTTACACACAAAAAAATATTTTTATTTCATCGCTCGCTCATGAAAATTTGGTTAAACTGCTATTTAAAGTAAGTGAATAAAGACTTTTTTATTTTTTTTCTTCGCTCGCTCGCCCCATTTTTTCAGAAAAATCCATAGAACATATGATCAACTTGTTGTGGCCTTATCTGACCACTATATAATACATGATGGTTGGTGGGACGCGAGGGCACTAATGCTGACGGATGTTCGGGCGGGAGCCTTGGATTTGAATCCAACTTTGCACCTTGCAATCATGGATTTTTCCAAGGCATCTAGCTGGATTCCCCATCAACCATTTGGCTGCCGTTCTACCAACAGTCCCTCATTACTCATTCACTATCTTCTACAGTTAAAAATCCATTTCGTTGTTGTTGTTGTTGTTTTTAACTACTACGAGCACTTTATTGACCACTTATTCTTAGTTTTATACTAGTTTTATTTTCATTATCTTATATTTATCATCTCCTAATCTTTTTTATTTAATTTAAACTCGTATTTCCTAATTATACATATGATTGTGAAGCGCTTTTGAACATATATTCAATATGAAAAGAGCGCTATACAAATGCGATATATAATGATACTAATAATAAGAAAAATTAAGACTAAATGACTTAAAAATACCTGCAATATTAAAATCTGTGGTACTGTCGATGTACACCGTTTGTGTCGAGATAGAGACACCAACGAGAAAAGAAACAAATTAAGAGTAATACAAGGGTAAAATCTAATTTAGGGGTTATCTGAATATTCACTCATACTTAAATCCACACATGTAAATAATTGTCAAACTTGATTGCTTAATCTAGACATAAGAATGTGTGACCAGCGTGGAACAGACCGGACCCAGCATAAGCAGATCAAACAGCCTCTTCATGTATATTTAAGATCTTTCGATAAAAATTGACATAGGGATGGTACCGCAGTTCATTACCATCAAGATCGGTAACATTTTTACACCAACAATTTATGTCTGAAACAACCGCGTTAATAAAGTGTACTATTGACTTATAATCAGGAGCATTGGTTTCACAAAATGTCGAACAAGTTTCAAATATGTCCATACTGTAGCCACGCGTTATATCAAACCCGTACATGTTCTTGTCCTCAAACTTTATGTAACATATTTCAGTTCCTGTACACAAAGCTGTAATAAAAAGAAATAAGTATTTTATATTTCTATAGCAACCACCGTCACTGTGTGGAAATAAGGAATGAATTAAGGGGGTCAGAATTGCTGTTGTTAAAGAAATATGGTATTTACAAATTCTCTTTGAACGAGATACTCCTAGTAATCCAACTTATAAGACTTGTTAATGCCACTATAATAAATTAACTGCAAATGGAAGCGGTATCGTCTTTAACATGACACTCCATCATTCAAAATTGAAGTCCACTTTCCGTTGAAAGCTAAAAATCTATTTTCTTTCATATAATGAACGAACTTTTTCAATTTCTTAAAAAATACTAAACAATTGTTCATAGGCAGTTATAAACTATATATCTTAGGCACGAGAAAACTAAACGATGTGAATAGTAATGCCTCAGTCCCATAAAATCGTGGCTTGTTGCGGACCCGTATGTGCAGACAGCCGTAGGTCGTGGGGAACCTTGCGTATTAAGGTGACGATACGCACATGGCACAAAACAACACACCCATACGGTGCCGTAGCTGGAAGATATGCAAGTTTAATCCATACTCGACCACGGTTTTGTTCACGATTTGACTTTGAAACTGATACGTGTATCCTGGTCTCTTCTCATGGACCCTGGTTAAAACGTAACAGTCCGTACGGGTACGCAAGAGTTCGTATGGGTCCCTGCGGAACTTGATCGCACGGCGCCCGTACGATGTCCTCACGGCTATGTTTATGTTTATGGGACTGTAGCATTAGTCTGGTATCCAGACTTTATCCAATCTGATTAAAACCCGATCTACAATTTTACCGCTCGCATACTCGCTAATGTAGATCTGGCCTTTTCCAAACGAAGGTCACGTTCAGGTGACCTTTTCTCATCATAATATTCATGACGAAATTGTTATGATACGTAACTTGTTTACATCGTCTACGTCACGAAATTTGAAATGAGCCGTCCAATCGCAGCCTGTGAATATTACCGCGGTTAAATTAGCAAGCAAAACTTGGTCTAAAAATAGAAATTACGAAATCAAAATGTGATTAATGTGTTTTCGTCTAGATGAAAGCTACGCATTGATTGGTCGACACAAAGTTCATCTCGACGTGACCTCAAAGGGAAAAAGTACAGATCCAGTACGACCGTGGTCTACTGGTTATGTGTTTACGCAGATTGGACTTTATCAAGCTAAGTGTTAAAATGTAACTTAAACAGGGTTGATAGTCTCTTGAATCAGAACAATATACAAGGTAAACATGCAAATATTTGCTTTTCACGAAGTTTTCTCATGCGACAAATAACTAAATGACATTTCATATGTTATAAAATAGCAATTTATTTTCTAAATGTACAAGTGATCCCATAGGATTTGATTATTCACACAAAAGATTTAATCGAGCGATAAGCTAAGTCATGTGCAATAAAATTGTACAGAGAAGTCAGGTAAAACCACTACAACTCACAGGCATGTTTGGACAAAAAATGTAATAATTAATTTATGCACTAGTTTAGTTCATGTATTGCCTATAAAATTCGGCTTCTGTATGAATTTGAAAAAAACAAGCGTTTGTTTACATACTGAAGATCACTTGACTTTATACCCCGATAAAGCATTGTACATGACTTAACATTATTTTAAAAGTTTAAAATATGAACTTTTTACAATTGATGAGCATCATTTAAATGTGTTATATAATTTGTTGCTGCAGTAACTGTAAATAAATGCCAACCACAAAATGGTTCCTCGCCGCTCCAGTCGCCATCCACACCACAAGTTCTGGTAAGGGATCCTCTAACAAGAGATAACCCAGGCTCACAAACAAACCTTATTCCACTTCCAAATGTCCTTCCATTCTGTTGTTGTATTCTTGTTCGAATTGGAACATCCAGCCGTCCACAATCTACCAAACCTAAACGATATACAGAAATATGGTTACCTACATGTTTTTCCACGTCAGACACAATTGCCCGGAATCCATCGTTTGTTTTTTCACATCAACTATTGAGTTATCTGTTCAATCATAATTACATTCCTCACAAATCAAAATCACCATTTTGTTTTGTTTTTATCGGTTATGGCTCTCTACAAATGTGCATGTACACGCATATACACCGCGTAGTTTGAAATACAATTTGTAATAAAATTTATGGAACATATGCAACTCGAAGTTAATTACAAAGCTAGTTAGGTGGTTAGATGTGGTGGTCGTCATTGATAAACATATACAGGTTCTTATTTACTGCGTAAAAACAACAACAAAAATCGCATAGATAATAACAGATGTTACAATAAAGTTTATACGTTTGTTTGTTTGTTGGGTTTTTAAAACGCCGTAGTGCTCAACACATATAACGGCGGTCAGTCAACCTACTCACTACTCATGGAAAGGCTAAATCTCTGGATTTAGCAGTTAACCAACTACTAAGCACATACTTTCGTTAGTGACTGGCAACTGCCCTACATAATTAAAAATCATTGGTAGGAAGGAGAATGGCCGTAGAAATAATTCCATGACCAAGCTCCACGAAAGTATGCCCCGCTCGAGAATCGACCCCACGACCCCTCGATCAGTAGACTTGCGCGCCACCAACTGAGCTAGCCGGGCGGATTTGATGTTACATAAAATGTTTGTATAAAACAAAGTTCAATACCTATGTACAGGGTACTACATGTAGTTAAATATGGAATGCAACAAATATCACAAAATTCACTTTACTTTCTATACAATCTCTTGTTCAACATACAGTTTGAAAGCATATCGACAGTTTAATAGTGACATATTTTTCTAGACTTTTAAATTGAATATCAACACTTAATAATAAAAAATGAAATTCAACCCTAGATTCAGTTCATGAACAAACTTTTCTAGTTTTAATTGACCAATAAATGGAATACTGAACTATGAATGTGACTTGTTCATGTCTTAAATAGACAACAAATGTGACACCTCCTATAGAAATAACTATCGATATGCTACTATGTTGACCAGAAGAGATTGCATGGTGAGTAAAGCTAATTCCATGTTTTTTTATGATACATTCCATATTCAAATAATATGGTACTGATACCGCATATTGGTGCTTTGCCGCTCCATTGTCCGTCCATACCACAAGTTCTTGTCAGAGATCCATCTAAATTAATCAATCTGGGCTCACATACATATGTAATAACATTTTCTTCTGTCGTTCCATTCTCTTGTTTTATTGTTGTTCCAGTCGGAGTAGTTAGTGGTCCACAATCTTAAACAAAGTAAATTATTGTGGTTTATAAGTTGTCAACTGTCTTGGTTGGTTTATCGTGTAATTAATTGGTTACCATGATTTTATTAGATTGACATAGTAAATCTTGACTACGGCATGGCTATGGATTTCTACTGGTGCATTTGAATCCGACCTTTGTTCTTGAGAGTAACAGCGCTATTATAGTAATACTATATTATTTTATTGGTCTGGGGTACTGGTATGTTTGACATAGTAAAATAACAGCCTATACAGAAATATTCATTTATTATTTGATTTGGTCTTACCATAATTTATATGCACTTGTCATGAAATAAAAAACTGTCCAATATAGTGCTTGCATAATTATATATCAAGCGGTTAGAAACAAATAACTGAGGTTATCAGATCGAAGCAAGAAATGAACGGGAAATTTACCACGAGCAAAATTGATAGTTTATATCAATACTTGAAATATACTCATTATTTATATAAATATGAAAGAGTGGCAAGTATTCTTTGCAAAATAATTGAAACAATAAGATAAAATTAGGAATTGAAGCAACATAGTGGATTTATGTTTGAGAATATTGAAGTTTATCAAGTAAATAATTAAACAAGTATAATTTACCACGAACGCATTCAACGACAGTATTCCATTGCCCATCTTCCATACAGTATGATTGTCGAACGTTGTCTTTATTTACATAATTCGGGTTACACTTTGTTATTGTTTTGTGTCCAATGTTCTAGTTGTTACCAAGTATTTTTCCATGTTTCACTTCAGGAAAATTCATGCATTCTACAATAAAATCAGCACACATAAATCTATTCATGTTTTATGTCACTTCAGTACGTATACGTGCATACAGTTTCAAAACAATAATAAATCGTTTTACAGTACGAATCAAATGTTTTTTGTCGACTTAATAAGTCTAAATTATGTAACTCTTGTATTGATTTTAAATAAAACCTAACTTTAAATTTAATTAACTCAACAGTTCAGGTTATATTGCCACGTGATCTTTAGAATGTAAAAAAACCACTAGTTTTTCACCAAATTCTAGCAGCGGCAAATAATTATATAGAAAACATGCCCATGATAGCATTTGACCTGTAATTGTTTAAACTTTCTTGCTAAAACTAGTTCTGCAACTAGTGAAGCTTACGGTGCGGTTCATTTTGTTCGCGTGATTAAGAGCTAATGATCATCATCCACGGGACCAATTTGTCTAGGAAGAATAATCGGGGAAAACATATGCTTGTTAATCATTTTAGTTGTTGTTGTAGATCACGTGTGGTTGAACGATGGTTAAAACAACCCAATAAGATGGTTCAAACATTTTTTAGGAATTTGATGTAAACATTAATATATAATAGATAAATATTCTTTGTTTGTTTCGTGAGCCTATATTTTGTGTTAGTTTATCATGCATTTTCTTAATCCATATCTGTAGATGCTGTAATGGTGACTATCGTTTCAATAAGTTATTTATTTACCAAAAATGGTACGTATCTTACAACACAGTGGTTAAAACATAGAAATAATAATTCTAGTCGTTTTTACCTTTGAACACACATTGTTTTGTTTCTATGTCACATGTTTGTCCCCTCTCACACACATTACCACATGGAGACTGCAAGGAAAAGTAATTGTGGAAGATATTCAAAGTTATTAGCGACTGTATTATTCCGAGAATTAAGTTTACTATTGTTGATATAACATGTATTGACAGAACACAATAGATCATACTCTTGATTTAACCCAGGTTATCTACAGCATGGGATTATTTACAAAGCAATATAGTAATAAAAATTTTACAAAGCATCATAATTATCAAAATAATAATGGACGGAAAATAAGAACAAAAATAACAGATTACAAACTGTGCATTGCTGTGAGTTATTTATAAAGAAATAATAATAGTTTACAAACATTTGCCAGATGTAAAAATGTTTTCTCATTATCGGATGAAAGAGACATTTATAAAAATCTGTAAGCTGATAGTTGCTTATATTAGTAGTGGTGATAAATTTAATGGTATGAATTTTAGTCTAGTGTTTGAAAAATGTGCAAATTCCTACAGGGAGCGAATTCGTTACCAATTTATTTACTTTTTTGTTTATTTATTTATTTATTCATTGGAGTTAACGCCGTATCAACACAATTTAGGTCATTTTACGGCGTCCAGCGCACCTAACCTAGCTTTCCTGGACCATTGTCTATAACCAGTACTCACCTGCCCTTCCACAAGGCTCCATATTATCTAATCGATGGAGGAAAATAGACATTATTGTCAAATTTTCATGAAAGGGTATAACCTCCCCGGGTGGGATTCGAAACCGCATCCCCTTGGGCACGAGTATCCAAATCCCGGCGCGCTACTCACTTACTTTTTTTTGTTCTTGACAAGCTGGTTTTAGAGCATGAACAAAGTTCACATTTATCAGTAGGGAATACTTCCCGTTCGGGAAACAAGGGGATTCCCCTTCAGTGCTTCCCGATCGGGCAGCAAATGTCAAAATGTTTCCCGATCGGGAAGGATTTTGGCCTTTTTTGACGTACCTCACCAAAAATGGCCGCTGCATAAAAGTATTTAACCTACAAAAATATGAAAAACACAATCTGATACGAGAAAGATGTATCTAAAATCCTACCGAGTCGTTTTCTTTTAAATTGTTTACAATTAAAATAATCTGAAATTGAAATTCAGAAAAAAATATGACTTCAAAGAAAACAAGTTGTTTCCTTTTTTGGAAACATTGCTTCCCGATCAGGAAGCAAGTTATACTATTTGTTATATAGTTTGTATGTAATGTAAATTAAACTTAAGCAATAGGCACCTTTTTTATGTTAATGGAAATATTGCATTGATTCCAATGAATATGTTAGAAACACTTTTCACGAGTAACATTCATAGTAGTTTAGCTGTTCCTTAATGGGAATTGTATATAAATTTGATCACTTTGTTTAATTTTATATGTATAATTATAACATCCCAAAAGATATTCAAATAAGTTTACTTTTTATCAATTTTATTTGACTTGTGTATAAATGGAAAGTATTATTTGTTGGGTGTTACACTGTAGCAACACGTTGTTTATGTAATATTTCATATTACAGCTGTAAGTCAACATACTCACTGGTTTTAGAAAGGCTAAATCTCTGAATTGAGCAGTTCGCTAGTTACTAAGCGCATACTTGGTCAGTTACTGACAGCAGCTCAACATGATTTAAAATCAGTAGTGAGAGGGAGAATAGTCGTAGAAATTATTTCATGACCAAGACCCACAACCCTCAATCAGTAGATTAGTATGCTACCAACTTATATACTTAACGATTAATACCAATATAAACTGATAAAAACTTATCAATAACCACTAACCTAAAATTGTAAATCAATTCATTTGTTGCAATTTCCTATTATTATACATTAACTTAAATTATTGCATTTCCAGTAAAACTAGACTATTAGGGAGTAAGCAATGACACCTGGCGGTCATAAGTATATATTTTGCTATAAAAGTTAAGTTTGGGCAGAATTGTTAAACTGTTTTTACAAGCTAACTGAGTGAAGAAATGGTTATTATATTTCCATCCTGCTTGCTATGTTAAAATGGGCATACATGTAGGCCAAGTGACTTACAAAAATACAGCATATCTAAGGATATGTGTTATGTTTTTAATTTTCAAGGAAAAATATGTGAATGCTTAAAGCACAGACACATCATCATTTCTATCATTATTTCACATTGAGTACAGGAGGTATGTCCAATAAAGTTTTTTATAGTATGTAATCCCATAAAAAACATTATGCTAAACACTTGCTTTTCCAAATGTTTACTATGAATTTTTTTAATGCAATTTTGTTTTCAAATATAGGGTAAAATGTTTTATTTTAAAATAATAATACAATGTACAACTATGAACGTGTATTTTGTTTGCTTTTTGTTATGGCAAGATACTGCTTAGCTCGTCTGGTTAGAATTACATGAATGTAGAGTAAAGAAATGTACGTATGTAAAGAAAGAAAACTATTAAGTCCAGCCATCTACAATAGACTTAAGTACCATCATTAGTACAATCAAGAATACCAGACTTTCAAGCCTTGGTTCATATTAATTTTCTAATAAAATTATGATGAAGTCATAGATTTGTGAAATAATCAAATGTTGTGGTATTTTAATGTGAGAGTTCATATAACTAAGTATATTCACAACTATGTACATAAATAAAAAATAAATTGGTCATGGACAATTAATTTTGTTTTGATCAGATAATTCTGGTAGAAAATCAGAATGTTAATTTAAAATGTATGTGTTTGACCATTTGTAACTATATTGACTGGGTTATACAGCCTTAAATTCTTTACAAAAAACATACATGCCTGTTGCAGAAATTAGTTTTTGCATTACATACAAACTATATAACAAATAGTATAACTTGCTTCCTGATCTGGAAGCAATGTTTCCAGAACGGGAAACAACTTTTTTCTTTAAAGTCATATTTTTTTTCTGAATTTCAATTTCAGATTATTTTAATTGTAGGCTTTTTAAAAGAAAACGACTCGGTAGGATTTTAGATACATCTTTCCCGTATCAGATGGTGTTTTTCAAATCTTTGTAGGTTAAATACTTTTATGCAGCGGCCATTTTTGGTGAGGTACGTCAAAAAAGGCCAAAATCCTTCCCGATCGGGAAACATTTTGACATTTGCTGCCCGATCGGGAAGCACTGAAGGGGAATCCCCTTGTTTCCCGAACGGGAAGTATTCCCTACTGTTTATGGTTGATCATACCACTTAATAATCAATAGAGGCAAATGTAAATTGTGTTGATGTTCCGCATAACTTTGAAAACTGTATTGATAATTAATATGTTCTACAATTAAGATTCAATACAATTACATGTATAATTAAAGTTATGATAACAATCATAACATGTATGTTTATCAATAAATTTAGAAAAGTTTATATAATAAAAGAACTATCGATATGTTATTACGATGAACAAAAGAAATTGTATAACGAGTACAGTGATTTCCGTATTAAATGATATAATCGATATTCAAAAAAAGGTGTTTGAAGATCTTGATTAAATAATTAATTCACTTATTGCTTGTACATTGTTTTTTTTTTCATTAAATGAATAAATATCATCGTTACATATATCTATAATGAATAGAGCACCCACCTTAGTTACATTGATTTCATTTCGTTCAGTATGAATGCATCCCATTCTTTTAACTTCTGTATCACTGGCTGTAAACAACTCACAAGCATTCATATGTTCATGGTAGCTCAATGTTTCACAATGTTTTCTTACTCCACATTCTATTACACAGTCTGATATGGAAATATCTTGACATAATCGGAACCTGTTCACTTCAGTCTGACAACGGTTATTTAAAGACTATGTGATATATGTGATATTTACATAGTCGTTTTCAATTTTAATTTGTCCATATACAGTGTACTATCATAAAAGCATAAAAATACGGAAACAAATACAAGTGAAGCATTTCAACTTTTTATTTTGTCCGCGACAAAAATACAACTGCACCATTTTACTCTGTCTAAATTCCAAGAGAAATGTATATGTTTTTTATACTTGTGTATTTTATTTGGTGCCAGTAAATTATGCATGCAATTGTTCGGTCATGTAACTTAAGTACATGTATTTTCAGTTCATTATTTAAACGCCAGTACTCTGCCTGTTCAAGTTAAGTGTTTAAAGAAACTATCGAGTGTCACTGTATGTGAAAGCCAAATTTGGAGACTTATTTTTTTAACGGCTGCCGAATAAAGAAGTTAGCCGCTGCCGTGGCGTTTTGGTTAGCATGTATGAGTTCAAACTCGGAGATCCCGGGTTCGAGCCCGGTCGCGGTAGGTAATACCCTATACATGAGTTGTCGACCTCGTGGTAGAGTAAGTTTGTACTGGTAATAAAAAAGTGTGCAAGAAACCTTTAGCAGGAAGAGCTGGCCGTCGTACATATAACCTAAAAATGATTATAATTATCATAGTATCAAACGATATCCCACTTTTATCATGTATTTTTATTGTACATTTTTTCTTCAGCATTTCAATTGTTCATGTTATTTTGCCTTGATCATCATAAACTGAACCTTTTTGCATTGACGATATGATTTAAATTGTATTGATGTGTACATGTGTATTTAAATTGTAACCAATTAATGGTTTATATAACAAAGAAATCAGCAATGCACAATTTTTAGACTGATTGCTGTGATGTGGCACAGTAGGCTGCGAGAAGGATTTCGAATATTGTGTCCCTAAGGGAATGTTCAAGCCTCGTCAGTGCTGGTAATACACTTACGTGGAAATTTGCCAACAATGTCGATTCCTCCACTAAAAAGGTAAATAGAAAAGTTGTCAGCCTTGTTGAGGATTAGGTGAAAAAAATATGGACTTAAGTCCGAGAAAGCTAGGTAAAGTGAGCTGGTTCTTTCGTAAAGCGATCATAATTTGTTTTGACACGGGCTAAACACTTTCAAAATAGATAATGATTCAGCTACTTGACTGTATAATTCAATAATTTTTAAAGTGCCAATTGACTCAACAGAAATGTTGTTGTCTTGTTGTAGTCCATACAATAAATGCTGGTATTCAACAGGGAAACTACTAGATAAATAGTTTAGTATAATTAAAGTATTTTGATGCTTTGATTGAGTTATCTCCCTTTGACAATCAAGGGGGGATTCTTCTTGGTTTTATGCACCCTGTTCAATTATCACAACCCGCAATAGTAAAATACGTAACAAATACATGTACTAAAGACAAAAAATACGAATCCTTACTTATGCAAAATTTTATCAATCGATACGGTTAGTCGTTAAATCTTCGTTTCCCCTGAAACTCGAGATACTATAAA
The DNA here is from genome assembly GCA_025267735.1 of Mactra quadrangularis. Lineage (NCBI taxonomy): Eukaryota > Metazoa > Mollusca > Bivalvia > Venerida > Mactridae > Mactra > Mactra quadrangularis. The sequence goes on from CM046303.1 coordinate 22,378,723, forward strand.
GGCAATTCTTTAAAAGGACAGCTAGTCAAGATATGTTTTGTGTTATTGCATGAAAAGCAAAGACAAACGTTCAATGTATCACCTGTTATCTATTTATTACGAAAGAGCTGTGAAAACAACGTAAGTAGTATTTGCATCTTTTAAAATATAAACAAACATTAACATACCATTTAATCAGCATGCTGCTATTATGTTTGCTACACAATTGTAACGGAAAAAAGGAATGAAACAATTTACAAGTTATTATGAACAAATATATATTTGTTTAACAGATGGAAATAATTATTATATAGTCTTAAATAAAACCGAAAGCATGTAAAATTTTACAGTTTACTGATCCTGTTTGAAAAATCCAACTGTTTCCTGATCCTGTTTGAAAATCTAACAGTTCTTGATCCTGGTTGACAATTCAACGTTGTTAAATACATTCCCACAATTTTAATCTTAATTCTTTCATTCAAACATTGTGTCTGATAAAATTAATGAACAACCAAAAATGTACTTAACAAATTATAAAATTACTTTTAAACTGACTCTTATGACTGTACTGTTAATACTCTCTGTTAACCCAGGACCAGTGATCATTATTTACGCATGTGGAATATTCTAGAAGGTTACAAAAAATCAAAACAAATTAACATGCAAGTGGTACATTCAAGATTAATCCAGAATGTTCTAACGAAAAGTTATGAACACTGCATACATTGTAGACAAGCCTAGAGTTTTTATATCATAAAACACTTCTAACTTTATAAAACAAATAACACATATTTACACCATTTTTTATTATACAGCAGTTTCAATTCCTTTCTCAGCAACAACCTGGTCTGCGATCAAATTATGACTAAATTCTCAATAGCAAAACCTCTCAGCAACAACCTGGTCTGTGGTCAAATTATGTTTAAGTTCTAAATAGCAACACCTCTCAGCAACAAACATAACCTGATCTGCGATCAAATTATGTTTAAGTTCTCAATAGCAACACCTCTCAGCAACAAACATAACCTGATCTGTAATCAAATAATGTTTACGTTCTCAATAGCAACACCTCTCAGCAACAAACATAACCTGATCTGCGATCAAATTATGTTTAAGTTCTCAATAGCAACACCTCTCAGCAACAACCATTACCTGGCCTGTAATCAAATAATGTTTTAGTTCTCAATAGCAACACCACTCAGCAACAACCATTACCTGGTCTGTGGTCAAATTATGTTTAAGTTCTAAATAGCAACACCTCTCAGCAACAACGATTATCTGGTCTGCGATCAGAAAATAAATAAACGTTTATGTATTAATAAAAATATATATCCTAGTTCTGTCTTTGTACATGTACGGTAATTACAATACATTGCAATGCAATTCAACACAATACAACACAACACAGCGAACGCAACACACCGCAGCACAACACAAAGCAATACTCTGCAAGACAGTAGTAGCAAATTGGGGTGCAAATTGCGAGCTGAAAGCACCTTCTAAGAGCTGAAAAACACCTTTTTTAGTTTTTGATCCAAGGGCGAGTAATCTCGCTAATGTTGCGTTTAACTATCACAGAGTTGTCTTTCTTTCCATAATATATCCGATTTTAAGATTTGAACATGAACGACGGCGGTTGAACCATTAAGTTGATATTAAAAAGTGGGTGGTCAACATGTGGCACTCATTTCTTCTTAGAGCTTCACTCGCGCTAGATTACAAATATGGAAAACGCGGAGAAAAAACAGATTTTGGAGCGTTATTATTTCACCACCAAAAATCCCGCTGCTTTTGCTGGTGCTCAGAAATTGTTTAACGTTCTAGATAAAAAGTATCCTGGAACATTTACCGTAAAATTTATACAGCAGTGGCTAAATGAACAAGATGCTTATTCTCTGCAGAAGTCAAGGAGACATAGATTCAAGACGGCCAGCGTGTGAGTCTCTGGAATTGGTGAACAACTAGATATTGATTTGTTGTCTGTGGTCAATTTAGCGGAGGACAACGACGGCGTTCGATTCCTCCTGTGCGCTATAGACATACTCTCCAGAAAGCTGTGGGTGCAACCGTTAAAGAACAAGACTGCCAAAGTGATATTAAGCATCATATATCGCTTTTGAACTAGTTTATGTAAAGTCACTTACCTTTGTTAATAAGTTTTTTTAATACCTTGATACATCTCCATAGAAAAATGAACGATGAAATCTGAGATATCATATAAATAACATTCTTTTCAAAACCTAATCAGAGTAATCACATCCATTTAAGTTATGTAAATAATCATTCATTGATAAAATATATGAGACATAACGACCTCTTTTGACCCGACTGTGTCCATGTAGTGAAACAAGCGCATCCCTAAACTTGACAATTTCAATTGCAATTTAAAGTTCATTAATCGGTGTATTTATAATTGTTTTATTCTAAAATAGCCTTTTAGACATTAAAGCTTTGTATGGATTACACTGTATAATCATTGCTTTCTATACAATATCACTCCATAGTTTTATGCACTGTTGGAAAGTAAACATCAAACTATTGTAGAATGTCGCATTATTGGCTTGAAATTTTCAGCTACTTCCAACAACTTCCAGTCATCCAAATTCAACTGTATTTCAAATAGATAGTATACTCATTTGCAATGTCATGGTATTTAACCTTTTAACTTCATATGAAAGGTGATCTTATCTCACTATACAAAAGATAGCAATAATTAATATTCTTTTCAATTCGTCTCTCGGGTAACCATATACATTCAAGTAATGTAAATAGCTCACAATTGATAAAAATGTAAAACGATCTTATTTGATCTGACTATACAGTGCACTACATCGTTATATACATGATGTTTTTAAAAGCAGATTGCCGTTTAAGTCATTGTTTTGTTCACAAAGGAGGACATTAGACAGCATATCTTTATATTGGACCTTACATAAGACTTGTCTTTTCCAGTACACGCAAAATTCCCTGTGCATTAAAGTTTAAAGTTCGTTAAATGTCGATCCTTCTGATCAATCATTTTCAAATGAATTTCAAAATGAATGATTAAAGCTACTCGTTCACAGATTTATTTTTTATGTTTTATAAATTTTCTGTCAGTGATAGTAATTGTGCTTAAAATGAACTCTTAATATATAAGGGCAAACTGAGATTGTGAGGAATATAAGTTAAAAGCAAAAAAAACAAAACAACCTAAATACATCGTACCAATATAGCCATACCATTACTAACGGAGTAGGTTTATATACATAAAACACCATCTTTTACAGTTGTATGTCAATTTACATTAATATTATCATTATCAGAACACTGCCGTGCTACTCCCGAACCATTTCTTTACAAATTTTAGAGTTTAAGAAAAGTTGAAACTTATGCTGAAATGTGTGAACGAGGTGCTTTAAATTATGGTCACATTCTTTCATCGCTTGGTTAATTATACAAGTATTTGAATTCACTGATAATGAAATATGAGAAACTGTAGTTATTTACAATGTCATAGTACTTTACCTTAGTTTATACATGTATTCAATATGATCTTATCTCATCAGGGTAATAAACTTTGTTGCGTCTTTCACGCTGATCTGTTTACGGATAAACTGTGCAAAAGCGGTAAGTCCTGGCGAGTTAGCACGCCTTTTCTATGTAAGAGTTAAATTGCCTTAGTATGAAACATTATGTACCGATGTAATGTTCATTTATGCAATATGTCTCTAGTGAATACTATATTTCGATAACTTCATGGTTGTAACACAGTACTTCTATCTGTTGTAAATACATAATAAAATAAATTTGTCTTATAGTGGCTTTAAATATTGGTAACATTCTTTTATCGCTTGAGTAACTATACTAAGTTCATTGATAACAAAATATGGGACAGTATAGTAACTTATAATGTCATAGTACTTAAGCTTACCTTTTATAGAAAATTGTGTATACGTTGAAAATAGTAGACAGTTTAGGTACACGTTATCATGTTGCAGTACTGGTGTATTGTTGTGAAAGGGAGATGCACTGCCTAGCAAGACACGTTTCTATGAAAAACGTTTAAATTTTATCCGCAGTATGTGGAGTGGAGAAAGCAAGTCCAAATATATCGAACATTAGAGTTGATAGTCCACTCATTGTTTTAGCTTCCGGGGATTCTCCACTCAGGATCTAGTATCATAATATTCGAGAGCGTTTAAGATAAAGGAGTCTAATTTATGATTCACGGCTATGTTTAAATCTAAAGACCCCCCCGTCATTTTAGATTCTAACCATGTCAATGTGAAGCATACATTTTTGTCAAAATACAATTGAACGCATACTAGAGTGTTTACTATAGTATGATGAAGAGTGTCACGGCATATAAGTGTGTTATTTGGACTCCTTTACCTTAAATTTTATATACATATATAAATGTATAATGATTATAAGAACGAAAAAAGACTTTATATAAACTTTATTGATACACACTGTTTATATTTGTGATACATATTTTATACTGACAAACACAAACGCGAAAAGTATGTCTATCGAATTCAAAGCACATATTTCCACACTGTTGATATCAGTTTAGCATTCTTATTTTTTCTCTTTCTCAAATGGGAAAGAATCTCGAAACACACGCGATTGTTCGGAAGCAATCATTACTGTCATTGCTACGTCTCTTCATTAGGCACTTTTCGATGGTTGAGTGTCTTTCTTTTCTGACATATCTGGAAGGTCATAGGCGTCTAGGACCTTATCAAACAAAAACTTGCGTTTGAGTATGGCGTATTTCATAGCTTCCTCCTGATCGAAATCTTCTTTGTCGACGAGCCGGTTGAACGTCTTCTTTATAGCGTTATAGATGGGATCTCTTTTCATCGCTTGGAACCATAGCAATTTACGTCCGAAACTGTTCATCATCATCGTTCTGTAGACGCTTTTTAGGTCCTCAAAGGCGTCCTCCCTAGCCTCCTCATCACTCACTTCGCTGTCGTCATCCATGATTGCAGCCACTTTGTTATCGTACTGTGACTGACACTTCTGATACGCTTCGTCTATGATTTCGTTCCAGGGATCAATGTCTGAAGATGACGAAGTCATCCTCCTCCGACATCATAGCTTCGTCACTAGATGCAGTGTCACTTTCATCCAGTTTTCCAAAAATATCCTCTTTTTCGAGACTGTCAGACATGTCATCCTCATTGTCCGAATGCGCTGATTTTTTGTGTCTAAGCATGTTATCTTTTCTACTGTACACTCTCAAACAGACGTCACACTGAAACATCACCTTCAGAGTCCAAGGAATAAATGAGGCTAAACGATTCAAACCGCTCAGCTTAATACTGGTCCTATTGTGACGATGTCTTTCAGTTTTTGTTTTCGACCGCCAGATGTCCTCCCACGATTTTTACTTCGCTTGTTGTTCTTGAGCGGCTCATCCTCGCTCTGTACACGAGATGATTTAAATTCATCTATTCCATACACCGATATATCTTTTGGTTTCGCCTGGCGCTCGAGCATGCTTTTCGCTATAGCGGTCGTTTGCTCCGCGGGAAGAACCATACGAATATACACTTCAGTCGACGATTTTTTAGCTTTCAAACTTCTTTTGCCATTCTTTCGCACTGTACGAATATGATCCTTTGCCGGTGACATTTTCCGTTTTCTACTTTTCCCCTCAATATTAAATATATCCATCATCGTTTATGGTCTTCACCCTCTGACATACGAGTAAACACTGAACGGGTCGTTGGTGGATCAACCTATTTAAAGTGTCGTGTGATCGATGAAACCCCTTATGATAAAGTAAGTGTATTTAGTGTCTTAATTGGAAGAGGGTAATACGCATATTGCGTGATGAATGACTGATTTGTCTGCCAGCATGCATTGTTGGTTACAGTATCTAGCGACGTTGCACCTATCACACTTTATGTAGGAACACATGCGTGAGCGACACCTCCAGCACGTATCATTTTGCTGCAGTTGGAGCGGTGACATATCCATGTTGTATTCCATGAAATTAGACATATCGCGGTAGAAACGTTTCATCTGAATTATGTTTTTAGATAACATCAGGTATTGTTCAGAATGATGCAACATCCATTCAAAGGCATAGCTGTTGTGATAGTCTATTCCAATTAACTAATTAATCATGTTGCGCCGATGCCTCATTTTTATTTCCTCTTACCTCCTCATTCCCGATCAATGCCTCAACTTGCCCTCCTCATCCCAATTGAGGACGAGGAGGGTAAAAATGAGGCATCGGCGCAACATGAGGAGTGAATTGCTAGCTGTTGGGCAACCATTTTGCGCCAATTAATTCAGCTCTATGTTATTCAGATGAGCCGCTTAAAAATTTCTGCTTCAAATTGCTTCAAAAATCGTGTATGGTAAACTTATGGTGGAGAACTTTACTACACCTCATGTATGGTTAGAAATAGGTGATTGTACCTTGGACAACACCTACGTGGAAGATATACCTGAACACATACTTATTCCAATGAAAAAAAAGTGTCAATATGTAGCTAAATCTCCGCAATCTACCAAAGATTTTGTCGGAGATATATTTACTAAGTTAATTGGAATAGACTATCACAACAGCTATGCCTTTGAATGGATGTTGCATCATTCTGAACAATACCTGATGTTATCTAAAAACATAATTCAGATGAAACGTTTCTACCGCGATATGTCTAATTTCATGGAATACAACATGGATATGTCACCGCTCCAACTGCAGCAAAATGATACGTGCTGGAGGTGTCGCTCACGCATGTGTTCCTACATAAAGTGTGATAGGTGCAACGTCGCTAGATACTGTAACCAACAATGCATGCTGGCAGACAAATCAGTCATTCATCACGCAATATGCGTATTACCCTCTTCCAATTAAGACACTAAATACACTTACTTTATCATAAGGGGTTTCATCGATCACACGACACTTTAAATAGGTTGATCCACCAACGACCCGTTCAGTGTTTACTCGTATGTCAGAGGGTGAAGACCATAAACGATGATGGATATATTTAATATTGAGGGGAAAAGTAGAAAACGGAAAATGTCACCGGCAAAGGATCATATTCGTACAGTGCGAAAGAATGGCAAAAGAAGTTTGAAAGCTAAAAAATCGTCGACTGAAGTGTATATTCGTATGGTTCTTCCCGCGGAGCAAACGACCGCTATAGCGAAAAGCATGCTCGAGCGCCAGGCGAAACCAAAAGATATATCGGTGTATGGAATAGATGAATTTAAATCATCTCGTGTACAGAGCGAGGATGAGCCGCTCAAGAACAACAAGCGAAGTAAAAATCGTGGGAGGACATCTGGCGGTCGAAAACAAAAACTGAAAGACATCGTCACAATAGGACCAGTATTAAGCTGAGCGGTTTGAATCGTTTAGCCTCATTTATTCCTTGGACTCTGAAGGTGATGTTTCAGTGTGACGTCTGTTTGAGAGTGTACAGTAGAAAAGATAACATGCTTAGACACAAAAAATCAGCGCATTCGGACAATGAGGATGACATGTCTGACAGTCTCGAAAAAGAGGATATTTTTGGAAAACTGGATGAAAGTGACACTGCATCTAGTGACGAAGCTATGATGTCGGAGGAGGATGACTTCGTCATCTTCAGACATTGATCCCTGGAACGAAATCATAGACGAAGCGTATCAGAAGTGTCAGTCACAGTACGATAACAAAGTGGCTGCAATCATGGATGACGACAGCGAAGTGAGTGATGAGGAGGCTAGGGAGGACGCCTTTGAGGACCTAAAAAGCGTCTACAGAACGATGATGATGAACAGTTTCGGACGTAAATTGCTATGGTTCCAAGCGATGAAAAGAGATCCCATCTATAACGCTATAAAGAAGACGTTCAACCGGCTCGTCGACAAAGAAGATTTCGATCAGGAGGAAGCTATGAAATACGCCATACTCAAACGCAAGTTTTTGTTTGATAAGGTCCTAGACGCCTATGACCTTCCAGATATGTCAGAAAAGAAAGACACTCAACCATCGAAAAGTGCCTAATGAAGAGACGTAGCAATGACAGTAATGATTGCTTCCGAACAATCGCGTGTGTTTCGAGATTCTTTCCCATTTGAGAAAGAGAAAAAATAAGAATGCTAAACTGATATCAACAGTGTGGAAATATGTGCTTTGAATTCGATAGACATACTTTTCGCGTTTGTGTTTGTCAGTATAAAATATGTATCACAAATATAAACAGTGTGTATCAATAAAGTTTATATAAAGTCTTTTTTCGTTCTTATAATCATTATACATTTATATATGTATATAAAATTTAAGGTAAAGGAGTCCAAATAACACACTTATATGCCGTGACACTCTTCATCATACTATAGTAAACACTCTAGTATGCGTTCAATTGTATTTTGACAAAAATGTATGCTTCACATTGACATGGTTAGAATCTAAAATGACGGGGGGGTCTTTAGATTTAAACATAGCCGTGAATCATAAATTAGACTCCTTTATCTTAAACGCTCTCGAATATTATGATACTAGATCCTGAGTGGAGAATCCCCGGAAGCTAAAACAATGAGTGGACTATCAACTCTAATGTTCGATATATTTGGACTTGCTTTCTCCACTCCACATACTGCGGATAAAATTTAAACGTTTTTCATAGAAACGTGTCTTGCTAGGCAGTGCATCTCCCTTTCACAACAATACACCAGTACTGCAACATGATAACGTGTACCTAAACTGTCTACTATTTTCAACGTATACACAATTTTCTATAAAAGGTAAGCTTAAGTACTATGACATTATAAGTTACTATACTGTCCCATATTTTGTTATCAATGAACTTAGTATAGTTACTCAAGCGATAAAAGAATGTTACCAATATTTAAAGCCACTATAAGACAAATTTATTTTATTATGTATTTACAACAGATAGAAGTACTGTGTTACAACCATGAAGTTATCGAAATATAGTATTCACTAGAGACATATTGCATAAATGAACATTACATCGGTACATAATGTTTCATACTAAGGCAATTTAACTCTTACATAGAAAAGGCGTGCTAACTCGCCAGGACTTACCGCTTTTGCACAGTTTATCCGTAAACAGATCAGCGTGAAAGACGCAACAAAGTTTATTACCCTGATGAGATAAGATCATATTGAATACATGTATAAACTAAGGTAAAGTACTATGACATTGTAAATAACTACAGTTTCTCATATTTCATTATCAGTGAATTCAAATACTTGTATAATTAACCAAGCGATGAAAGAATGTGACCATAATTTAAAGCACCTCGTTCACACATTTCAGCATAAGTTTCAACTTTTCTTAAACTCTAAAATTTGTAAAGAAATGGTTCGGGAGTAGCACGGCAGTGTTCTGATAATGATAATATTAATGTAAATTGACATACAACTGTAAAAGATGGTGTTTTATGTATATAAACCTACTCCGTTAGTAATGGTATGGCTATATTGGTACGATGTATTTAGGTTGTTTTGTTTTTTTTTGCTTTTAACTTATATTCCTCACAATCTCAGTTTGCCCTTATATATTAAGAGTTCATTTTAAGCACAATTACTATCACTGACAGAAAATTTATAAAACATAAAAAATAAATCTGTGAACGAGTAGCTTTAATCATTCATTTTGAAATTCATTTGAAAATGATTGATCAGAAGGATCGACATTTAACGAACTTTAAACTTTAATGCACAGGGAATTTTGCGTGTACTGGAAAAGACAAGTCTTATGTAAGGTCCAATATAAAGATATGCTGTCTAATGTCCTCCTTTGTGAACAAAACAATGACTTAAACGGCAATCTGCTTTTAAAAACATCATGTATATAACGATGTAGTGCACTGTATAGTCAGATCAAATAAGATCGTTTTACATTTTTATCAATTGTGAGCTATTTACATTACTTGAATGTATATGGTTACCCGAGAGACGAATTGAAAAGAATATTAATTATTGCTATCTTTTGTATAGTGAGATAAGATCACCTTTCATATGAAGTTAAAAGGTTAAATACCATGACATTGCAAATGAGTATACTATCTATTTGAAATACAGTTGAATTTGGATGACTGGAAGTTGTTGGAAGTAGCTGAAAATTTCAAGCCAATAATGCGACATTCTACAATAGTTTGATGTTTACTTTCCAACAGTGCATAAAACTATGGAGTGATATTGTATAGAAAGCAATGATTATACAGTGTAATCCATACAAAGCTTTAATGTCTAAAAGGCTATTTTAGAATAAAACAATTATAAATACACCGATTAATGAACTTTAAATTGCAATTGAAATTGTCAAGTTTAGGGATGCGCTTGTTTCACTACATGGACACAGTCGGGTCAAAAGAGGTCGTTATGTCTCATATATTTTATCAATGAATGATTATTTACATAACTTAAATGGATGTGATTACTCTGATTAGGTTTTGAAAAGAATGTTATTTATATGATATCTCAGATTTCATCGTTCATTTTTCTATGGAGATGTATCAAGGTATTAAAAAAACTTATTAACAAAGGTAAGTGACTTTACATAAACTAGTTCAAAAGCGATATATGATGCTTAATATCACTTTGGCAGTCTTGTTCTTTAACGGTTGCACCCACAGCTTTCTGGAGAGTATGTCTATAGCGCACAGGAGGAATCGAACGCCGTCGTTGTCCTCCGCTAAATTGACCACAGACAACAAATCAATATCTAGTTGTTCACCAATTCCAGAGACTCACACGCTGGCCGTCTTGAATCTATGTCTCCTTGACTTCTGCAGAGAATAAGCATCTTGTTCATTTAGCCACTGCTGTATAAATTTTACGGTAAATGTTCCAGGATACTTTTTATCTAGAACGTTAAACAATTTCTGAGCACCAGCAAAAGCAGCGGGATTTTTGGTGGTGAAATAATAACGCTCCAAAATCTGTTTTTTCTCCGCGTTTTCCATATTTGTAATCTAGCGCGAGTGAAGCTCTAAGAAGAAATGAGTGCCACATGTTGACCACCCACTTTTTAATATCAACTTAATGGTTCAACCGCCGTCGTTCATGTTCAAATCTTAAAATCGGATATATTATGGAAAGAAAGACAACTCTGTGATAGTTAAACGCAACATTAGCGAGATTACTCGCCCTTGGATCAAAAACTAAAAAAGGTGTTTTTCAGCTCTTAGAAGGTGCTTTCAGCTCGCAATTTGCACCCCCAATTTGCTACTACTCAAGACAACACCACAACACAACAGTCTAAAAGAAATAAGACGTAAAAATGAACTAAAATAATGTTAATGAATCGAAAAGTCTAATTTATTCATATTGCTTATGTGTCTTGTTAATATCACAATAAATGCGGAAAACACTATAGTACAAAATATATACACTTGTAAGCGAGGATTTCGTATGAGTTTAATACGCCGATACCTATGAGACAACAGCTTGTCTTTATCTTACAACTTTCGATAAAAAGAACCATTTGGCTCGTCCGTTAGGATAAAACCATCAAGATCACTGATACTTTTACACCAACAAGGAATTGTATAATATGATGGCAGAAATTCTAAAGACTTATATCCAGGGGCATGGTCCTCACAAAACGTTGAACATTCCAGTAAAGTTGCCACAACTGAGTTGTTGATATCATGTCCCTCCAGATCTTTATTCAAAAACATCTCGTAACATGCTCCATTACTTAAACAGTTGCCTGTAAAATATACACTTATCGTAAAGTTATTTGCATATATTCTATAAATCTAGAATGGTTGGTTTTATCATGAACTTTATTGAAATGTTTGAAAAATTTCTAGAAGTGTTGCAAACTTCAAAAATACACACTAAGTGGTCTTAAAACCTAACCGAAAAGGAAAATTCAGGTGGCAATTTAATTTGAACAATATTAAATACATTGTACATTATACTTTAAACATATTTTATTTCAAATAGTTAACATAGATTATATACAACAATGACAGATATTTATGTACAAAAATGACAATGGGGTCTGGCCACAAGTTCTCACAACTTAGTTACGGCCATTCCCCGACACATATTTACAAAAATTAAACCTGTTTTTGACTGTATTGTGGTTCGGTTAAGTTTACATAATTTACATAAGGAAAAATTAAAACATGTTGAAAATTTATATTAAGATTGTTTTTGTGATTATTAAATACATTGAAATGTTCAAAATGTCACAATGAAATATTGTGAGCGCGTCAGGAATATGTGATTGAAAATGGTCATTTTGTATAAAGTGGTGTAATTAATCAAATCTGTAACATATGGACAATTTCTATATGTACCTACTTCAGCATATTTCTTAATATGTCTTATTCTTCATCCAAATAGACTCTATATTGTACTTTATTTAATAGAATGAATAAAGTCGCCTCGTTGTGTCACTAGGAGTTTTGCCGAGAATTTTAAAATGTATGGGCTTGTTTTCAAAATGTTCATGCAGTAGTAACAAAGCCTATACAAAATAACGTTAGAACCAATCAAAATAGCATTTACGTGATATTGGGTTACACTATATTGTAGTTTATTTCTTAGTATATGTATATTTGTTTGATTAGCTATATATAGAATATTTACATGTAGTAGGTATATGTTTCTCGTATACATAGCCAAAGCAAAATATACAACATGTATTAATAATTTTGTATTTAAGAAATAACTTACAGTTGTCTATATTTTGTTGTCTAATAAAATATAGGCACGAGTTGTGATGCGCGTATGATTAAATCACGAGTGCTTTAGCACGAGTGATTTAATAAGCGCATCAAACGAGTGCCTATATTTTATTAGACAACAAAATATAGACAACTGTAAGTTATTTCGATTCTAACATCGTAAAATACATCCGTAGAAAAGATATATTTATAGAACTATTTTTAACTGTCAGAAACGTCATGCTGTTGAAATCAACCCCAGTGCAAAGGCCGAAAATAGCATTTATTTACACAATTCTCACAGATAGGTGTTTCTTATTCCGAACAAAAAATATTAAAATCTTAATTATAGAATAGAAACCAAATTGTAAAAGTCAACCCTTATAAACTCGGGCGCCATTTTCGGCTTTGCGCATTTAACGTGGGGAGTAAAATTTCAACAGCCGTCACGAGCTATATTTTGTTGAATAATAAAGCATAGATGACGTCACATTAAATAAAGAGTGAAAACGCACGTGCCTATGTTAGAATTATCTATATGAATTGCTTAGTTATTAAAGTAACCTATTAGTGAACGGTGTGAAAACACTGCTATGCATTATACAGTTTTAATATGATAACGTATTGTAATAACTACATATAAAATCATCAAATATCTATCTTTATGAGTGGCAAATACTAAAATTTACTAACCACATTTTGGCTCGTCTCCGCTCCATCGGGCGTCCATTCCACATACTCTAGTGAGTGAGCCTTCTAAATGAATCAAACCAGTTTCACAAGCGTATATTAGTTCACTGCCATTAGTAGTACCATTCTGTTGTTGTATTATTGTACCAGTTGGGACAGTAAGTTCTCCACAATCTAAAAATTCGTTGTATCATGTTCATTACTCGTAACACTGTTACGGGCTACATTACTTTAAACCGATTAGAACAAAAAGTTTTTATCGAACGAAAATGCGGCCATCGAAATTCGAACATGCGACCTTTCGTTAATAGTTTTAAATATGATTATATAGTCAAGCGACCTGGGGAAAACCGTGTATTTATTTTGGGGAAAATAAAGTTGATTGTTGCTTTAGCCTATAGATATGCTTTTCAAATACACAGAACTTAGGAGACGGGATGAAATAACATAGTTTTAGCTAACTCGTATTTTAAAACGATTAAGCTTAAATAATGCAAAATACATGCTTAATGTATATAAGTAATAGTTGAAATAGTTCTAATTATTACAATATATTTAATAATAAAACTATTATATCGGTATTCATGAATGGATATACTTAGATATTTGATAGCTTAAGTTAATTACTCTCGAATATAGCACGTTTCTGTGATTGAGGGGGTTTACATTTACGCAATGATCTGTTAATTAAATGTTAATTTTAAGTATACATGTACAAAGCTATATATCATAATACTATATCTGACAAAACACCTTTAATAAGGTTCATTTTAGAACGTCTAAATCATTACAAACACAATTTCATGCACGTCGAGACTCTACTCCGCACATTTTGGGCATGAAGAAGCAGATTTAATATAAGCATGTTCAGGTACACAGTAAAGTTTCTGCTGATCACTGTTTTGATTATTTCATAATTAAATGTGTCTATCAAATCACAGAGGCATACTTTTTAGACTTTCGGCGATTTCGCTGTAAGGCTTAAGTTATACCACAAATTGAAAACTATCGACGAAAATCCCTGACCAGTTTAACTTGCGGAGTGATACATGTGTCTCTGATTTACTAATCAGTCAATTTCTAGGCGATAAAAGTAGTTCCGTCATCTGGCTCGATCAGTGGCAGGTGTTATATTAATACGCGTAATAAGCGTGTGGAAGGGGTGTAGTAAAATTTATTGATTGTGTCTGTAGCTGTTTAATGTAATGATACTACAGTCATTAAGAAATCATTAGTATGAATTTGTTAGGTTTCAAAGCGCACGAAAGTCTTTCTGTATTTCAATACTTGATTTAATGTAGTGGTCATTAGAATATCAGAATCGCTAGCATCTGTGCTAACAGGGGAATTACTTCGTAACCCTTTAAGAATTTATAATTATACCTATATAACATTCTACTGAGGGATGCCATTGCCCATTGTCAATACAATAGGACTGCTTGACGTTATTCCTCGGGGTGTAATAACGGTTGCATTTTGCAATTATCATGTTTCCGACACTTCGGCTGTTTCCAAGTACTTTTCCAAATTGTACATCTGGAAATGCTAAACATTCTGAAAAACAGAAACATCCGTTTAAATTTGTCTGTTTATCGGAAAATGTCAAAAATTATTAAAACGGCTTTGTAGCGCAGCACACCAGGAAAACAAATCTAGTTCCCCGAAAGGGTTCGAATCCCAAATTTGACAATAATGTAAATTCTTCTTAATTATTGAGGTATCAGATGGAGTTTTCGGCCTTGTAGGAAGTTGGGCGGGTATTTGTCCAGAAAAGCTAGGTCAGGTGGACTGATCGTCGTGAAACAACTATATTAGTATTGACAAGGCATTAATCCCAATAAATAAATGTGGACTTGGATAACCCAAAAATAACAATACACTTTTAAAATATTGAATAATGTAGGCTACCCACATTATTAATAATAATAAAACAATGAAATTGGTAAATGATAAAAGAATAATTGCAGATGTGAAAAATTGCAATATATATATACATGTAAAATGTATAAATTACAATGTCTTTGTCAACTGCTAAGAACAAAATCAAAGAGATTATGCATGACTTAGTTACCTTTGGTCACACATTGTTTTGTTTCTTTGTCGCATGTTTTGTGATCTTCACAAACAGTGCCACACGGAGACTGCAAAGTAGTGAAAGTGTAAAAAAAACCATTAGAAATGACAATGGGAATAATTATTTCGCTTGTGTTATTTGAGACATTCAAGTTTCAATATTTAGAATAGGCATCAATCAAGGTATGATGATTCCATACTCACCGATGATATACCTGTACTTACATGTTATGCTCTGCGGGACATTGTAATAAAAATATTATAATCATAAGTTCATGAACATGTCATGCTCTGCTGAGCAATGTGGGACATTGTACTAAACATATTATAATCATAAGTTCATGAACATGTCATGCTCTGCTGAGCAATGTGGGACATTGGGCTAGAAATATTATAATCATAAGTTCATGAACATGTCATGCTCTGCTGAGCAATGTGGGACATTGGGCTAGAAATATTATAATCATGAGTCCTTGAGAACTCGTCTTACATCCGACAGTCGACTTGCTTTCTTGAAGCATGTACATTATATTTACATGTATTTATGTAACCTCATCATCCTACGTTTCTATGACATCATTTGAATTCCGACATACGACTGGACTGGAACAGCTTGTTTTCTCTCATGCTAAATGCACTCTTATTGAAACAATATTGCACAGAAAACATTCTTACCGTGTCTGTATGAAATGAAACTTTAATATCACTTCGTCTCTTTTAGATTATTTCATTTAGTTTGTTATATCAAACTGTTATATTTCTGAATTGTTCAGCTAATGTTTAGTGAGCATAATACGTATACATGTATAATAAATTGTTAAGAATATTATGAAAAATAACTTTGAAACAGACATACTTGCAATACTTGAGTGATTTCATGTTAAATCACCTGAGGCCCGTTTTTTTAAAGGTCTTACGACCGATTTTCGTCTTAAACTGCACTATATTGTATAGGCTGTATTACCTGCCACATACTGTACAAACTTGAGATAACGTCGGGAACCAGGCTATATGTTGTATTGCTAAATTATCGTAAGATTTTAAATAATATGCTGTCCTGAACACCATGTTATTTAGATATGAAATGCATCATACTCCTGTTATATGGTTCCGTAAACTATTTATAAGATATCTTTTGTTTAACATAAAAACGCATCGACAGTTAACTCGTATGGAAGGTCTCAGATTATTAACTTTTGTCAATACGGGACATGAACAAAATTCTCATTCGTAGTTAATTATGCCAGCTATTGGTCAAAAGAGACTGGGAAATTTTGTTCCTGCCCCCGTATGAAATTAATTCAGGGTAGAATTCCATAGTTTTAAATCCTATCCTCCGACAATTAGATGTTCAGGCAACGGTGATTCAATTTATTATTGTTAAATGTGTGATAAAGTTATACCACAAATCGAAAACTATCGACGAAAATGCCTGACCAGTTTAACTTGCGGAGGTGTTTAAATTTAAAATCTAGAAAAAGTAATAACAATGATGAGCTATTGATGCGCTTTTACATTAAACAAAAATATTGTATTTTGGATTCTATGGTATATGATACATTCAATTTTTAAATTATATGATGTTCCTACCTTAATGACATTAATATCATTTCGTTTAACATGAAAACATCCCTTTCCTGAAACCTCAGTACTGCTCTCCTCTGTAAACAACTCACAAACATTCATAGGTCCATGGTAGTTTAATGCTTCACAATGGTTCCTTAATCCACATTCTATTACACAATCTGGCATGGAAATATCTTGATATAATACAAGTCTGTTTCCATCAGTCTGACAGAAGTCATACAAAGATATTTCATAGGTGATATGGACATCATTCTTTTCTATTGTAATTTGTCCATAAACAATCAATATCACATGAACATATATTAGCAAATATAGATGGAACATTATGGCGGCTTAGAGCAGTAAATACACAAGTTCACACATCTGTGATCTCAAAGTAAGTGAAATTACGATTCCGACAGATATGAAGAGCAATATATATTTAATGAATAATGAAGTAAGTAGGAGTCAAATTGATATCAGTTGTATAACTTTAAATCAATATTACAATTTTAATGGAGTGTAGAAAAATATTGATATACAAAGCAACAGTAAAACAACCAACCCCTAATGTACATCGACTAATCAAAGCGCTGAAAGCACTGGAGTTGTTCGACATTAAAAACACGAATTGATGTGGTCAATTGTGCTCAGAAAATAGAGTTTCAGTATGTAAAATAAGATTTGTTTATTTCAAATATAAACTGCAGATCTCATTGTATGAAATGTAATGCAAAATCGTGCTGTTTGTATTTGGTTTCTGTACTTGATAATACGTGTACAATATTTATTTGAATATTTGTATGCTAACATAAATAACTCCACAAAGCTAGAGACTTATTGTATTTTTAAACATAATTCTATCATTGAACCTTATCTTAACAATATAAAAACCAAGAAATTTCGAATAGCATATACTACATTCCGTATTTCGTCTCATAATTTAAAAATTGAAGAAGGTCGATATAATAACATCCCGAGAAACCTGCGTATTTGTCTCAGTTGTAACATGAATCTTCCTGAATGCGAATACCATCTTTTACTAGGATGTCCTAAACATAGAAAACTCAGAAAACATATTTCAAACCATATTTTTGTCCTTGGCCATAACATCAACAAATTCCATCGACTATTAAATTCAAAAGATCATAAAACACGAAAATATTTCATAAGTTATCTATTTATCATTTAAATTAAGAAATTAATTATACACTGCTACATTGCTTCTCTGTTAACTTTTGTATATTTTATGCCTTTGTATATATGTAATTGTA
The DNA here is from genome assembly GCA_025267735.1 of Mactra quadrangularis. Lineage (NCBI taxonomy): Eukaryota > Metazoa > Mollusca > Bivalvia > Venerida > Mactridae > Mactra > Mactra quadrangularis. The sequence goes on from CM046303.1 coordinate 22,396,953, forward strand.
TTTATATTTGTATTATATTCAATTAATTGTATTGCTATAAATGTTGTTTTTTTTCATTTTATGCTATAAAGTTATGCTATGTTATGTTAAGAAAAGAATATCAGAAAAATGCTTATCAACGTTGAAGTATGAACCGAATGAGAAATTAATTAAACTGCATACTCCTGTTCGTGCACATGTATTATAACCCGATTGAACAATAGGGAAATACGTTTGAATGTTCTTACAAATAAATTGTAAGTGCTCTAAAATGTCACATAACCAAGATTAAATAGTGTCAGGCACAGGTGAGCCAAATTGTCCTACTTGTCCAACGCAGTCATGGCCAATCAATTGTTCCAAACTCCCCGCAGCGGTTATCTCCCTTTATCAAATCAATAACCACTGCCACCACAAGTAAAATTCGTCCCTCAGAGAGCCGAAAAACTTTTTTCATCTTTTCTTTTACAATTCAATATTTTCAATTAATTTAGTCTTCTCTTAGTAAAATATGATGTTCAAAGTACATAAAGGGAAAAAATAAATAGTATGAATAAATAACTTAAAAAAAAACAAGATTAATTTTACCCTGACACTGGTTACCTAAAGTGCGTAAAATTGCATGAATAACAAAATGTTACGCAAAGTAAATATTAAATGGATAATTGTACTTATTTTAGTGATTTAATATATAAATGTTATATTATTCAGTATCATATACATATAATTTTATCATAAATACATTGTACTTAAGATTTCTCAACAAAAGCATCATGTTAGTAGCGTGATGTGGACCAAGGACCCTATTGGCTGACAACACAGCTCATCCCCGACCTTCCTCACTTTCCGTAGTAATTTAATCATGAATTAAACAGTTTGGTTCATAATGATATATTTCTTTTTAATTTATCTTATTTCTTTGGCAATACTTGTAAATCAACCACATTTTTATCATTCAATGTTATTTTTCGCTACATTACGCCTAACACATTTTAGGCTTACCGTTATTCCTCGTTTGAATTTAAACATTAGTCACATGGTACTACTTGCGTCACGTGATTCATGTGAAGGCAGTGGTTAAAGTAGCAACGCGTGACGTAACCGCTGTGAGGAGTTTGCAATTGTTCAAGTTTATATCTATATGGACAACTTCAATGGGAACAAGTGTCCAAATTTGACTAATCTGTCCTAAAAGCTAGCTTAAAAGCAATGGAGCTCTAGTGCTGCACTATACATTGGCTAAATACACCCACTCTTTAAAAGAATTCCTGGGATTCTTAGAGCTTGCCCAACGCCCAGTGAAAATAAGTTTATTTTCAGTGTTACAGAACAGTGGAATGTCAATTTTTATTTCACCGATAAATCTCAATATTTCACTAGAAAGCATAAAATAAGAGCTTTAATTATTCATTGTTTGTCATTTTAATAAGCAGTAAAATGTAATACGCTTTTAACAGATATAACTACATGTATTGGCAGATCGATTTTAATAATAGCATTTCTAGTGACAATTTCTATAATCTAACTGTAATCAAATTCCAGAATTGTTTAATGTACATGTATATAGCAACTTGTATTTGTATGTATATACGTTTTGCTACCCAAATGTGTAGGATAATTTCAATCTTTGTGCTATGAATGATATTAAACCATCTTATTCGCTATTAAGACCACCTCCCTTATAAGATAACTTTTTGAAAGAACGACTGGTGGTCTTAATAGAGGGGTTCCGGAGTAATTTTAATTCGAAAATAGCTCTATATACAAGTACATACTTGGTATATTATAAAGATAAACATATTTCCAGTAAATACATTAAAAACATTTTAAGTTACGGTGGCATTGAGGTGACATGGAAATATTTTATTTTTTACGTGGCCACGTAAAAGCTTTACGTGGCCACGCAGTAGCTATTACGTGCGCACGCAATAACGTTTACGTAGCCACGTAATAGCTTAAGTTTAAATATATCTCCATGTCACCTCTATGCCACCGTACATAGAGGTGACATGGAGATATATTTAAACTTTACGTGGCCACGTAATAGCTTTACGTTGCCACGCAGTAGCTATTACGTGCGCACGTAATAGCGTTTACGTGGCCACTTAATAGCTTTACGTGGCCACGTAATAGCTTTACGTGGCCACGCAGTAGCTATCACGTGCGCACGTAATAGCGTAAATGAGAGTTGTCGAAATTGGCGGCCATTTTTCGACAACCTTCATTGGTCAATTATTACGTGCGCACGTAAAGCTATTACGTGGCCACGTAAACGCTATTACGTGGCCACGTAAACGCTATTACGTGGCCACGTAAACGCTATCACGTGCGCACGTAAAGCGATTACGTGGCCACGTAAACGCTTTTACGTGCGCACGTAATAGCTACTGCGTGGCCACGTAAAGCTTTTACGTGGCCACGTAAAAAATAAAATATATTTCCATGTCACCTCAATGCCACCGTATCTATGCCACCGTATTAAGTTCTGTAAAATGGAATTTTAATGTAATAATTAGTGTACATGTACGGCAGTTAAGTTTTACATAATAATGGGTATGATGTATCATACAAACAATCTTACTAAAAAGTCTGTTCGATATGGCCATGCCAAATTGGAATTATGTTAAGCGTCAACTCAAGTTTGACAAACCTAGGTACCTATTCACAAAACACACAAACCGAAAACAAAAACAAATATTTTACATATTAAATATTTCAATTACTTTCGATTCTCAAAAAGCGTTCATGATTCTGGTCGTTCCAAAACACCACACCAATCCTTTTTAATACAGAGCAGGGAAATAATGTATGGTTACAAGAGCTGCTAATGTTTTGCTGGGGGTTGTGATTACGCTGTTGTTTTCGTTCGTCTTTGTGAGAAGACGAACAACCGGCACGAGTCGTACATAAGATCGCACGATCATGGCGCATGGTCCTGTTTACCCTCTCATAGTAGAAAAAAATTAGTTAAATTTAACACCACTTTTTTTAAATTTACTTTGGTCTTATATTAAAAATTTATTTGCCTTGTTTCACTTAAAGAGTCATTTTGGTAACTTTATCTACAAACGAGTCATAATTATTTCATATCTATTTTCATTTTATAAATATATGAATTTGGACATTATAAGTTTCCTAAAAAGTTTGTAGATAAAGTTACTTTTCAACCAAAATGATTGTTAGAGTGAAACAAGACAAATTAATATTTGATATAAAGCCAAAGTTAATTTAAACGTGGTGTTGCCTAAAATCAAGTTGCATATATTGGTGTTTAATTTTACTAAATGTTTATACTTAGATATATATAGAGGGGAAGACAGTTTAGCGCGACATGATCGTGCGACCTTATGCACGACTCATGCAGGTTGTTCGTCTTCTCACGAAGACAAACGAAAAACAACAGCGTAAGCACAACCCCCCAGCAAAACATCCACAGCTCTGGTAACCATGCCTTATTTCCCTTCTCTATATGAGAAAGGATTGGCGTGGTGTTTTGGAACGACCTGAGCCATAAAATGCTTCACCGAAAGATGGCAAACGCTTGGTAGTGTGTTTGACTGAACGTCAAAAGTACAATCCTTCATTGCGTAGTGTCATCTTTTGTATTACAGATAAAAAAACTATTCAGCGGTTTACGAACTTTTTAGATTACCATGTCTATTAAATTCAAGCTGACAAGTAACTTTAAGATGGTATGTTCAGTGTTAATAATTTTACAAGTCACTTAATTTTTATGTCAATTAAGGACTTAAATAACCCATTAGATCAATACTTCAAAATTAATATACACTTTAATTTTTTCCCTGTTATGGTTTATGCTGAATATTTAAAATATATTTATGCCCTTTCAATTGAAATATATAAAAAAGAGTTTCTACTCGTATAAATATATATGCAAGGAAGAAAATCTAGTCTAGGATATGAAACACCACGGTTGCTTCCCGTGGCGTTTGAATGAGGTTACCATGTATATAATAAGGCCATGACAAATTGGAATTTTGTTAAGGGTCAACTAAAGTTTGACAAACCTAGATACCTATTCACAAAAACACGCAAATTGAAAACGAAAACACATGTCCAATAAGTATATAAGTTTTGAAAGGGGTTAGACGTGTTTTTGTGTCTCCCTGTTAATTGGATAAATAACTCGGATATAATTTGTTGTTTATGGATTTTTTTATATGTGCATAAACGTTGAAAATAATGCTGCAAGATGCTGGTAATTATTTTAAAAAATATTGTCTAATTACTGTTTAATTAAAGAAAATCATTTAGACAATAGACTTGTAACTATCAAAACATTATAAAATTTGTGTGAGATTCAATCATGACTATTGTTTACATGATTGATTATATACCCTGGAGCACTATATGGGATTAAGTTAATGTGAAATCACTTGGATATTAAATATATAAGCTGTTATTACATAATAGTATGGCTAATAAAAACAAAAAGAAGAGAAATAGGAGTAATGGTAGTGACAATCTCAATACTAGTAAAATTTTCAAAACAAGAGGCCCTTCGGAAAGCTCTGAGGGGTCAGGGGCAGATTCTAGTGTTATTGTAAGTGAGATACTAAATGAAACAAATACAGTCTTATATGAATCTTTCAATGAGGAAGCTGATACTAACGTTGGTGTAACTGATAAAATGACGTCATCAAATGATTCTACTGCTTCAATTACAAACAATATAGAGTCTACAAATCCTACAAATGGTGATATAATGAAGCTTTTACAGCACATTAGCCAAAGAATTAGTGTTGTAGAAAATAAGCTAAGTTCTTTAGATAGTTTAGAAAAGAAAGTTGAGAATGTTGATAAAGACTTGAAGAAAATCTGGTTAACAATAGATGAAAATAATAAAAAGATAGATAAGAGACTTACTCACCTGGAAGAAAAATCTGATGATGTACAGTTTGCTGTAGGAAATGTACAGAGTAAACTAGAAGCTACAACCTTAGAGAATGACAAATTAAAAAATGATATTGCATATCTCCAATCACAATCAATGAGAAATAACCTCATTTTTACAAACATTAAAGAAGTAGCAAATGAAAAAGCTGAAGATACTGAAATAATTTTAAGAGAGTTTATACATGATAAATTAAAAATTGCAAAGACAGCTGCTAATGAAATGATGATTGAAAGAGCCCACAGAATTGGACATGCTAGTAATGGAACTAGAAACATTGTATGTAAATTCACCTATTTTAAAGATAGAGAGATAGTGAGAAAAGCTAGAAGTGAGTTAAAAGGTTCTGGATACTATATAAATGAACAATTCCCAGCTGATGTTGTTGCTAAACGAAAAGCATTGATACCAAAGATGAAGAAAGCTATATCGGAAAACAAGAGAGCTTGGATTTCATACGACACCCTCTACATTGATGGTAAACCGATGAAGACGACGTAGGAAGATGCGGAGAATAACGTCAATCTATTAGTATGGAATTGTAATGGTCTGACAAACAATAAACTAAATGATTCAAATTTTCTAAATAATATTGTGAATAATGATATCATCTTCTTAAGTGAATCCTGGACAGACCAAAATAGTGACATTAGTATACCAGGTTTTGAATGCCACAACTTTTATAGAAAATTTAAAAATAAAAATGCAAAGCGCAATAGTGGTGGCGTGGTTCTTTACATAAAAACTCATATTATAGATGGTGTTACTATTATTCGTACACATTATGATAGTATTATATGGATACAATTGGATAAAGACTTTTTTAATTTTGAATATGATGTATTTGTATGTGGTGTTTATTTATGGACTGATGAAAGTCCAGCTGCTAAACTATATAATGTAAATCTTTTTGACATATTGCAACAAGATATTTTTGACTTTGAGCAGTTAGGCTGCGTAATGATTGCTGGTGATTTTAATGCTAGAGTAGGTAAAAATGTTGATTTTATTGAAAGCGATAATTATGTACATGATATTGATCCTGATGATTATTGTCCAGACTTACCCTCTGTCAGGGCCTCCCAAGATTCAGTATGCAATACTCGAGGTATACATTTATTAGATATGTGTAAATCTACCTCAATGAAAATTGTAAACGGTCGCTTAGGGTGTGATTTTAACAAGGGTTTATTTACATATTTTAATAATAAAGTATGCACTACTATTGATTATCTGATAGCTCAAGAAAATTTCTTTTTTCTTATCGACGATTTTATAGTGCACGAATTTAATATATACAGTGACCATGCACCGTTATCATTTTCATTACGTAGCAACATTAATGCAAAAGATTCAAGTACAGAGTATATTAAACATGATAAATATAGATGGAACTCTGATTATAAACAACAATTTAGGAATGCTATTATAGGCAAATTACCCGATTTTAATCATCTACTAATGCAAAATTGCGATGATGTTCAACAAATTAATAAATTAGTCACCGACTTTGGTCATATTATTGGTAGTGTAGCAGATCCACTTTTTAAGAAAACCGTACAATACAATCCTTCAGTGAAACGAGTCGATAACAACAAAGAGTGGTTTGACAATGAATGCAAAACTGCTCGAATTGAGTATCAACGTCATTTAACACTATTCAATCGTACAAAGTCTGACGAAAATCGCCGCTGTTTGTTTGAGGCAAAACGTAAATATAAAAAAATAATGAAAGCAAAGAAACGTAATCATATGTATAAACTGTCTAAAAAATTAACGGACATGCGCAGTAAATCACCTAAGGACTTTTGGCGTTTTTTTAAGAAAAATAATACAACTCCGAGTTCAAAATTGTCAGAGAATGATTTTAAACAGTATTTTTCTAGCATGTTTGATGATATTGACGTTAAACAACTAGATTTTGTTGAACAGTTTAATAGTTCTAGTAATTTTAACATTGATAATGAGACCTATTCGGAATTAAATGTACAAATTTCTATAACGGAAGTTGAAAAAGCAATAAAAAAACTTAAGCGTAATAAAACAACATGTCCAGCAGATAATCTCATGAATGAGTATTTTATAGATACAAGCGATATTTTATCTGGTCATTTATGTGACTTATTCAATAAAGTTTTTAACTCAGGTGTTTTTCCGGAATCATGGGCTCAAGGATTTATTGTGCCGTTACATAAACGGGGTCCGGAAGCAGATGTAAATAATTATCGCGGTATAACGCTTTTAAGTAATCTAGGAAAAATATTTGCAAGTATATTAAATTCCAGGGTTGAAAATTGGTATAATAGATATGATTTACTTACTGACGCTCAGTTTGGATTCCGTAAGGATCATAGCACTGCTGACGCTATCTTTATTTTGTACAATTTAATTGAAAAATATTTATCTGATAAAAAAAGATTGTATTGTGCTTTTATAGATCTAAAAAAAGGCGTTTGATTCAATTAATCGCAATGCATTATGGTATAAATTATTTCATCTAGGATTAGATGGTAAAATACTCATTATGTTTAAAAGTATGTACAATATCGTTAAATCATGCGTAAAGCATAATAATAATTTCTCTGATTTTTTCGAAATAGCAGTGGGTCTACGACAAGGTCAAAACAATTCCCCAACTTTTTTCGCTTTATTTTTAAACGATTTAGAACTATTCTTACAGAATGATCCTAAATGTGGTTTATCAATTAATGAAATATGCATAATTACTTTACTTTTCGCCGATGATATGGTGTTATTTAGTGAAACTGTAGAAGATTTACAAAATAGCCTTAACTACTTGCATCTGTATTGCAACAAATGGGGGCTAGAGGTTAATACAGACAAAACAAAAGTTGTAGTATTTCGTAAAAGAGGCAAATTGAAAAATAATGAAATATGGCATTATGATAATAAATTTATAGAAACAGTTGATAATTTTAACTATCTAGGGGTTACCTTTAATTATACCGGTACATTTTTGTTGAATAATAAATGCTTGAAAGCAAAAGCTTTAAAAGCAATGTATGTATTATTAAATAATGTTAAAAAACTTGCAATTCAGCCCCATATAGCATTGCAATTGTTCGATGCTTTTGTAAGCTCAATTTTAAATTATGGTTGTTCAACTTGGGGTTTCACAAAATCTAAAGATCTTGAACGTGTACATTTACAATACTGCAAGTCTATATTAGGGGTAAAACAATCTACAAGCAATGCCGCTATATACGGGGAGCTGGGCAGATACCCACTATATATCACCCGTTATATATATATTTTAAAGTATTGGTTTAAGTTAATTAAAACCGAAAATATTATACTAAAAACTGTTTATAATGACGTCTTGGATCGCCATTTTAAAGGTACTACAACCTGGGTAACCAATATAAAAGAATTATTAGACGAGTATGGTTTTACATATGTTTTTAATAATCCATATAATGTAGAAACTAAACCGTTTATTGAATTATTTAAGAAAACATTAATCGACAGTTTTGTACAAAAATGGTATGGTGACGTAGCTCGTAATTCTTGTCTTAATACTCTATACATGCATGTCAACGATAGCTTTAATTCACCTGTTTATATGTCTAAAATATTTTCGTTTAAACTACGTTCATGTATTACTAAAATTCGAATAGGAGCTCACAACTTATTTATTGAAAGCCAACGTTATGGCAGAAACAGAAAAGAAAGGCATGATCGTAAGTGTATTCTGTGTACGCATAATGACATCGAAGATGAATTCCATTTTATTCTAGTTTGTAATAAGTATTCAGATTTACGTGAAAAATATATTCCACATTACTATTATCGTAACCCGAGCATGCTTAAGTTTTTAGATTTATTAAATAATGATAATACAAATATTTTAACTAAATTAGGCAATTTTATAGCAAAAGCATTCGAAAGACGAAATAAAAGTTTCCTTAATGTTCAATAATGACTTAAAACAACAATTGTACCGTTCTTCTCCATATATGTACATATACAAATATTTAATATATGTTAACATTTCTACTATATGGTCTTTTTATAGTTTATATATGTTGATTAATAAATCTGTAAATATATTTGTAAGTAAGACTATATTTGTGGAAGATTGCTTGTGTGTGGTATGTGTGAGTGTGTGGTGTGTGTGGAGTGGTGTTAGAATATGTATTGTATAGTTTTGTATCGTGATTATTGTCTTCACTCTTTTGTAATGTTTTGAAAATTAACATAAAATGATAGACATTTGTAAGTAAAACTACATTTGTGAATGATAGTTTTTGTGTTTGTGTGTGCTATGTGTTGTGTGGTGTGTGTGTGTGGTGTGTGTTTGAATATGTGTTTGTACCATGTTTATTGTATGTATGTTTTGTAATGTTTAGTTAAACTTGTAATGTATATTATGTAATATGATGATGTGCTTACGCACAAATCAAATAATAAAGTATCTATCTATCTATCTATCTATCTATCTATCTATCTATCTATCTATCTATCTATCTATCTATCTATCTATCTATCTATCTATCTATCTATCTATCTATCTATCTATCTATCTATCTATCTATCTATCTATCTATCTATCTATCTATCTATCTATCTATCTATCTATCTATCTATCTATCTATCTATCTATCTATCTATCTATCTATCTATCTATCTATCTATCTATCTATCTATCTATCTATCTATCTATCTATCTATCTATCTATCTATCTATCTATCTATCTATCTATCTATCTATCTATCTATCTATCTATCTATCTATCTATCTATCTATCTATCTATCTATCTATCTATCTATCTATCTATCTATCTATCTATCTATCTATCTATCTATCTATCTATCTATCTATCTATCTATCTATCTATCTATCTATCTATCTATCTATCTATCTATCTATCTATCTATCTATCTATCTATCTATCTATCTATCTATCTATCTATCTATCTATCTATCTATCTATCTATCTATCTATCTATCTATCTATCTATCTATCTATCTATCTATCTATCTATCTATCTATCTATCTATCTATCTATCTATCTATCTATCTATCTATCTATCTATCTATCTATCTATCTATCTATCTATCTATCTATCTATCTATCTATCTATCTATCTATCTATCTATCTATCTATCTATCTATCTATCTATCTATCTATCTATCTATCTATCTATCTATCTATCTATCTATCTATCTATCTATCTATCTATCTATCTATCTATCTATCTATCTATCTATCTATCTATCTATCTATCTATCTATCTATCTATCTATCTATCTATCTATCTATCTATCTATCTATCTATCTATCTATCTATCTATCTATCTATCTATCTATCTATCTATCTATCTATCTATCTATCTATCTATCTATCTATCTATCTATCTATCTATCTATCTATCTATCTATCTATCTATCTATCTATCTATCTATCTATCTATCTATCTATCTATCTATCTATCTATCTATCTATCTATCTATCTATCTATCTATCTATCTATCTATCTATCTATCTATCTATCTATCTATCTATCTATCTATCTATCTATCTATCTATCTATCTATCTATCTATCTATCTATCTATCTATCTATCTATCTATCTATCTATCTATCTATCTATCTATCTATCTATCTATCTATCTATCTATCTATCTATCTATCTATCTATCTATCTATCTATCTATCTATCTATCTATCTATCTATCTATCTATCTATCTATCTATCTATCTATCTATCTATCTATCTATCTATCTATCTATCTATCTATCTATCTATCTATCTATCTATCTATCTATCTATCTATCTATCTATCTATCTATCTATCTATCTATCTATCTATCTATCTATCTATCTATCTATCTATCTATCTATCTATCTATCTATCTATCTATCTATCTATCTATCTATCTATCTATCTATCTATCTATCTATCTATCTATCTATCTATCTATCTATCTATCTATCTATCTATCTATCTATCTATCTATCTATCTATCTATCTATCTATCTATCTATCTATCTATCTATCTATCTATCTATCTATCTATCTATCTATCTATCTATCTATCTATCTATCTATCTATCTATCTATCTATCTATCTATCTATCTATCTATCTATCTATCTATCTATCTATCTATCTATCTATCTATCTATCTATCTATCTATCTATCTATCTATCTATCTATCTATCTATCTATCTATCTATCTATCTATCTATCTATCTATCTATCTATCTATCTATCTATCTATCTATCTATCTATCTATCTATCTATCTATCTATCTATCTATCTATCTATCTATCTATCTATCTATCTATCTATCTATCTATCTATCTATCTATCTATCTATCTATCTATCTATCTATCTATCTATCTATCTATCTATCTATCTATCTATCTATCTATCTATCTATCTATCTATCTATCTATCTATCTATCTATCTATCTATCTATCTATCTATCTATCTATCTATCTATCTATCTATCTATCTATCTATCTATCTATCTATCTATCTATCTATCTATCTATCTATCTATCTATCTATCTATCTATCTATCTATCTATCTATCTATCTATCTATCTATCTATCTATCTATCTATCTATCTATCTATCTATCTATCTATCTATCTATCTATCTATCTATCTATCTATCTATCTATCTATCTATCTATCTATCTATCTATCTATCTATCTATCTATCTATCTATCTATCTATCTATCTATCTATCTATCTATCTATCTATCTATCTATCTATCTATCTATCTATCTATCTATCTATCTATCTATCTATCTATCTATCTATCTATCTATCTATCTATCTATCTATCTATCTATCTATCTATCTATCTATCTATCTATCTATCTATCTATCTATCTATCTATCTATCTATCTATCTATCTATCTATCTATCTATCTATCTATCTATCTATCTATCTATCTATCTATCTATCTATCTATCTATCTATCTATCTATCTATCTATCTATCTATCTATCTATCTATCTATCTATCTATCTATCTATCTATCTATCTATCTATCTATCTATCTATCTATCTATCTATCTATCTATCTATCTATCTATCTATCTATCTATCTATCTATCTATCTATCTATCTATCTATCTATCTATCTATCTATCTATCTATCTATCTATCTATCTATCTATCTATCTATCTATCTATCTATCTATCTATCTATCTATCTATCTATCTATCTATCTATCTATCTATCTATCTATCTATCTATCTATCTATCTATCTATCTATCTATCTATCTATCTATCTATCTATCTATCTATCTATCTATCTATCTATCTATCTATCTATCTATCTATCTATCTATCTATCTATCTATCTATCTATCTATCATTCTAGCTAGTATTCATAGAAATAAGTACTTGGTAGTACATGAATGTTTATGACGTTAATGTGAGATTAAAGTAATTCTATAAATAAATAGATACAACAGACACATGTACATTTTCATTTTTCAATTACACAGAAACAAGGAAGTGGCAGTTTTTCCTGAGAAAAAATCAGTTATCGAATCCCGGAACAACATAATTATTTAAGAAAATTCAACAACAATTTTGTGTTATTTTCAGATTGAAAACTCTAAAACCTACGCGCACGTTGACACCAATGCTGCTTAGATTTGGATAACGTATACAATCGTTTACAGATTTACACTTACATTGTATAATTTCAGCTTCAACTGTTGGTGTTTTGTATATTTATTGTCGGGTGTCTTAGTAGATGTTTCTTCAGTATCATCATTTCTACTTCGTCGCAATCTTTCTGTTTACTTTCATTACCTGATGGATGTACGGTTGGTTGAGACTATTGATGTACAGTTGTTTGAGAAGTTAAAGAAGGCTCTGTTGAACCTCATTTTTCACAACCCGTGTTTTTCACAACTTGTGATAAACACGTACGCATTTTTCACAACTTGTGTGAAAAACACGTTAGCATACAAAATTCATACAACCATAGAAACGCATTTTTCACAACTTCAAATGTGACGAAAAAAGTGATTGAAAAACTTGAGTTTTTTGGTATTAACGCATTTTTCACACATGTAATTTTTTTGGAGTAGTTTTTTTTAAAATGAGGTTCAAAGTTTGTTACAACCCGTTTTGTAATAATTAGGGGTGTAACAATACGGTAAAAACCGTATTGCAATATATTGCAATACACGAAACCCGTATTGCAATATATTGCAATATATTGCAATACATATTGTTCTTTGTGTATACATGCATAGCATGAATTAATGCACGAGCATCGTCTTAATTTTATCAACATTGTACATAGATATTTGTATTTTCAAATGTTTGAATAAGTTAGAAAAAAGGTTTTGAATGGACTTTCAAAGATAATTATTCTCACACTTTACGAAAAATATTTCAAGTTTCCAAACACATTTTAACATTAATTTAAACATTTAAATTTCAGACTGATAAAAACCATCAGTATGGAACATAAGTAGAAAAACCGGTTCAGAGAAAAACGAACCGGTTAAAAACCGTCAGAAGTCGTATTGCAATATTAACCGGTATATCGGTTAACCGTTACACCCCTAGTAATAATAACCCGAAATGAATAAAGTGTCTAGTTGTATTAGTTTGATTATAAAATATAGTTTAATACTTTAAATTAATAGTAAAGAAAGAAAATAATGCTAAACGAGCAAACATTAATTCTCAAATAGACAAAATACTTACATTTTGCCATGTTAATTTGAAGATTTCGACAGAAAAACAAGTTGTCATATTTTATTGCAAACGAGTTATTACAAAATTTGCGCAACTTACCAACCCGTTAATAATAAATCTTTAATATAATTAGGGTTTTTATAACAAAACAGGTTGTAATAAACGTGGAAAAAACCACGATCGTAATTTTTACAGGTTGTGAAAAACACAGTTTGTGAAAAATGAGGTTCAACGTTGAACCTCATTTTTCACAGAACGCGTTTTTCACAACCTGTGAAAACACGTTTGTGAAAAACGAGGTTCAAAATGGCAACTTTGCTCAATATGTATAGGTTATTAAACAGGGCAAGTGTGCCTTAAGGAAGATATCGGCACACTTGCTTAGGTATTGGCCCGAGGGCTTTAGCAAGTTTCACAAGTTGTGAAAAACACGGGTTGTGAAAAATGAGGTTCAAAAATGCTTCCAGATGCTAGCGACAATATAGGTGTTTTTACATCGAATTGTTGTTTGCCACTGTACATTGGTGTGATCAAGTGCAAGTTACGCGCACATTTATTGTTACTTCTATATTTATTGAGGGAAACTCTTACGAAACCCATGTGCTCCGTAACGGCTATTTTGCGTAACAAGTATTTCACATGCTATATGATATAATTTATGGAAGAAACAAACTGTTTTTGTTTTCGATATTCCTCTTTTGATCGCTTGAGCATGTTAAAAGCAAAATTAGGCCTTAGCACTAACAGTTACGGTATGTGTGTAAGAAAAACATATTTTAGTGCAGGTACAGGATGAAGCATAAATCTGAAAAAATTGTGATGGATTTTCAGACTTTCAGATTTTCAATTTTACAATTAATCTTACTTCCATTGACTCATTTATTTAAGTGGAAAGAAAAATATTGATGCCTCTTTCATTAAGAATGAAAATTCATTTCGTTACGGAGCATAGTGAGCTTGTTACGGAACATGAATTGAAATAATAACGATTTACGTGATCACTGAATTAATTTGAATGCATTTCACATTATCACTATTTTTTTACTACATAAACAGACTAACTGAACGTTTTCCAGGCTTATACATGTATGATAAAAATTGATGAAAATTGTTGGGTCCGTGAAGATTTACATATTTGACACACCTGAATGTGTTTCAAATTCATAACAAAACAATACTTGTGAAACTAATTTATACAAAATTATGACCATAACAACAATACAGAACATATAATCTATTTATTTCCAGAGTTGCCCGCAAGACTGAAGTAAGATATTTGGATTAAAGAGCGAGTTACTACAGTCTTAAGAGCAATCCTCCTTTTATATGATATACTTTAATGTAATTATGTACCTTTCATGTTTTATGAACTAAATTATATATCTCAATATGTCAATGCTACCTCTTAATACGTAAATATGTATAATATAAAATAAAGCTATATATTAAAAAATAAAATATAAAAATAAAAATTTATGCATTTGCTAGGTTTCGAACCAGCGACCTCTTGAACTTTTCATGTCATATGCTTATTTCCGATCCATCCCTTTAGCCGACTGAGCTATTTGGGTCCTAAAATACAGAGAATGTAACAATCGTTAAATACTGTAAAAAGGACATTAAATATGGGGAAGATAATTTTGAAAGATGAATCCTAAATTTAGTGAGTTGTTATCAAATACAAATAAACTGCACTATCAAATTAAAAAAGCAATTAAATTGTGATTGGTAAAAAACGTATTAATGATAGTTATGAAATTTCAAGTAAAATAATCCCATATACGATTTATTTGACATACTAATTAATAATGCACAGCGCTATATTTAACTGAAAACCTTGTAATTAACATTTTGTATATAGACCCATAGACGTTCTTATAAGAAACAGTACAGTTTTGCCTGTTCACTTTGTCAAGCGTTTTTTGGCGAAGCATTTTACTGGCTCTGGTCGTTCCCAAACACCAAGTCATTCCTTTTTCTTAGAGAAGGGAAATTTGGCATGGTTACCAGAGCTGTTGATGTTTTGCTAGTACTTGGTCAAACGCTTTGTTTTCTGCGTTCGTCATCGTGAGATGACGAAACAACCTGCATGAGTCGTGTATGTGGTCGCACGATCATGGCGCTCTATCCTCTCTCGCCACCCTATATTTAATGAAATAACTATATTGAAAACAATTTGATATTTCTTTCATCTTGAAAAAAATATTAATGAATACATGTACACTTTAAAATGGATTAATTTGCTATGTCCATTTCATACAATTCTGTACTTATTACCCTTTCGAAAATTCATAATGTTTTAAATCCAACCTCCTATAATCGAAGACAGGAAGAGTGCCATGGTCGAAATGCAGTATTATGATAAACAAAAATATATTCAAAAATACATAAAATGAATTTCTACGAACCCGGGTCACGTCAGTTTAATGCATTGCTTCTCATATTTAAAATATGCAACTAATATGAAACCATTAAAATAGTTTTGTCGGAAAAATATTGGCATTTTGAGAGAGGTCGACCGAGGAGGTTATAACTTTACCATCGGACTTACCTCGGCGATCTTCTATGCAGATAAATCTCGGATATCATAAGGTGAAAAAGTAGATCTACGAAGTTAGTTTCTGTAGTAATGTAGTCTGAACTGCACAGAAATACGACGTGTGAGAAGTTGTTCTGATGATGATGAGATAAACGTGTAACAAGGTTATTATTAAATGCTGACATGCAAATGACAATTGGACGTGTTTCTATGTATATAGAGACAGTCCAGGGCCATTTGCTATGACTTCTGAATGTTGTTTGTATAGCTAATTAGTAATCTAGCATACACATTTTTGAATAATATTGATTTTACACGTCGATGTATAAACAACTTGCCAGGGAGTTAATCGTCGGACCTTATAGACTGGTAGTATTTCTACAACGTCTGATTTCCGAGTTATATCTTCGTAGATGATCGCCGAGGTTGTTCCAAATGATAACTTAGTCAAAAATTTCAAATATTATCGGTCGTTTTCAGTTCCTCTGTTCGGTTAACACGTGGTACTGTATTTTATTTCGTATTCACGGTGTCATGTTCTAACAGAAACCAACATCTTATTATAGTTTATAATAATACTTTTTAATATATCATGCTTGTTTGTTTGATTGTTTGTTGGTTTTAACGCCGTGGCAACACATTGTGTAGGTCATATGACGACGGTCAGTCAACCTACTCACTCCTCCTGGAAAGGTCAAATCTCTGGATTTAGCTTTTAACCAACTACTAAGTACACACATCGTCAGAAACTGACAACTGCCCTACATAATTAAAAATCATTGGTAGGAGGGAGAATAGCTGTACAAAGGCTTGGGCTAGCTATTTAGGGGCGCTTGTCTATTTCAGAGACATGACTTGTTATCCATTGTTGTTCACTGTCCAAACAATGCAGTTTTGGCTGCTCAACTAATATTGTTTTACCTGAGTTCCTACGAATTGTGAGAAAATAGGTTGAATTATATTCTGTGGAAATAAGGAATATATCAAATGAAAAAGAATGACTTTTTATCATTATTGTTTTATCATTATATTCATAATGTAGATCTACAATGTTATAAAGACATCTTACGTTTATATAAAAAATGTCCTCTTTATCAGTATGATTGTAGGTTTTTATCCTGAGTTGCCCGCAAGACTGAAGTAAGAGCTTTGGATTAAAGAGCGAGTTACTACAGTCTTGAGAGCAACCCACCTTTTATATGATATACTTTAATGTAATTATGTACCTTTCATGTTTTATGAACTAAAATTTTCTACGATCTTTATTACGCCTACTACAGCATAAAATTAGGCATCGTTTAGCCATTGGTAAAATCCAAATGTATTGATGGTTTAAAGTTATATCTCCATAAAAATTTCTTTATAAAGTAATGTACGGTCTAATACATGTACAGCTTAAAGTAACCATAATAAACGTAAACATAACACTATTCATTTTAAATATTCATAAGATTATATGTCTCAATATGTCAATGCTACCTTTTAATACGTAAATATGTATAATATAAAATGAAGCTATATATTAAAAAATAAAATATAAAAATAAAAATTTATGCATTTGCTAGGTTTCGAACCAGCGACCTCTTGAACTTTTCATGTCATATGCTTATTTCCGATCCATCCCTTTAGCCGACTGAGCTATTTGGGTCCTAAAATACAGAGCATGTAACAATCGTTAAATACTGTAAAAAGGACATTAAATATGGGGAAGATAATTTTGAAAGATGAATCCTAAATTTAGTGAGTTGTTATCAAATACAAATAAACTGCACTATCAAATTAAAAAAGCAATTAAATTGTGATTGGTAAAAAACGTATTAATGATAGTTATGAAATTTCAAGTAAAATAATCCCATATACGATTTATTTGACATACTAATTAATAATGCACAGCGCTATATTTAACTGAAAACCTTGTAATTAACATTTTGTATATAGACCCATAGACGTTCTTATAAGAAACAGTACAGTTTTGCCTGTTCACTTTGTCAAGCGTTTTTTGGCGAAGCATTTTACTGGCTCTGGTCGTTCCCAAACACCAAGTCATTCCTTTTTCTTAGAGAAGGGAAATTTGGCATGGTTACCAGAGCTGTTGATGTTTTGCTAGTACTTGGTCAAACGCTTTGTTTTCTGCGTTCGTCATCGTGAGATGACGAAACAACCTGCATGAGTCGTGTATGTGGTCGCACGATCATGGCGCTCTATCCTCTCTCGCCACCCTATATTTAATGAAATAACTATATTGAAAACAATTTGATATTTCTTTCATCTTGAAAAAAATATTAATGAATACATGTACACTTTAAAATGGATTAATTTGCTATGTCCATTTCATACATACTTCATCTGTACTTATTACCCTTTCGAAAAATTCATAATGTTTTAAATCCAACCTCCTATAATCGAAGACAGGAAGAGTGCCATGGTCGAAATGCAGTATTATGATAAACAAAAATATATTCAAAAATACATAAAATGAATTTCTACGAACCCGGGTCACGTCAGTTTAATGCATTGCTTCTCATATTTAAAATATGCAAACAATATGAAACCATTAAAATAGTTTTGTCGGAAAAATATTGGCATTTTGAGAGAGGTCGACCGAGGAGGTTATAACTTTACCATCGGACTTACCTCGGCGATCTTCTATGCAGATAAATCTCGGATATCATAAGGTGAAAAAGTAGATCTACGAAGTTAGTCTCTGTAGTAATGTAGTCTGAACTGCACAGAAATACGAAGTGTGAGAAGTTGTTCTGATGTGATGATGAGATAAACGTGTAACAAGGTTATTATTAACTGCTGACATGCAAATGACAATTGGACGTGTTTCTACGTATATAGAGACAGTCCAGGGCCATTTGCTATGACTTCTGAATGTTGTTTGTATAGCTAATTAGTAATCTAGCATACACATTTTTGAATAATATTGATTTTACACGTCGATGTATAAACAACGTGCCAGGGAGTTTATCGTCGGACCTTATAGACTGGTAGTATTTCTACAACGTCTGATTTCCGAGGTATATCTTCGTAGATGATCGCCGAGGTTGTTCCAAATGATAATTTAGTAAAAAATTTCAAATATTATCGGTCGTTTTCAGTTCCTCTGTTCGGTTAATATGTGGTATTGTATTTTATTTCGTATTCACGGTTCCATGTTCTAACAGAAACCAACATCTTATTATAGTTTATAATAATACTTTTTAATATATCATGCTTGTTTGTTTGATTGTTTGTTGGTTTTAACGCCGTGGCAACACATTGTGTAGGTCATATGACGACGGTCAGTCAACCTACTCACTCCTCCTGGAAAGGTCAAATCTCTGGATTTAGCTTTTAACCAACTACTAAGTACACACATCGTCAGAAACTGACAATTGCCCTACATAATTAAAAATCATTGGTAGGAGGGAGAATAGCCGTAGAAAGGCTTGGGCTAGCTATTTAGGGGCGCTTGTCTATTTCAGAGACATGACTTGTTATCCATTGTTGTTCACTGTCCAAACAATGCAGTTTTGGCTGCTCAACTAATATTGTTTTACCTGAGTTCCTACGAATTGTGAGAAAATAGGTTGAAATATATTCTGTGGAAATAAGGAATACTAGTATATCAAATGAAAAAGAATGACTTTTTATCATTATTGTTTTATCATTATAATTATAATGCAAATCTACAATGTTATAAAGATATCTTACGTTTATATAAAAAATGTCCTCTTTATCAGTATGATTGTAGGTTTTTTTCCTGAGTTGCCCGCAAGACTGAAGTAAGAGCTTTGGATTAAAGAGCGAGTTACTACAGTCTTGAGAGCAACCCACCTTTTATATGATATACTTTAATGTAATTATGTACCTTTCATGTTTTATGAACAAAAATTTTCTACGATCTTTATTCCGCCTACTACAGCATAAAATTAAGCATCGTTCAGCCATTGGTAAAATCCAAGTATTGATGGTTTAAAGTTATATCTCCATAAAAATTTCGTTATAAAGTAATGTACGGCCTAATACATGTACAGCTTAAAGTAACCATAATAAACGTAAACATAACACTATTCATTTTAAAATATTCATAAGATTATATATCTCAATATGTCAATGCTTAATTGACTTAATTATCTTTTATACCTTCAAAATATCGTTTTGTACAGATCGTTAAATATGTAGAGGTTATTTAACAGGGCAATCGTGCCTTAAGGAAGATATCGGCACACTTGCTTAGGTATTGGCCCGAGGGCTTTAGCCCGAGAGTAATGCCGAGGAAAGTGTGCCGATATCGACTTAAGGCACACTTGCCTTGTTTCATAACCTTTTTATTGCATATGTTGACCAATGCATGTAATGATGATTTTTCTACAACAAAAGTACAATTTTTTCTCGACGTAACGCGCTATTTTGCACGTTGACGTTACGTCACATGTATTGTTTGCTTTTCCAGAGCCGAATCTTATGAATGCTTGTTATAAAACGTAAGTCTGGTTGTTGATTATCTCATTAATTTTCAATATGAAAAAAAACAAACGTCGTAGAATTGAATAGCTTCTTGTTGAGAATTTCACGTGCGGAAAGTCTGCGGTTGTATAACTGCAGGTGCGTAATGACCAGTAGTTGCCTCAATATCAATTTTTGGCACACTAGGAAGTGAGCCAAATATCGATATTTTGGCGCACTTGCTCAATACGTAGAGGTTATTAAACTGGGCAAGTGTGCCTTAAGGAAGATATCGGCACACTTGCTTAAGTATTGGCCCGATGGCTAATGCCGAGGAAAGAGTGCCGATATCGACTTAAGGCACACTTGTCCTTTTTTCATAACCTTTTTATTGCATGTGTTGATCAATGCATGTAATGACGATTTTTCTACAACAAAAGTAGATCTACACTAGCTTTTTCTCGGCGTAACGCGCTATTTTGCACGTTGACGTTTCGTCACATGTTTTGTTTTTTCAACGTCGAAACGTTGAAATCTAATGAACGCTTGTTAAAAAACGTAATTCTGGTTGTTGATTATCTCATTCATTTTTTGTATGAAACAACACACTTCGTAAAATTGAATAGCTTCTTGTTGCTAATTACGTACGAATTCAACGTGCGGAAAGTCTGTCGTTGTTAAACTGTAGGTGCGTATTGACCAGAAGTTGCCTCAATATCGATTTTTGGCACACTAGGAAGTGAGCCAAATATATATATATAGGCACATTTGCTCAATACATAGAGGTTATTAAACAGGGCAAGTGTGCCTTAAGGAAGATATCGGCACACTTGCTTAGGTATTTGCCCGAGGGCTTTAGCCCGAGGGCTAATGCCGGGGAAAGTGTGCCGATATCGACTTAAGGCACACTTGTCCTGTTTCATAACCTTTTTATTGCATATGTTGACCAATGCATGTAACGATGATTTTTCTACAACAAAAATACATTTTTCTCGACGTAACGCGCTATTTTGCACGTTGACGTTACGTCACATGTATTGTTTTGTTTATTCAACGGCGAAACGTTGGAATCTAATGAACGCTTGTTATAAAACGTAAGTCTTGATAAATTGTTGATTATCTTATTAAGTTTCACTATGAAAAAAAACACATGTCGTAAAATTGAATAGCTTCTTGTTGCTAATTAGTAATTACGTACGAATTTCACGTGCGGAAAGTCTGCGGTTGTTGGACTGCAGGTGCGTTAAGACCGGAAGTTGCCTCAATATCGATTTTTGGCACACTAGGAAGTGGGCCAAATATCGATATTTTGGCACACTTGCTCAATACCGGAATTTATTGCCCACATTGAGGCTATATTGGCGCACTTTCATGTCGATTTTTTACTATTTATAGTAACATATGCAATAATGGAATGTATTGCCTACATTGAGACTATATTGGCGCAGTTTCTCGTCGATTTTGTTACTATTTATAGTAACATATGCAATAATGGAATATATTGACCGCCTCGAGGAATTATCGGCACACTTTCACAGCATTTGTTTTTACTATCCATGCAAAATATAAATTCCAGTATTAAGCGAAAACAAAAAATCTGACAATGAAATCTGTACCTCTGAAATTGACAGCTGTGTTACAATTCACAAGATATAACTCACTAATATCAAATGTTTGCATAATAAAGATACAATGACCTTATGCTGTAATCATATTTATTTAAGTTTAATATGCATGCATCTTCCCAACATTAAGCTTTTTTACCAAAGGTACATGTATATCTCACCAAAATATGAAATACTGTAGAATTTTCATGTTGCCATCGATGCATAATAAATGAATATTAGTGTCAGGGCGTACAATGGGTTGTGTGCTTCATGCTTCGTCCCCCAAGGAGTCGCTAGTTTGAATCCCTCTCCTCCACTTAAACGACCAAGGCTCGACAGAATTTGCTATGTACATAAATGTTACCATGGATATTCGTGCTGTGCTTGGGCAGCTGATACAAACCTTGTGAATACGGACATTATAACAGTACCATGGGATGTATGTGCTTACTATGTACTATGTAAGGTGGCTTCTCTATGTTCTAAAGTGGTTGCTTGTACGTAAAGGTAGTAAAATAAGGTACAATACTGGCTTGTTGAACACCTTAGGGTAGTTGGGACATCTTGCACTCATGTTGCGATGTAAACCATTTAAATAAAATATTTGAAAAAAAAGAAACATTAATTTTGTTTATTATATACTTGAAAATATACTATGATATTGACCAATGTTGTGAAAATTGCGTTAGGACTAAAAATCGAAAAAAATGTCTAACGTAATTTTCACATTGCTCATTTGTGAAAAACGCGTACGCAATTTTCACAACTTGTGAAAGTTACTAACGTGTTTTTCACAAGTTGTGAAAATTGCGTACGCGTTTTTCACACGTTGTGAAAAACACGGGTTGTGAAAAATGAGGTTCAACAAGGCTCATCGTCGGATGTATTTGAAGATTTACCTCCAATGTTTCATTTGTATTTCCGTTGCCACCTTAGTATAATTCGCAGTGGTTCATTTTGTAGCACGTTTGTTATCTTTGGTCTCAGTTTGCTTGTATCTATATACCAATCTCCTTGGGAAAGTCTTTTACTCAGTTTACAGTGAAAGAAAAATGGTGCAAAAGGAATTCACATCGTAAGTGAGTAACTTGTAAGAAGTGACGCAATAGCTGGTAATTTCTTCCTCATTGAATTAAACAATGTTACTGATGGGATTCGAATCTGGGTCATTTCGATTCCTATGTACTCGTCTTTTCATTGAATTATTGATTCTAACGAGAAGCCAGGAAGCGATTCGAAGGCAGTATGACCATCGTGTAAAACGTTTCTTTTGAAAAGAATAAACAACTAAAATAGTCAATTCCACAAAGCATTGTCGTATAACGTCTAAATGAAAAAAACCCCAATATTTCAAATTTAAATTTCAAACGTTTTGTGATGAATTACAACTGGTTGCATACCGATTTTTGGAACGATGTTATTTAACATCGTTCCAATGGTAACAAGAAAGTATAAGATTACTCTTTTCACGCTTCAACAATTTTTTTTAACATAGACTAAGAGGCGTAGTTCAAGCGTGAAACTCATTAACATCTCATTTAAATGTAATACAACGCTGGCTTGTGTTGTCGTTCTTGAAACTCTTCAGGAAAAGGGAGGTTACTCTCAGGACATACAAATTTTGCAATGGAAACGGGACAACGCAACCCGTAGACGACTCAACCCGTGACATCTGCAATGATTACTTGTTGGAGTAAAAAGGGCTTACAAATGTTTTTGACAATGCATGTTTTCAATTCTGTTAATTGATATTTAATACATTATTTCATAGATGATATTTATATTTTGACATAATTATATATTCTTTAATCAAAAAATAAGTTCAGGACATCGTTCCTCCAGCACTCCAGTGCTTTGATTTTATATTTTATAAGTTGTATGTACATTTTTACTTTTTTTAATATACACTTGTAATTAATACGGTTGGTTGCAGTATATAGTGTAATGTATGCCAATTTTCACTCAATTACTTATTAATGAGTTAAAGTATTTTCTTCTTGAGTATTTTCTCCTTTTAGCAATAATTTATCTAAATGTATTTTAAAGTATAATGTAAGACGATAATTTTCATTCCTTAACGATATAATATGTGTTTTGATGTTATGGTTTCATTAAAGATGAATGATGCAGTCAATGTACGAAGGACTGTTTGGTGTTTTACATACAGAATGCTCAGGTTTATTTGAATGCTATATTTGATGTTTTCTGTGTTATTTCAGGTCATTAACTACACTGAAACAATTGGAATTGGTATATGTTTGTTTTAAATTCATTTATATGGCGTTTATATTCAGTTTGTAAAGTTTCTTTGAAATATAAATATATTCACATGCTTAGGGGTTGCGACATAATGCGTTAGTTGAAATATTTGCGACATTTTGCGTCAGCGCTGCAACATTTTGCGGGAGACGATTGCGACATATTGCGTCGATTGCGACATAATGCGTCGACATCGCGATATTTTGCGTCAAGCGCGACATTATGTGGCGTTGCGACATATTGCGGCGGTACACTCGAGTATGTCTTGTTATAAATAGTACACTTAATGTATCTGGTATAGATTATAATGGGGTTACGCTATAGTAACACATTATATAGGTCATATCACGGCCGTCAGTCAACCTACTCCCTGGTATTTATCAGTTACTATTAATATCATAACCAATACAGATTTGTTTTATTTTGAGCACCAAGGTCAAATCGACTTTAGTGTAATATTTAGGCCAAGGTCACATAATGTCCGTATATGGAGATTCCGTCCTGAGATATTTTGGTTCCAAATATGACTTTTAAATAGTTCCAGAACTTAAGACACAGCAGCCACAATCTCAATTTGCATCACTTTATACATGTACTTTAGCGGTGCAAGGGCGTTCATTTTGAAAGCTATTTTGATGTTTTATTCGTCACTTAAATTATCAATTTAATTATTAGTATAATATCCAATTAATTCTATTCATTTTTCGATATTTCCTATCATTTTATTCGCAACATGCAAAATATTTCTCCAATATTGAGTTATTTCTGTTGTTTTGGTGAGTTTCCGCCATCTTGGATGCTATCTTGAATTCTCGCAATTGCTCAATGATATTAGGGTAGCACCTGTAAGTTTTTCTATCTGCTACATTTCATCTTTCAAAATCACTAGGTTCAGTCATTATTCTGTAAGACGTTTATAAAAATGTAATTATGTGACAAACAATGTGTAAATTCAAGCATTTTGTTAACAATATTGGGAGCAATACAATTACAGTTATGGCGAATCTTATCACACAAGCTCTCTCATATCAGTATAGACAAAGTTCATTCAAAATAAAATCACGGTCTGTCGAAGCTCTTCGGTACATTCCATGTCAAAAATAATTCGTAAATCAACTGGCTATGATACACGTAGTCTATGTGGTGCCAACCATTTACAGCTCTTGGAATCAGATTCCCTGTAAATCATGTTTCTGTTTAGGTATATACGCGATTTTAAGGTGCTATTCACGTATGCCGCATAGAGTACATCGTAGTGTAGTGACCTTAAAGGTACTAGTTCATAGATTTGGTTATTTTTTCTATATTTTCAAAATGACATTCAGTGTCTATAATTGTGTCAAAAATTAATGTTTAATAGCTTAAGACATACTGACCTGTAGGTTGCAAAAGATATACAATAAAAGTCACGAAAATGCACTAAAATTGTCTATACCGTTACATACGGGTTGATTTTTTACTTCATGAAACACCATTTGTAGTTGTATGTCAGTTTGCACTAAAATTGTCATTACCAGAACACTACCTTCCTGCTTCCAAAACTATTTCCGTACAATTTTGATAGTTTTAGAAAAAGTTGGTATTTAACTTGAAATCTGTGATTGAGTACCTTTAATACAGGATGGTAACTGACGCGTGATCAATACTTGTAGCTAATAAAGAGAACTTAAATATCAAGCCCTATTATTGTATTATTAATACAGTTTTTGTCACTCTCTGCTGTAGGTTGCTAAAGAGTAAAGAACCTGATATTTATTATTTATAAGAAACACTATATCTTTTCTAATCTATATTCAAGAGTAGTATTTTACAATGAAAATTATTCATGTGTATCTAAAACCCAATTCGAGCGGCTTGCACATATATAAATTATTCTTACTAATGTAGTTCTTTTTGATTCACTATTGAACCATCTTCAGCTTAATTACAGTTTCATAGGTGTTTTCGTGCATTTAAATCCATGTAACCACGATGCATATACCACGTGGCATTTTGTGATTAGTGCGGGTCATAATGTGTGCCACACATCCTGAAGATGGTGAAGCAGCAATAAAATCACTCAACTAAAATACTGTTGTTTCAATTAGCCTTCTACAAATGGTTTGCGCCGCCCGGCTAGCTCAGTTGGAAGCACGCAAGTCTACTGATCGAGGGGTCGTGGGTTCGATTCCCGGGCGGGGCATACTGTCGTGAAACTTGGTCATGAAATTATTTCTACGGCCATTCTCCCTCCTACCAATGATTTTTAATTATGTTGGGCAGTTGTCAGTCACTGATGAAAGTATGCGCTTAGTAGTTGCTTAACAGCTAAATCCAGAGATTTAGCCTTTCCAGGAGGTGTGAGTAGGTTGACTGACCGCCGTTATATGACATATACAATGTGTTTCTACGGCGTTAAACTCAACAAAAACAAAACAAACAAATATATGGTTTGCTTATCATAAAACAGCGGACACTTCATGTCATCTTATAGAAATTGTAGTAAAGAGTCATGGAAGATAACCCAACCCTGAGGGTGCGTTTTTTATATTTATTGTTTGACCTATACTGATCACAAAATGATATAGGAACCCAATCTCCTAAACAGGTATCCTTTAGACCACTGTCAGCAAGTATACGAGCAGACAATTTTAGATCGGATTTTAATCAGACTGAATACGAACCGAGATCATGAAACCAAATAATTTAGCTGATGTATAAATCAATTTTCAAGACATACACTGCCCTCCATAAGTTCCTACACACATTCACAGTTTGCATTGTACTTAGTAGAATTTCAAAAAGTTGTGCAAGCAATGTATCGTTAAATGACTTTGGATTTTGCTTTTTGAAATTAGTACATCTTTCCTATGAATAAGAAATAACAAAAATATCTCAAACTTGACATTGGTTCATTGAGATACATTGACCATAGTTTCAGAAGCTGATAGATGTTTTGAGCTGCAACTCAAAAAGTTAAATGTACCAATAGAAAATCAATTTTCATTGAATGAATAATGAATAAAATAAATCATGATATAATAAGTCTTCAAACTTGAACATAGAATTTGTTGCAATTTAATTAATTGTTCTGTGAAGAAACTTTTGGAGGGCATTATAGCTTGTTATTGTTGTTTTAATTTTGGATTCATAAGGTTATGGGGGAAACACTTGAGTCCGTAGAGCTGTGTAGCAGTTTCCAAGTATTTATTCTTATGAATTCAGTAATTGTCGCTCAGTGATAACGAATATATAGATATTATTCACTTGTTTTATACAAATAATAAAAGAATATTTCTGAATATATACATCCATCCATCCATCCCTATTTTTGACTATTAGACCATCATTTTGTTAAATCGACGAGTTGAAAAAATGTATTTAGTGGTGATTACTTTTTACTTATAACAAAAACAATACATAGGGAAAACACTTCTCCCACAACAAAGTCATATAGATTGCTACAAATCTTATCAGGCTAAGGATCATCCGTAATAGTTTGACTATACCATAATACAGAACAGAACGGAATAGAACTGTTCTATTCTTTTAATAATACATGTGTACTCAACCCGAGCAATGAAATATTGCTCGAAGAAAAGTGTGATATGTTTCATATTATTGAATTCATAGAGTTTATAACATTAGAAAGTTACATATATTACCATCTATTTCTTTATTCAATAAAATTAAAAGTTACATATATTAACCATTTAATTCTTTATTCAATATTCTAACATAGGCACGTGCGTTTTCACTCTTTATTTAATGTGACGTCATCTATGCTTTATTATTCAACAAAATATAGCTCGTGACGGCTGTTGAAATTTTACTCCCCACGTTAAATGCGCAAAGCCGAAAATGGCACCCGAGTTTATAAGGGTTGACTTTTACAATTTGGTTTCTATTCTATAATTAAGATTTTAATATTTTTTGTTCGGAATAAGAAACACCTATCCGTGAGAATTGTGTAAATAAATGCTATTTTCGGCCTTTGCACAGGGGTGGATTTCAACAGCATTACGTTTCTGACAGTTAAAAATAGTTCTATAAATATATCTTTTCTACGGATGTATTTTGCGATGTTAGAATCGAAATAACTTACAGTTGTCTATATTTTGTTGTCTAATAAAATATAGGCACTCGTTTGATGCGCTTATTAAATCACTCGTGCTAAAGCACTCGTGATTTAATCATACGCGCATCACAACTCGTGCCTATATTTTATTAGACAACAAAATATAGACAACTGTAAGTTATTTCTTAAACATTGAAATCAAATACACTGACTATTACGATTATTCTACAAGGCATTTGAAATTCTAAGTTCAAATAAGATATGTGACATCCTCTCGCCAGGCTCATTGTTTCTTCACAACTTTTTAGATATACGATTTATAAATATTACCCAATTTATATATACAACAAAATCTAGTATTATTAAGTCTCGTTGTTTTAAAGTTGTATGACAATGATTATTATAGTGGTGTACTGTCCGTTATTTCATTTGGACTGAACAAAAACAAAAGGCAATGATTGCTCTTTATCCCTCACCAGTGTACCATTGTCATATACATATACCAGGGCTCTAAATTAACAAAAACTTTGACTTGCCAATTTTTGCGAGTTGATCTAATTCCAAATGAAAAAGAAATCATTCGAATCTTTTCTCCAAATTGAAAAGTATACGTAAAAGTAACTATTCATATAAGTATTCAATATAAGGCCAATATAGTGTTATATTTAACTGTAGATAGAACGTGGGTGTTATTGTGGAATAGACAAAGAATATAGTGTTATATTTAACTGTAGATAGAACGTGGGTGTTATTGTGGAATAGACAAAGAATATCGAACATGTTTTATTGTGAATCGTTAATTAATACCAATGCTGATTTGATCCGCATTAGTTTAGACAGTTTTAATTTTCGTCGGTTTCAACTTGCGAAAATTTTCAAGTTGATATATAAGTTACTTGCAATTTTCAAAATCCATTCGCATTTTGCGAGTATACGAGCTTTAATTCGAGCCCTGTTTTTCAAATCAATAACCAGGATATTTGGATTATAAAATAGCCACTAGAGTTTTACCACACTTGACCTAGAAATAATCAACACAAAGTCTCAGACCAACTTTCAGGATATTTGGATCGAACAGTAGCCACAAGAGTGTTAACATGATTTTTGTAATTGTCTCTTGTTTTTCATTCAATATGACTCACGATCGAACTCATCAAAACAAGCATCCTCACAAAGTTTGATATAATTGAGACGAAAATGTGACCACTATAGTGTTCACAAACCAATGTGGACGGACGACAGACACCAAACATTCATCAACCCTGAGCTAATTATGTTATGCAGTGTAATAAACTGCCCAATATAATTATACTGATGGGATTGTATAGGAATATTCCACTGAAGATGTAGGTCTGAGAGGATTACATAAAACACACACACGACCCACCATAATATACAGTTTATATGGAAAGTATATTCTTATATATATAATATATAACTATACAATGTACGTGTACTTCATTCTTATTGGAAGGATTTTTTTATTTAAAAAAATCCTTTCTATGTCAGCGCTCTGCGAAATTTGAAAGGAACGAACAACACCTTCAACTCAATAGAAAGCAATGAGTCAATGCGACCATGAAAATAGTGCAGCAGAAAATATGTACACTATCAAACGTAGAAAAGTTAAAAAAACTAATTTAAACAAATGCTTAAAACTATGAGATTATA
Source organism: Mactra quadrangularis (assembly GCA_025267735.1). Taxonomy (NCBI): domain Eukaryota; kingdom Metazoa; phylum Mollusca; class Bivalvia; order Venerida; family Mactridae; genus Mactra; species Mactra quadrangularis. The sequence continues at coordinate 22,427,134 of CM046303.1, forward strand.
AGTTTTTTTCACATTAATCAAACATTATTCTGTGTCAAGAGAGTAGTTTGTTGTAGTATTATTGCGCATTTGTATCTCCTGCACGCTCGTTGGTTTCTTTACATACTGATTTGCACATCATTTAATGTATATACATCAATTCCTCAAACATGTGTAAATGTTATGAAAATAAATAAACTATCTCTCCATTCTAACATAATGATTATAACAGAAATATTAGAGAAAACTCATATAACCATGCATCGTGGAATAGACCTTCATGTATAATGACGTCAAATACTACAGATTAGAGTCTACGGTAAACAGAACAGATATGGTCGGTTAGCGGCTGAGCACTTTCAAGATCATTTATGGACTTACAGTAACAGTTGCTTCCCCAGTCTACAGGTGGAACACAATATACAATCGCTTTAAAATACGGCCAATTAATATCACATAAGTTAGAGCATTGATCAAACGATGTTACAGAGATTGATCCCAGATCATATCCGTACAAATCTTTGTTCGCTATCACCAAGTAGCATATACTAAGATCAGAACAATAATCTGAAAAGAAACGAAATCATGATAGAAATTAAATAGCAAGGCATATAATCACGTGATCCACTGTTTTGCATACTTATGTTGACATGTAACATGACATAGCATATTATGTAATTTTATAAAGTAAAACTAGGTTCAAAATATATTTCATTAACTTTTTTACATTGTTAAAGTAGTACAATACTTACTGGTACCGCAAGATGGTTCGTCGCCACTCCAGATTCCATTAGCCTGACAAGTTCTTGTAAGGTGGCCTCCAGTAAGGGTTAACCCAGTTTCACAAGTATATATTATTACACTTCCATTGGTTGTACCATTCAGTTGTTGTATAATTGTACCAGTTGGGACAGTAAGTTCTCCACAATCTATCATATTTGTGTAATAAACAAATTGTTACATAGAAAATATCATGTTAGTGTCAATTTGTACTTAGTTTATCCGGCAAGTTGGAGAGAAGTCGAGCCGAATAATTCTTTTGCAGACGAGCCGGATAATCTAAGGACAGATTGACACTTACTTGATATTTCCCTAACTTTGTTTTAAGTTGATTTGTCTAGTTTAAAATCCCAAAATTCTGCGTATAACATGCTTTAAATTTAGACGGCCTAATTGAATGCGCAGTGATTGTGTTAAGCGCGTTGATAAATAATCCCGACGATTGACTCCAATATAATTAAATAACAGCAATATTGTAAATGAAAGAATGAAGCATTGATTTAAACTTACTCGATTTTTTACATAAAAAAAGAAAAATATTTTTAGGAACGAATAAATCTCTTTCGAAATTTTAGAGGACGAATCAGTTCTTTTATGACGTAGTCAAAATGGCGGTCATATGTGCGCTTGTAGGATTCGTCGGTTAAGTAGAAAAATAGCCCGTCATATGTAGTCGAGTGACTGACGGATAAAGCAACGATGACTGATAAACCTGTGTTTAGTAGCTCAAAAGGATTTCCTTCAAAAAGAACAGTTGGTGGTAGGATAAAATGTTTACTTATCTTATTGGCACCGTATTTATTGACAGTGACAGATACAAACAACTAGAATATGTCATTTTGTAGCCGTTCTTTCACATCTGCCCATATACGTGTGCACACCGCAGGTTCTATTACGGAACCTTTTTACTTTTCATTTACAATTACTAGGACTGTCACGATACGCCAGAAGCGTAAAAACGACATATTAACTTTGCTTATTGTAGTTTTTAAAAATCCGGAGTGCTTTTCACAAAAATTCTTACGAAAAAAAACGTTAGTCAAAAGCAAGAAACATTAATAATTCGCTTAGTTTGTGGCTTATCAATTTCAAATATTTTAGAATTGTGAAGAATATTGTATACCTTTTAAATACCATATCATAGTTATACTTATTATCTGACATTGAACTGCTAATTATATGAAATTGACTTTTTTCGTAAGAATTTTTGTGAAAAGCACCACAGAAATGTACTTGCCTATGATACATTCTACTTCTGGTTTCCACTGTCCATCTTCCATACAGTATGATTGTCGAACGTTATCTTTATTTACATAATTACGGTTACATTTCGTTATTATTTTGTGTCCAATGTTCTTGCTGTTACCAAGTATAACACCGTTTGGTACTTGAGGAAATTCCGTACATTCTGTAATAAGAAAAAATAATTATAAACGCTTTAACAATAATAATTGTAATGATGTGTGATGATGATGATAATAATAATGACAATAATGGTAACGATAATGATGGTGATGGTGGTGGTGATGGTGCTGGTGCTGGTGGTGGTGATGGTGATGGTGATGGTGGTGATGATGGTGATGGTGATGGTGGTGATGATGGTGATGGTGGTGGTGGTTGTGATGGTGGTGGTTGTGGTGATGGTGGTGGTTGTGGTGATGGTGGTGGTTATGATGATGGTGGTGGTTATGATGGTGGTGGTTGTGGTGATGGTGGTGGTTATGATGGTGGTGGTGGTTATGATGGTGGTGGTTGTGGTGATGGTGGTGGTTGTGATGGTGGTGGTTGTGGTGATGGTGGTGGTTATGATGGTGGTGGTTGTGGTGATGGTGGTGGTTATGATGGTGGTGGTGGTTATGATGGTGGTGGTTGTGGTGATGGTGGTGGTTGTGGTGGTGGTGGTTGTGGTGATGGTGGTGGTGGTGGTGATGGTGATGGTGGTGATGGTGGTGGTGATGGTGGTGGTGGTGGTGGTGGTGGTGATGGTGGTGGTGGTGATGGTGGTGGTGATGGTGATGGTGGTGGTGGTGATGGTGGTGGTGGTGATGGTGGTGGTGGTTGTGATGGTGGTGGTGGTGGTGGTGGTGGTGATGGTGATGGTGGTGGTGGTGGTGGTTGTGATGGTGGTGATGGCGATAGTGATGGTGTTGGGGTTGGAGATGTTGGTAGTGGTGGTGGTGATGGTGGTGGTGATAGTGGTGGTAGTGGTGGTGGTGATGTTGGTGTGGAGGGTAATGTTGGTCGTTGTGGTGATGGTGAGGGGTGGTGATGTTGTTAGTGTTGGTGGTGATTAGGGCTCTATATCGGTCAGAATGATCGATACGATATTCGTATCGATACAAAATGATCGATATTCGATATATCATATGATATTTTAAAATATATAGATTTTCTATGAAACAACTAAACAGTGTTGTTTTATCCATATATTTCAATTGTAGAAGCACCATACCATTGATGGTTTTTACACTTAATACTTTAATGTTAAAATATATGACGTTTGCACGTTTTTAAGAAATATCATTGCATCAAGTGAGTCTGGGTCTGGACATGATATTTCTGCTAAAAGGATGTCTCCTAAGGTTGAAATTACCCGTTCAGAAGCTACAAAAGTGGCATGAGCAACCAAATTTTAAGCAGCTAAATGACGTTTACTCATGTGGGAGTCTAAATCAAGTTTCTTTTTAAAAACAAATGATTAGGATGTTTTAGCATGTCTCTGTAAACTTTCAATTCCTTATTTGTCATTTATTGAAAGCTTCTACTGTTGACGGAATAAACTGAATGGTCATCATCTTCACTTAAAAAGGCCTCCATCAGTGTTTTGGCTCTCTTATGTGATGGTTCAACAATTTTTCTTAAGTCTATCACTTAAATACTGATTGTTGGTAGCCAGAGTAATTTAAAACTAAAGTACATATAAAGGACATTCCAACAGCAAGAGTTACTTCCCTTTGATTAAAAATAACACAACATGACCAGTGTAAATCGTTTGCGGAAAGGAATGTCATATTATAAGATTGTTCGTCTGTACAGAACCGGAAGCAGTATAATCAATGACGTCTATGAGTAGAATGTTAATTTGGCGATACAAAATATCAACTGATTTGCAGGCCATGGATTTTCGTATGACCGTCATTGATCGATATTTTGTTCGATACGGGAACGTTCGATCCGATATATCTATCGAACCTTCAATACCGGTATTCGATATATATCGTATACCGGTGTAGAGCCCTAGTGGTGATGGTGGTAATGTTGGTGGTAATGTTGGTGGTGGCGATGTTGGTGGTGGCGATGTTGGTGGTGGTGATGTTGGTGGTGGTAGTGGTGGTGGTGGTAGTGGTGGTGGTTATCATGGTTGTAGTTGTGGTGATGGTTGTGATGGTGGTGGTGGTGGTGATGGTGGTGGTGTGATGATGATGATGATGATGGTGATGATGATGATGATGATGATGATGATGATGGTGGTGGTGGTGATGTTGGTTGTGGTGATGATGGTGGTGGTGGTGGTGATGATGGTGGTGTTGATGGCGATGGTGATGGTGATGATGCTGGCGATGATGGTTGTGGTGGTGATGTTGGTTGTGGTGGTGATAATGATGATGGTGATGGTGATGGTGATGGTGGTGGTGATGATGATGGTTGTGGTGGTGGTGGCGGTGGCGGCGACGACGACGATGACGATAACGATAATGATTATCATGCATGTTGTATTATTATCACTTCAAGGTTATAAGACAGTTTTCATGTTTACTGTAAATGAATATTTTCTTCATTATAGTGGCTTTAATATTTTATATCCCGAAGGAAAACTTCAATGAAATGTGTTCCCATCTTGTATTATATACTGTTGTAGGATGTCGCTTATAAATTTGCTATGCACCATAATTTTAAGGACTGTCGTATAATAAGAAATTTATACCGCCCCGAGAGTATGGATTAAAATACATTCAATAATAAACTTGATTAATAGCAGAAACAGAATTTACAATAAAATATTAAAAGAGCACTGCATCGTAAGCCGAGTCAATGCAATTGGATAATAAATTAATAGAATTCAAATGAATGATCAAGGAATTTTACCTTTGATGAAGCATTCTCTTGTTGTTACGTCACATGATCTTCCTACGTCACATTCAGTATCACAGGGAGACTGTAAAATATATGTAAACTATTTTATTGTACCAATGATGATGGAAACTGGCAAAGCTAGTATGTAGGGTAAGAAATGACAGACACTGTTATATGAGCCAAAATATATTTTTGCAACAAAAACAGGTCCCAGGTCATATTAACTTGTTTTTGTGATGTATGGAATATAAAACAACTTTTAAGTAGTGAAATGTACCTGTCTGGAAATATTGCACATATAAAATACACATTTAGACGGAAAGAAAATGCTTTAAAAAATCAATTAATCAAGCAAAAGTGACTACTGTCAATATCTCCCAAGTAAATTTTTGGTGATTTTGGTTAAAGCTACCTGTTGAAACCTTATGCAAAAGTGATGATGTTAATACATATTTTAGTTCATATATATTTACACAGAAAAACACACTTATACACATAGTATAATTAGATGTTCTCGTATTTTTTCTATCAGTTTTGTTGTCCCCATAAACTACTTCCGTGCTGTAACAGAATTGGATAAATAATAAATACAACGATTCCTACATTTACAAAAGATACATCATTGTTTTCCTTTTTGAAAAGTATTCATTTATAACAATTTGCCTGCAACCGAACACTCATTCTTGATGTCAAACACCAAAAATTATATTTTCAAGGCGGAGAGGTGGTTGCGTATATTTCTACCTGATCCTTTATGTAACAATCAGAAAACTGTTTGAAATACAGACCTCCAATATTCTGAGTGATGAATAAAACTACATTTATCACATGTAAGACCATTCTAAATAAAAGTAAAGAAAACTGACATGCTGAGACTAATAAAGTGATGAAATGCATGCTATACATCCTTTATGTAACATTCAGTGTTGTAACAAAACAAAATCGTTACACCAAGGAGTGATTTCGATACAGCATGGAATTTAGCTCGAAGATATTTTTCAATTTTGGTTTTAATGGATAAAATCGATGTTCTTTTGAGTTAGCTATGAGTGTTGTTTTGTATACTCGCACATGAATAGAAAAGTTGGTATCTTTTGTGTATTTAAGATTAATCAAACAGAACTTGTTACATCAAGGAATAACTCACAATTGTTTCTAGAAGTAATATTGAAATAAACTTTAGTTTCGTTATGAGGATGTAACGTACATCTGATTACAACAGTTGTTTAAAACATAGCTAATTCTATGAAAATACCTATACAAAATGTTAATATTACAATCGCATTTACATGGTGATAATTGGAACACGTTTAAGGATTATTGGAAGACGATGTACAGTGTACATATGCTAACCAATTTTGGTCCACTTGTAGGCGTCGGATCCTTACTGATTTTGGTTGTTTTGTGCCGTCTAGATACCCACAGACTTTGGTTTATATGAGAAGGTTTGCTGTCAAATGAGTTTGGACGATGAGTATGGATAAAAACCGATTTTTGTCGATTTGTGGATTCTGGATGCCAACCTAATTAGCTCGACTCGTGGAGTCTATTTGCCAACTGATTTTCGACGATTTTTAGAGTTCGGATGCCAACCGATTATGGTTTTATCTGTTGAGTCTTAAGACAAACTGATTTGTATTCATTTTAGAGTCTGGATGCCTACCGATTTTTTGTAAATATAAGGAGTCTTGACGCCAATCTATTTTTGTCGATTTAAAGAGCCTATTAGCTTATCAATTTTGGCCCACTTGCAGATTCTGGATCCGATTCCGATCTACGTTCATTTGTGTAATCTAGATGCTTTCCGATTTTGATCAATTTGTAAATCTCAAAATGCATTCGAATTTGGTCCATATAAACCGATTTTCGTCTATTTGTTAAGTCTTGATGCCAGCCGATATAAGTTGATGTTTAATCTAGATGCCTACCTATTTTATCAATTTGTAGAGATTAGATGTAAACCTCTTTTGGTCTTTACGTGCAGGCTAGATAGCAACCGATTTCGGTCTATACGTAGAGTCTAGAAGCCAAACCAACTTGTCTTTTTGTTGATTTTAGATGCAAAGAGACTTTGTCGATTTGTTGAGGCTAGATGCAGACCAAAGTTGTCTATTTGTTGTGTCTAGATGCTAACCGAGTGTGTCTATTTGAAGAGTCCAAATACCATATGAACTCGTATATTTGTTGAGTCTAGATGCAATCTTCATTTGTCTATTTTTTAGTCTAGATGCCAACCGATTTTATCTATTTGTAGCGTGTAGATGTCAACATCGTTTGGTCTAATTGTACAAGCTAGATACCAACTGATTGCGGTTTATACGTAGAGTCTAGATGCAAACCGAATTCGTCTATTTGTTGAAAGTAGATGACAATCGAATTTCGTCAAATATAAGAGTCCAGATACCAAACAATTTTTCTTTTTGTTGAGTGTAGATGCCAACCTTATTTGTATATTTGTAGAATCTAGATGTCAACTTATTTTTGTCAATCGGTTGATGCCAATCAATTTTTGCCAATTTGTAGATTTCAAGTGATAACCGAATTTTGTCTGCAGAAATGTAGAGGCAAGATGCCAACTGGTTTTGTCTGTTTGTTGAGTCAAGATACTTAATAATGTTTGTCAATTTGTATTGTCTCGATGTCAACCGATTTTTTTTAATTGTAGAGTGCATATGCCAACTAATAGACCTAAGCAGGAATTTAAATTTAGGGTTTTTTCCGTCCATGCACAGGCGGTACAAACAAAGTTTTTTAGACATTATTGCTAAACAGCACAAACAATGGATTAAATCCTTTTGATCTTTTTACACGTGTTTTTATTGTCACAGTGAAAGTTTGTTTGTACCAGTGGGGAAATCCCAAATATTTGAATTCCAGCTATAGTCTATTTTGTCTATTTATAGAGTGCAAATGTCAACCGAATATTGTCTATTTGTAGAGTGTAGATGCCAACCGATTAATGAGTATTTATAGAGTCCAGATAGCAACCGACTTTGTCTATTTGTTGAGTCTAAATGCCAACCTATATTGGTTTCTTTGTAGAATCTGTATTTTAAGTTTTGAAGAGTCTTGATTACAACCCATTTTGTCTATAAGTAACGTCTAAAAGTCAAACGTTTGTGTCTATTTGTAAAGAAACCAACCTATTTTGTCTATTTATTGAGTGAATATGCCATCCGATATTTCTACGTGTAGCATCTGGTTGACGATCGAGTTTCGTCTATTTGAAGTGTGTACATGCCAACCGATTTTGTCTTTTTGTAGAGTCTGGCATAGAACATCTCAAGACAAAATGTCGTTAGATGCGAGTGAAATCATTTCACTAGCTTGCTTTAAAAACAAATCCCAGAAAAAGAATAAGTATTTTCTTCATGGTAGTTCATGGGGGATTTATTCTTGAGAATGAACATGGGCGTCTGTTGGCATCTAGACTCTACGTAAAAGACTACATATCATTGAACTTCAGAAATATTGAACATATAGTTCAATTATTTTTAAGGCTGAAAATGTTAGCCATTTTCCTTTTGTTATCATTGAGTGTTAGTTTATGGTGTTGGTCACCATATATTGTTCAGTGGCGAAACAATCTATCATAATAGTTTAAGACTAAACATTCAACGTAGAGATTAGGGGTCCATTCCAATCATGCGCTCGGAGTGCTCCGAGTACTCCTATGTGCAAAGGAACGACAAAAGAGTGCGCTCCGAGTGTGCTCCATCCGCTCCAAAAATATAGGTGGTGCAGAGAGAGTAGTTGTTGTTGTAGTTATGGCGGCATGAGGCGGTTAGTGAAATAATGCTGTATATTTTTTAAGGTTATGGAGCAATTTTGACAGGGTTAAGCTTAAATGTCAATCAAATCAGTAATATCTTACTTTAAACTTTTTGTAGTATTTTGGTGTGTATACTTAAACAGTTTTACGCTTTACCATGGCAACAGTCAACGCTCTATGGTACGAAAAGGCCAAACATTATTTTGAAAAACGTCAATATCAACACTATAATTCAACATACAAGACTGATACAAAAGTAGCTAGCAAAGGCATTATATCATCAACCGAGGCTTCGTCCTCGCTATCTGTCTCCAATAGTGTGAGTTGTTGACAGATGGTCGCCATGTTGGTTTTTCTAATTCCGATCTCGTTCTGGAGCAGACACGTTCCATTCAGCTACTCCACTCCGAGCACTCGGAGTGTATGGTTGGAATGGACCCTAGATTGGCCTCGGTTGTAAATATTAAAATGCTTCTATGTCTACACATTGATAGTACAGTAGTGTGTTACTTAAATTGTTTTCAGTCTGCAATATAAAGTTTTATCATCAACTTTCCTGACTGTAACAGTCATCATTCTTTCATGTAACAAATAAATATTTTAAGCGTTGACCTTACTCCAATAACTTTTATCTGAAGAATAAAGCATTCAATATTGAAACCAGTCTGTGTTTATCATACTGATAGTTCAATAATGCGTGGCTGAAGTAGTTTTCAGTCAGCAATATCAAGTTTTATTTTCAATTTTCCTAACCGTAACAGAACATATTCTTTCATGTAACAAAGAAATATATTAAGTTTTTACCTAACTCGAATAACTTTTATCTGAAGTATAAAACACTCACTAGACAACTTTTTAAATGTTAATCTTTCATTTCTTTATTATGTCCTTATTCATTGTTCATTGGTTCTTAAAAATTTAAACGAATTTCAGTAATTAACTCCTTCCTGTAACAAAAAATGTTCTCTGATGTAACGTATCATTCAGTAGTGTAACGAGTCATGTCGGAACGTTTTATTTTCTTCACAGTTCTGACAGCACTTATGATAAGTGGTGAATTTAAAGGGATAAACCGATTTTATGAAAACAACTACAGAGATAACCATTCTGACGCTTTTTATTTTTACAGTAAAACAAATAAGACTGGTAAAATGCCGTATTTACCCCTTCAGTGCGTACACGCAAGTCCACAGCAAACAGTCATCGTATTACAATAAACAATTAAACCTAACATCAAAACGTATCTTAATTGAAGTTCTGCAACAGAAATTAAGTGAATAGGTGTAATCATAAGCCAGACATAGAAATATAAAAAATCGTTACATGAAGGAAATGATGAAACCAAGGTCAGGGATTATAATATTTTTTTCCCGAAACAGGTCGAAATATTGGTCATTTTTACATGGGTTGTTAAGAGTATGCTTCAATCTAACAAAAAACATACCCAAGGTCACTCTAAAACATACTTTATTTTTTTGGATTTGATATGCCAGTTTTGTTGCAAAAATATATTTTGACTCATATAATTGAACTATTGGCTTAATTTGTAAAGCCATAAAAACTACAATGTCAAATTAAATTAAAAAGTTGAAAAGATTAACAAAAACAAAATACCCAATAGACTCAAATTCGGTCTTATATATGGTCCCTGTAATTGACCGTATGTTTGTATATATTTATATTTTTTATTACTTTTATGTGTGATGCTAGTTTTGCTTTCTTTGTGTGTTTTGCTTATTGTGCTTGTATTGCTTGCTTACTTTTCAAAAGACACATTTGTATAAGATAAGCCAACTTGAATCAATGGTATTGCAAGAAAAATTCGACAACAGAAGCAAGAATGCCACTTTAAGAATACGAAATAGTAAAAAAATGTACTTTAAACGAACTAACACCTTCTACGAAGGAAGTAGCATACATCATTAATCGTCCTGTATGCTAATTAAAAATGTAGAATATGATTATAAAGAAATCAAGCAACGTGCAACTTATTTGTCTTTTAATAATGAATATATGGAGGTTAATCGATATTGTTAATATCCCTGGAGAAAGAACTTCAACATATTACTTTTTAACCTCTTCCGACACAGCGCTTCCAGACTTTAGAATAGCGCCTTAAGGAATTGAGGTTTGCTAGTAAGTGGGAGGAGTTGTTTCTGCTCAAATTGCGTTTTATGTACATTTTATCTTTATTTAAATATATCTCTTATCTTTACTGATTCTATATGAACGCACTGTTTTACACTCTTGTCATACAGACAAGTTTTACAGCAATGTAGGCCATTTTATTTGTTTTTATTACCTGATTGCTGATATCAGAGTAATTCGATATTTTTAACTGTTTTCTGAGTGAGCTGTTGACCGGGCAATAGTTTTGACTGTTTCCCGCGCGGGCTATGACGTCAAGCAATGTTATTCGAACTGTTACTGTACTGATATTAGGGGAAGTAACTGCTACGGAATTTAAGGCTTTTACCCAACGCTTTCCAATGCGTCAAGCGTCTATCGATCTTGATTTAGCAGACGGAAACATGTCAAGCACTGTTAAAATAGTAATTGATCAGGTAATAAAACAGTTATTTTATGTGTGATTTGGGAACAGTCAAAGTGGTGTCCCTCGGTGTCAGGAATAGTGTTTTAAACTGTTTAAACAGTTTAAACACTATTCCCTCCACCTCGGGCAAACAGTTTGACTGTTCCCAAATCACATATGAAATAACTGTACTATAATAAATACATGTATGCTGATTAAATATATCTATAGTTCTGTTTTATTAACCTGTCACAACTTAAATAATTACTCGGTCACTGAATCTGGGCTTTTTTACCCCTTTCGAACTTGCTATTTCCCCGATATTCAAAATCGCCGCATATATAGTTAGATCATCAATAATTAATATGGATCGGTGGCTCAATGGTTTAAAAGAAGTTGAATAATAACACTATCACGTGTAATTATTCAAGTTGTGACAGGTTAATAAAACAGAACTATACCGTATTTTCAGTCTCTATCAATCCCTAGGCACGGAATCCGCAACTTATTCCGTTAATATTCAGTAATTCAAACAGATCAACTGTTAGGACAGACGCAATTATTTCTGAACTCCTTACAGACATCGGAAAGCAAACTATTTCCTAAAATTAATCTCCGATAGACACAATGAGTTGTGCGTCTCAGTAGAGATGTCTACTTCTTTGTATGTAATAGAATGATTTGAACGATTTGTTCGTATTGGAATAGTTAAAATCTCGAGTTTTGGCAGTACAAATTTGAGTCATGTTTGTTTACTTCGGGTGGCACCAAAATAGTATATTTGTTTTTTTTTTCATGCCAGCATGCAGGTGAAGTACACTAAATGTGCATGAATGGTAATTTCAAACTTGGGTCAATGAATGGTAATAGCTTCTGGTTATCAGGAGCCAAATGACAAATTTTTATTTCAATGATAGAAAATATTCTAATCCTAAAAAACTACTTACATTTTAAACCAAGCAAAATCAGTGCTTTCAGCGCTTTGATTATATTTCGGCTATAATACACTAATTTACTAGTATATATATACCTTTGTGACGTTAATATCCTGTCGCTTAATATGGAAACATCCATTTTTTGAAACCTCAGTACCATTTGCTGTAAACAACTCACAAACATTCATACGGTTATAGTAGTTTAATGTTTCACAATGGTTCCTCATTCCACATTCTATTACACAATCTGATATGGAAATATCTTGATATAATCGGAGCCTGTTTAAATCAGTCTGACAACGGTTATGAAATGTCACATCATAGGTTATATTAATGTGGTCATTATTTATTCCAAAATATTCTCCACGAACTAGTGTATTTATTTGCAAAGAAAATAATACCAAATTCGTAAAATGCATGTTGCCCATACGTACTCCACTTCATCTATGACAATAGTGAATTAATAAAACTCGCGGTTTGAAACGCACTGTAGCAGTCATATATTGCAATGGAAAGATTAATGATTGGTATCAAAGGATCAATATTTATACAAAACTTGATACTGTTATTTGTTTAACATGTAACCATAGTCTTGATCCTATCATCTGCTCTGTATCCATTTTATTCTGTTTTGTTTAACTGGGTTTTAACGCCGTGTCAACACAATTAAGGTCATTTTACGGCGTCCAGCGCACCTAACCTAGCTTTCCTGGACCATTGTCTATAACCAGTACTCACCTACCCTTCCACAAGGCTGGAGCTTCTCCATATTATCTAATCAATGGAGGAAAATCGACATTATTGTCAAATTTTCATGGAAGGGTATAACATCCCCGGGTGTGATTTGAATCCATACCCTCTTCGGGACACGAGATTCCAAATTCCGGCGCTCTACCAACTGCGCTCTGATCCGGGTTATTTCATTCTGTAATCGTTGTCGCTAAAATACTATATAATGTAGAAGACACTACATTTACAAGGTCCGGGAAGTTAGCTATCTACTGAGTATTAAATATTCAAAAGTTTGTTCGCTGAATAAACAGTTGTTTATTAAATAATATATTCAGAAGTTTATTCGTTATTATTTTATACATAGCTACTCAAAAATCTATTCGGAAGTCTATTAACAAAATGCCGAATAGACAGCTATCAATTCAGAAGTTTATCCACAAACACAATACTATAACGAAACTTCAAAGTAGCCCGATTAAAATATTGTAGGAAGTTTGTATTTTGTAACATATATGTCCGATCCACAATGGCAAGGTATAGAATATATAACCATACTGTCGTCTGCTTGCGTGGTTTTCGTGCTTCTTTATCGATACAAAACCATGTATTTGTTGAAAATCGGCAATGGAAAGATTTCTAATTGCTATGATTTTAACAGAAAAATAGCAATTAGAAATCTTACCTCTGCATGTTACGCATGTCATATGGCAATTCTTCGTTCTTGTTGCGACATTCACCAACTACGACCTTTGCGGTTTTAGATAATAAACTAGTTTAACATTTCCTTATATACATCGTCGGCAACTACAGTACTTTCTTCCGTTACACTCTATAAGTACCGTGGGCAAATTGACTGGCAAAATCTCGTTTTCGTGAATATGCATGAGGCAGGGGGAGACCAACCTTCCAATTAAATCGCACGTTACAATTAAATGATCTTCAATAACAATGACAGCATACTTACTTATGACTTATAAAATAGAAATCAACGCACATGTTCATTTTCTCAGAATGAATGGTAAAGCAAAACCTTACATATAAAACGTAATTCATTGACTAGATTTCCGCAGTAGATTCCTTGTGAAATCAATAAAACTGCCTTATTAATTATTCATGATTACGAGATTTTCCAAACCAAATGACCCGCGGTACATAACGCAGAATAATGGAGTAATGTTTTGTTGGATAACCGATGATGCTTATGTATAGCTCTAAGTTTAACTTGTGAGATGTGACCTATGGGGCGGGTCAATTTTGACTCCAATGGCATAATTTGAACTAACTTTGTAGAGGACCTTAAGATTATGTCAAATGTTAACTATGAAAGCTCTATGTGTTACAAGTTCAAAGAAGAATATTTTAAACGTTTTCTTATTTAAATCTGTAAGTCCCTAGGGAAGGGCCAATGTTGACACCAGGGACATAATTTGTAGAGAACCTTAAGGTGGTGCGACATGCCAAATTTGGTAATTGCAGGCTTTATGGTTTTCGACAAACAGCTTTTTAAAACTTGTTGACACGGACACACGCACGCTAGCACAAACGCATACACGCACGCACGCTAGCACATACGAACTCCGTATAGAGCCCCACAATAGCTCTCTTTCAGCACTTTGTGCTCAGGTAAGTTTAAAAACGCACTCTTAAGTAAGTCAAGTTATCGCAAGGGTTAAAATACAAAACCCTTTATTGCAGAAACTTCTCCTGAATTAATTCTTACCATGAAGTATGTCCGGTTACGAGAGGTTCCATTGTATTTAAAAGACTAAAACAAAACAAACGATCCTGTCTGGTTACATTAGGGGTTTCATTAAAAGTATAAACATAATTTTGCGATCAGCCCTGCGTTCAGTTACCGCGAACGTTACAAAACGTTCCGTAACGATACATTCGGAACTCCTTGGCCATTCAATGCGAATAATCTCGGACATATTTAGACGCTATTTTGAAACTACCGGTGTTAAAGTAAACAGATATATGATCGTTTAGGCATTGAGTGATGTATCGTTTTAGTCCGTAAATTTTGAAACATCACTCATTGCCTTAACGATCTCATATTTGTGTATTAGATAAGGTTATTCACAGCGAATGGCCGAGAAGTTCCGAATGTATCGTTATGTAACGTTCTGTAACGTTTTGTGTAATTGAACACGCTACAGGGGTGTGTTTGGTTAACACAAATCCGAACCTGGATTACCGATCATGATTGTGATTCGGTCGTTTTTTTAATCGAACCATGAACATGTTGTCAAATCATACTAATCAAGCTTCAAGCTCGATTAAAATACAATCAAATATGTATGATTTCACAATGACAGCAGAGCCTTCGTATGTTGACACCATTAGGGTCCGTGGAACCACCCCTAAGAACTCAAAGAACTTAAAAACCCAAAGAAACCCATAGGAACTAAAACAAATAAAGCGTAGAAAACTCTTTAAATCCAAAGATTAACTACAGATGTGCATTAAAAATGTAAAATGCTAAATTTTGTAATCATGTGATGTAAGTTGCAAAGAACGAAGATGAAATATTGACTGTGAGCCAGAAAACCCAATTTTGGGGAATTCATTTTTCATGAAAATCACTATTATATCTAAACGTGTGGTTTTTCTAGATTTCACGTTCTTGGAAATTGAATTAAAGTTAAGACCATGTAAAGTAATAATTAATTTAACTTTTCATTAGACGCGATAAACAAACAAAATCGCAAAAATGTCATCTTTATTTTTATATTGGTCCATAAATTGCACCTAATCGAACATTGACCCACCTGCAGTAGGACAGCATCGTGAAGTAAGTTTCATTTTTTTTGTTAATTGTTTTCATTGTGTGTGAGAATGAACTTGGCATTCAAAAATTCAGTATTTTCTTAATTAATTGTTAGTTCGTCTTTTCATTGTGCCTTTTCAAAAAGTTTTAATCAGCTAAACCGTATAACCAACTTATCGGCTACTTATCAATTTTGCGATAATCTGTCAAACATTTTAAATAACGGGTATGTAATTTGTTTAAAGTAAAATTACGAAGCAGGATAACCACAGAATGCTGTTAGATAATTAAAACAGTTAAATGCTAATCAAATGGGAAGGGGCGTTTTAACCTTGCTAAACTTTCAGAAGACTAAATCGTTTCATGTTACAATACAGTACAAATCACGCATTGTGAAATATTTTAGGTTTAATATATCTTTTGGGGTTTTTTAATTTCCTTGGTGTTTCTTTGAGCTTTTTTGGTTCTTTTGGGTGTTTCGACGGACCGGCCGATCGGCTCTGGAACTTATGGAACTGCCAGGCAGTCGCAATAAGTATTTTCTTTTCTGCCACAGAAATATTAGTGGCAATACTTAAACAAGAAGTCAAATTAAAATGTTTTACTATCATCAATATCATGATTAAGATTGTATGCTTCATCAGAAATGCTTTTAAGTTCGATGTCTGCGACTTACGTATCCCTAAATCAGCAACTCTAATTTCAATTTCATTGGTTGATAGGTTAATCGCTAGATGGCGTTTGTCGCGAAAAATGTTCGCGAAAGCATTTTGATTAGTCGATATCGACCATTATTATGACGTTTCATTCCTGAAATTGGCCGTGTGGCGCTAGAGGCTAGTACCGAGAATCCTGATAGCCTCTGGCTACGAGATTGACGCAGAGTTGACTATCCCATGATTTTCAGTCCGACGTCATAAACACTACGCCACGCCCCTTCAATCCCGTACTGTGATGCCTAGTCAGTGGACATCATTGAGACACAAGAGTGTACTGTAACAGTGCATACGGAATTAAACATAACAACTTAAGCAGTACATTAAAGAAATCGAAAATAAAAGCAATTCTCATTAGTGTCGGTTTTTAATCAAAATAAAGTACAGCCATTATATTTAAAAGTTTATTTTCGGAAATCTTTGACAAGTTTAATCAAGTTTAATATTCATAAGTGTAACCCGCTGTTTGCATAGTCTGTTTAATCCAGTCTGAATATTGAGACACATCTTCAAATATTCCTGGTTCGTCAGCCTTTGAACAGTCGCCACCCGAGGAAGCAATACCTAAAACAGATAATAAATGCAGTAACCATGTAAAAAACATTCTATTTCTAGCAAACGGATTATCTAGGCATGTTCATTTAAACTAAATAGTTTGTAAAAAATTCAAAACTCGAATAAATTTCAATTTTTCGAGGAGAGAAGAATTCTATTTTATTTAAAATGCGTAAACAGTAATTTAGTACAGTCAAAATACACGGTATGACGCGTTTTGAATTATGTTTGTTTCAATTAATTCCGTTTTAAATGATTCTTCCTTTTATATTATAAGAATGATAGTTTTGTCAGTTAAATTTACCACCATTAGATACAATCTCCGTAAACAGATATCATGTAGAGCGTTGTCGTACAGGATCTCAAAGGTACCCATGGAGAGTCACGTCGAGATGACATTTATGTCGACCAATCAATGCGTAGCTTTCATCAAGACGAAACCCTATTTATAGCATTTTGATTTCGTAATTTTTATATTTAGACCAAGGTTTGTGAGCTAATTTGACAGCGGTATTATTCACAGTCTGCGATTGGACGGCTCATTTCAAATTGCGTGACGTAGACGATGTAAACAAGTTACTAAACATAATGATTGCATCATGAATGTTATAATGAGAAAAGGTCATCTGAACGTGGCCCTCGTAAGGAAACGAGCACACCTAAATTAGCGAGTAGGCGAGCGGAAAATTTTAGCTTTGGTTTAAATCAGATGCAGCTTTATACACTTGGCGTAAAACTTACCTTGGATGTACCAAGCACCATTCTGATCTTTACACATCAATGGGCTACCAATGTCATCCTAGAAATATCAACATAAACATTAGTCTGGATTACCTGCCCCTTACCACTATTGATATCGGGTCAGGCAAAGCACAATAATGGCGGAAGCGTGACCATAATGCATATGAATGAGGACTTTCTTTGACTACAGAAATTTAAGTGTTTAGCATAGAATTAATAGGATCTGAGAAATGTATTTTATCTCAGCTAAAACTGCAGAAATTATTTAAAACATGAGTCTGAAATTTACAAGTGAATAACTTCTTTTTTTTTTTGGGAAGCGTGCTTGCTTTTAGAATTTGAACATTTCTGTGGTCCTTAACATTTTACTAATAGTTTAAACGTTGTAACGCATCTTAATGACATTTTCAGATTTTAAAGTGTCTAAAAACTTCACGGAATTAATAAAATATTTGTAACATTATTAAAAACTTACTCCGCAGAAGTCTTTGCCGCCATTTTCATAACCAGCACATAGCTCTGTTGCTGGTAAGAAGTCATCCCAATGAGTAGCACAAATTGAATCATCAACAATGGGTAAATCAACTTGGTTCATAACCTCTTCATTTCCTGTAGCTATAGTTCCAAATAAAAAAGTCATTACTTAGTTCATTCGGAACTAACTCGGCGATCTTCTACGAAGATATCTGCGTAGAAGATCGCCGAGGTAGTTCCGAATGTATTTCGTTATACCCTTACATAAAATTTAACAAAAATATCGCTTCTCCTACATTAATAAGGTATTAGGAGAAGTTGCTGGCGTTGTCGAAATGTAGATAAGTACTGGTTATAGACAAGAGCACAGGAACGCTATGTTAGGTGAGCTGGCGGCTTCAAATGGTCTTAATTTTGCTGATGCGATACTAAATTTAACAAAATATACATTTGTGTTTGATTGGCGTGGCATTGTCTAGCAATCTGACAACAGGGGAGTTACCTAATATTTTGACTGGAGTAAAATGGCTTAGTTCGACTGGAGCGGAATAGTCAAGTATTTTGACTGGAGTGGAAGGGTCTAGTATTTTTACTGGAACGAAATGGCCAAGTTTTAGACTGATGGTAAATGGCTTAATATTTGGACGGGAGCAAAATGAAAATACAATGATTACACGTAAATATAATATGCTCATTTTACTGTATAAAATATAAATGCCTTTTAAGCTGTGATCATTGGATAGCCATCCCCGCGTTGGTTCGTATCTCATCCAAAACCTGCACCGTTGTTTCCTTGAGCAAGAAACTTTATCCTACTAGCTCAATACTGAGGAATCAGGAAGCGGACTCGAAAGTGATAAATCTAAGTTGTAAGGACTTGTTTCACAATCGAGCTAAAATAAATTAGTATAAAATTAAAACTAAGCCATAAGATGTTAATTACTTACCTGATGTACTTCCCCATCCAGGAAGATAACATGTTTCACCAACGGTGTAAGTATGACTGGCGTCTGGTAAACAGGCAGCACGAGTATGATCATTGTATCTAAAATTACAAATATATGTATTTAGGAGCAGGCGTGGCCAATTGGCTAATACGTTGGACTGGTAATCAGGTTGTAACCAGCTCCGCATTAGTTCAAATCCTATCCAAAACCAACTCCGTTGTCTCCATAAGCAAGAAACTGTATCTTCACTGCTCAGTACGTGGGGACAAGGAAGTGGACTCGAAAGTGATTGAGACAAGTTAGGAGACCTTGTTTCGCTATCGATCTAAAATGAATTAATATGAACTGATGAAATTTGCCCATTTCATTAATGTCACATGTTTTACGCTAAAGTAATAAGATATGATTATGAACTGCATTGTATGTAAGCAAAAGTCTGTGCCTGTTCATTCAACGAGACGCTCTCGTCTCGGCTAAGCCTCGGTTAACAAACTTCACATTACTTGTCTCGATTGAACATTGTGTTCTATTGTGACATAGTCTCAGTCACAAGGTTTTTTTAATTATTAGATAAAACAAAACTAATTAAAAGTTTTCAAAGTCTATTAAATTCATTAAAATGATCGTATAGTTTTCTATTACATTATTAATTTCTAAACTTTTACGCTCTCGGTCGTTCTATTCCTTTTTCTCTCCTTCTTCTCTCACGCGCTCTCGCTCCTATATTTATGAAAATCCTGAAATGTCGTTACTTTCGGTGGGCGTCTAAAATGACCCATTGAAATTAAAGATACAACTTCGATTATCCAATCAAATTATTTCTTATTAAACACCTTTAAGGGAAAACCCTAAATGACCCTTGCCAATTGCGTGGTTGCATGTTTACTGGACTCTGCCAAAATGAACATAAAAGCTTACTTTAGTGTCATTTTCTTGGACACTAATTTAATTATTAACATGAATAACATGAAGTGCATCATCCTCATAAACATCACATGATCTCGGCTTGGTCAACTATTATTGACTTGTTTCAGAGCCAATGTATATGATAGAAATATGTTTAATTTTTAAACTTATACTAACGACAGTCCAGAATTAGCTACATGTATTGAGACCACTATGTTACACTATCACCCTCTTTAGGATGTGATATTTATATATTACTAATACAGGCTTCCTAGTGAAACCTTTAAAACCTTTAAAAACCTTTAATTTCAGAGCAAACCTTTAAAACATTTACATTTCCCCAGAAAACCTTTAAAACGCCAAAATAGCTTGTAATTCTCACTCAAAACCTTTATATTTGCTCTCACTGGTTGCCGTGCTAGATTAAAGCAAGTATTGGATTTTGTTCTGCATTTTCCTTACTCTGTAAAACAGGAGCTATGTATGATATAAATATGCAGAGAAAATAGGTATACACATTAAATAAGGTATGTATTATATTGCATAATTCAAACAGTATATAACATCAAAAAATGACTTTGGTATGACAGTGGGTTTAATAAAGAAATGAGAACTTCGACGAAAATAGCCTTTATTTACTCTTTATTTTTTCATATTTTACACTAAAAGGCCTTTATTTTCATACATTGGAGCCTTTATAAAAACCTTTATTTTTGTTTTGGCCTGCTAGGAGGCCTGCTAATATTACCGATGGTAAATCCTTCCTAAAACTAATGAAAGTCCTACTTACTGGATTGGTTCTCTGGTGATGATTAGAGCAATGTCATTTTCTAAACTTGTTATGTTATAACCTGGATGAAGAACTACACGGTTAATATGATAGAATTTCTCATGTGGGTCATCCATACTGATGTTGTATTCCCCAGCATAGATTCTCCAGTATTTAATATCAAGATCAAACACACTGTATCCTGGGCTAAAAATGTAAAAATATACTTTCTAAAATCTTCATATGAACATAGAATCGGTGCTTATTTGATCAATGCTTGATATGAACACAGCGAGGGTTGCCCGCAAGACTGTAGTAAGTACATTGCGTTAAAGAGTGAGTTACTACAGTCATGCAGGCAACCCTCGATAGTATTGATGCTCATTTTATCAATGTTTAGCTTCGTTTGCATATATCTTCTAACAAAATATTATAGTTCGAGTTCATGTATGTACGTTTGTCATATTATTGCTGAGAAGCATTTATTTCTACGACCATTCTCCCTCCTATCAATGATTTTTAATCATGTAGGGCAGTTGTCAGTCACTGACGAAAGTATGCGCTTAGTATTTGGTTAACAGCTGAATCCAGAGAATTAGCCCTTCCAGGAGTAGTGACTGACCGCCGTTATATGACCTATACAATGTGTTGATACGGCGTTAAACCCAACAAAAACAAGCAAACAAATCTAAGAAGCACGCAGCATAAAATCTACCTTTTAAACCTAAGCACACCAATTAAAAAAAAACTTTTTTCTGTGAGGGTATCATTCTCGCAAGATTCTCCATTTGAAACACCTCGAACATACATTAAATGAAGGACTCATGGGGGTCCTCCAAGATTACTGAGTTTTTACTACATACGCGAGGCGAAGCTCGTAACGGTTATGCAAAATATTTCTTGTAAAATACACGCAAGGATTTAATAAAACATATTTCTATGTTATACATTTGACAAAATATAGATCGGCGTTTTCATTTCACAGTGTTATTTATGGACTTAAAACGAAACATTAAGCATCGCCTAATCGATCGTGGATTTGTTTACTTCGACGCCGGTCAAACCATTTTGTTTGCGCATGTGACGCAAAGATAATTCCAAAATTGCGTGTAAATATGTCCGAGATTATTCAAAGGGATTGGCCGAGGAGTTCCAGATACAAGATTCCCTATTTAACGTTGAATCGAAAATCTTGATAACCTCTGGGTGCGAGAATGCGGAGGTATCCACTGTACAGAGTTTTCTGCATAATAAATCAATTCAATTCATGAGTTTCGAATCAAATACGTACATACATAGAAAAAATATGATACACTGTGCGAGTACATTGTTATATTAACAATAATACTAAATAATCTAATCAACAAACCCTTCAAAATGCTGGGCAGAAGTAAGAATAACATGTGGATGGATGATAGCTCCTGTACCAGAGATGAAACCAAGTGAGTCAGCTAAAAGTGTCTGAAATAGTCAAGAGATATATTCATACTTTAATGTTCATAATGTACAACCTTAATGGCACTATTTGTACAGCCGTTTGTCACAATTTGTACCATAGGCGGCTGGAACGGTCGCGAGTGAAGTCACTACATACGCACATGTATAGTGATTTTGACTTGGGTTCGTGCCGACCGCCTATGATTTGTCTGGGTGTCATGGCTTAACAATGCAAATGCTATATATGGTTACATGATCACGGATTAACATTCCGAACGGAGAAGATTCAATCCAGCAGTGTTTGTAGTTATCTTGATTGATATTGAAGTTTATTCGTCATTATGGATTCACACTGTACTATTTTTTGTGAACCTATTACAAGATTAGTACTAACAGTAGCACTAACGATACAATCTGTATCAGTTCTCTCCGTACTCATTTATATACCATTCTAACTTAATGTTTGACCACAGTATAACAAAACGGAAGGACGCGCACTTCGCAATTATCATTTCCTTGAGCTAGGATTACTACTGCTATTTTGCACATCCCTTGAGTTAGCAGTGAAATTCTGTGGCCACATTTGTCGGCTGCAAACAGTACACGGCCTCGCGACACAGTTCAAAACACTATTCCCTCTACATCGGGCCAACATTTTGACTGTTACCAAATCACATATGAAATAACATATTAACAACTTATATTAACAATCTTACCGCCCATGGCCATGAGCCTGGTACAGCTACTTGTCCACCGACAATTCTGTTTGTGATTGGTTGAACATTTGGCACCCCACATGGAAGTGATCCACCTTGTGGACCTGTCAATGTTCAAAATCAAGTGTATAAACTATAGGTGACAAGCAATATCTGAATTATTTTATAAATTTTATGATGTAATTTTAGAATATGTATCTAATATCATATTGATCCATCTCACATTTTAATCACTTCATTATCTAACTATATAAATAATTTCTGTCTTTGCAATTTAATACTTACAGTTGAACATGATTTCAATATATATATATTTTATATATTGAAATCATGTTCAACTGTAAATATATATATATTCTAGTCAATAGTATATAATGTGCTAATAGGTTATACAGTGTTCAACAGAACTTATGTAAAAGTACTTTGTGTATCGACATCATGATTTTATATGCTCCTTGTTTAGAATGGCAGAACCGTGAATACTTTTTTTACAGATGTTGTAATTTTGGTATGAAATTATGTAAATTAAAATAGCACGTAATAAAAGTGTCTTGGCATTATTCTCTCAGAGAAGGTGAACTTTTTTCTAAATTGAATTTATCATTTTCAGAGGGAATCAATTATTCAAATTTTCATATCACATACAATAGCCTGATTTTTAAGGCTTACCTTGTGCCAAAACTGTCCCGAAAAGGGCAAGAAAGATGAGTTTGATCATTTCTGTACTGCAAAGAAAATCGAAAGAATATGTTACCTTGGCACATTTTAATTTATTTGTATAAATTTATTAATATGATATATATAAATTCTTAATTATTCTTGCAGAGGACCATGGGTAGTGTTAGTCTTGAAAAGGGGCTAATATAACATTAAAATACCATTTCCGGTCCTTACGTTGACTTGTTAAACACAATTTTATGATACCACATCGCTGAAGACACCATATAGTAGCAAATACAAACGTATCATACACTAAAGAAACAATAAAAATATAATTTTATGATTTGTAAAACTAACACTTAAAAATCGTTCAATTAATGCGGTAACTTTTAATTAAACAATAATGTATTAGATTTTTTATGCTGTATAGTGCGTACGTCAACACTTGAGACATTATAATATGCTGGCCAATTAAAACAACGATTTAAAAAGGGTTTGTAGTTTGTAGAATAAAAGAACACCTTTATAATAAGCAAATTTTAGTGCTTTTGAATAGTGAGAGCTGAAATTTGCTTAATATAAAAGTGTTCTTTTATTCTACAAACTACATATCATTACATTAAAAATGGTAAATAGTGGAA
This sequence comes from Mactra quadrangularis, assembly GCA_025267735.1. Lineage (NCBI taxonomy): Eukaryota > Metazoa > Mollusca > Bivalvia > Venerida > Mactridae > Mactra > Mactra quadrangularis. The sequence continues at coordinate 22,451,271 of CM046303.1, forward strand.
AACTACTGACATTAAATGCGGTCCAGAAAAAACAGCTGTGCTTACCTTATTACCTTGGTATCAAAAACAGAAAGAAATCTCAAGGCAGTCGGCTTTTATCTTATCTTGTTAGACATGTACAACGGTAATATATACGTCAAGTATGGAATCCGTGCCAGTTTAATGATAACTTTTGAAATAGGGAGGTGTTGAGGAGCTTATATCGCTCATCTGGGATTTATATCTTATCAGGGGTAAGAGACACAAGAAACGTCTTTTTAAAGATATTCCGTGCTGTGCAGGGTTCATTTTGTTTGAAGTATAAATAGTCATATGTTCAGTCATATCGTCAGGAGCTTACCACAACGAATGTATAATAAATTAGTATAGAGAGTCACCCATAATACACCTAGAAAATAGCCAGTAACTAACGTCCGTGCTACGCACCTGTTTATCACAAATAACCAATGATACCATATCTTATATCCATTTCTTTACATCGGTAGAGAATTTCATCGCACGAACAGAAATAGAAGAGCAAATTATGTCGGTTAAAAAAATAAATATAAAGGTCAAACATTGTCCTAGACAGCTGCGCCGAGAAATAACATTTCTTTGAATTATCATAATATAACATTGATTGGGTATGAGCTCCATCGGACACTTCGTCGGCAACCACAGTTCTTTTATCCGTTTCACTCCATACGTACCGTGGGCAATTTGACTGGCAAACTCTCGTTTTCATGAATATGCATGAGGCAGGGGACACCAATATTCTTTCAATAAAATCACGTGAAATGGTACAAATAAATATTCTTTAATAACAATGACATCATACTGGGTTTTCTTACTTAAAATAGAAACCAACGCACATGTTTATTTTCAAAAAAAAATGGATACGTAATTTCATTGGCTAGTTTTCCGCAGTGAATCCCTTGCGGAACCAATGAAACTGCCTCATTAATTAATAATGATTATTCATGATTACGAGATTTTCCTATCCAAATGGCCCACGGTACATAATGCAGCATAGCGGAGTAATGTATCGTGAGATAACCGACGATGCATCGGACATAACATAGAACAAAATTTTAAGCAGACAACTTGAATGTGATTAAAGCCAAATATAGCAATATTACAAGCCTTGTAGTATAATTTTTGTCAAATCATGTGAAGTATAGACGGAAGCACGGAAGAAACAAGAATAGATCACACAATAAGCAATTTGCTTAGACGAGCTAAACTTTTCAAAAATAGATGTACATATATTTGTCATTCCCATGTAGATCGCTGATATTTTGGACGATTGTTCAAGGTTACATTGACTAATTATTTGAGCAGGTTATGTCTTGGTCACACTTTCGTGAAAGATGGTAATTCGTACTTGGTGCATGGGTAAGGTCGAAAATAGTACGGAACGATGTCGGAATATTCACGGTATTAGTGGATGGAATTTCATGTATTTGGCGGTATTTGACCACATTATTCCGTAGTCGCCAATGAATTTGAATCTAAAATAAGCATAACCATTTCATCTGATAACTTCCGTTAGCATTATCTGGCAAGGAAGGCAATTCTCCTTATTCCATCTAATGTCCATGTTTGTGTAGACTTCAGGCTAACCAAACAAACTCTCTCTGTACTATCTATTCAAGTTTCTTTCCATTTTAAAGATTTAATGTTTTTATACATGTCTGCTCATTTCGAAATACACAGTAGTATATTATCTTGTGCGTTGCGATATGTAGTTCCTTGCCTTAGACACCTAAACACCTAAGACGAAACAGAGTTGTATAATTGGCAGTGTACCACGAACCTTAATATAGGCTCTTAGAAAACCTAAAAGATTGTTTATCGTGACCTACGAACATTATTGACATGAGCTGACCTTTTATGGTGTAATACTACTATTTTTTTATTCCATAAAGAACTTTGCTCTCTGATATAATAAATAGAAAAATATGCCCATTGTGTTAGAATGTTATTAAACAAAAGTGACGAAAGCTTGAATAACTCTCATTGTTCTGTCAAAGGTAATAGCAAATGGCAATGTCATTTATGTGACTAGCAATTGTATTTTTCTCAGAGAGTAGGCATTTATGCCGTTTATCAACCCTTTCATTAGGTAATTTGCAGACGTCGTTCACATAACCAGCTTACCATGTAATCGGCTTTCCATATTTGATTGCCAAGAACGAAGGAGACGTAGAAAAGTATGCTGTACTCTTCTAGGGCCTTTCACTTGCATCGGATGTTTAACTACATGTCTTGTATTTGACATATTCTTTGCTAACCTTTTCAATCGATTACTAAATTTCGCTCGGCATTATTATATAGTCAATTGCGCAGGTATAGTTTTAAAAAAAGGCGTACTAACAAAGCAAGTCCTAACAAAGACTCATGAAAAAAATCTATCCTGGTTTAAAAATGCCTATTATCGTGTTCGAATTGTAACTATTCTTATATTTTAATATTACATGTATAAGCTAGTGTACATGTATACAAGGGACTCAATGTCATCATCATCATCATCATCATCCGGTTTATTTTAAACAGGCCGTTGATTATTCCTTTGGTAAGGGTGAGGCCTGTGTGTCTGGTCTGGAACGATGTCTTCCTCTCCATGATTGGCGATCTTCAGGGTTGGTTCCATGTAGGAACTTATTACCTTAATTATCATAAGAGATGGACTCTGGTGCCAGTGAACATGACATTTGTAGTTGATGTCATTTTATTTTGCACTGTTGAGACAATGCCCTCTAAGACAAAAACAATTGTATTAAAATTGCGAAACAAACGCACCACATGTCGTGTCTTATCTTTGTAGCCAGGCTTTAGTTATTTTCCGTCTATCAGTATGTCCTATATTTTAGTACTTTATTTCATATCAGAGTCACGTTTTAAGAAGATCTGGACAGGGCGACAAATACTAGGTGAAACATTTTCATTTAAAATTTATTTAAGTTCGTGTAACTAAGAATTATTTCTAGAATTCTAATTTTCCAGGGAACTAAGTTTTCGTTTGGTTTTGACCGGTTATATTCAGACAAAGCGGATTTTTTTGCAGAAATTATGTAACAAACATTCGAGAACGAACTATTATTTAAAAACGCATTATATTCGGATGATCCGACTTCGGATAATTGAGATTGAACTGTATTCTTTTCCATTATTTTTATTCGATGTATGTGATGTCGCGTTCAATACTGACGTCAATTTGCGTAACGTCAAAAGTAACTTTTTCTTTCCATTTTTAAAAATATTTTATACTCAATACGCCAGTCAACATTCAATATCATAGTACTAACTTTAATTGATTGGCTATTATAATACAAATTTTTTCCATTGTTTCGTGAATATTTTTACATACATGTATTAATTTCATGTTAACGTTTACGCCTGAGTTTGTTTGTTCGGTTATCTTATAATTTAATTTTTGTTTCCACCATACTCATACGACATGACTATAACATCACAAAATGCTACGATGTGATGAAGAATAAAGTGAAAAACCAGCCTCGACTTAACGCTTTAAACAGTTTTAATTCTTATCAGATTTTAATGAAACTTACCCGAGGCTAAGCAGAAAAAGTGTACACTACTCGCTGCGCATTACATCTCCAACTTCAGTTACACATTTTTTGCATACACTCTGGAAAAATATTCCTTTCCAGAATGCTACAGTGACAAGTCGTCGTCCTTTTTTGAATAGGAAAAACTTTGGTAGGTTTTCCAGGGTGTAAAACTGAATCGAGGCTGATTTTTATAGTCTTCTTGAAACCGTAGAATTTGTGACGTCATAGTCACGTGGTATTGTCCCTGTGACATTGTGGAAAAATTTAAATCATGATTAGGCTAATCTTGGCGGACATAAGTAGATGTGCTTGGTTTTATCTCTTTGTGGACATTAGCATGTAAAGACAATTTGTTGATTTCTTTTTTCAGAAAGATGAAGTTTGTAATTTTGGCTTGTATAATAGCTGGAGCCTATGCTCAACAAACTGGTATGTTTCTTTTAATTTCCTGCTGAGTATGTGATCGTGATAATAATTTCATGGGTTCTCGATTTGTTTTAGTTATAACTAATCGACGCAAAAAGTTTCAGTCCTTTGTAGCCTACTATAAATGATGTTTAAAGGCCTACTGAACGGACAGACGAAATCAAATTTTGTTCGAAACTATTGTTTTGCGTGCCTAAGTAAAAGTGTTGCATTTCTATTTTCTTTGTCAGAATAATATGGTAAACTGGGGGTCTTCATTTAAATACTTACCAAACTTCACGCATGTTTATACTTTTCAATTAATTTGATCGAGATAAAAATATTAATTTAATGGTAATACGAAAATGTCAAGTCGAGATACATCAACATAAAAAATCAACAAAATGAGAGGCATATAAACGAAGTTATTTCATACAAATAAAGAAATAAAGAAAGAACGGGGAAGTTAAGTTTTCCTGTTCGAGACAACGAATAATTGAGGCAAGCGAATACAGTTCCTTGCCATAATGAAGATGGAAATTTGGGAATTTTGTTTTCTAGTCGAAAAAAACGAAAATCTGTATGCAAATGCATTTCCTACAGACAAAGAAGGGAGAAATTCGACAATTTAGGTTGCCCTTCTGTGATGACGTAAATCGAGATATGCGATATCGATATATCACACTGTTGAATGTAATATTAGTTTATACTTTATTTAGCTGTACCATGTGGAGTACCAACAGTACAACCACAGACAAGAAGAATTGTAGGAGGTACACCAGCCACACCTAATTCATGGCCTTGGATGGTAAGTCTTAATTATTCAATAGGTAGTGCAGTAAGTCCAAGTATTGAGCCTTCGGTTTTAATAATATTTAGAAGCCTGGAGCGATTTGCCTTCATAAGCATATCGCTACGTATCGCTTTGTGCCCTGGTACCCTTTGATATCACACAGTTTTTCCTTTTGTTGTAAGAAGGGTACTAGGACTCAAAGCGATACGTAGCGATATGCTTGGAAAACTCGCCCCTGTTTTCAAATGTTTGTACAAAACTAGATAAAAACAATGAACTGTCATTAAAATGGCATATCTTAAGTGACCCCTTCACTAACATTTCTTCTCTATATCTCCTTAGGATATAACATGAGAAATAGTTTACATAAAAAGTCGTTTAGATTTGTCTCAAGTTATCCTAAATGTCCTATACATAGAAGCTTTAAGAATTAGGTCTGACTAAAGCTATCATGACTAAATATAATTAGGAAACTATGTTATTTATTGTAATACAGTCAATTGTACCACAGATAGATGGGAGTTTGGTGCGTATAGGCTTTTATAAGTATCAAGCATACAAACGATCAACTGTTGTAAAATAGATTATAAACCACAAATGAACTTATTATTTCCTCACTATAAAATGTTATAAATTTCTCATGCACTATAAATATGTGTAATTAAATAAATTAAATTAATGTTATGTTCTGTTCTGTTCTGTTCTAGTCTGTTCTGTTCCTTATAGACTCATGATTTAAACACAGACATGTTGGGGTTGGGAAAACATGCAAACATATTTATTGTTGAAACCTATATTATGATGCCACTCGGTGTTCTTTTGTTTACTGCAGATTATACCGCGGCAGAAATTACTCTTTGTTTTTATAGGAAAATACACGCATAATGTATGAACTATCTATATTCTAGGTACTGATTGTTGATTCATTGGGATTTATTTCTGGATCTGGTGCAATTATCAACCAAAATGTTATCCTTACATCAGCTCAACATTTTGAAGGGTAGGTCTAGTACACCATTCATGTATATCAGCTCAATAGTTAAGTCTAAAATATGTTCATTTATCCTAACGTCAGTCAAACACGTTGAAGGATTGATATTATCCTCACATCAGCTAAACAAGTTAAGAAGTAGGTCTATATATCTTTACAAAATTTTGCCTTACAACCAGAGACGTTATTGTTTTCGTAGCAGCTATGTCCTATATTAGGGCTTCAAACCTTTCACATCTGATTCATATCTTTGATATCAACCAGAGCACATGACTGCCACTGCCGAGAGTATGTACTGAGAACTAGGATCAAAACTTTGGTCAATTAATATAAGCTTGTTCAAAGTAAGTCGACTGATCATCTCGATATGACTGAACTGTTGAAAGCACGATATAGCACCATATTTATTTTACTGCATATCTATGATATCACTTGTTTTATTGAACGATTTTTAGAGTTCAATGATACTCTTTTAAACATTCTATCTCCTTATTGTTCCTGTTCTTTTGGAATGCCTCGGCTCTGTCCTCAAAAAAATTGCAGTTGACCATAGCTTTCGTATATTTTAACAGGGCTTTTTTTCCTCATATAACAGGGACCGTTTACAGGCGCCTTCCCCTTCTAAAATTTCTTTAAATTATGCGCCTTTCCCCAAATTTGAAGGTTAACTTTATTTTTTCATTCCCCTATCAATGAAATTGCGATAGAATTTTCCTCATCGTTCTATATAACATAAGGCTCTGGCCCCTTCCCCACTTACTGAAAAATGTCCTGAATTTATTACAGAATTGGTTACAGTGTATTTGATCTTAACCTACATAACTGGAGAGTCTATGCTGGTGAATACAACATTAAAACTACAGATCCTAATGAAAGATTTTATCATATACGTCGTGTTGTACTTCACCCAGGCTACAATACAACAAGTTTAGAAAATGACATTGCTCTCATCATAACTACAGAACCAATGCAGTAAGTTACTATTTACGATTTATTGGGCGGTGCAATTTTGACCACCGCTCAGAGTTAGCAAACAGTAGTTTCAGCACGCACTCAGCATTGGCTCTTATGAACAAAATCTAGCCACTCCGCATATAATTACTGCAAAATTTGATATTTCTGGATAAGGGATTACCATTGGCTACAACAAATGAGGCCTTGCACTTCCGGTGGCCATTTTGTACGGAATTGAATATACATGTATATTGATTAATGAAACAGATTAAAGATGAATATAATCTGAGCCAACATTTTCATCACTGAAACAGTTTAGACAACGGAAAGTATATCCAAGTTAAAACACAATCGAGAGAGATCTTAAAGTTTCATTGAAGACTATCTCTAAAAATGGCGACCGAAAATCAAATATTTTTCATCCAACTCGATAATTTACTTAGTTTATAAATAACAGCTTTATATCCAATGTAGACTATAAAATAATTAACTTCGTGTTTTTGACTCAGAACTTATTAAGTCTGGTATGTCTTCAGAGCAGCGCATCTAAACAGTGAAATAAAAATATTTTTTCATTGTTTCAAAACAGCGGAATATCGACTTTTCACCGATAAATCCTGGTATTCCACTGATAAGCATATATGCTTATATACTAGTATTTTATTTCCAGATGGAATGATGCCACAAGACCAGCTTGTATAGCTGATGCTAGTCATCAATACAGAGTTGGTGATACATGTTATCTACCAGGATGGGGAAGTACCTCAGGTAGGTTTGTAGTCATATTGTAGGGCATAGGCGGCCGTTATCATGCTTCTGAGGCGTATTCACAAACTGAGCGCAACGCCTCAGTCGCCAATAACTTCACAAAATGATAATTTGTATACCGATATGCGTCATTTCAAAAGAACAAAGTGAGACAAAACAATTCTATACACATCTTTTACCCTGTCTTTACTACCTAAACATTTTAATGCGTAGCATATTGTAAGTCATTCTATGACACTATGCGAACCTCGACTCGGACTTTCAGCATACGGAATGGGACGGCTTCATAGTGTTCATACAAGGTTAAACAACAAATAAATATCCACTCTTGGTACAATGTAGATCTAATTGTTTTCGACGCATAGGTCACAACAAGTTGATCATTTGTTCTACGGATTTTTCTGGAAAAAAAATGGGGCGAGCGAGCGAAGAAAAAAAATTTAAAAAAGTCTTTATTCACTTGCTTTATATAGCGGTTTGACCAAATTTTTATGGGCGAGCGAGGAAATAAAAATATTTTTTTTTTGTAAAAACCGTCAAAATTAAGGTGCGAGCGAATCCATAGAACATATGATCAATTTGTTGTGGCCATATGTAAAAACCGGCTGACATTTAATTTTATTCATGAGGTAAACCCCTTATCGTACCAACTATGTCAACATGTTGCAATACTTATCATACAGTGACACAACCTTAGCTACAACCTTTTAATCGAACGCAACAATTTAGTTCATGGAAGTTAAAGGCATAGATTTTGTTTTTCAGCCACTGGAAATGAAGAAGTCCTCAACCAATTGTTGTATCCAATATTGGATGACAGTGTCTGTGCTCAACGTTGGACCGATTTCTTACCAAATACAGAAATATGTGCTGGTTATGAAAATCAAAGAAAAGATTTCTGTGGAGTAAGTGAACAGTAAACACTCAAACAAAAACGATAAACGGTTTAAGATACATTTTGTATTTTATTTCAAGTTCATTTAACTTAATTAATCAATATATGGTTCGTTGATAGCAAAATCTTTTTATGTTAATAACTGCATGCAAGTAGCTTTTGGCATACACTCTTCGGAGTCAAACGAGGGGAATACTAGGGCTGCAACGATTCGATTCGAAACATCGAAAATCGATTGCGAGAACGCTATTTCGAATCCGATTCAGAACCCGCGATTTTCGATTCGATTCCGGCCTTTTGACGTGTCTATAAAAGTTAATGAGGATTAAAACCAATGTGCACTTAATAGACAATGTGCGTTCATTGTGTTTCACTTATCTGATAAGTTCCATCTTGATTTAAAGTAATGTATCTCAGAAGCTCTGTTCCAAATTTAGTATATTAATTTCAGAACCTATTTAAGTCAGTTTTAAGCTCCAGTGAATGCAATTGTGTACATTTAGAATAACAACACTATTCAATGAATCGGATCGAAAAAAATGAATGGGAAGAAAATAAATCGAAATCGCATCGAATCAACATTCCGGTGAATCGTTGCAGTCCTAGGAAATACATTGCAGAACAATATTAGTTTACAAATACTCCTTTTTTCTAGGATGATATTGGAAGTCCACTGATGTGCAAAGATCAAGGAGGCGCTTGGTTCATCCAAGGTTTGTACATTTACATTCGGAACACCTCGGCCAATCATGGTTTTCCTACTGAATGGCTGAGAAGTTCCGGTTATCAATCCTTTTATATTATATACATGTAAGGCGACCGACTCACAGCTTTCCATGACACTTTTCTTCCATCAGTATTCACCTATCCTTCCACAAGAGCCGTAAATCTAATAAAACATTACCCAGTTTGAAAAAGACGGTCATCTTTGATTTGCTTCGTTTAAGCCAGAGATTACATATGGAAATGCTCCCTATATGAAAGCAATTCAGGGGCGGATCCAGGATTTTTTTCATGGGGGGGTCCGAACTGTTTCTAGGAGGGGTCCAAACTTTCGAACCACAACCACATTATACACATTTTGCAGAATAATGCAACATATTATTAACCATAACTACATAACCATTAAATATATGTTACGCATCGAGAAAAATTGCTTGATACTACTTAAGAATGATTTACAGTCAAGAAATACCCTAATGGACAGGTATATTTTGGAAATTCCGGGTCCCCCTGCCCCCCTCCGCTAGATCCGCCATTTTTTTTTATTAACGACTGTTTTATATTTTAGGAATTGCTTCATCTGGAGGTAACTGTACCACAGCCGATGAACCAGGCATCTTTGAAGATGTTCCACAATATACTGACTGGATTGTTCAGACTATGGAACAAGCTGGATACCCATACCAATATTAAAGAGGAGAGATCACGTGACTTCTTGTTCTATCATTGGTTCTTGGCGATCATTGTATATTTCGAAGGATATCTGAAATAAAGAAACCTTGTTTTACAATGATATATTATTTTCTTGTTCATTTGACGAGTCTTTGTTTGCATTATGTTTTGGAGAAATTTGAATAATTGAGTCAATTTATGTCTTGGCCATCGTCGGCAACCACAGTACTTTCTTCCGTTACACTCGTACCGTGGGCAATTTGACTGGCAAAATCTCGTTTTCATGAATATGCATGAGGCAGGGGAGACTAATCATCTTCCAACGAAATCGCATGTACAATTTAAAACCCTTCAGTAACAATCATGTCATACTGGGTTTTTCTTATTTGGAACCGAAATCAACGCACATGTTTATTTTAAAAAAAAATTGGTTGCGTAATTTCATTGGCTAGTTTTCCGCAGTGGTTTCTTTGTGGAACCAATGAAACTGCCTCATTAATATTTATAATTACGAGATTTTTCTAACCAAATGTAATGGCCAACAATACATAACGCAGCGTAGCAGAGTAATGTTTCATGGGATAAACGACGATGTGTCTTGGTATGCTTAATACCGTGATACATATATACGCATCATGTATGCAGTGAATTTATAACAAGATATAGCACAAAAAGAGGTTTATTTAGACTTTCCTAAGTCTTTTACAATGTACTCAATTATGATGTCGAAAACGCGCCTGAAACAATAATAGCAGACAAACAGGTATGACACTTGAGGGTTGGAACATGCTTATTGGTCAGATGTTGATTGTAACTAAGTTTTAGCAACTGGTATTTATATCCATTTTCCTGTGGAGTCAATAAACTGTACTTGTCACCAGTCAATACTTGTACTCGGGAATGAAACTGTCCATATAGCATACATTCAAGCCTGGGTGAAATGTATACAATCCGGCGCAGCTACCTGGTAAATGTGTTGCTCAAGTAAACACTATGTAAGGTTCGAACCAAGCACCTCTCCATCCCGCATTACGTGTTCCACCTCTGGACTAATACTTCCTCAATACCTTGGAAAACATTATGCATTTTAAGTGACCATTCAAGCCATAGATAGATGAACCACGTTTAAGGTATGCATTAGTCTTCATGGCATGTTTTCAACTTGGCGTCTGTACATTACATTTTGCGTCAATAAGTGCATGTAGAAAACATTGTGATTTTGGTGTCAAAATTGCATTATTGATAAAGCAAGCGTTGGTTCATGCTGCTCCAATAAGCCTTCAACTGTCTGAATTATATTCACGTATGTCACCTTCAAACAGAACTAACTGCATGTGTGAGATTTCATGACAATTTTAGTGCATTTGTGTGACTTTTATTGTATATTTATTGCAACATATAGGCCAGTTTGCCTTAAAATAATAAGATTTTTTTGACACAATTACAGACACTGAATGGTATTTTGAAATTATAGAAAAATATATCAAATCGGTGAACTAGTACCTTCAACATCTGAGGAACTCATTGCAGTATATTGTACAGTAAATATCTAATATAAAGATCATAAAAGTCGATAGTCTTAATAGCGAAACGGTCTTGATATAGGGACCATTTCTTTCACAATTTCAGCATAAGGAACTTCAAAAAAATCAAAAAAAATCGCATGCTTTTCCAATAACTAAGGTGGTTTTTATAACGGAATTCGACTGTAATTTAATATTTGGATCACCACAATGTCTTTAACAAGACATGTTCATATAAGCACCTGTATTCCGAAATGCCCCAAATAACACATTGCAAAATGACCAGAACAATGAAAGCTACGTCGTTCTTACTAAAAAATCTAAACCACAGAACATGGTAGGTTTTAATTTGGTGCATAATGATAACCTAGTACATGAGAACTAGTCTTATCACAGACATCTGGCAGGTCAGGGTTTGATAAGGAAATGTTATTGACAAGGAAAACTTTAAAGTAATTTTGTAATAGATTTGACCCAACTGGAGATAATAGGAGAATGTCCAACAAAGTTGAATGTATATGTAATTGCTGACTTTGAATGACTTGTGAAACAAGCAGGAGAAATTCCATTCTAATATAGCTTGTGCAAAATCACCTGAGATGATTTTAAAGTATTTTACGTTCTTCGATAAATAAGTGTAGGGTATAACAGGGGGGAAAGAGTCATGTTTTTACCGTCTAGCTCTCCGGCACTGCCTGGCGACTGCTGGTTTATTGGGCAAAGACCATAGCCAATCACTTGGGATTTATTAAGCGGGTATTTACCGAGGATTTTACCCATCCGGATGCTTCTGCAGTGTTAGTAATGTACCAGGCTCAGCTCAAAGCCAAAGTATCCGCAACTTCCCAGCGGTGTATAAATAGAAATGTATAATGTTTTTTCCACAGTTCTAGTTATAGTTCATAGCCACAGATAATGATTATGAGATGTTTAACATTTTCGTTTTAAACATCGTAAGAAGAAATAAATTCACGATGTTTCTTATTCATCCAGACAAGAAATAATCCAGTAGATTGCTTGTTACTTTTAGATTTTGCCTTATTTGTTGAGTTAATACTTTTGGAGCAGTAGTAAACCACTATCGAAGGTATGTGTTCTGGCAAAAACTGACTAAGTTAGGACCATAATTCTTTGCCAGCCTAGATACATTAAAAACTGTCTTAACTATACATATATAAGCCAACAACTGGGAGGTCCAGAAGGTTATCACTTCCATTTGTTTGCAAGTCACGAAATAGGTTATTCAACATATAAGTTATAGCCCATGCGCTCACTCTACCGTTCTCGTCAGTGATCTAAAAACATTATTTTTGATGATTTAGCAAAAGATTTATTCTCAATCACGTGTTCAACTATTGTGGTGAAGTACAGTTACATTTGAAATTCTCTATGCATTAGCCATTTGCAAATCTCATCACACATTATACACACGACAGATCATTCACAATAAGCTGAACAAATGATTGAAGACTTAAAACTTGGAATATGCATTTTAATAAGTTGAAAAATTCAATTACAAATATACTAAAGGCAGAAGCATTGCGGAACTATCATTAAACATGTAATTGCATACATTGTACATTCGTTTTAGACAATCGTCGGACAGCAAATATCTATGGCTTTATGTAATGGTTGGAGAAAATAGTGTTACATGCTTAAAATTATATATACTTTCATTAAATACCTCATGCAATTGTCACACATACATCAATAAATGTTCATGGTGAGTACTGACCTGAATGGTATGGATCGGTGCTGGATTTGTGTCTATGAAAACAATTGTGCTCACTGACTTATATATCGTCTTTGTATATGAGGTATTACGCAGTACAAAGTGAAACTGACGGACAGTTGCTTAACCATGGATACACAAGGTAGCAAAGAACACTTCATGATTAATTACGTAGCAGCCTGGGATAATTATCCAGATATTCTTGTCATTATCACTGATCTTCAGTACAAAATATGTTGAACAAAGGGAGGTAATTCTTTATAATTTGATAAGTTGTCAAGATAAGATTTTTTTCCCTTTAGTTATTCTAACATAATTTGCGTAATGTGCTAGTTATGGCATCACATCAGAGACATAGATGTTATCTAAGTCTCTGATCACATGTAATGCCCTCGGTATAAGGTTATGGAGTTAGAGAAAGAACTCTGATTGCTCAAGACTAAGTTATGCTCTCAAAAGAATTCTTTGAAAAATATGACAAAATTAGACTACTGTAATATCATTAATTAATTATCTCATAATGCAAATTTTGAAGTCAGCAACACTCAGCGTTATAGAAAACTTCTGCGATTTAATTTGTGTAGATAGAAAAAAAATCTAGTTTGGGGATGCAATGACTGTTCTCAAATGTGAGTCCTTCATAATACTACAAGATGATAACAAAGCAACTCTTCATATTTTACATTTGTGAAGAAGATACAGACACTGACAATTTCTGATTCAGGCAGGTCATGTATCTACAAAGAGATTAAAATTAATCTCTTTTTTCCTCTGTCTGAAAAGTTGTAAGCGCCTTGTTAAATAATGTTATTTAAAGTTAAAAATATAAAAAGTTAAAGCAAGATTTTTGAAGTCTACTTCTAGTATCACTATTCAGTCGACACTTGACATTAATTTCTATGATCATCAAGTGACACACGGCGAGTCTCGTGACCAACTGTTAACATATGCGCACATTGCAGCCGCAGCATATAGTGCATGACCCTGACAGGTACCAATTTACACCTGGGTGGATTGAAGCAATAGCAGGTAAATTCCTTGCTCAAAGAAATTAGCAGTGCCTCTAGTGGGATTCGAACCCAGGACCTCTATCCCTGAGCGTGCGTCCTACCAATGGACTACTGCTCCTACTTATTTAGTACTAGTGACAACAATAGTACAATACAGGAAGGCTAGTTAGGTAAACTGGTAACCATAAATATATTTTTAGAAATGTTAATAAATTGGGTAAAACCAGTAAACAAACAAACAAGCAAATGTTTAATAACATCTAGCTGAGTCAAAAGGCCACAATGACAGCAACAATCACTGTTACATTGATAGAAGTAAAATATAAAACACTAAATGCATTTATATTGATCATTTTTATTATTTTGGCAGCCTTCATCATACATAAAACAAATACAAAATATGATAAATAATTTCTGCATAAATAATACAAGCAGTATATCATAACAACATATCACAGAAACAATAAACAATCATTCGTGCATGGGTAAAAGTTATAAAATTCTGAAATTCTTGAATTTCATGATTTCAGCACATTTTACTTAAGAAAAAAAATACTTTCTCAGATCCAAGAATTCCTGAACTCGAGAGGTAAGTACTGGAAACTTTCACTCATGCACTTAATATAAAGAATTGCAACATGATAATTAACATTTAAAATTGGATATCACAAGTAATAAATAAATAATAACACATTAATTATATCTTTCATCAAATGAATAACATCTTATTCATAATTAATCATTCTAAATGGTGTGATTTTTCTCTACAAAAACAAAAGAAAAAAACTCATCATTATCAACAAGAGCGTGGTTCAGTGCAGTAGGTCAGAATTGACCCACTAACATACATGTATTTATAAATTCATGGGTGCAAGATGAAACTGTAATTTGAAACCATTTCTCTTCATAATTTAATAGCAAAACATTGTTTAATTTGTTGTGAAAAACCTGAACTTCAGGCATATGCCTGAAAACTTGCACCCATGTAAATTTATACATGATATCATGGTAAACTGTTGATTATATATGGACATCTCTCTTGATAGCAGCCATCCCTTAACAAAAGTCACTAATCATGGAAATGTTAAGGCAATTGAATTAAGTTTTAAAAATATCACATTTTTTACAATTTATTTATTTCACAGATAGATACTTAATTCAGAGACATAGGTATGGGTATCCATGTCTCTGCTTAATTCAACATATACATATATGTATAAAGGGTGACAGCCAACAATTAACAAATTATGTGAATGAACAGAAAAGAATCTCTATATATTTATCATTGTAATATAATATAGTACAATGATTAAAATTACACATATATATATGTATTATAGAAAAATGCATGTAAAAGTTATATTGTAACAAATGATTGAATAATAAGTATATATTATGCAATATATAAATAAAATAATACTTTGAGCAATGATTACACGACAGAACACTGTAATACTTCCATCATTGTGAAGACATGATTATAATAATAATTACACTGTACCAGTCTACGAAATTAAGATAATGAAATTGGTTGTCTGAACAGGTCATTTAAGTAGCAAGGGCTATATCGAGTTTGTAGAATTTTGGTTGCCCCAAAAAAATTATTGGTTGCCCGAACTAAAAGTAGTTGTCCCGGACAACAGGACACCTAATTTTGAAGACTGCTGTATATTGTAATTTATATCCATAACGCATTAAATTTATAATGTCATAGAATTAAAACAATCATGATTTATAAATGCAATAATCATCACCTTACTGAGCCTGTGTTTTTAAGATTTGGTGAGCAGTTGCTCATAACTTTCTTCAAAGCAGTGGGCTCTATAATTTCTTGGCAGAAGTTTCTTTGCCCAAGCTATTGAACAGTTTATTTGTAGTCTATCCACTCCAAAAGAAATACAATTTCTAGAGAGGTTTGCCTTTTATTCTCTAACTATAACTCTCCCGGGGTAACAGCTTTATTAACAGCATTATTTTTTTTAGACTGGTGACATAACACCCTTGGTGATTTTAAAATAGCTTTACAAGGGGTGAAAATTCAGGCAAAACTAAGTTGAATACATCAAATCCACCATACTATATATTGAGTACAGTAGGAAATGTTAAGCATTAATGTTAAACACAAAATGCTATTGAGTTCCTAGACAATGTGTATTATGATACCTATTGGACCCTGTACCGCAATATGTATCATATGAGCATATCGTTACACCTTTACTATTGATATAACTTTATCTATACCAATTGTAAGTTACCCTAGAGAAAGACAACTAGATCAAGCTTTCTATTTGCACATATAGTGACATAAGAAGATAGAAGCATGATTGTCAACAAGGATAAAGACCCTACACATAGTTCCAATATTCTTATAGTGGCAGTTGATACAAAAAACAACAATTATGATATGTATGGATAATTTAAACCAATTTTTAACAATTCTGAACTACAGTTAAAGATATAAAAGTGACGAAATTAAAGAAATTTATTTTGCTAAAAAACCATTATCGACATATTGTATTTATATTTAAATAGTTATTGACTTGTTAAAAAAAATTAAAAAGTATCCGCCTCTTGATTTCATTCAATTATGAAATTTCATAAATATTTTGAGACATGCCGTGTCCTAAAAGATTTAAAATCTGCGCCGAAAATTACCGGTCGTTTCCGTAAGTCACGTGACTTGCATATTTAATGAAGTAAACCTAAGTAAAAATGGATGTGCCGCATATTTCAGGGTTGACATTTATCATGATTATGATTTTTACCGGAACACCGTTTGAATATGCAAATTAGTGACTATCGGAAATTTCCGTTTACGTACGAGTCTTTCGGCCATATTCGTAAAATGGCTTCTTAGATGAAAATTGGATTATTTCATCCGTCGTCATCTGTATGATGGAAACTAATCGCTGTTTTTTATAATGATTATTAGTAATTTTAGTGACCAAAGACCATTATTATACATGTTTTTCTGCTGTATTTGATATCGTGGTGGGTTTTATTTCTCGTCACTTTTATCACTTTAATAAGATCATATGATCTTATAAATTTTAATATATTTTTCTTTCAACATTCTTAATCATATGGGCAGCATATTATCAAAACTCTTACGATAATTTAATGATACAATATAGAAGGATTTACGATTGAAAACGGTCGTAAGACACTTGATAATACGGCCTATTTCCTAGCCTTACTTATGAATGTACCGTATGCTTTATTGTATATGCTTTATAAATAAAAGTTACATGAATAAATAAATAAGTATAAAGTTTTATCCTAAAAGAGATGTATTTGCTCTTCTAACATTATGTAATACTTTGTCACCAGATATACGTCTGTTGTCCGGTTGCCATGACGGTCCACCAGTCTCACCTGAAACAATTAGAATATACTAACTTAAAGTAAAAATAAAGTTACAGCACAGTTTAAAGTCTGCTTCAATACATATGTACAGCCAATTTCACAAATATGTACAATAAATCCTGATCATTGAAATCAGTTCAAATCACCATCAGGCAGGTGATCCTTCACAATACCTATTTACATGTGAGTGGAGTGAAACATTCAACAACTGAAGGTAAATTTCTTGCTCAAGGATGATAAGTGCCACTAGAGGGGTTCTAACCTTGGACCTTTTGATCCCTATGTGTGTTTCCTACCACTGGACCAGTGCTCCTACATTAACATTTATTAAGGTTTCAGATTACTTGTCCATGCACAAACATGATAGGAAGTTTCACTTGCCCTCAAGCAAAAATGTTTAAGATAGAGAAATTTGGCAAATGAATTCAATACCTCTAAATAGTACATGTATAACAGTATTTCCCTTATTTTGTTCATTTTCTCAATCAATAGGGTTTAACATGGACCATTATAATAAATGTATAATTCATAGCAACCTCAGTGAAATGAATAATTCCTTTGGTATTCAATAAAACACAATGAATATTAAAGGTTTACCTGTGCTGTTAATTAGTAAAGTGAAGAGAAAAGGCATCAAATTTACTTGGATATTGTTATTTCTTAAAATCTTTAAATCATCATCATGAACTGACCTAACTGTGAAAGTCAAGTAATTGTCCATAATTTTACTGATCAGTCATTAGGCAGTACAATGTATACCATGTAGATGATTACATTTATTTGGCAATATATCAGTATCAGATTAAACTCTAATATCAAATGCAAAGGAGAACAGACAATTAAAGCTTCAACTGAAGCCTATTAAAGGGAGATAACACAATTTAAACTAGCAAACAAATCTGAAGGTTTAGTTATCTCCCTTTGATTTTTTTTCCAACTTGTTATACCTAGTTATCTTTTTCTGACCTCTCAATCAGTAGACTTGCTTGCTACCACTGTCAGTTATAGCTTTCTTTATACACTTACATGTTCCATAAATTGTTCAAGTCCAAACTCAACATTAATTTTGAAAATAGGTTGCCCAGTTGAACAACCAGCTCTATATTTCATTTGCCCAAACTAAATGTTTTAGTAGCAGTAACAAGTTGTCTGTACCCAAATAAAGGCTATCAGGGCAATAAGACGACCTTTATTGTTGAGCCCCGTAAGTACACATATAAAATGTTTACCTGTGATAACATTGTAGTCTTGTCTAACAGGATAGTCCCTCGGTACACCAGGTCCTAACATATTTCCTAATTTACTATGTATTCTTGTATATTGTGTAAAATAACTAGGACTATTTTTATCTACTTTAATACTATGTTTCATATCTGCACCTTCTTGTTGGTCTATTCTATTGACTAGGGATGTTAAATGTAATCTATTAGCCTGAAAATAAAATAAAAAATACACCATAATTGAAACAAACAACTCACAGGAAAAGAATAATTATTGCATTTTTACAAATTAAGCATGAAAAGAAAAGGAGACACAATAAATAAGGAAAGAAATTTGATATTAAATCTAACATATCATAAGGGCACTTGGAATGGTCAATAACTTTTGAAGTATGTAACCCAAAAGGATGACTAACTATAAATTTTACATAAGCCCAAACTAAAGTTATCCTTGACGGAACAAAATGTTACTTAAAATAGAATTTGAGGGTAATAAGTATATTCTCTATATGTGTGGGTCCTTGCGGAGTTTGATCACATGGCGCCCGTGCGGTGCCCTCACGGCTATTTTTATCATTATGGGACTGTAGCATTATACTTATTTGAAAGATAATGAAACATTTTCATCGGAGTGAGTTATTACCTCCCTTTGATATGAAAATAATAATAATAACCTTTTAGTTTGTTCAACAAGAATCTGAGAACAAAATTTTATGACCTGACCCAGAGAAATAGTTTAGAAATATTATGTTCAATCAGGTATTAGCAGTCTTAGATTTTATTTCAGTGGCCATAAAACATAATCTTTGGCACTAGAGAAATTTTGTCTTAATTGTTCTATTAAATAATTGTGTCATATTATACAGCTTTTTTATTACTTCTACAAGGATGATCATTCTCAACTAGTACATTATTTTATATTAATTAACAGAGTACTATTTATAGACCATTAATAGGACTCTGCTAAATTTAAGTTTATCCCAAAACCTGAACTTGCATGAACTTTTTTTATAGCCTGAATAAGCAATTCAAGTCATACTTTTTTCCTAAATGAACAGTCTAAAGCTACAGTCCAATAAACATAAAAATAGCTATGAGGACACCATAAGGGAGCTGTGCGATCAAGCTCCACAAGGACCCGTACGAACTCTTGCGTACCCCTACGGACTGTTACGTTTTTACCAGGGTCTGTGAGATGAGCCAAGGATACACGTATCAGTTTCAGAGTCAAATCGTGAACAAAAAAATGGCCATCTATGGATTAAACATGCATATCTTCCAGCTACAGTTCTGTACAGGTCTGTTGTTTTTTACAATGTGCGTACCGTCACCTTGATACGCAAGGCTTCCTACGGCCTACGACTGTCTGCACGTACAGGTCCGTTACAAGCCACGATTTTATGGGACTGAGGCATTAGGATTAATTCATATCATATACAATGACCCTGTAAGCAAGATATTTGGTAGTCTTAAACTGAGCATCTTGAAATTTTCACTTGTCCTGCTGCAAATTGAACTCTTCCTGTAATTCCCTAAAGAAAAATGCAATTAATAGAGAATTTGTATGAAGCATGCAGTCAGTAACTAACATGTTAAATGTTGTATACGATGGCCATTTCTTGGATCAAAGCAATCTATTCAATGATTTCAGATTGGGAGAGATTAAATATGCTTAATTGGTTATGTTTTCAATAAGACTATGTATTTAAAACTTTCAAATTTGATTATTTTGGCTAGAAATTTCACTTGTCCTGCAGGACGAGTGCTTCCAGACAATCAACTTGTCCCGAGTCAATTTCTACACGTGATTACGACCAGACTAGTAGATTTGTAGAGCCCTGAATGGGGCGGGGTGTACACAGTATCAACTACTTACTGGTATGATAGGTTTTTCTATAAATGTATGAGTATAATGAGTATTCCATTCTGAGGTGGGTTCATCAGGTTGACCCAGTTTTATCTGTGAACGATGCATTGATGGACAGAGTGGTGGACGTCGTACAGGATTTAAACTTTTACTTCCACCAAAATCCTGGAAATATAATAAATAAACAATTAACATCATGAAAAAAAAACTATGTGAAGTTAAACTTTATGATGAAAATAATTTCAACAGGAAAATAAGTTGTACTCCAACAGCCTGGGTGCCAAGGTTAGGGCTGCTGCGAGTATCCGAGTACTCGGATATTCGCGATCCCGACCAGAAAATCGAGTACGAATATTTGTCACGTCCGAAATCGTCAGATCGTGATCTATTTTTGGGGACAATAAAAGAACATTTTCAGCTTAATTACCACTGAAAACGAGCCGCACTACTTAAGAAAATTAAATTTAATGAATTTAATTCAAAATTTTGATTGATACTCATTTAAACAACAATGTTACTCAGAAAATGCCCATAATAGAAATGTTTGGAGTACGTGGTTTTCCATTAAGTAAAAGCTTCTGTAATTCTTAAAAATCTTATTTTTGTTATTACATGAATTCCTGTATGCTTCTCCATAAACAAGTGATTCGTGGTTCGATTTGTAAATCGTTATACATGAATTGTGGTTCGGATCCGATCGTCACTTGCTCAACGATCTACAGCCCTAGCTAGGGTTGATAGTTCACCTAACTATACATCTTATGATTCAAGAATACAAGACTTCTATTTATCCTTCTCAAGCAACTGCCTACAAGCTTATTGTCTTACATGAAATGCTGCAGGCTGAATTGAACTTAATAACATGGCTCTCTATCAGTGAGAGATTGCATTTTGAAGCTTAATTTGAAACCCCCTAACCTTCAGCATTCAAACATTGAGGCAGTTAAAGTCTACCAATGTTTTTTCTGGTAGAATTAAACATTTGTTCCATGTAGTTTTGGATAACAAAAACATCACATACATACAGGTCACTGGTGATACAACTTTGTAAAAATTTCACAAGCCATCCACTTAATAAAGTTATTGTACTATGACAATAAACTATAATGTATTTGAAATAATAAACTATAATTTATATTCCTCGGTTTATACTGACATGGACAACATTTAAATTACAAAAACAACATTTTGGTACTAATGTGAAATGCTGAAAAGTGGAATAAAATATCACAATCGATTTTCAATTGTAATTTTGTTTCAACCCTTTACCTCCTAAATATAAAGCTCAGAAATATTGAATATTGATTCCTGCAAATGTAAGTTACTGATTTCATGTAGCAGTGATGTCAGATAACTTTACCCATAACTTTCTGAACTCTAGCTTTCCTGGACCCAAATAAGTACAAAACATAAATAGTTTGATTGAGTTGGCCAAAGTGCACAATGACATACACGCAGGCTGAAATAGCTCTATTCTGGTGCCAGAGGCTTAGTAGATTTGCCTTCAGCAATTGGTAAGGGTTAAAGGTATTACAAGAAATGTAATGTGAAAACCATATTTTTCATCAAGATCTGACCATAAATGACAGAGATATCCAACATACAGTATTAGAAACTTTAACCCAAAAATTACTAAGGGAAATAATCCATAATAAATCCAGGTAGAGTTGTGGTCCCTTTCTAATTCTGTTCATCACATGTTATGTTATCAGTGTATGAAGTTTCATAAAGATCTGACAATAAATGGCAGAAATATATGGTAAAGAAAAAACTTTAAGGCAATTGTTAACTACACCAGACGCCGCCCGCCCGGGTTTTGCCAATCTATAAGCCAAATTTTTTCATTGTAAAATCCGGCTAAAAATGCAATTACATACATAACATATTAATATGACAGCACAAAACTAGACTAACTACAAGTAAATAAAAACAAATGAAGACTAGTTTTGCTCTAACCTATAAATACATGCATATACAATATTTCTACCACAGTTTAATCAATGTATCAATCATCTAACATCATAGATTGTTATGAATACTGTGATATACTGCTATAATAACCATACTTTATTTTTATTGTTTAAGATATGACATTATATCAGATGCCTTCATGTGATTATTAGGGCTACGTATTGTTACAGACATCTTTAATACAATAGAGCTCAACATTTTAATGAATCAATAAATATAAAGTTTCAGGAACCACATTTCTTCTTTCAGAAGTAAATGAATCTTTTAAAAAAGTTAAAACAATTTACACAGATTGATTTTAAATAAGTATGATAATGAATTTTAAGGTAACATCATCAGACGGGATAATTCACTCAAGAAAAGGCTCATAGGCAATATGGCTAGGGCAGTCATGAACCATCTAAGACACAAAATATGTATGTAAATCCTGATCTGTGGTCACCTGGCTTGCTCAGTTGGTAGCACACAAGTCAACTGATCAAGGATTCTTTGGTTTCATTCTCAGGTGGGGCATTCTTTCATTGAGTTTGGTCACCAAATGATCTTTACGGCCATTCACCCCCTACAAGCAGAGACATAGAAAATGGATATCTTTGTCTCTACTACAACTAATTCTAAATAATATTGGACCGTTCTCAGTCACTGAAGAAAATATGTATCTACTGGTTAACAGCTTAATCCAGAGATTTAGCCTTTTCATGAATTTTCAAGTAGTTTGTCTGACCACCATGATATGACCAATACAATGTGTTGCTATGGCATTAAACCCAGCAACAACATAAACGATCCTGACCTAGTGTCCAGAAAAATGAAGACTTGTATCAAACATGCATAACAAATGTACTATGATGAGCACAGTAAAAATCTATGTTCCCCAGAGACAAACTATGTAGAGTCAAATAAATTAAATATTTAGTAGAATATAGACTTGAAAAATATAATTACAAGAATACACATACAGTACATATTAACAAAGTGATGGTATAGAAATTTTACCTCAATATGGTGTAGTGTCACAAATATGAACAGTAAACAAACAAAATAAAAGACGATAATAATAATATATAAAATATCCTTAATATAAGACAGTAATTAATAACTCCAATATACGTTCTCAATAACCGAACTCAATTTACAAAAAAACGTGAATAAAAAACTACTACCTTACTTAAAATAGACTATCATAGAAAGGCAGTGAAATGGTTAAAATAGATTACATGTAATTGTATAGATTGATTTCAAAAGATTCAAAATATTTGGTTCACTGTACTGTACGGGGTTATTTCATTTAAATTGCTTAGAGATTTAAAAGAGAATTAATTCTTTCCATTCAACATTATTGTAATCAATATAAACATTAATTTTGGATCTACGTCAAAATGTCCGCTCATATACACTATCTTTTGTTAGCTATATAAAAACCATATATAAAATATTGAGTTTTAAGTCATAATCTTCTTATTATATTTTTTTCATATGTTTACAACTTATCTTATCAGATTATTTTAAATGTTAATTTATAAAATACCAATATGCCATAGAGATTATGCCAATATGCATGTCTAATTATTATGTATGTCTATTTTGTATACTTTGATAGAAATGATTTTTTAAACAGAAGAACATGTTCTATGGTACTGTATAAAAGAGGATCACTTTGAATATGAAGGACTATCATCTTATTCAATACCAACAAAAACATAGATTTCTATCAATCCAAAATGCAATGTAATGAATATTGTTCAACAAATAGTGCTGTACACAGCATTTTTACAAGTTTACAATCTAAGGGGCCAATCTCCCGGGCCACTTCAATTTCATGGAGATGCTTACTTTTTTTTTACCCAAGCTTGTAATCAGCATACCAGCACTTGTGGGTAGTGACACTGCCAGACTTGATATGGAGGCAGGCAGAAAAATGCTAAAGAAATTTATTTTATGACAAAACTCTATGAAGGTAAGTGAAGGTCTGGTCTGACTCTGAGAATCAAACCCATGACCCAATGATTTATAGTCCAGACATGCTTCCCACAAAGCTAACATCGGTTCTAATAGAAAGTTGTATGACCAATTTTTGCCATAAATTCTACTATATCATATTTCCAATTAATTATCATTGGAATATTTGATAACTCGACCCCCTGATGATATGGTAGGATAATAATCAAAGTTTAAGTAGAAATATGAGAGCTTCAATCTGTATTAATAAACAGATATAATGATCACTAGTGTACATGTAATATCTTAAACTGATAATAGAAAAATTCAATGTTTATACCACGCATTTAAACAGATCAAATAACTACATACATGTATGCCCGAGGAGTGTTTTCTTTTTTCATTTATTTTTCGAACTTGAATGACATGTAGACTTTATTAAGGTACAAAGATATTTAATTGTCTGTAAGCCAGCCTCCCTCTCCATCTCTATTACAGTGTACAATTGTCCGTTTTTTCTCAACTGTCAAAGCTTGAATAATTTCACAGTGACAAATGCATTGTTTTTGTACTAGTTGCCTAATTGTTATTAAAAATATCTTGACTAAAACATATCATACGGCATAAACAGCTTTACTCAATCATAATACACACTTTCGGAAACTCATGGGTGTACATGTATTATGACAATAATTTTAACAAACGCATTCACCGTGAAATTATTCATGTTTTGACAGTTAAAAAAAAAGTCGAACAATAAAAATATCATAGAAATGTGTTGAAATATGCAGCAAATAATCATTATCATTTAATTTATGTTGGTGTCTAGAAAAAACGGCACTTCTGGATGAATTGATGGACAGATGCATTTTAACTACGCTTTAAAATAAAATTTATCAGCATGTTTTTATACTGTATACATCTATGTATTATAAATGACATTATATCTATAAAACCTCAATAATAGTTTCCTAGTTAATGAAAAAACTAATCACAGCTGTTTAAAATGTCAAAATTAATCAATTGGGTGGTACCTGGAATCTATTTAACATGTTGAAAATAATAAACAAAAATATCAACGAAAATATTAATGCATTTTCTAAATGGCTGTGGGTCCATTGTTGTCAATTTATAAGATGTACAAAGTGGTAAATAAAAGTTTTAAATGGTTTGCAATTAAATTTATTGCTCCCTTGCAGTACTAGTGAAAAAGCAATTGCTTATTGAATTTCTCTTCAAAAATGAAACCATTTTGCTGCCTAAACAATTGCAGTAATGCAGCATGTTAAATTTATGGTAAAAAATGGAGTGTTTGAAACTTTCAATAAAACATTTTTTGCATTCAAATAAACTTAGTAAATTATATCAATAAATTCAATCAAACATATTCAAGAGGGCCAAGCTATCCCCACCCAACCACACCTCCTGGATAGCTCAATTAGCATGAAAACAGTCATGTCACGATTCATACTGATACAGATAAAATAAATGGTAATTTAACTTGTGGTTGTCAAGTCTGTCATCAATCTGATTAAAACCCGATCTAAAAGTTTCCGCTCGCATACTCACT
This sequence comes from Mactra quadrangularis, assembly GCA_025267735.1. Classification (NCBI taxonomy): domain Eukaryota; kingdom Metazoa; phylum Mollusca; class Bivalvia; order Venerida; family Mactridae; genus Mactra; species Mactra quadrangularis. The sequence continues at coordinate 22,477,223 of CM046303.1, forward strand.
AATTAGATCTGGCTTTTTTCAAAGGAAGGTCACATTCAGGTGACCTTTTCTCATCATAATACTCATGACGAAATTGTTATGATACGTAACTTGTTTACATCGTCTACGTCACGCAATTTGAAATGAGCCGTCAAATCGCAGACTGTGAATAATACCGCTGTTAAATTAGCATGCAAACCCTGGTCTAAAAATAGAAATTACGAAATCAGAATGTGATTAATAGTGTTTTCGTCTAGTTGAAAGCTACGCATTGATTGGTCGACACAAAGTTCATCTTGACGTGACCTTGCATTGAGAAAGTAGAGATCCAGTACGACAACGCTCTACAGGATCTCTGTTTACGGAGATTGGTCTGTCATAACACTGTCAGGTTTTTGCCTTTGTATTAAGAATACTCAAACAGCTAAATCGTCAAGAAAAAAACTCAAGGGGGATAACTGGACTGAGGGGGGGGGGGTAAGGGTAATTGGACCAAGACTAATTCTGATGGACATGTCTGAAACCTTTTGTGAAGTGGATTGAATGATCAATAAGGTATCTTGTATATAGAGACAATGTACAATGTCTCGTAAAAAGTCAGTCAATATTATATAACGTATTTAGATATATATCCAACAAAAGAATTAAAGGGGTATATGTAAATAAAACTGTATTTACATTAAGTATAAGAATTTTAAACCATTATTTCATGTGTACAAAATATATATCTTAAAGAAACATAATCTTATGATATTTAAGCTCTGTATATTGAATTTTATAATATATTGGTTGGTAATATACAATAAATATTGTACTGAGCAAATAATTCCTTTACAAGTGTAAACCATTTTTAATCCTGTCTAATTCATATTTGTAGAGTATTAAAATATTTACTAAAACTTCAAATATAGTTCAACCCGATAGATAAATTGGAAAGGACAAGTAGATTAAATGAATACATTATGACTACCGAAAACACTTCGAAACAATATATCATTCAATAATATTATCTACCGAAAATCACTTCAAAATAGTATATTACATAGTGATCGAAAACTGATAGTTATTTAGTATATATTATGAGCTGCGCCTATAGAAAATATAGACTAAGATTAGATTTACATTTTTTTTTCAATATCTATCATTATTGTGTGGACCATATTGAAAATTGGTTTTAGCCAAATATGTTATCCACATCAAATAAAGTCGTTATTTTTACTATTAATATGAAAGAATTTAATCCTTTTGATTCAGAAAATGTTAATAGATTAACAAGCTAAATAAGTTCAGAAATAATTGTACATGATCATGTATGCAACTGAAATGAAAGGTAATTTCTGATAGAGGGTCCTGGGTTCTAGCTCAACAACACATCTTAGCTCTTTTGGTGAGAAAGTGGAGAGTTAATGCCTACAGAGGAATGTTAACCTTTCTGAGAAAAAGACTTGTATTTAGGAAAAGGGTGTTAAGTTGAACATTCTACCTTATAACAAATGAAACTTACTGTTAAACAAGGGGCCTATTACTAGGGTATAACTAAAATTATAAGAGTATAACCCGTTTGCTAAGGCTGTCATGATAATACCTGTATACCGGTATATTGCAATATGTAGATGCGGCAATATGTACTGCGGTAAGAATTGAATGTACCAGTATTTAACGATATTTTAAATCTTCATTGAAAAATTCTTCCCTTAGCCAAATGAAAAGAGCCAAACGTCAATTTTCCATGGTTCATTCGATGAAAGCTTAAGCTCAAAGAATTTGTTGCGTTCAGGGTTTCCACATTACTCTAAAATGCCCAGTTTTCCCGTCCAGTCTACTACAGGCACTTTCCCTACAAAATTATATAACATACTTCAATACTGAACAGTTGAATAAGTCCTTTAAGACAGAAGTATTATGCAACTGTGTCAATATATCGTGGTATGTATTGCAGTACAGTTCAAGCGCATCGCAATATACTGCGACACACTCCTGGCGTATCGTGACAGCCCTCTTGTTTGCACTGTGAAACAACCCCAGAAAGCTTGGCCAGTGTTGAAACAATCTACTTATTACAACCATGACAAAAACAAAAGTAAGTATATTATTGATTTATACTTTAATAAATATGTGACAAAAAAGAAAGATTAACATAGATTAACTTATTAAGCTAAATATTTATAAGTTACTAATGTTAAATTAATTCACATAAAAACTACTTTTTGTATTTACCTTTCATATGACAAAATCTCTTAGACAATTAAAGAATTGTAGTCAAATGATCTCTAAAAATATAATGTTTTAATCCATTAATGAATAAAAACAAAATATACTTTAAAGTCTTCTTAATATAACATTTAAGGACTTTTCTCAGTTTCACACTAAGTCTTATAAAACACCAAGTTGCATATTAATGTCATATTGAAACAAACGGCATTCATATGAATGTTAAATTACATTGTAATACTGTATTATTCCAGTTGTGAAAATTTCCTCTTTTTTATTCATATACTTTCATAATGAAAACAGAAATAACAATTTTATACAATAAATCACTTCACAAAATTGATTGAAAAATAAACATTTACATACAAATCAAGATTCAAGATTGTACATTTATTATTTCAATATAAATTCTATTATAACAATCTGCTATTGTTAAAATTGTCAACAAAACTTTAAGATATATCAATATATAGAACAATGAGACAATCTACAAAAACCAATCAACTTAAACAATACAATAATCAAAGTTTAATCATTCAAACTTGATATTTTACATTATACATTGAGTTTATTCACCGTATACAGTTCATTGTATTCTTTTTGTATATGGTTGCATTCATCAAATTAAAGCTAGACTGCAGTAATTATCTTACCTAAATAAAATCAATTTATTGTCTATAAAATTGGAGATTGATCAAGATTCAAGAATCAAGACACATGGGGTGGATACAGAGTACATTTGTAATTATTGTGGGAGGCCAAACACAGAAGCTCTAAAGCTGTCATTGATAGAAAATTTTGTATTGATATTAGAGCTGCTGCGAGTATATACCAATACTCGGATATTCACAATCTCGACCAGAAAATCGAGTACAAAATAATATTCGTCATGTCCGAAATCGTCATATTGTGAATCGATATTGGATTGTCTGTCAAGAATCGGTGATATATCCATATCATGATTTCCGATGACGGCCCTAAGAAACTCCCATTTTAAAGATCACCTGTGAGGTGTGTGCATGTACATGTACATTGAAAAATAATAGGAATGAATCCAAGAGATTGATCAAAACTCATGCAGGACACTGGAGTGGATCCAAAGTTAACTTCAAGGCGAGTTAAAAAGTAAGACTCAAGAGCTATCGTTTTAAAACAATTCTTTCGCAAATACATGTACATGTATTACAATACCAAAGTTACAGATTGTAGACTAGTTCAGGATCTCCCCAACTTAGGCTGCCCACCACAATTGGTTAATCAAGCTAGGTTTTTATAATGGGAGTAAATCATTAATTGATATTGTGTCAGATTATAATGTTTCAATAAATTGTTTTTTATATTATAATAGGAAAACTTATCATCGATATATCTTTATATTCTAAATATTGCAAACTGAAGTGATTTTAATATCTATTCTAGTACTACAATTACTATATTAACTATAAATGTATTATCTATGTATGTCCATTTTATAGTATATACATTTGTATCTATTTCTACAATGCTTGATGTGATAAAACAATCAACTTTTGTACATAAAGTACAAAAAAAGTTTAATAAAAAGCTTTGTAACAATGTTTATCATGGGTCCAGTAAGCTGTAAATGTTGGCGGAGGGGTTCTGCGGGTATTTTTACATGCATGCATACATGAACAACTAAAAAGGTATGTAAAGATGATTGAAAATGAGGTTTATATGTAAAATGACCCTTAGAAGCCTTGACAATCTTTGATAAAATTGGTACTACATAAATGTATTTTTAATGCAACTTCAGTGTAAATGTTTCTTGAATTCTTCCTCATTACATTCATGAATATTATGCCTTGACCCTTGAAAAACTAGACTTCCCAACAAAATCTGTACAACATTTAATCACTAATTTAAATTCAACCTTATTGTACATGTTAATTGAATTCAGTACTTCCTTACTATAGATTAATTAAGTTTTGTATTTTATAAATAACGTTTTTGGAATGAGACCTTCTGAATTTTATACCTGAAGATTGAAACCTTCAAAAAAAAATGAAGTATGAGTACAAGTAAGTCTAAAAATAACACATACAAATAAGAAAGTAGAAACAAAAATCATTTTGTTCATTTCATTGTTCAGACTGATACAATAGTTGTTTCAAGTTGAAAACAAACCGAGGGCCATTTTAATGTAAATAAAATACTTAATGTTGTACAGCAACCATCAACTAGCAATGTAAATTGATTATCAATGTAATAAGTGGGTAAACAAACATAATGGCTAAGATAATACTATAATCTAACAAAGGAAACAATCTTTAAGTGATACTTATAATGATATAACAGTTGAAATGGTAACTTAGTACCACAGTTTGCTACCTTGATAATACTCATGTTTGTAAATATTACAAAGTTTATATATATATATTACAAAATAATCAAGCTAGCTACCTGTGCTTTGTCAGGGAGGTCTATTGCCTCTAAAGAGCTATTTTCTGGGTTCGACCAACTTTTAACAGCCCTTAACATTTAGTTGGGGCAAATAAAATATATAACTGGTTGTCAAACCAGTGAGAACTAGTCTGTTTTTAAGTTAATTAAGGCAGTCAGGGTTACATTAAGTAGGAAAAGATGGATATTACAAATTCACACAATCCCTTATAATGTAATAATAATAATAATAAAGACTTTATTTAAGGAGGCTACACATTTGGCCATAAATCCAATCTTCCATGTGGACCTCTTAAATGTAACAGTACAGTACAAGTCTTTAAATTAAATTTCACAAGCATTAGCCAAGTTTATGGGATTTTAAATATTCACAAATTATCAACTAGCCTTATAATTATCAAAAAAAAAGTAAATTTCACTAGCACGAAATCAATTTTCATCAGCTCAGACTAACAGGTTAATGCAAAGACTGCAGTTCTTAAGATACAAATTCTCTATAAGCAGCCATATTTCACATAAAGATGCTTAATGATTCATTAAACCATAATTAAATGAGGGCTTGTACTAACATACCAACACACTTTTTGTGAGTGTTGGCATTGATCTGAAGTCATTGACCAAAGCCACTTGATCAGACAGAGAAGCAGGTTCATCATTGACAACAGTAGCTTGAAATATTGTAATTTTACTTACTTAATATTTTGTACTAAAAGCCTGAGACTGTGAAAATTGATTAGAGCAAGTGAAAAGTAGCTATTTCAAATTGTAGAAATTTCCTCTTATAAAAAATGCCCTTTTTTTGTAATGTAACAAATTTAAGGCCATGTTGTTACATGTTAACTTACAATAAATGATTATTTTTCATTATATTTAAAACATTATTAGATGAGAATTACGGTGGTTGAAATTCACACTAGCCTGACAGCAAAAAAACAGTAATTTTTCAGTGGAGCTTGTAATAAATCCATTTTTACTAGCCCAACTTTCTTGAACATTGTTGAAAAATCTTCACTATATTTTACAAAACAATGTGCAATAAGTCCACTGTCCAGTATGCATACTGCATAGAAAATAAAAGTGTTGTCTGGTAACTGCATCAATGTGTATATTTCACTTACCAATTGCCTTTCAGGAACCAAACAAATGAAGTCGAAACTAAGATATGTTGAGGGCTTGTAGAAATATTTTGGGCTAGTAAAAAACATTTATTACTAGCCTGTCTTGCTAGCTAATTTTAATCTGAACTTCAATGACTGGAATTAATACTGGACTAACAGTATAAAACAATTTTGAAACAATTGATATAAAGTGATTCATCATGACCATGGGTAGAATGTGTACACCACTTAACATCATAAAATATGTATTATATACATTGAAAACTGTATCCGGATTAGATATCAAATTCTAAAACATTTATAAAACAGAACTTTGTTTGATTAAAACATTTAAGTACACCATATATCAAGTTTCTCTTATAATGTACATATTTTATCTTAAGTATGTATACACATAGAAAATAAAATACAATCTTAAAGTGCAGAACAAACATTTGCATCATTCTTAAGTCTAGCCGAATAAAAAGATACATTTCATTATACATCTAATTTTGTTACTTGACGGCATGACTCTAAAGTTTTGTGATAGATTGTTTTCCAGACTCTTATCGGCCAGGTCAAATATTATTATAAAGCATTAAATGTATGCATGTAATTGATAATTTGTTGATTGATATTTTACAGTTCATACTAAGTAGCTATTTATGTAATCATTTTCATGTTATCACTTCAGAAAGAAATGTATAAATAAATTCTTTGTGAGAACCTCTGCATGTATAAACTACCTCAGTCTGAGTTTTTTCCCCTGAAACCATGTGATTGCAATAAGTAGGGGCAGTAGTCCAGTGCTAGAATGGATACCTTAAGATCAAGAGGTCCTTGGATGAATCCAAGCCTAAGACACTGCTAATTTCCTTGGGCATTAAGTTAATCAGGGTTAATAAATGGGGACCTTATTGTGTGGAACAACTTGTTAGTAGCACAATTAATGGCGTAAAAATGCTCCAAGAATATCCAGAGACCTGATACCAGTATTAACTCATGATCTGAGTTGATAGAGCTCTGTGAAATTAATAAACATTGAAAATTATTTTTTTTTAAATATGAATTTGTCAAACCTTTGACTAATACAGACAGTTAATGAATTATCAATTTTTTACTCTAATAACTCTATATTAAAGTTTTCTTCACATTAAGTGCCAGCCATTATATTAAATTAAAATATCACATTAACATATTGGTTAAATACATTAAATGATCATACAAGCATACATTCAAAGTGTCTAATTAGTGCTAATATCGTTACGCTCATTGTTCAACACTGAACATAACAAATGCTGTTAATTGTGAAATGAAATATGAACCTAAAAAAAATGCTTAAAATGAAAGAAGATACCCTTTAACAACTCTACAAACCACATAGAAATTGAATTTTCAATATATTGTATGTATAGATACCAAAATATTATTTCAACAAAAACTGAAAACTAATGGCAATGATTTTAAGTATACAAGATTGTGTAATTATAATATATATACCTTATACAAGTTTTTTGTATTGTTTCATTGAATAGAATTTTGAAATACCAATAGATTGTTACTGCTTAAGAAGAATGCTATTGAGAAAAATACATTCATTTTTTGTTTTCTTTCCTCAAAATATTTTTACAATGTCAAGACTATACTTTCATTTGAAATTCTGTTTAATACCTACAACAAAATTCTAAATATTCAACACTATCAAGGACCCTATGTACATGTATGTACATATGTTTTATATGTAAGTTTTTTTTGTGGAAATAAAAATTACAAAACATATATATTTATTACTTGTAGAATGAGAAAAAACTTAGACGTATACATTAATTTTATCAACTGAAAAATGTCATTCATTTCATTTATCACATTACTACATGTATGTTGATGTCTGGCTTATATAATTTATATGGCTATTGCTATATCAACTATGAAAGTAAGTAACCACTACTTTAAAACTATTATAGATCTATAGCAGACTAAAGTGTAGTCTTAGACTTTAGTGTCATTAGACTAGTAATCACTCAGAGTCAGTGGTAGAAGTAAAATTACAGCTAAAGAAAGAGATAGAAAAACAATGCTTTAATCAAATGTATGCATACATGAAACATAAAAATATACAAACCTTTTTAGCAGACGTCAAATACCCTTCTCTTGGATTCCATGGTGGTTTGGTGACTGCCATTGTTGTTTGGTGCATGGGTCGTAAACCCCTAATGCGACCTGCATTTTGAGGGGCAGATTGAGACCTTATTTGGCGGTCTTTATAGGAATAATGAGAAACAATTGGATAATAGCATCCTCCTTCAGTAAGTAACGTAACGGCCCTTTTCCCCTGTCCATGTCCAATAGTCACAGGCCCTACGTTTTGAGTCAACATTTTAAATCGAGAAACAATTAGATTAAATCCATAGCAGATTGAGAACTAACCACTGTTACATGTTCAATTACGTATGAAAGCGCGTCTGTAATAAGCACTATCAATCAGTACGCAACGACTTCTTAAACTCGCTTTAAAATCGATTGAATATCGTATTATCAATAGAAAACGTGGTCGATGTTTACCTTGAGCCGAATAACAAACTACATGACGCTACGTGCGCGAGCTTCCTGGTTACTGCTTACAAAAAATAGTCCAGTGTATTATACGCGCAAACTATTCAACTTATACATTTTTTGCGTATATTGTTATACAATGAATATCATATTTCATTTGTTACAACAATATGATATCATACCGCTAACAATTTTACGAACTATACGAAATATATATCAAAATTGTCTGCTTGCGGTGCGCATTTAGACATAATTATTAAACAAGTCAATTTTGGCGCCTTCTTTCAGTTTCACTTTTAACACAGGTGTGTAGTTAAGAACTGTTTGGATCTGAGAAACGTCAATTAAAGCCCCTATATCTAAAGTAAGTCTGTTTTTTGACTGCAAAGAAAATAGACATTAATCTTTTTCAATCACCTTTAATGAACAAGATTTTTTAAATATATTCAAATATTGCTTAGATATGTTCATGTTATTTATTTATCTCAAAATGAAAGTAGATCGAAACCGAAAGTAGAATTCGGTTGTCAATACTTTAAACAATAGTTTTGATCAGAGTATTTTAAAGATGAGGTCATATTAGAGAAAAAAACTTACTCTGAATTACATAATTAAGCTTATAAACTATTTTGGATCAGGTATATTAAAAATCAGGGTATAAATAAATATAGTGTGCTCTTATAAAAGTACCCCACTTTTTAAGAATTTGACACTTTGTCAGATTCAAATTTAGAAAGCAGAATGGTTTGAACTGTTTATTGTGTCTTTAATGCATGTAATATTCTGATAACTTCATGGTTGCAAAACAGTTTTCAAGTCTACTGTTAAAAAACATCTTCATATAGTGGCTTTAAATTCACAAAGATTACGAGACTACATTTATATAAATCATAAATTCGAAATGGATATCCGATGGATGTAGATCTAGATCTAGACAACCTAATCAAAGACTTTTTAAACGTTCTACAAAATTTATTATAGATCTTCTATATTTAGATCTAGATCTAACAACTGTTTCAGTTGAAGGGCGGCTCCACGGTGATAGACCCAGCTTCCCCCCACCCCTAGAATTGCTGAGCAAAGTTCTTTCTATCATGCAATTTTATATTTATAGGAAAATAAATATAGATCTAGCTATGCGCGCAATAATTATTTATTATAGTTGTAATACAATTCACAAACAATTCTTAATTCTCATTTTTTGTTAGATTTTAACATGATCCAACAGCTATTAATAATTATATGATAAATCAATACGTTTTATTGTTTACCCTAGAAAAGGATTGTTAAGGTTCTGGAAATGTGCGAGAATCCCTTAAAAATGACCAAAACTCTGGAGCTTAGGCTACTGGGGCCTCAGCCCACTGGATCCCTGGCTTTGCCCTTGATGCACCGGGGGGGGGGGGCCTTTATTGTCACCTGGACCACAGTCTGCTTTTGCATCCCCTAACAAGAAATAATGAGTCTGTGCATATACGGATCTAGCGGTGGGAGGGGGGGGGGGGGTCAGGGGTCCGAAATGTAACTGCCATATAGTGTAATTATTGACAGTAATTCATTTTTAAGTAGCACGAGTCATTTTTCTCTGTGCTTAACATAGTTTTATGGTTTAAATAAGTAGTTTTTATTATTAAAATGTTGCTTTATTCTGCACCCCCCCCCCCCCTAAAAAGTTCGGAACCCCCTAAGAAAAAATCCTGGACTCGCCCCTGCTGTGTGTGGCCGGGTATCTATCTAGATCTACTATTTCTTTGAACACTCCAGATCATTGAACAATGATCTATAAACAACAAAAATAAGACTTTTGTATAACATGTATTTTAGCACTTGTGCTAGTGGCTATACTAAACTATATATACATTACAAACTATTTTATAAGTTGACAATTCCATGTGTTCAACAGTATACTTCATACAAGACTTCAAATTGATAAGACGTATGGTAAACCGTTCAAAATAGACATATTCATCTCTTTCAGTTAACATCTCGCGACAAATTTGATACATTGTTTCTTAAAAAAAAAAAAAAATGTGAGTGTTCAGTACAGCCGCCCAAAGCTGAATGTCTTTTCAAATACTTTAGAATCGCACGATAATTTGTGCGATGAAACACGATGTTTCATTAGTTTATACTCTACATAACAACTCTGAATTAACCAATCAAAGAACTTAACATGATATCAAAGGAAAATATTTTCCGCCTAATTCGCTTCGCTTAACAGGCAGAAAATACATGACTAACATGATTTTTTTCATAATGTCGTACAAGTTTTTAATAACAAAGGGAGTGCATCGCGGTAATATGGAAGTTTAACTAGTTCATACAAATTTACTCCCCCCTGATATTTAACTTTTAAATAAATATTCACTAGTCCCAAGACTTGCAGCGGGATCTATTAAAATATTTTGAAGTTTCTTACTCATATTTGACATTATGAAGTCAGATCTAAGATCTTATCTATTCAAATGCTACACGTGCACATCATTTTGTGACCATTTCTGCACATTCTACTCGATCGACCGTCGTATAAGACGAGTCTAAATTTATCTTTTTATTTTATTCCTGTCAAAAATACAGTCTACAGAATGCCTATAAATCATCACATGGTTATTATTCATGAGATGATCCAGATTCTATTCAAATTTGTTCATGCAAATAAAATGCCAAATAAAGTCACCATATTACGTACCACTTTGTATCAATTACAAAAATATATTTTAATGTATACAAAAATAAAACAGAACTCTAACATCAGCATCATTATTCATTTATTATATTATGTATATCAATTACAACGACATACAAGATTGTGTTTCATCTGCAATTGTGACAATCTTTACAGAACATCCATCATCACCAGTGATAATCTTACATCCATCCGGTGGTACCATTACTCCGGCATTTATGCCATATCTAAAATGTTACAGTACGTACATTGTACTTTGAAGGTTTTTTTGTTTCAAGTAAAATACAGATGTACATTGTTCTATGTATTATATACTTGTAAGAAGTCAAGAGGTCCAGATGTTGTGTTTAGTCCCCTTGGTTTTGCACAAACATTGTAATTTACTTGTGTTTCAGTATTGTATTACTAATTACCTAGAATACTGGCTGTACTTATACATGTATTTTGTAAATCTAATGGTGCGACCAAACCATTTGCTTTCTAAATTTAAGTTTCACAAAGAGTCAAATTTTAAAAAAGGGGAATTCCTTTTGTAAAAGTACAATATATTCAATTTTATTAAATTCACAAAATGATTATTTTAATTTTTGTTTGCTTGTTTGTTTGTTTGTTTGTTTGTTTGTTTGTTTGTTTGTTTGATTGTTAGGGTTAAAATTACGGCGCATCAACACAGAAAGGTTATATCGCGCCGATTTAAATTTTAAACGATTTATTTTTAATAAGCTATGTAGGCCAAACAGAAATCTTAAAAATATACATGTATATTGTTATACACTGTATTGTGAATCCAACGGTAGGGTCGAAGGTCAGGGCTACATGTCAAACCATTTGCTTTCTAAATTTAAGGTTCACAAAAAGCAATTTTCTTAGAAAGGCCAAAAAGGGTTCCTTTTATAAAAATACAATTGTATTCAATTATTCAATACATGTATATTCAATTTTGATATAATTCACGTAATAATCATACTTATTAAAGATTCATTAAGAATGAAGGTCAAACAAAAATCTTAAAATATGATCTTACCCACAACAACCCATGGAAACCACAGTGGGACCACTTGTACTTGCTGAACAAGTACATTTTTCACATTTTTCAAACATATCAAGTTCTGAACCAACCGGTATCGTATCTCCATTAGGTGCCGTACAGAATTCCGCATCTGAAATGGTGCATTTATATAATACTTGTAATTATATACGTGAAATGTGGTTGGGTACATGTACGCCGTTCTTATATACATGTATTTGCGTGTTCAGGTGTCTTCAATGATCTCTGTTTTTTTCTAGCTAAGAACAATAATAAACCAAGGACCCTATGGCGTCCATAAATGCATGACTGATTTACCAATAGAGTCTTCAAATGTTTCAGCTTGAGTATATAAATTATGATGGAACAACACCAGCCCTGTGACATAATTGTTCAATCAACGCATCTAAAAATATTAGTTATTGAAGAAAAGTTGTTTTTTTTTTTTAAATACCATTCACCAAACCTGAAAATATTGCTTTACGAGACATAAGAACGAATATCTATAATGTTTGCTTATCAAAATGGTTTTCAAGAACACTCAATGTATCAAAATGGCTTTCAAGATCACCCAATGTATCAAAATGGCTTTCAAGAATACTCAATGTATCAAAATGGCTTTCAAGATCACCCAATGTATTAAAATGGCTTTAAGAACACTAAATGTATCAAAATGGCTTTCAATAACACTCTATGTATCAAAATGGCTCAAAATGTTCTTCACTCTCTGTATCAAAATGGCTTTTAGAACACCCCATGTATCAAAATGGCTTTCACAATCACTCCAGAATTATTTAACTGAAGTAACTAAGAACTATAGAAAATCTATCCAAAGGGAATGAGTACTTACCAAACATCTGAAAGTGACAATAACCAGAAATTAGCTGTATCACACAAAATACAGAGACAATGCTTAAAGAAGTCCTCATTGTTCTTGTTTGTCCTTGAATACACAACAACAATACTGTTTGTCAAGTAAGTAGGCGACTCCTTATCTATGATATTTCATTTTGTCAAAGGCGGATAGAAAAGTTGAAGGTTCTTATTCCCCCTCCTATGCTCAATTAACAAGATAAAAGAGCTTTTAAAACTATGATTTATAACAACAAAACTTATAAAAAAGTATTTTCCAACACCAAATCTATCTGAAAAAAAAACTATATCTGCCATGTGTTTATTCGATTTTGAAACATATATTGTAAAAATATATAAAAAATGGCATAGAATCTGAACTTAATGATAATCAAATATTGTCCCACTAACAAAAAGACAACCTGCATATGTGTATGATTCTATCCGATACAAATGAGAAGTCCAATGTATAATTGACAACTAAAATTCTAGTTTGGTAGACCACATAAATGGTGGTGGCATTATATCTACAGAAACGAAAGGCTTTAAAATATTACCATATGATTATTTCAACAGAACTTTACTACAGACCTACATCAACTATAATACTGTAATCTAACAAAGGAAACAAACTGTAAGTGATACTTATAATGATATACGAGGGTTGATCCAGAAGTAATGAGACAATGTCTATAACTTTCAAAGTTCGTGTAATAAAGTTAGAAAATTATCACTTTGTGTCACAATTTTTAATTACCTATTCACTCACCAAATATTATACTGTTACTTCTATTATTGAAAAAATTATAAAGCTTTATATTGGTCATGATTCAGTACAACGCCGCACGCCAAAATAGCGTCAGTTCTCAATTATCATTATGGTCTCTTTCAGTACAAGTTTTTATCAAATAGTACGCCTAAATACATGACACACACACGACGTGACGTCAAAAGTGTGTGTTGTTGACGGTTAACATTTGATTGACATCGGTGCAACCACTTGCGTTCCACACTATCAAAACTTAACCTGCCGAAGAAGAAAACATGGCAAATTCGAACAAAATGGCGTAACCCAAAGCTATCCAATATAATTACAAACTAGGCCCAAAATGCCCAAAAAACTGGAAATGTTGAATCAAACATCATTGAAAATGCCTGAAAGAAGGGTACTTGTCAACTGCTGGTTTAAGAGGTTTGAAGATGGTAAGGAAGATCTAGATAATTTAAATAAACCAGAAAGAACATCAGAGTGTTGATAAATTTGTAATGCCAAAGCGCGTACCAGACGTCATTAACAAAATAGGCCGATGACTATTTGCGAATTAGCAGACGAACTGGAAAAGAAAACGCAGTTCATTCAGTTGAAACACTGCATTGCTAAGTGCAAAGTCAGACCTCCGCCGATAAAGGCCTTGGTACCATGCAAGAACAGTTTAATTGCACATGTTTATTGTGTTTTTGATATGCAAGGTGTCCTACTCTGCCGTGCAGTATCAAAAGGCCATGCAGTGAATTTGAAGTTCCGATTTAATTCAATAAAACAAGTTTAGAATAATTAACAAAATGCAAGCCAACATATGTTTTTATTAGAAATTTAATTTGGTAGATTGAATTTTACCGATATGTCCGCCATATTGGATGTTCTTAATCAAAGCAGGTGCCCGCTTCCTCATTTTCGTAACTTTTACATGTATGTGAAGACAGCAGTAACGGAAATACAGCCTTGGAATAATCCACGATTGCAAAGTGCAAAGTCAGATCCCAAATCAAGGCCCCCGCCAGAACATCCATCAGCGTCAGATCTTACATATTCATGATACACTTGTTTAAAAAATTTATTAATACTCAAATACAAATTCCATTGAAAGTGATGCTTTTATAAACCATGTACTTTCAAATACAACAAATACAACTGCGTACCTCAATCAAAATATGACTACACTCTTCGGATACTTTTAAAAAACAAAAACAAATGCTTGACCACCATTGATTAATGCTGTCAAATAATGTTTTATGAATAACCAGAAAGTAAACTGATAGAAGTTGAAGCCAAATAAGGGTCATGGTTGGCTCATCCTCTGTACCATCTGCGACTTAGTAAATATATACTCTTACTGAGACTTGAACTCAGATCTCCTCATGGCTTAGAGATTAATCTCAAGTATGAGGCGTTTTACAACCAAAAGAGTGTCATATTGCTGGTCTTCATGTTTGGGGAAAATACCAAATGCATATGAAATGATTTTGATGTTTTGCACCCATTTCTATGTTTTCATGCTTATTTAGAAAACAACAGAATGCAACATACAATGCTATTGTGGTCACTCCTTGTTTATCCAGACTTGTGACTGGCTTACATGATGCCGATAGTTCACTTAAGAACTAGTGCATCATGTAAGGTCAAGTTACCCACATAGACTAAAAGTCGGTGCAACCCAGGATGGGTGAGTTTGAGCCGTGGTTCAAACTCTTGAGCTGCACAGGTTTGGCACAAGCACAGGCGCATAACGCATAGTGCCGAGAGCACTAAATATAATGTAACTGTGTAATGCAGTACCTGTCTGTGGTTTGCGGGCAACAAATTCATAGACCTCTATAAAGAGCGCTGCGACCCATGGTCATATCTCAATATAGAGTGGCATGCATATTTACATATGTCAAACAGACTAAGAGACGGTAATATTTAAATACTAGTAGGTCATCTCATCATGGTTTGGTAGGACATCTCATCATGGTTTGATAGGACATCTCATCATGGTTTGGTAGGACATCTCATCATGGTTTCGTAGGACATCTCATAAAGGTTTGGTAGGACATCTCATCATGGTTTGGTTGGTAGGACGACTCATCATGGTTTGGTAGAACATCTCATCATGGTTTGGTATGACATCTCATCAAGGTTTGGTAGGACATCTTATCATGGTTTGGAAGGACATCTCATCATGGTTTGTTATGGTAAGACATCTCATCATGGTTTGGTATGGTAGGACATCTCATCATGGTTTGGTATATTATCTCATCATGGTTTGGTAGGACATCTTATCATGGTTTGGTAAGACATCTCATCATGGTTTGATAGGACATCTTATCATGGTTTGGTAGGACATCTCATTATGGTTTAGTATGGTAGGACATCTCATCAAGGTTTGGTAGGACATCTTATCATGGTTTGGTAGGACATCTTATCATGGTTTGGTATGGTAGGACGACTCTTCATGGTTTGGTTGGACATCTCACCATGGTTTGGTAGGACATCTTATCATGGTTTGGTAGGACATCTTATCGTGGTTTGGTGTGGTAGGACCATCATCATCACCATCATCTCATCTCATCATGGTTTGGTTGGTAGGACGACTCATCATGGTTTGCTATGGTAGGACATCTCATCATGGTTTGGTAGGACATCTCATCATGGTTTGCTATGGTAGGACATCTCATCATGGTTTGGTTGGTAGGACGACTCATCATGGTTTGCTATGGTAGGACATCTCATCATGGTTTGGTAGGACATCTCATCTAGGTTTGCTATGGTAGGACATTTCATCATGGTTTGGCAGGACATCTCATCATGGTTTGGTATGGTAGGACATCTCATCATGGTTTGGTAAGACATCTTATCATGGTTTAGTAGGACATCTCATCATGGTTTGGTAGGACATCTTATCAGGGTTTGGTAGGACATCTCATTATGGTTTGGTAGGACATCTCATAAAGGTTTTGTAGGACATCTTATCATGGTTTGGTAAGACATCTTATCATGGTTTGGAAGGACATCTCATCATGGTTTGATAGGACATCTTATCATGGTTTGGTAAGACATCTTATCATGGTTTGGTAAGACATCTCATCATGGTTTGATAGGACATCTTATCATGGTTTGGTAGGACATCTTATCATGGTTTGAAAGGACATCTCATCATGGTTTGGTAGGACATCTTATCATGGTTTGGTAAGACATCTTATCGTGGTTTGATAGGACATCTTATCATGGTTTGGTAGGACATCTCATTATGGTTTAGTTAGTAGGACATCTCATCAAGGTTTGGTAGGACATCTTATCATAGTTTGGAAGGACATCTCATCATGGTTTGGTAGGACATCTTATCATGGTTTGGTAAGACATCTTATCGTGGTTTGATAGGACATCTTATCATGGTTTGGTAGGACATCTCATTATGGTTTAGTTAGTAGGACATCTTATCAAGGTTTGGTAGGACATCTTATCATAGTTTGGTAAGACATCTTATCGTGGTTTGGTATGGTAGGACGACTCATCATGGTTTGGTAGGACATCTCATCATGTTTTGGCAGGACATCTTATCATGGTTTGGTAGGACATCTCATCATGGTTTGGTAGGACATCTCATCATGGTTTGGTAGGACATCACATCATGGTATGGTAGATTATCTCATCATGGTTTGGTATGGTAGGACATCTCGTCATGATTTGTTTAGACATCTTATCATGGAATGGTAGGACATCTTATCATGGTTTGGTAGATTATCTCATCATGGTCTGGTATGGAAGAACATCTCATCATGGTTTGGTATGGTAGGACATCTCATCATGGTTTGGTAGGACATCATCATTATCATCATCATCATCATAATTACCATCATTATCGTCATTATCATCATTATTATTATCATGATCATCATCATAATAATAATAATCATCATAATAATCATAATTATTTCCATCATAATAATTATCATCATCATCATCATAATATTCATCATCATCATCATAATTATATTCATCATCATAATTATATTCATCATCATCGTCGTCGTCGTCGTCATCATCGTCGTCGTCACCATCATCACCGTCATCACCATCATCATCACCACCATCAGCATCATCATCATCATAATCATCATAATTTTTATCATCATCAGCATTCTCATTATCATCATCATTATCGTCATCATCATCATAATCATTAATCATGATAATCATCATCATCATAATTATCATAATAATAATCATAATTATATTCATCATCATAATTATGTTCATCATCATAATTATATTCATCATTATCATGATCATCATCATCGTCATCACCATCATCATCATCATTACCATCAACACCATCATCATCACCATAACAATTATCATCATCATTAGCATCATCATCAGCAGCAGCATCATCATTATATTCATCATCATAATTATATTCATCATCATCATCATCATCATCATCATAATATTCATCATCATAATTATATTCATCATCATCATCATCATCATCAGCAGCAGCAGCAGCATCATCATTATCATTACCATTATCATCATCAGTATCATCATCAACATCATCATCATCATAATATTCATCATCATAATTATATTCATCATCATCATCATCATAATATTCATCATCATAATTATATTCATCATCATCAGCAGCAGCAGCAGCAGCATCATCATCATTATCATTACCATTCTCATTATCATCATCAGTATCATAATCATCATCATCATCATCATAATATTCATCATCATAATTATATTCATCATCATCATCATCATCATCATAATATTCATCATCATAATTATATTCATCATCATCAGCATCATCATCAGCATCATCATCAGCAGCAGCATCATCATTATCATCATCAGCAGAAGCATCATTATCATTACCATCCTCATTATCATCATCAGCATCATAATTATCATTATCATCAGCGTCGTCGTCGTCATCATCATCATCGATATCGTCGTCGTCATCATCATCATCGTCGTCATCATCATAATTATCATAATAATAATAATGATAATAATACAGTAAAACTCGGATATAACATACTCTGTTATAACATACACTTGGTTACAACATACCATTTGTTCTGGCCCTTTTCATCCTGATATATAACATACTTAGTATGCTATATATATATAACATACCTCGGTTATAACATACCTTTTTTCTATGGCCCAGCAAGTATTATATCCGAGTTTTACTGTAATCATCATAATAATCATAATTATAATCATCATCATCATCACCATCATCCCCATCACCATCATCATCATCATTACCATTATAATTATCATCATCAGCATTCTCATAATTATTATCATTATCATCATCATCATTATCATCATCATCATCATCATTATCATTACCATTACCAATTTGTTTACATAGGCTTTACCAAAAACAGTTTAATACACTAAGTATAATGCATTAAAGTCCAGTAATGAAAAAGGGAAGGAAAAAAGAAATAAGGTGCTTAGTTGCTTTTAATACTAACATATGAAATTCAATATTACATATGAATGAAAAAATCTAGATTGTTTGTTTGTTTGTTTGGGTTTTACGGCGCACCAACACAAAAAGTTCATATCGTGCCGAAAGCAATCAATGATACTATTAATTCAGACCATATTAATAATGTAAAGCTCTATATCTTATTATATACCCTTCAAAAAGTTTAGAATCGCATTGTCGTACAGACTCAAAAAATTCTTTAAATTAGTCACTTTAAAATCTAGATTGTATTACCTCCCTTGCACTGTGAGAATTTTATCCAGCTTTGACTTAAGTTAACAGCTTTTGGAGGGCACTGTATATATTAACATAAGTGTATACCGAGACAATATTTTTGTCTTTCCGTGCATGGCCAGCAAGCATGAACTTGGTGTATACTGACTTATTATGCTTTAACATTCTTCAATTTACAACTTTTAAAATAGATCAGATTGATAAAAATTTTAACCAATCACTTGAGACCCAGCAAGTTAACTCCAACTGAGACTTGAACTCAGAACTCCTCATGACATAGAGATTAATCTCTAGCACAAGGCGTTTTGCATTAAACTAAAAGAGTGTCTTAATACTGGTCCCAAGTGATACATGGTGTATGCAAGCCTCACATTTATAAACTTTTTCTTTAAAAGAGTAATTAGTTGTAACGTGAATTTTGATTATAAACTTCATTTTACAGAGCTTGACTAATATACATTTATGTATTTTGATGGATGGTGAGTTTGATTTGTTCAATATTCATCAAAAAATAGATTATCTTCATGAATTGTCATGCTTCAATACCATTGTGGTCACTCCTTGTTTATCCAGACTTGTGACTGGCTTACATGATGCTGATAGTTCATGTAAGAACTTATGCATCATATAAGGTCAAGTTACCCACGTAAAGCAAAAGTCAGTGCAACTCAGGGTGGGTGAGTAGAGGTGGGGCTTGTCAGAGCTCTAACTCTTAAGATGCACCGGTTTGAAATACGCACAGATATATTATGAATAATATTATCTGTGAATGCAGTACCCATCCTTAGTGAGCAGGCAACTACTACTGACCCCGAAGGGTACGGACCCCGTTAGGGGTAGGACCCCCGTCAAGAGCGCTGCGCCCATTGCCGTAACCTGTGGACTGATCTCAAGACGGAGAGACATGCATCTTTACATATGACAAACAAAACTTAGAGACAGGAATATGGTCTGTGTCATCTCATCTGGGTTGGGTACATCATCTCATCTGGGTTGGGTACATCATCTCATCTGGGTTGGGTACATCATCTCATCTGGATTGGGTACATCATCTCATCTGGGTTGGTTCTGGGTTGGGTACATCATCTCATCTGGCTTGGGTACATCATCTCATCAGGGTATTTATGATTATTGCCATGCGTGAATAGTATTTATGGATAATTTAACGCGTCTTTTGTATTTATGGATAATTTCAAGTGTATCTGATGATGTTTTTTATGGATAATTTTATGTGTATCTGATGATCTTTTATATGGATAATTTTATGTTTGTTTGGTATTGATGGGTAATTACATGTATATTTAGTATTTATGGATAATTAAACGTGTCTTTTGTATTTATGGATAATTTCAAGTGTATCTGATGATGTTTTTTATGGATAATTTTATGTTTGTTTGGTATTGATGGGTAATTACATGTATATTTAGTATTTATGGATAATTAAACGCGTCTTTTGTATTTATGGATAATTTCAAGTGTATCTGATGATGTTTTTTATGGATAATTTTATGTTTGTTTGGTATTGATGGGTAATTACATGTATATTTAGTATTTATGGATAATTAAACGCGTCTTTTGTATTTATGGATAATTTCAAGTGTATCTGCTGATGTTTTTTATGGATAATTTTATGTTTGTTTGGTATTGATGGGTAATTACATGTATATTTAGTATTTATGGATAATTTAATGCGTCTTTTGTATTAATGGATAATTTCAAGTGTATCTGATGATGTTTTTTATGAATAATTTTATATTTGTTTGGTATTGATGGGTAATTACATGTATATTTAGTATTTATGGATAATTTAACGCGTCTTTTTTATTTATGGATAATTTCAAGTTTATCTGATGATGTTTTTTATGGATAATTTCAAGTGTATCTGATGATGTTTTTTATGGATAATTTTATGTTTGTTTGTTATTGTTTGGGTAATTACATGTATATTTAGTATTTATGGATAATTTAACGCGTCTTTTGTATTTATGGATAATTTCAAGTGTATCTGATGATGTTTTTATGGATAATTTTATGTTTGTTTGGTATTGATGGGTAATTACATGTACATGTATATATAGTATTTATGGATAATTTAACGCGTCTTTTGTATTTATGGATAATTTCAAGTGTATCTGATAATGTTCTTTATGGATAATTTATGTTTGTTTGGTATTGATGGGTAATTACATGTATATTTAGTATATATGGATAATTTAACGCGTCATTGTATTTATGGATAATTTCAAGTGTATCAGATGATGTTTTTTATGGATAATTTTATGTGTATCTGATGATGTTTTTATGGATAATTTTATGTTTGTTTGGTATTGATGGGTAATTACATGTATATTTAGTATTTATGGATAATTTAACACGTCTTTTGTATTTATAGATAATTTCAAGTGTATCTGATGATGTTTTTTATGGATAATTTTATGTGTATCTGATGATGTTTTTTATGGATAATTTTATGTTTGTTTGGTATTGATGGGTAATTACATGTATATTTAGTATTTATGGATAATTTAACACGTCTTTTGTATTTATGGATAATTTCAAGTGTATCTGATGATGTTTTTTATGGATAATTTTATGTTTGTTTGGTATTGATGGGTAATTACATGTATATTTAGTATTTATGGATAATTTAACGCTTCTTTTGTATTTATGGATAATTTCAAGTTTATCTGATATGTTTTTTATGGATAATTTCAAGTGTATCTGATGATGTTTTTATGGATAATTTTATGTTTGTTTGGTATTGTTTGGGTAATTACATGTATATTTAGTATTTATGGATAATTTAACGCGTCTTTTGTATTTATGGATAATTTCAAGTGTATCTGATGATGTTTTTATGGATAATTTTATGTTTGTTTGGTATTGATGGGTAATTACATGTATATTTAGTATTTATGGATAATTTAACGCGTCTTTTGTATTTATGGATAATTTCAAGTGTATCTGATAATGTTCTTTATGGATAATTTATGTTTGTTTGGTATTGATGGGTAATTACATGTATATTCAGTATTTATGGGTAATTTAACGTGTCTTTTGTATTTATGGATAATTTCAAGTGTATCTGATATTTATGTGTGCATTTGGTATTTATGGATATTATCATGTTTGTTGGTATTCATAGATGATTCCATGAGCATTTGGTATTCATGAATATTTTTATGTTTGTTTCGTATTAATGGAATATTTCATGTTTTTCATATTTATGAATAATTTTATGTTTGTTTTGCATTTATGGATAATTTCATTTAGTTTATTGTACTAATAGATAACTATGTGTGGGTTTGGTACAAAGATGTATGGATAATTTTACATGGGTTAAGTATTCATGGGTAAAATCATGTTGTTTAATATACATGGATAATTTCATGCGCATTTGGTTTTTATGGGTAATTTCATGTTCATTAGGCATTTATGGATAATTTCATATGGGTTTTTAGTCTTACGGATAATTTAATGTGGTTTTTCTTTAGAACAAAAAAATTAATAAATTAATTAATCAAATTAATTAATTTTTTAATTTATCAAATTAATTTATTTTAAACCATAAACAAAACATGGCCTTTTAGGCAATATGAAGTTTACAGACTGGTTGGTCAGATCTAGGATGGTACCTTCCTAGATCAGACCAACCAGTCCTTAACTCGCATAATAATTCACCTTGATATGTAAATAGAGTTTCAAGATATCAATTTGTGCAAGAATGAAATGATACATTAATGTTAGTGTTAGTTGAACAGAACAGAACAATTATAGTTGCATGTAAAATAAAATATAATAGAGTTTCTTATCTTAGCAACATGTTCTTTTTTACTTAATTCACCTTCATAAATATAGATTTTCATGACATAAAATTTTGGCACACAAAATGATACATGAATGTAAATGTTAGTGGAACAGAACAAAAGAGAAGAGAACAGAACAGAATAATTATAGCTGCATGTATAATGAGAAATAATAGAGTTTCTTATATTATCAACATGTACTTAATTTCTTACTTAATTCGCCTTGAAACATAAAGATTTTTAAAGCATACATTTGGGGCACCAACAAAATGATACATGAATGTAAATGTTAGTAGAACAGAACAAAACAGAACAGAACAATAATAGCTGCGTGTATGATGAAAAATAATAGAGTTTCTTATATTAACAACATGTACTTTATTTTTTTACCTATTTCACCTTGATTTATACAAATTTTCATGGCATAAATTTTGGGAAACAATGACAATATACAAAATATAAGTGTTAGTAAACAGAACAAAACAGAACAGAACAGAACAATAAGAGTTGTTTTAGGTATAATAATTATGATAGATTTTTTAGAATTAGCAACATGTACTTTAATTTTTGATAAAAATTATTAAATGACAACACTTAATCATAAATAAATAATCATGTTTTTAGTAAAAGACAAGAAAGTAATTATACAACTTTTGACAAATAATATCTATAAGTGAATGATGAAAAATACAAAAAAAAACCCTTAAAATTCATACATTAATGTTAGTGATGTTAGTAAGTATGGCCTCCAAAACCTCCCCCTATAGCCATACCCTTACCACCTTAACACTAAAAAATAAAAATAATGCTCCCTTGAGATATAGTAAAATAACTAACTAAAGAGTGGTTAACATAATAAAACTTTAAAATTGATAATTAAGAACACCAATAACTATGAAATAAGGGTTTGAATATAAGTTTGATATTAGAAACACTTAAATCTTTTAAAAACAATGTTGTTGAAATAAGATACACTAAGATAAAAAATAAAAGTGTTTTTAATGTAAGAAATATTAAATTAACAAGAGCTGTCAGAGAAGACAGCATGCTTGACTAAGCAAGTATTTGTCACAGGAGATGTGGTTGATGATAAGGAACATACATATTTTAAAAGTTGGAAATATAACCTTAACAAATTTAAAGTAAAAAAAAATCTTTAAAATTGTAAGTACAAGGGGGACAATTTTGAAAAAAATGTATTTGGAGTTATGACCCTTGTCACATGAGATGTGGTTGATAATAAGGAACATATACTTAAAGTTTGAAGTCAATACCTAAAGAAATAAAACAGTTGCAGTAAAAACAAATATTTTTTAAAGAAATTTCTAAGTTAAAGGGGGGATAATTCTGAAAAAATGTAATTTGAGTTATGAACCTTGTCACAAGAGATGTGGTGGATAATAAGGAACATACATTTAAAGTTTGAAGTCAATACCTAAAGAATTAAAACAGTTGCAATAAAAACAAACAATTTTTTTAAAATAAAACTCTTGGTTAAAGGGGGATAATTCTGGAAAAAATGTATAAGGAGTTATGAATCTTGTCACATGAGATGAGGTTGATAATAAGGAACAAATACTTAAAGTTTGAAGTCAATATCTAAAGAAATAAAAAAGTTTCAGTAAAAACAAATATATCTTTTAAGAAAACTCTAAGTTCAAGGGGGGATAATTCAGAAAACAAAGTACATTGTATAAGGAGTTATGAACCATGCCACATGAGATGAGGTTGATAATAAAGAACATATATTTAAAGTTCGAAGTCAATACCTAATTGTTAATTACAAGGGCAGTTAATTCTAAAAAAATGTATTTGGAGTCATAAACATTATCACATGAGATGTGGTTGATAATAAGTAACATATGTTTTAAGTTTGAAGTTGATACCTTGAGAAATAAATAAGTTATAGTAAAAATATTTTACTGCACAAAAACTTTAATCAGAAATGTTGATACAGACGCTGACGTTGACGCTAAGGTGGGAAGGAGAGCTCTTCATTTACTTTGTAAAGTCGAGCTAAAAACTATTTTCATATAGCTAGTATAAGAAACACTAAAATAAATATGAGTTACATAATAAACGATCATATATTTGTTTACTTCAACACCGGTATTTCAAATTAGCATCTAAATATGTCCGAGATTAATCGCAACAAATGGCCGAGGAGTTCCAAATGTATCGTTATGGAACGTTTTGTAACGTTGGCGGTAACTGAACGCAGGGATGATCTAAAAACTAGAGTGCTCCTAATGTTCGTACACAACTAATAATGTATGATAAAAAACTAGTAAGGCATACCCTGAGTGTACCTCATGTTGGTAAAAAATTGTTGAATTGTAAAAAATCAAACAAAATTAGATACATGTATAAAAAACCCCCAAAACAGATGTAACTATTGTAAGACACACAGAAGGAAAATATATACTGAAAATTAGGGGTGTAATGGTTAACCGATATACCGGTTAATATTGCAATACGAGTTCTAATGGTTTTTAACCGGTTTGTTTTTCCTTGAACCGGTTTTGTAGTTATGTGTCGTACTATTTGTTTTTATCAGAATCTGATAGTTAAATGTTTAAACAAATGTTAAAATGAATTGAATACTTGAAATACTCTTACTGTGCTTTTAAAGGTTAAACATTTAGTCAATTGAAAGAAAAATATCTTCAAGAGTCTGTTACAAACCTAATTCTTCTAACATATAGACAATTTTACATTTGTAATTCAAACATTTAGATAAGAGATCATTTGAAAATACCCATATGTGTGCTATGCTGATCCAATTAGGAAGAGGTACATGCATTAATTAATGCTTTGCATGTCTAAGAGAAAAAACCGGTACGTATTGCAATATATTGCAATACGGGTTCTGCATATTGCAATATATTGCAATACGGTTTTTACCATATTGTTACACCCCTACTGTAAATATATGAAACACAGAGGTAAAAATGAGTTGCATATATTGTTTATATAAAAAACACAGAAGTATTATGTGTAGCATATTATTAAAGTTCCAGTAGTTCCAGAAGAAATAAAGCATAATCAATTGTTCCTGTTTTAATAAAAAACATTGTTGCATTGTTTTGTGGATCATTTATGTACATATTTTACCATTTTATGTAAATGTATGATAGTATCAAACCATATATAATTTTTGTTATTATTTTTATTTTCATTATACATGTAGTTACAGAGATTATTACAGATCTAAACATTTTAACTAAGTTATAAAAAGAATATAAGTTATCTGTCATCATAATATAGTTGAAACATAAAGAGATATACAAATTCCATTTATCAATATAGATACCATGGTTTTTACATCCAAAAAGTATATCAGCTAAGTAAATATCAAAATATGCTCCTTAATATGATTTACTTTTAGAGGGAGATAAGAAAGGTATAACTTTTCAATATTTGTCTCCCTTATTTCCTACAAAAAAATACAATTATGACAAATCTGAAATATGTAGGACAGTGAAAGTGATATATATACAATAATTATATTGTAAAAATGTATTGATAATTGTATTTGTTTATTGTTGTATTGTATTGTAATTTGTATACGTATGTTAATGTATTGTTTTGTAAAATTTGTATGATAATTGTATATGTACGAGTATATTATTTTATCGTATTGTATTGTATTGATTTGTAATTTGTAAATATAGTTTTTCTTCTGTATTGTTAAAGTAGCGATGATAATTGTGTATGTATGTTACGTATTGTATTGTATTGTAAAATCTGTAATGATAACTGTATATGTATGCCATTGTATTGTATTACTTGTAATGATAATTGTATGTCACATATTTATATGATGTATATTGTTCATGGACCAAATGGTCTTTAGAATATGAATAAAGTTACTTACTTACTTAATAAATTGATAATACTTATTGCAATAACTATGAAAAACACTTTTACAAACTTAACTTAAAACCTGTTACAATAAATATAGCACTCTTTTTAGGGTCAAACCATATATAATTGTTCCAATGATAATTATAAAAAAAAAAGTTCATGTTGTTGACAATAGAAAACTTAATAATAACTAATGTGAATGTTGTTAGTGTTGGACATCATTAAAATAATCAAATAAAATGGTAGCATTGTTAGCAAGTATGGCCTCCAAACCTCCCATAACAGCCATACCATACCACCTTGTATTTAACACTAAGAACTATCAACTATACCACCATGGAATATTCTAAAATAACTAAACTAAAGAGTTATTTATGAGAAAGCACTAAATTATTGTTGTTGGTGTTATTATTTTCAATGTATATTAATACATGCCCTTATTTTTGATAAATTAATTGTATTTGCATGATTCTTTATTGGTAAAAAAAACATGAAATCATTCACAATTGTTCATGTTTACAGTATAAAAAATCTATTACATCATATATACATATTTCTGTTATTAGTATGAAAACTCTAATAACACTGTTTTGTGGACCATAAATGTATAATAAATAAATATTTATAATATTAGAAATGGACATCAATAAATTGAAACAAAATGTTAATGTTGTTAGTAAGTATGGCCTCCAAAACCACCCCTTACAGCCATACCCGTACCACCTTAACACTAAGAACTTATAATCAATTATGCTTCCTTAAGATATAGTAAATAAATAATTAAAGAATTATTAATAAAACAAAACTATAAAATTAATAAACAAATAACAATGTCATGTAATGTTAATGTTGTTAATAAGTATGGCCTCCCAAACCATCCCTTACAGCCATACCCGTACCACCTTAACACTAAGAACTATCAATTATGCTTTCTTAAGATATAGTAAATAACTAACTAAAGAATTATTAATACAACAAAACTCTAAAATTAATAAACAAACAAAATGTTAATGTTATCACCATACCTCCCCTTATAGACATACCCATACCACCTTGTATTTAACACTGAGAACTATCAATTATGCTTCCTTAAGATATAGTATATATCTAACTAAAGAACTCACAATAAACCAAAACTCTAAAATTAATAAACAAACAAATTGTTAATGTTGTTAGTAAGTATGGCCTCCAAACCTCCCCTTATAGCCATACCCTTACCGCCTTAACACTAAGAACTTATAATCAATTATGCTTTCTTAAGATACAGTAAATTAATAATTTAAGAATTATTAATAAAACAAAACTATAAAATTAATAAACAAATAACATGTAATGTTAATGTTGTTAGTAAGTATGGCCTCCAAAACCACCCCTTACAGCCATACCCTTACCGCCTTAACACTAAGAACTACCGGTATATAAATATTCTAAATTATCTAACTAAAGTATTGTTCATAAAAGCAAGTACTAAATCATTAGTAAAATTTCAAATGTTTATGTTATGATAATTATGTTGTTATTATTATTATTGTACATAAATACATGCCTATATTTTATAGCTTAACATGAATTGTAATTATTTCTGTAGTCAGAACAAAAACCAATAAAAATCATTCATACATTTTTCTGTTGTTCTAACTCCAATCACCCTGTTGAAGACTGCAAACAAAATATTAGCTGAAATCAAATATCATTAAACATAAGACAACTATAATTGCATAAACTTATTATAAGAAACACTAATATATAAAAGAAGAAGTAGATAATATTAAACATTGAAAACCAACATATCATACATGAATATTCCCGTTGTTATAAAAATACAGAAAATGTGAATATAATAAAATGTACATAATTACATGACCTTATTTTGTATATAATAAAACATATTTGTTCCTTTCTTGATTCTAAAACCTCATAAAATCTTATATATAATGTTTTTCTGATGCATAAATAAATACAAAAAAATATAATATAATATTTTTGTTGTAATTATAAAAAAAAACCCTCAAACTGTAGATAGGCAAAACTCAACTCTGAAATCATAATCTGTGAACACTAGAGTACCAAAACCCATGAATAAATGTTAAATGTTTTATTATATAACTCGGATATGATCATAAACAAGTGTTCATGTTGTTGATTTAAAAATCACTGTAAATTAAATAAAGGTTCAAGCTTTATGTAAAAAAATCATATAAATAATGTGGACCATATTGAAAATTGACATGTAAATGTTAAATGAGTCATCCACTAAAGACTTTACTTACTTAATTACTTTAAACAAATGATAATGTTACATAAACAAAATGTTATTATATATAAGAAACCCTAACAGCTTGAACTATGTTAAAAGTAGGTAAAATTTAAGTTACATAATTATAAATTGTTGTTCATAATGAAAAAGATAAACCCTATAATTATGCATATGTTGTTCAAATAGTAAATATATTAAACCCTAAAATCATACATGAAGGTACAAGATCTTACAATACAAAAACCTCAGATCAGAAATAAAGTTCATGATGTGAAAATCCTGATGTCAAATTAAATGTTAATGTTGACTATAAATAATAAGGGTGTGACGGTTAACCAATATACCGGTTGATATTGCAATACGACTTCTGACGGTTTTTAACCGGTTCATTTTTCTTTGAACCGGTTCTTCTAGTTATGTTCCATACTGATTGTTTTTATCAGAGTCTGAAATTTAAATGTTTGAATTAATGTTAAAATGTGTTTGGGAACTTGAAATATTTTTCATAAAGTGAGAGAATAATTATCTTTGAAAGTTCATTCAAAACCTCTTTTCTAACTTATATAAACATTCACGTAATACGTATAAATCATTTGAAAATACAAATATTAATGTACAACGTTGATAAGATTAAGACGATGCATGTGCATTAAATTATGCTATGCATGTATTTGCAAAGAACAATATGTATTGCAATATATTGCAATACAGGTTTTGTGTATTGCAATATATTGCATTACGGTTTTTACCGTATTGTTACACCCCTAATAAATAAATGTTCAAACATTTGATATAAAAAGAAACTCTAAAATCATTAATACATCTTCAATTTGTAAATATGCTTAACCCTAAATATCATAAATTATATTACAAGGTCTTACAATACAAAAAACTCAAGTCAAAAGTAAATGTGAAAGTTGTTAATATAGTCAAAATGTAATTAAAAAATCCTAACCCTTCAAAGCCTTAAGTATTAATCTTTTGCAGTTTTATCCGTAGGATATTTAAAAATGGAGAAAAGAGTTCTTAAATATATTTGGCTTTGTTCGTTTATCTCCAAACAATAAGGTAGGTTAAACATTGATCACTACCTCTAAAATGTGTTACCTGCTGGGAGTTCAGTTACCGCGAACGTTACAGAACGTTCTGTAACGATGCATTCGGAACTCCTCGGCCATTTGCTGTGAATATTCTTGGACAAATTTAGATGCTATCTTGAAACTACCGGTGTTGATGTAAACAAATATATGGCCGAGGAGTTCCAAATGTATCGTTATGTAACGTTCGCGGTAACTGAACACGCCCCTAGTTCCAAGTGATGACAGAATGATAATATAATGCTAACAACCACTATGTTGACACCCATGTAAAAAAACTAAATCACAAATGATTGTACATGTTGTTTGTAAAAGGAACGCTGAAATATTAAAATAAAGTGCATGGTGCTAATCAAATAAATCACTAAATCATATAGTTATGAACATGTTGTTAGTAAATGAGCACAGAAATCATAAATAACGATACGAAATCTTTTATTTAAGTACACAATGTCATGTTACTAACATAAGAAAAAACTAAATCATAAATAAGCCTGAAATCATACATAAGGAACACTTAAAATCTTAGTTAAAGTATGCATTAAATATGATGTTGTTAATCTATGAAAACCCTTAAATCATAAATTAATATTACTTTTTTGTAATATTGAATATACATGTACATACATGTTCAAATTGTTTATATATAAATATCTATGAAACCCTAAAAGCATCATCTATGTACAGCATGTATTTAAAATTATATATAAATAATATTATACATTATAAAACATGTACATAACCACTTTAATACAGTTATAAAAGACTATAAGCATTTTAAATAACTAAAACTATCACACATTCATACAATAAAGTTATTTTCAACAAAAATATTATAAAACAGATTAAAAATAAAAAGTAGCTAATAAATGCTATTCGCAAGTTAAATATATATTTAAGAAAAGATGTAAAAACTCGACAATAATTAATTTGGTGCATTTGAATAGCATTGATTACCTACATTTATTGTAAAAGATTCATAGTACAGTTAAAAAAATATTACATAAAGTGATATCAAAGAATATGAAACAATATCTGATTAAAGGAACTAAATTTTATTTATTTAAAAGACACTGCATTTTATTTAAATTTATAATTAATAAGCATGAACAAAATTGTTCAGTACATGAAGTAAATGTATGAAAACCTTAAAGCCACTATATGAAGATATATTCATTAACAGTAGGCTTGAAAACTGTTTTAAGAACATGAATTTATCAGAATATACCATGCATTAGAGACTCAATAAACATTTCAAAACATTCTGCTTTCTAAATTTGACTTTGACAAAGTGTCAAATTCTTAAAAAAGTGGGGTACTTTTATAAGAGCACACTATATTTATGTTAACAGTGATGTTTAATATACCTGATCCAAAATAGTTTAAAAGCTTAATTATGTAATACGAAGTAAGTTTTTTCTCTAATAAGACATTATCTTAGCATTCTGTGATCAAAACTATTGTTTCGAGTATAGACAACCGAATTCTACTTTCAGTTTCGATCTACTTTCGCTTTGAAATACAATAAATAACATGATCATATCTAAGCATTATTTGCATTATTTAAAATATTTTGTTCATTAGAGGTGTTTGAAATAGATAAATGTCAATATTCTCCTTACAATAAAAAAGTGTTACTTTTGATATAGGGGCTTTAAATCATAAATTAAAGTTTAATGATGGAAACACAAAATTAAAGTACATG
Source organism: Mactra quadrangularis (assembly GCA_025267735.1). Classification (NCBI taxonomy): domain Eukaryota; kingdom Metazoa; phylum Mollusca; class Bivalvia; order Venerida; family Mactridae; genus Mactra; species Mactra quadrangularis. The sequence continues at coordinate 22,509,293 of CM046303.1, forward strand.
TTGTAAGTATAAGAAACACTGAAACCATCAACATAATTAAATATTGTAAAAATGTAAACACTGGTATAAGAATAAGTAATTTACATGTTTTCAGTTTAAAAAATAGATTTTACAAAATGTTAATGTTGTTAGTATATATGGCCTCCAAACCTCCCCCTATAGCCATCCCTTGTAACCACCTTGTATTTAACACTGAGAAATATGAATAATGACACCATCAGGTATTCTAAAATAACTTAAAAGATTTATTTATATAACTAAGCACTAAAATTAATAAATGAATGTTCAGTAAGATACTAGTATGTAAATGAAAACTAAAATCATAAACTTAATTACATGTTGTCAGTAAAAGGAACTTTGAAATCTAATATTTAAGTACATGTTGCTGATATAAACAAACCCTCAAACATACATGTTGCTAGTAAAAGAACATGTTGCAAATATAAGAAAAAAAACTTAGTCATAAATAAATATCAATTTTGTTAGTAAAGTTACATGTTGCTAATGTAAAAAAAAACCTAAGCATTGAATAAATATTCATGTTGTAAAAGGAACACTGAAATCTAAAGTACATGATAGTAATATAAGAAAAACCCTAATTATGAATAAATGGATATGTTGTTAGTAAAAGGAACAGTGAATTCTAATATTTAAGTACATGTTGCTATAATAAGAAAAGACTTATATATACATAAATATATATCTTGCTAGTAACAGGAAAACTAAAATCTAAAATGTAGTTAGTAAAACGCACACTGAAATATTTAGGTACATGTTGCTATAATAAGAAAAACTTAAATCGTAAATAAATATTCATGTTGTTAGTAAAAGGAATGCTGAAATATTTAGGTACATGTTGCTAATATAAGAAAAACTTAAATCGTAAATAAATATTCATGTTGTTAGTAAAAGGAACGCTGAAATCTAAAGTACATGTTGCTAATATAAGAAAAACTTAAATCGTAAATAAATATTCATGTTGTTAGTAAAAGGAACACTGAAATATTTAGGTACATGTTGCTAATATAAGAAAAACTTAAATCGTAAATAAATATTCATGTTAATTGTTAGTAAAAGGAACACTGAAATTTAAAGAACATGTTGCTAATATAAGAAAACCCCTAAATCATAAATAAAATGAACACTAAAATCTAAAGTACATGTTGCTAATATAAGAAAAACCCTAAATCATAAATAAAATGAACACTGAAACCTAAAGTACAAGTTGCTAATATAAGAAAAACCCTAAATCATAAATAAAAGGAACACTGAAATTTAAAGAACATGTTGCTAAAATAAGAAAACCCCTAAATCATAAATAAAAGGAACACTGAAATTTAAAGAACATGTTGCTAATATAAGAAAAACCCTAAATCATAAATAAAAGGAACACTGAAATTTAAAGAACATGTTGCTAATATAAGAAAAACCCTTAATCATAAATAAAAGGAACACTGAAACCTAAAGTACATGTTGCTAATATAAGAAAAACCCTAAATCATAAATAAAATGAACACTGAAACCTAAAGTACATGTTGCTAATATAAGAAAAACCCTAAATCATAAATAAAATGAACACTGAAACCTAAAGTACATGTTGCTAATATAAGAAAAACCCTAAATCATAAATAAAATGAACACTGAAACCTAAAGTACATGTTGCTAATATAAGAAAAACCCTAAATCATAAATAAAATGAACACTGAAACCTAAAGTACATGTTGCTAATATAAGAAAAACCCTAAATCATAAATAAAAGGAACACTGAAACCTAAAGTACATGTTGCTAATATAAGAAAAACCCTAAATCATAAATAAAATGAACACTGAAACCTAAAGTACATGTTGCTAATATAAGAAAAACCCTAAATCATAAATAAAAGGAACACTGAAACCTAAAGTACATGTTGCTAATATAAAAAAAAACCTAAATCATAAATAAATATCAATGTTGTTAGTAAAAGGCTCACTGAAATCTAAAGTACTTGTTGCTAATATAAGAAAAAAAACTAAATCATAAATAAATATCAATGTTGTTAGTAAAAGGCGCACGGAAATTTAAAGTACTTGTTGCTAATAAAAGAAAAAACTAAATCATGAATAAATATCAATGTTAGTAAAAAGAACACCGAATTTGCTAATATAAGAAAAAAAACTTATCATAAGTAAAAGGAACACTGAAATCTAAAGTACATGTTTCTTATATAAAAAACTTAATCATGAATAAATATTCATGTTGTTAGTTAAAGGAACATTGAAATCTTAAGAACAAGTTTCTTTTATAATAAACTAAATCATAAATAAATATTCATGTTGTTAGTAAAAGGAATACTGAAATATTAAAATAAATGTTTCTTATATAAGAAAAAAACCTTAATAATGAATACCCGGTATTCATATGCTGTTAGTAAAAAGAACACCAAATTTGCTAATATAAGAAAAAAAAACCTTATCATAAGTAAAAGAAGCACTGAAATCTAAAGTACATGTTCCTTATATAAAAAAATTAAATCACAAAAAAATATTCATGTTGTTAGTAAAAGGAACACTATAATCTTAAGTTCATATTGCTAATAAAAAAATACCCCTAAATCATAAGTAAAAGGAACACTGAAATCTAAAGTACATGTTTCTTATATAAAAAACTTAATCATAAATAAATGTTCATGTTGTATAAAAGGAAACTCATAATTAATGTTTAAGTTGTTTTTATAAAACTGAAATAATAATAAAAAACATTAAAGTTATGAATATAAAACAATAAGTCCCTATCATTAGATTGAAAACCCATAAAACATATATAAATGATCCACAAGACAGTGTAAGACTATGCAAGGCAGGATTGTCTTAAGTTCCTGAGATATGATTGCATATCAGCATACCTACAGATCATACATATTCCTGAAAGAACCTAAAGTTATTAATAAATGTTTATGTTGTAAATATATATAAAAAATGTTTATTTCTTTTGTATTAACTATGATTTTGTATGTATAATTGTAAATATTGTATATATGTTACTACTCTCCAGATAAGGAGGAAATAAAGGAATCTATCTATCTACACTCGTTATTAATATTCAAGATGTTAGTATAAAAATTCCTAATTTCATTATTAAATTTTCAAGTTGTAAAAAAAAATGTAAATTTATAATTAATGTTAGAGTTATTTAAATAGAAAACCTGAAATAATAACAAATGTTCTAGTTAGTTGTAAATATACATGTACAAAAAATCATAAAACAACATAAGGAAAAAATAAACAAATATCATATAAGTATTTATTTAAATATACAAGAAACAATAATAAAAGAATATAATGTAATTTATTAAACAATATTACCTTGATGTCCCAACATAAAACCTGTGCCTTCTTATTCTATACCATAGTCCACCATCAACTAAAAATTGAAAATAAAATTGATGACTTGCATTTATGTCTTGCTGACAAAGGGGTTTTCAACATACTGTATACATGTATATATACACACACTGACTTATATGGAAGGACAATATTAAGAGCAAACTGTCACCTTGACCTTGATCCAGTAACCCAATTTCAACAAGATTCTTTTAGAAGAATTAGCAAACATTAAATCATATTTTTTCAAGCAGGGGCAGATCCAGGATTTTTTTCTGGGAAGGGGGGTCTGAACGTTTTCTAGGGGGAACATTATACACATTTTGCAGAATAATGCAACATATTAATAATAAAAACTACATAACCACTAAATCTATGTTAAGCACTGAGAAAAATTGCTTAATGCTACTTAAAAATGACTTACTGTCAATAAATACACTAATGGAAAGGTACATTTTGGAAATTCTAGGGGGGGGGGGGGGGGTCCAGACCGCCATTATGAATTGATTAAACAATTCAAATTCAAAGGAAACAGATTATAAATAAACCATACTTACCATAATCCACCATTGCTTTATCTTGTACATTCCCTCCCACAGACTGTTATATAAAGACTGAAATAATATAATAACAAAAGGTGATATTAAACAATATATAGAACAAAATCAAAATTATCAAAATAATGGAATACTGTAAATAAAAATCTGAATATAATGTATCTTGCAACATAAAAAAAAATAAATAAAGCAAGTCTTCACTTCCAAACCTTGAACCCTGAGAGAGGCATGAGATCAACAAAGCCTGCTTTCCCTTTCAATACCATAGGTTAGGTTTTGTGGACCAGTGCAAGGCCCTTCCAGTGGTGCTGATATCACATGGGCTGAGAACGTGCCAATGCCTGACCGGAAATTTCCTGGAGGGTTTTTGCCATACATAATATTCGAGGACCCTGCAAACTGGACTAAGTTATTATAGATCCCAGGGTTGTCAGTGAAATCTGCGTTTATCCTGTCCGAATGAGGAGAGAGTTATCCAAGGGGAAGAAAGGTAGCATACATGAGAGGTGGGTGCTTATGAGCGGAAGAGGTTCAAAATGATGCATTTCTGAGTTCCCTGAGAAAGTTGCTGGCACTTCCATGATTTCAAACTATCAGTAATTTGTAATGTTGAATACAGTGATGAACAGTATATATATATTCATCATCATTCATCATCATCCTCATTTTCAGTAATCGCCTCACGCATCATAGAGCATAATGGCGATGGAATCTAATAATTTTTCCAACAGATTATTGCTGAATGTCTTGAGAGCCATAAACTGAGATCACTCATAGAAACCTATTTGTTGTTGAAATGCAGAGTTTTACACAAATTATTGTACCGATGTGAAATATAGTTTTGAACTACATGTACAGGTTTACAAGGTCCGAGGGTCTGTTAATTCCCAGTAACTATATGTATATGTAAATAATATCTTGTAAAATTATTAACAATAATGTTACAAGTTGTAACTTTGTATAAAAGTATCCTGTGTTTATGAAAAAAATATTATGTTCTATTCTATTCTATTCTGTTCAGCTCTGTTACCTTAAATGACCCCCAAAATAGACATACAGTTCAATGTGAAGAAAATTAATATTGATTAAATATTATTATCAATACCATAGACAATTTAAAATGACATCATAGCTCATTTCATCATGTAAATGGTCTCATTCAATGATCTTGATAGATTAAAATTCTAGAAAATCAATTTATTTATACAATAACAAACTGCATGTTTTATAATCCATTAGAAAGTTAATTCTGCTATCAAGTATTGTTCGTTTTTTCTCAACTGTCAAAACATGAATAATTTCACGGTGACTTTGTGCTATTTGTCTAACACTCGTGATATTGAGATAGTGTGTAATCATTCACCGTGAAAATATTCAAACTTTAAAAGTTTAGAAAAAAACGGACTATACATTGTATCTATAATTAGTGAATTGTCATAAGATAAGGGTTGAAGTCATAATAATTATTTTATCAATTTATTACTCTTTAAAATTTACCAGCTCATATTATTAAAATCTCATTTTAAAAGGCTTCATCGATTTCGAACGTTTTACAAATACTTTTTATGATATAACATTAGTTTCCACCATTTGAGTAACAGCTAACTTTCTCATCTATTAAAATAAGATAAGATTTTAGTCAGCAATCAACGACACAACAATATAATAGAGTAACTTAAGGCGAGATGGATCTCAAACTTTGTTCCTTAAGATTTCCAGTTAACATAATCAGTTAAGTCAGACTTCATTGAGTAGGCCTCAAAAGGATGTTTTACTATTTATTATTTATTTATTTATTACTATTTTTAGCTTGCAACAGAAAAGGCTAATCTTTACCAAGTTGCTTATAGTCTGTCATTTTAATAGCTAATAGGTCAATATTAAATAATATCAAATATTAAATATTTATAAGAATATCTTATTTATTAAAATAATATATATTAAATGAATTCACTGAAGTAATTAATAATGAAACCTGCAGTTCTTACAAACTTGTATTATAAACCTATATTACTCAGACATTGTCTCTGTTTAGTTTATTGTTGTTCATTGAATCTAATAACTGTTACAAAATATCCATTCTGACATGTTGGGCTGACTAATGATTTGCCAGGGCGGCTCAAGCCAGCGTACACTTATTCCTAGACGGGTACGGGGAAATCACTTTATTTGTTTCTAATACAAAAGATGTTTGAGTGGCGAGCCTGTGACAAATATGGATAAAAATGGCAACATGTGAAACCATAAGTATGAAAATTTACTAATTTTATGGGTTAAATACAAATTGATGTTGCGTGTAACTCTCGTTAAGCATCATTTGTGTAAGACTAATATTATATACTTGTACACATTTTACTCTCCAGACATGAACTTTAAAGTATTGACTATTGATTTATTTTCATTCGCTGCTGGAAATGCAACCGTCTGCAACAGTAATTCATTGTTATCATCGTCATCACTCATCATTACTTTGCTAATTATTTTTGACACATTCACAACCGTAGCTATTGACACCATTTTAGTTAGCCGGAACGCTTGATTAATAAGTCACACCGGGTGAGCCGATTAGTGATCGGTTAACGCCAGTTGGTATGCCTCTCTAGCAAATAAAGTCGGCCCGTTGTATTTCACATCACTTTTAAAGATCTATATGTAAGTTGTGTTAACCATTCAAGTTTTAACTCTTTTACAATGCTACAATTCATTATTCACAAGGGTCATTAAAATTTATAGGCCACCTGGTTTCTCAAAAACTATTAATTTAATTCAGACACTTTAATTTACTAGAGTTAATGTAAAAGTACATGGACTTATTAAAACAATGAAATTAAAGTAGAACAAATATATGTACAGCTGACCAATACTGTAGAGAAAACATTTGAAAAGATTGATTTACAACTAACCACAGAAGGCCCTGCAGGCATGCTGTGGCTTTCTTATATAGTGCTTGTACCCATGAACCGCGAATTCAAGCGTTCATGTTCAACCTAACTTGAACATGATTCGGTAACAACTGGTTCAAGTGACCAATAACTTAGGTAAATATTTGAAGTTCGCCGGGAGATAATAAAATGAATGAACCTATTATATTACAATTTTCAACAAAAGCAAAGTATTCAATTCTTGATGTTTCTTACTAAAATGTGCATAATAATTAGCACAAACATTTAAGCACAAAAATTTAAACACAAAAATGAATATAACCTAATACAATATAAAACAGTTTAAGAACACAAATAAGTTATACCTGAATTTTATCCAAAATGCAAATTACTAAATACAGTATCAATAAAATAAAAGCTCTGTACAAAAATATTCTTACAAGTCACATTTATCAAAGCCATACTTATGTTCATGAAACCTCTATCTACAGTACAAATCAAAGTAACCATGTGTTTCGGGTAAGTTTTATCATATAGAATCTTAATCACATGAGAATGATGAATGGTGGTCAGCTTACCTAACCAGCATTTCTTGTCTTACCCTCCCATATAGAGCCTAAAACTTTTCAATTTATATTATTGTCAATGAAATCAACCTTAAGGTTAAATTTCATAGAAGAAATGACCTGCAGTGGAACATGAAGTAGTGGTATTTATTCATTACTATTCAGTTGATGTGCCAAAACCTTAATTTCTATGCAAACAACTTAAGCCACTGGAGCTACATGTAAACACCCATCAAAATGGTCATCACTTGTAAACTCTGAAATACAGTTACAATGTACTGTATGTCATACTTATAAATATATTTATAAAAAATAATGAATTTTCAGAATTCCATATGAATTTATAATTTCTACACTATATATATGTAATTAACACCTGAACAACACTCAATACTATGACCAGCCATGTTGCTTGATTGTTTATTAACAAACATGATTTCAAATAATTGTATGGTCAAATAGTGTCGACATCTTCCGATCTAGCTATCCCTCCAGAATGAACTGGGTCCTTCACTAGATTACTCGGACTTGTTATTGGATTTTGAATCCATTGTCAATCAGTGTCGACATCTTCCGATCTAGCTATCCCCCCAGAATGAACTGGGTCCTTCACTAGATTACTCGGGACTTGTTATTGGATTTTGAATCCATTGTCAATTAGTGTCGACATCTTCCGATCTAGCTATCCCCCCAGAATGAACTAGGTCCTTCACTAGATTACTCGGACTTGTTATTGGATTTTGAATCCATTGTCAATTAGTGTCGACATCTTCCGATCTAGCTATCCCCCCAGAATGAACTAGGTCCTTCACTAGATTACTCGGACTTATTATTATTTTTTGAATCCATCTTTTTTTTTCTTATATTCGCTTGGATTCATTTTTTATTTACTTTTTATTTTTGAATCCATCTTTTTTTTCCTTATATTTGCCTGGATTCATTTTTTATTTACTTTTTATTTTTGAATCCATCTTTTTTTTTCTTCTTATATTCGCTTGGATTCATTTTTTATTTAATTTTTATTTTTGAATCCATCTTTTTTTTTTCTTATATTCGCTTGGATTCATTTTTTATACATTTTTTTTTATTTGGATCCATCTTTTTTTTTCTTATATTTGCTTGGATCCTTTTATCTACTTTTCATAGCCATGGAACATAAGTAGCAAGAATTGTTGGTGTTAATTACACACATATTGTAAAAATTAAAGTGACTTTGGAAGACTGTATTTTATATTGCTTATATGTTACACCAAAGTTATAAAAAAGTAAAAATATGCACAATGACTATGTTGCTTTATACATGAAAGTGTAGGTATGGCAATCACTTGTTTCCATAATTTCCACTGTATGTTAGAGCTCAATTCCTTGTTTTTCAGCCCGGCGATTTTCTAAGAAAATCTTATTTCTCTAATCATTATACACAATTCCATGAAAGAGAGCACTAGATGTTGTGATTAAAATTTTATGCAATATATTACTCATCCAAACACAGCCTACTTTTTATGTACTTTAAATAAAGGTGAAAAATTTGAACTGAGGTGATACAATGGCGTTGACATTAATAAGTGACTTAAGATTGATATTATACTGAATAAAAAATAAAAATGATCATACAGGTCTTACTATACAGTGTTTACTGTATCAAAAATTACAATTTCTTTAATATAAACATTGAATCAGAAAAAATGAAGAAAACATGGTCATTTCTAAATCTGTTTTGACAGTAAATCATGATTTCCATGGGATTATATATAGACAGCACACTTTGCTTGTTTTATTTTTCAAATGTTTCCTTAACAAGACTGGTTAGTTTATACAAAAATGTGATCTCTCTTCCTTTCAAGTATTAGAGAGGCTTTGAATAATAAAAATTTGAAAAAATGCTGTAAATATCATGCGTTGTACACTAAATTGCTGCTAAAATACTGTTTTCAGTAAGAAAAAATAGAAAAATAAACTAGTTAATGGTTAAAAAGTATAAACTTTAAACTTTTAAGACAAGACTAATGCCAAGGTAAAAATGTCCTGGCTTAGATCCATTCATTGCGCATTATTATTGTTGCTTGTAAAGTGTCTAATATAGCACTAGAAATACCTAGGAATCTTATATATATGTAACAAAATGTAAAAGAGGTAAAACTCAATGAGCAGTTGATCAATCAAAGCGCCGATAGCGCTGTCAGATATGGGGTTTTGGTAGTATACAACTCATGGAAGCGATACAAGGGACCTTTACCTTTATTATTCACATAAACTAGATAAAATATACACGTGCTTCTTATCATCTGCTTGTTAATGCGTAATGCGGACTATATTAATATCAGTGGTAATTATCCCTTTATTTGCGCGCACAACCGAATGTAATCGTTCGCGACAAATTTTGATGTGGATTTGCCACCAATCTCCATAAACAGAGATCCTGTTCTACTCGCGTTGTCGTACTGGATCTCTACTTAGTCAATGCAAGGTCATGTCGAGATGAACTTTGTGTCGGCCAATCAATGGGTAGCTTTCATCTAGACGAAAACACTATTAATCACATTTTGATTTCGTAATTTCTATTTTTAGACCAAGGTTTGCATGCTAACAGCGGTATTATTCACAGTCTGCGATTGGGTGGCTCATTTCAAATTGCGTGACGTAGACGATGTAAACAAGTTACGTATCATAACAATTTCGTCATGAATATTATGATGAGAAAAGGTCACCTGAACGTGACCTTCGTTTGGAAAAGGCCAGATCTAAATTAGCGAGTATGCGAGCGGTAAAATTTTAGATCGGGTTTTAATCAGATTGATTTGCCACAGTCCACAAACATGGGGAAACCCCATGTAAAAACTCAATACATGTACTAACAATGTAACAACCAGTAACTACATGAGTTACAGGTAATATTCTGTACATATATATTACAAAATTTGGTTTGAAAATAGTTCGTTTTTAACAACATAGTGAATGTCTCTAAACTAATATAGCTAAAGTTTTGATTTTGACTGAAAGAAATCTATATGATATAATACTAATGGTTCTGATAGTAGAATCCAATGAATCAACATTAACTATGAGGTAACTTTAAGTTATTAATACAAGTTGTAAGAACTGCTTTCCATTAAAACTGTTTTATGTCATAAAATAATTTTAATACAGTTTCAGAGGAGAATAATTCAGTTTTCAGATATCTCTCAGGTATATTAAATGATACTCTCTAATTGTAGAGGAAATTGTGTCTCAGGATTATATTTCCTAAAAAGAACAGGAAATATGTTGTGGAAAAAAAACTTGTATTTTATCATTATTTAATTTTATAATATTTTATAGTTATCATATGCTTATATTATTGATTTTGTTTCCGATAAAAAAACATGACTTCAGCCTCACTCCCTACTTTTATTTGAAGAGGTACCTCAAATATTTCGATGAAAGAGAAAATGAGGACAGGAGACCTCCTCCAAGATGAAAATACTTTCTCAAAGAGAGTAAGGAACATCCTTACCATAGCCAACAGTATAATGTTTCCTTAAAACACAGGACAGGACATGGACGTGAAGACAAAAACTGCATATTTTTACTTAATAATTTGATAGTTTTGTATTATAATTATGTTTAACTTTTTTTATTTTAGATATATAGTTCATAGTGTGCTTGTAAGACATTTAGTGTACATAGTGTACAAGAGAAAGAAAAACAAATCTCCCTGCACTAGCTACATTGTTCAGGTAACAATGCTTTAGAACAATCCCATCCAAAAAACTGTCAGGATCAAATTTCCAGTAAAAGGAATAGAAGATAGAATGTGAAGACAAAATATTCGAATCTTAATATTATTGGAAGACAAACAAAGGACGAGAGGAAATAAAAGATTTACTCTCCAATTTTGAAGGGTAGAAGGGTTGAAGATGTTAGCTAACTCTTTACAATAAAACAAAAAAACAGAAATATAAAAACCAAACAAACCATGAACTTACAGGACCCTAGACTATGACAGACGTTGACTAACTACATGTATTTACAATAAAAACTAAAAACAGGAAAAGGCATATGTACATATATACATATTAACATAAATACATATTTACATATGTACATATATACATATTAACATAAATACATATTTACATATATACATATTTACATATATACATATTTACATTTAGCCAGAGGTTGGCTTACTATACAATAAAAACTAAAAACAGAAAAATAAAAACCGAACAAACCATGAACTTACGGGACCCTAGACCACGCCAGAGGTTGGCAAACTATATACAATAAAAACTAAAAATAGAAAAATAAAAACCGAACAAACCATGAACTTACGGGACCTTAGACCACGCCAGAGGTTGGCAAACTATATACAATAAAAACTAAAAGCAGAAAAATAAAAACCGAACAAACCATGAACTTACGGGACCTTAGACCACGCCAGAGGTTGGCAAACTATATACAATAAAAATTAAAAAGGAAAAAAACTGATAAAAACATAAGTACATATATACAAAATATACATATTTACATATATACATAATATACATATTTACATATATACATAATATACATATTTACATACATACATATTTACTTATTTACTTATTTACATATATACATATATACATATTTACATATATACATTTTTACATATATACATATAAATATTTACATACGAATATATATATTAGGGGAACATTGTGAAGACAAAAGGCAATCATATACTTCAATATTATTTAACTACATTATTCATGCATGTCATATAACATACCATACTATTTATCTTGTTTTTGTGAATCTTTATAAGTGATCATACACTTTCTTTTAAAAAAGAAAGCAATAAACAATTTCTCAGTGAATTTGTTTGTTTATGGAATATGAACTGACATTAAAACAATTATTTAAGGAATTGTGCAATCTGCTACGTCCACTGAATGATGAACAGGTTGTAGCAGAAGAACCTGTACATCATTCAGTATAAAAGTACAATTCATAAAAAATAATTGTTTTGTAGTCAGTTCTTTCTTGTGCCATAAAGCACATCATATAGGGATAGGCTCAGGCCTAACAAAAGACATCTAGCTGGGCTAGATTGTGTCAAAGACACTTTAAAATAAAAAGATAGGCTTAGTCTAAAATGACATGAGGACCAGACTGTGTGAAAGAATCTCTAAAATAAAAAGATAGGCTTAGCTAGCCAGACAAAAGACAAGAGGACCAGATTGTGCGAAAGACTCACTAAAATAAAAAGACAGGCTTAGCTAGCCTGACAAAAGACATGAGGACCAGATTGTGTGGAAGACTCTCTAGGATAAAAAGATAGGCTTAGCTAGCCTGATAAAAGACATGAGGACCAGATTGTGTGAAAGACTCACTAAAATAAAAAGATAGGCTTAGCTAGCCTGACAAAAGACATAAAGACAAATGGCCATGATTGTGTCAAACAACTTCTACAACATAGAGATATGCTTAGGCCTTACAAAAGACATGAAGACCACATTGTGTCATAGACACTCAGAAGTAAAGAATATGCTTATATTCTGACATAGGTGTTTGAGTGCTTTCATTTTAATATTTATATTGTAATGTTGAGAGTATCCTGTTATATACCTGAGATAAGGGAGATTATCTGAACTGAATTTACCTCATTAGGAAGTATAAGTACCTGAGTCATTGACAAAATATTAATTCTATGTTTGATTTAAACTACTGGTAGTCTAATTATAGTTTGTATTCAATAATGTTAAATATTTTATTTGGTCATTTTATAAAATAATAATTGAAACAAATAATATTACATCAGCCTTATAGTTCACATTAGCCTTATCTGTTACAAGCTAGAATCTTCAAAGACATTTCTCCATCATTTATGGATGATTATATCTTGTATCTTTATAAACTTTCCAGATTACTGCATGGGTGGAACACATCCTCATTCCTAGAGTCTATAAGGATCACAATACTAGTATTGATATCCTACTAGACTCTGGGAATGACAATGGGTGGAACATTGAATAATTTAGAAATATTTTTAGAATTAAAGGCCATAATGTTAACAAAAACACTCTATGAAATCTGACCAATAGAATATATTATCTGATGTGTAAAGCATTAACTATATATACTATTAAAATTATAGTATCACATGAGCACTTGAGTCTAAAACTCAATGTAAAAATTAGTTTAAGTTTATTACAGAACACGTTCCATATAAAATTGAACATTTAGTAATTGTAATTTATGAAATAAAAAAAAAACTCAAGATAAGTTCACTATTTGAAAACTCATAAAATAAGCCAGTAAAATGAGAAATTGTAAAATAAGCCAGTAAAATTAGAATTTGTAAAATAAGCCAGTAAAATTAGAATTTGTAAAATAAGCCAGTATAATGAGAATTTGTAAAATAAGCCAGTAAAATGAGAACTAGTAAAATAAGCCAGTAAAATTAGAATTTGTAAAATAAGCCAGTAAAATTAGAATTTGTAAACTAAGCCAGTAAAATTAGAATTTGTAAAATAAGCCAGTATATAATGAGAATTTGTAAAATAAGCCAGTAAAATGAGAACTAGTAAAATAAGCCAGTAAAATGAGAATTTGTAATATTTATTATAATATTTGTAATAATATCTTTAAAAAGCAAAACTATTAGGCATTAATGTAAAAGTTCATTAAAACTGCAAGTTGAGAAAATTGAGAGCAGATCAGATGACTTCAGATAAGTAAAAATTTTAACTCAGGACCAACATATAATTGTTTAACATTCATAGTTTGACAATATGCAGAATAATCAAGTTGATTGGTCAGGACAAAACTAATCTAACAGCATGTAATTACAATTGAATTAAGGCAGGTTTTGTAGTGACCATCAAATTACAAAAATTGAAACATAATTATAGATACTCATATGCACATAAACTTTCACAATTAGTAACAGAATTAATTAATTATGGATATTAAGTTTTATCTGTTTTAAATAAACGAATTTTTGTAGATTTTGAATTTATCAAGTTGATTAAATGAAGGAAAAGTCTACATGATAAAATGAGCTAGATATGTGCATTTAAACATTGTATGCAAAACAAATCCAAATAAATTGACTATATACAGCAGAATTGAGTAAAAACATTACACTTGAGCTTAAAAATATTTATTAAAGTAAGGAAAAGAATAGTTAAAATATAAGCCAAATTCAAGACTAAATCAATTTGATAATAACCACTGCATCTATTAACTGAAAGTAACAAGAAATGTGTATGATTTAGTCATTAGAATGCAGATCAATAAAGTTTCATACATTTTTTTATTTATAAACCATAGTTCACCGATTAAAACTTACCCTTAAAACAAACAAAATTGATTATTGTAGCTAAATGATCTCATTTTAGATCCAAATAAAATTGATAATGTTTAAAAGTAAAATCAATGTACAGAGGATACTGAGAAATTGAACTTGCCCTGTTCTCAACCATTGCCGCATGTATCATTCAAATTCATTAGATCAGTTAGACACAGAGTATAGTAATGTTTCAAATTGTCTCAGATCTATTTATCATAGCTTGAAAAACAGATCTTCTAAAAGATTGTATGTTACATTGCACAAATAAACAAGGTTGAATTAACCCTGTCTATATTACAAATCAAAGTACTGATAGCACTGATAGTACAGTGCAACTAAAATTGTAAAAAGCTCATCATGATGTTACACTCTAATAAACACTTTGAAAATTTAAAATGTTTGCAGACTTTTTATAGCTGATAACAAATTTATAGTCTGCTTCAGTCTTTTTTTAGTAATAAAATTGCGCTGAGGGAGCTTATTCTCATGGACTGTGATTAAATAAGTTGGCGTTTTGCAGCTAGCAAACCAGAAGGAGAGGGAGAGGGAGCACATTGTAGCTAGCAAAGCATAAGAATTCACAGAGCTGATAAAAAAGTTATTTATAAGTTAAAATGTTTACTTGGCATAATCTAACTATTAAAAAGCTTGGGTTAAGGTCTATTTATATGTGTGCATTGTCACCCATCGATAGTGCAAGTCTATTATTTAAGAATTATGAATATACATGACCATATATGCTAGCAGGTTAAATGTTCATGTCATATAGATTACAATAAAGTCATAGCTAAGTCAACACAAGTCTACTGATTGTGGGGTTGAGAGTTTGATTCCTGGGCCATTTTCCCTCCTACTACTGATTCTAAATCATGAAGGTCAGTTGTCAATCACTATTGAAAGATATTACTTATATATTATGTGCTGTCACGTTAAACTAAAACAATCACAGTAAAGACTTAACAGAAAACTTCATGATTTCCAGACAAAACTTAACAAGTATTTTCAACAAAACTGATCAATTAACAAAAAATAAAGACTTAATAGAAACTTAATGATTCCCAAACAAAACTTAACAAATATTTTCAACAAAACTGATCAATTTACCAAAAAGTCTTAAAAAAGCACCTTATATCAATGTTAAAATAAACAATTAGAAGTACATGTACCTGTTCTGATGTCAATGAACTGTAAACTGATGTAATTCTTCATAGATAAGTAGATAACCATAGTATATTGGTTATATACAAGCAATATGAGAAATACTACCAAAATATTTGTCTGCAAACATACTTATCCCGATAATTCAATTACTCTCTTGCGCAGTCAAAGTAATTAAATAATGAGACAAACATATTTGAAGTCCAATAAGTTGAAAGGCTACCAATATACTGGTCATTGAACATAATCTTCCAGATGAATAAATTACTCTCTTGCGCAGTAAAAGTAATTTAATCATCAGAAAAAATATATTCAAAGTCCAGTATGCTGATATGCTACCAACCTATTGGTCTTCTAACATACTCATCTCAATAATTCAATTACTCTCTTGTGCAGAGGAAGTAATTAAATCATCGCAACAAATATATTTGAAGTCCAGTATGCTGATAGGCTAACATCATACTGGTAAATGAACATATTCATCTGCTAATAAAATTACTTTCTTGCGCAGCGAAAGTAATTTAATCATCAAGACAAATATATTCAAAGACCAGTATGCGGATAACAAAATTTCTTTATCAATCAGTATATAACCAATACACAATGGGTTTTACACCAATCTTCAGAAATATGCATTTCTCCTGACAACCGCCTATCATGATTTAGAATCAGAAGTAGGAGGGAGAATGGCCAGAGAAAATATTTCATGAACAAACTCCTTGAAAGTATGCCTGACACGGGAATTGAACCCATGACACCCCCAATCAGTAGACTTAATTCAATCGAAGGATTAAATGTCAAAATTATTACTGTCAATAAAAACAAAAAAATCATCCTGATCTTAATTTAACAGAGTATTTTCTACCAGTTAATTTACTTATAAGAGCTAAATATACTTTATCATGATGCACAGCAAAAATTGGTACTTGACATTAATTTTGAACCATTTCCCAATAGCTATTTGTTCATATATTTCAACTCAGATGTCATTTTTTCGGTTTTTTTCTGCTATTAATTAGATATATCGCGCTAAATAGCACAAAATGGTTGTAACTCACTATTTTCTTACATTGAGTTACAACCTTTTTCTGCTAAACTAGCAATATCTAGTATAAAGGGAGATCAATCTACTTATTTACTTGAGAAGATTGTAAGAGTTATCAGCCCTGTCACCAGCCCATTCATAACTCTAACTTTGCTAGCTTCAATGTGCCCCTCCCTCTCCCATGGCCCCCATTTAGTCGCCTCTTACGACATGCAAGGGGGAGACAGTGGTCCTATTCTATTAAAGCCCCGAAACCACACGGGGCTTAGGTATCTTTTATGGACTTGGCACAACCACCTTAATATTATTCTGTACTAGAGTTTAAAACTTATCAATTTAAATCTGCATCTTGAAATCAATCTAGATTAAATAGAAACTATATGTCCAGTTTCAAGCATTTTTACTCATTACTTCTTTCATATACCTAGCATTAAACAACTCTTATAGATAGACAGTAAGAAGGTTGATTCAAACAAAGTAACATCAGGCAATTTTATGAAACAAATCATAAAAGAGAGTGTTTCCTGTTACCACACTGTTTTACCAGTATTATCATTTGGAAGCCTTAGGATTTAAACATTTTCAGCACAAAGATGTTTACTCTCAATTTTCAAGAGCATTCAGTCAAAGAGTCAAATCATCATTATTTCATGTAAATAGGCTCTCATTAATATCAATTGTAAATATTATATCAACTCAACATTTTCAATGCTCAAGTATGAAGATGTAAACTCAATGTAAAGTTTTGAATTTATGAGAAAAAATTCACATAAACATTTTCTTGTACATATGTAACCATTTAACATGGCCAGTACTTAAAAAACAAGTAAATCTGTGAGCTAATGCTCACTAGTGATACCCCCGCCAAAATCTAAAAATATGCGACAAACAAGAAGTAGATGAGCAAGGAGCATGAAATCGCTTTACACCACATGGGACTATAGGATGAAGTAATATGCAAAGTTTTAGGCTGCTGCATGTTATAGTTGCTGAGAAAACTGCGACGGAAATTTTGTAACGGACGCACGGACAAGGGTAAAACAGTATACCCCCCCTCTTCTTCGAAGCGGGGGTATAATTAAGATCATCCATAGTGCAGCCACTTATATGTAGTCTATTTGACTACAGAGTAAGTCTTCAACCATTAAAAGTCCAACAATATTAACCTGAGCTTAATCAGGCAGTTGTATTAAATGGGCACTTAGTTTACTAAATAAGCCCAATGGTGTCACAAAAACATAAAATGATGCTGTGTCAATAAGTAATAAGAGATAACTATAATATTATCTTATTATTGCAAATTTATTTTCCCATAACAGGGGCGGATCCAGGATTTTTTTCTAGGGGGGGTCCGAACTTTTCTAGGGGGGTCCAAACTTTTCTAGGGGGGGGGTCCAAACCTTGAACCACAACCAAATTATACACATTTTGCAGACAAAATGCAACATATTGATAATAAAAACTACATAACCATTTAATCTTTGTTAAGCACTGAGAAAAATTGCTTCATGCTACTTAAAAATTACTAACAGGCAAGAAATACACTGTTGGAAAGGTACATTTTCCAAATTCTAGGAGGGGTCCGGACCCCAATGACCCCCCCCCCCCTCCCGATGGATCCGCCCATGTCATTATGACAACATAGCATAATTTTATATATATTTTCAAACACAATGCCACTGAAGTGTTTCAATACCAAGGTGTCATTTAATATGTACAAACATTATAAAGTTGATACTTTCCAATAATTCCCTATATGATGACAAGTCAAAAATAGATAAGTATTTCAGTGAAATGAAATGGTGCCCACAAAGTTCAAGCTCAGATTAATATTGTTGGACAATTCAACATTACAAACTTCTGACAGCTTAAAATCATCAAAACACCAGCAGTCTTTCTCAGATACTTCCAGAGTACACCATTTCTCCCCTCTTCCCCGTCATAAGACAACCCGCCCATCCCATGTATACAACCCTTCCTTCCCCCTTTCACACCCCCTCCTCATTCAATTGTTAATATTCCACTGACATTTTTTTTGGATCTCAGCCTTTTAGATTTGCCAGCCTACAAGATACAAGAATATTACATATGGCCCCTCTGATCAGACGACACTCCTCCCAACCATGCTTAGTGACATCAACGGTACTGCAGGGCTTGGTGCTCCCCAACCACCAGTATATCCAGTTTCCACAAACCTTGCATCCTCATAATCTCTCCCATGATTCAAGACTAAAGAAGTTCAGACTTGCTTATCTCAACAAGAACATTATTCTAGAACGTACTTTTGACAGATAATACCCTGAACTCAAATATATGTGTTTTTAAAACAAGTCCAAACAAAGGTATAACACATTTTTGCCAAAAGTCACAACAAAAACTAATAAATTCCATATATTTTCGTAACTAAATATTTTTTTGTTATGGTTAAAGTGTGTTTGTACTTAAATTGAAAACCCCATATACTTGAGATTTAGAATAATCAAGTTAACAAAGAATTTGAGTAAAGTAATAAAATTGTTACATTTGAAAATAAGTCATGCAAATTTCTTAAAGGATCCAAAATCAAGTCTTTAAAAAGGCATCAAAGAAAATTTAGAAAATGTCAATTTTTGTAAATTGAGTTGATCGATATTGATTAAAGGGAGATTATTACAGTACATAACTACAATCTAAATTAATAGTATATACTGAATTATTTCCCTTTAATAAATATCTACAACCATTTTAATTTTAAAACCAAATTTTAATGAAAGTACGGAGAAATAATATAAATGAATTAAATTGTTTAATCATATTCTAGAATAATCCTCTTGTTGAGATGAAACTAACACATAGAAAAAATACTTTACCAAAGATAACTTTCCCATTAAATTATTTACTAAGAAACCCCTTAATTATTCTTACTTTTAAAAATAAAATTCAAAAATCTATCCAGGGTAGATAGCAAATGATTCCATTAGACACACAGCAATATAAAATAACATAAAATTCTTAGCTTTTATCTTCTCTTCATTTTTCATCTGTTCATTGTTCAATCTCAGCTTGATTCATTGATGATGTATTTTCATTCCATATGTTCATGGATACAGTCCACAGTAGACAACATCAACATTTGTCAACACCTTCAAGTTAATATCCTACAAACATAAAAACATTTCATGATAATATATCTATACAAACAAGTTATATTGCTACACAATTTCTGACAGTTTTTCACTGGTTTGTTTTTCTCTGAACTGTTTTTGTTGTCATGGCAATACCAGCCAGGAAAAGTCTCAGAAAAAAAAATACAAATTTACAAATGAATTAATTCATTGTAACAGTCTATTGTATACCAGGAAGTGGTACCTTTAAACATACCAGTTTTAAATCTATGGACTTTATACTTAATTTTGTACTCAAGCTATATATCAAACATGGCATAAAGCTTTGAACTAAATTATTGTAGTATTAATGTTTTTCCATTTAGTATCATGGAACACTCTATAGACAAATTTCCTAGAATCATTTTTTTTGTCACAAAAGCGCTTCACAAGTATATGCATAATTTATGAATAAATTATAAAAAAGATAAGTCAAGTTAAAAAAAATGACTAAACTTTTAAAAAATACTCTATAACAAACTGTTCTTGAGTTATATTTTCATACAGAGAGGTAAAAAAGGAACATATATACAGTAGCTAAACAGTGGCAGATCCAAAGTGTTGTAAGAAGGTTCCTGGCAATTATTAATCCAAGGGTCCTGGGTCCAGAGATGTATCTGAACATTATTGCATGTACTTTGAAAGAGCATTGTGTAGTGACCTACAAACTCAATTTGATCTGATAGTATGATAATGTTGAAAATTTACATCAAGAATAAAACAATAGTCAAAGACAACCAAGAACATTTTACACTAACAAAGAGAAACATTCTTAATGTGATCAATGGACAGATTGGATAAAACAATTCTACTTACCAAGGTATGAATGATGATAGAAGTCATTAGTTCTTTGTTTGATAGACAACATACAGTATAAATCAATCATCAAGTCATTGGTTCTATACTTGGTAGATAAAACCAATCAACCATGAAGTCTGTGAGACATGAAATGAATAAATAAAACAAATAATTAGAATAATTCATATGCAATATAGTTTTAGCTTCATGTACAATGACCACAATCAATAAATAAATATCTAATTTTGAATAGACTTGGTGAGTTCTCTCAATGCTGTCTTGTCAAGATGAGAAACTGATAAATGATTTATCATAAATCGAATCACAAATATATACATTGTCAATATATATAGTCAAGTTTTAGTTGATCTGGACCTACTTCTTGTAAAGTAGTTGTAAACATACCATGTCGATTTCCATGGTAATTTCTACTCACTTGATCCAAGCAATTCAAAGTTCCGTTTCGAGAATAACAAGCACATATTAAGATTTATCCATCCCCACAATTAAATCCACTGTGGTTAAAATCGAAACCAATTTAAAGAAATAAATTCTAATAAAAAAATCAAAATTCGAAATTTTCTTTCTCACCTTTATCAATATATCCAAACAACTAACTTAGCAAGTGCGAGCCTTACCCGCGTAAATTTGAGTAAAAGACCAGCCAATCAACACTGTTTTACGTCATGATCACGCCAAGATCAGCCAGGTATAGCGATCATCTGGACAGCTACTCGGATAAATTCGATAACTGGCGATCATATACTGCACCGCTATCACCGAGTCGTGCCGAATGGGGTTCGACAACGCACGGGAAAGTTACGTTTCGGTATAATCCAATTCGTCCAATCAAAATGTATCATTACCGTCCTTTTTCAAACAATAGTGTGTATATACGGGGGATTACCTGACAATTCAACATTTGCCTACAGGGCACAAAACAAAAGGATTAAGTTATCAATATACTTTTAATACATTTATAGATTCATTTTCGTTAAAGACATTTAATTTCTCTCATACCTCCAAAGTATTCTTATAATAACAAAATACAAAACCAACTACATATGAATTATTTAACATGTTTAATTTGTTATCAGCGTTTGAGACATGCAACTATAATTAAAATCTAAAATTATCCCCTTTCCCTCTTGGCAGTCCAAATTCTCGCTTGAAAATATTATATTTTATTGTGCAGTTTATTCATTACAATTCGCCTTACTATGATGCATTAAATACAGATCAAAAGATGTGAAGATCTTATTTCTAAAGTGCGATGATACATTGGCCTAAAATTGAGTCAAATTTTAAAAAAGTGTATTCTAGTAAATATTTTAAAATGCATGTAGCCATTATCTTTTTCGTTCAATCTGAAATCAATGAGATCTGTTCTGTTCTGTTCTGTTCTGTACTTCGCACAGGAAAAGTAAAGGTCAAAATACTTTCCCTTGGCAGAGATGGTTAAATAAAGCTAAATTCAGATATTAAGCCTTGTTGAACCTCATTTTTCACAACCCGTGTTTTTCACAACTTGTGAAAAACGCGTACGCAATTTTCACAACTTGTGAAAATTACGAACGTGTTTTTCACAAGTTGTGAAAATTACGTGCGAGTTTTTCACAAATGTGCAATGTGAAAATTACGTTTCACAACAAGGGTCAATATCATAGTATATCTTGAAGTATTTGAAACTTTTGTTTCAGTTATTCTCAAATATTTTATTTAGATGCTAAACGTCACAACATGGACGCAAAATGTCGCAACCACCCTATCAAACTCCCTGCAGTGGTTATCTCTCTTTATCAAATCAATAAAGTAGCAACGCGTGACGTAACCGCTGTGAGGAGTTTGCCACCCTATGGTCCTCAACAAGCCAGTATTGTGAATTATTAAACCACCTTTACGTGTTTTTCACAAGTTAAATAATTTTATACCATATAAATTTTATTTTTTACCACATGAATGTAAATTTATAGAACATTAATATGAAATATCGCATATAAATATTTTATGAATTTTGCAACGTTCCTCACGCCACCAATACTCTTCATGTTGTTTTCATGTTTGTAATATTGTCAAAACACATGTCATGAAAATAAATAATTTACCTACTTACTTACTTACTTACTTACTCACAGCTGGCAACTTAAAATACATGTGTGAAAAATGCGTACGTACCAAAAAACTCAATTTTTTTCAAACACACTTTTTTCGTCACATTTAAAGATGTGAAAAATTCGTTTCCATGATCGTATGAAATTTGTATGCTAACGTGTTTTTCACACAAGTTCGTTATTTTCGCAATTTGTGAAAAATGCGTACGCGTTTTTCACAAGTTGTGAAAAACACGGGTTGTGAAAAATGAGGTTCAACAAAGCCTTTCCAATAAGTTGAGAACGTTGATAGACCACCCTAATATGACCTATACAATGTGTTGCAACAGCGTAGCAAATTAACACAAGTTGCAAACATAATATGTCGTGGGATTCATTCCAAGTCAAGTATTAAGACGTTTGCTGACGCTGGCTGTCCCGTATAGTGAAGTACTAAGAACAACCACAGTTCAGTTTCTACGACTTTTATTGCAGTAAAATAAGTGTAACATTCAGTCTGCTGTCCACTACTGTACACTACTGTACACCCTCTCTCACATTTCCTAAGTCTTATATAGTATTGAGGCTTATGTAAGTATTGAAATTGGTTTATATAACTGTCTAGACCAATTAATACCACTAATAAATATTACATGAAAAATTATGTATAATATTAACAACATTGAAGAACATATGAATAACATAAGTAATTAAGAACAGATGTTTATTGAAAGGTGCCCCAATATCTGACAAAATCGTCTATCAACTGTGACACATGAATGAATTGGTAGCTAATGAACAATGTAATATTATGTAAATAGTCTCATGAAATGTTTCAATCTTTGACAAATATTTGACACTACGCCACACTTCGTTCCTTCCTAATTAAAAGATTGAAAATTTCATAAATAGTAGTAAATGCAACTTAAACAAAAAGTAACTTTTCTAACGAATGGAAATAAATGTAACTTCTTTAATAAAATGTAAGATTTCTAATGAATGGTAATAAAATTGTAACTTCTCTAATGCAACAACGAATAATGATGCATTCTTGCTTTTTAACAAATTAAACCCTCTCTCTCTCTTTCATTCATTCTCTCTCATCTTTTGACAATTCACACATATTGAAAATATAATGATATAGAATAATAAAGAAAGAAAAACACATAGGAATACACCAATTTGTATAAGATTAAAACTATTGTCAATAATGTTTCTATATCATAACGTATATCATAATATATAATGTTTCGGTATATTGTTTCTTTGAAATAGGGTTCCCTGATAAAAATAAAAGTTTAAGTTTAAAGATACTTCTATGATGACAACACAATCGCGGTGATGATAATAATAAACATTGTTGTGGGTCCTGATGACAATAACACAATCGTGGATCTTGATGACAAAATAAAATTATGACAATAAACACAATCGAGGATCCTGATGAAAAATAAACACAATCATGGATCCTGATACAGATATGAATACTCTTGTGGATCCTGTTTATAAAATTAAACACAGTTGTGGATCCTGATGAAAATACAGTTGTGGATCTTGTTGACAAAATAAAATTATGACAATAAACACAATCGAGGATCCTGATGAAAAATAAACACAATCATGGATCCTGATACAGATATGAATACTCTTGTGGATCCTGTTTATAAAATTAAACACAGTTGTGGATCCTGATGAAAATACAGTTGTGGATCTTGTTGACAAAATAAAATTATGACAATAAACACAATCGAGGATCCTGATGAAAAATAAACACAATCATGGATCCTGATACAGATATGAATACTCTTGTGGATCCTGTTTATAAAACTAAACACAGTTGTGGATCCTGATGAAAATACAGTTGTGGATCTTGTTGACAAAATAAAATTATGACAATAAACACAATCGAGGATCCTAATGAAAAATAAACACAATCATGGATCCTGATACAGATATGAATACTCTTGTGGATCCTGTTTATAAAATTAAACACAGTTGTGGATCCTGATGAAAATACAGTTGTGGATCTTGTTGACAAAATAAAATACTGCTGTGATTTTTGCATTTTGGAAGCATTCTTAAATCTTCTAATCTTCTGATGTGACATAAAAAGTTATTTGTAATAAATTAAACATTGTTGAGCAACAATGTTTCCATGAGATTTGGATACATCTCTCTGTTTCTTTGTATACCATTCACTGGCGCCGATGCCATTCTTGCTTCGGATGCTTTATTCGAGCACACAGTGTTGTCTGTCGCCAAGCGCTGATGTAAGATCGGCATGACTACATCCTCATTTTGCTTGTCTTCAGTGACCGCTGAATATCGAACTGTCTGATTTTTTGCTTGCTTTTTGTTCTTACAAAATTTACAGTATATGAAAATGGACAAGACCAAAGAAAGTAAAATGACCACTGAAGCAATCAGTATTGGCCAGAAGAAATTAATTGCATGGTCTTCAGGCAAACTATCATAATTGGTCATAGAATTTAACTTATTAATGAGCGAGTCCATCGGAATCATTTCTATACCCTTTAACTCTTTAGGCATTGTTAATTTAGAAATATTTTGAGTTGAAACATGAAAAGGTTTCCATATATTAGTTGAAAAATTTGGGAATTTGAAGTCATAATTTTGTTGTAACCTAAATTTTGATGAACTTGTATACCAGGCATTCAAAGTAAAATGTTCATTATAAGCTTGACATTGCATGTCTAACCTAATAGTACCTATTGGAGGTTTAACAATAATATCCAACTTATTGTTAGCAGCATTTTGGCATACGGAAACAAATTTTAATTCATTACTGGTTGCTATTACCCAGTTACCATTGTCTAAATATTCTGCCAAAGGAAGTTGAGAGTGTGTATATATTATTCGGGTACATAATTCGTCTACCTTGCTCGATTGTTTCATGAATAACGCCATTAAACAAGAATTTGACAATGATGTGCTGTAGAAGGCGCTTTGAATTTTACAAGTACGGTGATTCATGCATGATTGCATTTCCATTTCTGATAGTATGGCATACTTTGTCCTGCCTTTATCTACCACAAATGCATTTCCTTCTATTAGATATTTTGCTGTCATGTGCGCATAATCACTATGATGATTTTTGGAGCTATTTTGCGGTATATACGGTATCTCAAAATTATATACCTTATACACATTAAATGAATTAACAATCTCTAAAAGAGGAATATCAACTGAAATAACGATCGTTTCTGTTAACAAAATGGTGTTGCAAGTTAGTGACTGATAATATTGCCATAATTCCGTACTAGGATCGGCAAACAATTCAAAATGACTTGGAAGCCTAGCGGAAATATCATGTAACATTTCTCTTAGATGTGATGGTGAAATGAGACTTGGAAATAGTCTCATAGCACTTAACAAGTCTAATTGATTTTTGAATTCATCTAGATGTAAGGCCGCGAACCATATTGCTTGTTTAATCTCATCAATTACTATTTTTAGATTATTATAATTAACTGAATAATCTTGTACCGCAGAAATTTGAAGTTCCATATTATGTTTAATGTTATTAATCCTGTCGTTTAATTGTGCCAAAGTGGAGATCAAGTTATTAATGGTATTTCTGTTTTCTGCTATTTGCTGTCTAGATACATTTAAGATTGACAAACTATTTTCTAAAACATGCACTACTGATTTTTGACTCTTTTGCAATTGGTTGACATGAACTTTTAAGTCATTGACATCCGAATCATCAGCAGTACCGAAAAGGAACTTAAACACACCACCTAACGGTAAAACTGAACGACTTTGTCTGGCATTTAATGTCTTAAAGTCTAAATAGGTGTCGACAATATTTTCTCTCTGATTTATCAATGCCTGAATTTCAATTTGGAGATTATTAAGAGAAGCATTGAAGACTTTAGTATTCATAACAGCGTCATCTTTCTCAAATGATGCAGTCATTTTCACACCCATTTGTTGTGTTTGCTCTAGTTTTAGTTCCAATTTTTGTAAGGACTGCTTAAAAATTGACGTATCGATTATAAAGGCTACCTTCCAATGAGATCTCGTTACAGAGACCTCATTGATTTGTTTGAAAAGCAGGCTATCAAACAATTCGACATTCTCAGCCAACAAAAATGTCTGTACGATCAATAGAAGTTGAATCATTGCTCTCATGCTGAAATGACACGAATTTAAGATAAAAAAACTAAAGCTACAATTAAATTTAAAAAAAACAACAAACCAAACACTGTCATTGATATGTGGTAAGCGTAAGCATGTAATCATAGCACAATCAATTAATGTGTATGTTATTGCACGTAATAACACAGTTCTTGTTGAGTTAATATGAATTATAATGTATCTATTAGAATTGACATACACTTTGTTAAGGCTGATTTAACTGATTTTTCATTGTTTTTGCTGCCCTTTTTCTTGTGTTTATTTTTTAAAACAGCATCAACAATCATTTCATCGTCTGAGGACACCATGTAGTCTGAATTTGGCTGTGAACTGTCTTGACTACTATCGGACTGATGCACAACTGGCTTTGAAGAACTATTTTTGACATGTTTTGGCTTATTTCTTAAGTGTTGTTGCAATTCGGCCAACGGAATGTCATCCTCGTCATCAGTATTGTTTCTAATTTTGCGTACATTTTTGACAATCGGGGGTAAAGGAGTATCATTGTGACCCTTCTCCGGATTTTGGTCATCTGACTCTGAGGAAGAAGTATCTGAATGGTAAGCTAAATTAGCTCGCCTTATTGCTTTACAGTTATCATTGGAAACTTCAGGCCATTCATCTATATTTGCAAGCCTTATTTGATCTGCATGGACCTTGACAGTATTATTGTCTAATTGATTTTTGATAACATAAGTTAAAGGAGATTTCTGCTCTATTATCCTGTAATAAGGTTTCCATTTTATATCTAATTTGTTTTGTTTTTGAAAGTTTTTATAATATACTGGGTCATTTATTTCAAAATTGGTACTTTTAGCCTTTCTATTGGCAACTTCAGCCCTTTTACGTTTTGATTTTTTAAGTTGACTCCTAACACTTAAAAAAGATTTGTGTGCTTCTGTTAACATGATCTTATGGTATTCTTCACCTAAGTACTTTCTCCTAGGTTTCAAAAGATTATCAATGGGCAGAACTGGGTCTCTATTAAACAATAGAAAGTAAGGTGATGTTTTGGACGTTTCTGATGTAGAAAACCTCATGGCAGCTAATGTCATGTTCAGGTATACGTCCCATTGTTGAACATTATTTTGAACTGTTTTAGACAAAATGTTATTGATTGTTGCGTGTGATCTTTCATTCATACCATTACTCTGTGGGTGATAAGTAGTTGTTTTAACATGATCAATATTCAACTCCTTAAGCGTTTCCACAAACGCCTTACTTGTGAATTCTGAGCCATTGTCAGTTATTACTCTAAGAGGACATGAGTAACGGCTATAAATTTCTGTCAAGAGCAAATGAATGATGCTATCTGAACTTTTGTCTGGGGAAGGGAAAGTTTCCAAATATCCCGAAAATACATCCATGAAACATATAATATAACGATTGCCTGATAGGGTACGCGTGTACGGACCACAGACATCAATCGACACCACTGAGAAAGGGTATGGTGGGACAGTCAATTCTGGAGAGGTAGGAGATTTTATGGCTGACAAATTCCTAGTTTGACAAATGACACACTTGTTAACAAATTGATATAACTCTTTAAACATGCCCGGCCAATAGTACTTTTGCTTAATTGTATGAAATAAGCGCTGACATCCTGGATGTCCATTGTCGTTGTGATATTGTTTCATTACTAATTGAGTCATATGGGAAGGGATATACAATCTAAGACATGGTTCTTCATCTGCATTTGACAAATAGTGTAAAACATTATCTATCTCAATAAACTTTTCTTGTTCAGTTTTTGTTGGGTGTCCGTGTTTTAGTCTCATTTTAAGCTCTGCAAGTTTTGAATCTCTGTTTTGTTCCTCAATCATGTTACATTCTTGCAATTCTTTGACTGGTTCAGAAAAGTCATTGTTAGACGCAACATCATTATCGACTATCTGCTTTAGATTCAGATCAGTAGAATCTATTACATTAACAGACATTGCATCTTTTGTTTGAATGCTAACAGGAGTGTTGATTTTGTAACTGTTGTCATTGATTTCAATTTCATACTCATCGGAATCATCCGCGTTATTCTGTGTTTTGAATGGCCGACTAAAAAAATCTGCCAAAATGTTACTAGTTCCTTTAACATACTCAATTTTGCAATTGTACTGGTTTAATGTAAGAGCCCAATTTGCTATTTTCTTGTTTGTTAGTGGACCGTTAAACAGATATTGAAGCGGACGATGATCAGTTTTTATTACAAACTCTGCATTATGCAAGTAGTGATCTAATTTATTCAAACTATAAAATATTGCATAAGCTTCTTTTTCAATAACAGACCACCTGGTCTGTGTGTCACTTAACTTATGAGACAAGAAGTATATAGGCTTTTCATTGCGGTAATCACCCTCTTCTGTCGGATCACAGGGCTGAGTGAGGCATGCCCCTATATGCTTATTTGACGCATCAGTGTATAGTGTGTAGGGCTTCTTAGGATCTGGATAAGACAGATAGGGAATCTGTGTTAATGATTCTTTGAGCTTATTAAAACTTTGTTCACATTCATGAGTCCATTTAAATGGCACTTTCTTTCTAGTCAAATTTATTAATGGTTCTACTAATTCTGAATATGACTGTATGAATCTTCGATAAAAACCTGTAGCCCCTAACAGGCTACGCACATGTTTAACACATTGTGGTCTTGATATATTTCTCATAGCTGCGACCTTCTTTGGGTCCGGTCTTATTCCATATTTATCAATAATAAACCCTAAATAACTTGTTTGTTCTTGTAAAAATTGACATTTTGATAGCTTAAGTTTTAGATTATGTTGTTTTAGCCTATTCAGTACCTTATCCACGTGCTCTAAGTGTTCCTCCAAAGACTCAGAAAAAATCAGAATGTCATCTAAATAAGCCACAGCAAATGACTGATACCCATCTAATACTGTGTTCGCTAGAGCTTGAAAGTAACCCGGCGCCGACGATAATCCAAATGGCATAACCTTGAACTCATACAGGCCTCTAAATCCAGTAGAAAATGCTGTTTTTTCTTGATCGCTTGTATTGATTGGAATTTGGTAATAGCCTGAGATTAAATCTAAGCTTGTAAAATATTTACTTTTTCCAAGACTTGCAAGAATATCATCAATATGAGGGAGCGGATAACTGGAATTATTCTTTAATACCTTGTTAAGAGCTCTAAAATCTACACATAATCTTTTTGAACCGTCTTTTTTTGGAACAATTAAAATTGGAAATGCCCAAGGACTACGAGACGGAGATATGATATTGGCATCAAGCATTTCATCTATGGCGCGATCAATGTGTTCTCTGTTATTCAATTGTGTCCTATATGGTCTTAATCTAATTGGTTTATGATCACCGGTGTCAATATCCATAGTAATTGTAGATGTTTGTGTTAACTCT
The DNA here is from genome assembly GCA_025267735.1 of Mactra quadrangularis. Lineage (NCBI taxonomy): Eukaryota > Metazoa > Mollusca > Bivalvia > Venerida > Mactridae > Mactra > Mactra quadrangularis. The sequence goes on from CM046303.1 coordinate 22,539,740, forward strand.
AAGTTTGATCTAGCAAATAAATGTCTGTGTTTAGCAAGTAATGAAAATATAACGTCCTTATTTTGACCCGAGGCATTCAGACTGTTAATTATTTCATCATCTGTCAAACCTGGACTCACCTGACCATTTTTGACAGCATTTTCTAGTGAACATATTTCGTTACAGTCAACAGAACTTAATTTCCCTATGGCACAACCTTTTCTCAAAAATATTGTTTTATGAGTATTATTGACAACCATTACTGGTATACAATTGTTTTTTCTTAACCTAACTACTGAATTTACTATGTCAAGGCCAGGCTCATTATCAAGAAAATTGTTATTTATACTACTAAAATCATACACTGAATTAACCTTGAATTTTCCATGTCTCTTTAGTCTCGCGCACAAGATGTGCATGCTTTGGGGTCTTAATTTTGCAGGTTTCTGCAACCTAGCAATTGAGGATATATGGACATCTTCCTCTAAGTTAACATAACAATTGTCTATTCTCATGCAACCTAAATCAAAATATAATCTAACACCATTTTCTTGTAAAAAGTCTCTACCCAAAATAACATTTCTATTGATATTTTGAACTACATAAAATTTATGCTCTTTCATCACTTGGCCAATTTTAAATTTTAGATATGTACATCCTTCTACATAAAGAGAGTTTCCATTTACTGACTTTAAATTAGCTATGTCATTTAATAATTTTGGCCTATTTCTTAACATGTTGTATGCTCTTGAGCTTATTAAACTAACCTCAGCTCCGGAATCAACTAAACTCCTAAAATTATAACCACCGGTTTTAATTAAACAAGAATTTGGATTGCCACATAATGCTATGTTGTATGTTTTATAGTTTAAAGTATTTTTACTCGTATTTTCGACCCCATTAAAATACGAGCTCCTTAGTTTTCCTGTCTTCTCTGTAAAGTTTGTCTCGGTTTAGCATACTGATTTGTCCTCTGTGCAAATTTGACCTGTGATTTGCACTCCCTGCTCACATGACCAAAATTACCGCAATTCCAACAGTCAATATTATCTCTCCTAAATCTACTCTCGTTAGACTGCCTATCATTAGGGTTATATGACCTAGACTGGGTATATGCATTTACTTCTTTAATTCTTTTTCTACACTCGCTAATCTCATGTCCTAACTTTTTACAGTACCGACAAGATTTAGATGGCCTAAAATGGTCAATTTCCATCGGTTCATGGCTTTCTAAAAATGAGCTTGACGAATATGTACCCGATTTTCTCAAATTAAATCTAGTTTTTAAATTTTGATGCCTAGCCGCTATATCAACTGCTGCTTGAAAAGTTGTTGGTTCTTTTTCCATAACTTTAAATCTTAATGAATCTTGATTTAATCCATCAATAAAATATTCTATTAATTGGTATTCAGTTATAACATTGCCTGGTTGTTGAGAAGAGGTTGCATCTTCAACTAACATTATTAACCTTTCTGCAAAAATCTGAACATTTTCATTTTCTCTTTGTTTTAAAGAACTTAGTAATTTGTAAGCTGTTTTAGAATCTTTGACTTCTGCAAATTTTAACTGTAATTGCTCCTTAAGAGTTTGCCATGCACAGTCAGGGTAAGCTTGAAGATATCTTTTAATATAATTGCTAACCGCACCTTTACTACTTTGAAATGCAACATTACATAGCTTTTTAGCTTCTAATTTATTCAAAATTTGATATTTCTCAATTGATTTAATCCAAGCGCTAAATTCTTTAGGATTCCCTTCAAACGTAGGTAACGTCTGTGCAATAGCTTGATTAGACAATACAGTACTGACATTTTTCAATTGTTCGCTTAAGTCTTTAAAACTTATACCTAAACTTTGATCCAAATCAGACACAGTTCGCAATTCAGATTCAGCCATGATTAAAACAAAACAATTCAGTAAACAAACCGACTTACTTGATTTTCCTGATAACTTCAATCCTGTTGTCACGTGCACCAAATCTCAACCGTGTCCCGTATAGTGAAGTACTAAGAACAACCACAGTTCAGTTTCTACGACTTTTATTGCAGTAAAATAAGTGTAACATTCAGTCTGCTGTCCACTACTGTACACTACTGTACACCCTCTCTCACATTTCCTAAGTCTTATATAGTATTGAGGCTTATGTAAGTATTGAAATTGGTTTATATAACTGTCTAGACCAATTAATACCACTAATAAATATTACATGAAAAATTATGTATAATATTAACAACATTGAAGAACATATGAATAACATAAGTAATTAAGAACAGATGTTTATTGAAAGGTGCCCCAATATCTGACAAAATCGTCTATCAACTGTGACACATGAATGAATTGGTAGCTAATGAACAATGTAATATTATGTAAATAGTCTCATGAAATGTTTCAATCTTTGACAAATATTTGACACTACGCCACATGGCATTGTAACTTTCATTACCGGTTATGTAATTGTACGGTGGCATATTTCTGCCACATAATTAACACTTTATTCAATTGATTAAATAGTAACGTAACTAGTTAACTAGATAATTAACTAGTTAATTAACTGGTAAAATAGTTACGTAACTTATTTATATTTTAAATAAATTAATGATCATAACAATAATAAAATGCAAGTTGGTGCCTACAACTGCCATTTAATATTATTTCACTATCTAAATGTTAAGGGGTTAACTAGTTACGACAAATAGTTAATCACTTAACTTCATTGTAACTAGTTTATTAAGAAGTCAACTAGTTACGGTAACTAGTTAACCACTTAACTTAATTAAGAGGCTAACTAGTTACGGTAACTAGTTAACCATTTGACTTACGAACATAAAGATCTTTGGTTGTACGATAGTGTCAGGGATTTGAAAATTTATGAAAATTAGTATTGAAAGAACGAACATGTTTGTGACGTCGTTTTATTGCTGACTTAACTTTAGGTATCTGAAGGTTATTGGGTATTAGCCTTTTATATTGGCAATGCTTAATTTAGTAAATTAGCTTTTTATGCCTTTGTGTGTTTTGTGCGCAATATGTCGAGTGGAAGAGTGAGTTTAAGTCTTTCCACTAAGACAATTTGTTATTGGGTGTTTTACACGGACCTATTGGAGCAAGAGTGAGATTGGAGCACCCTAGAACCAGGTTAACCCCTAGGGGCCACTATTCGTTTCAAGGTAAAAGCCACTTTAGTCTTGTTTTCAATTTTTAGTATTTGTATCCTTTTTATAACTTAGTTAAATGATTAAAAACTATCTCTCCCTCTTAACTTTTTTTGTATGTAAGGTCTGTGTTGTTTGACTGTTTCTGTCCCTGAAACGTTTTCAGACTCACGTTTATTTGAGTGCGTGTCAAATTCATCGTCGGTTATCCCACGATACATTACTCCTCTATGCTGCGTTATGTACCGTGGGACATAAGCTAAGGAAAATCTCGCAAACTTGAATAGTCAATAAGGCAGTTTCATTGGTTCCGCAAGGGAACCACCACTGCGGAAAACTAGCCTTTTATATCTAATGCTTTGTTTAACATTCTAAATGGCGGTCTCCATGAGTGATTTTTCTAAAGCGGATGAAGAAAATCCCTGTATGACGTCATTGTTATTGAAGCGTATTAAATTGCAACATTCGATTTCATTGAAAAAAGATTGGTCTTCCCTGCCTCATGCAGAATCATGAAAACAAGATTTCGCCAGTCAAATTGCTCACGGTACGTATGTATAGTGTAACGAAAGAAAGTACTGTGGTTCTCGACATCGCATATAATTAAATGTTCATGTTTCATTTATTAACATAAAATGTTTAGTTTATTTGAACGGAAATTAGCCTAGTATTTCTATATGAAAAATTCAAACGTTTGCTGTAGTATTTTTATTAATATAATTCTACCATCTCGCCCAAGGAAAGTCACGTCCTTTAAATAGTTCGCAATAATAAAATGTGGGACTGTCACATTATACGCATAGTTAAATTGTTTACGGTGAAATCACTACGGCCGTGGAATATTATAAAGAGAAATATTTGAACAGCATCTGTAGCATAAAACATCGGTAAGAATGAGTATTTTTTACAATGTACATGTATTTTAAGCACAGTAATCGTACTATTCCATTGTTTTCATGCTCTCGTGCTCATGCAATAATAACCATTGTCAATTGGCATCGACAAATATGACCATGGAATTATATTCTTTTCTAAGATACAACCCGCCATATATCTGAGTAAAAAAGACAATGTTTTATTTGAATGTATACATAGTGTCTACGATGGCTTTTAATTGTTCTTGCTTTAAAAGTTACATATTTTTATTTTTCGTTTTTTAGTTCTGTCTGATCATAAAAACAGAATGATTTGAGGATATTTCTACTGTAATGAGGAATATAAGTCAGTTATCCTTCCTTGAAAAAGTCTGAAGTGATCCAGTTGGCATGTAGGTCATATCAATTGGAATCTTCGGACTTTATCATTGAAGTCCTGTGAAAGGACATTAAAATATTTCATCAAATATCTTTCTTGTTAATAAGGATATTAAGAAGAGTGATGAAATTTAGATAGTTCTTCAACAAAACAATAAAATCCGAGTAATCCAACTGATTGGGCCTAGCTATTTGAAGACTATATGCAAAGGGAAATAACTGACTTCATTCTCTTATTATCTGCTAAATGCTTTATAGAGAAAGCTTTGTAATTTAATTTAATAAGAATAATTTAACAAGACAATGTGGTCACTTTTGTTGTATCTAAATGTATAGTGGCTGTACTCATCAGTTTTATTTATTGTTACTCCGTGTAACGTGTAAAACAATGAAACAAACGTTTGGACTGGGTGTTGTGAGGTCTGATGAAGGCTGTATGATTTTTAAAATCATGAAATATTCTTGACAACGATGATCACAATTACAGTTTTGATGAACGAATCAAATTTAATGATAGTTTTGTAGACATGAAATGTGTTGCTTTCTTTTACTGAATGTTCAGTATAGGATTGTGATGGTATTCATGTTACAGATACCAATAAAAGTCGACAATAAATCTTATTCAAAACAGTCTTGAAAGTTATTATTTTGATATTTCTACTATATTTTGTTATCAATACTTTGCTTTATAAATGCTTTAAACAATTGTTTCTTAAGTCGACAAATCTGTATATATACAATGAGTGTTGGTTTCATATATTGTTAACGTAGTTTCAAACATAGTTTCATATATTTATCAAATACACCAATTTATTATTAGTTGGATTAATGTTAATGTTGTTTTCAATGAAATTAAAATCCCAATTAATATATACCCAGATTGAATATACAATATCACGATGTGGAAAAATTTCAAAAAACAAGATGGCGGATCTATTATACGTTAACTCGAGATCGCGTTCGCTCGAGCATTTTTTTGAGTCCCGTCCGATTTCGAGCGAACGCGAATGGACTGTATATAAAGGTACAGTGCATTGGTTTCATACATCATTGATAAATGTTTTCAATATATTGTAAGTTTGCATTCATATAATGTTTTCGGTTCAATATAAAGATAGTTTTATTTCATATATTGTCGAAATGGACTAGTATACAGTACCACCAAACGCTTGAAGACAAAAAAATATAACAATTCTTGAAATTTGATTAGTATTTTAGTAGAATCATTATTTTTATTTTTTTAAGTATGGTTTGTGATTAAATGAAAACAGATGAATGCAACATATCTATAAGATTCAGCATCAGATATTCTAAAGCCTCCAAAACCATGTTTACTGTTATCATTTTCCATAACAGGTTTTATGCTATTTTTTTAGTCTCAGTTATAATGATAATGCTAACAAAAAATAAAGCAAAACTAAACAGCATTTTAAAACAAGCAGTTATTAAATTCAAATAAAAACTATTCAGTAGGCCTGAAAAGTGAAAATGTCTCTGAACTTTTGGTAGGTACTGTATACAAAAAATGTAGCTTGAACGGATTAATTAATTGGAAAAAAGCAGTATAAGACAGTCCTGGCTTTCCATACATTGTTATACCAGTATCTTTTACGGCCGCAATTCTGTCTCTGGATTTGACTGTGTACAAGAACTCACACATTCATTATGTCATCACTGGACTGGGACTGTTTCAAAGATACGTTCAGTCAGTGGATACAGACATGAATGGTGTATCACAGCCGATGGAATTCCTTTGAGAGAGATTGACGCAATGTAAGTAAAGGTTATAACACTTTATTAAGACATAGTTGACGTCAAACAGCTGTGGCCAGCGGCGGGTTGCGTTACCCTACATAGATCAGGAAAGTATAGCTCGAGATTTAGAATGTGCACATGCATGATTTTTCACACGCATATAGGAAACTACTTCTTACACAACTGTTATAATTTTCAAGTTTATTCCATGATCTATTTTGAATTTATGGCGTTTGTCTCATTACTTCTGGATCACCCCTCGTAACAGTCGGAATGGTAACTTAGTACCACAGTTTGCTACCTTGATGATACCCAAGTTTGTAAATATTACATAGACTGATTAAGCGAGCGACCTGTGCTTTGTAAGAGCGGTCTATTGTCCCTGTAGACCTATTTTCTGGGTTCGACCAATTTGTTACTGCCGCTGAACATTCAGCCAGGGCAAGTAAAATATATAGCAGGTAGTCCAACTGGTAAGAACTTGTCTGTTTTTAAAGCTCATTTTAGACAGAGTTATATTAAGAGGACAATGATGGACACTTCAAATAAATTCACGCAAACCTAATTCCTTGAATGTAACTGTACCATTCAAAAACTTAAACTTCACAGGCATTAGACCAGTTTATATATTTATAGAAATTCGCAAATTATCTACTAGCCTGATACATGAAAAAAAAGATAAATTCTCCAGCCTGAATTAATTTTAATCAGCTTTAAATGCAGTACTTAAGATGCCAATTCTCCATTCGTAGACATGTCATACATAAGGAGCCTTAATGATACATAACTCTATTATCAAATCACGGCTTATATCAACAGCACTTTTTCATTGAGTATTTGCTCTGAGACTAATCTGAAGTCATTGACCAAAGCCACTTGATCAAAGAAACAGCTAGGTTCATAATTGACAACAGTAGCCTGGGAGATTGTAATTTTACTAAATTGCTATCTTGTACCATATGCCTGAGTAGTATTGTGGATCGTTGAGCAAGTAACGATTCGAACTCCGATTCATGTGTAATGATTCATGAATCGAACCACGAATCACTAGTTAATGAAAAGCATACAGGAATTGCTATACATAACGCATAGTTAACAAACATGTAATTATCACCAGGATTCCCAGTCTACTTTAGCACCCCCAACAAGAAATAATGAGTCTGTGTGTGGGTATCTATCTAGATCTATTAGACTATACATTGTATATATATAACATAAATTTTTCCATAATGTTGTACGAGCTTTTTAATAACAAAGGGAGTGTATCGCGGTAATATAAAAGTTTAACTAGTTCATAAAAAATTTACTTCCCTTTGATATTTAACTTTAAAATAAGTATTCACAAGTCCCAAGACTTGCAGCGGGATCTATTAAAATATTTTGAAGTTTCTTACTCATATTTGACATTAGGAAGTCAGGTCTAAGATCTCATCTATTCAAATGCTACACATTATTTTGTGAACATGTCTGCACATTCTAATCTAGTCAATAGTCATATAAGACGAGTCTAAATTTATCTAAATATTTAATCCTTTTGAAAATGTATACGGTTTACAGAATGCCTATAAATCATCATATGGTTATTATACATTATGTGAACCGGATTCTATTCAAATTGTGTCATTAAGGTACTGAGCATGAATGAAAGCTAAAAGGTCCAGGTTGTTCAAATGGATATATACATTATGTAATTTGTTCATGCAAAAGAATGCCAAATAAAGTCACAATATTACCACTTTGTATCAATTACAAAAGTATATTTTAATGTATACAAAATTAAAACAGAATTCTAAAATCAGCATCATTATTTATTTATAATATTATGTATATCAATTACAACGACATACAAGATAGTGTTTCATCTGCAATTGTGACAATCTTTACAGAACACCCATCATCACCTGCGATGATCTTACATCCATCCGGTGGTACCATTGCTCCGGCATATATACCATACCTAAAATGTTACAGCACGTACATTGTACTTTGAAGTTTTTTTTGTTTCAAGTAAAATACAGATGTACATTGTTCTATATATTATATACTTGTAAGAAATCTAGAGATTGGGCTCAGTTCCCTTAGTGATGCACATAATTTACTTGTGTTTAAAGGTCTTCTATAAATTCGTTTTTTCGCGACAAAATATGTTTTAAACATGTTCAAGACTACATATCAACAATTTTTTCGTAAAAAAAATACCGAATAAAACGGTAAAGCACGGAAAAAGACCGATATACCACGCTGAGATTTGGAAGTACCGCGAGAGTGATCTCCCTTGATTATTCGTCAGTTTTGAACATCCGATATTATGGTTCAATTAGCTGTCTATAGCGATACTCGCACAGTGGTCATGTATTTCATTGAAAAAGGGACTATCGTTTGATTTTAACAACGTGTATGAGGAAAATGAAGTATTAAAGCTGTACTCGTATAAATCACAGCTCCAATTATTACTTAACAAAAGAATTAAGCCTCGAAAGAGCCCCAGACGGAGTCGGGAGATGAATTTTCTGAAGATTCGGCCGGAGATCGGTAAGTGCGCGAATTTGTCCGTTTTAAGCCTACAACGATCTATATTTGTAAAATAAGACTATATTTTAGCATTATTTAACTGATTATTCCCTTTTTTGCAACATTTGAACGATATTTAATGATTCTTTTGATCGATGGATTCAATGGCAGTTCAATGTCTAGATTCTTATCAAGTTCTACCGTCTATATTTTTTCGTAAGGTGATCAGACTGAAATAATCATTTTGAGTATATTCTGAGTATATGTATGCTTGTTAACTATTTTATAAATGATGTGATGCTTTCAAATAAAATCTGTTTTCGTCTAGTGTCACGGAATTCGGATATTCACTATTTCGGACGGAAAACTAGGTGGTCTACCTTTCAAATTGTTGCCATATACCTTTTAAATGGAGGTTAATTGGCATTATTGTCAAATCTTAATGGAAGGGTGTAACCTCGGAAGGTTGGACTAGAACCCATTTCCCCTCCATGAAAAGAAATTCTAAATCCCATTGCACTATAAACTGCACTATTGACCTGGGTTTTCTCCAATAACAATATAAAGAGAGCTCTATGCTAGGGACAGCCAATATCAAGCATCATCATATTGGATTAAAAAACTTTTATTAGATTTTATCAGAAGTGAACCTGACTCTAGCCTATATTGTCTTGTTTATATTCTTTTTTTAACTTTTTTCAGGTCATGCACTCCCAGAGAATGAGAGAGAAGCCCTTTTCCCACTGCATCATAACAGAGAAAAAGGGTACTGGGCTAGCCAGCCAATGTGACTGTATTAAGAAGATATGTTATCCGTCAAATTCCTTTAAAAATGAGGCTACTAAGTGGGGTAAAGAACCGGAATGAAAAGCTAAAATTGACTTCATTCGCAAACATTGACAGGAAACATGAAAATGCTTGAACCACAGACAATGGTCTTTACATTTACATTAGTCGGACTTCTGCCCGAACTTGACGACATATTCTACACTAAACCACCAATATTAAAACATTCAATTAATGTGTCTGCAGAGAAAACTTATTATCACCAGCCAATAATGCAGGAGTCAGTGCTGAAAACACGAGACCAACAGAATGACCAATACAGATCCATCCCATTCCCAAGCTTAGATATTTCTAATACTAATGAAGAAAGATGGTGTTATTGCGACCAGGTGGAATTTGGTGAAATAATATACTGTGACAATGAAAATTGTTATGTAAAATGGTTTCATTTCCCTTGTTTAAAAATAACACATTTAAACCAAAAGCTAAGTTAGGGTATTGTCCAGACTGTCGAAAACTCATGTTATGAATGAAATATATGTGACTTTTGTGAAATGTGGCTCAAATTAATAACATGTAAATAAACTCAATTAATTGCAGGAATGTGACATGTGACTCAATCAGTCTGTGTTCATGACCTAAAGTAATAATTAAATATGAAATCTGTTTGTGTGTAAATTTGTAACTCTAAAACTAGAGGTAACAAAAGTATATACATGAACTGACTCATATTGAATTAGATATAATTAGGTCAATCTAATTTGCTTCTCTTCTTTCAATAATTGTAACTAAATATAACAACTACGAATGTTCTCTTTTTACCTGTACTAATTATTAAACTAGTGAAATTTCCAGACATTTAAACATTTGTCATCTTTCATCCTTAGTAATATGAAATTCATATGAAGTCAAATCTTGATACAACAATATGGTTTGTTTCTGAGAAATGTGTCGTTATAACACATATGTCAGTGTAATGAATTCCTTAAACCATGTACATGCTGTTATTGGTTCCCATAAAATATGTCTGTATAACAAGAATATGGTTGTATCAAGATCTGACTGTAGATGGTTTTTTATTCATTCAAAGCTGTCTGGCTAGCTAAGTTGGTAGCATGCAACTCTACTGATCGAGTGTTGAGGACTCAATTCATTAGCGGGGCATAATATTGTTGAGCGTCGTCATGAAATAATTTTATACATCAACTCTCCCTCCTACCTATGATTCTTGAGGGCAGTCAGTCACTGACAAAAGTATATTCTTAGCACTTGGTGAACAGCTAAATCTAGACATTCAACCTTTCCAGGAACAATGAGTAGGTTGACTGACTGCAATTATATGACCTATACAATGTGCTGCTACAGCGCTATAGAGGTGTACTGGGTTGGATTCCTCGGCTGGGTATATTTTTGTTGAGCCTAGTATTAAATAATTTCTACAACGATTCTCCCTTCTACCAGTGATTCATACTTATGTAGGGCAGTTGTCAGTCAATATCATAAGTAAGCTCTTAGTAGTTAATAAACAGCTAAATTCAGAGATTTAGCCTTTCCACGACCAATGGGTAGGTTGACCGACTGCCATTAATTGACCTATACAATGTTTTGCGACAAAACAAACAGACACATTCATACAATGTTTTTTAACACAAATAATTAATGTAAGAACTGCTAATATTATTTATGAATATTTATTATAATTTATAGTACAAAAGAATGAAAAAATACATAATATACACATAAAAATATGTATAAAGCAACACGTTATGACTTATATTAGAATAGATTTGATTGAATAGGATTTTAGACCAACTACAACACTTATTCAATAAAGATATCGAACTATTTCTCTATCAAACACAACAACAGTGTCACACAAATTCACTAGACAGCAACATAATGGGCAATTTTGTCTATTTATTTATTGGAGTTAACGCCGTATCAACTCAATTTAGGTCATTTCACGGCGTCCAGCGCACCGAACCTAGCTTTCCTGGACCATTGTCTATAACCAGTACTCACCTACTCTTCCACAAGGCCGACACTTCTCCATATTATCTAATCAATGGAGGAAAATCGACATTGTCAAATTTTCATGGAAGGGTATAACCTCCCCAGGTGGGATTCGAACCCGCACCCCCTCGGGCACGAGTATCCAAATCCCGACGAGCTACCAACTGCGCTATCGACCCGAGTTGGCAATTTTGTCAACAGTGGGAATGTCATTATTGTCTTTAGTCATGAGATAATCTAGAGGAAGTGTATCATTAAGAATTGTGTACTTCTGTCTAGTTACACCAATGACCCCTTCAACATAGATCCTTACACTTGCAAAATTACAAGTTGTCTCTACATCTATTGGTGACAACTGATTTTTCCCCTGTAAAAGCTGGGATCTTTACTTTGCCACACAATGCAATACGTTGTAGTTATGGTGCACTGGTACAACTCAGTATTCTTTATTATATAATGCTGGAACTGCTTACATTTCTTATTTCTTTTTGAAGTACTGAGGGTAAACGCCCATCTGCACGGCATACTTTCTTCGCAATTTGTAACTAGTCTTTTTCCATTTATATAGCTTTCATTAGATTTTGGATACTCTCTGCTGAAAAAGAATAAATTACACATTACTAGGGCTGTCACAATATGTTGCTATACCCCTATATTGTGATATGCAGCTGCAGCATATCGCGGTACAAATTTAATGAATCGGTATTTAGCAATATGTTCTACACATATCGGTATATTCTCATTATTATTAAATGCCCACTTATTTTTAGTCAAGTCTGCAACGGACACTTTCTCACAAAATCCTATAATATACCACTATACTGAATAGTTCTTTGAAGCAAAAGTTATGTATTGTGTCACCTGCATCTTTGGTTTGCAAAGCTATATATTAATGGCGATTCAGTTCTAGCACATTGCAATATACTGTGATCTGTTCTAGCATGTTGTGACAGGCCTAGTTATTACTTTCCTTTTATATAGAAATAGAGCAATTTTAAATGTATGCTTAAACATAATTTATATAGCAGACATGGTGAAAAGTTTAGAAATATGATGAACCAACAATGATAATTATTCATCCAGATATCCTTTTCGTTAGAGAGTGTACACATGTACCTATAAAGACAAACTATTATAAAAACAAGAGCTCAGCTGGGCAGGAAAAATACACCTGAGTGCAGTCCATGCTGTGTTATGTCTCATAAGAAGTCCTGGTGACCTATGACCCCAGGACCTTAGAATTTATTATAAACTAGATTGGAGGAAAATCAAGAAAAGATTTTGTGAATCTAAGTACAGTCGTTGCGCCTGCACAAAGTATTCCCATATGGAAACCTCAGAACCAATAGGAAACACTCTTGACCCAAAGAGTATCAACACATTAAATTTGATCAACCGAGGTAAAGTGATTGTGGAGTTATTCTCCTAACAAAGTGTTTTTATATGATGCCCTTGCTCCCCTGGGCCTGGCCTTTGACATAGGAGCCTTTAACCCAATGGGCACATCCTAGACATAAAGGCCCTCACATAAAATTTGGTGAAACTGGGTACAGTCATTGCTGATTAATAGTCCGAACAATGTACATGTTTTCATACATGTAAAGTCCAAGTGACCTTGACCTTTGACTATTGGATCTAAAAGTCTATCAAAGGGTTATCCACACATAAAATGTGGGGAACCTAGGAACATCATCACTTACTTAAGTCATAGACTGTGTACTGCCCGACATGATTTAGTATCAGTGGTAGGAAGGAGAATGGCCATATCAAAACTTTCATAACCAAGCACCAAGAAAGTATGCCCCCAACCATGAATTGACCAACGATCCCATGATCAGTAGACTTAAAGCTGCCAACTGAGCTAGCCGGGTGGCTAGAAATTTAATTCATGTATACTCGAAGCATTCTCTTGTGCACTGAAGCAAAACATCAAGGGTCAGTCTAACTCCTAGCCCATTGTGAAAATCTAAATCTCAGGATTTTAACAAGTTAATGGGTGCGTTTTTCCTTTGTTCACTGACAACTGTCTATCTTGAATTAGAATCAGTGGTAGGAGGAAAAATGGTCATAGAAATTATTTGTTAAAGAATGTAGCTAATGAACCCCTTTGCCTATTAGTAGATTTGTGTGCTACCCACTATGCTAGGTGGACAGGATTTAGAGCATTCAATTAATCATTATCAATCTTAAAATCTATTAAGTTACACATTACATTACCTAGCTTCCATTGCAGAGTGCATGGAATGACTGGATTTGGAACCCAACTTGACACTATAACTTTTTGATTTAGGTTTCCAATTCACATGACTGTTCTGCTGGAGACAACTGTTTAACGTCTTGCACAAGAAATTTATGATGGATATTTTTCTAGTTCAGCATGTGGCTTGCACCCTGAAAAACATAATTTGTGCGCAAGTTATTAAAATGAAAATTGTAACAGCCTGTGGTTGGTTAAATATAATGGTTTGGCCTATGTACCATAACATGCTTTATGTTTAAGGCACAAACCGGTTATCAATTTTCTCAGTAATGAAGGGCTATCACTAAATTTTATCAATTTTAATGCAATGTTTCTAATAAAGCCAGGACTTTTTCAGCCTATCTCACGGGCCGAATATGGGCCCCGTTTCCAATGCCAAAAGAGGACAATTTTTCCCAATTTCAAGAAAAAAAATCCCAATCTTATCAAATAATTCCCTTTGAACAGGATGTCTTTTGCCTTAACTAAAGAAACCACGAGATTTTATAAAAAAAGAATAAATACATGAGAATTTGCATTAAATGCCTCTCTGAACTGTCAGAACAAACTCTTTAAGAGCACTGCAACACTTTTCCAAAGCAAAACTTATAAAGATTTAATGTAGAAAAATGAATGATGAAATTTCCAAATTGGTTAGATTAGTCGATATTTTTCCCCAAATCGGACTATTTACAGCGTTTAAAATTCCCAATTAAGGCAGGGGCCTTTTTTCCCAAAACCCCCTGAGAAGCCCTGTTAAAGCAATAATTATCTTTATTAATTTTCATTCATACAAACTTCCAAGTATGTTTTTGAAATTAAGTCATACATGATACAACATTTATGTCAATAAGGATAACCACATTTTACCCAGTATACAATGCCATAGTCCGGGCTCAGTCATAAGTGAAAATGATAAGTTTGAATATAATTCAGATCCTTATTTTTTCAGTATTTAGTTGCTTGTAAACACAATTATAAGATGACAAAATTTTGTCCTGAAATAAATGATAGCAGTAAAAATCAGTTTTTATTTTCACTGCAGTGAGAAAATAAGATTTTATACTTTTACTGTAAAATTCACCTAATAACGCTGCATTTCAGGGTAAAGGGTTTATTTCATCATTAATTAACTGATTATATTAACTGTTTATATTACACCTAATTTTCCTTGAGCAAGAATATCCTCCTTATTAAGATAAGTGACAGTTTTGGCAAGATTCCAAAACACAGGACTCTGATCATTATCAAATATCAGGGGTCATACAATTATTTGTTTATTGAAAAACTATATACAGTTATAAAACAGCAGGCTGTCTAGGTCAGTTACAGATAAAGATTATGCATTTCCTGTCACAGTGTGATATAATATGTCATGAAAGAATTTGCTACCATGTGATTTTACAATGATGTGGGTGTCAATTAATTGGATAAAATGTCCCAAGAGTAATGTAATTAACAGATGTTTTCATCAGGAATAGCAAATCAAGACATTTATGGATACAGTATTCCATATGTAAGTGTAAATGATTATGTGACATATACAAATATATCATATTAAAGTTTGTTAAGCATTAAAAAAAAGACGTGTTTATCACAAATTGGAAATTTACCATTTTAAAATTATTTTATTATAATCACTGATAACACTAACAATGAATATTTTTCTCCACACATTTAGTACTTAACAAATTGCCTACATTGCGCTACTTGTAGAGTTTGCGAGTTCATACTGTCAGATTAAAAAATGGTCCACTAATGATTTTATATTTAGTTGATCAAATAAACAAAATGAAACAGAAAAATGCTCAATTGAACTGGTAAAAACATCATTACATTTGTGTATTGATCATACATTTAAAATAGGGAAATCATGCATTATATAGTGATTATTAAGCCACTGATTTGAAATGATTTTGAATCAATACTGCATTAATTTGCTATATTGTTCATGAAAATAATGTAACATAGGCAGATCCAGGGGACCCCACCCCCCTAGAATTTGGAAAATGTACCGGTCCATTAGTGTATTTCTAGCCTGTACAAGTCATTTTTAAGTAGCATGAAGCAATTTTTTCGGTACTTAACATAATGGTAAATAGTTTTTTATCAACGTTGCATTTTTTTCTGCAAAATGAGTATAATGTGGTTGTGGTTCGGACCTCACCCCTAGAAAATCCTGGATCTGCCCATGTGTAAGTTGTGCAGGAAATAATCCCACCAATTTCCAAATCTAGATACTTAATATTATGATCGCCCCCACACTTACAACAATTTTCCAGTGAATTGACTCTGCACAGCAAGATTAGGAGAGAAATACCCAAAACAAAGTGTGAGTTGAATTAATAGACTCTAAGTCATTTTAGTTTAATGAGAGAATCATCTTTCATTTGTTGTATATCAGTGTATTCGTACATAAAAATCAACACCATACGCAATATAAAGAGGGGGGGGGGGGGGGCGGACCCCCTCGAATTTCCAAAATTTATTTGTCTGTTGGTATATACATTGACTTTACGTCATTTTTAAGTAGCATGAAGCTAAGCCGCCCAGCTTGCACAGTTGGTAGCAGGCAAGTCTACTGATCAAGGGGTCGTGGGTTTGATTCCCGAGCAGGGCATACTTTCGTAGAGCTTGCCTTGGTCATGAAATAATTTCTGCCGCCAATCTCCATCCTATCAATGGTTTTTAATTATGTCGTGGTCAGTCACTGACGAAAGTATGTGCTTAGTAGTCGGTTAACAGCTAAATCCAGAGACATAACCTTTCCGGGAGGAGTGAGTAGGTTGACCGACCGCCATTATATGATCTTATATTAAACCCAACAAAATCAAATAAACAAAGCTTTGTCAGAGCTTAACATAGATTTGATGGTTATGCAGTTTTTATTCTTAATATGTTGCAATATTCAGCGATATGTGTATTAATGTGGTTTTGGTTCGAAAGGTAGGGCCCAAGTTGATAAGTTCAGACCCCCTCCCCAAGAAAATAATCCTGGATCCACCTCTGACAACAGTAAGTTTATATTTTCTAGTAATCAAATACTGGCGGTATCAATCAATTATATACATAAATACATTCCAATGATGGAAGATAGCAAATAATAAAAACAACTTGCCTGCAACTCAAATCTTTCTGTTTAATTATCTCATCAGGTAGGCCACTGTTTCAAAGTCTCATGAAATATAGATCAAGTGGTCCTGAATATTCTTAGTGTCTCGTGAGTCGATATTCATTATTTGTGTTTTCTAAAGTATCTCTGACACATCAAATTGGTTGTCATCAAATTCAACGAGCGCAACTAGCTGTACGAGTGTATCTATTTCGAACGAACGTATTTGCTTCGCAAATTGACAGCTCCAATGTCCTAGCTTTTGCACCAATAATTCCTCACAGACTGGCCCATAAATCCAACACGATCGCGTACTGAATGCGAGGAACAACCAAAAGCTTTACAAATCACCAAAATATTACAAAAAGTTAAATTATGCACGCTATGAACTCAAATTATTGATCAAACAAGGCAATAATCAGCGTAACCTTAGTTTAACTCTCCATTCCGGAGTTCTATTATGACGTAGTAGACGTGGATAAAACCCGGTTAAACAAGGGAGATTAGCGCGGTCGGAATCCGGAACAAATCTATTTTTACGAATTTTCAAGTTACAAAAACATCGTTATGGGAATTTTTTTTTCGGTGTTTTTAATTTTCCGTTTCATTTTGAGAGTAAAACCTTTATAAATGCGTATATTTTATTTAAATCTGATCTCAATTTATATATGACCTTTAAGTATTATATTACTAATTCGCTAAAATATTAAATAAAAATCTAACGGTGGGGCAAAACCATTTGCTTTCAAAATTTAAGTTCACAAAGAGTCAAATTCTAAAAAGGGAATTTCTTTTGTAAAAGTACAATATATTCAATTTTTATTAAATTCACATGATGATTTTTTAGTTTAATTAGCTATGTAGGCCAAACAAAAATCTCAAACTATAGATTCATTTTGGCTGTACATGTGGAGGGTTGCCCGCATGACTGTAGTAAGTACATTGCATTAAAGAGTGAATTACAACAGTCTTGCGGACAATCCTCGATATATACAATTGTATTGTGAATCCAGCGGTAGGGTCGGTGGTCAGGGCTACATGTCAAACCATCTGCTTTCTATAATTAAGTTTTACAAAAAGCAATTTTCTTAGAAAGGGGATTCCTATTATAAAAGTACAATATATAATTTGATTTAATGCACATCATGAAAATACTTTTTAAAGATTTATTTACTATGAAGACCAAATAAAAATCTAAAATATTACCTTACCCACAGCAACTCATAAAAACCCCAGTCTGACCACCTGTACCTGCTGAACAAGTACATTTTTCACATTTTTCAAACATATCAAGTTGTGAACCAACCGGTAACGTATCTCCATTAGGTGCAGTACAGAATTCCGTATCTGAAATGGTGCATTTATATAAAACTTGTATAAGTAAAATTTGGTTCCGAGTACATGTACACGGCTCTTACATTATTACGTGTTCAAGTGTCTTCGTTGATTACCATGTTTTTTTCTAGCTTACAACAAGAATAAACCAATGACCCTATAGGGTCTATGAATAAATACCATTTGCTAATTTACCAATAGTCTTTAAATGTTTCAGCTTGAGTATATGATCATGATTGAACCGTGTCCATTTAAAACTGCATATACAGCAATTTCATGTTATGTTTATTTGTTTGGAATAAAAAAACGCATTTATGAAATGATGGTACAACACCAGCCCTGCGACATGATTGTTCAAACAACGCAACAATTAAATATAATTAAATGCAGACAGAAGTATTTTCGAAAATAAATTTTGAACAAAACCCGTACCATCTACTAAAATATTGCTTTACGAGAATTAAGAACAAATATCTATTATACTTGCTTATATTAGTTAGAAAGCATCTTAGCTTGATTGAGCCTGTTCCCTGGTGCACATGTATACATACATATATCAAAATGGCTTTCAAGCACCCCCATGTATCAAAATGAACTTTAAGAACACTCAATGTATCAAAATGGCTTTCAAGAACACTTAATGTATCAAAATAGCTTTCAAGAACCCCATGCATCGAAATAGCATTCAGGACCCCCCCCCCAAGTATCAAAATTGCATAAGTAAAATAACTAAGAACTATGGAAAATCTATCCAAAAGGTATGGGTAGTACTAACCAAACAGATGAAAGCGACAAGAACCAGAAATTGGCTGTATCGCACAAAATAAAGAGACAATGCTTAAAGTAATTCTCATTGTTCTAGATAGTCCTTGTAAACACTACAACAATACTGTGTGTCAAGTAAGTAGGCGACTCCTTATCTATGATATTTTATTTTGTCATAGGCAGACAGAGGAGTTGAATGTTCTTATTCCCCCTGCTATGCTCAATTAACAAGATAAAGAGCTTAAATATGAATTATAACAACAAAACTTAATAAAGTATTTCCAGCACCAAACCTACCTGGAATAAAACTATGTCTGCCATGTGTTTATCCGGTTTTGAAACATATAATATAAAAATATCTAACAAGAAATGTAATGTGGAAACCTCATTAAAGCCGGATTTAAAAACTTTTACGCAAAAAAATACATAGGGAAATAATCCATAATAAAGCCATGTAGATGTGTGGTTACTGTCTAATTCTGTTCATCACTTGGTATGTTATTATTGTAAGAAGTTTCATAAAGATCTGACAATAAACGGCAGTGAAATTTGCTTAATTGAAAACTTTAACGCAATTGTTAACGACACCGGACAATTTTTTTTCGTTGAAAAATCCGACGAAAAATGTCATAGGATCTTAACTTAATGATAATCAAATATTGTCCCACTTTTAAAGTGTCAACCTACATATGACTATGATCCTCTCTCATATAATGAAAAGTCCAATGTATAATTGACAACTTAAATTTTAGTTTAGAAGACCATTGGCATTATATTTGCTGAAAGGATCAATGCCATGTGATTATTTCAACAGAATTTTTACCACAGACCAATCTCAACTGAAGTTAATCCCACGTAGGCTATTTGAATATGCATACAAGCATGATTTTAAGAAGCTTCATAAAATTACTCACAACAGCTGAATTATAGACGGCATCTAACTGAATACAAATCTACTTAAACTATTTTTATCTAGAGTGTAAAGTTTAATGCCGCCTGGAGCTCAGTTGGTAGAGCACAAGTCTCCTAATGGAGGAGTCCTAGGTTCAATTCCCGGAAGGGTAATACTTTCGTATAGCTTGGACAGGAAATAGTTTCAATCGCCATTTTCACTCATACCACTGATTCTAAATCATGAAGGGCCGTTGTCAGCCACTGATGGAAATATGCGCCTAGTAAACGGTTATCAGCTAAATCCAGAAATATAGCCTTTCCAGAAAGAGTGAGTAGATTGATCGGCTGCCATAATATAATCTATACTATATTATTAAGTATTAAACCCAGCCGAAAAATCTGAAGAAATAGAAACCAATACTTAATGTAATTGTTTTATTTTATTTTATAAAAAATGTATATATATCATAGAAAATGTAACAATAGTAAAATATATAAAAATGAAATGAAACAAGATTATTGTCTTACAAGTACATTATGAGATATCATGATAGGACAAGATAACAACAATATAAATACAAAATGTAAAAATACATATAAAAGAAAAAAAATTCACAGAAACTCAGAGAATAATATTGTAACACAATATTCATAAAATAAGTTGTAATTATTATTGTTGAAAAAAGCACTAACTATTTTTAAAAAAAAACTGATTTCTATACTAACACGAAAATGTATATTTGTGTGTATTTTCAACTAGTTTACAAGCAACTAAAAAAGAGCAACAATGTAGATGATGAAATGGCTCAACATATTTTGACTCAAAACCAGCCATAAAAACATTTGAAAAAATCCGTCATTTAAGACTCTGGCAAAATATAAACAACCAGATTAATGTTAAAAAGAGTGTTGTAGAAGACATTGTTTGGATCTGTAATCGATGTAAAAGATAATGCTTAAAATGTTTTTTCTATATTTTTATTTCAGTGATAGTTACTTTACGTAAAAAAATGGAGTATAAAAGTTTACCACATTTCATGTGTTGTGTGGACCATAATTCAATTGACCAATATTGGTTGACCAATATTTCTGTTTTAGCTAAGCTGAAGATTATCATTCCAACGATAGTAACTATCATTCTGGTTATATTCATCATCATCATTTTCCTGATTATCAGACGAAGTAAACGAGAACGAAATATTAATATTGCTAATATTGAATTGACTGGTTCGGATGAGAGTATATTTGAACTATCAAATCTTCCAACTATCTCTGTGAAACCATATTACAAACTGGAGTAAATTTATCTTTTCAGATCTTGTAATACTTATAGCATCATTAATAGTAACAGTCATGTGTGCAGTAATGGTGGACTTCTTCAATTTTGTTCTAAATACACTGAGGCAGTATGTGTTTCAAACGGACCTAATATCCAAAATGGTAAAAAAATTGTGCATGAATACTTCAGATGTGGTACCTACTACCAGAATATGAAGCATACATTGTATACAACACCAAACAAGGGAATAAATATAAGATTTGCTCTAGATAGGCAAAGAGAAATGGATCACACAGATGCCCTTAAAGCATTTCGAGCTGGGTCAACCACAAGTGCTGTCCCTTGCTGCTTAGGATGTCTTTTCTTGATTCACTAAATGAAACTCATGACTTATCACGAAAATCAAAAGATGAAGAGAAGACACAAGAGAGATTACTTGGTTTAATTTTTTCGGAAACTGATGTGAAGTCTATAGTAAGAATCGTAAGATTAGTTCTAAGACAAGACGGGATTTCAACTGAGAAGAATGAGAAGGTATATAATGTGTACAATGTAAATAAAACAGTACTACCAGAAACAATCCTTGATGACAACACTCGTAATGCTGGTAACTATCTTATAAAAAAGTATATAGCTCAGTCTGGTATGATTGGTTGCAACAAGTCTGATTTGCAAGATGTGAAAAAAGTGCAAGGTCCTCGGTCACTCATTAATAAGCTGCAAATATCGAAAGGTGTCACTATTAGAAGAGTCTCTCTACAAATCCAAGCAACAGATACAAAAGGAAGGCAACAGAAAGAACATCAGGGTCAGGAAGTTGTAAAAAGAGAGATAAAAAAGATTGACAGCCTAACATCTGAAATGAATGCATGTCAGGCCATTGTTAAACCAGATTGTTCCAAGCCAAAAATTCAGATGTCTACTGGAATGAAAACTGCCTTAAACAATCTGCTTTTAAAAAGCTTACAGAAAATAATGGGTACAGAAGAGATAGATTCTAAAACAATTCTAGAGAATAGGCAGTTGGTTTTACTTCAAAGAAGTCACTACCCAAATCATTGTTATCTAAAGTTGCTTTGGCCACTGTTGAATTTGCAGGTGTTAAATTCAAAGCTATTTCCTCAAGTGGAACACAATATTTAAAATTTGTAGAGAATGGAATCATCATGAAAGCCAAACAACAGTACTCACACTTGCAGCGAATAACATTTTGTGAAGAAAAATATAATTTCACACCAGATGACTTCAAAGCTGCAACACGATCACAGAGAAAACAAAAAATTGATTTGACCATAACTCACTTGAAAACTAAAGAAGAAATGCTGTCGTTCGATAAATTTGACAACGCTTCAATAATAACTACTACTGAAGGAAAACAACTTATCAGCACTTTCTAGGCAAGAAATATTAAGAAATTGACAGTATCTGAAGATCTTACTGTTGTTGTAGATAGTGAATACATTATGAAGACTTGCCAACCTCATTCAGTCAGTGGAAAACATTTTGGGTTCACTACACCTCTTTCTGTTATTTTTGGTACAAGTTCACAAGAACCAGTCATAAAAATACTGACTCGTATACAACAAAGAAAAGGTGAAGCTGAAATGGCACAAATAGATTGGCTGTTAGAGTATCAAGAGGAGCTGAAGCCAGAAGAGTCATGCATCGGCATTGTTACATCTGGGGATATTGATGCTGTTGTACTCCATCTTTTCTCCATTGCTAATCTTTGGCCAAGAAACAATTCAGATAATTTCAAGAATAATGTGTATGTTGCTCTTCAAAAGCCAGGAAATATATGTGACATCTATAACATCACTGAAAAATTCAACTTCTTGAAAAAACGTGGAATGACAAATATATTGGTCAAAAAAAAGGTTGCACTTACACTCAGTCTAGGCGAAAATGACTTTTTACCAAAATTCCATGGTATATCTCACAACTACACCTTAGAAATGTTTATGCAGCATGAGTGATTTAGAACTGATCGTTTCAAATTTGAACAATCTGCTTCCAAGATACACTTTGATATTGATGTGTACAAAATTTTTGTTAAAGCTCTATACTGCACTAAATCTTTGCATTTTACACATTTCTCATATGGTGAAGTGCGACAATTATCTATACAAACAACAGGTTTAAAGTCAAAGTCAGAGATTAAGCTTCCCCAATCTTGGATGCCTCCAGAAACGACAGTTGAACAACTAGGAAAAAACGTTCGCTGCTTAATTGGATATTACCTCACTATCTGACTCCACAAAAGGGCGAAGATGCAAGTTCAAGCTTGTAACATCTGCCCCATGGTACATTTTAATTCATATGATTTTTTTGTATTTCTCACACATATATACCTTGACAGAGATTTTGCTGAGTGTAATTTTAATGAGTTATTGTCGGTTGTTTATGAATAACTTATCAAGTAGTCAAATATTAATTATACTGGCATTTAAAACGAGAAAATACAACTTCTGAATAATTGTTGGATTCATTTGAAGGTGCTTGTATGTACGAGGGTTGATAAAAAATAAACCGGATTTTAACTCTCAAATAATAAAGTATAACTTTAAATGAACATTTCTATCCATCAATGAAAATGGTAATGTATTTACAAAATGTTGATCTATCATTTCTATAATAAAGCTTACATTACTCTTCAAAATAACGCTTGGTTGATAATGAGGAAATATATTTAATGTTTGAAGTCAATACCTCAAGAAATAAAACAGATGCAGTAAAAACAATTATCTTTTAAAGAAAACGCTAAGTTCAAGGGGGGATAATTCTGAAAAAATGTGTAAGGAGTTATGAACCTTGTCATGTGAGATGTTGTTGATAATAAGGAACATACATCAAAAGTTTTTTGTTGATACCTAAAGAAATAAAACATTTGCAGAAAGAACAAATATTTTTTAAAGAAAACTTAAGTTCAAGGGGGAAAATTCGGAAATAAATGTATTTGGAGTTATGAACCTTGTCACGTGAGATGAGGTTGAAAATAAGGAACATATATTTAAAGTTATAGTAAAAAATAATTTACTGCACAAAAACTTTAATAAAAAATGTGGACGCCGACGCTAGGGCGAGTAGGAGAATGGAGTTGGAAGATCTGTGTTTTCAGATGGTGTCATCTAATCCAGGACTTGTTTTTAATATTTTGAAGCCAGCTTTAAGTATGCCAGAAGGGTTTCGTCCTTCGTCTGGTGCTAGTTCCCCCAATTGGTGTGTTTGCACCTGTTGCAGACAAATGCTCAAAGAAGAACAAAAAGTGTGTTGTGGGTACAGAGATTGTATCTCTTTAATACCAGTGAGTATTTAACAACTTGCTTACATACATTTAGTATTTACATGGCACTTGTGTTGTAAGAAAAATTAAATCAAGAAGTTATACAACAAAACAAACCCAACAGTAGATCAATTCTCTATAGATGATGTGATATAAAAACTACAGCTAATAAGATGACAAAAACAATGGTTAAATGTGATTTAGTCAGTATCCACCTGAGTCACTGAATACATGATTTTTTCTTGAAATTGTATTTAATTTTTGTGTCAGTTTAGGAATAAAAATAAAAGTATGAGTACTATGGAGTTAGAAGAATTGTGTCTTAAAATAAAGCCATCCAATACAGGACTGGTTTTTAAAATTTAAAAGCCAGCTTCTGGTATCCCGGAAGGATTTCATCCTCCGCCTGGTTCTAGTACCCTTGATTGGTATGTTTGTACGCGGTGCAGACAAATGCTCAAAGAAGAAGAAAAAGGTGTTGTAGGTACAGAGATTGTTTCTCGTTACTACTAGTGAGTATTTAACAACTTGCTTACATACATTTAATATTTGCATGGCACTTGTGTTGTAAGAAAAATTCAATCAAGAAGTTATACAACAACCTTGTAGCTATGGTTCAAACCAAATCCACCAGTAGATCAATTCTCTATAGATGATGTGATATAAAAACTATAGCTAATAAGATGACAAAAACAATGGTTAACTATGATTTGGTATATGAATGAAATAATGAATATAATGAATAAGTATGAATAAAATGGAGTTGGAAGATCTGTGTCTTCATATGGTTTCATCCAATCCAGGACTTGTTTTCAATATTTTGAAGCAAGCTTCAAGTATGCCAGAAGGGATTTATCCTTCTTCTGGTGCTAGTTCCCCGAATTTGTGTGTTTGTACCTGTTACAGACAAATGCTCAAAGAAGAAGAAAAGTGTGTTGTGAGTACAGAGATTGTAACACTTTACTACCAGTGAGTATTTATCAACTTGCTTACAAAAATTGAACATTGGCTAGAGGTCAGAACTTTGAACCTGGTAATTCAGTTTAGAGTTTTGTTGCTGCAGGTCATATCCTTCATTGACATTAAACAATAATTGTGTTATTCTTTTGTTCGTGATAAGGTGGGGCTTCTATGGAAAGATTATATGTGTAATAGTAATGAATGCTGGGTTGGTACTTCTTCTATTGTTTGTCATATGTATGTGACAATGTTTTTGTAAAACATCATTTGAATCACTTTTCACATAAAAACGGATACATAATAACCAACATCCTTATTAAAATGGTCAATATAGTCGAACAAAAAAATGGCTGAACGAAGCAAAGAAATTTCTAGCAACAAAGTTTACTTATAACCCGGGCAAGTAAGATCAACTGAATTTTTTGGTTTAAAAAAAGAATATAGGTCTGCCATCCAAACAAAATCGTAATATGAACCAAAAAATATGAGCCCTATGAGCCTGACATTACAGAAAACAAATTAATACCAACTGAAGATGTTTATACCAGAAGTAAGTTCTACAAAGATCAACTTTCAACGTTTAACACCTGGTCAGCACAGATTACTCCCAACATGTTCTAATTAACCAAAGCAGGATTTTATTACATAGATTTAGAGACAAAGTATGACCCAATACCAGCTTCTACGGAAGAAACGTTTTAATATTTCCAACAAAACGGACTAGAAACTGTACAATGGTCACCTATTCTACATCAGATACAGTGTTAAGTTGATGACAAACTTTAATTGGTGGTCAAGAAAACAGGACATACTTAACATGTTTTAATAAGAAAAATTAATCAGCTAAAATCAAACTGAGTAACAAGCAATTTAGAACGCTCTGTGACTTAAAAAAGCATCAATTATTCTTTAAATATCTTTCCTTGATGGTCAGTGAACCCAAGCAATTTTCATGTAACTAAAGCAGGATTTTATTACACAGGTTTCAGTGAAAAAGTTAATCGTTTTTAGGAGTTAGTGGAAAGAATAATACACCCCTACAAAGAAACCTAATTTCGATAATACAGATATGATGAAGTGTAGGCCACAAACACATTCCAACCTAGGGAATCTTCTGACAACACCTATGTCAACAAATAATTTAATGACAGTGGATCCGCTACCATCAAGATCTGCTCTAATACCTTCTTCTTCACTGATTCACAAGTATCAACAATGTCTATAATACCACAACCGATTCAAGTGATGTCCAAAGATTATATACCAACATCTCATGCAAAACAGGTTAATTTGGCAACATCTATGTGAACATCCAGTTCAATGTCAGTAAGTTCTACTAATAGCCACAACTGATTCTAGTGATATCTTCGGATTATTTCCCAATATCTCTCTAAAAACCGGTAGATAGAAATGCAGAATTGATCTGTTTACATCAACAACTCTGTATCTACAGTGATTCAGATTAGCGGTCGCCCAGCGCGAACAAAAATTGAGCTGGGCGAATAATATTTATAAGCTGGTAGCCGACCATGTTTTTGTTTACCGCGGAAATAATTGAAAAGCATGAAAACTTCACAGAGGAACAAATTAGGCCAAACTGTGCTGAACCATTGTTTAGCAATAAACATGTTATCATCTGACATCAAGGACTTTGATCCAATGCCTGCCATAGATTACTGGAATGGTTCAGGCATTAGATCTAGACGGCCTAATTTTAAAGACAAGAAAAGCAAGTCTAGAAGTAAAACATACTCCTATCAGTTAGTTTCTGATGATGATGTGTTGATATCAGATGATGCCTCTTGTGTCCCCAACACTCCCTCTGCATCCGCAGCCATTACTTCCTTTTTGCCACCTGCCAACACTTCCTGTGAAATGGTTGCCAGTGCTCCTCTGTATCGGTTGTCACAACATCCAGCAAATCTAATGACTATGAGTCCGACTAAGACAGTTCTGAGAGTGAGATAAAGAGTGAACTGGAGGAAAATTTAAGGTTTTTTACGAAACATTAACATTTCACAAATTGTGTTATAACGTGTTGTTTTAACTGCAATTGTTAAACAACTAGTAAAGAAAAATCTAAAAGTAAATCTGTATGTTGTACATCGTACATCAGTAAACAAGTAGAATTATAATCTTACATGGGTTAAAAATCTGTGTTTATTTTTATTGTATTTCTAATTTACTATTGTTCTTTCTTAAAAATGCTTGTTTAACCCATTTCAGCAAAACTTTGTATAATTTTAATCGATCAATAAAAAATCTCAATGTAAAAAGACAAAATCCCATCATCCTTTTTCAAAATCTCATTGAAATAAGACAAATTGGATTTTAGCTCATAAAGCTTAAAGGACAAAAGTGATACCTGAGATACCTATCCAATCTACCATGAAAATACCATAAGGAACTAAGATGAAGACAAGAGAGCATTTAACTCAGAAGAGAACCTCTATGACATTGTAAAACTACAAATAGAAACCCTATATAGGATTGGGAAAAATCACATTCAAATAAAAAAAAGTCCTAAACTAAAAGTAAAAGACAGGAAAAAGAAAACTCCTAGAAAACTTGATAAAAATCATAACCAAGGTTCACGGTCCATTAAACAATGTAAGAATCTTCAAAGATCTCACAGGACAAATAAGAATATCCAAATGTGACATAGTCCAAAACAGAGATAGACAACAAGAAAAGGATCTAGGAACACTTATATGCAACAGCCTTGAGAGATCATCTAAACTAGCATTAGGAAGTACCTAAATGCAGAAGACATGTTCATTTCAGGAGTACTAAATCAGAAGAGTACAAATATAAGGCAACTTTCAGAGCCGTCCTGTGTCTAGTATGTATTTTAGCCCTAACCAATAGAATGAAGGTAACTATAACAGAAATTTAGAGTACCTAACAAGCCTTCCAATAGTGACCATGTAGTAACAAACCCAAGCATGAACTGCTTACATAACTATTAAATTAATAATGCATAACACTTCCACTTCTATTCAGATCAAGACAGTAACAGTAAAGATGGTGAAATCAATCAAGAAGGCCAACTGTTCCGTAGGAACTATGAATAATTTTATCATTATAGGCATAGGGTGAGTCGAGTTATTTTTATTATTAACTTATTGTGTTTGATACATGACCAAATGAAGACAAATGGTTATGTAAGAACAAACAATATTGATCAGCATTAAGTCTGGTTCACTGTCATAAGAAATTGAAATAACTACTTTTATTTCAGGAATAAATAAGATGGTTTTTTGTTTTGGATTTGAACTAATGAAAGTGGCAGACACAAATAATATCTGAATTATGCATTCTGTACGTGTTACTGCTTATCTTTCAGTAAAATATGCTTTCTGTACATCTTGCTGCTTATCTTTCGGTAAAATATCTAGATCAAAGCAGAAACTCTTCTATATAGGAAAAACATTACCACAAAATATGAGATCATTAGATATTAAGAAAACAATGTGTTACAGAAAATATTGCACAGCACAGATAAATAAAAGAAAAATATCACATTGACTGCATAATACAAGAATATCATAAATCAGTACATAAGCTTAATTTAACATGTTGAACTACTTAAAACCAATACATTTATACATGTACATGTGATATGAACTATTGAACATTTTTTTAAAACAGAATATATCTAAATCTAATGATACATAATTTGACAAAACAAGTAAACCTGTGAGCTAATGCTCACTAGTGATACCCCCGCAAAAATCTAAAAATATGCGACAAACAGGAAGTAGATGAGCAAGGAGCATGAAATCGCTTTACACCACATGGGGCTATGGGATGAAGCAATATGCAAAGTATAAGGCTGCTGCATGTTATAGTTGCTGAGAAAACTGCGACGGAAATTTTGTAACGGACGGACGCACACACGCACGCACACACGGACAAGGGTAAAACAGTATACACCCTCTTCTTCGAAGCGGGGGTATAATAATCATTCAATTACTGATAAGGATAATTTTAAAAAAGCCTAACTCAAGACAAAAACTATCTGATACAAAATGTGACACAAACATTTTACATGTGTAGAATATTAAATTTCTGCCAGCCAAATTTTATCACATTTTGCATTTTGCCAGAACTACCTTTGTCTAATTAATAACAGAGATGTATATATATGAGAACGATAATTATTTATATATTTTGAAATTTGTGTGACATTTAGGGCTCAACATTTATTTTTAAACAAGAAATCAAGGTATACCAGCAATATGTTTTACCAAAATGTTTACTATAGCAGTAACAGGTTGCCCAAACCCAAATTTAGGTTATCAGAAGGAATCCAAAGACCTTTAATTTCAAGCCCTGATATGATCCATCAGTCATAGATCTATACTTTAAACTAATCCACTCAATAGTGTCAATGTCTCCATCCAACTTCGTGACCATCAACCATCTGAGGTTCTAAAAATCCTCTAAATTGTTTACCATCAGCTGTCCATCTTAAACCATAGCCTTCTATCACACGAGCTTCTATCACAAATATTTGTTGCTAAAAATAAACATAAGATATTTCATGATCATTATTGTTTAACAATATTACAATTATATAGATGTGCAATGTATGGTTCTTCACAACACCTCCAAGCAATATTATAAATACCTACTTACTGTCTATGGATATTCCTAAGCCGCCCGGCTAGCTCAGTTGGTAGCATGCAAGTCTACTGATCGAGAGGTCGTGGGTTCGATTCCTGGGGCCTGCTTTCGTGGAGCTTGGTCATGAAATTATTTCTACGGCCATTCTCCCTCCCACAAATAATTTCTAATTTTGTAGGGCAGTTGTCAGTCACTGACGAAAGTATGTACTTAGTAGTTGGTTAAGAGCTAAATCCAGAGATTTAGTCTTTCCAGGAGGAGTGAGTAGGTTGACTGACCGCATTATATGACCTATATAATGTGTTGCTATGGCATTAAACCCAACAAACAAACAAACAAACATGGATATTCCTCAATCTCTAAACCATAACTTTTAACATTGCTATTAACATACATAAAATATCCAATGACAAAACTCAACAAAGGTATTAAGTCTTGCCGGGAATTCCTACCTACAACCACTGAACTCATAGCACCACATCATACATTGCATTGTCCAAACAATGTATTTTTCTTCAATAGATAATTTATATTGTGGTTACTATTCCAAATAACCAATCTTCAATGACTATAATTAGTGCTTATTGTAACATCACAGAAGAGATAGGAAGCAGAAAATAGGTATGGGTGCATAAGTGAGATGTAAGCTTCAATGCAACAATTATGTCAAGGGATAGCATGAAGCAGCCTAAGGAGAGAGAAACATGGTAAGGCACAGCAGCCTGCACTAAAGTACATTTAGTTTATGAATATGTATTACAGCAGGGCTCGAATCTAACAAAAAATTGAACTTGCAAATTTTTGCAACTTGACTTTATTTAACTCGCAAAATAAAAAAACATCACTCGCAATTCTTTTCTCAAAATATTAATAGCATGTAGAATAGTGATTCTATATTTAATATTTAACTATGGATAGAACAAAGGGCATTATCATGGAATAGGCAAAGAATATCAAACATGTTTTTACGGTGATTCTTGAATTTATACTAGGTCTATCAATCTATCTGGCCGTTTCAATGCTGACTTGAGCCTCTGATTAGTTTTGACAGTA
Source organism: Mactra quadrangularis (assembly GCA_025267735.1). Classification (NCBI taxonomy): domain Eukaryota; kingdom Metazoa; phylum Mollusca; class Bivalvia; order Venerida; family Mactridae; genus Mactra; species Mactra quadrangularis. The sequence continues at coordinate 22,570,739 of CM046303.1, forward strand.
ATATTTTTGCGTAGATTTCCACTCGCGAGAATTTGATAGTTAAAATAAAAGTTACTTGCAATTTTCAAAATCCACTCGCATTTTGCAAGTATGCAAGCTTAAATTCAAGCCCTGTATTACAGGGAAAAACAATAAAATTAATTTCCATATGTATTTTATTCAACCAGAGATATTAAGTACTTACAGGTAACCAATGTATGTTAATCCATGTAGCATTATCTAATACTTTATTCATCAATGAGTAAGCATTCTCATTCTTCTGTTTTTCAGCTGTAAATATAAAACATTATAATATGATAAAATATAGTTTGTTTGATTTTGTATCCCTTAGTAATGCACCAATAGTCAATGTTGGATATTTCACCTGACAACATTTCCTTGGATACAATAGTACTAGATTCTCAACCAAGAGCAGACATTTATCTTTGAAGAATAAAATGCTTGGATATAACACGGCTTTTGCTCTTCAATATTCCAACAGATACAACATATTATTCTAAGAAGAAATCTGGCAGAGATATCCAACAATTTGAAAACTTTAACACAAAAATAACAAAGGGAAATAATACACTATTAAGCCAGGTAGAGTTGCCGTTACTTGCCGTTACAAGAAGTCTGACAGTTTTCTTCATACGGAAAAAAAATCAACATTAACAAATGTTAATAAAATTATGAGGATATAACTTGCCATGTAAAAATATATAAATATCACATCCTACAGAGGGTGATAGAATGGAATGTTTACCTGAGACAAGTAATGTCAATCGAGGCTTTAGCTGAGGTTGACATTACTTGTCAAGGGTTAACATTCTGTTCTATCAGACTATTAGTTTTACCCTGTAGGATGTGATATTTATTTTATAATACAGAACAACAAAAAAAAACCGAAATTGTTGACAATTTGATAGGCACAAAAAGTTTAATTTTATCTGTTTTATTAGCTTTTGAGCTAGAAGACATTTTTTACACCATTAAGTTTGTTGTTTCCTAAAAAGGAAGTGTCTGTACAAGGGAGGTAACTCAAATCGAATGGTTAAAAAACTGGAGTCTGGGTATTAGCAAACTCCAACACAGTAGTCTCCCATCGCATTAAGTGGGCCGATAGGTGATGTAAAACAAGCTGATAGTTGATGTCCATAGGATGACATTACTAATTGTCACCCGGTGAGGTCACAGGCTTAAATTTATAGTAAACAAATCATGCAAGGTATAATAATATAACTTGCCACATCTATCAATCAACCCCACATAGTCAAATATACCAATGTACTGACATCTGGATGGTGACTATGCCAAGTAGTTTGAATAAATATCACTATTTTAATTCACAATAGATTTTATCAGTAGGTATCATTAAAACTGAGAACATATGTGACTTAGAAAACTCATTTATTTTAAAGGTGCATTGTAAAGTAAATTTCACATTTTGCTTTTTTGTTTGTTTTTCATAAAACCCCTTTTTGTTTCATACATGTTTCTTAAAGTAGTCTTAAACACTGAAAATGGTGATCTATTCAGTTCATTAAAATATTTGTTTTTATTGTTCAACTATAATATCTAGTTACGGTTTATGAGAAAAAAGCTAGTGATCCACTTCCTGCATGTTAGATAACCCATGGTGGATGAAATATGAAAAAAATTAACATAGGGTCTACATGTACCACACAATTGGCTAGACATAAGAACATTTATTTATATTGCGCAAACTATTAAAATAAAATATACTGCTGGGCTTTACAATAACAAAAAAGTTATATATAATATATATTAATTTATAAAATAAAAATTTTAAATATCAGATACTAAAAATCTTATAAAATGGTAATTACACATAATGTCTCGTTAATGTTCATGCCCAAAATTACCTACTGTGCAAAAATCAGAACTATACAGCGAGATATGAACAAGATATAATGAAAAATATCGGGAGCTACAAAAACATGTGTACAGCGGTCAGTGGCGCAAACACCATTAATTGTTCATCTTTCAAACTCTAATCTGCATTTCATTTGTAATTACTATTGAAAATTGATAAGTGTGCTTTTGAAGTCATATGATTAATTAGGCCTATAATGGTCATTAAGATGGGACTAACAACAAGAATAGCTTTAAATATAGCAAGTAACTTATATTTTCCTTCTTGTGATTTTGCAAGAAAATCTGAATACAAATTAGAAATATTCCAATCTGTTAAACTGACCTTTAAGTGGTTAGTTAAAAAAAGTAATTTATGTTGGTTTATACCACTTTTTGTTCAACAAATAGACAAGCCTTACTGATGACATACTCCTTTAAATTGACAACTTTAGATAGGGAAAATCAATTATTGAGATATAGCATGTTTGACATATGTACTGGTATATCACTACATAGAAATTGCCTTGAGGCATCATTAACCAGGAAATATACACAAACATCAAAGTAATATTTACTATCAAGTGTTAGACTTTAAATATTAATTCAAAGGATTAATACATATGAGTTATTTAAAATAGGTAAGTTCTTATACTTAAGTTTATTTTAAAATTCAAAATCAGTAATAAGTGGTACATGACAAAATGCATACATTGCTTCTTTTTAACACGCTCATTAGAATTGCACATATTTTACTCATTACTTTTTAAATGTGTTAAATAATGGTAAAGCTAGAAAAATGATATTACTTATGCAAGTTATCTCATTGTCTCTAGATTGAAATTCATAGCAAACTTGTTCCAATTTTGCCATATTTAATTAGTCATTTCTCACAGGTTGTCCAAGTACAAACTCATGACTATGTGACATGGGCCATTACAAAACTAAGCACACAATAAATAAGGATAAATTGCTGACAAATCACTTCAAATGAAGTTTAAAAAAGAGGCAATCAGCTATTACAGGTTATTTATCACACAATGTATTACAGGTGCTTACAAAAATATATACAATAGAAGCTGAGAGTTTTGCACGCTATGAGAATTGGAAAGTTGAGAAAACTGCACAAAATTGTTGGTCTGGAAAATATTGCTAGGAAAATATAGCTAAGTTAAACCTCACCTTAACTGGACATTTGAGAAAACCACAAGTCTCATTAATCCTAGCCCTATAAGGTATACTCAGCTTCTACAGAACATGGTACATTGTTTACCCATTGAGAATGTTTGTATGGACAATACTACAGTCTACATCATGGACCCTCTGAATTACAATGAAGTTTTTTAAGCAACCTTGATTTACAATATCTAATTCTGTATTTATATACCCTCTGGCTGAGAAAATTTATTTTTGTAACTTCCACCATGCTATTTTCAAATATGAGGTTATTCATAATAATAGTAAGTACTCAAGTACTTAATTTTAAAAATATGAGTTCCATACACCCCATGTTGAACAAATATGTATAATCCGACAAAACTAACCTGAGTTTGACCTTTATGCAAGAATATATAAACTCAGTACTTACACTCTACATTTGTCTTCGTTTGTCAGAAGCTTTCGGCAAATACACACACAATTTTTTAATTTTGTTTTCATAAGAAAAAAATACTTTGAAACTATGCCACAATATTGCGGACTTACGCTTTTCCCCATAACCAAATGAGTCCAAAATTAAAAGTTTCAATATAATGCCATGTTTACAAAAATGATTTATAGTCACATAGGCTGTAATAAACACATGTATAATCGTATACACGCATACGGAAACTCACAATTTAATGTTAGTGAATCGTGCAATTATGATAATAAGATAGTTCAAGCTCAGGTTAATACTGTCTAACTATACATAATCTTAACTATGGTGTACCCATGTATTTAATAAAAAAAATCCAGACCTATCAAATCTCAAATGACTAAAGGAACAGTTTTAAACACTTAACTTCTATCAAACTGTTTATTTTCAGACTCAAAACATTAAGATGGACTTTGGAGGTAAAGGGAAGACTGTGTTGATATGTGGAATTTTAACAGCAGTTGCCATAGTGTTAGAAGTAATAGTGTTCTATAAACTTTATAGTGGTTCTATCGTGATACAAACAAATACAGTGACTAACAGAAAACAATATGATAAGTTAGCTACAGACAAACTTTATCATACTAGAAGTTTTACAAATGTATCAAATGCTGAACTAAATCATATTGATAGTAGAACATATTCTATGAATAGTAACCAAACCAAACAAGTTTTAACCAAATCTAAAAATAGACATGTTGTGAAGCAACAATGAACAATAACCAATGAATATTACTACTACACTACTTGTAAACAATATCATGCTGAATTTCAATAATTGAACACAAAAATATGATTGACATGGCACCTAGATGGTGAATACATGAAAAGGGAGATAATCAAATAAAATCATCAACTGTAGTTTGAAATTGTTTATAAAGTTTTTATTTTATCCATCTTCCAACAAAAGCAGTCCAAGGATGGAAACTTAATCTTTTTCAGTGATTTATTGATTATTATATTATTATTGATTTATATATTATTATATATGATTCACTTTGATTTTCTTTACCTCATGTCCTTTGCAATTTTTTAGGCGTAAAAGGGGCATAACTCCAAAAATAATTAAATCAGAGTTATCCCTTCATAGTATACTTGATTTAGTCCCAATAAATAAGTATAACAACTAACAGTTAAATATCTTGGTTAGTGTTGAAGACATAAGAAGAAGAGTTTATTTAATAAATGAAAATTAGTTAAATTATTTTGAAGACAGAAGACTTGTTTTAAACTTTTACTACGAGAAACACCAAGGCCAAAGTCAATACAAAAGTGACAGTATTTTCTTTAAAAAATCTAACTAGACTTTCAAATGGCAATATTTCAAACTTTTAAACAACTAAAACCCTATCATAACCCTCAAACCTATAATGAAGCACAAACTCACTACCTTTAAACTATAGTGGCAACTTAGAAACTAGAAAATATTTTTTTATTTTTTTAACGTCGTATTCAACACAAATTAAGGTCATATACACGACAGCCAGCTCTTCCTACGATAGGTTTCCTGGACACATTTCTATCACCAGTATTAACTTACCCTACCATGAGGCCGACAACTCGTGTAAGGTATGACCGACCGCGACCAGGCTTAAACCCCCAATCTCCGAATTCTAAGTCAGACATGCTAACCACTACTCCACTAGAAAATAAGAAGTTAAAAAAGTATATAAAATAAGTACTAACTTCCTGTACACGTTCCCCACCATGAATCTGTCTGATCCCTATGGTGATGCTTAGCAAGAGCTCTTGCTCCAACTGTTAACTCAGCTTTCGCACTGAAATGTTTAAAATTACAAAAACTATTAACATTAACATAAAAGTAGTCCTTTTGAAGCATTCAATATTAAATCATCATTTAAATACAGATTCTTCAAATAAGTTCCTTGCTAGTAACTACATGTACATTGCATCAATAGTATTTTCACAAGTCCGGCAAAATCATTTAATTATGTTCACTTGTTTGTTCTTGCCAACTGGTAAAAGTTACTTGTCCATAAAAATATTATAGAATAAAATTATTGAAACCTCCACTGGCTCGTACTTGCCTTGGGACAGCACAGACAATACGGACGATTGATTTCGCCGGCCCTGGTCCAAGTCCCTATCTATAACTTGAGGCTTTGGTAAATTAAATGTGTAAAGGATTAAAATGATGAAAGTGAAAAAAGGAAGAGGTTACAAATAAGATTACAGACAAAAAAATGGTAGCAGCTAATTCAGCTGTGTAGATATCTAATAATAATACAGACATCCTTAGCTAACAGAAAAACAAAATAAGCTATCAATGAAATTAAATGAATGCAAGGCTGTATATTTTACTTGATCTATACCAAAAAAAACTGAAAAAAAAAGAACCAACTTCATTTTTTTACAGAAATAGTTTACTTTAAACAATACTTAAAAAAGCATGTATATATATCATTATAGAGACTCAGGAAGTAGAAATTTATGATAATCTGGTACTTACGAATGCAGTTCACAAAAACTAGCAACAAGCTGACTTCTCGATGGTGGCCATAAATCTTTGGTTCCTACAGTTTTTCTGATACCAAGCAAATCAAGGATTCCTCTTTTACCAAGTTGCTGAAATAAATTCATTATAAATAGTATAGGGATCAGAAAGAGTGCCAGACTATCTTCATTCATTTATCTATTGATTTTTACTGGGTTTAATGCCATATCAACACTATCTAGGTCATTTTACCACATCCAGCGCACCTAACCTAGCTTTCTTGTACACTTGTCTATAACCAGTACTCACATACCCTTCCACAAAGCCGGAAACTTCTCCATATACCTTAATATTGATAGAGGAAAATTGATATTGTTGTCAAATTTTCATGGAAGGGTATAACCTCCCCAATAGGGATTTGAACCAGTACCCCCTTATGGACACCAAATTTCCAAATCCCGGCATGCTACCAACTGCGCTATTGACCAGGGTTCACACAACCTTTAGTTTTAATACATGTAAACAGACATTGTCTCAAATTTTTTAAGAGCACTAACCAGATCTATTATGATATATAGTTATGGGCAAATTATCAACTATACTGGCTTTATGAATTCAACAAATTTACAAGCCTGAATAAGTATTAAAAAGACACTGGCTAGTGGTTAAAAGTTAAGGCACTGACTGCATCTAAACTTAATATAATTAAGTTTGACAGGAGCTTTTACATGAAAAGTCAATTTCCTTTTATAAAAATAGTTCTCTCCAATAATAATTAAGAGTTTGGGACAATTGCGGCTTTGCTAACATTTCTACAGTGCAAGTTGTAAGAAAATATGCTTCCCAACTTACCATTAAAATATCTCTAATTCTAAACTTGATTTCATCTTCACCCCACATAGTATACAAACTTTTCAAACCAGTTAATAATGGTGTGATGGCTGATAAAACTGCTGCCCTGAAATATGTGTACCATAAAATATATTGACACTTTACATCATTCAAATATCATCAAGAGTCAAAGTTCGAAATCACATGATTAATTAAGGCCATGCCATATTGGATTTTTGTTAAGCATCCGCGTAGGTTTTAGAGCCCTCAATCAAAATAAAAAACAAAATTGTAGGTAAAAATTTCTTAAAATTCCAATGTTTCGGGATTCGATACGACATTTTAATTCAGGAAAAATTGTGTTCGGCAACGTTATTCGTCGTAAGCAATTTATCATAACCGCTTCATTAATACAATATAAATTTATGTGAGAAATAAAACGCTAGTCATTTTATATCAAATTCAGACCATTGTTTCATATTATGAGGATGTTATTCCATTGAAAAAATATATTATAATGCATTGTATTTGCCGTACAAGTATTTGTGTTTTCGTTTTCGGTTTGTGTGTTTTTGTGAATAGGTACCTAGGTTTGCCAAATTTGAGTTGATGCTTAACAGAATACCAATTTGGCATGGCCTAAACAAGTATGGATCATGTTACAGATTAATTCCAAAATAAAACATGTACATGTAATGAAATTCACTGTATTACACAATAATACTTTTCTTTTATTCTTATAACTCCCCTATTATCATAAGTCACAGAAAACAACAGTAATTCTGAACTTTAGGACCAGTGAAAACTTTTATCCCCTGTAACAGCAAGGTAGTAATACTTCAGTTGATTAAACATGTTTCATACAGAAATTTCATCTAACAATTCAAAGACTTTTCCAGGAAATTTAAGAATTTTTTTTGTTTTTAAGGACTCCTTTGGTATGAAATAAGAGCTATAAAACCATTTAAAATGCACAAATGTGTATAAATCAGTAAAAGACATCTTAACATTAACTTATTATAAGAAAACTTAGTGTTTTACACCAAAATAGTTCAATGAAACAAATTCACTTTGGCCAAAAGTGCATAAAGAGATCATCTTTATTACACTAAATAAATGTAATTGTTTACCAAGAAAGTCAGATGTGAGGTAACAAGTAACAACTTCATGACCGCACCAGACACCATTGTTAGTGACGTCACTAAAAGTTTAATAGTCAGATACCGGTATCCAGTCAATAAATATCTGGGGTGCAGAGTCCTGCCGACAGTTGCATTTTATGAAAAAAGTTCAATATGATCTATTACATTTTTGAAAATATTTTTTATACATATTTCAGAGTGCTTTTGTATTTTCTAGGATAGATTTGCTAAATTCCAGGACACACAGCTATATTCAAGTACCATTTAGGGTGTTTTTCAAGGAAATATTGAATTCAAGTACTTTTCAACAAAGAAATCAAATTCAACGATTTTCAAGGACCTGTGTGAACCCTGTTAAATCTAATAAAGCAAGGATTGATCACTCACCTCGATTCTACGTACTGTTGTTCATCCAGTAAATCATACTTGGGTAGATCTAAGATAGGACAATGTCTAAAAAACAAAGAAACAATACAACATTTTACCTCAGTCAAAAAGCCAGATTATACCAGGAAATGAAGCAAAATAATCAGTAAGTACAGAAACAACACATTTTGAAGTAAAATTTATCCATAGGCAAAGACTCCCATCTATGAAAGTGCACAGACAATAGGGTCTTCATCATAAATAGCTATATCAATGTATCATAATATATTAATAATAATAATTATATATACAGTATTACTGATTCTTTACAGAAGATCCAATATCCATTTGCAATTTGGAACAACAATCTAGCATTTTATAAAGCTATAAACTAAATGGTGATGTTAAATTTAACATCCCTGCGCGTTGTATTTATCTTTTTATATTTCTGAGTTTTCATGTTTTTTTGTTAAATGTAAAACAGATTAAACAAGAAATACTGTTTGTTTTATGTCTGGAACAACTTTTAACATCATGCATAACATCATATAGCATATGAATATCAGGGATGGATCCAGGATTTTTTTTCCAGGGGGTGTCCGAAACTACATAACCATTTAATCTATGTAAAGCACTGAAAAAAATTGCTTCATGTACTTAAAAATGACTTACAGGCAAGAAATACACTAATGGACAGGTACATTTCCCAAATTCTAGGGGGGGGGGGGCGGACCCCCCTGACCCCCCCCCCCCCCCCCCCGCTGGATCCGCCTATGAATATACTAGAGTTCTGGCGGCTTCTATTACACACCTTGTCTGACTTGATACATAGATATATAACCTATACTTGCCTTTCAATATATTAATACAAAATTTCCTATCAAGACAGACCTAACAGACAAAATAAATATATTAATTACAAACAAAAGTCTCATTGAGGTTACTTTTGAATACATTTTGTACATGTATGCCATTTACTTACGAAGTGTCCATCCATTTCTGCAACATAGATGATATTTGTTTATATAGGGGATGGCTAGGATATCCAACAATGTCAGTACGTAATGTTTTAGGATCATTATTGTCTTCAATCAGCAAGGCATTCAAATCATCTTCCATAAGAAATTTGTCATCTCTTATTTTCTCATCTTCAAAAACCTGAAATATTGAAATACTAACTAAAAACTTGTTTAGAAAACAGGAAACATGAATAATTCTATAACAAGATTTTTTCAGATTTTGATTAGCAAGAATGAAATGTTCAGACAATCAAACCTGTAACTTGTAAGATTTGTCTCTCATACCATATTTTTTAAAAAACTTACTTCTAAGGTATCTAATGCATTGTAGTGAACTGTAGTTGTAAAAAAAGCCATAAATCAACATTGTAAACTGTTAAATAAGAAAGTCACAGCTTATTTCCCCAATTAGATCCAAATACTTTCGTAACTATTCCTGGCCTACTATTCAGCTTCTTTTCAAGATGGACAAACTTCACAAAGCCACTTTTATGAATCAGGCCAGTATACTGTAACCAAGGTAACACATAATTTTGAGTCAAGCTACATATTTTACATTACACCAGTCCTACTGTTTTATTGCTTTTAGAGTGCCACAGACTCCAATCCTCCCTTTTGTTTTTATATAAAATTCAATATAACCTTGTATATGTGGACCATATCTATCTATCTAACTTTACAGCACACACTCATATCTGAGCATTAATGCCATTATGGCAGGATGTAGAGGGTGGCATTTAACTTGATCAAGTGCTTTAAATGTTTACATTTCATGGATGGGGATTTTCCCCCACCCATTTACAGAAACAAAAGGGCCTTTTATCGCTCACCTGAGTATCCAAGATGTTCGAACTCATCCAAGCAATTACCTAGACAAGCATCCTGACCAAGTTTGATGACAAATGAGTAAAAATAGTGACAACTAGAGTGTTCAAAGGCTTTTTCCATACTTGGGCTGAGTGACCTAGTTTTTGACCCCAGGTGACCCACATTCACACTTGACCTAGAAATCATCAAAACACTCTTTGAGACCAATTTCCAGGATATTTCAATCAAAACAGTAGCCCCTACAGTGTTTTCAAGGTTTTTCTATTTTCAGGTCCAGTGACCTATTTTCTCATCAGAGATGACTCATTTTCGAACTCATCTAAGCAATTACATAGTCAAGCATCCTGACCAAGTTTGATGACAATTGATTAAAAAATTGTGACCACTAGAGTGTTCACAAGGTTTTTCCATGTATGGGTTGAGTGACCTAGTTTTTGACCCCAGGTGACCCATATTTATACTTGACCTAGAAAACATTAAAACAATCTATCAGACCAATTTCCAGGATTTTTCGATCAAAACAGTAGCCACTACACTACAGTACAGTGTTTACAAGTTTTTTCTATTTTTAGCTACTGTGTGATCTAGTTTTATCATCTGAGATGACCCATCTTCGAACTCATCCGAGCAATCACATAGACTGGCATCCTCACAAAGTTTGAAAAGAATTGAGCCTAAAATGTAACCACTAGAGTGTTCACTAACAATTAGGGACTTTAGTCAGTTATCTTTCCCTGATAATATCTGAAGCAATCCAATTGGTAAATAGGTCCTTACAGTTGGAATCCTCAGATTTTATCATTGAATACCTATGTAAGGATAACAAAATATTTCATCTAATATCTTTCTTGTAAATGAAGATATTAACAGAAGTGATGAAATTTAGATAGTTCTTTACCTTAAAAATACTTAACTTGAATTTCAAACAAATTAAATGATTCACAAAAAAGTTATTAAAGATTAATTTTGGCAAATTGACATTGAAAAGTAAGGGTAAAATCCGAGTAATCCAACTAATTAGACCTACCTATTTGAAGAGTATACAAAGGGAAATAACTGACTAAAGTCCCTTATTGTGTACGGCCGACGACGGACATCCGACCCTAAAAGCTCACCCTGAGCTCAGGTGAGCTAAAAAAGAAGAAACAATATAACAAAATTAACACGAATTTCAGAAAAAAAAGAAATTATAAAACATACCTGCTTCACATACTTCTCAATTACAAACATCTTGTCTGGTCAATCCCTCTGATACTTTCTGGCCAAAGTATCAATTGATTATAATTCCTGCTTTATGAATGGATCATGGCATGGACATGGTTTCGTCGATAATAGGCCTATCGATAATGATGAAATGACAAGCAATGGCAGTCATGTAAAATAACTAAAAATAGTTCTTACATTAAGAATCTACTATTACACCGCAAATATATCAACATAATTACTTAAGAAATGACAAATTAAACCATGTAAACAAAATAACACGAGCAATTTGCCAAATTTATTTTGGGTCATCCTAAAACACTGACCGCTATTTAACTGACGAGTTAAATAAAGAAGTGATTAAAATTTACTATACTCAGTAGAGTTAAATGTCGAAATGTCTTGCTTTCTTTACTGTATTGCTTGCGTATTTTGTTGCAAGCCCGGATTTACCGGGGGCACAGGGGGCACGTGCCCCCCCCACCTGGCCGTACATATATCGACACTTATTCAAAGAAAAGGGCACAAAATCGACACTAACAAAGCAATATTAGCTTGACTTTCAGATTAATTTGACTATAAAATCATTCTTCCGATCTACTGAAATAGATAATGATCTAAATTGATACATTCAAGCATCTCAAGGTACCCAGTCCCTGATCAGGCCTTATCAAGCGTTCCAATCAATGATGGTGAAAGTGTATGGTAAGTCTGCTCAGACACATAGATATCCATATCTATGTATCTAATCTATAATACATAGACCGTCGTCAATTAAATTACCATGGTACACAAAATGTAACTAGCATACGAGGCCTAAATTTGGTTTTAGTGCATTCGGTTATTTTGTTTACTTATGGAAGTCAGCATGCAGCGTTTTTCATAGCAAGTTAGACGGAGAAAAGACGAGGACTGTCGAGTTCATTTTTACGTCACTATTATGAAACTCGAACTTGTTAATTTTGAAAAACAAACGTGATTGTTCGGTGCATTTTAATAAAGGTATTAAAATTCGAAATAACTTTTAGAGAGTAACTGAGCTTACAAGATCCCATTTTTATAAAAAATAAGACTAGTCAGTTAATGTTTTTAACTGTAAGAGATGCAATTCTTTCACCAAATGCTACGTTCATAGGTTTGTGTTGGTTGCGTTTTAAATCATTGATTTATTTTGATCAATTGGAGTTTCAAGTACTTGCATTTCTTACGATTTTCCCTAAGGAATCCACAAATGTGATTATTCCGCGGATCTGCGGATTTCTGCGTTTACTTTTGAAACTTAAACTTTAATAATTTTTTTAATCGTCCCAGAAAGTACATGTTCGTTTGTAAATCCGCTAAAAAACGTCCGAAATACTCTCAATAAATGAAGCCACTTCATATCATCAAAAATTATCTAAAATCGGCAATTTTCCTATGCAAAATCGATGAATTCTCTCATTACATTTGCCGATTTTATATAAGTTACCATGTATATCTTGATATAAAATTCTAAAAATTTTATTTGTTAAAAATGGTGATAAGTTTTTTTGAAAAAACAACAACAACAACGGGGTTTATAATAAAAACTTTTATTAAACCAACAATAATATTAAATATGAACATTCAAAAGCGAGCGTGAATAAAAAAGGTTATCTAGCGTTCAATTTTATACTTTAGGGGTGTCCAAAAATGCTCAATATGCTTACATATTTTTTTTCGTCGTGAGGGAATATTCCTCCCCAACCGATTTAGCCTAAAATTCAGAATTGCATCATAAGAGTTTAATACGGGAATGCATTTACTTTTGCGTTAAAAGGAAAAGATAAGTTAATGAGTTTAGCATCATTCATCCATTTCAGAGTGTTTCCAAGTACTCAGATTTGTAACTTTGACATGTGAAAATATAAAAAAAATCAGTATCATCGGGGGGATACCCAGTTATTTTTAAAATCGTTTTTAAGTCGTTGATTTTATTTTAGATCAATTTGAGTTTCAAAAAAATGTATTCCTTATGATAGTTCAAAGGAATCGGCAAATGTGATTCGTCCGCACATCGGCGGACTTTCGCGCAATAAAACTTCTCAACAACCATTTTCGTAAATCCACTGAAAAACGTCCCAAAAACTCACAGCACAGCTTTTTTACAAATTACTATAAAAAGTATCTAAAATTGGCAATTTTCCAACGTAAAGTCGGCGAATTTTCTCATTACATTTGGCTATTTTATAGAAAAAAAATATATATATTTTAAAGCTCGGCATTTAATGTGAAAAAAAATATTGTTAGTTATTGAAATTTACTAGATTATATTAAACTTACAAAATGCGTGCGTAAAGAAGCTTTTTAGTGCTCAATTTAATCCTTTAGGTGTGTCCATAAGTGCTCAATTTTGCTTTGTTGACAACATTTTTTTCTTTGCCCCAACCAAATACTCCATAGTTCCGAGAGATTTTTAATTTCACTGGATTTAGCATGAAAACAGTTCTGAACAAGAAGTAATTGTGAGACTTAGGACAACTGACTATAGGCATATGCATGAAAAGCTGAAGCTGACACCAAAAGCTACATGTCCATGCGGTGAGGATGATCAAACCACGGACCACATCCTTCTCACATACTTGTGAAGGAGCGACTAGCAACATGAATGACTGAGACAACTCTACAAAAGAAGCTTGTAGTACTGCAGTTGGACGAACCATACAATTCATTCATAAGACTGGTCTGACTGTATCTCATTTCATCTGTTTAAGTGTGTTTAAAAGAGCTCAGATTTGCACCTTTCACATGCGAAAAATAAAAAATAAAATCCATATACATGTATATACATTTTATATATTAATAACTTGGAAACCATTAGGTCAATAATGAATTGTATGCATTAATGCAGTTTACCTTTTCTTTACGTATTTTTAAAGAATTCAATTTACGCGACGTGGCCTACGACGTCAGAGATCTTTATTTCATACAATTACTTCTCTAAAACGTTGAATTACGAAAAAAATAGTTCGAAGACATGTCTTTTTTATTCATTTATTGCATAATATCTTAACAAGTGCATCTGAGAATAACATATAAAATGTTCAGGGTATGTCACCAGATTACTTTTTTGTAAAATGCGTTTAAACATGAAATAATTCCATTTGTATGAGCTAACATAATCACCGTCTCACGACGTTTAAAGCTATGAGAACACAATATAAATTGTAAATCGTTAACACCGGTCTTTGCATCGAACACCAAAATCGAAAAGATGGATCTTTAATTGACATGTGTACTTAATTTGAGCAGGATCGAATGAAAGTCGAAAATTAATTGGTAAAGTGTGGAGCTACCTTAAACAAAGAGCGTTTATTGATCCGTGAAATCATATATTTTCTGCATTGGTAAGTAAATCGTTCTATTTTCTTTTCGCTTTTTACAGCTATTTGGTCATTTAATTTGATAAAAAACATCTTTTGATTTATTTAGACGATGAATAAATGGTCAGAAAACGATCGACATAAGTTTGGTGAATTTAACACTGGTTATTAAAACAGGGCCGGATCCAGAGGAGTCGTTGGGGGGGCACGGTTGGGGGGGGGTTCGGGAGGGGTATCCCCTCCCTCCCTAATATGTGGGAAAATTTTGAATTTTGGCATGTCAAAGGTGCAAATCTGAGTACTTTTAAACACTCTTTAAAATGAAAAAATGAAGCTAAAACTTGGTAAATTATCATAACACTCTTACGAAAAAGTCAATGCCTGCCCGTAAAAAATCGCAAGGACGATTCAAAACGTAGAAATCCGCCGATCCGCTGAAGAATAACATTTTTGGATTCCTTTGCAAAAAATCATAAGGAATACAAGTATTTACGCAAATTGATATAAAATAAAAGCAACGATTTGAAAATTTACGAAACACAAACCCATTAATTTATCATTTGATAAAAAATGTTTGACCACTGATTAATTTAGTATTGTTTTTCGTAAGAATACTTGTTGTAGGGTAGGTCACTCAGATTTCCTCCGTCTAACTTGCTTTGAAAAACGCCAATGTCTTCATTATTAATTCATATATGTTGTGGGCTTGATCACTCTTTAAAAGTTATTCGGATTTTTGATAACGTTATATTTAAAAAAAACATCAGACAATTGCGCATTATTTCGAAATAAACTAAGTTCGAGTATCATATTAGTGACATAAAAATGCACTCGTTTAGCTGTCCTCGTTCTTTCGCCGTTTAACTTACTATGAATAACGCCGATAATTTCCACTAGTAATTATAAACAAGAAAACAGAGTGCACAATAACCTAATTTTGGGCCTCGTAAGCTAGTTACCATGGTAATTTCATTGGAAGGTATAAAATATACCGTCGATGTATGTGTAAATATAGACAATATACATTTCTAATGCTATCGATGTGTCTGTAAAGAAGGAGCATACACTTCACGACCATTGATTTGAACGCTTGATAAGGTCCGATCTGGGTACCCTGAGATGCTTGATTGTATCAATTGAGATCATTATCTATTTTAAAGATCGGATCAATGATTTTATAGTCGAGTTGATATTGCTATGATGGTGCCGATTTTGTGCCCGTTTCATTGTATGAGTGTCAATATCTGTGGGGCCAAAAGGGGAGGGCACGTGCCTCCTGTGCCCCCGGTAATTCCGGGCCTGTAAAATATACTTACTCACTCATTTGGTCAGTAAAACCTTTTGTATTCATTTGGTCAGTTAAGCATTTTACACTCAATAAGTCAGTAAAATACTCCGACATTCGAACGTCATATTCAATAATTTTATCCGTAAAATACTCATTGAAGAATTGTAAAATACACTGATAGTAATACATTTGTTAAAACTTATAATGAATGTAAACTTATAAACATCGCTATCTCATTTTTCTACTTTTTTAGAATCACTTTTTGCAATTTCTTACATTTTATATAATTTCTTATGATAACATCATTAAATTAGATAATATACACAACATCATTATAAAATTAAACAAAAACAACAACAACGACATTATCAACAAAACACGCAAGCGACACAGTCAATTTTAATCCTTTCTTTCGTCAGGTAAGAACATAATTGCTCTATATTTAACTCGTCAGTTAAGCGGTCAGTGTTTTAGGATTTGCCCAGGAAGTGGGATATTGATAATATTTCTACATAATTTTCTTCGTAATATTGTTGAATGGCTTTATTTTAATGTAAGTAAACTTTCGTGATTATTGCGTAGTTTATAAAACAATGCATTTATGTTTCATTTTAAACCACAAAACTATTTCCATAGCTGCTATTTTATTGAATATTTTCATCGAGAAAAAATTTGACGTCTGATGGCCTGTCTGCTTTTCCATATTTATCTCATTACTGATTCTGTTTTGATTTTTGTTGGAGTTAATCGATTGTATTAAACATCAGTTCTTGCATGTTCGATTTGTGTGTACTATGGACTTTGCATATGCGTCAATGTTAACTAATGATACGTCTTATGTGTGGACAATTTATACAGCTGTAAGTGTAACAGTATTCGGATGATCGATGTAGCACTTGATTTCGGATACGGGTTTATAAATTATGTTATTATTACCATATTATTGCAGACTATCTTGATAGTTCATGTCTTAAATTGCTGTTAATTTAGTATCTTGATTGTTTTTATATTGTAATCATTTGTTTAGTCAAGAGCAATGTTAAGGAAATTTTGTCATTTGTCATTGGGATGTTATTACCTCCTTCTGGTATTTTCTTTTGTGAATTGTGACGAGGAATCTTTTGTAATAGACCTTTAGTTAAGTCACAAATTTCCTGTTATAAGAACCATTCATTAGAATGGTTTGTGAATGTGTGTTTAAAGACATTCTAAATCTTCCTGCAATTACTAAATTCTATTTATGGGTAATGTAATTGCAAACACTTTACCTCAGTGTTTTTTCCCACAATTTTGGGAATATGACCCATACCCCTAGAATTACGAATTTTATCGACACTTAGGTTAAATTTGGGAAAATTTAATGTCAACTTTTTATTCAAATAAACAACAACTCTGCTGGGCGATTACTACTAGCATATCTATAACTTCCAAGGTATTATGCTGAGGTAAAAATATTGTAAACAAATAAGAAAAAAATAATTTTAGGAAAAGGACATGTCTGGACTTTAAAATGTACCACTTGGACCTTTGATTTCCACACCCCTGTAACATACTTACCATTTTCCAGTGATCTTTCTGTACTTTTCATTTATTTATTAATTTCAGTTTATTTTGGAATTTAAGATAGGAATTTGGGAAAAAAGATATGATTTTGGATTCAGAATATAGCCGATTACCAGCTATAAAATCGTCCCAAATAAAAACACTGTACCTATTTCTATCTTTATCTGCTGCATACTGTCCATACTTAATTCTACTTTATCCTATAATATCCATGCCTGTCTTACTTTCTTTTAATATTGTGCACCATAATACAATTGCCATAATTGACAAAGTTAAGCCTAAACAATGAGATGAAAAAGCTTCTTAAATCTTGTTTACTAGTACAAAATTCTGCAAATTAGACCCTCTTTTTGTTATATGCTTAAAAGATAAATTGTAAAATTCTAGATGTTTTGCATACACCTATTTCTGAGTATTTTTTTTATTTGCTTCATCAGCAAATTCAATGAATCACTCTTACAAGCATGTGCCAGTTGTGGACTTTGTTTGGCCAATGAATATTTAAAAATAATTCATTTCAATATGAATACATTTCAAATGGTATCAAGAAAGATGGACATTTGCATCTCAACTTAGATATTTGGTTTCTTCTGTTTCATAGGCTAATGCAAAATGTTTCTAAATTACACCCATTGTGTCGCTGACAGACTCAAATGTTGGCGTATTTATATGTTGTTTTTTTTAGTGAATACCCATGCCAGTAGGCTGCCTGCTTAGTTGAGCAGGTATTAATGATATTCCTTGTCAAACAGTCATATCTGTTTCTGATCTGATCATCAATTTCACTAAACCTTGTCAGACTGTACATCACTGGGATAGGTGATGTTGACAACTAGGCTAATGTACTCAGAAACTTGAGGGTTATAACTATTGACAGTGTATTTTGTGACAGTATGACACCTTGTAAAGCTAGTACCTAATATATTTATTAGTTAATGACTCAATAAGAGGATGAGTTAAATTATCAAATCATTTGGACAAATTTGGTAACTTTGTTAAAATCAAAGGTCAATTTGGATAAAATTGTTTAACTTAGTTCTGTATTATGTAATAACATTTTATTTATATTGGCCACCTTAGGGTCATCTGTGATAAAACTTACTTGTAGGTAATGGTCTAAGCATATGACATAAAATGACGAAAACTTCGGAAAGTGTCTCATAGTGAACTGTTATTGTTGTGTGTGTTGGTGTTTCAAGTTTACCAAGCTAGTATTGAAAGAAAGTTTCATGAACTTTATTGAAACAAATAACTTTTTCAATCAAAATAGTTTGCATGATTGTCCAAAATAAACTTTAGTCTTGTAAATAAATCAATTAATGGTGATAATATCTCATGATACAAATTTACATGATTGTAATACCAGTTACTACTTATGAGGAACTTCAGAGAAAAAAAGAGGGTCCTGATATAATGCTTTGATGCAGTTGTGGTAAAGTTGTAGCAATTTAAAATTTGAATACTTGTCAGGGTTTTGTATCTCAGCGGGGGCATAGCATACCCTTTTAAGACAACTTGTCATTTATGTTGATTTCCCTTGGTGGAAAGGTGAGATCTAATTAAAAAATGTCCAGGAAGGCTGGTTTAGTGAGCCGGCAGCCATAGGTAATCTACAAAAAAAGTTGATAACTGGCATTAAATCCAATTAAAAAACAAGGTTATCAACACTTGTTTATTGTAAAATACCCTTTAATACTTAATTTTCAAAATTAAGTATAAAAGGGTATTTTACAATAAAATTTGTGTATCCTGTTTTAATGCATCATTTAGCCTCTAGTTAGTTTCATTTTATGTGTTGCTGCAAAAAAGAATTTGTATCATTTTCTATTTGTGCCTTAAAGCGTTTCATAATATATTGTTAACAACTTTGCTATAACAATATTGTGGTTAAGATATCTTTAGTATACAAAGTGTTGATACTATTGAATATGAATCGTAAAGAACTCTTACACTTATAAATACTGATCTTGTACTTATATATTTTTATAAATAATTTCCTCACAACTTAAAGCTGATGAAGTGATAAAATATAAAATGGATTTATATTGGATATAAGGCCAAAAGAAAGTTCATTGTTAGAGTTTCATCCCCCTCTTTAAAACGCACAACCTTTTAAATTTTATTTCATACCCTGGAAATAATCTTTGTAAATTTTTTTGATGCACTACAAATTTACACTTAACCTCTTAGTTATGCATAATTAAAAAATAATAATACAATCTTTATTTGAAGTTTATTGTTCAAAGTAAGAAATTAAAAGTGTCAACTCACTCACTGTTTTAGAATTTGGATGAACATCTAACTATTAATTTTCTTTGGCCTTATGACTTTCACCAATCCAATATAGTATATAGAAGGATGCATCAGCTATTTAGAGTCCTATTATACCTAAAAAAATATGTTTTATCTAATATTCAGTGTTCTCGGTAAGATTTTGTTGAATAGGTTCAAATAGAAAAGTAATAGGCTTATTAGGGCAGTCTGGAAGCAATTTCTTTCTTTCTTTCTTTCTTTCTTTCTTTCTTTCTTTCTTTCTTTCTTTCTTTCTTTCTTTCTTTCTTTCTTTCTATTTTTCTTTCTTTCTTTCTTTCTTTCTTTCTTTCTTTCTTTCTTTCTTTCTTTCTTTCTTTTTTGCCAATTTTAACAGGCCTTTTATTCTTTCTAACAGGCTGTTTAGGTCTGCATTCGGTTCCTAATGAGTACACTGATGTTATACCAAATACTTTAAAGCTCTGCAGGTTTCGTAGTATAGCGACAGAACATATGTCTTCACTGTTTTGTATACAACATACGGGTTGTTTTATCGCCTAGCGATAAGTCACGTGACAGGAAACCGTTAGTGGCGGGAATAGCGCACAGACTATTCAGTTCTATGCTAGACTTGGAACCTTGTACACGTAGTTTATTCAAATTCGACTTTTTGGTTGTCATAAATTAACATTATATGCAATGAATTATATTATTGTTAGTAAGATTGAATATCTTAAACATATACTTACATTACTAAGAGTTTGGAAATAGTTGATAATGCTTAGACGGGTATGTACAGTTTTCCAGAGTGAATTTTATATGTTATGGGCATAGTTTTATCTCTGGTTTTTAGCCTGAACTATTCGTCTAAGCATGTTTAAGTTTGTATTATTGTTGTCAATATTGATATATGATGATTAATACTGTAATGTTCATATAGTTGATAACGCATAATGTAATGTTTATAATATATGTTTGATGTTTATATGTAGCTCCAAAATTCAAGGTTTCATAAAAGTCTTTGCCCATGCAAATAGTGTTTGTTATTTGTTGTTTGAAAGGTTAAGACTACCAGGGATTGCTAAAAGGTGCTTTACCATGATGGACTTAATCCTGTCATTTGATAATATATTGTCCTAAGTATGTTCTTTTTAGAATTATTGTGAACAAAATTAGACCAGTACATATAGATTAGCATTATTCTAGAAGTCTAATAAATTATGAAGTAAAGATATGGTAAAGATATTGCAATACATTTATTAAGTATTAATAGAGGCAAGATAATTGTAGTACATGTAAACTATATTTAAAATGAAAATAATTTTCATGTGGCGTGTTTAGCCATAAGGGTTGTAACTCAATAAAAGGAAAGAGTGAGTTATGACTGTTTTGCGCTTACCCCGCGATGTAGGACTCTGTGAAAATAAACAGAGAACCCTTATTTTAAGAATTTTCTCATGTATTTTGATATTGCTGAATAAACATTGTGAAGAATTTTAATTTAGAAGAATGCTTTGTTGTATTAGTTTTTATTTGCATTACAAGTTAATCAAGACATTCTTGAACTAAAAACATCTAGAGAAGCTGTTTATATTTCGAAGAAACCTATTGTATTACTGATGCATTAACTGATTAACTGATCAATTATTCTCTCTATGAAGAGATTAGTTTGTCTGTAGGTTCTGATATAATTTTATGTATGTATTTCTTATTTTGTTTATTTCATTTTATTGTTTATGTCATAATCTACAAAATCTGGGTCACCTATAGAGCTGGGTATCGCCAGCTAGATTGTATCACGATACGTATCGCGATAGTAGCATTGTATCATGACATGTATCACAATAGTTAATATGGTACCAGACTACCAATAAAGGTATTATTATTGCTCTAGTATTAACTGGACATATATATATAAAAACTGTGGATAAATGTGCCCTTCATAAGAACACCTATCTACAGAAATAACAGTTTCATTTAAAACACATTGCAATTATTATTCCAACTAAACAATAGTCAGTCAACCTTTTTCTGCAAAAAGCAGCGCGTTTGTAGACGGCGATTGCCGATCGCCGGAGCTTGTGAGGATGCCAAGTTACTATCGTCATGTATTGATAGTTAGAGGTACTATCGCGATACACTATCGTCCTGCTAATATTGCGATGCATCGAGAATATCGCCCCAGCACTAGTCACCTAACTTGCTTTTCTGTACTCTTTTTTATTATCATTAGATTCATTACTAACATATCTTTGCATGTGGAGCCTTGAAATTTTCTGTATGCATAGATGCAATCTCCGTAAACAGATATCCTGTAGAGCGTTGTCGTACAGGATCTCTACTTTCTCAATGCAGGGTCACGTCGAGATGAACTTTGTGTCGACCAATCAATGCGTAGCTTTCATCTAGACGAAAACACTATAAATCACATTTTGATATCGTAATTTCTATTTTTAGACCAAGATTTGCGAGCTAATTTAACCGCGGTAATATTCACAGTCTGCGATTGGGCGGCTCATTTCAAATTGCGTGACGTAGACGATGTAAATAAGTTACGTATTATAACAATTTCGTCATGAATATTTTGATGAGAAAAGGTCGCCTGAACGTGACCTTCGTTTGGAAAAGGCCAGATCTAAATTAGCAAGTATGCGAGCGTAACATTTTAGATCGGGTTTTAATCAGATTGGCATAGATGGAAGTTTTCAGTATTTATACTGATTTCAGTATTTGAGAATAGATAACTCTATAAAATATATAAGAAATATGTCTGTTTCATATCTTAATTAAAGGTTCTCAGTATTTTTAAACTTTTAATTTTCACCCATGTCTACATAAGTAATATTGACATTTTTGTCAAATTTCAAGGAAGAAAATCAAACTCAAATCAAATTGAATCACTGCAGCTGATTTTTTGTTCCTACTGCTATAAAAATGAACAGTTATTTCCTGTCTTGTTGGTCTAATGACAGGGATTTTCCCCTTATATAACAGAGGCTGTTTGCAGGCGCCTTCCCCTTCTAAAATTTCTCTGTGATCATGCACTTTTCCCCAAATTTGGAAGTTAACTTTGAGTTTTCATTCCCCTATCAATGAAACTGGGATAAAATTTCCCATAATCATTATATATTAAATAAGGCCAAAGGCCCCTTCCTAACAAACTGAAAAAATGCTCTAAATGACTACTGACTCAGATATGCAATAATGATATAGATGATTATATGAATTATGTATGTATACATGTACAATTATTCAATATATATTTATTTGTCAAGTCAATGTTGTCTATGTGGCAGCTTTTTGTGACATTTACACTAGAAATGTAACATGTGTTTAGATGTAAACTTGTATTTAATGATAATTATTATTATGGCTAATTAAAGGACAAATTAAATAATGTTTTCACATAAATTTACCCGTTTGTCATACGCAACATTGTTTTAGATGTACTGGAATTTGCCTTTATGCACAGTGGTGTGGAATTCTATATTTTCCACTTGTCCATGTACAAGTAAATGCTAAAATTCTTCTTATGTGCAACTAATAGTCTCTTAGGCCACAACAAGTTGATCATGTGTTCTATGGATTTGCTTGCACCTTAATTTTGACGATTTTACAAAAAACAATTCTTTTATTTCCTGGATAGCTCATAAAAATTTGGTCAAACTGCTATATAAAGCAACTGAATTAATTTTTTCTTCGCTTGCCCCATTTTCCCCAGAAAAATCTGTAGAACACATCATCAACTTGTTGTTCTTATGTTTTAGTGGATTCTATTCAATATATTAAAAGACACAAGTTAAACTGTAGTACAAAAACACCCAATTCATCTTTCAAAACAGTAAATAAATTGCCATCAAATAGCATCTTATATTATTTTGTCATACCATCATGCCCATACATTTTGTTGGTTGAAAATTAAATAATTGCTATTTGTCCATATGTTAGTAAAGTGGGATTTTCCCCCCAAATCCTCACCCCAGCTGAAACTGCAAAAGTGGATATTGAAATTTTGCAACCCTGGTTCCCCATACATTAGAAGTAATTTATAAAACAATACATCATTTTTGTAGCTTATATCACATTTCTATAATTGATCGATGCTGTTCCTGATTGAATTATCCTTTCTTGTTGTTATTTGTCAGTCAGACCTTTACCTTGTCATCTGGCTGTCGTAAATCAGTCTATTTTATTTTATAAACTTTACTTAGTTTAACATGAGACTGCAGTGTTCCTCTTGAAAATAAATGGTTTTTACCACGCTGGTTTTATTGATTGAAATTGTTCTACCGTTTGATGGATAGTCTCATTGAGAGAAGACCGGGAACCAATCTGATTTATTCATATAAGGCTAGGAACCAATACTTTGATTCACTCACAGCATAGGAAACATCTCAGACCAGAATTTCTTGTCAATTTCAGGAGACTTTTATCCTGTTGTTATTTCTTGATAACATCATAATGTGATTGTATGGTCGTGTTAAGTAGGGAGTTATACAGTGAATATTCGGTCTTCGTTTGGTATCCTCTCTTAATGGTAAGTAATGACAGATATATGTAATCTTGTATATTCTATGTTGATCTTTTGTTGTTTTTGTTAAGATGTGTCAGAATTGTCTTGTACATTGTGTTAAATATCCTGTAACGTTGATGTAGTCTGCCAAATAAGAAAATATCTGGTTGCTAGGGACAACCAGTTCTTAATATAGGCAAGCAAAATTTTAGAAAAGAAAAAGTTAAACAGGTTGCTTATATAACAATTGGACTGTCTAATGAGCTCACAATTTCTCAGATCTCAAGTTCACGAACTGTTGACTTATAGGTATAGTGTAGTATGAGATAGCACTTATGGCAAATTTTGAATAAGTTGTTGAATGATTCTGTGAAAATCTGCTTTGTATATTTTCTGAAAATCAGTCCTTATTCATTATCATGTCATTATTCAATGCTGTAAACCAAGACTATTGGTATTGATTGAAGTTTAATGATCTTTTACCTAAGTTTCATTCAGTAATGATCAATGACTCATTTCATCAATAAATGGATACCCTCCCCCCTGATTTACATTCTTTTTCACTGATTTTTACCTAGATGTTTAGTCTACCCTCAATATAACTAGAGAGCGAGACCTCTTGGTACATTTATGGACTTCAACTGAGTAGTTTGTAATGAATAATGGGTTATGACGTATATTGATGTCGAACCTGTATCCTTTAGCTCTCAAATAAATAACCAGTCTTAACTAGGCTTTCCTTTTTTATATTGAAAAATTCGGATAATAGTTTCGTGAAACACGGGCGGGCAGGTGGGGGGGGGGCCTGTCAGTCGGGTGACCAGTGTCGTTAACAATTGCATGGAAGTTTTTTTTCCCCATATATTTCTGCCATTTATTGTCAGATCTTTATGAAACTCCATACAATGATAACATACCATGTGATGAACAGAATTAGAAAGTAACCACAACTCTACATGCCTTTATTATGGATTATTTCCCTTTGTAATTTTTGTGTTTTTTTAAATCAGACTTTAATGTGGTTTCCACATTACTTTTCTAGTTATGTCTGTAAGTTTTGGATGACCTTGGTCTAGTGGTTATTGCTTTGACCTTGGAACCAAGGATCAAGGTTCAAACTCAAATCACTGTGCACAGGTCATTTGCTTCATTGAAAATCGAATAAAAATCCATTTTCTTTTACATGCAAGAAGTTTCTGACTCCTTTTGTTTTGTGTTTGAGTACTGATTAGATCACTGTGCACACTATAATGCAACCACAGCTTGTAGTATCATATAAAACAGTATTTGGCTTCAATTGCAAATGTCAGAATTTATTGGATTTCAATTTTGGCACTAACAAGCATATTTACTTACAATGCAAACTTTAGTACAGAGAACAAAAGGACATATTTCTTAATTTGTAATTTTCAGTTATAAGATGTACAAACAGTTGTTTGTACCACGTCAGTTCAAGAAGAAAAACCCGTATCTGAGTTATGTATAACTACTTAAGTGTACATGTGTCTATCTCACTGTAGTGAGATGTTTAATGGCCATATCTTACTAAATCAACTTGTGCAGTCAAACTTAGTTAGAAAATGATGACTTTGTATTTTCATACAACCTTACCTAAAACGCATCAATTGCTATGAACATAATTGAAAATTACCACCTCTTTGGAATTTAAAGTTGTTATTAAAATACCATTATAATAGTTAAAACTATTGACTTCAAAGGTACTCATATAGAATTAATAAAAAATTCTCACATTTGATATTTTGATATAATACATTGCTGGATTTTAATCTTGAATTTCACCCTTTTTAATGTAAGAAGTTGGATTTTAACTTACATATTGATGGGTCAGCTAAAAAACTTGTCAAACTAGGTGAAAAAATAAGTGAAAACTTTTATAGACTTAAGTTTTATTCTGACTTAATTAAAATTATTTCCAACTTTGCCTAATAAAGTTCATGTTGCAAAGCTTTAAGGGTGTTTTTATTATTTTTTTAATGGGTTTAACCATGTGACAACACAATTTAGATCATTTTACAGCGTCCAGCGCACCCTAACCTAGCTTTCCTGAACCCTTGTCAATAACCAGTACTCACTTACCCTTCCACAAAGCCGGAAACTTCTCCATTTAACTTATTAATGGAAGAAAATTGGCATTATTGTCAAATTTTCGTGGAAGGGTATAACCTCACCAGGTGGGATTCAAACCAATACCCCCTTAGGGACACAAAATTGCAAATCCCGGGCGCTACCAACTGCGCCACTAACGCGGCTTAGGGTGTTTTTAGAAAAATTGTTACTCTTTTACATTTCATCCCTGTACTTGCCTTGATAAATACAGTTGTGGTGCAGTATTACTATTAGTACTATAACCACACTTCATTTGTCATAATATGATGATTCACATCAAGATAGGAATAAGTTGGCTCCTTGTGGAAGGGTAAAGGACAAGTACAGGAAAGCTGGTTTGGTGAATTGGTCACCTTACTTAACCAAATAGAAAAGTGATGATTAGTGGCTTAATGATTTTGCTTGATCCGGAGTATTTTTCTCGAAGTTTGCTGCTGACCTATCAATTATGTGATTTGTTTGTATTGAATTCATAATGGTGACTTAGTTACCGTAGAAGGCAATTTTCTAGACTTGTATTATTCAATCTAAGTGTCTATCAACCTCCAGATATCTGTCAAGTTGTTGACAATCAATTAGTGTTGTAATCGCATGTCCTCTCACAACCTCTCTTCTGTCTATCATAAATTTGTATTACATATCTTAAGTGTTTACCTTGATCCTGGTATATGAGTGCAGAATTTGTTTAGGCCAGACCTTATATTTTTTTCGTCTTTTTTAAAAAAATCCCGACCCTTATTTTTCAGAAATTGAAAAAAAAATCTTGATTATTGGTTTTTAACTACCGATCTTACTTATTTTTGCACACAAAAAAAGAATAAGAAAACAGAACCCATCCCAGTAGGAATAAGCTCAATGTGTCAATTATTACACAGTTTAAGAAAATGTCAGAATTTCTAAGATAAATATCAATTTCACTCAGAGTTTGTACGAAATGGGTCTGAAAATTGATTGTGATTGACATCTAATATCTTTTTTTTTATTTCGAGTACCTACTGTACCCAATTTTGTCAAGAAAATTTTTGTAATCTTGACTAAAAATATAAAGTGTGGCCTTACTCTCCCTTTTGGAAAACATCAATGCTATAAAAGGATAATTCTAGGGAGAAAACCAATTTGTTTATTGCAGTAGCTTTGTCTGAGGAACAAACTTCTAGAGAGACTAGACATAGCTTCTTCCCTGGAGGCTTTCAAGAGGAGCCTAGTAGCAAATTGATGACTGAAATATAGATGTATTACTTGTTAAAATATTATCATTTTAATAACTGTTTTACACATCATGCTTGCACCTCAAGATGACTCTGTATGCATCAATGTAGGTCTTTTTTTGTGGGACGATATTTGTGCAAAAATGTTAGATGGGTTAGTTAGAAACTAGTCGTATAACATTCAAATAAAGAAGGACAGAGCTTAATGTTACAGGTTGTAATATTGCTCATGAAGACCTATAATTGGGTTTGAGCTACTTACTGCACTGCTAGTAAACATTTGGTTCAAGCAAATTGCTTAGCAAGTAAAATATATACCGGTAGCTTGTTGTCCAAATAGGCAACCTACTTTAAGAATTATCATCAAGTCCTCCTACTTTAAAAATTATCATCAAGTCCTCCTTCTTTAAAAATTATCATCAAGTCCTCCTACTTTAAAAATTATCATCAAGTCCTCCTACTTTAAAAATTATCATCAAGTCCTCCTACTTTAAAAATTATCATCAAGTCCTCCTTCATTTAGAATTACCATTAAGTCCTGGAAGGATGTTTAGTTCTGACCCATCAATACACGGTATAGGAGAAGGAAAATTCTAGGTGTAACTGTAGTTGACAGTAGTAAACAATGAGTTTGGTAATTAAGTATTCCCTGTTATTACTGCAAGCTTAGTTAAGAGTTTAGTGATCTTGTATAATTATTGATTGTTGTTTTATTTTTCACCAGTAATTATCTGTCTATTGATTGAAGAATTTATCTATGTTCTACTAGAGATAGGGTTATTTTATTCTAGAGAGACTAGGTATTATTCAAGACAATACATCCTTCTTTCAGGCCCACAGGAGGATTTCATTCAAAATCAGAATAAAATCGGTAAACTATTACAATTAACATGTATTCACTTTTCAATGGAATGTGTTGTTTTTTATGTGAAACTACATGTATATGATGATAATACAAAATCTGACTTTCACTGCAGTGAAAATAATTATAAACATAAAAATGCCATCTGAAAACACAGATATAAATAAAAGCAATCTGATAAAAAACCCGATCTAAAATTTTCCGCTCGCATACTCGCCAATTTAGATCTGGCCTTTTTCAAACGAAGGTCACGTTCAGGCGACCTTTTCTCATCATTATATTCATGACGAAATTGTAATATATATAACTTGTTTACATTGTCTACATCACGCAATTTGAAATGAGCGGCCCAATCGCAGACTGTGAATAATACCGCTGTTAAATTAGCATGCAAAGCTTGAACTAAAAATAGAAATTACGAAATCAAAATGTGATTAATAGTGTTTTCGTCTAGATGAAAGCTACGCATTGATTGGTCCAAACAAAGTTCATCTCGACGTGACCTTCCACGGAGAAAGTAGAGATCCTGTACGACAACGCTCTACAGGATATCTTTTTACGGAGATTGAAATAAAAGCAACATGATACTTGCCAATATTTGGTCAAGATATTTTTTTACTGAGTTGTGCTCATAGAGAATACTTTCTATCATAGCCACTCTTGAAATATGTTCTTAAGCCTACTTTTCACACAAAAATTGACAAAACAAATATCCTCAATTTCTTTCAAGAATAGTATTTCCATTGCCAATATAGCGGTATGTAGACATTGGCTTTGAGGTGTGGATAAAAAATTGCCTGTCTGTAAGTCTTGTTTTCTATTTGTATTGTACAAGTTTATTAATGTTTTCCATATGCATTCATTCTATGGTTTAGCATTAAATGTATTGACTTTCCCAGATCATTGGTAATAAGTGTGGCAGTAATAGACATGCAAGTAATAGGTTGGGCTATTAAAACAAAATAGTAAGTCTTTTAATACCCCTCAAACTAAGTTTATGCATGAGTATACATGTATTAAAGGAAATTTAATGGGCTGTCCATTGGTTGGCTTGTTTTGTAGTTTTTGTAGTATGATGATTCATTCATGATGAGGAAATGAATTAAAATATATGTATTTGGTACTCTTATGTGATGTCATGAGGTTGGGTTTGGGAGTCACTTGGAGTAAAAGACTAGTTAATCACTGTGCAAACTTAAAGTGGAAGAGTTAATTTTCAATCTTTTCTTTTAGTTAAGTTGGATTTTATGCTGTTCATCAACCCTTTTTGGAGCATAGGCCCTCTACTTTAATAGTTCAAATAACGCCATTGTGTCAAATTTGATCTTGGCAGAGGAATCGGCAGTCTGACATTATTAGTTGGTCAAAAAATCTTTTCTGTCCGAGTTCAGGTGAGTGGTCTAGGACCCTTTTGGACAATCTTGCTTTGCTCTAAAGTTTGGCTTTATCTAGCTTATGATTTAAAATATGTTTAGTTCTGACCCATCAATACATGGTATAGGAGAAGAAAAACTCTAGGTGTAACTGTAGTTGACAGTAGTAAACAATGAGTATCTAAACTATGTAAAGATGTTGAACAAAGTTTATTGTTTTTACATAATGATTTGTGTTTTGATTATTAATCAGTGAGTGACCTAACAACTATTGTGTATTTTTGGATACTGAGCATTATCTACTATTGTTGATGGTTTTCAACTTAAAAGCTTACATGTTGATAAAAATAAAGTACAAAGGTTTTAACTGTCTTTCATTAGAGTTTAATTGAAATTATCTTAATATTTTTTATTTTTATGAAAGCATTCAAAAGAGTAGAAAATGACCTATATTGTCCAATTTATACTAATTTATTTTTGCTCATGATTGTGAAATAATTTCTTTCAATTTAGCACTTTTGAGTCCACTTCCTGGTCCCCAGTACTGTGCTAGTATAATAAACATGTCTTATGCCATAATGGCATTGCTGATGAGCTCTTGCATGAGTTTATTCAAAGTTATTCAGCTTGGAATTGGAACAAGCTGTGCTTAATAGGATGAATTTGCATATTTACATATTTATTTCAGCCACTGCAAGATGAAAATGATATAAAAGCATCTGTCTATGAATAATACAGATAATATTTTACCAGACTTCGAGAGAGAATCATTTATAAATATGGAATTAATGGATGATTGGTCTATTGATATTGAGAGAATGTCGTCAGTTTCTGTTATCTTGATATTGAAATGTAAATGAATATTCCTTTGGTTTATGTAATCACCAAATTTGTTATTGACTTTGTTTTTTAGCTCTCCTGAGCTTATTGTTTATGGTGTTCTTTTGTGATTGTCTTTTGTCTGTTGTAAAACCGCTTGGGTTTGATTTGTAGTGTGTGTTACAAGTGACTTAATTTAAGGGTCTTAGGGTCAATGCTTGAGCAAAGTCAACATACCTTTGTGAAGTTTGGTCATGAAATAAAAAAAAAACATGAAATTTTTTGCTGGATTTTTCAGTTTACAAAATAGTTTGGGGAAACCCGGATGGGCGGTTGGGCTGGTGGGTGTCCGGTTTAGTTAACAGTTGTGTTAAAGTTTTTTATTTGCCATCCTAAAAACACTATTGAAGTGATACGGAGAAGTGATGATTGACTATATAGGGAAAACGTCTTCAAACATGATGAAAAAAGCAGTTTTAATGCTTTAATTTCAATATGAATTATGGTCATATAATCTATATGAACTATATATTTTAGCCATTTGTTGTCAGATCTTTATGAAACTTTGTACAATAATAGCATATACTACATAATTATCAGAATTTGAAAGTAACTGCAACTCTTCCTGGCTTTATTATGAATTATTTCCCTTTGTATTTTTTGGGTTAAAGTTTCTTTTGTAACAACATAGACTTGATATAAATTTTCTTTATTTGCGAAAAAATAGCTTTAGTGTAGTTTCCACATTATATTTCTTGTTTCATATAATTATACTGAATTCAGGATTATTATAAATTTGAATTTTCGCCATGAAAAAAGGGATGAAAATTTTCATTGCTTCAGGTGGGCAATCTAGTGTCATGTTAACACTCTTGTTACAGTATGATATAATACAGATAATGTAGCGAGAGACAAGCTAGCTATTCTCACTCTATCTTATAATAAGTTTATCTTTCAGACAATTGTAAATGGTAATCTAATTACACTGTCTGTCTCAATGTTCATACATTCATTATATGACAGCCATACTGGTCTTATTTGTCTTTAAAACTTTGAAGTCAAGGTTGGAGGTTTCTTAAGGAGCATTCTTCCAATTCTGGATTTTTTGAGGCCATTAAATACCTTTATTTCTGGTTCCCTTAGTTCAAATTTCAAATCATGTTTGTTTGTGCCATACAAACTCTGATTAAAAAAAAAATCAAAGCACTGGAGTGCTGGAGGAACGATGTCCTGAACTTAATTTTTGATTAAAGAATATATTATTATGTATATTATCTATAAAATAATGTATTGGATAAGTCACGTCGGTAAATATTTGTTTATTTCGAGTAATAATGAATTTAAACAAGTTTTTCAACGTTTAAAAGTTGAAACATACGCATGTTATTTGTCAGGGTTGTCTACAGTTACGGAACTTCCGTAACTCTAAAACCTTGGTCTAGAGTTACGGTACCGTAACTCAAGCCACTGCATAATATAATATGATCATTTAATATTGTTTATTACTATCGAATGATGTAATTATGTTACGCATATAACAGGCATTGTCAAAAACATCGTAGGCCCTTTTTATTCCAACAAGACTTAGTAATCATTGCAGTTGTCACGGGTTGAGTTGTCTACAGGTTGAGTTTTCCCGTCTCCATTGCAAAATTTATATGTCCTGAGAGTTACCTCCCTTTTCCTGAAGAGTTTCAAGAATGACAACACAAGCCAACGTTGTATTACATTTAAATGAGATGTTAATGAGTTTCACGCTTGAACTACGCCTCTTTGTCTATGTTGAAAATTGTTGAAGCGTGAAAAGAGTAATCTTATACTTTCTTGTTACCATTGGAACGATGCTAAATTAGCATCGTTCCAAAAATTGGTGCCCATGGCAAAATCTTTTTTATAAATAAACTTGCACATTTGAAGTTTTTACAATGTAGTACATGACAATCAAATTTTTTAAGGCTGGCCTTACGCTACTATGTGATACAATTAATATTTATATAAAATTGCTTTTAAAACAATTAATTATATGGTTGGTCTAATCCAAGCAATACTGATTTTCAAAATTAGAAAATGTCCTGTTTTCCTGGACAGAAACAACCAAACATATGATTTCTGTTAGGGATAGGCTTATACCTAAAATAAAATAATACTGAGATTATCCAATATTTAACTGACAGCTAAAATCCCTCATGTGTTGACTCAGTTCTTCAATATGGTTGAATGTTTCCAGGAGTGTTCTTTAAGTACAGGATTTTGGAGATATAAGACAGGATTTTTAGAGGTTTCAGAATGGATTTTTTCTGCTTCTTAAAATCATATTATTAGAGGTTGTTTTTGTTCTGAATTGGAAATTATTGAGACAGTTGATTAGCAGATAAAATTTTGATGAATATGCAGATTTTCATTTGTTGTTTTGACAGTATGGAAACAAAATGATCAACAAATGATATTTGCAAAACATTTTAAACTCTTTCATCCATGGTTTAATTGAAACTTTAGAAATATTACAGTAATGGTTTGTAAGTTATCCATGCTACTGCATGTGCAGTACAGTACTTGTTGTTATCTATAATAGATTTTATATCAACTAGTCAGTTATGTTGTTTGCATTTCACAAGAAACATTGATTACATGCCTCTGAGAGAGTGCTTTTAATGTGGTAATCTTAATGCAATCTTGTTACATGCTGTAATAACTCTAGAAAATTTGTCATTACTTGTCATATTTTATCTTGATAGCCTGTTGTCGACTATTCTATTACTCTTGATAGATTTGTCTGTGTTTTATCTGGTTGTTGACCATTAGATGTACAGTCTAACCTGCATTACACATCTAGTTTGCTCAGTCAGTAGTGTGTCTGACTACAAAACCAGTATTCTGATTCATGGGTTAGACTCTCAGAAAGGACCTACATACTTTTATGATGTTTGGTCATGAAATGTATTCTCCAGATATTTTCTACTGTGTCATACTAATTCCGGAGTCTTTGATTTGATCCTCAGGCTAAATCCTTTGTGTAGTTTGTCAAGAAATATTTTCTACAGATATTTTCCCTTCTTTCTATGTATGAAGTAGGACTGTCGGGCTGTCATAATTTTCCTGCCTGCATAGCCACTCTTAAAATTTCCTGTGTAAAGTTTTTTTTTAATTTCTCTGGCTTTGCCCTGAAGTTTTCGATCCTCTGATTATTAAGTTTATAAATCCCACTGATGGTCTTTAAGTACAGGCCTGGCTGTATTTTCTGTGCTAATGGCTTCTCAATTCAAATATAAAAGACATTGAGTGTATTGCAAAGGAAAGCCATTTTTCTCTAGCCTGAATCAATTTTCACTAGTCATGGGCTCAATCTGATTAAAACCCGATCTAAAATTTTCTGCTCGCCTACTCCCTAATTTAGATCTGTCCCTTTTCAAACGAGGGTCACGTTCAGGTGACCTTTTCTCATCATAATATTAATGACGAAATTGTTAAGATACGTAACTTGTTTACATCATAAACATCGTCTACGTTACACAATTTGAAATGAGCCGCCCAATCGCACACTGTGAATAATACAGCTGTTAGATAAGCTTGCAAACCTTGGTAAAAAAAAAAGAAATTACGAAAATCAAAATGTTATTAATTATAGTGTTTCGTCTAGATGAAAGCCACGCATTGATTGGTCGACACAAAGTTCATCTCGACGTGACCTTCCACGGGGATAGTAGAGATCCTGTACAACAATGCTCTACAGGATATCTGTTTACGGAGATTGTCCTGGGCTCTAAACTAGTTGGTTAATATGTGTATATTTCCCACTGTATTGAGTATTATTTTGCATGAGATTTTCATAAACTCATGGGTAAAAGTATTCAGGAATTTTCCTAAAGTTTAAAACTTAATTATTCAATTTGTTTAAACAATTTTGTTTTATATTTTCAGTTGAAGTACTGATGAAGAAGTAAGAATGTCTGGTCTGTTTAGTAGGTTTAGATCAGGTGGGTCTCAGACCCAGGCTGATACGTCATCTAAACCACAGGACAATGCTCTTGGTCTGATGCATCTTAGGAAGTTATTTACAGAGTTCCGACATCCAAGTGCTGATTCTACCCAAAGAGATCAGGAAGATAAACTATATAAAATGCTTCCAATATTTTGTAAGGTATGTTGGCTTTATTATGTCACAAACTTTGAAGGACAAGTATAATGTGTCCATGATATGTAATCTCATACTGAAACTAACTACAGTGCCCTCCGAAAGTTCCTAGACAAATGAAATTTTGATAAAATATTACCATAATTAATGTGTACTCATGTAAAATAGTTCAATCACATGTCAATACACTTATCAATGCTCAGTTTGGAATTAACTTATAAGCCGCCCTGGTAGCTCAATTAGTAGCACGCAAGTCTACTGATCGAGGGGTCGTGGGTTTGATTCTCGGGCGGGGCATACTTTCGTGGAGCTTGGTCATGAAATTATTTCTACGGCCATTCTCCTTCCTACCAATGATTTTTAATTTTTAGCCTTTCTGGGAGGAGTGAGTAGGTTGACTGACCGCGGTTATATGACCTTAATATATGTGTTGCTACGGCATTAAACCCAACAAAAACAAACAAACAAATTAACTTATATGACTCGCTCTGTCTTTTTCTTTGGAAAACTTGAATCAATTTATCCTAAATACAAGATTTTGTCCAAAGACTTTAGAAGGGCACTGTATATAGGGATGGATAAATTATAGATGCACATATTGCATAATTAGTTACATTATAAAAACATAAACAAATGCATATTATTATGTATTTGAACCAGAATTGGACACAGTATTATTGGGTAAGTTTGTGCTGGAATTAATATGCTGAATTGGCACATATTTAATCTAGATATTTAAGGCCACAACAAGTTGATCATGTGTATGTGTTCTATGGATTCGCTAACACCTTAATGATGGTTTTTTGACGGTTTTTACAAAAATATTTTTATTTCCTTGCTCATTCATGAAAATTTGGTCAAACAGCTATATAAAGCAACTGATTTTTTTTTCTTCGCTCGTTCATCTCATTTTTTCCAGAAAAATCCATAGAAGAAATGAACAACTTGTTTTGGCCTAATATTGTTTTGATAATGCTTCATCTTCTGTCTAAGAGGTTAATTACTTTATTCAAGAGTTGATTCATATGATCAACAATTTCATGGCTCTTACAAATTGATGATGTAGTATAGCTGCTGATTAGATGCAGTGGTAGCATGCAGGATTTAAAAATCCAGAAGTTTTGGGTTCAATTCCAAGCTGTGGTTGGTTATATCAATCCATTAAAATTTGACATTGAATATTGATTTTCCTCAATAGAGGGAGAAAATGTCAGTTTTTTTATTGAAGGATATGCTAGTTCTGGTAATAGAAAAAGTGTCCAATAAAGCTGGTTAGGGAAGCAGCAGCTGTACATTGCTTGATATAGAAAAGACGAATTTCATCTTTTCCACTTTAAGGTATCCCGAGAGTTTTGGCAGATCCATTTCTGTATACTGTCCAAACTGAATTTTGTGTCGATTACTTCCCATTTCTAGTTACCTCCCTTTGGTTCTTTTAAAAATCACATAAATGGGACATAACATACTCTCATTTTTCCATGTTTGGAACGCTTCTGGTTTCTGTTTTTTTTTCAATCCTTGCATTGTGGGACAGTATGACTGTATGTCTTAAACACGCAATGAAGCGAAATGAAGCAGACATTGGCGAAATAGAGATTTAAATGCTAATTGAATATATGGCTGTTACGACCAACTAACTACTTCACTAGATTGCATGTTTTTTCAATCAATAGGCAGTGCCTATAATTATATAAAAAAGTGTTGAGACACTGCATAAGATAAAAAGAAACAATAAGGAACAATCTCTGAATAGAGAACTAGTTGTATAAGTTCAGACATCAAGACAATTTGTTATTGCTTTCTAGTATTGTGAAAACTACATCATTAAATTTACTCCATTGAGGAAACAATTATTATTTATATGACAATAACAACCTAAGGTCACGGATTTCTGTACAATCTAAGAAATCCCTTGTTTATTATTTCAGATATTAAAATCCATTTAAAGATTACATTTCAGACTTTCAAGTTACATTTTTTCATCCATGGGAATAAGTAGATTATGTTTTGCTTGGTGGATAGGTTATTTTCACAATAAATCATTGGTATTTTTATTGTTATTTCAGATATTTGGCAATGTTGCTGCAGCATCAATGACTGAGAAGTTTGGTGATATTTTACAATTCTGTTCTCATGTATCTAAACTTATGGTGACTGAAGTAAGACGTAGAGCATCTAATCAATCTACAGGTTAGCCTTATGCTACAGTCCCATAAATATAAAAATAGCCGTGAGGGCTCCGTACGGGCTCCGTGCAATCAAACTTATGCGTACCCGTACAGGCTGTTACGTTTTTACCAGGGTCCGTGAGATGAGCCATGGATGCACGTATCAGTTTCAAAGTCAAATCGTGAACACAATCGTGGCTGAGTATGGATTAAACTTGCATATCTTCCAGCTATGTCTCTGTGCGGTGTGTTGTTTCATGCCATGTGCGTACCGTCACCTTAATACACAAGGCTTCCCACAGCCTACAGCTGTCTGCATGTACGGGTCCACAACAAGCGACAATTTTATGGGACTGAGGCATAGATGTTTATATAATCATTGTATGTCTATTTCCAGCAATTACGACTCCCAAGGAGAAAAAAAGTAAGAACAAACTCCAGACTTAAAACTCAAGTTTTGTTCTCAGCATATGAAAAGAAAAATATGTATTGAAAAAAGATTTTAAATGAAAAATATCAAATCTGACCGGGCTGTTCAAAATTTATTTTTCAATTTTAGTTACATTAAGGTTAATTCTTATCATGACAATACATTGAGCAAATTGACCGAAGAATGATTAATATGTAACTTTGTAACTGCTAGAACTTAATAAATGTAAATGACATTTTAGTTGTATTTCTTGTCTAGGGTTCATTTGAACAAGCTATAAAATATTTATTTTCTTTGAAAAATGACACTTCTACAGACATCAATTATAGATTTAAACACTTAGAAAGATTAATGTTGCAGAATTTATATTTATAACTATTGTCAGTTAGCCTTTGTCTGCTACGGAAGAGAAATGTTCATTGTTTTCTTGGTTAATATACAGTGCCCTTCAAATGTCCTTGGACAATATTCTGGTTTTAGGATTAACATTACCGATGAAAAAAAAGGAATCATGAAGAGTCATCTGAGCAAATTTCAAAATCAAGGACTGCATTATTATGATTCAAACTATGCTTCATGTGTAGGTGAAAGAATTCAGTATTTTGAGAATAAATATATCTGTGTGATTTGTATGAAATCTGTCTATTTCAGTACATGTATTTTGAAAGTAGGCTTTCAGTCTTTCAAAACTTCCAACTTCCTCCCATTTACATGTATATGGATTTAGCTTCAATTTAAGTAAAATTACTTGCAGTACCGAATTTTGACATATAAAATACAGACTTTTTTACCTCCAAATCTGACTTCATTTTTTCGATGTGTGTTTTACTCGTAACCAACCAAAAATCCCAAAAATATGCATATGGCTTATTTTTAAAAAAGGAGGTAATTCTGTAAAATCCATACTGTGTAATGATAAAAAGTAGCCATCATGGTATTTGACCTGCCAATTATGTTTCTTTTATTGTAACATTGTGAATGTTGTTTGTTTGTTCAAAATTCACAATTGTCTGATTACTTTTTCTCAAAATTTCATTCATCCAAGAACTTTTATCAGGCGCTGTATGTTATAAGAGATCGTATCACTGATGTAGTCAGACAATTTCATGCTGATAATGTTAGCAATGTGGATATTTTTAGTTTGTACTTCTACAGAAAATAACTTCAACATTAATTATTCATCATATTATTATTTAACCTAAGTAGGATAACTAAAAATTTCACTTAAATATTTCACTAAGCAGGTGCCAAATTTGGTATAAACATAGCAGAGAGTTTCCTGAGTCATAAGTACTTCTTAACCACTATGGAAAATGATCTTTGTGAAGTGAACTATCTCTATATACCTAAAAAGAAAGAATAAGTCTTATTGTGTAAATGCCTAAGGCTATGAGGGACAGTTGCATGCTGACTGGGCAAAGCTGTGTGTTCAATATGTCCTATCTCTAAGTCCAAAAGATTTGAAATAATTTTTACCATCTATTCAGAATGACTGTTGAGACTGGGATTGCTCAGATAAGTTTTATTTTATATATAATATTTGTTTATTCCCTTTGGAATAATCAGGGTTCCCACGGTCAGGAAAAGGTCAGGGGAAATGATTTTTCCAAGGTCATGGAAAAGTCAGGGAATTTTGAACTTGGTCAGGGAAGTTTAAAAATTAAGCAAAAGTCAGGGAAAAATCAGGGAATTTTGATTTATCATCTTTGTGGGAACCCTGATAATATCTGACAAAATGAGACGATACTTTGTAATATTTTGTTATACATAATAAAATCATTATTAAATGTTTTGTTATAATTTCAGAGGAAGCAAGCTGTGCAATAGTGAAGTTTTTAGAGATAGAGTCTACAGAGGAATCAAGTGCTGGCTGGATGTTACTAACATCTATCAACCTACTCTCCATGGGTACACAAGCATTAATAGATTGTATGACAGCAGCCTCACTACCATCTACGCTAGTTAAATGTTTATATTTATTCTTTGATCTGCCAGAAGTTAAAGGTCCTGACGAACTGGAGCCAGGCTGTGAGTTTACACCTAGAGAAAGACGAGTTCTGTTACAGAAAGTTTTTGTTCAGGTCGGTTCATTGGTGTATTTGTTAAATGCTTAGGCCACAACAAGTTGATCATGTGTTCTACAGATTTTTCTGGAAAAAATGGGGCAAGCGAAGAATAAAAAAATCTTAATTCAGTTGCTTTATATAGCAGTTTGACCAAATTTTTATGAGCAAACTAGGAAGTAAGAAAATTTTTTTTGTAAAAA
Source organism: Mactra quadrangularis (assembly GCA_025267735.1). Lineage (NCBI taxonomy): Eukaryota > Metazoa > Mollusca > Bivalvia > Venerida > Mactridae > Mactra > Mactra quadrangularis. Next base: position 22,610,413 of record CM046303.1, read on the forward strand.
ACTGTCAAAATTAAGGTGTGAGCGAATCCATAGAACATAATGATCAACTTGTTACGGGCTCAGGATGACAATAAGATGAATGATTTTAGTATGTTTTATGAGTGTCTTGTTGGTTTAATGGTGAAGCAGTCTTCCATTACATGCATGATTGACCAGGGGTGGTGGTATATCTGCCTCACTAATTTTGATGAAATGAATTATATAACTTTTAGTTTTAATACTGCCTATAGTTCGTTATTTCTCAACAGTCAAAACATGAATAATTTCACGGTGACTTGGTGCTCTTTGTCTAACACTCATGATATTGAGATAGTGTGTAATCATTCACCATGAATTTATTCAAACTTTATACAAATTATATATTGATATTTATATTGTAGGTATTGGTAAGGTTATGTAATCATACATCTCCAGCTGAAGAATTAGCAAAGAAAGACGATTTAAGTTTATTATTTAGTGCAATAACTAGTTGGTGTCCTACACATAATGTTATATGGCGTAAAAGCGCTGGTGAAGTATTGGTTACATTATCAAGACATGGTCTAACACATAATGTAACCAAATATATACATGGTAAGTTTGGGTTTTCATTTCGTGAGATAGTATAAATAGGTTTTTTAACCCTGGAATGTCAAAGAAAATTGGACAAGATTTACACATAGTATTCCTTTTGAGTTAATTTACATTATTCATGTATTGATCATAGTGTAGTAAAAGTTAAGTACCATAGATTTTGTTACAGATGTACCTTGTGAATGAAATACCGTAAAGGTCTGCAATAAAGACCACCTTCCTATTATTGACAGATTTCAAGTACCAAATGCTTACTTTGAGAAAAAAGATCCCTTCATTTTGACTGTTTTGCTATTAACACCATCAATTTTGATGGTCCAAAATAAAAACTTTACTATAGAACCATTATTGCACGAAACTTTACTGGACTCAATTTGTGGGAACCTTGTTGGAATGAGAACGTATTATTCCTTAAAATTGAAACTGTTACTATTTGGGACAATAATGTTTAAAAAAAATGTTTTTCAAGCTCTTTCATTGAAATGAAAGAAGAAACAATAAGCAATTGGCTAATGCATACTATCTTTATATGATTTCAGAGAAAGGATGTGTCCGACATTGTGTAGAGAATATGCAGAGAGCACAAGATTTATCTCCCTTGGATCTTGTAGAAATGTTTGTTACTGTGTTCTGTTTTCTAAAAGATTCTAGTGAGGTATCACATGTACTTCTAGATGATTTTAAATCTTGTCAAGGTTATACTTACCTCTCAGAATTTATACTCAGGTAAGACTATCTGTGAGTTCTAGAAATTTTTGGTTGATGGTGCTTCATTCTGCTTTTTGCATTTTTCAATTGTACCGCTGTGATCAGTCAATGTACTTACTCTCTTTTTCTAGATGGACTAACAGATCTATGTATCCCGACTTTTATCTAGTAGTAAGCACATACATTTTGCCTGTGGCAACTTTGCTCTTTGATGCTGTGGTAAGAGAGAGAATGGCTGCAGAAATTGTCTTTCAGTCTTTATTTTTACCAATTGGCCTGAAGCCTTGCACTAACACAAGTTGATGCAGGCTAGTGAAATCTGCTTATTTAATATGATTTGCCAGTTGATAATGTATCTCTTTTCTATTATACAAATAATATCAAAACCAGCTTGTAGTTGTAAAATTTTAAGTTGAAGCCTGTATTTTTACATGTTGTGTGTGTATAAAATATTTACAGGTTAGAGTTGGATACAAGTGATGAGGCAGTGCAAGCATTACGTAACCTTGTATTACTGGTTGGTTCTCTTACAACATGTGGTTACACTGAAATGAAACCTAGCTCCGCATCATCTGGATCCTTATATCAAATACCAGGATTTAGTCTACCACAACCTGCTGGCAAAGGTATGAATGTATGATACATGTAGTGATGTATGAATAGTTTGACATAGTAAACCTGATATTGTACTTTTTTTCATGATAATTTGAAGGTTATTGAATTTTGTGAAATTTTTATCGTCAAGAAGGTGCCAGGGCCCAACATTTGACTTTTGAAATAGGTCTCCAATAGGATGATCAACTATAATTGTACTTGACTGAACAAAATGTTTACTTGACTCAACAAAATGGTACTTTGAAGGTTATAACTGTATTCTGGTTGTCTGATTGGATGACATGCGGTGAAAAATTTGTTGCCAAAAGTTAGGTCCCCATTGGCTAAAGGACAACTGTTAATGTTGACCCCTGGGTGTACATGTTTTATTAACTTGTAATATTTATTTTTGCATTGATCAGTGTTTTTATTCCATTCTTTGCTACCACTTGCTGTTTTATTACTCTTTAAGAAGTTGATCTAGCTCTTGCAAAGTTTATTGATGTTGACCTATATCAGGTTTATTTTGTTAGACTTTAATTTTTATGTTGTATAAATGTTTACATAAGTTTTTGTTATGCATGTATCGCATGCAATGTTGTATAGTAATGTTTATTTTTTGTAACTATTTGTTAATTTATCATTAGTGTTCTTAAAATATAGTCTCATAATGTCATTGTCAGAAAAGTTAACACTTTCCATAATTTAGCCCTCGGCTAAAAATTTATGTTTTATGTTCATTAACTTTTATGTATATTGTAATCCTTATCGTTGCTTTGTTGTTCATTGTGCTTACAATCAATAGCCGAAAATTCATTTTCAAATTTCTAAAGGTCGTTTCATTATTCCTGGTACGTAAAAAGTAGTGATTGCTAATAAATACCAAGCTAACCTCTGCTGGTAGAACATTTTATACCTAACACACATTATAAATTTTGGTTATTCAGATATAATTTATGAAGTTAGCTTTTATATTATTTAATCAGGGTTAGCAGTAACAATTTGGTGCACATTTGTTTGTTCTTTAGTATATGTATTACATTTTCCCTCCATGTTTTTGATTAAATACTTGAGAGAACATTTTTTTGGAACAGTTCTTAATTTATTTATGGGGACCCTAAGAAATGTTCTTTTTTATGTAAAACTGTTCAGGTATTGACATTCTGAATGTCTTAATATTGATTTGGCCACTGTCCCAAGATGGAAACTAAATAGCTTCTTGTTTTTGTTATTTGTTTGTGGCATTCTTTTTATAAATTTAAAAATCTAAAAACATCTTGCTGTTTGTCTATGTAGAAGGTCTGTGTTTTTGTTGTAGTTTCTTGTGTTTATTTCACTCCTTTTTTTGAATTTTATGATTTTGAAAGCAGTAGACTCATGTTATAGTTCATTTTTTCTCCCCTGTCAAAGTTTGAATAATTTCATGGTGATTGAATACACACTAACTCAATATCATGAGTGGTTGATAAAGAACACAAAGTCACCGTGATATTATTCATGTTTTGAAAGTTGAGAAAAAACGAACTATAATAAAAACTTACTAAGTTAAATTTATGATATTTTTTCCTCATTCTATATAAATGCTTGTTTGCTTTAGTTAGTATATTGTGCTACCATCTACATTCTTATACTGGAACTTATAGGACTGTACATGGTGTACATGTGGGACCAGTATTATCTAAGGTCTTATGACCGATTTTAGTCCTAAATCCTTCTACATTGTATTGTTGAATTATCGTAAGAATTTTCATAAAATGCTGGCATGATTATGATAGTAAACTCACATAGTGAAAACTGTGTCATAAATTGGTTATTGAAATTATATCCATTTTCTCATTCATTTGATTTTTGATGTTGTGTATCATTATACGTAAGCATGATATAATTCTTTTACAATAATTTTATAATGTATTTTTATGTTTTTGTATTCAATAATTGTCTTTGTATATTATATAATATTTTTGTTGTATATAATTGCATGACATAAGTTACACTGACCGATTCATTGGAAAGATCAGGTGTGTCAATGTCACTCCTAGAATTTTCAAAAGTGCATACATTTTGTATTAATTAGAGTCCAGGGGCCCATATTATCAAAGGTCTTACAACTGATTTTTTTGTCATAAATCACTCTATATTGCATTGCTAAATTATCATAAAAATTTTGATAAACCGCTACCCTGGAAAAAACATGGGTCGGATCTCAGGAGAAAAATGGGATCTGTGTCCAATAGAATTAATGTAATTGTGCATTTGTAGCTAGATGTTTTTGTCAATTAAACTTTTTATTCTAACACCCTGACCAATGTTTCTTTGCTTATTTTATTTTTCTTCAGAGGTCATTCATGTGAATGCTAGCCCCAGTTCCAGTTGAGTGATCAATTTATATATTATAATTTTGGTAGATGGTTTTAATTAATGAAAACTTTCTTCAACTTGACTCAATCCTTCTTATAATTAAAAAATTGAAAATCATGCTCAAGAAAAATGGATGCTAAAAACAGTTGTCAACCTTGGGAGCCGGACAACTGGTCCCATCTCAGTAATCTGAAAGTTAGTTTTAAAATGTCGCTGCTTGACAGCTTTAGTCAGGATATTACTAAACAATATTGTATCAGAGATCATTAACAAAAGTTTGTCAGTATGTAATACAGCAGGATTTATGCTGTGTTGAAGAAAGTTATATAAACCTCATACTCTTATAAGCTGCTTGAATCTAGATCTTGGGTGATATACTAACATATGAAATAACTCTTAAGACTTTCTTTAGATATTTTCACTGATTATCTATGTCCCTTGAATAATTCCGGTTTGCCTGCAATACTAGTAACTCGCTCTTTTATGTAATGCATTTACTACAGTCTTGCAGGCAACCCTCGAATTGTTTTTTTCTTAGTAAATTATTTCATTCTTTAAAGCCTGTTACATGTTCAAGAATTAAGTTTGGATTTCTCTCATGTTTTTGGGGTCTTTGGAATCCCGGGGGACACTGTTAGTGTCAAACCCTGCTTAAAAACTTTAGGTCCTTCTATTCTAGTACTTAAGCTCACCCAAGTGTAGTATTGCAATTTTCTGGAATGGGTTTGGACCAGATTTAGTGCTAGGTATCAATAGTATAAATTAAATGTGGTTTCTAAAGTTTATTAATCTTGTCCCTCATGGTTAATTGTTTGTCCCTGGTATAGGGTGTTTGTATGGCATTCAGTTTATTAACAGGTGATGGTTTAAATGAAAATCTAGGATTTTCATGAAAGAATACTTTTTCTATGTAAAAGCTGTTGGAACCTTGAAGTTCCTGTTACTCAGGAGTTTGATCTTTCATATACTTTGTCTGGTTCCCAGTCGTACTTTGGCAGGTAAAAGTATGTCAGGCAAAGCATGATCATGGCCGCGCCCTATGTAATGAATTAGATATTGGATAATTATGTTTTCAAATTAGCATTTCTCACTACACAGGCTTAAACAAAGGATCATTGTACGAGAATTGCAGTGGAATACCTTTTTAGTTGTTCGGTTACATTAATTTATGCAGAATAAAGTATCCAAAATTCTAACGAGACTAATCCACGTCCGAATTGTGTTTACTTGAGACATGTTTTTGTTAATCGTCGGCTTAATATACGTGTAATCTGAAAAATCAAAATCAAATATCCTATATAGTACCGAACTCCTACTAAAGTAACTATCGTCAGCAAATGATCATGCAAGCTTAAGAAAACGTAATACCTGTATAATAACTGAGGAGGCCGCCATGATTCCCGTTTGCCTGGCCCGATAACGATAGTGGTAAGGGGCAGGTAATCCAGGCTATCATATACTATGTAATGTTATGTATACTAATTGAATGTAGTTCGGGTGATAAAGTCTATTATTATTTACATTAACTTAGTTGATAACTGTGTATTCAAAAGTTTAACAGTAAATGCTTCAAGAGTATTGCTGCACCAAAAATATCATGTTCTTCCATATTGAATTTTAATTGTCAATATATAATGTTGTAGAGCTAAGACTTTGTTTTATCATACTGGTTGCTTTCAGATTAATGCTTGAATATTTAATAATAAAAGTTCAAAGATTCTTAAATTCCGACAAAAAGAAATAACAAATACAAATAGTAGCAATAACTGCATCAACTCAAAGAATTTAAAAGCCTTTAAAAATCCACTCAATCATTTTTGTCTGGAATCCTTGACTTTGAATCTTTGAGCTTTTACTGTAACATTAGTTGTCATGGTGATCATTGAGGGATTAAAAAAAATTGTTGTCTGCAAATTTATTGCTTGTTCAAAAATATTCTGGTAGTTGCCTTTACAATAATTTTTATTGTTCTTGTTTTGTTTTATATAAAAAATGGTTGCCCCTGACAACCAGACAACTGTCTTTATTTCATAGACTGAACTAACTACTAGACTGTATTAAGTTTCAGAAAATCTTTTCTCTGTTTAGTTTCTAACTTTTTTTCTTTTGTACAATTCTTTGACACTGAATTTCTCTCTTGTCATTCTAATTTAAATTGATGACTTTTACAATACTTTAACACAAGTGTTGCTCTTTGACTGTTCTTAACTCTAGCTGTGTGATTCACTGTTTTATTGGCCTTCACTGAATATAATTTTGAAGTGTAAAATAACAGAATTATGTATTATGACATTTTGTATGCCTGATACAAAATAATACTAAACAGGGCCATTGTAACGTGTCAGTTTTCCTCCATTAATTAGGTTTATAGAGGAGTTGCTGGCCTTGTGGAAGGGTGAGTACTGGTTATAAACAAGAGTCCAGGAAGGCTAGGTTACTTAAGTTGGGCATTGTAAAGTGACCAAAATTGTGTTTATACAGCATTAAACCCATTATAAAAAATACCACTGTTTTATTTCAACAGCAAGTTGTTGGACTATGTTAAATTGCCTAGTATAGAAAGGTGCTTGTTGATTGGAACATCACTTTTATTAGAATTGCATGATAGGGGGAGAAGTTTAGCAGTCTGGTGTTGAGAGATTGTTGTTGTAAAAGAATGTTTCATTTGAAGAATTATAATACTAGGTCTTAATCATTGCTTTATAAATCTTCCTATGCTTTATATTGTTTACTATTAATTGTCTATTTATAAGTTATATGGTTTTGTGTAGAGGCTGGTTGCAGAAAGGCCTAATGTATGGTTTGAGTTTTTATGTCATTCTTTTGTAACTAAAATAATTTGTAGACTTAACTACTATATATATTATGTTTCTTTATAAATGACAAAAATTAAACAGTCGTTATATTTTAGTGTTAGATAATTATCATCTCTTTTATACGTATGTGTATGTTAATATATTTTATTGCATGTTTCAGGCGTCAGTGTAAGAAATATACAAGCATTTCAAGTCTTACAAAGTGTTTTTCTGAAGGTAATACTCTTTCTTTAAAACTGTGATCCATTATTTTCTTCTTGGTCTGTTGATATACTTTATTTTACATATATCAGTTATGAGGGATTGTAATATATGTAAACATCCATGATTGGTACATTGTGTTGGTTTGTGGTATAGTCCAACCTGAATTAACCTGAGCTTGACCTTTATGCAAGAATATATTAAACTCAGTATTTACAGTTTATTTTTGTCTTTGTTTGTAAATCGCGCTTTATCGGAAGCTTTCGGCAAAATACACATGCTGAACAATTAATGTAGTTTTCATAAGAAGAAATATTTTGAAACTGTGCCATAATATTGCTGACTTACTTATTTCCCCAAAAACTAATGTGCTCAAAATTAAAAGTACAATAACATGCCACTTTTAACATATTGATGTATAGTCACATCGGTTGTTATAAACACATGTATAACCGTGTACATGCATTCGGAAACTCATGATTTAATAGACGTAAAGTGTGTAATTATTATAATTAGGTAGTTCAAGCTTAGGTTAATTCTGTTGGACTATAAGTTTACTTTGTAAACTACATAACTTGGTCAGAATGTTTGTCACCAGAATTTGATGAAGGCAAACCTACCTTGGGGCTTTAGGGTTATGACTATTGAATTGTGCAATGTCTTAATAAATATTGTTGGGGATTTTTTGTAACTATTGAGAATACTGCATGTAGAAATTTCCAAGTTGTTGATATTTTGAAGTTAATTTTCAAGATTAATTTTTAGGTATGTTTTTCTGTGGACAAAATTCCTGCTGTTTCCACTTCTTTCGAAAAATATCAATATTTTTACTAAATGCTATTAATGAACTAAGTTGAATTTATTTGTTTATACCATGAAACATGCAGTTGAAAGTTGGTTGAAAGATATATAGGTGCTATTGCAGCCAACAATATTCAGTATATTTTATGATGATGATGTATATTTTACATATTTCAGGCCCAATCGAGTCATCTATGTAATACTATACTAGATGTTATGAGTAGTATATACCACCAAGATAATGCTAATTATTTTATATTAGAACCACAACATACCCTGTCTCAATTTGCTGAGAAAATACATTTAAAGTCTCCGGATGTACAGGTAAGGGAATATTTGTTCATAATTTGATCTCAAATATAATGTTGGTTTGTACTGGATCACAACCCAGGTCGATAGCGCAGTTGGTAGCGTGCCGGGATTTGGATACACATGTCCGAAGGGGTGGGGGTTCGAATCCCACCCGGGGAAGTTATACCCTTCTATGAAAATTTGACAATAATGTCGATTTTCCTCCATTGATTAGATAATATAGAGAAGTTTCCGGCCTTGTGGAAGGGTAGGTGAGTACTGATTATAGACAATGGTCCAGGAAAGCTAGGTTAGATGCGCTGGATGCCACATAAAATAACCTAAATGAAATCTGAAGCCATGGGGTATAAATTTCTGAAGCCCATGGGTAATGAAATCTGAAGCCCATGGGTAATGAAATCTGAAGCCCAAGGGTAATAAAATCTGAAGCCCAGGGGTAATGAAAACTGATTCAGGCTGGTGAAATTTACTTATTTCATATAATCAGGCTAGTTGATAATTTGACAAATTACTTAAGAATGTAATAAATTGAGCTTAGCCTTGTGAAAATTAAGACAAAGACTACCTAGCATTGCTTGTGAGTAGCTCCTGTGATCACCATCCTGCCTGCTGTGTGTAGTACATTGTCTTTTATCCAAGGTTTTCATCTAAATGTTTTTATAAATCTGGATAATTTAGACTTTGATCTCCTATATTTTGTTTGTAGCATCATGCAGCAATCCAATCTCAAGTTGATTTAAATTATTGTTTGTTATGGTGATAATAACACCAATTCATTCATTGTGTTTATTTTGTATTTCAATTTTTTAACTAATTTATGAGCAATATGAAAATAACAGAGAAGTCCTGAGGGTCTAGCTTATTGATGATATGTTGTATAATTTCAGGAGAAGTTTTTTGAGTTATTGGAGTTTATTGTATTTAATCTGAATTTTGTGCCATGTAAAGAATTGATTAGTCTGAGTTTACTTCTTAAAACCCAACAGTAAGTATAAATGGATATATTATAATACTTTAAATTTATTTCAAATGTTTGAATTTGTTAAATCTTTATTTTCTGATTTTTCTACCGTGATCAGCCAGGTCAAAAATTATGTTTTACATCTTAATATTTTTTTTACAATATATTCTCACCGTTAGTTAGATCAGTGGACTAAGACTTTGAATCCAGGGATAATGGGTTTGACACATCTTAAAAGTTTCTTTTTTCTTTTATGCTTGTGTATAATCAAAAGTTTTTGACTTCTGTTGAGGTCAGTATGTGTTTCCTAGACCTGTAACATGATATAGACTGAAGATAAAGTACATGTATTGTTGTGTTTTATTCAATCTGATTAAAACCCGATCTAAAATTTTTCGCTCGCTTACTCGCTAATATAGATCTGGCCTTTTCCAAACAAAGGTCCTGTTCAGGTGACCTTTTCTCATCATAATATTCATGACGAAATTGTTATGATACGTAACTTGTTTACATTGTCTATGTCACGCAATTTGAAATAAGCCATCCAATCGCAGACTGTGAATTATACAGCGGTTAAAATGTTATTAATAGTGTTTTCATCTAGATGAAAGCTATGCATTGATTGGTGGACACAAAGTTTATCTCGATGTGACCTTCCACGGAGACAGTAGAGATCCTGTACGACAATGCTCTACAGGATATCTGTTTACGGAGATTGTGTTTTATTCAACTGTCTGTGATACATACATTAGCCTCCTTAATTAAATACTAATTACAGTACTTTAGTATGCACAATTGATAAAAATAGACAGTGGTATTTATGAGTGGCAGTGGGTTAAGGTATGCACCACTGACAGTTGAATACAATTTAACAATATGAGAAAGGGCATGTAATATTATGTTTTACACTTATGTTTCAGTTCAGTGCCAAATAATATATTAATATTAAAGAGTTTAGAGAAGATATTACAATATCATAGTGTATTTAAAGATGTATACCAGGAAGTGGGGATGTTAGAAGTATTGGTTACATGTCTACACAGATTTGCTGCTTTATTAAAGGATCCACAAGCTGACGGAGGTAGATATCTTGATATCAATCATGGGTGTGGAATCCCTAGTTTTCTTTCAAGTTAACTGCCGACAAGCAGTATCTAAAAATTAACTTGTATGGGATCAAAGTACACTTGCCTAGTACTATGAAATTAGAATATGAAAGTAGTCGCCCAAACAGGTCGATTTAGCAGCAGGCACTATCTCTTGTTTGTTGAATTTTGGCTGACTAAAAGAAAGTTTGTATTGCCCGAAACTAAAAAGTGGTTGTCCCGGGCAACCGGACACCCTCTAATTTCGTAGACAGCTAGAAGTATAATATTAAAAAAGATATATTGAGAAATATGATATAAAATACATAATATAAGTGATAATCAATCATAGATAATATGATAGTTCCCTGTTGAATTTGCTTTGACAAAGTGATACATCTACATTATTTAGTACTGCTATAATAGTATGTTCACTGTTTAAAATATTATTTGTCTGTAGACAAGTTGGATAGATATATTAACTTTTCCGCAGACATAAATGTACGAGTCGGACAAGTTGGGCATAGGAATTCCATACCCTGTAATTATACTCAATGATGTAGATATTGATTTTATGATTATTTATGCTTGATGTATATAAACTTCCTCTAGTAAGATCATAGGAACTGATTGTCTCAATATATGGACATTTTTCTTGTCAAATTAAGTATTTTGGACTTAAAAATCATTGAAAATCACTTGATTTTGCATTAACAAAGGTTGTATTTATAGCCGAACTTTACTGTGCTATATAAAATTGTTCGCGAGAGGCTCACTGGCTCCAATTTTTTTTCGAAAACCTAGCAATGCCAGATAGTTATATCATTTGATAGTTTCTTGCATCACTGAGTAGATTTTGTCCCCTTCTACTCATTATGTAATACATGTATACAAGTGCCTCTTGTAGTAGCACTGTTCCTATTCCCTTTACCAGGGCATCACTTTTAATGCAGTGAAACTTAATGTGAATATCTATACAATGTCTTGGAGTGCAGTGCACAGTAAATATCAGATAATTTACGTAAACTATGGCAGTCTAATTCTTGCATGGTACCATAATTTACTGTAGAGTGTACCTTTGAGCTAGGTATAGTGCGTACAAGTTGACCCCGACCTTACCTTTCATATTTGCATCTTATTATCATCTACACATATCCCGGCGAAAATCAATACCACGCCTACTCTATACTTCGGCTTGTTACGAATTTAAGATAAAATAAGACATTTTTATAGTATACACAGCAAGCATGTATAACAACTCACGATTCAAATGCATTCAATTGGGAAACTCGTGTTCTTACCTTTTTGATTACAATTAATAATAAAATGGATTTGGGAAGGCGGTTGGAGCTAAAACCCACACCATTTGAATTGGTAGCTAGCCTCATCGTATAATCATCTGGTCCGGTCTATGTGTAATAAACACTCATTGTATGCTTTGAATGAACTTTAAAATTAATCCCTGTGTTATAGTTACTTTCGAGCCTCGACGATATAATCCGATTGTTATCGAGATTTAATACTACACTCGTATTCAATGTAATGAATATTCTTGCATAAAGGTCAGGTCGGGGTCAACTTGTACGCACTATACCTCTGATTTAAGGTAATTAGGGACTTTAGTAAGTTATCTTTCCCTGATAAAATCTGAAGCAATCCAATTGGTAAGTAGGTCCTTACAGTTGGAATCCTCGGATATTATCATTGAATTCCTATGTAAGGATAACAAAATATCTCATCTAATATCTTTCTTGTTAATGTTGATATTAATAGAAGTGATGGAATTTAGATAGTTCTTTAACTTAAAAATAATTAGCTTGAATTTCAAACAAATTAAATACTTGACAAAAAAGTTATTTAAGATTGAATTTGGCAAATTAACATTGAAAAGTAAGGATAAAATCCGAGTAGTCCAACTAATTAGACCTACCTATTTTGAAGAGTATACAAGGGAAATAACTGACTAAAGTCCCTTATTGTTTGATGTATTAAAAGTATTACAGTTTCTGTTACAGATACTACAAGAATGACAGCTGATCAAAGAGAATTAGGATTTCTTGTTATGGATGTATTAGCTTTGTTACTTAGCAACAGTAATGCTAATACAAGTAAGTGTTTATTTTTACTTATTTTTATTAAAATATAATTGATCAGTATATAATTGTGTTTTAATGGTATACTAAGTAATAAATAAGTGTATATGAATAAGTAATTCATTATATTTTCTGTGTAAACATTGAGATCCCATTGGAATCAAACTGGTGACCATAACAAAATCTGTCTTACATGCAGTTTTAGCATGTTTCATTGTCCAGGCCATAATTTTGTAAACTAGTCAAAATTTTGTATTTACATGTATATGCTCCTTTCAATGATTCAATAGTTTGTTGCACAAGAGCTGTAATACTATTGTGTGGTGAGCCCCCATGGCTAGCTTGCTGGATAGCATGCAAGTCTACTGATCGAGGGTTCTTGGGTTTGATTCCCGGGCAGGGCATGCTTTCATGGAGTTTGGTCATGAAATGATTTTTACAGCCATTCTCCCTTCTACTTCTGATTCTTAATCATGTAGGTCAGTTGTCTGTCACTTACAGAAGTATGTGCCTAGTAACTGTTTAGCAACTAAATCCAAAGATTTGGCCTTTCCAGGAACGGTAAGTAGGTTGACTGACTGCTGTGATATGACATTGATGATTTACAATGCGTTGCTATGGCCTTAAACCCTACGAAAAAACGAAACAATTATCTTAATGAGTTATTTTATTTTCTAGATGTGTTCCGTGAATGTGGTGGAGCTAGATGTGCTCATATAATGGTACCCTATACAGAATGTCGTCATGCTGCATTAAATATTGTACAACAACTAGTACTCTCCCCTGGTGGAGATGATGATATGGGTACATTACTTGGTCTAATGAATACAGCTGAAGTTACTGATCTGGAACTTAAAACTGCTATACTGAAGGTGAGAAACTTGATTAGTGACAATTACCTAACGTGGAGCTGTGCTGATGTTTTTCTTAATTAGCAAATATTTATCAGATGTAAAAATTATGCTATTGAAATGATGCTATTTGGACATTTTCTTTGATGGAATTTCTGTAGCTTGACTGAAAATAGCAGAAATAAAATTTTCTATAAATTTCTACTTAAACAATATTTTTAAGGCCTTGTATGAACAATTTTGTCTGCAATAAAAAAATCTTTGCTTATCATTTATTGGTTTTGAATTTTGAATTTTAGTTGGTTATTTTTGGAATTAAGCTGTATATTAATATCATTTGAAACTAACAAATCTTTTTGCAACTTAGTTATTGATAAAACTTTTATATTCAGCTAGTTTGACATTTTTGCTCAATGCTATGGTTTAAATGATGAAATATATGTATAATTAAGCATCATATTATAATTTCAATATTATTTTTTCAGTCTTTATTGAATGTGTTAAGAGAAAGTCATAGAACACGTACAGTATTTAGAAAAGTTGGAGGTTTTGTTTATGTAATGTCTGTATTAGTTATAATGGAAGGATGTTTGGCTGATCCTCCTAAACAACCATGGGATAAAGGTATGAATATTATCATGTTTTATTTGTTTATATTTGTGACAAAGACTGTGGTCTAATGGGTTATATGCTTATTTTTGAATAAAAAAGTTAAAGGGTGGTTTATAGTCTGCTTCCATTTACATGTTCAGCCGACTTAACAATCTTGTATGATAACCCATGATTATTGATCATCGGGTTATTCCTCACAGTACCCATTTACACCTGGGTGAAGTGGAACAACTGAAAGTAAACTGTTTGCTCAAGGAAATTATAAGTGCCCCTTGTGGAGTTCCAACCCGGGACTTTTCGTTTTCTAAGTGTGCATCTCACCACTGGACCACAACTTCTACTAATCTAGTGATCTGTGTTTTCTGATCAAAGCAGGTCATGCATGAAATGAAAATTATGTGAGCTTTAGAATGTAAGCTCTTTATGAATTGGTAAATTAATCCTGATGAAGAAAAATAGATATGCCATGAAATTAAAATTAGCACAGACATACCAGCACAGACTATAATAAATTAATAGGTACATGTAGTATTGTTAAATGTATTGTTACAAAAATATCCTTATATGATTTTTCTCGTAAAACTAATGTACTAATAAAACTAATAGTAATGTACTTACTGTTGTTGTTGTTTTCAGTGAGCAGATTAGAAGTTCTAACAATGTTGAAGACTGTATTTAGTACTTTAACTGTTGCCATGAGATATGAACCTGCTAATGCTAAATTCTTTGCTACAGATGTAAGTCTTCTTATATTTTATGTTAATCCATGTAAAGGTCAATATGAGCAAGATGTGTTTGTCATATTTAGTAATTATTTCCTATAATTGTCTAAAGGTACATGTATCACTTGCCAACAGTGAGGGTGTCCACCTTTGCTTGTTTTTGGGGCATAATGTAGTTTACTTAATGAAAATAATTAGACACTTGGTATGTGTATGATCCTTGCCATGACTCTAAGTATAGTGTACCCATAACTCTGTTTTCGATCAGTTTTGCCTTTATTTCCTTTTCAATGATTGTTTTTTGTCCTTGCTTGTCTGGGTCATGATAATTGTGTAGCAGAGGTATACTATTCAAGATTTGTAAAGTGAATTTTATATGACCATCTATCAATTTCATTCTGTGAGAGTGGAAAGAGGCACAAGTTGACCCATAATTCAGTAGTGGTTGACCCTTTCCAGCAAATTAAGAAATTCATTGTTGACAGCCCAGTTTATACAGACGTTTGTTATATATTTTAGGTAAGATATGATAGTTTAACAGAAGCTGTAAGATTACTGGGATGTTTCTCCTGTGTGTCAGATGTTATAGCTATAGATGAGAGTTATGATACTGCTAAATTAAATGATGGTTATCAAATATTTGAAGAGATATTTCATCAATCTAAAGATCAAAGGTAAGTTTATACACAAACTTAGGTTTTTTTTGGTTGGTCAACCTACTCACCATTTCTGATAAGGCTAAATCTCTGGATTTAGATGTTAACCAGTTACTAGATGCATACTTCCGTTAGTTACTGACAATTGTCCTATATGATTTAGAATCAGTAGTAAGAGGGAGATTGACCAAGCTCCACAGAAAGTACATGTATGCCCCACCTAGGAATTGAACCTACAACCCTTTGATCATTGAACTTGTGCGCTATCAACTGAGCTAGTGAGGTGACTGAAAGTTTATTTTAATAAATGTCCATCATAATATTCCTATATATATAATATAAACACTTATGTTATTAGTTTTTTTTCAAATCTTCACTTAATTTGATCTAAGTGTGTTAATACTTTTGCTGGTTGATACCTTTGTTGTATGAATATCATATATAGAGAGATTGCAGGTATTTTACTGAGATTTGTGCCTGTCCAGGGACTGTGAGTAGGACAGATTATTTAGTTTTATGGCGTTTTACTGTGTCAAAGTGAAATGAACATTTTAATTAAGGGTGTAGCCTAGCAGCTATGAAGTTGGACTAGCAAACTTTTGATAGCAACCTTCAAGCTGATTCGAATGCAGATATTCACTTTTTGTTTTCTTGATCTAATGATCTAGAACTTTTATCCTATTAGTTAAATACTAAAGCACCAGCCAGATGGCCTGTTAGTAATCTGTGTAATTGGGTATTACCACAGGTGACAGACTCAATTTTTCCTTATTATAGTGTGCTCTATATACACTATAATAAGGAAAAATTGAGTCTGTCACCTGTGGGTATTTCATTGTACTTGCTTCATAATGAAGCTAAATTAAATTTTCTACCATGTAAGTATTTCCACATGTTTTTCATGAAAGGTATTATTCTCTTACAGATGTAAAGAGAAAGTCCCTGTATTGTTGGTATCAGCTTGTCAGATGGTTAGATATTTATATGATATGGCATTAGATGCATTTGATAGGTAAGTGTTAAAGTGTTAAAGATAAATAGTACCCAACCAAATTTTATTACGTTTCTTTTAATAGAAAACTTAATATACAGTCATGTCTTATAAAAATTCTAAGAAAAAGGTTTATTCCAATTTTATACTGGCTGTAGTATAGTCCAAAAAACTGGTTTGTGGAACTCTCCATCTTCATTACTGTTGTGATGATACTGTTGAAAAAGTGTAAAACATGGAGTAAAAATATTAACTGGAAAATGAAGAGATAAAGGAAGACAAACATGCTTTTCCTGACCCTTTGACCTCTTCTTGTTCGAACATAATGCATGTCCTAGCTCTTGACCGCTTATTAGAAATTAGACATTTTGTTGGTCATATTATATCTTTTACATTTCAGACCATACCCAGTATCATCAGTTATAAGAACGGACTCACCTCACACCAAACGTCATACAGTGTTTAACGATAGTGCATCCATATCACCTCAGTCTTCTCCAAGACCTAAACGTGCTAGTACCGGTAGTCTAACCCTTCCCATCAACACTCAACACCCTGAGCATATCATACATGCCGGAGCCATCATGTCTATATTCCATCTACTACCAGCAGTATCTAGTGACAATGATAAACTCTCCATTGATTTACAAGTATTTATAGCTGGCTTACTGAAGAGTTTATTAAGAAAAGAACATAATCAACAAGTGATGTGTGATGCAGGATTTCCACATGAGTTACTATGTAATGGTAATACTGCCCTTGCTGATGAGTCACATCCTTTACATCCTTCCTTACAATATATATTTGAGAGACTTTCATCACAGTCCCTTACACCAAGAGATTTAAGGTAAATTTTCTGATGATTTCATTAAAATTAAATCTTGTATTAACTATTACAATCTACAACAAATTATGGTGGTCATGATCCTGTACTGGCTTTAGTGTCTACATAAAGTTAACCTGTAAAAACAGCATGTACAAGGGTTCATAGGGCAGTTGATAGCTTGTTGGCATTACCAATTTAGTTTCTTGAAGGGGTTTTGAGTTCAAATCCCATCCAGGGTGGTTATTCCCTTCCATGTCAAAAGTTTCAATTTTCCTCCATTAATAAGGTATATGGAGAAGCTTCTAGCCTTGTGGAAGGGTAGGTGAGCACTGGTTATAGACAAGGGTACAGGAAAGCTAGGTTAAGTGAGCTGGTTACCATAAAATGACCTTAACTTGTGTTGACAATGGGTTAAATTCAGTAAATAATATCAGCATGTGTCTTTCAACTGAGAGAGTTATCAGATTCTACCAATGGGAATCCCTGAATAGACCTAATCTGGAATTCAAATTTATGGGTTTTTCCGTCCTTGCACAGCCGGTACAAACAAAGTTTTCTACACATCATTGCTAAATAGCACAAACTAAATCCATATGTTTTTCTTGTAATGGTGAAAGTTTGTTTGTACCGGAGGGGAATACCCAAATACTTGAATTCTAGTCTATTGATCTTCATTAAAATTTTGCATATTTATGTTGATCTGACCTGAACCAAATTAAACTATTTCTGTTCATAACTAAATGATTTCATTGATCATGATTTTTACTTGAATTTTCTTTTTTATTGTAGCCAGTAGTTGATAAAGCTGAAACAACTTTGCTATATGCTGGATCACATTATGGTATATAATTAAACAGTTTTATAAACTTGTTTTTTTCAGAGATTTTCTGAGATTGGGTTCACCATTAAATTGTCGACCTGCAGATGAAGACTTGGAACACTCAATGAGTTTGAATAAAAGTTGGCCACTTTCTAGACATTCCAGTGTGGAAGAAAAACGTACACCGTTTGAAGTGGAGAAGAAATTAAAAAGCACCGGTTGCCCAGTTCCTCTAACCAGAGTAAAATGTCTAGTATCCATGACAACACCTAAAGATGCTAGAATGCATGGTTCCAGTGTTACTCCAGCATTTGTCGAGTTTAATATGAATGCTGAAGGATTTGGTTGCCTATATTTACCAAGTATAGCCCCACAAGGTCCACCGACCCCTAGTGTTGTTAGTGGTGTAGTTGGGGCTGTTGACACCTCAGTTATTGGAGGAATTGGATCAGGTGAGTTTACATTTCAATCATACTTGGTTTACTTAAGTTTGTTTAACATTATTATTTGGTCAGAGCTTAAGTGCTCAGAATGACCTCTTGTGGCTCCATGGATTGTCTGGCTGCATTGGTGTGCATTGTCAAATTTTCACTGTTGTAACACTATCGACTGCAATTTTGCTTTAATTTGCATCAAACCTAGTCAGAAGCATCATATCAATTCAATCTATGACAAGAATGACACTGGGGCATGTGGATTAAAAAATTAGGTCGCTATATCTAATCAATGAAAAACCTATTTAACACTTAAGAGGCGTTATTTTACTACAATTTTCATGACACAGGCTTTAATGGGTCTTAGTTGTTAGCTTTATAATATTGTGACCACTGAATTAATCATGGTAAACAAATACTTGATTGTACTTAGTATTTTAAAACATTTCCTCGAGTTTGATTCGAAATTATCTATTTATATTTATAAAAATATTATACCTGCATTTTTTCAATTCAGGTGAAAGAGTATTTCCACCTCAAGCAGGTCTAACATTTTCTACATGGTATTGTGTTGATAAGTTTAGTGTAATGGGAAGTGATCCACATCCAGTTAGATTGTTTACAATAGTCAGAAATCTACAAGGACGTGATGAAAACTTGATTTGTCTCAGTATAACTCTCTCACCTAGAGATAAATCTCTCTATGTTTGTTCACAGGAAATATTGATGCCTAATGCTGGTAGGTGTATATGTACTAGAGAAGATTTTTAATACTTCTATCATAGAGTGACTCGAGGTGGACAAAAGTAGTGTTTGCCTTATGGGGCTAGACCTACAACTGTTTTTAAGTTTATTTGGCCACAACAAGTTGATCATGTGTTCCATAAATTCGCTCGCACCTTAATTTTGATGGTTTTTACAAAAAAAAATTTTTATATCCTATTTGCTCATAAAAAATTGGTCAAACTGCTATATAAAGCAACTGAATTAATTTTTTTTTTCTTCACTCGCTTGCCCCATTTTTCCCCCAGAAAAGTCTGTAGAACACATGATCAACTTGTTGTGGCCTTACATAGTTTGTGTTGAATGTTGTCTGAGCAGTACTCTAGTTATAGGATTTACAATCAGTGACCAAAAAGTTCTGATTGGAATTTCACAGGAGCACTGCTATTTTCCTTGAGGAAAAATTAACATTTAGGTAAGTGCTTGCAACGATGATATAATTCTGATTTTTTCATAATAAACAAAGTTAAAGACTACCAAGGGAGATAAATAGATTGATGTCAGTTCTTCTATCACTAACTGTTAATCTGTGAGTGTGCAACAGTTTGAACCCAAGACTATAAACTACAATCACCATTAATATAAATATCTGAAATTTGTCTTAAATTTTGTTTAAACTATTTTATTTCTTCATTTTTCTATACATTTGGTCAACAAACCATTGTACGTTTCAGGCTTGTTGTAAGCCTTTTTAATTAGAGGACCTCAGTTTTCCTCATTTTGCATTTACTTTAAAATTTATAATTTTTAGCCAGATATTTCAATGGGCGTCTTGTGTAGTTAACAATTGCGTTAAAGTTTTTTTTTTACCATATATTTCTGTCATTTATTGTCAGATCTTTATGAAACTTCATACAATGATAACATACCATGTGATGAACACTATAAGAAAGTAACCACAACTCTATCTGCCTTTATTTTGGATTATTTCCCTTATTTTTGTGTTAAAGTTTTTAAATCCATCTAATGTGGTTTCCACTTTACATTTTCAACTGACTTTCTTGTTTCAGCACCACCAGATGAACAAGGTGAACCTAAGCTAACAGATAATCTAGTTAGATTCTGGCATCAAGATTTAGATCAAGAAGGCCAGTGGCATCATTTAGTACTTATATTTCATCGTGCTGGTATCATGAAAAACTCTAGTGTTAGTTTATTTCTAGATGGTGAACATGTCAACACAAATAAGGTATACTTTCATTTATTGTCTATTTTGTATGGCATATTACCTGTTTCTGTGTTAAAGTGCGGTTTAAAGTCTGCTTCCATATACATGTTCAGCCTACTTTACAATCTTGTATGATAACTTCTGATCACTGAAATCACCCTCAGGCAGGCAATGCCTCACAGTACCCATTTACACCTGGGTGAAGTGGAACAATTGTAGGTTAATTTCTTGCTCAAGGAAATTAGCAGTTCCCCTAGTGGGGATCGAACCCGGGACCTCTCGATCCCTAAGCGCACGTCCTACCTCTGGACCACTGCTCCTTCTGTGGTTGATTGGTTAAATGTAGTTAACTTTATTTCATTGTAATCTTACTCTGATAAGAAGATTTTCGATTTGATCCCAACCTCCAACCGTGACTCTTTCTGTGTCATTATGAGAAAGTATATATAAACAGTAAGTATGAGCAGTGGTCCAGTGATAGAATGTGCACTTATAATTGTGAGTATCCAGGTTAAAACCCCATTTGGACCCTGCTAATTTCCTTGAGCAAGAAATTTACCTTCAGTTGTTTCACTCCACTCAGATGTGAAAGGGTACTCTGAGGGTCACCTGCTTTAAAAGGATTTTAATGATCAGGGGTTATCTGACACAATTGTAAAGTCAGCTGTACATGTATATGAGAGCAGACTTTAACTGCAAGTTAACTTTTTGAACTTTTAACTTCATTTTATGTCACTGTTTCTTGATGTGTAGATACAACATGTCCTTTAGCATTTAAAATTAATATTGCATTATTAACAGCTTGTCCTGCAATATGTAAATCAGTTTTGTTTATATTTTCAGTTACATTATATTTCACCCAATCTTGGTGTTGGTGGCACAGCTAGTCCTACAGCATTTACATCAGTATTTGCTTACATTGGTACCCCACCTCAACTACGTCGTCCATCTAGACTTACATGGAGACAGGGACCATGTTATCTATTTGAAGATGTTGTCTCTTCTACTACTGTGAAAAATATGTATACATTAGGTCCAACTTACATTGGAAGCTTTCAGGCTCCTTATTTAGGTTAGTGGACATGTATACATCTAATTGTTAAAAAATCTTAATTCAAATTAATTAACTGTTTTTTCCCCTACTTAATGATAATACAAAGTTTGCTATAAATTTATTAGTTACTCTTGATTATTGGCTTGTTGTTGTTTAACATCTAAACTGCATCTTTGACTCAACCATAAATTGATGTGAGCTTTTCCATAATAAAACAAACTGTAAGGCCTCATCTTTGTCAAATTAATAATCAACAGCCTGTATTGTGCGTAAAGTATGACCCTGATCTGACCTTTCACATTTGCATCTGATAATTATCTACACATATCCTGACGAAAATTAGTATCACACCTTTTCTACACTTAGGCAGCGATTGTAAAATTATAGAAGTATGTATAAATGTGTTTTAATTTCAACACATAATCCTCACGATCGTGGTGTAATCGAGCATTTTTACTGCATTTGTATTCATTGTAATGAATATTCTTTTATAAAGGTCAGGTTGGGGTCAACCTTTACGCACAATACCAAACTAAAATGGATGATGATGATGATGATGATGCTGTTAATAACAAAAAATCAAATCATAGTAATATATAGGGGTGAATTAGATTACTGTTTGGAGTTCACATGCTTAGCAGTCTAATTATGATGGATGGCTTCTGGGGACATCTTCATTGATAGATTAGGTCACATAATATGACAATTAATATAATGTAATGGAATTTGTTGTAATCACTGAACTTATTCATTTCAATCACCATAACATCAGGACGTGTTGAAATTCATCAAAAAGTTACCTATACCTTGTCAATGTGGATGAAAAACCCCAAGTATTTTGAGTTGCAGATAATTTCTATTGATTGTTAATGAACCTTTTCAATTTGATGTATGATTTCTATTTGTAGAAGACAAAGATATGCAGGGACCATTTGCTTCAGAAGATAAGATAGTATTTGGTGTACATGCTCATGCTATGACACAGATGACTATTGCTAAAATGAGAAAAATATATAATAAAGTGGACAGTAAATCTATTGCTAAACAGGTCAGTGATTTATATAGCATTTTAGCTTGTATCTGTTACATCATGACTGCTAGTGCTTCTAACAAGTTCTCATGGACTTTACACAAAGGCTTACAGGGAAGATTTGACATTGCTTAGCTGTTTTGCCATTATTAAATAAGTCTTCATTCATATTATAAAAGACTGTAAAAGGGAGTTACAAGAGGGTTTTTTCTATTTGAGCATACATATATATAATATATATTTAAATCTCATTGGAGAATGAACTTAATATTGCTTTTTTATAGAAAGTCTATAAATTCAGAAGGTGGCTAAACTGATACATTAGAACCAATCTGATTAAACCCAATCTAAAATTTTCTGCTTATCTACTTGCTAATTTAGATCTGGCCGTTTTCAAAAGAGGGTCAGGTTAAGGTGACCTTTTCTCATCATAATATTCATGACAAAATTGTTATGATTAGTAACTTGTTTACATTGTCTACGTCACGCAATTTGAAATGAGCCGTCCAATCGCAGACTGTGAATAATAGGGCTGTTAAATTAGCTCACAAACCTTGGTCTAAAAATAGAAATTACAAAATCAAAATGTTATTAATAGCGTTTTGTCTAGATGAAAGCTATGCATTGATTGGTTGACATAAAGGTCATCTCGACATGACCCTCCATTGAGATCTTAGAGATCCTGTACAACATTGCTGTACAGGATATCTATTTATGGAGATTGCATTAGAGTGTAATATGAAAGGTACTTACCTACTGTTAACAAGGAACTTGTAACTTAGCCATTTGTGGTGAAAGAAAGTTTTGTCATAGTAATTGAAATATGTAAATCCAATGTTGTCAATAATAAAGTCAGATACATTTTCCTGTGAAACAGAATAAGTAATCATACAATTAGTGTACATAAATGTAAGTTGAAAGCTTGATTATTAAAACTTGAACACTATCTTATATTTCAGTTGGCAATGTCATCACATGATAATGCTACACCAATCAGAGTGTTACATAATTCAGCTGCTCATCTAGGTGGTTATGCTAGATGTCTGGGTGCTATACTAATGGGATATTTAGGTTTGTACTTCTATTAGTTAAACTGAACATCAGTGTGTCGTCATTGTTTCATTGTTGACAATCAAAAGGAAATCTTTAAGTCAAATTTTCTTCAAACCTGACCAGAAAATTCTTATCAATTAATTATTGACAAGTTCCATAATATGTCTCATACCAACAGCGGTAATCATGGTTCCTAGTCAAAACACTATGAATTCACATGAAGTAAACTACTATGGTAAAATGGTAGTTATTTTTTTCGAGTTTAATTAGTAGTCAGTTACTCCAATATAAATTATTCTATTTCACATGTTTATTCTTGCACATATTGCTTTGGATTTAATTTTTTAAATTGTTTTTGTTTGTTTTTGTTGGGTTTAAAGCTGTAGCAACACATCGTATAGGTCATATAACAGCGGTCTGTCAACCTACTCGCCTGGAAAGGCTAAATCTCTGGATTTAGCTGTTTGCCAACTACTAAGTGCATAATTTTGTCTGTGACTGACAACTGCCCTACATAATTAAAAATCATCAACTTATTGTGCACATACCTTAAATGCTTATATATGGTGTTTTTACTTGGAACCATGTCAGCTTCCTATGATTAGGAACTTGCCCCAAACCTTCCTTTTAGAGTATTTTTTATGAGTCTTTTATCATATACCTGTTCATTCTTCAATTGTGATATGAACTGCATTTATCAATTCTGATTTGAACTTTATTTAACAAATAACACTTGACCTTGCGGGCAATATGCAAGTTTACAAACAGGTTGGTCAGACCTTGCGAGCTATATGGCCCTCAGCTGCGCTTCGGACCATATACCTTCCTCAGTCTGACCAACCATTCCAGACCATGTATATTCTCATACTAAACAGATATTGTTGCTTGCTTTTATTAAACTTTCTACTATTTTTCATTTAGGTGTAAGAACATTCTGTCCTATGCCAGTTGCTAAAATGCTACAGAATGTTGGTGGTACTAAAACACTTCTTGGACTGGTTGCTATGGCAACTGATGTCGAAGGTCTATATGCTGCAGTGAAAGCTCTAGTGTGTGTAATAAAGAGTAATAAACAAGCGTTACATGATCTAGATAGGATTGGAGGCTACCAGATCTTAGCTATGTTGTACAAGAAGAAACAACAGTTGTTGAACAGTCATATATTACATCTTACATTCTCATTGGTTGGTACTGTTGATAGTGGGAAGGAAAGTTCTATTATACCAAATAAGAAAGCCTTTGAAGATGTGCTGTGTGATCTTGAGGTAAGAAGTTTAAAAGTGTGTATGGTTGTAACTGACAGATATTGCCTTTTACAATTTGAAAATGTTTTAACTTACTTGGCCCACATTGTAATGCTCACAGTGAAGATTGAGCTTTGCTTAGCTGTGTTGATTTTATAAATAAAGTGTTTATAACTGTTACCATTGTTGTAACATTGAAATGACCTTGGCATTAATATTTTGTAAAAAAACTGACTTTGTTGATTTTGTACACAAAATTGATATTGATGTCAATATAAGTCACTACTTAACAGAAAATGTATTGTGTTCCCTTGACTAATAATGTACTGAATAGATATTAGACTAGCCATCAATTGAGACGCATTTTTACAGAGCCGCTTGTCCTAGCTGTCGCTCAACTTGACTCATAACGGTGAAACAAGAAACCGCCGTTCCCGCACTCGGGCTGGGTGCCTTGCAGTTGTCCATACAGTAGATGATCTTCCGCCAAGCCACTATGACGTCTGTACCAGAAGCATCGGTTTGTTGATGACTGCTACAGGAGTCCACTGCAGAATGACACGAATATTATATTTAAAAACCTTGAATAATGTTGAAGTTACTTTCATTATAACTACATAATTATTTTATGACTTGTAGATGTAAAGAGTTTTTTATCAATTTTAGTTTAAGTTTTATCATGAAAAGTATATATTTTGTTGTCAAACATGGCTTTGCTCAATGGTGTATATGTAATGTATTCATATTGCATACAAGTCAAAAGTTAGAGTGGATGATTTGTTATGCTTTGTTTTTAGCTAACCTGAGCACGAAGTGCTCATGGTGAGCTATTGTTTAGTGTATTTTGAGGGTCATGATGTTTTAATCTTGATTTAATCATTATTTTCCTTAATATTGTTACAGGTATGGCATGAAGCACCTTTTGACTTACAGAGATCTTTATATGAACATTTCTATGAACTACTTACAGATTCAAGGTATATAATTTATCTATTTTGTATTTATTGTTTAGTTGTTGGGTTTATTATCTATTTATAGCCGCCCGGCTAGCTCAGTTGGGAGAATGCAAGTCTACTGATCGAGGGGTCGTGGATTTGATTCCTGGGCGGGGTATACTTTCGTGGAGCTTGGTCATGAAATTATTTCTACGGCCATTCTCCCTTCTACCAATGATTTTTAATTAAGTAGGGTTGTTGTCGACGAAAGTATGTGCTTAGTAGTAGGTTAATAGCTAAATCCTGAGATTTAGCCTTTCCAGGAGGAGTGAGAAGGTTGACTGACCGCCGTGATATAACCTATATAATGTGTTGCTACGGCGTTAAACCCAACAAACAAACAAACATCTATCTATTTATATAAGAATAAAATCCATCCAACATTCTTAAAATCATCTCATTAATAAATGTGATCTCAAACTGGTTCTTTGTTAAGTCCATTATTAGAATTTGCTTTTTATAAAAATTACTCTTTAAATACCACCTAATCAGCATTCTTGTTTCCATGAGCATAAATTTTATAGTTAAAAGAAGGGCTTGACATGAAAAATTGATGAAGGTTGCTTGGTTGAACAATTAGCTATATAATTTACTGGTTGGAACCAAAATGTTTACAAGCATTAACAAGTTGCCCTCAAATTCAAATTACGGTTGTCAGGGGCAATCACATGACCTTTAATGGTGAACTCTTAGAACATAGCCATACATGGTGAATTATAGTCAAACAGAATTAACCTGACCTTGACCTTTATGCAAGAATATATTAAACTCAGTATTTACAGTCTATTTTTGTCTTCGTTTGTATATCACGCTTTATCGGAAGCTTTTGGCAAAATACACGTACTGAACAATTAATGTTGTTTTCATAAGAATAAATACTTTGAAACTGTGCCTTAATATTGCTTACTTACTTGTGTAATGTGTCCAAAATTAAAAGTTCAATAACATGCCACTTTTAATAAATTGATTTATAGTCACATCTGTTGTTATAAACATGTGTATAACCATATACACGCATACGGAAACTCAGGATTTAATGTAAGTGAAGTGTGTAATTATTATAATTAAGCAGTTCAAGCTCAGGTTAATTCTGTTAGACTATACAAAAAGGGCCTCATCATATTGACAAAATTTGATATGCTTCATGTGTTTGTGATGTGTAGAAACCTTCTTTTGTATAATTTCAGTGATCAATCCAATAATCTACGTTTAATGAGAGAGATAGGATTAGTATCAAGATTATTACATGTATTAAGAGATCCTAGGTTACCACAAGCTACTATAGATACCATGGCTGGTGTTATAGGTTTATTGTTAGAAGGTACTCCTGATGGACAAGCTTTGTTAAAGTATGTATAAATACTTGTTGTAATTGTTTAAACTCATTTGTGTGTGAGCAAATTTGTTCATAGTGCATCTGTTTTACATTTTCTCTAGAAAAACTTTCTGTCAAATCAGTAAGGATAAGAGTTTCCAAATGTTGCATTTTATATGATACACCAGTTTGATCTTATGGTCCTATAAAGATTTATGATTATATGAATATTTTACATTCTGAATCAGGGAGTGGTTTTCAAATTTTAGCCAGATTTTTCTACGAAAACATTTGGCATCCGGTGTCGTTAACAATTGCCCTAAAGTTTTTTCTTTACCATATATTTCTGTCATTTATTGTGGTATCTTCATGAAACTTCATACAATGATAACATACCATGTGATGAACAGAATAAAAAAGAAACCACAACTCTACCTGGCTTTATTATGGATTATTTCCCTTTGTAATTCTTGTGTTAAAGATTTTAAATCCGGTTTTAATGTGGTTTCCACATTACATTTCTTGTTTACATTCTTAATCAGGGAGCGGCGTTCAATTTTTGTCGTGTCAAAATCATCTTAATCTTCAAATCAATCTGAAAACTGACTTATCTTGTAGCTGAAGGCTGCTATTGTCCATTTTTTTTCTTAACTTTCAAAGCTTGAATAAGTTCACAGTGAATGAATGCATTGTTTTTGTACTGGCGGCCTAATTTTTATTAAATATATCTTGACTAAAATACAAATGTATATCATAGGGCGTAAACAGCTCCACTTAATCATAATACACACTTTTGGAAACTCATGGATGTATCACGATGATAATTTTAACAAACAAATTCACCGTGAAATTTTTCATGTTTTGACAGTTGAGAAAAAAGCGAACAATATATTATTTGATTTAATTTAAATACAGATAATACTGATTGACTTTAATGTGTGCATATGTAAGTTCAGCTGAACATGACTAGTAACAGAAAAGTCTTCAGATATACTGTAGTGGAAATGTTGAGGAGCACTAATTAGCTACATTTAAAGACTGCTATTTTTTATCCACTTGTAAAACTTTATTATGATTTGAATGATTTGTTAACACATATATATTATATTATTACAGATTAGGACAGTTTCTTATATTTACTATACCAGAGGCCCATTCAGAGAAGTTATTAGTTGTAGAGAATCCACCAATGACTGGTGGTAGTTTTATTATTGTTGAAAGTAAGTTATAATCTACTTTGTTATCATTATTTTACTAGACTCTTAACATGTTTAAATGTCAGTGTTTAAATTATATACTGTGGTTGGTTAATGTTTTTGTAAGACTACTACTGAGGTTTAGGATTGTTGGGATCTGAGGAAAGGCTTCTGTTACTATGTTAAAGATACTGGCATTATGAAATTTTGGAAAGAAAGCTACGCATTGATTGGTCGACATAAAGGTTATCTGGTGATAGTAGAAATCCTGTACGACAATGCTCTACAGGATATCTGTTTACAGAGATTGATAATTATTCAAGTATTTATTTTGTCAAATTATAAATCATTAGAAATAGCTTTATGTACTTAAATGCTCACTTTTATTAATTATTATTCACTATAACAGCTGAAGAGCCTGGTGGACCATCTATACATAAAGTTAGATTAAGAAATACATTATTGGATGTCATACATAAACTTCTTATGCAAAGTTTAACAACACCTGGAAACATGTAAGTTTATTACTATTTTTGTATCTTTATAAGTTATCAGATTTGATCCTTTCATCAACTGGCTATAAATTGACTGGCTTTTATTGATTTCAAAATAATTACATACCAAATATCTTTAATTGTTTTTATAGGCACTGTCAAGGGCATAATGTTTGACAAACAATTCATTTTGTTATGTGTTTTTCTTACCTTCTATTTCAGATTTTGTGAAGAGTTACTGAAACATCTAGGATTTGATTGGATATTAATGTTTTTACAAAGTCATATACATTCAACAACAGTGATCAGAGCATTGAAGATATTACTTGTAATGTTTAAAAGTCAAAGTGTTGTAGGGAGGTTTAGAGAAGGTATTTGTGGTGGTAGTTGGTTAAAGGACACTGATATGATTATAAAACAGCATACTGGTGCTACCATGCTTGGTAAGTATACATCATTTATTGTGCTAACTTATCTTATAAGTCGGATTTTTCAAGAAAAAATTTGGCTTATATTTGGCCAAACCCGGCGAGCGGGTGTGTGGGCGGGAGGGTGACTGTGTCCAGTGTTGGTAACAATTGTGTTCAAGTTTTTCTTTACCATATATTTCTGCCATTTATTGTCAGATCTTTATGAAACTTCTTACAATGATAACATCCTATGTGATGAACAAATTTAGAAAGTAACCACAACTCTACCTGACTGTATAATGGATTATTTCCCTTTGTAATTTTTGCGTTAAAGTTTTTTAATCTGGCTTTAATGTGGTTTCCACATGACATTTCTTGTTTGAGCTGTTGTGGTCATGTGATGAATAATTACTGGATAGCTAGTTCCATGTTTATTCAAAGTCACATTTAAACTTACCTCATTGCTATTTTGAGCTAGAAACTTTATTTTACTAGCTTAGTTTTTAAGGAGCAGGAAACAGATTTGAGAGTGACAAATAAATGTTGAAAAAAAACCAGTTTTATAATTGAGCTTTAATAATTTAGTATACATTAAGCTACCACTTACTTATGTTGTAGAAAGAAAACTTTACTAAGTAGATAGTTCTTAAGCTTTCTTCAGTGATCCAAGTTGCATACCCAGTGGTTGCGATTTTTTCAAATTTCACCAAGTACCTGGGACTCAGGGACATAATTTAATAAAATATATGTAGTCCCAATTCAAATGTGTTGAGTCCGGAATTATAGAAATGTTGATGCATATCTAGAAATAGAAATTGCATTCTTTACCTCATATCCCTTAAACATTTCTACTTTTCATTTTTTCAGGTTTTAATTTACATTCTGGACATCAAGGTGAAACAAGGGAGGTAAATCATGATGTATGCCATGTACCAGGTTTTACTGTATTACAATGGTTATTACCTAAACACAATAATGTATCTGAAGTCTATTTCTTACTGATGGCTATGTTGCTAGGACAACAATTAGACAAGATTCCACAAGATACACTGGTATAGTTTATATTTTAGAGTCATACATGTTTTTTGTCTTTAAAGCATTTTTTTGATGTTCATGATACCTGCTATTAAGGGCTGCTGAAATGTCTAAATATTATATGAAAGTCTCTTTTTTCCTGTATCCATAAAGAAATATATTCAGGGAGTAGTCTTGAAAGAAGGTAGGGGAAGTATGAAAATCTAGCCATTTAATTTGTTTGGCCTAAGCTCACTGATGCTGGCAGGAACTGCTCCTGAGAATTAGACCTTTGAAATGATTAATTTTCTGCAATCTTTGTCTTAGCGCTTAAATTTCTATAGCAAGTAAGGTTAATATTTATTATAACCAAATCCAGGAAAACTGGTAAGGCTAATAAACTGCATCAATACAACAGAAAACAATGGGGGAAATTAGCCAATATTGCAAAAGAAAAAATTATCACATGTGCATTTGCTAAATGACTATAATTATTTTGTGATGAACTTCAAGTCAAGCATTTTAATTTCTCTTAAAACACAACATTTATATTTCTCAATGTCTTCAATGTTAATGAATTCAATTGAACTTAAAAAAATCACATAATTTAACTTTTCTCAATGAATGTTTTTTTCCAGTTAAACTTGGATTCTATATTAAACCTAGTATTTGGATCAGTACTCAGTAAACAATCAAGTATGTCAAGAGATAGAGACATACAACTATGTGCTGATGCTGCCATTATACTTCTAACTATGATTAGAAGTATGCTGAATCCTGTAAGATTTTATTTTATATAAGGCCACAACAAGTTGATCATATGTTCTACGGATTTTTCTGGAAAAAAAATGGGGCGAGCGTGCGAAGAAAAAAAAAAAAAGTCTTTATTCACTTGCTTTATATAGCGGTTTGACCAAATTTTTATGAGTGAGCGAGGAAATAAAAAAATATTTTTTGTAAAAACAGTCAAAATCAAGGTGCGAGCGAATCCATAGAACATATGATCAATTTGTTGTGGCCTAAAACATTTGTAGGACTGCTGAAAATGGACCATGCTCGTTTTTTTTTATTTAGTTTTATCTGAGTCGTAGTCATTTTTGTTGAACTACTCAAAATTAGGTCATGACATTTTTGTTAGACTTAGTTTGTCATTTTTATAGCTATGTGTTTGGTTATCTGATAATGGAACCAGAGATTCTAGACTGATACCCAATCATTAGAGAGTTAATATGATATCAGTATAAATGTGTGCCTTGGCTGAAAGTGTTGAGTTTTCAAGATTTTTTTGGGGACTGCAGATAGCATTCTTTTCCTATGTTAAAGTGTAAAATAAACGAATTCGGGAATTTGAAAATTATAACTTTTAACCATGCATACACCAGAGTTATAAATTTAGGTCTTGGCTTTCTGACTACTTAGACTATTGGTAAAAATCTTTGAATTTGAGTCCCATGTATAGTCTATATTTTTAATGTTGTCTTCATGAATATTTACTATATTTTGTATATAATTCGATTACAGATGATTGATCAAGAATCCGACAGTTGGTCAAGAGATTATCCAGTCACATTAATACAGTTTTTACTCTACTTATATCATAATCATGTTGATTTTATACAACTCTCAACACAACCAGATTTTATAACAGCCTTAGCTGCTACACTCTTCCCTTATTTCTCTCCTGACTCGGATGATTGTGTAACTACACCTGAAGATGAATTCAAAGTAAGTGATTACATCTAATTAGGTTGTTTGACTTGACCAATTAGTATTTTTTTGTTTTGTTAGGTTTAATGCCAAAGCAACACATTTTTATAGGTCATATCACAGTTGTCAGTTAACTTTCTCGCTGTTCCTGGAAAAGCTACTTGTCTTGATCTAGCCTTTGAACTGTTACTTGGCACATACTCAGTGACTGAAAACTGCCCTACATAATCAGAAGCAGTGGCAGAAGGGAGAAAGGCTGTAAGTATTTTTTATGCCTGAACTCCCTGAAAGTATGCCAAATATGGGAAATGAACCCACGACCCCTAGATTGGTAGACTTGCACGCTACTGGGGTAATTACATTTGTTTTCTCGATCAGTAAATGGAAGATTCTTGCTAATTTATATATGAACTCAAAACACAAATCTTATTTTGTGTGCAGCCATGGTGTGTGCTTTTAAGTATGATTTAAGAAAATTTTTATATAGAATTAATAAAGAATTCATATTGACATTTTAGCGCGCATATTCATTCAGTTATTTGATTACTTACATCAGTAGTGCAATTATTGACATTAATTACCTTTGGGCATGGCAGAAAGGAAACATACCCGGATAAACAGCCCAAAAATGCTCAAATTGTGTTACTGTATTAAGTATTAGTAACAGTTGTATTATAAATGGTATTAATTTTCAATTTTGTTGATGTTTATTTCAGCCATTCCCAGACAGTGATGATATGGTATATGTAAGATCTCCTGATAGAGATAAAGCTTGTAAGTACTTTATACTGACATACTTATAACAGTCTGTGTTGGCCTAAATGAACAAAGATATTTCATGAAATTTTATTATCTTATATTGATGCTGAATGTTTGATGTTTAAAGAATTAGGATAGACTTATGGTTTTAAATAAGTTATTTTTTCTATATAATGGATGATTTTCTTTAGACTGAATTGCCAATAGTCTTGTGAGTCAGCTGGAGATAATAATTTAAGATTTTATTGATGTTTTAAATATACATCACTTCAGCATGATTCTAAAACTTCTGATGATCATTAAGGTAGAAGTCCTATTTTTATCTTTGTGTAATGTACTGCTGTATGATGTGTCAAACTACATTGTACCTTGAAACCAAGCAGTTTTTAGATTAGCCAAATTTTATAAACACTGTCTTCCAATACTGCCTGACATTGGAGAACTTCAATTGCATAGAGGAATTCTACCTGAAGCTGTACTTCAAATAAATCAAGAACATTTTGTCACTTTGTTGTACGTATATTTCAGGTTATTTAACAATACATCCAGCCAGGAAATTTGTTGTAGATTTTCTACGTACTATTGTTATAGACAGTATGTCTTTACCACCAGCAAATAAATCATTATCTGTTATTGATATCATGATTGAGGTAACTAATCTTCACATCTATTGTGCCTTTCAAAAATACTTGACATTCACTTGTGAAAAAAGCAAACCAAAAAGACATATCAGTTAATTTCAAAATCAGTTAATTAGCAAATGATTCAAACTAAGTTACATGAATAGTCTTTAATTATATTTGTAAAATTAATTGCCACATTCATTAATTGCCACTTCTGTTTTCAAAATTTCAATTGTCTTAGAACTTTTTGGAGGGCACTGTATATTTTATATGTATTGCTTCAAAAAGTGTTTGTGAACTGTAAATATAAGTGATATAAGTATTGTTATATAAGGTGCTTTTTGCTACTTTTCCCCCATATTGTGCAGAGGTCAGTTATTCTACTTTCTGTCACTTAGTTACTTAAATCTATAGACATAAGCCATTAGTCAGTACTAAGCTCAAACTTTTGCCAGTGGCTGACCACTACTCTGTTTTATACAGGGGTTGGTAGAAGAATGGCCTTAAATCCACAAGTATACTGTAGGTCCCTCCTGGGAATTTAATCCTAGTTTGTTCTGGATTGGTAGTTGCAGTTATGCTACCAGCTTAACTAAAAATGGAAGGTTGATAGTAAATTTTGCTGAAATTCAAATAAAAAATTTGCAGCATGGAAAAAAAATTTTAATCACACATTAATATGAGTTTAATTCTACTTGCATTGGTGAAAGTTTTTAGTATTGATACTGATTAGGGTATTTTGAAAATGAATTACACTATGATATTGTTATGAAATCTGTCTATTTTCAGTACTTTAAAAGTGTTTTTTTTTTCAGTGTTTTTAAAACTTTAAACTTCCACACATGATACATGTACATTCTAATTGCAGGCTTTTCCGGAGCATGCTACAAGAGCTCAACAGAGAGAATATCAGACAGAAATGATGAAGACTATAATGGATCATCTAGTAGCTGTTGATGTGTTGCTAGGTGACCAAGCTGCTCTACCTATCATGGCTGGTGGTAGTTTTACCACATTAGCTAGTAATGTATTCTATTTTACTAGTAGAGTTGTGGATAAACTATGGCAAGGTATCATTTTTTTATTTATGTAGAAATTTATATTGTGTATATATGTTAAGATTTACCCAAGAAGCTCTGTGGGTATATGGTCTGGCTGCAAATGTATATTGTTTATATGTTATAACCTACCCAGTAAGCTCAGTGAGTAATTTGTCTGGCTGAAAATCCAGGGCTCATAGATTGGATTTTTATGTAAATCTACATGCCTTTGTGGAGTTTCATCAGAAATATTTTCTAACTAGTGCTAATCTCCTGCATATCTCTGTATTAAGTATTGTTGTTGTCAACCTCAGCCTAATACTAAGTTTAAATGTTTAAATGACTTGTCCCTGGACAGTGAGTTGTACAACATACTGCTTTTATATGGCTTAATGATTGTTTAATCGTGTTCGCAAGTTTTGTTGTTGTGGTTCAGTTGTAAGTACTCTAGACTGGACTTGAAATCTGACTAAAACATGTTGAAATGTGACATAAAGCATCATGCATTATATTTTTCACTGTTGGAGATGGCTCACTATGTATATTCTATTATTTCAGGTGTGTTTACAAGAGAGACAAAAGAAGTTTTTGATTTCATTAGTAAACTGATTAATCAAGCAAAAAGAAAATGTAAGTTATCTATTATAACACTTATCTTGATTTTTAAAATATATATTTTAGCAAGAGCAAATTTCAATATTTGCTTATATAATGAGCTATCACAATTGTCTTTAGTTTATGAAAGGATCAATATCATTTGCACTATTTTTTCTTGCTGTGTAACTCATTATAAAGATGAAAAAAGAACACTAATACAAAGCTCACTCTCTAACTATTAAATGTTTGGTGCAATTTTAATGTTTCTAAAATATCATGTGATCACTTGTCATTACCTAGCTCTAGTAGATTCACTGTAAAGGTGACAATGCAACTAGTTGTTGACAAAATGCTACACCAAAATTAGCATGAAAAAGCATCAATGTTATCTCTGTTACATATAATAGCTAAATGTTATAGCAGCAGGCATGACCTAGCCCAATATTTTAGCAGATTATACTCTATAATGAAAAGTTGATACTTCATGTTGATTTTTTTTCTGCAGTGGGAGGGGAGAAGTTTTCATCTCTATGTGAGAGGGTGAGTATTGATAAAGAAAAGTTGTCTGAAAACTTAAGGAGATATGTCGGTCACCATACATTACCATATAGAAGGTGTTAATAAATGGCTATCAATCTTAAATGCCTCCCCCTCACATCCCAAAATGACAACTATCATGAAACTTGTTTCTGTGTACTTTCAGCCTCTGGATTATCATTAGATTCAGTATACAAGTCGTTAAACAGAACGATCTTGTTTCAACTATCCCGACCTGTAGACAGTGTATCTGGACAAACACATGTTTTAGATGCTCTACATAAGATTACCAACAATAGAAGTCTAGTATTTGGTGCTGGTAATTATGATCAGGAATTCCTTGGGTGTCTGTGTTATTGTCTACTTAACCTCACTGATGACACGGCCAACAGGTACAATAAATTTAATGATTATATTGTTAAAGTTTATTAAACTGTCAGTGGCGCATACATTAAACCAGCTGATTAAACTGTTCTCTGTGGTACTTTTGGCTTACAATTGATCAATCTCCATAAACAGATATCCTATAGAGCATTGTTGTACAGGATCTCTACTTTCTCAATGCAGGGACACGTCAAGATGACCTTTATGTCGACTAATCAATGCATAGCTTTCATCTAGATAAAACACTATTAATGACATTTTTATTTCGTAATTTCTGTATTTAGACCAAGGTTTGCAAGCTAAGTTAAAGGCGGTATTATTCACTGTCTGCCATTGGACGGCTCATTTCAAATTGCGTGACGTAGATGATGTAAACAAGTTATGTATCATAACAATTTCGTCATTAATATTATAATGAGAAAAGGTCACCTGAACGTGACCCTCGTTTGAAAAAGGCCAGATCTAAAATAGCGAGTAGGCGAGCGGAAAATTTTAGATCGGGTTTTAATCAGATTGACAATTGATACAAGTAAGTATCCACATTTATGTACTAGGATTATCTAACAAATTTCAGAGTTGATTTATGGACCACTGACAGTTTAATAAAACTTCAAAAAAATTGCCTTTAGTTTTTATTATATGGTGGTGTGATATAAGTGTAAATATTTTGCTAGAGTTTTAGATACATGTAATTTGGTATTGTAATTTTAAGTCTAGCTATTCAAAGATCATAGAAAATTTTTCTAGTCATCAAATTGCTAGATAGTTTGATTACAGGAAAACATGACCATAATGATCCCACTACTATAAATACTCAAATGTGAGATAATGTGTAATATAGAGGGAGAAATGTCCCTAGTTGATGGCTGAGCATGTAGTTAACTGCTCTTGGTAATTTTCTAAAGGTTAATATGATAGAATGTAGGTTCCATTTATAAGCTTTATTTAATTTGAATTCATTTGCTTTATATAGTGGATTAACCAAATTTTTTATGAGTGAGTGAGGAAATAGAAATATTTTTTGTAAAAACTGTCAAAGTTAAGGTGCGAGCGAATCCATAGAACATATGATCAACTTGCTGTGGCTTATTGTACCTTTTCAATTTACCTTTTAGAATACTGATAAATGTTTTTAACTTTGTGATACTACATTGATAATGCTGCCCTTAGATGTTTTATTTGAATGGTGTTTTAAAATACAGTTGGTTGCATGATGCTTTTACCTTTGATTTTATCCCTTATTTATTAAGTCTTTTGGATATTTTTGGGCATGAAGCATGTTCCTGGGGCATTTCTGTGTAAGATATGCTTGTCTTATTTGGGTATCGCACTGGTTTGAAAAGTTCTGTACCAAAAATTATAATGTCTCAGAAAGCTGATTGGGTGAGCTAGGCTCTCTAAATATACAAATTACAACTGTGTTGACTTACAGCATTAAATCTAAGTAAAAAGTAAAAAAACTCAAATCAGAACTGGGTTGCCTGTTATTTGCATTGGTATGAATTCTAAGTTTCTAAGTATTTCAAAGTATGATAAAATGTTTTAAGATTACAGTATTATAAGGGGACAAAACAGTTGAGTATCAATGTACATGTACCTTAAAAAGGGTCATACTGTCTACCTATTGTTACAATTTTACCCTAATTGCTTTCATTTACAATCTGTGAAATTGTTTGCCCAATGTTATCATTTGTGTTTTTTATCACTAAAAATCTGTTTTAGACAGCAATTATTTTGCATAGTAGTTTTTGGCAGAATGTTTGAACGGCAACTTTTAAACCTGCACTATCAAAACTTTATATGACATGTATTTTCTTTATATTTTTTTAAAGTATTAAAAAGTTAATTAGGCAATTAGATTGAAAGGCAGTTTTGGGCAAGCAATCTTAACTCAATCTTATATTCACATATTGTATTTTATATTCCTGTCAGCCTTTACTTATAGTATGGTCCAAAATGAATAACCTGTTCCTATGAATATATTACACTATATGACTGAACACCATATTTATAGACAGGACATTCCCAGTTTATTAATCTGATTTATATAAGAAATAAAGGTTTCATTAGAATCAATTGTACTATTCTTTAACTACAATTTAAATCTATTTATATTAATTGGCACTTGGGCATGACTTAAGTATCATGTGAATTAAGTTCACAAAATATTTTCTACCGCCATTTTCCCTCCTACCATTGTATATGGTTAATAAAAAACAGCCCCTTGGGAAGGTTTGTGTTTAGTGTAGGTTAAAAGTTTATACATTTTCAAAGGACAGTGAGTGGGTTGTCTGACTATTCTTATGTTGATATCTTTTCAATTGTTTCAATATATTTTATCTTCAGAAATGAGGAGACATCTTCTATGTAATTGTTTACTTCTCAGTCAATGTTTTTTGCTCTTAGATACAACTAATGCTTTCACTAATACTCTGAAATTATGTTAACAATGTTAATATCCTTAAAGTTAGCAAGATTTTTGCCAATATCTTAGGCTGAAAGACAATGCATTGTACCAATTTCAAAGAAAAGGAGGGTATGTTGTTTTTGCAAATGTATAATGACCAGTTAGTAGATTTGTTGGTCAGTAGATCTTACCTTGTCCTCCAATAATTTGCCCATTGACTAACACTTGGCATTGAACCTGGGTCGTTAGCAAAGTTGGTAGCACGCCGGATTTTGAATCTCGTGTCCCGAAGGGTGTACGGGATTGAATCCCACCTGGGGAGATTATACCCTTCCATGAAAATTTGACAATAATGTCAATTTTCCTTCATTGATATGGAGAAGTTTCTATCCTTGTGGAAGGGTAGGTGAGTACTTGTTATAGACAAGGGTGCAGGAAAGCTAGGTAAGGTGCGCTGGGCGATGTAAAATGACCTAAATTGTGTTGGCACGGCGTAAAACCTATTAAAGAATTAAAGAAAAAAAACACTTGGCATTGAGATCTGCCTTGACCAATAGATGAAATCTTTAATTTTGGGGTCATTGGCTCAAATATGGTCACTTCTGGTGACCTATAAAACTTGTGTGACAAATATCTTGTTCAGCTTTCTATAAAAAGGTTTCATTGATAAGAAATATTTCCTTTCCAAAATATAAGCCTGTAAACTGGCATAGTTGCAGAGTCATAAGCACTGTGTATGTGTATATTGTTTTGAAAAACATTTGTTTTAAATGTTGCTGCATAGATTAAACTTTCAGTGAATTTTACAAAAATCTGCATTGCTTCATTACAAGTATTAGATTCTTAAGCATAGGTTTGCTACAATACTAAGGTCTTTAAAGGACAGATTTTTTTTTCAACTAATAACTTTTTATCTGTTTTATATAGGGCTGTCACAATATGCCACAAGTGTATCGCGACGTACTGCAATACTCTCGTACTGCATCGCGATACTGACCTCGATATATTGGGGGTTTTTTAGATTTGTTGTGCCTCCACTGTATTCAACAGAAACAATGCAAATTTTACATGCAGCTACTGATAGAATCTAGCCTCTTTAAGTATTTTCGATCATTTAGGACTGTGGCACACCCAAATCGGTTAAATTTTTGTAACTTAAGGTTAAATTGAATGAAAAATGGAAAAAACTGACGTTTCACTACTTTAATTTCGCAAAAGGAAGAATTTTCTGCGGTGTGTATTGCTGCAGCTGCATATTGCAATATACCAGTTTACCGGTATATCGTGACAGCCCTAGTTTTATATAAATTGTATATTATTTAAACATATAATTGTAGTCAGAGTTCACTAAATATTTAGCTACATGTAGTTAGTTTTTATATTCTCATGTAAAAAAATTCTTCACTCTACCCTTCACTTTCTCCAAAGAACTTATTATTTAACCTAGAATAGTTCATATTCTAAGCTCAGATTTATGGGTCTTCCAGCCAATAAAGCATTGATGTGTGCACTGGGAATGCATCTGTGTTGAACAGAATTATTTATTTTCATACCAGCTGAAAAACATGCAATACATATTAAATCCTATTGTTCTTTGTACTCAACATTTATTCAACTTTGTTCCACTTTGGTTCAAATCAAATTTGGCTGCTGGAAAAAACTTATAAACCTGAGTTCTGAATCAATTTTATTGATAAAAGATCTGACTGAGAGTCTGTTATTTCCTTAGTTAGTCTATCAAACAATAACTGCGTGACATATTGTAACTTGATCACTTGTTATAATGTTGAAATTTCAAGAACATTAGTGTCACAGTTTCTAATACATAAGTTGTTGGTTTTATAATCTTTTTCATTTTAATTGAGTGAATATTTTACTTAACAAAGTCAGCTTTCCAGGCATAGAAAAGTATTTTATTAGCATGATTATATATATATACATCTATGTCTATAGCTTTTCTGCTTGATATTTTGGCACATCAAACATTTTATGACTTATGAAGCAATTTTTGACAAAGCTTGCTTTGTTACAAACTTAGGACACGGGCATATAAAATAATTATGTCCAATCATTTCTATCAGTGCTATAACTTTTTTTGCACAAAGTTTCTACATAGTACTAGCTATTAAACAAACTGATATTATTTCCATATTCAAGAATAAATAATGTTTTTTCATTACTTATTACATTTGTATATTGTTTATGCTATTAAAACCAAAAAGTCATACATAGATTGCATTTATAAATTGCATCTCTTTTGTATATTGCTTGCTGTGGATAACTATTCTAATAATTTATCCTTGAGGAAAATAATTTATTTTCGCATGTATGCAATAGTCCTAAATAGACAACTACTAGGTTAAAAATGGTGTCAATCATAAATAATCTCGGAGGAATTTTGTGATTGGACCATTAGATTGTCCACTAATATTCAAATCTCCAAGAATTAACCAACAAATTCTTATTAGGAGGGGTTAATTTAACAGAAGT
Organism: Mactra quadrangularis; assembly: GCA_025267735.1. Taxonomy (NCBI): domain Eukaryota; kingdom Metazoa; phylum Mollusca; class Bivalvia; order Venerida; family Mactridae; genus Mactra; species Mactra quadrangularis. The sequence continues at coordinate 22,651,127 of CM046303.1, forward strand.
ATAATATAGCATGTGTACTTTCTTACCTTTAAGCTAGCATTGAGATGAGGTAGAGTGTTTGTCTATGGGTCTAAAGGTTGTATGTTCAATCTCAGCTTGTAGCACGAATTTTAAACCAGAGATTACAGACAAACCATGCAGCTTTATGCATATGGTGTCTCCAAACAAACCAAGATTTAACTTCTAGTTGAATGTTTTCTTTTATTTCTACTGATATCAGTATTTTGAGAATATATGACTCTATGTAATTTATATGAAATCAGTCTATTTCAGTATTTTGAAAGTAGGTTTTTAGTATATCGAAATGTAATGGTGTCTAATGACCCGGTGACACTTCCAACTTTCTCCCATGATTTTATAAGACAGGTTCATTAGTTACCATGCATTGAACCATTTAAACCTCTAATTAAAATAGTTATTATTATATTTTATAGTTATACTAATTTACAAGAATCCCAACCCATACAGACAACCTGGCATTTAAACTTGACAACATCAGATCAGGCATGTATGGATTCACCATCTAGAAAGAGTAAGGCTGCTGCTGATGGATTATTATTGGTTTCTAAAGCTGCTACTAGAGTATGGGAGGAACTTTATCTACATAAGAAGAGAGTAAGGTTTTAGTATTATTATCTTCCCTCTTTCAAAATTACCTCCCCTGCAACATAATTACCTCCTCCCTTAAAGAAGCTGACTGCAGATATGATCTTGTTAGCATTACTGGTGATGCTTATATGGATTTACAAATGAAGATGTATAATATTGTTTGTTTTTTTTGTCGTCTATCATTTGGGTAATTCAATTCTTGCAAATTCTATGTCTTTACCCACCGCAAGCATTCTCTTGCAATTTCACTTATTTCTAGGAGCTAGGGGCCTCTATTTTCTGTGAGAGACAAATAAAGCCTATTTTAAAATAGTTAAACTAGACTGATTTCCAACTACATCTATTTCATGAAAAATCAATGTTGTATGTCTCAGACTGTGAGCCTCTTAGCATTAGTGGCCTCTTTTATACTGCTTGTCCTCAATGTGTCCAAGTAGACATTGCCATACATAACTTGTCGAAAATATCAAATATAAATCAAACTTGATACTTGTGCTTAAAGTTTACTTTGTAACCTTTAAAGTATAGATATAATATTTGTTAACACTAAATGTTACAGTGATCATGTTTTATGTATATTGCAGGCTTTAGAAGAGATATTTAGAACACAAATGAACAATAGAGATCTTGCTAAAACTGAAGATTTTACTGCTCCAGATTTACATTCTGTTAGGTATGTAGTCATCACCTTTCTTTTACATGTACGTAGTTTACTTAAGGAGCTGGACTTGTTAATTGGTTTTGACATTGGACTCATAATTATGGATAGTCAGCTCTTTATTGGTTTAAATCACGTCTCAAACCTACTTTCTTGTTTCATTGTGCAAGATTTTATGTTTTAAGCTTGATACTGGGGGATCAGGCAGTGGACTCAAGAGTTATTAAACTGAGCTATAAGATCTTGTTTCACAATCAAGCTAAAATAAATTAGTATATATTATATTATTAAGTAGAGCCAGGGTTGTGGTGCTGTGATAACACTATGGACTACAAATTCTGTGATCAGGGTTGGATTCCTGGCCATGGCATTTTTCCTTCGTATAAGGGAAAGTTGGTGGCTTCTTATGGAATGGTAAGAAAGTACTGGTTTTTGAAAATACTTTAAGAAAGCCAGTTAGATTAGTGGACTTCTGTTTGTAACTTAATGCAAAGTGTTATAGCACCCTTAGATCTATGCTGCTTGTATCCGATGCCAAGGTTGATACTTTCTAAGAAGACTTAATTACATGAATACAGTTCAATATGAGACCTTACCAAGATATCTTTTCCTCTACAAAAAAAACTGCTGAATTCTATACATATTTGAAAATTGTGAAATTTCATCCATTTTATAATGTAATATACTATTACAGACCAGTTATACAAGAACAGTCATCTAGAATCTGGGTAGCCTATGCTGAAAATGAAAGGAAAGGATCATATACAAATATTGAAAAACCACCACAGATAAAGGTACCTCATACTGTTATTCAGTGTTGTTATACCCCCGCTTCGAAGAAGAGGGGGGTATACTGTTTTACCCTTGTCCGTGCGTGCGTCCGTCTGTCCGTTACAAAATTTCCATCGCAGTTTTCTCAGCAACTATAACATGCAGCAGCCTAATATTTTGCATATTGCTTCATCCCATAGTCCCATGTGGTGTAAAGCGATTTCATGCTCCTTGCTCATCTACTTTCTATTTGTCGCATATTTTTAGATTTTGTTGAATGAAAGTTACATTATGATAGTCATATTTCTCACAGCGGGGGTATCACTAGTGAGCATTAGCTCACAGATTTACTTGTTTAGTATTGTTTCTATTTCTCTAAATGTATAGATTCTTTTGAAGTCTGCAAGCTACTGCCATGGTGTAGTGGTTAGTATGTCTGACTTCGAATCCTGAGATTGCGGGTTCGAGCCCGGTTGCGGTAGGTCATACCCTATACATGAGTTGTTGGCCTCATGGTAGGGTAAGTTAGTACTGTGATAGAAAAGTGTCAAGGAAACCTATAGTAAGAAGAGCTGGCTAAATATGTGCTGAATATGATGTTAATTTTTTTTTTTTTAAATTGCAGTCTGCCTGGATTTATTGGGTCTATTACTAGGGGTATTTCCACTTTTAAGAAAGTATCTTTCGTATGTACATTAATTTTGGCCTCTTAACAATACATCACTGTATTGTGCTATTCACTGACAATAATTATTTGGTGGAAATTTTACAATTAACATTTGATGTTTTTGTACTGTGTTTTAGGGTTTTTTTTAAGGTAATTGAATTTAAATTTAGAAAATGGTCATACATAATAAGTGCAGTGTAGAATATTGTATACTTCCATGGTTTTTATATTCATTGTATAGATGAAAGTTGTCAAAATAATTCCTATTGACTGTTACTGAATGAATTTGGAGCATGCTGCTTAAATGTTTCCTGCAGAACTTAATACATTATTAATATGATTTAAAATACTGTTCTTATGCATGAAGAAGCTATTATCAATATTTTTATAATTTTAGACTATACAGATGGTCAGTAGTAAAGTTTTAAGTTTTGCTACAAGAAAAGCTAAGAGAGAATTACCTCTGAAATCATCCCCTACAACAACCATACATCCACATGTAAGTTTTAACATGTTGTATATTTTTTTTAAATTAAATTAAGTTTTAAATAGAATTATACCTATACATTGAATTACTCAAGATTCATTTGTTTTGAAACCATAAGTATTTAAGTTTTGATATTTGGCATGATGCATCACCTGTTGTGCTTCTTCTTAGGCTCATAGCTTCCATATTTTGAACGTAGTATTACTTTAAGGTCCTCTTCAAATTTTGCTGAAATGCTGCATCAGAGGTCACAAATTTAACTTGCCTGCCACCCTTAGATCTAGGTCTAAGGCGAGCATTCCAGGTTCCTAGATCTGATACATATAAACACATTAACTGTTTGTGATGAAATATGAGCCCCTTCCAAATTTGAAGAAAGTAAATAAATCAATTTATAGAACTACTAATGTCTACCAGGTGTATGATTTAGATGTACACAAACTTAATGTATCACCGATTCCTGACAGACACTCTGATATTTATTCGCAATTTGGAATATCAATACAATCTAGCATTTTATAAAGCTATGAACTGTATGACTATTTTATATTTTCCTTGTTTTCTGTTAAGTACGGCCCTAATTCTAATATATTATAGGACTACATGATGTGGACATTAGATCATTTATTATTAGTCAAAGATTTAGTAGAACTACAACATAGACAATATTTACAAACACAAGATTATATGGATAGGTGAGTAATATATTGATATATCATGATACATACTTTTATCTGTATTAACTACAAATTGAAATATTTTCTGTGGCAATTCTCTCTAATACCACTGATTGTTAATCATGTAGGGCACTGATGGAAGTATGTGCCTAGTACTGATTAACAGCTAAATCCAGAGATTTAGCCTTTCCAGGAGCAGTGATTAGGTTGACTGAACGCAGAGATATGACCTGTACCATGTGTTGCTATGCCACAAAGCAAAACTAAACTAAAAAAATAATTGCAAATGAATTCTATTATACAATGGACCGTAAACTACATGTAGGTTAAAATTATTGACATAAAATTGAGTGTACCAAACAATTAAAATCTTTCTGAATTTGCCTAGGTAGAAAATTCTTCTTCTTGAAGGATCAGTATGTAGGTCAGCTGAACTCTGTGAAATGATTGAACAATTGTCTTTATAGCCTCTTAATAGACCATAAATTGTTAAAATAATCTTGTTCATTAAGAAGTTAAGGTTTTATTCCTTATGTTTATGTATACAGGTATTTAACAGAAGAATGGACTCAGATGGAACATGAATTATTACGAGAACGAGGACTGTGGGGACCTATTGTTGGTTCAAGATTAGATAAATGGATGTTAGATATGACTGAAGGTACACATTATCATTATTTATCTTTGTTTTTATTAACAAGAGGTATTGACATGTTGAACAACCTAGATTAAAGCAAATCTCTGGTAAAATCCTGACCATGTTGGGACATTCAAATAGTAAAAAATAACACCAGTAAACACATCTGCCCTACAAGTCGCAAGGGACTGGCTATAGTCACAGCTATTTTTGGCATGAAAACAATTCCCATGCAATTGCGAGGCTGTGCCAGAAATCTGGAAGGAGTTTGGAGGGTGCAGGTTACTATTTATTGAAGCCTTTATTACATACATTATTGTTAACAAACAGGTTTTAACATCATGTCAGCCAGTTTGAATACTCAATCCATTTAGACTGATCATTGGTGATAACAGATTTAATAATTACTGGGTTTAAGCTTAAAACAATAATTTGATGTTATTAATTATATATTTCAGGTCCATTCCGAATGAGAAAAAAGATGGTGAAAAATAATATGTTTTATATTCATTATCCATATAGACCTGATATGGAATTTAGTGTAAGTTATAGTTTATGGAATAATTCCCCTTATACCAGTCATAGATAGAAACAGTTATTTTTGATGCAAACAGTTATTTCATATGTGATTTGGGAACAGTCAAACTGTTGGCCCAAGGTGTAGGGAATAGTGTTTTGAAGACAACAGTATGAATGTTCCCAAATCACACGTAAAATAACTGTTTTATTACCTGATAAATTACTATTTTAACAGTACTTGACATGTTTACGTCTGCTAAATCAAGATCAATGGATGCTTGATGCCTTCGAAAGCATCTGGTTAAGCCTAAAATAATAGTTACTTCCCTTATATCAATACAGTAAGAGTTCAAATAACATGACATGGCATCAGAGCATGCGTGGGAAACAGTCAATACTATTGACCGGTCAACATTTCTCTCAGAAAACTGTTCAAAATATCAAATTACACTTATATAAGCAATCGGGTAAATTATACAATTTTTTCAATCAGGATGGTTGTTAGCAAAACATGATTGTCTTAATGATATGTGAATATAGTGTCTGTTACAACCTGTGATGTACTTCTAAGGTTTTTTTCTATTATAGATAAGTTTGAATTTGGTACAACTGTCCAAAGTATGCCTGGTTGTTAAAATTAACCTGTTAGTAACGATTCTGTCATATATTTCTTTACATCAGTATATAAAACAGTTTTCTGATTGAATGTGATATACAGTACAAGTTTTAGAGCTCAAATTATAAGGCTAGTGACAAAAAGTTGAGTCAACCATATGTTCAACCTATCTGAATTTGACATTATTGCTGTCCTTTGTTCCCTACTAGTTTTCTAGGGGCTCTTTTACATAGATAAAAAAGAAAGTAGAAATATTTGACCTATCCAGGTTATTAATGCTAGCAGAGTTAAAGCATTTTATCTTTCACTGTATTATGAGAGCAATCAGTTGTTCATGAAAACTATATTTGAATTTGGTCCAGACATTCCGAAAAGTGTTTTGACATTACTGGACATTCAGTCCAGGGATCTTGGAAGAATCACTGAACCAAGTCAGGTTTCACTTGACCGGAAGAAATCATCAAAATGACATATTTTTACATCTTAATTAACAACAATTTTTATTATTTATTGGAATACTAAGTGGAAGTCAAAACATCATTACTTATCATTATTGTTTTCTAGTTGCTACTCTGTCATTATTTTAACTTTTAACTGAAGACAAACATCAAAATTAGTTCAAAACTAACTGAGAAATACAATAAAATAGCTGATAGCTGTCCTCATTTTAATTTAAAAAAGATAAATTTTACTGCTCACTCGAACCAGCTACGACAGACTTTTAACTGGACTGACTGGAATTTTACCAGACGGGCACTTTTGTGGAATTTCGGTCATCATAATTATCTATACTATTAAATATGCGAGTTTCCTGTTTTGTGGAAGAAACTGCGCAGCTTTGAATAAATCTTTTGTTTGTCGCTGGAGCACATATATACCAGCATATCAAGTTGACAATTCTTTTTTGACAAAGCCTCTTGATATTTGCAAAAACTGCCAAAAATCAACAAAAAAATTGGGTTTTTTGTGTCTAAAAATAGATAAAACTAAAAATAGACACGTCAAACCAAACTCCCCGCAGCGGTTATCTCCCTTTATCAAATCAATAATTAAGTAGCAAAGCGTGACTTAAGCACTGTGAGGAGTTTGCCAAAGCCCGTGCTTGCACGGGCTCCCATCTAGTTCTTGTAAAATTTGTTGATTAACAGCATGATAATTTATGAAAGGGTTAAATTCAATTACACTGAAGAAATTTTCAAAAGTTAAATCTCCCCCCCCCCTATATTTCCACAGTATCTTGGTGTTAATTATTGATTTCTACATATATTGTAGCCATTGAAGTATAAGATACCAATCAGTAATGATAGTAAGGAATATTATCTACAATATAGACCTCAAAGTTTATTTGGTGAAGAAGTATTACCTATCAAACTTGGTACAGAAGGTTTACCTAATATGGATAATGATTCTGAAGAGAGAAACCCTGAAGGTAAACATTACATTCTATCTTACTTAATTTTTGAGACACATTGAATAATATGTTACCAGTCCTGTTCTCTCTGATGTATACAGTGCTAACCATAATTACCTTTACAGTTTTGTAAATGTATTATTATACCCCCGCTTCGAAGCGGGGGGTATACTGTTTTACCCTTGTCCGTCCGTCCGTCTGTCTGTCCGTTACAAAATTTCCGTTGCAGTTTTCTCAGCAACTATATCATGCAGCAGCCTAATACTTTGCATATTGCTTCATCCCATAGTCCCATGTGGTGTAAAGCGATTTCATGCTCCTTGCTCATCTACTTCCTGTTTGTCGCATATTTTTAGATTTTGGCGGGGGTATCACTAGTGAGCATTAGCTCACAGATTTACTTGTTTGTATTTAAATTTTTACCAATACTTGATAGATTAAAACATATAATCATATTCATATACATGTACATGTATAACAATTGCAGTTGTATAAAGTATCATTACTTTTCTTTCAAATGTTACGATCTATTATAACTTTAGCAATGCATAAATACATCTAAAATAAGATTTAATTGTGTTAATGGAGAACCAGCTTTTTAAAAAGTGTAAAGGTAATTTTGGATGGCCCTGTATGTACTGTACTACTTTTGTTCATTGTAAGCTGGATTTTTCAATGAAATGGTCGGGCCACCGGTGTCGTTAACAATTGCGTGAAAGTTTTTCTTTACCATATATTTCTGCCATTCATTGTCAGATCTTTATGAAACTTTATACAATGATAAAATACCATGTGATGAACAGAATTAAAAAGTAACCACAACTCTACCTGCCTTAATTATGGATTATTTCCCTGTGTAATTTTTGCGTTCAATTTTAGCGTTAGATTTTTAATCCGGCTTTAATGAGGTTTCCACATTACATTTCTTGTTTATGTATAAAATCTTTTCTTTTTATGATTATACTGACTTTGTGAGAAGTATTTTGTAGATTATTATTTGCTGAAGTATTGTATAGTTATATAAAGTAAAATCTGCCTGCAAGCTGCTGGCAGGAAGTGCAGACATTGGGGATGCCTTCTCACTTTATCAAATAGTTGTCTTTTGTCAGAATGTTTTTTTTCTACATGTGAATCAGGCCAATTCTTCTTGCTGTTACCAGAGTTATGCAATGTTTCATTAGAATAATGTTATCTGCAACCATTTGGTAAAGGTTACTTGGTGAAACTTAAGCAAGTAATTTAAACTTGATTATATTTTCCAAATTAAACTTCTCTGTATACGTGTAAAATAGCAGATAAATGTTGATATACAATATAAAATCTTAATACCCCCCCACCCTTCAAAAAAAAAACCCAAAACATTCTCAACAGTCCTGTGTATCATATTTCAGATATAATGAAGATACCTAAATTATTACATAAGAAATTACAGAAACCAGTCTCTGAATCTAATGATGATGATGATGAAACAGAGGGTGAGAAAGTAGACCAGTCTGATACACAAGAAAATACTGATAACCAGACTGATACTACAGGACAAGATACTGGTGCACAGAAGAAAGATAACCAAGCAATACTTAGACTTATAGGAGATGGTGAAAAGGTTTGTAGACTTTGAAAAGATTTGAATCAAAACTTTTGTTGACAGGAGTTGGCTTGGCTGGCTCAGTTGTTAGATAGTCTGCTTATACATTCAGGGGTCAAAGGTTTGAATTCTGAGCCAAATATACATGTATATGCATGAAAAATTACAGCTATTTTTGTAGCCACTATATTAATAGGACATGTGTCGGCCACTTGCTAATGTATGAACTTAGCACTTATAAAAAGCTTAGATCTAGTGATTTTATCTTCTAAAGGGGCAGGGAATGGCTCAAATAACTACCAAATTTTTATTTTTGGGAAATTTACTTTATAAGTTCAAAGGGTCATATCTTACTTGTTTCAATCTGTATAGACGTGAGAATTGGCAGGCACATTAACAATATACATCTCTTGGGATGTTAATCTCATTTTTTTCAAAAATGGAGATAGGACGTAGTTAGATTGAGGCAACGAGCTGGTTCTGCTAGAATGAAGTTAGTTTTTGTTAGCTTTCTTGGACAACCAGTTTGCTACTTTAATAAATAGCAAGTAGGTTAAGCAACTGTAAAACACAATGTTTCCCTGCATTGCAATGCATGTTACATGTTCACATGTTTATATAAACTATTTGATCAATATTCACTCTTAGTTGAAGAAATAGCTTACTTTTGTCTATGTTTTGTTTTGGAATAAAACAGAAGCTCAAGAGTTGATGTGTTGCATTAAATTATGAGTGTAGATTATAGTGTCTCTAATGCTTGTTAAATTCTGATAACTTCATGTTTGTAAAACAGTTTTCAAGTCCACTGTTGATGAATATATGTTCGTATAGGGGCTTTAAGTAAGTATCTATTCAATGTACATTATTTCACTACAAAACATGGTCAATGGATTGTAATTATGAATTATTCTATAGATGCCAAATATAGCATTGGATGTCGTATGTTTTATATTTTTAGATCTATCATATGTTCCGTTGTGCACGTATTCAAGGTCTGGAAACTGCTGAAGGTTTATTGATGTTTGGTAAAGAACATTTCCATATTATAGATGGCTTTACCTTGTTAGCTGCTAAAGAAATTAAAGATATTGATACACTTCCTGAGCAGTAAGTTTGTTTATTATATGTCTGATAAATCTAACCAATCGACAATCTGCATTTGTACCATGTGACCGTCCAATATATTCCCGTATTGGATCCAAAAAATATATATTATTTTCGTATTGGACGGTTGGGTACATGTGCACTTAACGATGCTAGTCGGTTTTCCGATTTTAATCTTTAACGAATTTAAGACGAAGGTAAACGAATGATATAGAATAAAAAGGTTATAAATTATACATTTTAATGTACAATTGTACAATACGGAATATATTTGGTCTCATACACAGCTTGAAAAGTCATATTGGACTCGCCTATCAGCTTGTCCGATATGACTTTTTAAGCTGTGTATGAGTCCAAATATATTTTCGTACTGTACAGTAAAATGTATAATAAGTATAATGTAATTACAGTATAACCTCTTCTAAGAGGCCCTCTACAGAGCAAATCCTCTGCACAACAACATATTTTGATATTTTCTCAAGAATTGATTTTAATTGAATTTTACCTCTGCAGAGCAACAAACTCTAAACAGAAACACGCTTTAGTCCCTCCCAGTGGGTGTTGCTCAAGTGAGGTTTTACTGTATAATAGTTATAATTGCTGTATGAACTATTTCTTGATCCCTGACTTTTATAGGAATATTGTGACATTAATAGTGTTATTATTCAGGCAAGGACATCTTTTTGTCTTTTTATTGGAACATACAATCAATTAAAGCCCCTTTACTAAATAGAACGCTGATAATTGTCAAGTATCATGCTTTTGCTTAAAACTCATGCAAACATTCAATGAATATATAAAACAAAATAAGATAAAAAAAACACAAGTATTTGCTCCAGAATTTATACTAATATTATTTTGAAATTAGCGATAAAACCCAACGTAATGACTGTACGGAAAATCACGGAACTCAACGAACTAGATCGGAACATCCCGTGGTGGCTAAAAATAACTACAACTTCAAATCTTAAGTCAACAAATTTTCTGCTTTGAAAAAAAAAACACGTTTTGTATAGTGAATTTCGTGCTAAAGCCAATTAAAACTCACGGAATCATGTAAATAGTTTTATACATGAACATATACTGACGCGAAAAAGAAAAGAACCCATTAAGTCTTACGTTATACAAAAATGTTTCCTTATTTATTCTTAATCACGAAAATTATGTACCTAGTAGAAATGAGGCGTTTCTTTTTAGCATCAGTTTAGATGTCTGCGTACTCAAAATTTGCATGCGCTGATTTCTCGAGTAAATCACTGGAAAAACGATATAACCTATCCAACACTTTACAATTTTGTGTAAATTTTATCAAACACCTTTTAAGCAACTTGATTGGCTGAGAGGATATCTCCATAATCTAATTTGCATGTTTTAAAAGTACCCTACTTTTATAAGAAATTGATATTTTGAATAACTTGACCCCTAAAAAGGAAACCCGCTAGAGAGAGTTATTATAATCCAAAGGCAGTTATATTCTATTGTCTTTTTGATGGTTTTACTTGTTTTTAAATAGATGATAAAGATTTTGGCTTCGTTTAGTGGCTTTAAACTGACGAGAAAAAACAAAAGGCAAACTACATTGATGTATGATGCTTGCACATTTCCATTCTTTTGCTGATGGTAGATTTTGTTCATAGTTGATCATAGGTTACTTAATGTCATTTCATGCAATTTGTATTGATATGAGATCTGTTGAATTATTGACTTAATCTTAAGCACAAATGTATGATATAAGTGAATATTGTTTTGGGCTAGTGAATATTGCTTATTGTACATGCTTTGGCTAGTTGATAATTTCCCCCTTTGCTATATAGCATAAGAGGTTGGGCTAGCTTTGTTTAAATTTAAGGTTGACAGTTATAAATGGTTAAGTATCTGATGCATATTTATGTACTTTTAAAATAACTGTCACAGGGTAAGAAAAATATGCAGCCTGACTGGGACTGGAACCTAGAACTCCTCGCTTAAAAGAGAGTGCTCTCTGGACTGAGCTAGCTGGGCAGCTTAAGCCCCAGTCACATTAGAGCTTACGACCACTTAAGACCAGTTGACGATCACCAGTGACCTCTGGTCGCAAAGAATCTTTAAAAAGTCTTACGAAGGTCATCGGTGATCTTCGACAGTCGCAGGTTATCTTATTTAGGTCCCACGACCAATTTCAGTCGCAGAGAGGTTTTTGAGCTTGCACAAAAACCTCCTTGCGATCAAACAGGTCGCTAGTGATCTTATAAGGTCTTAGGCTGTCGCACGATCGTCGTTGGAAAGTCTGTAATAATTTTCAACTGGTCAGCGCCGATGTCCTTGTCACTCGGTCGCAGGTAGTCTTTCCAAAGTCGTAAGATCATCGTGCGATTTGTAGTGACTTGTCTTACGACCACCCACGATTACAAATGACAACTAGCGACTTCTCTACGATTAATTGCAACCATCGTACGATCGTCAGAGACTAGTTAAAAATTTCCTGTGACAAGACACAGACCATGTGGTCTAACATTATATATAGCAGTCACTTTACAGTTCATTCCTCAAATGCACTTTTTCTTTTGTTTGAGTAACACCATCATGCCACCCAAAAAGTCAAAGTGTAAAGGAAAAGTCCAGAAAAGGACCAAACACGTTGCAGGAGCATCACAAATGCAGCAGCATCTTTTTGTTGTTGCAAATGCATTCGCAGTTGTATCATCTGCAGTCTCCTTGGTGCGTCGGCCATAGTTATTCTGTGTTGTTTACTCTCTCTCGTTACTGTGATAAATGAGAATGTTTCACTGTAAAGTCCTTATTTATACCTCCAATCCATCAGTCTTTTTCGGATTTTTGTTAATCGCAAAACTGTCGTGCAACAATCTTAAGACAGTCTTTACAAATTGTCACTAGTCACTGATAGTCTTGAGTAGTCTTTAGTAATCGTGCGATGGTCGTACGACAAGTTGTAGGTGATCGCATGACAGGTCACGGGTAGTCGTAAGTAATCCCAGACAATCTTGAGACAATTGTACGTTTTCTGATGACCTGTCGTACGATTGTCAATGACTGGTCGTACGATAATCGCAGTAGTAAATTTTTCTGTGCAAAGAGGGTTTGGTCGCAGACAATCGCCGATGATCGTCGGTTTTACGCCTCGCCAGTGGTCGCAAGTAAACGTGAGCTCCAGTGTGACTGGGGTCTTACATAATCTTCTCTCCATAATGTGAACAGGTAAGTACTGTGACATAACTGTGCCTTGTTTTAGGTAACTCTCAGTGTATCTACACTATGTAAATGTGTGAACTTAGTATTCCCCAATATCAGTGATATAGAACATGCTTCCATTATTTAAACTTACTATTAAAAAATGCAAACTGTAAGAATTGTTATCTTATCTAAAATTGTTTTCTTTTTTTCAGCCTACATGAGCCCATTATTCCAAAATCACCAAAAGGCCAGAAAAAAGTGTAAGTATATGATTATATGTAATTAATTGATGTTTTTTTTTTAATTTCAAATGTTCATGATATGCCTTACTTGAAAGAAAAGTACAAATATATTTATGGTATGTGTGTAATAATGATATGATAAGATTGACCTGCTGCGTCAAACCAGAGGATGATGTGTCCTTGGAGGATCTCCTGTCTCAGCTTAAAATCCGAGATATTGCTGACGTTCTCCAAACAAACAGGCTGAGAGGGTTTAACCACGTAAAACAGCACAAGTTGGACCTCCCAAGTCAGAGATTTAAAAGTTACTGCACAATGGGACAAAGGCAGACCAAAGCTAACCTGGGAAGACCTGGTAAAGTGTGATCGGCTGATACAAAAAATGGATGGCACCAACCCTCAAGACCACAGATCATGGAGAGGAAGACCACATTTCAGACGAGACAGACAGGCCTCACCCTTGCCAAAGGAATAATTAATGGCCTGTTTAAACTAAATTGGATGATAATGATGATGATGTATAGATCAATTACCTGCAACAGACTGTTGCTTTGACTATTCTTTTTTACCTTTGGATCTGTAGTTTTACTTACTGTAGTACCATTTATATAACCTTTCATTGTTCAGTCTTGTATTCTTAAATGAGCCATTTGCTTTTGGAAATTCTTCATAATGTTTTTAAAAAGCACTTTTTTATGTAGAAAAGTTCAATGTACCTCGTCATGCTGATGAAAAAAATCCAATATCTTGAGTTCCAGATTTCACATATTGGCCAATTTTTCATATTATTATCTAGGTTTATGACAGTAGCTACAGCTTTAGCAGATAATCAAATGAAGAAGACTAATAAATAGTTGAAACGCGTTTTGGAGTTAAAATTTGAGTTTGTTTTATTTATCAACCCAATTTTTCATAGTAATTTACCCTGTTTAACATCTCCAAACTTTTTGTTTGTGAGTTAGGTTCTCATATTTATAAAACATGTATATTTTACAGATATAACAAGTTTGCTTATTAAACATGTATATTTTACAGATATAACAAGTTTGCTTATTAAACATGTATATTTTACAGATATAACAAGTTTGCTTATTAAACATGTATATTTTACAGATATAACAAGTTTGCTTATAAAACATGTATATTTTACAGATATAACAAGTTTGCTTATGAAACAATGTATATTTTACAGATATAACAAGTTTGCTTATGAAACAATGTATATTTTACAGATACAACAAATTTGCATATGAAGATATTCGTGAAGTACACAAACGTAGATATCTATTACAACCTATAGCTATAGAAGTCTTCTCTTCTGATGGTAGAAATTATCTATTAGCTTTTCCTAAGAAAATTAGAAATAAAGTCTACTCAAAGTAAGTTAACTTGTTTTAGTTAATACATTTTTCCATAGATGAGCACACAACTTGTCTACATCATTTTTTGTTTACAATGTAGTTAGACTACTGTTGCGCTGACCCAATCATTTATATTTATTTTGATTCAACTGTGATCAATTTTTATTAATTTGTATTTGATACTGTGGAGTATATGCTTCCTTAGTCCTGTTAACCACTCGGGGTGATGTTTAGGTACTTTATTTAATCCTTTTTGGCTTGGCGCCTTTCATATTTTTTTCTATACATCAAACTCTCTACATTGGTATAATGTACAGTATACCATATCAGAACAAATATTTTTCCTATTCTATCATAACCAATAATGTCTGTAGGCCAAGATAAATGCCTGCATTAAGATCAAAATATGTTAAGAAAAATAATACTATGAACTTAATTGTATTATTACCATTACTAAATTGTTAAAGTGCTTGTTTTAATTCTTTCAAGTCTACAGTCTTTGTAAAAAAAATCCTACCCACAAAATGCTGCTTCATTGTTCAACTTACATTATCATAGTTGAGTTGTTAAGTGCTTGTCTTAATCCACTCGGGTCTATAGCCTTAGTGAATAATTCATAAGCACCTAACCCTGCTTCATTATGTTGATTATGTAATATTTTCTATCTATTATTGTCTAGGTTTATGACAGTAGCTACAGCTATAACAGATAATGCACAGCTATCAGTATCTGGACAGAAACAAAATGCTAGAATTGAAGCAGGGTAAGTTGATCATGATATATTTTACATTACTTGAATAGCTTGTGAACCTGAGACAAAAATGATACAATGAGGGACTTTAGTCAGTTATCTTTCCTTGACAAAATCTGAAGCAATTCAATTGGTAAGTAGGTCCTATCAGTTGTAATCCTCGGATTTCATCATTTAAGTCCTATTTAAGGATAATAAAATATTTCATCTTATATCTTTCTTCTCAATTAAGATATTTACAGGAGTGATGAAAATTAGATAGTTTTTACCCTAACAGTACTTAGCTTGATTTTCAAACAAATTAAATGATTTACAAAAAGGTGATTTATGATTTATTGGAAAAAATTGACATTGTGAAGTAAGGGTAAAATCCAAGTAATCCAACTGATTGGACCTACCTACATGTATTTGAGGAGTATACAAGGGGAGATAACTGACTAAGGTCCCTCATTTACATATCATTTACATATCATTTGCGTACTAATTCTGTTAAAAGTAGTGTAGTAAGTGAAGTATGTAATGTTATAGTCTGTCTCAGATGAATCTGTATAAACAAAGTATAATATAACATGTCGAATAGCTTTCAATTGAAGAAATTGACTATCAGATTTTTGCATTTGTGCAATTCTTATCTTTTCTGTACAAATTCTGTGTTGGTAGAGTTTATGTATCTGATTAGGTAAAAGAAGGTATATTCAGTAACTGAATAACGTTTTTTTACATTCAGATGCTTTTAAATCATTGATCAATTTTTATTAGCTGGATTTTTCGATGAAAAAATTTGGCTAATAGTTTGGCGAAACATGGGCGGGCATCTGGTGTTGTTAACAATTGCGTTAAATTTCTCTTTACCATATATTTCTGCCGTTTATTGTCAGATCTTTACAAAACTTCATACAATGATAACTTACTATGTGATGAACAGAATTAGAAAGTAAACACAACTCTATCTGGCTTTGTAATTTTTGTGTTAAAGTTTATAAATCAGGCTTTAATTTGTTTTTCACATTACATGTACATTTCTTGTTTATTTATATTTTACAGGACAGGGCTTATTAGTAGTTTAATGGGAGAGAAATCAGTAGCTCAGAGATGGGAGGTAAGTAAAACGTAGAATGTTTAGTCCAAGGGTCTATCATCACAATGTTAGCAGGGCTTTTTTTCCTTATATAACAGGGGTCGATAACAGGCACCTTCCCCTCCTAAATCTTTGATTTTTCATTCCCCTATCAAGGTAATTGAGATTAATTTTCCCCCATATTCTATATAAAGTAAGGCCTAGATCCCTTCCCCACATACTGATAAAATGGCCTGATGTTACTTACTTCATTTCTATAATGTCATATTACTTTGGTATTAAATGAGATAGCACTAGGTTGAGTGTGCATCATTGTACTTGTTAGTGACACTTTAAATCCTATGAAATTATTTTCAAGCTTTTTATACCCCCGCTTCGAAGAAGAGGGGGGTATACTGTTTTACCCTTGTCCGTGCGTGCGTGCGTGTGTGCGTCCGTCCGTCCGTCCGTCCGTCCGTCCGTTACAAAATTTCCGTCACAGTTTTCTCAGCAACTATACCATGCAGCAGCCTGAAACTTTGCATATTGCTTCATCCTATAGTCCCATGTGGTGTAAAGCGATTTCATGCTCCTCGCTCATCTACTTTCTGTTTGTCGCATATTTTTAGATTTTGGCGGGGGTATCACTAGTGAGCATTAGCTCACAGATTTACTTGTTTGTGATTATTTGCATAAACACAAATTGATTCTTGTATCAATACAAAAACTGGAACTTACAAGTCACATACATGAACCACCAATTACATACTGTATTATTGTTTTGTTGAATTTCATACCACCAAATAAGTTTGTTTGTTTGTTGGGTTTAACGTTGTAGCAACACATTGTATAGGTCATAAAACAGCGGTCAGTCAACCTACTCACTTCTCCTGGAAAGGCTAAATCTCTGGATTTAGCTGTTAACCAACTACTAAGTGCATACATTCGTCAGTGACTGACAACTGCTTTACATAATTAAAAATCATTGGTAGGAGGGAGAATAGCCGTAGAAATAATTTCATGACCAAGCTCCATGAAAGTATGCACCACCTGGAAATTGAGCCCACGACCCCTCGATCAGTAGACTTGCGTGCTTCCAACTGAACTAGCCAGGCAGCTTACAACCAAATAAGAAAAAAATATGGAAAAAATGACAGAATTAACAAATGTAAAACTTATCAGTTGTTCACTTCCTTTCATCTGAATGTTTGATATATTTCAGCGAGGAGAGATCAATAACTTCCAATATTTGATGCATTTAAATACCCTAGCTGGTAGATCCTACAATGATTTGATGCAATATCCAGTATTTCCATGGATTGTAGCTGATTATGATTCAGAGGTAAAATGATTATTTAAATTTTGTCAAGTTGAGCACGGATAACTCTATAAGGAGAGTCCAGAGTGTTTGCTGTAGCCAGGTGGTCACTCTAGTCAGGTGGTCACTAGCACAGGCTCCACTGTATAAGAAAATAGGGCTGTCGCGATATACCAGTGTACCGGTATATTGCAATATGCAGCTACGGCAATACATACCACAGTACGAATTTAATGTACCAGTATTTAGCGATATATTTTATATTCATTAAAAAATTCTTCCCTTCGCCGAATGAAAATAGTGAAACGTTAGTTTCCCATGGTTCATTCGATGAAAGCTTAAGTTCAAAGAATTTGGGCATGTTCAGAATGTTCTCATTAATCTAAGAGGCCCAGTTTTTTTCAGTCCAGTATGCTTCAGGCACTTTCCCTACAAAATCCTATAACATACTTCAATATTGAACAGTTGAATAAGTTCTTTAAGGCAGTGTTATGAAGCCATGTCTTTGGTTTGCAAACGGTATATCGTGGTATGTATCGCAGTTTGGTTCTAGCACATTGCAATATACCGCGATACATTCCTGGCGTATCGTGACAGCCCTAATAAGAAACAATCAATTCTCTGGAATTGACAGTGCTACTTCTACTACTGATAAAAGGTATATGAATAATTATATTGTATTACTATAATGTACATGTATATATATATACATAATTATGGTGATGTGCCACGAGGTTAAAGTCTACAATGAAACTTATGTTATTATACTTACATTTCTACACAAGACAATAGCAATATCCCTTGGCTTGATGGTACTTTGCATTGGTTCAAAACCCATCTAATATCTTCATTGTTGGTTACCTGAGCAAAGAAATCAATCTAAAATGCCAAGAATTGGGGACTGAATCTGACTTGAAAATAGCTAATCACTGATGTCATAAGTTTTCAAAACTCAAAAATACTAACTTAACTAAAAGTTATAATACAAAACAAACAAGCCAATAAATGTTAAATTCTTATTAGAAGCAACCATAGACTACATTTGTATAGACTACACAAAATGTGTGTTAAATGTTTAAACCAATGCTATAAGATGGCCAGTAAATGTGGAATAAAATTCTCCGCCGAGACTGAGGTCTGGGTTGTCTACAGTGCGAACATAAACCTGATCTCCCTGGTTTACAGCAGCAACCACAGTTTGTGCCCCTTGATCGCGGTATGTCGTTTCAGCATGAGCAAAAACTCGGCCTAAAAGTCGTTGGTTGTGCATAATTTCAGCATGCACCATTGCACCATTTGGACCAAGGTGAGCCCCGTTGTGGTCTAGTAGAGAACAACTGAAAGAATAAATTCCTGATTGTGGAGCCACAAAGACACCAGTTTGGTTGTTGTATCCTCCTCCAATGTCAGTGATTGAAGTATCAAATTTGATGGTTTCTCCGGATTTTGCATGGTTAATTACCACTGGAGAAATAGCTGCTGTGAAAGCAACTACACCTTCTGTGGTATCCATCAAGAATCGTTTTGACGGCTGTGAATCTGAAAATATTAAATAAATAATTTATACATTGACTGAGTTTTGGCATGGTGATAAATAGAAAGCCTGCTTCATGTCAGTTTAAATAATAGATATGATCCACAGCATTGTTTTTTAACAAGAAAGTTTATCTTTTTTTGTTTTGTACTGAAATACTAAGTATCTTTATTACAAAAGTCATAAGGCTGATTTTTATAGTAATTTTAAAAAAAAGTTATAGTAAGATATTTGATAATATGCTGTCCAGGGTAAGGACTGGAGAAGGGTAATATATTTGTGTAACAATAATTTTTTCATAACTGGTTGAAGTAGTTTTAGTTAAACTGGTTAACTAAATTGACTGATGGCGAAACAATCAAATAATGTAAAGTCAGGTAGTCAGACTAATTGTGAACTTCTTAAATGGTTAATTAGGTGCCATAAGTACCACTGGTTCACTGGGCACTAAGCAAAGTTTTTGATCATGAAAGATTGACAGACATGGCAAAATTTTACATCTGTAACAACTTCAAGAATGTAAAATTAGTTTTCCTCTTGTAGCACAATATCAAACTAAAATACAAAAAATTATGTATTACCAATCATTTTTGTTGTGCCATCATTGTTTGTCTCACATTTTGATCTTAGTTCACTGATCTCTTTCTCTAGCTGGATTTCTGTAAATTATAAAATACTGTATTAATAAACAACCATTTATGAACTGTCTAGCTGTGAACAACCATTTATGAACTATCTAGCTATGAACAACCATTTATGAACTCTCTAGATATAAACAAACATTTATGAACTATCTAGCTTTAAACACCATTTATGAACTATATAGCTTTAAACACCATTTATGAACTATTTAGCTATGAACAACCATTTATGAACTACCTAGCTATGAACAACCATTTATGAACAATCTAGTTATAAAGTGTCCTCAAAAGTTAAAAGTTTATGGACAAAATTCTATTTTTAGATAAACTAATTTACATTAAAAAATTTATCATTAAAAATGAAACTAAAAGCAATTGGAGCAAAGTCAGTGCTCATACATAATTCCCGCTGATTTAAATACTCAATATTTGTTCAGTAATCCCTGTACATAAAAAACTGTTGTCTAGTTTTATCTATCATAAGTACTGAAGTGAGTATTTAAATCAGTGAGGTTGATGTTTTCGCCACTGACAGTTGAATAAAATTTAACAGTAGAAGGTTAAATCTTAAAACAAACATCTTTAATTTACCTCTTTTTTCTAGATATTCCAATCTTCTAACTATAGACTCCAGAGATACATTTTCTTGACTTATAGCTGCATGACTTACAGTCAAAATCATTAAACAAAGTATAGCAAACATAGTGACCCAAAAGACTAAAATTTGTGTAAAAGTTATATCTTAGTAACGACCACAAATAAAGTGCCAAATAATAGAAGCAGACTTCTTTAAATTAAGACTTTACATTTGACCTTAGCTGATAAGTTATCATTATAATTTATGCCATTCTTATAAAGGTCCTTGGTAAACTTGTTTAATAGAATTGAGGTGTGCATGTAATAATCTTATGAGTTTCTTTTAGATATGACAGGAAGTCATGACTCTATATGGCAAGTCTCTGTCATAGCCTACTACTTAAATTTTAATGATATGTTCTTAATTAAACCTTTATGGTTGCAACATGGGTGATACTGATAAGTGGCCATTTTTTCACCTTAACATGCTTGGGCTATTTCAAGATGCTCTTATTTCATAACTAATTGACTGACAGATATTCACCTTAGGGAACAAGTTATTCCGTCCCTGGGTGACTGTCTTTCAGAAAATGCCAGTTGAGCCTTGATCCCTGTCACCTTGGCAATGCTAAAAAATGTGATTTTTGCTTTTTTTAATCCAAAATTTGCATTTCATTCAGTATTATTTTCCCAAATGGAGGTCTTAAGTGCCAGTTTTTTTTTCAGAGAATGAAAACATGTTTTCTTATCAGCATTTGAGCCATTTTTCTGCACTCAATGACTAACATTTTTTTTGGCCTTTCCTGGCTTTCCATTTTCTGGCTTTATCAAACTATGTCAAGATCAGCTTTAAATAAGTTATCTACTTGTACTTTTAAAAGTACATAAAACAAAACCAACAATGACATTGTAAAGTGAATATTGTGTTGGACAAATCTAAACTCCTAGCCAACTTAGAGCAATTAAATGACTGAACTAATTGCTTTTGTGTAATGGGTGCTGCCATTTGGTTGAAGTCATTTCTGTTAATCAGAATTATTTCTTCATAAGCATTGAGGGTAAAAGATATGATGATTTACAGAGTGATTTTATGCCATTTTTGCAGTGTACACATGTACATGTGTTTGTCTGCCCTTGAACATCACTATCAGCCTATGAAAATAGGATATGAAAGTGGTTGCCTGAACAGGTTATTTTAGCAGCTTGCGCTATATCTTGTAAGTAGAAATTTGGTTGACCTAGTCTAGAGAAAGTCTTGGTTACTCTAACTAGAAATTGGTTGTCCCTGGCAACAAGAAACCCACCAACTTCATAGACAAACCATGTTGGTTAAACTGGTCTGGGTATTTTTGTTGATTGTTTATGATTTTGATTATTAACTAAAGACATTTTGAGCACTTTCACCTCTGAATGTCTAAAAATGTTATATAAATTATTGTATTTCCAGGAGCTTGATTTCAGTAAAGTAGAAACTTTCCGTGATCTATCTAAACCAATGGGGGCTCAGACACCTGATCGACTTAAACACTTCAAAAAGAGATTTCATGACTGGGATGATCCACAAGGTAAAACTATGAACATGTGTAGTATAGGGAATATTTGCTTAATTTTTGTGTACATGAGCTTTTAAAAGCTCTGAACCAACTCAGAAAAATACATTTTTCAACAGTGCTATATCCATGAGTTATATATGTATCCATATTACTGGTCTCACAAGTTGAAAGAAAACAATCCAATTCAAAAAAAATACTAAATTTAGATAATGTCATTTTTACTCATTCTATATGAATACCTTTCTGTATTTTGCTAGATGCTTTTATACATGAAATATTACAATGTATGGGTGTCATATCTTTAATGTGACATTATTTTGATGTATTATATTTTCTTCATTTAATGAAAAATACAAGATTTTAAATTATCACCATATATATTTAAATTTTATAAAGGCTACTGATATAATACAACATAAAAATAGGAATGAATAGTTTGAACCGTCTAATAACTAAAATTGTACAACATGAAAGTATTTCAAGTTTGAACTCAGTAGCAAAATTTTCTGAATTTGAGTATGCTGATCTGCATAGGCGAATCATGCAGGGGGGGGGTCAGGGGGGCTGGACCCCCCCTAGAATTTCCAAAATGTACCTGTCCATCCACCCCTGTGTGGAATTCTACAAGTAATCTTGATGTAGATTTGACTCGGTATTATTGTACTGGTATATATTTCTAAGTATTATTGTTATATATTTTAAGGAGAGACACCACCGTATCATTATGGTACACATTATTCCTCAGCTATGATAGTAGCATCATATCTGGTTAGATTAGAACCATTCTCACAGACTTTTCTTAATCTACAGGTAAAACTTTTATTGAGTTTTCTTATAACTTTGCTATAATATGGTTCATGACTTTTTCCTGTACATGCCCATTTGATTGCTCAGCTGGTAATCAGCAATCAGCATCAAAGTAAACTCATTGAGGGATGGTTGGTTTGATTCCCAAGAGGCGCATACTTTTAATAGAGTTTAGTCATGAAATAATTTCTATGTTCACTCTCACTCCTACCAATGATTCTTAATCATGTTGGGCAGATGTCCATCACTGAGGGAAGTATTTGCCTAGTAACTGATTAAAAGCTAAATCCAGAGATTTAGCTTTTCCAGGAATGGTGAGTAGGTTGACTGAACTCTGATATGACCTATGCAATGCCCTGCTTTGACGTTAACTCCATAAAAAAATCTAAAAAATCAAGTACATATCCAGACAGGACCTTCATTCTTGAATTTGATCCTGGAATATTTTACTGCTATTCTCCTGCTTATCTTTGAATCATATAAACCATTTGTCAGCCACTTGCAGTAGTATGTGCTTAGTAATAGCTGAAAGCTTGGGTTTAGAGATTATAGAAATTTTAGTGTCTGTTCATGGAAGGAATGACTGTGGCAAGTAGGATAAAGCACATGTCATTACTTTTATCATTTTAGATCTAAAGAATACCGATGATTTGTAGATTATATAGATGTTTAAAGATATACATTTTCACAGTGATGCAGTATCAATAAATCTTTGCAATTAGAAGTCACCCAGTTGTCCAAGGCAAACAATTTTCTGTTTGGAAAACCAAAAAAATTACTATGAAAATAAAGCAAAGGCACCTTATATTATTATATAGCTATTGAACAATATGGTTTCAAACTCTTTAATTCACATACTGATAGATAAATATCCTATAACAGTTAAATATGTATTGTAAGTTTTATTGTAATGTTTTTACAGGGTGGACATTTTGATTTAGCTGATAGAATGTTTCATAGTGTCAAGGAGAATTGGTTATCTGCATCTAAAAACAATATGGCTGATGTTAAAGAATTGATACCCGAGTTCTTCTATCTACCTGAGTTTCTTAATAATGATAACAATTTTGATTTAGGTAAGTTTTCTATGTATGATGTATTTACCTGTGTATAAGTTGGAAGTTTTTTAACAATAGTCTTTGAGATTCAAAAACTATACCGTTTGCTGTTACTTTTAACATTACTAATTAGTCACATGATCCGTTATAGTAAACTGGAATTTGTGGATACATAACATGTTTTCTGCTAATTTTTTTGTCAATTATACATTTATGTATCATATGGTAATAAAATATGGTCAAAATTTTAATTTTAAAGGTGTTGGTGTTCCCCTTATTCAGATTATTGTGAAGTCAAAATTAACATGAAAATACCAGCAGGCCTTATAAGATTATGAATAAGTGTTATGCTGAATTTGTCAAACTGTATATCATGCTGTAGCCGAGTATCTCTTGTAACATATATGTCAGTTTGTCTTGAAATAATAAGCCACCTGGCTAGCTCAGTTGGTAGCACGCAAGTCTACTGATCGAGGGGTCATGGGTTCGATTCCCGGGCGGGGCATACTTTTGTGGAGCTTGGTCATGAAATTATTTCTACGGCCATTCTCCTTCCTACCAATGATTTTTAATTATGTAGGGCAGTTTTCAGTCACTGACGAAAGTATGTGCTTAGTAGTTGGTTAACAGCTAAACCCAGAGATTTAGCCTTTCCAGGAGGAGTGAGTAGGTTGACTGATCGTCGTTATATGACCTATAATTGTTTTGCTACGGCGTT
Organism: Mactra quadrangularis; assembly: GCA_025267735.1. NCBI lineage: Eukaryota > Metazoa > Mollusca > Bivalvia > Venerida > Mactridae > Mactra > Mactra quadrangularis. The sequence continues at coordinate 22,675,655 of CM046303.1, forward strand.
AAACCCAACAAACAAGCAAACAAACAAACATATGCTGTATGTATATTTATTAGGTTTCAAACAAAGCGGTGTACAATTAAATGATGTTGTTTTACCATTATGGGCTAGAGGTGATCCCAGAGAATTTATCAGAGCACATAGAGAGGTATGTACTTCATAACGTTTTTGTAAAGACATAATCATCATCAGCATCATCATTATCAGTGGTTTGATTATTGTGGAGTCAATGTTCACCTTAGTCTACTAGCATGCAACCTTGGGCTTGTGAAATGTATAATAATAATAACGACTTTATTTATTGTGGATAACATATTTGGTGTAAACCAATTTTCAATATGGTCCACGCAGATATTTACAATGTACATACATAATAACAATAACAAAGAGAAACAAATTTAGGTGCAATATTATACAAAATAAAATTAACAAGCAAATTAAAAGTTTAGATGTATAAACATACAAGAAAGGTTATTTAGTATCATATAAGGAGACATTTCATGAAATATGGGAATTTATCATTTTAATTTGACATAATAATTTTAAGAAAGTACTTATTTGAAAATAGATATAAGCCAATGTGGTGCACACGTTTAGTATGGAGTGAATACAGAGAGTTTAAATAAAATGACATATATACAAACATTTTAGTAGATGATAAAAATAAGATGTATTTACATAGTTGATTCAGACTTGTTGAAATTTCTTATCTCATTTGACTGAAGTAGTTGATAAAGTAGCAAATAACAATTAATTGTAACACCTCTCATAATAAACAGGGCTTTGTTGTTCACCAGTTTGTTGAACTCATTTTACATTTATTTCACATTGACACTGTAACTAATATTAAAGCCAGGTCATAATTAGTTTTAAATGTGTTGCTACATGTTCATTTTACCCCAAAAACAGATTTACAGTGAAATTAGATTTAATAAAATAATGATTTAGTAATACCAGCTGGCTCTTTACTACAGTAAAGTTCTGCATTAAAAGACTACCTTCATTATTACAAAATCATACTAGTATTGACAATTTTAATTCCCAAATGCTTATTTTGAAAAGATCCCTATATTAAGACCAACCTGCAATTACAACCATCAATTTTGATGGTCCTTATAGCAGAACTTCACTGTTCTTGTTTCTATCTTTCAGGCATTAGAATCAGATTATGTTAGTGCCCATCTACATGAATGGATAGATTTAATATTTGGATATAAACAACAAGGACAACCAGCTGTGGAATCAGTCAATGTGTTTCATCATTTATTTTATGAAGGAAATGTTGATATTGATAGCATTGAAGATCCATTGAAGAAAAATGCTACCATTGGTTTTATTAACAACTTTGGTCAAATACCAAAACAGGTACATAGTAACTTGATTGTATTTAATTAAAATGTTTGTAAAGAAGGCAATTTCTATAGGGCTATTCTTATACAGATTTATTATGTTTTAGCTGAAAAACCTGAAAACAAACCTTGATTTTACCCATTTTTTTATTTTAACTGACAGTTGAACCTATGTAGGAAAACAATGACATACCCATCATTTATTATTTCAGCCTCTCTGTTATTTTCTAAGTTTAGAAGAATCTCAATTTTGATGTTTTCATTTTAGATTTTCCGTAAACCACATCCACAGAAGAAATTAAATCTTAGAGGTGTTGAACTATCATCATCAATGGCTGATAGATTATTCTTTCATAATGTTGATAATCTTAAACCATGTATGCAACCAGTAAAAGGTTAGTAGTACTATATTAGTTTAAATATTAACTGGTACTTGAAGACAGTTACTTTAGGATATTGCTGCTTAGTGATACATAGAGATTTTCTATGCAATGGTTCGCTACTTTATAGAGCTTCCTTGTACCACATAGTAATTTCCTATTCAAAAGACTAAAGCTACAGTCCCATAAACATAAATATAGCCGTAAGGGCACCGTACAGGCGCCGTGCGATCAAGCTCCGCAAGGACCCGTACAAACTTGCGTACCTGTACGGACTGTTAGGTTTTTACCAGGGTGGCTGAGATGAGCCCAGGATACACGTATCAGTTTCAGAGTCAAATTGTGAACAAAATCGTGGCTGAGTAAGGATTAAACATGCATATCTTCCAGCTACGGCTCCGTACTGGTGTGTTGTTTTGTGCCAAGTATGTACCGTTACCTTAACACGCAAGGCTTCCCACGACTCACAGCTATCTGCACGTGCGGGTCCGCAACAAGCTACGATTTTATGGGACTGAGGCATTAAGCTACTTTATAGGGCTACTTAGTACTGTATAGCAATTTCCTACCCACAGTCTGTTACAAGAAAGCACTGCCTTACAAATTTGTTTGCATGCTTAAATTATTATGCAACTGTAGGCTGCAACTTGGTTTTGCTTCCTTGATTTTTTCATGATGTTGAATTGTAAATACATAATAGCTAAGAAATGTATTTCAACATGATTTGACTTTTTTAAACAATACAAGCTTATGCAAAGCTTTTAAGTGTAAAATTGCCGATCTGATATGTTATATTTGCAAGTGTTGTATGTGACTGATTCCTTTTGAAAATGAAACCTCTTATTTTTTCTAGTTTTTCTGGATGAAAAATCTCTGATTTTAATGGATGTGTCTTAGAAGAACAAAGATATTTTACAAATTTTAGATCTGCATGCTAACATTTATTTCATATTTCATTTAGTGTAGGTGCGTTGGTACAAAGATTTTTTTTGCTAAAAAATACCTATCAACTTGAGTTTAAAATCAAATGTAATCAACCATATATAACTTGTATATTGTAGAATTAAAGAGTGCAGTAGGACAGATAATGCATACAGACAGATATGTACTAGCTGTAGAACAGAATAAAGTACTTGTACCTACAAACTATAATAAATATCTAGCTTGGGGTTACTCTGATCTTAGTGTAAGGATTGGAAATTATGAATCTGAAAAGGTAAGAGTTTTGATCTTGATTTCATTTTTGGTATTTTTATTCTCCACTATGTTTTCTGTCAGCAGTTGCTATAATATACAGTACCCACCAAAAGTTTGGAGACATTTTCATTTTGTAGGCCAACTGAATAGCTTTTTATCAAAAATTTGATAACTGTTAACTTTGAAATGCCATTTACTTATGGGTATTTTTTTGGTTATCATTATTATTATAACTGAGCCTACAAAAATAGCATAAAAGCTTTGTTATTGGAAATAATTACAATACACATAATTTTGGAGGCTTTAGGATGTTATATGCTAAATTTTAAAAATGTGCTGCATTCAAACCATGCTTAAATATATCAATAATAATGATTCTACTAAAATTATCTTCCAAATTCAAGAATTGTTGTAAATTTCTTTTGTCTCCCAAACTTTTGGTGGGTACTGTAGTGTCGAGTACACTGGACTTGACATAAGGGTTTATTCTTTTCAGGGAAAGATGTACAGAGAATTTGTAAATTATAAATGCCCACCTGCCCCATGTGGTCATAACCTGGTTCAGAATCTGAACTAATAAATTTTTTAATTAGACTTTGGACTCAACCTACCTGACTAACATAAATACATCACAAAAAGCTATGGATAATTTTCAATTTTTAGCTCGACTTTTCCAATAAAATGAGAGCTTTTACTGTCACCCGAGCGTCGGCGCCAGCGTTGGCATTGCAAATCAAGGTTAAAGTTTTTACAAATTTAAATAACTCCAATACTATCAAAAATATTCAACTCAAATTTGGAATACTTATTCATCCTTACTTACTTCCACCTTACTATCAAGACCCATAACCCTGGCTCTACTGTTATAGGAGTTATGCCCCTTTCTTACTTAGAAAACATCCAAAATCGAGGTTAAAGTTTTTACAAATTTAAATAACTTCAATACTATCAAAGATATTCAACTCAAACTTGGAATACTTATTCATCATCACTACTTCCACCTTACTATCTAGGCCTATAACCCTGGATCCACTGTTATCACTGATTCCTAAGAACTTAGAAAATACGGACAGGTCTTGTTGTGATATGAAATTCATCTATGTATACAAGGTTCATGTGTTTTAGAGTTATGTCATGTATATCATCTTGCCTTTAGTTTATACTAACTTTTTTGGCGTTGAAGAATATTGCCTACTTTAAGTTTTTGAAGCCTTTTTAAATGTTCTACTTTTGCACCATGTTTTTTTATCAAATTACTCAAGTATTTATTCATCATCATCCAGTTTAGTTTAAACAGGCCATTAATTATTCCTTTGGCAAGAGTGAGGCCTGTCTGTCTTGTCTGGAGTGAAGTCTTCCTCTCAATTATTGGCGATCTTGAGGGTTGGTGCCATCCATTTTTTGTACCAGCCGATCACGCATGCTTAACCAGGTCTTCCCAGGTTAGCTTAAGTCTGCCTTTGCCTCGATGTGCAGTAACTTTTAAATCTCTGACTTTGGAGGTCCAGCGTGTGCTACGTTCTATGTGGCCAAACCATGTCAGTCAGTTTGTTGTGAGAAGGTCTACAATATCTCTGATTTTAAGCTGAGGCAGGAGATCCTCCAAGGGCACATCATCCTCTGATTTGGTATTCATATTTTATATGATATTTCAGGCTACATCAATATTTGAAGGTTTAGATAATGGTGAAATATTATGTGCTGCTTGTCCTAATTCTAAAGTTTTTATTACTGGTGGAACAAGCTGTGTAAGTTTATAGTCTTTATATCTCTGTATTTTTATATAAAACTGATTTGTGAATTATTATTGGTATTTTGTTTGGGATATAAATCTTAATACATTGTGATCTAACAGAGACATATATCGATGTTACCCTAATCAGCAAATTATCTGCTTTGTAGTCCAGTGGTAGGATGCACGCTTAGGGATCGAGAGGTCCCAGGTTTGGTCCCCACTAGAGGCACTGCTAATTATACACTGCTACCATTGTTCCACTCCACCCAGGTGTAAATGGGCACAAGATTGTAAAGTCGGCTGAACATGTATATGGAAGCAGACTTTAAACCGCACTTTAAATTTTTAACTTTAAGAAACCCTATTGAGAGGTGATATTTCAACCTGGACTGGCTTGTTTGTAGTGTGTTTAAACTTTTACATGTGGGCTTCTCTTACTTTCCTGTTTAAACTGTGGAACAATACCCCAGAGGGTATTTTGCACAAGATCTAAAGAAGTACCATGTCGAAGTACCATATTGTACTCTAAGCCTTAGTTGAGCCCAGCCCTAACCGTCATATCAGTTAAATATCATTTTTATAATCCATTTGAAATACTTAAATATTTTATGTTGTATATCTATAGGTTGTCAATGTATGGGAACAGAATATGAAAGATAAACGTGTAGATTTAAAACAGCCCTTATATGGTCATACAGAACCAGTGACATGTATAGCTGTATCACCAGCCTATAATTTTATAGTGAGTGGATCTAGGGATAGGACATGTATTATATGGGATCTTAGTAGACTGGTATATGTTAGACAACTGAGAGGACATACTGCACCAGTGGCTGCTGTTTGTATTAATGAACTTACGGTAAGGATATGCATATCATTTAATGGTTTTTAAACTTTTGACATGCATGTTGCTGTCTTGTTGAATGAAAGTTTATGAAGACTTTCTGGACTTTTGGAATAGGAAAATTAGTTCTTTTTCTATGATAAAAATATTGAAATTAAGAAATTTAGGATTTTGTCAATATTGAATGTAGCTATCATTTATGACTTTATTTTAATATTTAAGTACAGTGGATCTTGTGTTAAGCGACCATCCAAGGGAGAGACAAAAAGTGGTCGTTTAAGACAATGGTCTCTTAAGACAAATGTTGATTACGACGGTGAAACCGTCCTGACATTCTAAAATTCGTCATTTTCGTAGAACATTAATCTGTCAACGGGACGATTTTGACTGATTGATTTTCATTCAAATGTCGTCAATACATACAAATGATGGGAATATAGATTTTCTTTCTTCTTAACATCCTAAATTCAGGTTCAAATTGCAATTATATATTTAATTAAGTAAAAAAACTGCGAAACAGTCGTTTTTGTTTATGTACATGTTAAAATCCGGGCATTTTCCGGAATTTTCGCCATTATAACAATCAATATAATTAGGACATCAGAGTAAAGGCTGTTACATTTGAAACAGTGAAATTTAAACAATTAATGATAATTACTAGTAATAATCGTCAACACACAAGCTACTTCTTTGTTCTAACAAGCTCTGCAATATTCATGCGTAAAAATGTTGGCCTTGTTAAAATTGAAGTAGAACGTGACGCTATTTTCGGAAAACGTGTTTATAATGTCCTCAATATTGACCTTTCTTTGTTTAAATGAACAAATTGTTTCTGTGTTCGTATTTTTAAATCAATATTATTTTACACGTTCTATGCACGTATAAAAAGTCAAATTAGCAGTCTCTAGAAATGTTTTGGAAAATGATTACTCTCTACGGTGATAGAACGGTCAGAACGGATGTTTTAATTGACCCCGATACGGGACTAATTGTTCAATGTGTATTATGTAATTACATTATAATTGGATAGTATTAGTGTCACTTTGTTGATTGTTCCCACTACCCCTTTATCTTACAGTATTTATGACTGTTAATTATTGATTTTTAGAGCCTGACATACGAGTTTAGGTGATAGACATTGAGGCGATGTATATTTTTGATTACCGATTTTTAACGATTTTTTGCCAAATTAGATTTATTTGACCCGGTCGTTTAACACAAAAAAGTCAGTCAGTTTCGACCAAAATGAGCGGTCGCTGGTCGCGTTAGACAAAAGTCGCTTAAGACAAAGATTTAAATAGTAAAATTGGTTGGTGGGAACTCAGAGTGGCCGCTTAGTGCAAATGGTCGTTTAGGAGACGTGGTCGCTTATGCAAGATTTACTGTAATTAACTTTTCCCCTGTAGAAATTAAAGATTCAAGTATATGCACCTCATGTACCAGTGCAGACATCAAGGTTGACAGTCTAGTTGTCCCCTGTAAAAGTTAAAAGTAGACAAATTCCCATGCTAGTCACTCAAGAAGATGTTGTATGCCATTGGACTCACATGACATGAGGAAGGCTGTTAGCAGTTTTAGAGCAATTGGACTAATATGGAATCTAGCTGAAAACCAGCCTTTGGCATATAATGGTTTAATGCTCTTAGTGGACTGCCACTGAAAAGTGAACCAGGATTAAAGGGTCAAACGTAATAACTCTTGAAACGTATTGAAATATATCCATATCAACCCCCCAAGTCAAACATGTCATAAATGGCAATGTGCTTGGTGACCATTTAAATAAGATTGCTGACACTTGTTTACATTGTGAAATATTCTTCAAAACTGAAATGCTGATAGCCTATCTGCTGCTTACCACCTATAGTAATATATATTATAATATTGATATATTTAGGGTGATATAGCTTCCTGTGCTGGTACCTATCTACATGTATGGTCTATTAATGGTGAAGAAATAGCTTGTGTCAATACAGCATCTGTAAGGATGCATCAAATATTGTGTGTAGCTATGTCTCAGGTAAAATATTTATCTTCATATTTTCATTAAACTTTGTCAGAAGCTTTAGATAATATTTTTTGCAGGATTGAAAATAGGTCTTCTGGGGTCAAGGACTAGGTCACTTGATGAAATCAAATGAAAATCATATGAAATCATTGTTAAGGTCACATGTGTGCTCCACTTTTTTACAACCCACTTGGAAGCTTCTAATGTATGAAATTTTGAACAAGTTTTGTATTGGGTCTTGCAGGGTAAAAGGGTAAAAAATTCCCTATTAGCAATCCAAGGCAATCTTGGACATATTGCACATGTATTACAGCTTGTCAGTCAAATTTAGCGTATTGACTATCAAGCATCTGTGATGCATGCTGTAGCTGTCTTAGGATTGCTCTTGTCGTAAATACCATATGAATTTGAAGGTCTAATTTGAAGAATTTAGAGAAAACTGGGGAGTCAGGTCTGACCTTATGAAGTTTTTTTGGAGCTCAGTTGTATCTATGTTTTATCATGATATAAAATAAGACTTGAGTTAGGATGTATAGGTATTTAACACTTGTTTGTATCACAAGTGTTCTAGTAAATGCATTGCCAACAGTGCTTACATTTATTCGACTACAAAACATAGAAAAAAATATAAGTTATATAGTTCTTAGGTTACAAATACACATGTACATGATTTGACAGTAGGCATGATCAAGATAGTAGAATAATGTTTGAGTTTGCAAATTTATATTGAAAATGATCATTACTGTATTAAAATGGAAGATTGGATTTATCCACATGTCCTGTAAAGTAAGTTGTAATTATTATTTTAACTTTGAATATTAAATAATTGATTTATTACACACTATATATTATACATTACAGATGATGGAATGGGATAGTAGAAATGTTATATTGACTGGAAGTAGTGATGGTGTGGTTAGGGTATGTTAAATACATGTATATAGATCTGTTATCTGTTGTCTGGTAGGGCTGTGTATCAATCTGATTAAAACCCGATCTAAATTTTTCCGCTCACCTACTCGCTAATCTAGAACTGGCCTTTTTAAAACGAGGGTCACGTTCAGGTGACCTTTTCTCATCGTAATATTAATGACGAAATTGTTATGATACATAACTTGTTTACATCGTCTACGTCACACAATTTAAAATGAGCCGTCTAATCGCAAACTGTGAATAATACTGCCGTTAAATTAGCTTGCAAACCTTGGTCTAAAAATAGAAATTACGAAATCAAAATGTTAATTATAGTGTTTTGTCTAGATGAAAGCTAGGCATTGATTAGTCGACATAAAGGTCATCTCGACGTGACCCTCCATTGAGATAGTAGTCTGTAGAGATCCTGTACGACAATGCTCTACAGGATATCTGTTAACAGAGATTGGGCTGTGTATGGGCTGGTAGGTTACCAAATTAAAATGGTAACGTTTGGATAGACAGTTTTAATCCTGGTCTAGTCATTGCCTAAACCCACTAGCCCCAAACCATGGACTTGTGAAAATTAATTTAGGCTTGTGAAAACTACTTTTCATAAAGTCAGGCTCAATGTCAATTTTGTCCTTTACTACATAACATAATACCTGAATATACTACAACTTACCATCAACAGTCTTTCTTTCCTAGAACAATCATAGAATGGAACAGTCTCCCTTCAGACATTACATCAGTCGGCTCAATAGATGCTTTTAAAGCTCAACTAGCCAATCTCTTTCTAGCCTCACCCTTAGCTCCATTGTTTTTATCCCTTTCAAATTGTATATACTCTCACTTTTAACTCATTTTCTTTCTTGTTTTTGCACAACCACCGGGCAGGGCCGTTCAGCTTGTTGAACTTGTCCAGTAACTGGTAGATAATACCATAGGCCAGTGCTGAGGGAACATTCAAGGGGATAACTGTCCTGTCCAAAATTCTTTCAACCAGCTAAGTGTTGGTTTATATTCCTCTAAAAACCAACCTCATTGTTTCATTGAGCGAGAACTTTGACGCGTATTACTGGAGAACTATGAGGCACACTTGACGATGGTCTATATAAATTTGCAAGTACATGTACATGATTCATAATCAAGCTACAAATATGATTATCAGTTTACCTAATATTATTTTAAACTACAAATTAAGTAGTTAGATACCATGAAATACCTGCAGTCGATCACTTTAAGACAATATAAATGTTGCATGGATTTCAACGAATGTTCAGTTGAAAGTTGAAGTCAAAATTTCGATAGATATTACTCTATATTTTAAACATCTTTATATAATGTGATATAAGTCCATGGTCTGAACTGAGATTGGATCCCACCACCTCTCAAGTCTTAAGCCATAAAAGCTATCTTGAAGGCAAGGGAGTACTAGTGCCATATTATACCTCTGCTACATTTATATGACATAAGTTATCAGACATTAGTTCAAAATGTGGCTCATTTGTCTTTTCTTACATTTAGATGTGGAGTGTTGAGTATGTACAAGTACCTGATGAGACCAAACTAGTCATTCCAGAAAAAACAGATAACTCTAAAAATACTAGTGACTCTGCTGGAGTTACTTCCCTTGAGAAAAGTCGCTCTTCAGAAGATGCCAGAAAAAGGAGAAGTACTTCATGTGAAAGTTATGAGGAGGATAATCAAAGTGCTGTGGAAAGATTAAAAGACTTTAAAGACCCTGATAGTATGACTTCTAAAATGACTGAGATGGGATCTTCAGTAGATAGCAATAGTCATTTCCTTTCCAAAGTGTTTGAAAAACTAGAGGGGTCGTCAACCCCTGGCCGGGAATCTCAAAGTGCAATGGACCAAGTGTCAATGAGTGCATCAAGTAGTATAAGTGATCTATGTAATGCTGAAGAGTTAGGAAGTATGGACAGTGAATCTAACAGAGACGGTGAAGTACAAAGTACTAAATCTGCTGGGAGTTATTCTATTGGTTCTGCTGTGGAAGCGTCGGAAACAGATAGTCTTGGTAAAACTGAGGATAATAAGGTAAATACATTTGGTTGTACTGTTTGTATAGTACTTGCCTTGTAGCATCATTTAAACTTGTGACGTTTTTACAAGTTTGTAGGAATTATGATCCTTTGAATGAAAATTTAGTCTGAACCAGAGGTCCTCGGCTATAAAAACATAAGTTTTTTTGGGGGGGGGATTTATATAAATTTTCTTTTCAATGTCTTAGGTAGGAAATCAAGGATCATCATTGCCTTCTTTTTACTTGTTTCACTCCATTGATATGAATAAGTTCAATGATTGTCAATGGCTCCATATAGCTACATTATGTGCAGACACAGCTAGAACCAACCTAATGTTAAATTTCTAGAGGACACATCATGAGGAGACAAAGTTCTTCATTGAGTAGGGCTTCTTGATAACTTTTTAATACAATTTGGCCATCTTCAATGAGGCAAAGAACTGGCATGACAATAATGTCAATTTATCTCCATTAATTATGTATATGGAGAAGTTTCCAGCCTTGGTGAAGAGTAGGTGAGTACTAGTTATAGACAAGAGTCCAGGAAAGCTAGGGTTGGTGCACTGGACGCCGTAAAATAACCTGAAAAATTGTGCTTACACAGCGTTAAACCCGGTATAAATAAATGAATGAATAAATGTGAATGTAAACTACTATTTTGTATGTTGATATATTGTAGGATGCAGACACAGGAAGTAGAAATCAAGGAGACAGTAAAACACCTATTGAAACATTTGGTAGTAAACCTTCATTATCCTCAGATTATGAAGTTATCACAGAATCTGAAATAAGAGCTGCTGACACTCCGGATGAAATCTTGAAGAAATATAGAAAAAGAACTAAAAATACACTGAGAGAAGGTACATATTGATTAGACTTTAACTTACTTGGTTATATTGGAGGATCTAGGGATGGGGTCAGAAGCTCAGTCTTTTTCTCCAAGAATCATGGGTGTCCATTTTCAGCGAATCAGCTGATTTCAGCAGTGATAAGGATTATCTACAATTAAGGAATAACTTCTTTGTTTCATAAAGCAAGAGCATTTACTGTTATTGATTATTGTTGGCATACTAGTTGTAATAAAGCTTGTGTGATCTTTCAACAAAATTGTATCCTAGAACAAGAAACTTTATCCTACTAGCTAGGTACTAGGGGACCAGGCAGGCAACTTGAAAGTGATTTATTTAAGTTGTAAGAACTTATTACCTAGCAAGGACCATGGATTTTTACCTGATTATAAATGGTGACAAACATTAATAACACACTATGAGTTGTGTAATAAAAACCCATGTTCCTTTCTAGGATCTAACCCACAGCCTTCCAAGTTGTTATCTGTCACTCTTCTATGTCACCCTAAAAGCTAGCTAGAAGGCAAGGGTGTACCAATGAAGTATTATATTTGTACTACATTATCATTATAACATTGGTCATACCTAAGAGTGATGAATCTATAAATATATAATTATCTTGCAGGATTCCGATGGGTTAGACAACTTGTATTCCGTAGTAAATTAACTATGCATACAGCATTTGAACGTAAAGATAACAAAGATCCAGCTGCAGTTACAGCTGTTGCTATATCAAGGTGAGTTGATTGACACACCAGTGTATGCTCTTTTGTTTTTATACCCCCGCTTCGAAGAAGAGGGGGGTATACTGTTTTACCCTTGTCCGTGCGTCTGTCCGTGAGTGCGTGCGTCCGTCGGTTACAAAATTTCCGTCGCAGTTTTCTCAGCAACTATAACATGTAGCAGCCTAATACTTTGAATATTGCTTCATCCCATTGTCCTATGTGGTGTAAAGCGATTTCATGCTCCTTGCTCATCTACTTCCTGTTTGTCGCATATTTTTAGATTTTTGCGGGGGTATCACTAGTGAGCATTAGCTCACAGATTTACTTGTTATCCTTCCACCATCTGATACTTGGGAAGGAAAATCCATGTACTGGATGAACCTAGCTTTATCCTCACTATAGTCTATACTGCTATATCTGTCAGTCATGTGACTATATATGGCAGATTACTTATATCATAGAACTGCCAGGCTAGCTCAGTTGGTTGCACGCAAGTCTACTGATTGAGTGGTCGTGGGTTTGATTTCCGGGGAGGCATACTTTCGTTAAGCTTGGTCATGAAATTATTTATACAGCCATTCTTCCTCCTACCAATGATTCTTTATTATGTAGGGCAGTTGTCAGTCACTGACGAAAGTATGTGCTTAGTAGTTGGTTAACAGTTAAATCCAGAGATTTAGCCTTTTCACGAGCAGTGAGTAGGTTGACTGACTAAAACAGACAGTAAATACTGAGTTTAATATATTCTTGCATAAAGGTATTACTATGTACTTACCAAATACTCTGTACTTTTTTACAGGGATCATAAGACAGTGTATGTAGGTGATGCTAAAGGTCGTATATTTAGTTGGACAGTAACAGATCAACCAGGTCGTGTTGTAGCTGATCATTGGATCAAAGATGATGGAGCTGAGAGTTGTCTTAGTTGTGGTACAAAATTCTCATTCTCTGAAAGAAGACATCATTGTAGAAGTTGTGGAAGAGTTTTCTGTTCTAGGTATAGTAACTTATAGTAGTTCAGTGTCTAAATTTGGACTGGACTGATTAGTAGAGCTGTCCTTCACTGTTTTATTCTAGAGTAAGACTTCTTAATCAAGCATTTGTCGATGCAGCATTTTATCATCTTTTTCACCTCTGAATGGATTGTCTTGAAACTTTACTCACATTCAGGTTGCACACTTAAAACCAACTAGTATGTCTACTTTTTGTGTAATGTTACAATACTGCATGATGTTGTAATTTATGATATTAAAAAACCCAAGATATTATGTTTCCAACAGAATTTGACTGTCATTGAATAATGAATATAATATGTTTCTACCAGTGTGAAATTATCACAGAGTGAAGGGCGAGTCTGTTGAAATCTTACAGGCAATAATTTATCAGCTTACTTATACTTGTTTGTTTCGGAGATGTTCCGAACTAGACTGAGTCTAGTTCTTGATTTTGAATGTGGATACATGAATGTGCACCATTGGAAAACCCTGAGTTTTACTATTGTTGAAAATAACAATGGTATGTTATGACTAATTTCTGGTTTTTTTTCTCTGTTATTTTAGATGTAGCAAGTATGAGACAATTATAAAGAGATTAAGAATAATGAAACCTGTACGTGTGTGTCAGGGTTGTTATAATGACTTAAGGTCCCAGCATTCATCGGAGAAACGATAAATTTCCTGCCAAGTTTGGACAGTGTATAGTGATAAATATATGTATGAGCTATATATCTAAGTCACTTGTTGATGAAGAAAATGCATGTTTATGAAGAAAATACATTTAACTGTGTTCATTGTTGATATATTAACCTGTGTGTTAGCTTAGCTCTTCGTTGGAGAGGTTTTCCTTAAAACTAGCTCTCTTTTTCTGAGGATTATAATGCTCACTACCAAGAACTTGGTACTCTTCTATTAGGAGATGTAACTCTCTACATAAGAATACAGTCTTCTCTTGAGATGTGTTCCTTTTCTTTTAGAAGGTTGTATTCACTAAATTAGAATGTGGTTCTCTCTTTAAATGTGTTACTCATCTTTGTAAAGGTGTTAATCAGTACATAAGAAAGTGGTCCTCTCTATTAAGAAGGTGCAACTCTTCTTTGAGAAGGTTTGCTACAAAAAAGTGGTTCTCTTTGATATTTGAGGTGATTCAATTTCACTCTAGCTCTTGTTTTTACCGACAAACTAACATTCCATATTTAAAACATATAGTGTGACACAATAATGACTGAATGTTGGATTGCATGGAAATTTCTGAATATTTCTTTCACTTGTTATTTAATGGTAAATCAAGTTGATAGTTTTGTTGTTATTTATTACTGTTCAATTTACAAAGTTGTTCGACTTGAAATGTTAGTTAGAATGATTTTTTTCTCTCTAAAATAAAACAGGTTTTCAGTCTGATTATTTACATAAAAGTTCTTAAATTTGTCTTTGTATAGTTCCTTAGTTTGTAGCATGCAGATATTTTCTTCTTGATACATCTAATCATCTGGGTGTACTTGAGCATTATGCCATACATGTGTGAAGTGGTGAGATTTAAACATTTTTTTCACAGTGAGCATGTAGATGAATAAATTATAAATTGATGGTAACCAACTTTAGTGGCATTAATCGCAAGAGTATCTTGAATGTATTATCAAAGATATTTGTTGTAAATCCAGATGACTTACTATAGATGTTGATTTTAAAAAACTGATTTTTTGTGTACATAAATTATATAGTTAAATGAAATATTAACCAACAATAATATTATAAAATGTTGTATATTGTATAGTTATTGTATGAAGATGTAAAAAATTGATGAACTCATCTCCTATTTATTAAGCTTCAATTTTGTTTGAATATACATGTATATATATATTGTGTGTAAAAATATGTTCATTCATGAGTTCATGGTAAAACTGTACACATACTTGTATAATATTAGTTATAAATATTGTTTTACTGTCTAATATAGCTTTGTACATACTTTACATATAAATATGTGATGTGTTTAATTCTAGTCTGTATTTTGTGAGTGATGTGTTCCCCCTTATTAAAAATGATAACATTCTCTCTATCATCAATATGAGTCCTTTGTATATTTTTGTCCCTGATTAGTTTTTCAATGTTCTGACCAAAATTTATAGCTTATTGTCCCTATACTATGTTTAGTTATTCAGTCTTTCACACCAACCTGGGCTGCTAATCTTCAGTTGGATCAGTTTATTTCAACATAGTTTAAGCACCCCATGAATATCCTACAAATAGATTTTACCTTAAAATGTGAAATATACAAAGCTAGTAGACATAAGATGTTGTTATTCTATTCAACTAGGGCACAATTTGACTAAAGTTTACAAGTTCTACCATTATACAGCTAATTTCAAAATTTCACAATAGTCCCCATGGACAACTAAACTTTGTCTTTAATTCTTTTATATTGTGTTCAATTATATTTTATTCTTGTTGAAATCCAGTTATGACACATGATGCCAAATGGACTTTATTAATTAAATGTTTCATTTATGGAAAAATAAAAATATTTAACTTTATGTTTTCTTCCGCTGTTTTTATTTTTCTACTTTGTTGAACAGATATAAATGGTGTAATTTATTATTGCTTGTTCAGTTCTAAAGTCACAAAGTCTATTTTGTAATTGTTTATTATGGATTTGTTATTTTATTCTAAACTATGTTATTTTCTTATGCCATTATTTTAAAATGCTTCATTTTGTAAACTATATAATGGTTAAGGCTATCATATTCTATGAATAATACTTCAATGCATGCAGTCTTATTATATCAATGCAAATTTAATCTTACAATTATTTAAGTTTTTTTTATTTTCTGTGTGTTGACTCAAAATTGATTCATTATTATACATGGAGGGATCCTGACTTTGTATCAAGTGTAACTTTGTAGTTGTTAGTATAAGACTAGTGGGAACCTGCATAAATGACCTTGCAACAAAAATATCCTTAGTGCATTTCCTGTATTAGTCAGAAAGATTTAAACATAAAGCTCTTTTTAAAAGAGTATTTATTTGGTAACTGGGTGTTTTTACGCATAATTTATCCTGTGAATTATTAAGAAAAATTATTGAACAGTACAATTGTATGAATGTTTTCTGTATTTGACCTATGATGTATTAAAAAAGGGAGAGAAATATGTGCTTGACTAATGCAATGTATAAACCTGCAACCTCGTGACTGCTCTAACTCTTTCACAAAATTATTTAGAAAGCTTGAAAAACATACCAAGTCTGTTTATACCTTTAATTAAAAGCAAAATGTCAATTAAGCCCTATTGTTTCTTAAAACTTCAAATCTGTCTTTTTTCACTGACACTTAATCTCATTTTTGCAGAAAACAAATTATAATACTTTTTATAATTTATTCCTATGTTTACTTTAAATAGAGTGTGGTCTATTTGTTTATTAAGTTACTTTGTGGTACAACAAGCCGCATGTATTAATAATGGTCCCTTATATCTAATGTATTTTCTGTGACTTGATATTACTATGACATGTGTTTTACTTCTTATAGGTTTTGATTGTTTTACAATGGGTATTAAATAGTTTTTTTCCTTTTTATTAGTTGCTAAGGGCTGTTCTCTTTTTTAACTCAACAATATACATGTACATAGTACATAGTACGTTATCTTGACCTATGGGTATATAGAATTTAATAGGCATTGATAAATGAGATGTATCTTACAAAAGTGTGTATGTTTGTTATTGTTTGGTTCATGTACCGGTATGTAGCACTCAATTCACCTGTTTATGAATGAGGTTTTTAATAGCCAGATATTACTCAATAATGTGTGTATGTTTTAGGTTGGGGAAATAATCAATTAAACAAAATCTGAATTAATACTCATAATATTTGTCTTCAAGACGAAAAAGTTTTTGTGGCAATGATAAAATATATGTTTAAAACGTAGGGTAAACATTAATGATAGCTAAGGGGGTCTGGATTTATAATAAGGTGGAGGGGTCCCCTTCAAGCTTTCTCAGTAACTGCTTACAAATATATTTATTCTACAATTATTGATTAAGTAATTTTGAGTCTTACATCAAAAAATTTGTGATTTGCTGGTAGCCCATAATTATTATTGTAGAGTAACATATAATGTAATTTGTTGTTCTTTCATTGTTTGAATGCACATGGCTCTGTTACAATGGATTAGTTTATATATATTAATTTACTTATCTCTTTCTATTGATAAGTAAAGAGAGTTTGTTTTTTCTGTGTTAAATGAAATGTTTGGCTGGTTGTTAATGAACTCATTACTATTGATTAGATTGATTATTAATATTTATTCAAAGTAGATACTTAAATAGTGCAACCAATGTTTATAGCCTATTATAAGTGCAATAAAATTCAATATAAGCTTGGCATTATGTAATTTTTATCTAATTTAAATGACTCAGATCGATTTTGTTTGAAATGGGTGAAATTGTATATCTGTTAAGACAGAAATTCCCATTATGCTCTTGGTGTGAGTCCGTGTGACATTGTTCATGAATGTGCAACATTGGAGAACCCCGAGTTTGTAATAAATGACTTCATGAGTTTTGGAAAAAAGCTTACTGGAAACTTGCTATTTTTCTAATTCTACTTGTGACTAAGTGCATTATTGGGTGTCTGTCTTTGACTGATTCTGATATAACATTATTCTAGTATGTATTATCAAGCTGTGTTCTTATTCAAGACTTTTGTTTTATATTGGTAAATCAATAGTGTTCAGTAGTCATATTTATTTTACTCTCGCATTTACATTCCTTATACAATTGACTACCTGTATGACAAAACTCCATTTTAGATGATTGTTGTTCTAGACCCTTTAATAACCCTCATTATACATGGTATAAATTAATTATGTAAACATGGCATGTTTCTGTACTTTTTTTTTAGACTCATCCTTTTAAGGGAAAAAATAAGTATGATATTTTGTGGCACACTTTCAAACTATTTAAGTCTTATGACAAACAAATAAAAGTTTCAGTACTATTCATTGTTGTATCTCATCTAATTATTTGATATACACACAGCACCAGGACTGACAATAATGTCTGGTTTTCTCAAATGTCCGGTTTTCTCAATATGACTTATAACTTAAAAATATTTTCCGGTCCAAAATTTTTGTGCAGTTTCTCAACTTTTCAGAGCGTGCGAAATTTTCTGCTTCTACTTTATAATCTGTTTGACTATTTTTGTTAATAGACCCAAAAGTGGATGTGAAATCAGAGAATGTCATAAAACACAGGTGACATACAGGTGTAATATTAATATATAATGCAATATAATTTTGTTGTCTCTCAGTGGTAAAAATAGTTTGATTCAACTGTTGTGAAATTGTTCCTAATATAGCTTTTAGTATCTGGTTAGGTTTGACATACTATAATAAGACAGTTATTGGAAATGTAATGAAAATAGATGTGAAATGTTGACTGTTAACTATGTTTGTATGATAAGCTTTAATTAAAGTTATTGTTAAGTATTATTACTGTATTCTGTTTTTATTACACACTTTATTTTTTCTACTTTTTGCTTTCATGGATATTTTTAGATTGTTATTGCTTTAATTTCAGACTTTCTTCCCAATTTTCACCAGTTTTCTTCCAACATTATGATAAAAAATATTTTGTTGAAACCAATCAGCTCAGTTGTTAAGGATTTTGACTATAAATCCATGCCTTTACGGAGTTTGGTTATGAAATATGTTCTTTAGCTGTACTCTCACCTACCTCTGTACCAGGTAGGACATTTGTCAGCTACTTGCAAGAGAATTTATTAAGTACTTGGCTAAGAGCTTTGGTTCAGTGATCTAGACAGTAGACAGTACTCCTTTTCATAAAAATTCTTAAGAAAAAAGTTATCCTAAGTCAAATTCATAATTTTGCAGTTCAAAGTCAGAAGGATAATAAACTTAACTATGATATGATATTTGAAATGAATTCAACAGTCTACATAATTGAATAATATGAGGAATTGGCCAAAAAATGGCAGTATTATGAATGCTTCTTGCTTTTGATTTTGACTTACAATGATTTTTATCATAAGATTTTTATGAAAACACCACTGCTCAAGGAATGTAAGTGGAAGAACTGACCATTGTAATATGACTGAAAAAATGTTGAAAAGTGGTATACAGTACTATAAATTTGCATTTAACTAGTCTATGTTGAAATGTATCACTACATAGACTCTAACTTTAGTATTAATAAAACAGCAAAACTGGTGAAAGACTTATTGTCTGGTAAGCAAAACAGTACGGTATTTTTTTCTCAATTGGACTTTTTTCAGTTCTAATCCAAGCTATTAGCTCCTTAAAGTTTAGTTATCAGTACCAATGTTGTCTCAAGAAATGTTTTAATTATTTTGTATTTTTGTTATTTTATAAACATATAACCGTGACCCTTGTTGTCTGGTAATACATCAAATCACTTCCTTATTGTCTCTTCCATTTTGTATGTTCATTTTCTTCCTATCAATCAATGGATATAGTTTATCTTAGATGTACTGTTTGTTGTTATAGACTGACTTGTTTCACTTGTGTAAGAATGATTATTGTTTTAGCTCTGGTAGGATATTTCTTAATCAGGAGAATCCATTGGAATCTCAAATTTGTGGATTTTCAATACATCTCAAACTTAAATTTGTAGGTTTTCTTATATTATGGAACTCAAATTTGTGAGCCTTCCATTTGAAACCTAAAAAATTGAAGGTTTTTTGCATACAATCAAATGTTGACTGTTCCTCTGAAAATATGTCTACAAAGAAAAATGTGATTAATTTTGTGTTGCACGCTTTCTTATCAATGATTAAGAAATGTGTTTGTTTCACATGGAAAACCCATAAATTTTAGGTCCTTGACATTTCATTCATTTTAATGAACATACAATGTTTTATTAGCAGTCCCTTGTTTGCCATTTGAAAGTTGTAAAATTTCTGATTAGTAATTTTTGACACTCAAGCATACAATTCTGTATATTTTGATTTTATTTGGCGAGTCATGACAGGTTGGAAGAGTTGGATCATAACATTGACAATAGGTATAACCAGTATGAAAAAAGTTCAAACTACTGTATCTCAAGTATACATATATGCATAGTATTGTACACCAATAAACATTTTCCCAAGTAGCGCAGTGTGGAAACAATAGGTCACATATGTCCCATGCAAGAATGTCTAGTTCAACAATTTGTGTTATCTTTTTGTAGGAATGTTCCAAAATTCTAATTGTACTAAAATGCAGTCACGGCTCACCAGATAAAAGCAGACGATACAGACTATGCTAAGTGTTTTTCTGACCTTAAAAGTTAACTTAGTCTGACATGGTTTTGAAGTGAAATATTTAAGCATTAATTTATGTGATTGTTCTAGAGGTAGGATAAGGGTGGCAGCATATGAGGGCCAAGTCAGTCAGTATGGTGTATGTTTTACTATATCTATTTCTGCCCAAACAGTTGGTATTCAGCTGAACCTGGAAGAGGGAGTGGGGGAAATGGAGAGGGAAGAGTACTCTCCCTTACTGCTATAATACAGTTCACTTTTATTGTTAATGGTAAATTGATAAATCTTTACTGTAAGTGATCAATTAAATGAAAACTGTTCTCAATGAAATTAAGATTTTTTTTATCTACTTATCAAATTAACAAAATATATTGTTTGAACCTGATTTGAACAAATAACTCAAAGCCAGTTGAGCTGTGATGAACTCAGTGTGTTTATTCTATGTTATCTCATAAATTATAGCTTTCTTGTCATTAGAAATTGTGAAAACTCTACAAAAAAATGAAATAAATGTAAAAAAGTATTTTGTATTTATTGTTGTTTTATATGTGTCTATTACATTCTAGAACTCAGAATTTTGAGTACATCTTCCTCTACTGATTCAAACCAAAGGTGGCTATCACTATGTTGAAATCCTGATTTTGTTGTTATATGGTTTTAGTTTTTATCCCGGACCATCCAAACCCAGGTCGGAAGCGCAGTAGGTAGTACCCTGGATTTTCAATCTAGTGTCTTGAAGGGGGAACGGGTTCGAATCCCACCCGGAGAGGTTTTACCCCTCCATGAAAATTTGACAATAATGTTGATTTTCTTCTATTAAGATATATCAATAAAGACATTAGCCTGTGTTCGATATTAGATTAACTATTTTGAGTCATTTGCTGGCATATGAATGGTCTAATTTAACCCTTATCATGCTAATCACCACAACAGGTTGCGATTATCTAATCGTTTTTTCACTGCTGAGTGCGACATAGAGTTGCAATACATGTTTCCCAGTTACACAGTACATACATCAGTAATTTATTTGTCTACAACGCATGTCCGTAAGCTCCGAAAATGTAGGTAGAAAAACTGACAGTAGACATTGAAAAGAATATAAAACGTAGCTTTGTTGGTAGGGAAATATAACATATATACCAATATATTTTAGCTCGAATGTGAAACAAGTTCTTGCAACTTATATTAATCACTTTATAGTCCTCTTCCTGGGCTCCCAGTACCGAGCTAGTAGAATAAAGTTTCTTGCTCAAGGAAACAACAGGGTAAGTATTGGTTGGAATTCCGACCGATGAAGAGCTGGCTATTCCATGATTACCAGTCCAATGTTGTAACCACTCGGCTACGCCCACTCTATGGCAATAAGGAAAATATCATAATTTTAATTCTATTAAAACTAAATGAAATCTATTGATTAATCATCATATTCAATTCACCACAAGTAATCCTGCAAAATTTCTTAAGAAGTACAGTACCCACCTAAAGTTTAGCAACATTTTCAGATTGTAGGTCTACTGAAAAGCTTATATCTATCATTTACTGTTTATTTTGAAATGCTTTGTGGTTTTGCAGTACTTTTTGGATATCATTATAATTATAACTGAGATTACAAAAAGCATAAAAGCTATCTCATGAATATACTTACAATAAACGTGGCTTTGGATGCTTGAGGACCTCAGATGCTGAATCTTATGAATGTGTTGCATTCATGAAATTTGTTTTTACTTTTTAATAATCACAAACCATACTTAAATACAGTATATTAAAAATAATGCTTCTGGAAAAATCATCAAAATTCAAGAATTGTAGTTAATGTCTTTCATCTCCTAACTTTTGGTGGGTACTGCATATCAAGAATCCTACGATATATCAGTTTCAGTTACCATGGAAACCTTAGCCTCGGGTAAATTATTGATTTATTAATTTGATATTCACTCTCAACCGATCTTCCCAAAGAATGAAATTTAGACAGATCATGAATAAGTTGATTAAAATGTCAATTTATTATAATCTTATTGTTTTGGGCATTTTGTTATTTGTCAGTTGAATTCCACAGAAGATATTACACAAGCATTCTTTAGATTGTCAGAACTATTGAAAAACACCTCTTTCTATTTAGACAAAAAAGCCATCCGGCTAGCTCAGTTGGTGGCATGCAAGTCTACTGATTGAGGGGTCATGGGTTCGATTCCAGGGCAGGGCATATTTTCGTGGAGCTTGGTCATGAAATCATTTCTTAGGCCATTCTCCCTCCTAATGATTTTTAATTATGTAGGGCAGTTTTCAGTCACTGACCAAAGTATGCGCTTAGTAGTTGGTTAACAGCTAAATCCAGAGATTCAGCCTTTCCAGGAGGAGTGAGTAGGTTGACTGACCATTGTTATATGACCTGTACAATGTGTTGCTACAGCGTAAAACAAACCAAACAAACAAAGAAGACATAAAAAATAACTATAGATTTGTGTTTGAAAGACTTTTATTTTACAATGAGTAACATCTATTTACACAATGAATGGATGTATTATAAATCATAGCTTATTCAAGTTGACCTGTGATAGATTATTACACTGAAGTCAACAGAATTTATTCCTTGTCTCGGGTCAACGTGAAAAAGCTATAGCATCACCACAAAATATGATATAAATGAGACAAGTCAAGCTAAAAAACATGAAAGTCTTTGAATCCATAATGCTTTATCATCATATACAGGAAAAAGGTGGACTTTCTGTGGAAATATCAGCAGAAATAAATCCATGAAAAATCCTTTGATAGAATCATAAAAAATGAATAGAAAAAAATGAAAAATTAACATGACCGATCAAATCATTAGAACTGTTTGTCATATAAAAGTAAAAAGCATGCTGAATCGTCCTACTGTAAGCTCCTGTTATAAAGCTCTTGTTTGGAATGTTCATACAGTGCCATTCATTATTACCTTTACACTTCCATAAATCTTTGATTTTGTTTTTTACTTTTTTACCAATACTAGAGTTAAGAACCATGACTCCTCTTTCAAATGACACAATCTATTTCCAACGTCCTACTATGTGAAACATCTGATAAAAAGTATAATGGTATCAATTAAAACCCACTTATTTTTACAAGTGAAAAGGTATTTTTGGATGGCACTGTATTTAGCATGTTATATTTATCAACTTTTTAAAGCATGTTTATTGGTATATAACTAGTAAAACATCAATAACCACAGAATTTTTGTCTGCAGATATAAAAATATGCCTTTACATTTGAAAAACTACTGAACTTGAACACCACAGAAGTTACCGGTACATTGCTTACTTATATTTTTATATTACTTTTTGTACAACAGATTTAGTCCTATCAATCTAAACCGAAGCAAATAGAATTTTCTCTAACCACAATAACTGTACATGATTTTTATACACAAGTACACAAAATAAAGACTATAAAAACAATGACAATATTATTGGAATTAGATCCAACAACAAAATATTATTTTCCACCACATTTCTAAAGTCACATGTTCACTAAAACTAAAACGCATCCACAAGTTGATCTCCATCAATGATACAATCACTCCAAATTTGCAACTTCTTCTGTTTTCCAAGCAATTTTGACCAATACAGTGTCACACCATGAAGTATGTTGATGTGAGAGAACTATACAATCATTATAATGATGACCAGCTCATTTATCCCGAACAACCTCTGCATCCACAATGTATACATTCAACAATCTTTCCCTGAAATAAGTTCAAATTCAAAACAATTATTGTTCATTCTTAACATTGTTCAAGAAGCACGAAAGAATACTGGTAAGTTTTAACAGTTCTTTTTTACCCTTTTTAAATAATAACAGAAGTACAAAATAAAGTCATTACTATCAAGGTATTGGAAAATTAAATTTAACTGTCAGTGCGGCATATGTTATCTCCAATGATTAAAATACTTGATTTTCAATAGTGAGAACAGAAATACAGTAGTGAGTATTTAAATTAGGCAGGTTATTGCATGCAACACTGACAGTTGAATAAAATTTACCAATACCAAGTTATACATGTTGGTTATGTTATTAAGTGGTAGTTGTTTTTATGTTTTGTTCCACAACTAATGAACTACACGTATAAGCAATGTAATGATTTTGTTAATACAATGTATGATCTGCTATGGTTATGTACTATGTTGTTGGTGAAACCTGTTTAGTACACAAAGGGTCTTACTGACCTTTGTGTGGAGACACTAAGCATCATGGGTAAAACTATTTATTTACCTGAAAACATGTGGCAATGTTTACATTCTAATAATTTCTCCATTCAACTGTACTGAACAAATAGAGTATGCTTTTTTGTGTCTACCCAAATAAAATTTAACTATCCAACAAACTATGCACATTAAAATTAAACTTTTAACCGATATTTAAACCTCCATACTAACATACTTACAGCATTCTTTACACAGTAATTTGAAATCGAAAGTAGAATACACAATTTAACTATGCATCTATACCTTATGAGGTTTCAAAGTACTTAGTATCTATGGATTGATATTCCCGTAGTGATAAGCAATCAGTTATTTTACAATTTAATAATGATTGTTTCAAACATTAAATTCATAGAAAGCAAAATTAATACTCACAGCTTCTAATTTACTCTTGGGAACTCTACAAATACAATTAGTACCAAAATTTGTATCTCTGGCTTGAATACATCGTAAACAACACAAATTTTCATACCCTTGTTTCTTCCACTTAGCAATCAAATTTTTATCTGCAATATTCTCTTTCAAGCAGTAATCATACAGTTCTGAAATGATATGAAAAACTTAATGTCAAGATAATGGTCGAGTTACAGTTATGGCACCAATACAAATAAAGGAATATTGAAAGCGGAAAAAAGTACTTTTCTTTAATTACAATATCACCATATAGTTATACCTCTTATGCAGGTGACCATGAACAATGCTAGCATAAAAAAGAGCATTTACTAGTAAATTTTTTGCTCAAAGAAATGACCATTAATATTTTTAACTTTTAAATATCAAGCTATTGATTTTACTAAAAATTTAATTAGACAATTTGGTTAGGTGACAATTTGACTGTGACTGTAGCCTGTGACTTTAAGCAACTTTTATAGCACTGTACAGAAATAGAACAACAGTAGGGCCGTCACGGTATACCGGTACGGCGGTATATTGCAATACACAGCTGCCGCAATAGTACTGCAGTATGATTTTAACCGACTGGTATTTGGCGATATTTTTTATTTCATTTGAAAATTCTTCCTTTTCACAAAATAAAAGTAGTGAAACGTCAGTTTTTCCATTGTCCATTCACTTTCATCTTAAATTACAAAAAATTAACTGATTTAGGCATGTCACAGTCCTAAATAACCGGAAATACTTAAAGAGGCTAGCAGGGTTCTGCCAAGGATGCGCCCTTGCGTCATTGCCGCATAAAAAAGATGAATGTCGCATAATGAATCACGCAGGTGCGCCATCGGCGCATCAAATTCCTGACAACGACGTTGCCGAAATTCGTATTCGTCAGCGTTTAATCTTTTAAAACAATTTAAAAGGCCATTTCTGATTGGTTGTTAACAGGACAATTGTCCAATCAATAAGAACAACTCAATTCAATGCTTGATGACGCGAAGAACTTACGTCAATTCTCGTTATTTTCATTACATCTTTACTGTAATTTTCGTAGGGTCGCGAAAATACGTTACAATTGCATTTTTGGTTTGTAAATATATTTTTTACGGTCTATTATGTACAATGTTGTATAAATAAATGTGTACACGAGTAAATCTCGCCAGAAATTCATGTTGAATGTGTGTTGTTTACACGATAAAGTCAGTTTATTATCTATGCCATTGACAAAAAATAGACAGCTTTGTTCTATTTTTAGAACATCATCAAAATCAAAAAGCTCAAAGCATGCTAAAAGTGGGTATCAAAAGCTGCTGTAAATTGATTACTTTCTGATAATATCTATGACATGTGGTTTTAAGCAGGTCTATTAAAGGGGTTTCAGTACCCATAATGCTATCAAATAGATTCTATCTATGAAAAATGTTTGTTTTAAATTAAGTTAGTTTACATTATAAAATGAATAGATCTACTATTAAAAAGTAATGACATTCTTTTTGTGGTTCTTTATACTGGACGCAAGAAAATTTCCAATTGTCCCCACTTTTTTAGATTAATGGGGCCATTGTCCCCAGTCAGTCAAATCCTTGGCAGAACCCTGGGCTAGATTCTATCAGTAGCTGCATGTAAAATTTGAATTGTTTCGGTTATATACAGCGGAGGCTTAATGAATCTATAAGGCTACAATATATCGTAGTACATATCTCAATAAGGTGCCAGCATCTTGCAGTATATCCCATTACGCTTATGGTGTATCGTGACAGCCCTAAACAACAGGATCTCATTATAAAAAATTAAATTGCTTAATAGTAAAAAATATAATACCTCTACTTATAGCCTTTCTTCTGTAAAATAAATCATAGATATATCTTGATCTTTGATGATGAAGTCTGAATATTGGCCATAGAGCTTCCACTTTTCTTTTACCCTCATGAGGATCTGTCTCAGCTGTAAATGTTTAAGTAAAATTAATATACAGCCTGGGTAGTCTCAACATAGAAGTTTATAAGCCACAGAATAAAATGACTCACGTTTATGATATTTTGTAGGAATTAGCCAAATTATCAACTAACCAGATTATGTAAAAGTATGTATAATCTGGTGGCTGGTATGCCTTGGGTTTGGTTTAAGCAGTAGCTAGACATATGATCCTGAAGTTCCATATTCCAAGTGGCAAGTCAATCCGAGTCAATTTCCGTAATCATAACTAACTAATATCCTAAAATACTCTGAATCAATTGCATGCTCCTGAAATAAGCAAAATCCTAGTCCCTGTTTCATAAATCTTTCTTTAAGACACTCAGATAGTTTAAACTCTACATAGGAAGTAATTGGACATGTTGAATACCAAATTTTATCAGATTTATGTTCAATTATGAAGTCCAAGTCCAGGGCTCGCGATGCCAATCGCCATTTGAGCCATTGGCGACAATTTATAAAATTTGTCTCAAAAAAATCAAATTTGGCGAAAATCGTTAAAAATCGTATTTTCGCCAAATCAAAACCCGGATGTGCGTTGTCTCATAATATATCATCTCAAGTCTTGTGTCAGGCTCTAAAATCGATAATTAGCTATCATTCACACTAGGTGTTTGCGTATACAATCAACATAGTGACACTTTTATGATCCAATAATTATAAATTACGTAATACACCTTGATCAATTAAACCCATATCGGGTCGTGTTTAACGTCCGTATTGGCCGTACAATCTCCGTAATAGTGATCGTTTTTTGTTTAAAAAAATCAATTGACAGCAAATTTCGACTTTTTGAGCGTGCATGGAACATGTATACAACTTGTAAAATAATATTTACAAAAAGTTCGGTAGCAGAAACAAATAATTTGATGAAAATGAATTTCTTAAGATCTATTCTTTTTAAACAAAGAAAGGTCAAAATTGATGACATTATAAACACGTTTTCCAAAAATAACAAGGTCACATTGCACTTCCTATTTTTAACAAAGCTAACATTATTACACATCAAGTTTGCAAAGGGTAATTAAAAAATTAGCTGGTAAGTAGAATAATTATCACAATTAATTCTTAATAATTGTGAAAATTTACAGTTTTAACTGTAATAACATTTAGTCTGATAGGACGTATTATTTTTTTTTAACCGTTGATTGATCGTATTATCAACAAGTATTAATTTTCATTTTTTTGTTATGATTCTGCCAAGAACGTGCCCTTGCGTCATTGCCGCGCAAGAGCCGAATGTCGCATAATTATTAAAAAACATGCGCTATCGTCGCGTCAAAATCCAATCATTTGCAAGCGTTTTAAATACACAAATTTGATTGTTCGTTTACAACGCAATAATCAAACAAATAGGACAACTAGATAAAATGTTTGTAGACGTACAGAACCTACGTCGATCTACGTTATTTCACTGAGAGTCTTAATCATTTTCGTGGGGTCACGAAAATACGTTACAATTGCATTTTCACGTGTAAATTTCTTATTCATCATCAATAATGTACACTGCTTTATAAGAATACAAGTACATTAGTTAATTTTACTAGAAATTCATGTTATGTCTGAATTGTTAACAATATTAATAATAATGTCAGTTATGTTTATCTCAATCATAGGCATTGGTTCTATTTCTAGAACATCAATTTTAACAATTCTTGTTTTAATGCTTATGTATAGTACAAATCAAAGAGCACAAAACATGCTGATAGTGGGGATCAAAAGGTGCTGTATTATCTGATTATATCTATGACATTTTGGCTTTCAACAGACATGTGAAAGGGCTTCAGAGCACAAAATGCTATTAAAACATATAGAAATATGCTGTTCTAAATAGACAAAAGCACAGAATTATTTATCAAAGATTTAAGTAAACAACAAAGTCATTGCCATTGATCATGTATTTTCATAGAGAACTAGGTATGTTAAGCTATTCATATCATCATCCAATGAGACAAGAAAAAGCTCCTATTCAAGTTCTTTGTTGCGACTAAATTTTTTGTCGCGACTTAATTTTTTCCGCGATTTCATATTTTGTCGCGAAAATTGGCTCAAAGAAAAAAAATGCCAGAGCTACCCCTGAAGTCTTCAGAAATGGTAAGATGGATACTAATGAATTGATAACAATATTGAAACAAACCAAAAGATAATGATCGAGAATTGTAAATTTAAGCTTTCTTGTGCTATTATAATTAGGAAAATGTACAGAGATAAGATTCTGGTTTTTTTATCATAATAATGAATTGTCCGAAAATATGACTACTCCAAATTGACAAATCGTATACCTTCTCTCATTTTAGCATCGAGTTCATCCAGAGTTGGTTCTATAAGTTCCCAGCCTTCTGGTGGAGGTTTTCTACTTCTTCTAACCTTCGGCATGTTTATTTATCTCTGGAAATTGTGGAAAAAACTAATTGTTGTTGTTGTAAATAAAGTCGTGAAATACGGTGAAAAACATAAAGCCTACAAGAGTTACTTCCCTTTACCAATTACGGATAAGTTTAAACTGCGGCCAAGTGCGGTCAAAAGTGCGGCCAAAGATGTGCAAGGCCACATTACAGAATGGGCCGACTTGATTTGCCCGGGCGGCTCATAAACCGGCGTAAGCCGCTCGCCGATCGGCTCGCCCCGGTGTGACATATGAATCAAGCGATCCGGCTAACTAATTACTGTTGCAGACGGTCTCATTTCAAGCAGTGTAGTAAATAAACCCATACCAGTAGTTAAAATTTCAAATTCGTGTCTGGCGAGTAAAATGTGTACTTGTAATATAACTCGAACACAAATTACGTGTAAGAGAGGTTTATTGAACACATCAATTAGTATTTTGTCCATAATCGTTGTAAATTTTTGTAATAATGGTTTCACCTGTATCTATTTTTAGTCATATTCGTCACGTGCTAGCCGCTAGCCGCTCTAACGAAACCGGCGCATTCGGCGTGCGCCGGTTGTTGACCCGGCTCATTCTCAGAGCAAATAAAGCGAATCGCCGGTAGCCGTTTCTGAATCGGCGTACGCCGGTTTGAGCCGCCCGGGCAAATCAAGTCGGCCCAATGTATGATCCAATTTTCTTTCATTTTTAATCATACAATGAAAATAAGTTCTGAATGAGTTGTAGCTTTAAATATTTTATGATTATTATTTAAAGACGAGAAATACGTTTATAATTGGAGAATATAATTACCCCCATTGATTTCAACAAAATATGAATATAGTAAAAATACTGGCAAATTTAAAAGTAGGTTGATCAATGCTCTCCAAGTCTTTATTTGGTTCCATATTTATGAAAAATTATCGTTTAACATCAGAAACGTGATAAGAGAGAAGTTACATCATCATTATTGTATTTAAAGGTAATAAAGAATGAACGTTCGCAAAGTGTGAATTAATTTTGAAAGTAATTAAATTGTGTGTTGCGACTGATAAGGGTTGGTTTGGGAGCTGGTATTCGCTAATGTTTTTATCATCAAGTATTTTTCTAATTTATATTTTTTATCAACATGGTATCGTCAAAACTTCTGCGCATTCGATTTGTTAAAAAATAATTCAGAACATATAATTATTGACCGTTTGAAATTTGTACCTCGAAAAATGGTAAATATGTGACGTAATCACTTGTTTTGATGATCAGTGCTTTCAAAATTGGATTATTTTTCAAAACATTTACAAAATCTTAAAGTCGAAGCATATCATCAATTAGACCTACATTTATTTGTTTGGAATATAATTAATAAGCGCGCAATGCGTTTTAAAAGTTTAAAGACGATTTTTTTTTTAATTAGTGACATCATCGGTTTTTGGCCAATGGCATCTTTCTGCCCCAAAATTTAAAAAATCATCTGACAGATTCGTTAAGTGCACATTTATTCTATCAAATTTCAATGTTGATGTTATACTGATGAGTACAACGAACCACTTTTTTAGCCTTGGGCCGACATACTTCTGATAATTACTTTTATATACAGTGACCAAATTATGATTGTCTGTTCAAGGGATAATCTAGTAAAAGATTATGTATATTATATGCTTTAAAGTTTAAAGAATGAATCCATATGGAGGACTAGCTCTATTATGTTCATGGGACTTTAAGCCTGTATGCAATGCTTGTAAAACGATACATGTGTTATCCTTCCAAATGGTGTTCAACTTGGCAAGTGTTGCAGGTGTCATTGCAATTCTGGCTAATATTCCAGGTTTGAACCCCTCATCTGAAACTATTGATCCAAGGAATTGGAAATTCTTCACAATTTCAAGTTTTTCTCCGATGGCTGTGATGTGGAATTGTATGCCGTTGTTTTTGTTCGTCATCAGGTTTGTAACCTGAACTGATGAGGAACTAAAGTACCAATGATCAGTAGTCAAATATTACAAATACAGAACAAATCAAAACCTAGTAAAATCAGATTCGTTATAATAAGAAATGAATTAACTATGTATTTTCAAGATTTACAGGAATCATCTTTGAAGTTTGGCTCATTTTAGACCAACAAAAAAGGCGCAAAAAGCCTGGGATGGATTAAAAGCTTCACTACTCGAGGTTTGTTAAAAATGCATCACAGTAAGGAGACAAGATAATAAATTCAAATCGAATAGTCAGAACAGACCTTCATTTCTCCCACGTAATAAATTACAGTATGGGGTATAGTCAGTACTGGCACAACCAGATTTAATTGTTTCTAGCATGCAAATGCAAACATTGTATTGATAGGGGGTCATGTATTTAACCCGATTGAATTTATAAATGTGCCAAATTAATCCTCTAGAGTTGTGCCCTGTGGGCAAATCATGGTCGTCAGGTGTAAATCTCATGTTCAACAACTGACAGTGGATATGTATTTCGATTGGACGAACTGCGCGAACGTAACGGTACTTTCTCGTGCGTTGTCGTACCCATTCGGAACACCTCGGCAATTGCTGTGCTATCGTTTGATCACCAGATCACGAAAGATCACGAGTAGCTTTCCAAAATAGTCGCTTGATTCGGCTGGTCATCCCGTGATCAGAACGTAAAACAGTGTTGATTGGCTGGTGTTTTACTCAAACTAATAAGCTCGCACCTGCTACGAAGTTGTTTTCAAATATGGATAAAGGTGAGAATGAAAATTTTGAATTTTTATGAATTTATTTATTTTTAAGGATTTTAATTTTAATCAAAGTAGATTTACTGGAGGGATTTGACGATTCTCCTTCACTTTTATTTGTACTTTTTTGGAAACGGAACTTTGATGAGCTTGAATCAAGTGAGTAGGAATTGCAATGCAAATCGATTATGTGGACTGTTCATATAATTATTCAACAAGAAGCATGTGTCTAGATATTCTAAAACTATAGGTTTGTAACTTGTATTTGTGATTCGATTTATGCCAAAAATGTTGTTGTTTTTGAATTAACTACTTTTGAATTGAGAGGACTCCTCAGGCATATTCTTTAGCATTAATTTTAGGTTTTATGTAATGACTTGTATTGTTTACAGGGCTACAATTTCACAAAAACTGCACGTTTTCTGTTTAACTTAAGTAGAATATTGTTACTGAAGATTTAAATTCACACCAGTCTCTCACAGTCTCTTCTTGTTAGTGATTATTTGAAATGTGATAGTTGTACACGTACCTAACTTTATTTTACATATCAGTCATTCTAATTATTTGTTTTCACTTTTTATTTCATGTCTCACAGCCATTATTGTCCATACTATCTGATGTCTACCAAACATAGAACCATTCATGATTGATTCATATTGTATGTTGTGTATTAAACCTAGAACTAATGACTTCCGTCATCATTTATACCTTGGTAAGTAGAATTGTTTGATCTCATATGTCCATTGATCAGATTGAAACATCCTTTGTATCTACAGGGACCACCAAAAGTGTGGAGACATTTTACTATGTAAGCCAACTACAGCTTTTATTTAAACTTGATACATGTTTATGTTGTAATGCTTAATGTGTCTGTAATTGTTCAAGTTAGAACTGAAACAACACAATTTATGGGTAAGTATTTCATGTAAATATCTGAAAGATATAGCATCTGAAAAAGAGTTTCATTTCATTTGTTTGTCTCTACACTTTTGGTGGGCACTGTATTATGTGAAATTTATCAACATCTGTGATGAAAAATACCAGGGAATTATCTTTGTCTCTGAAAATACACAATAATGTTTTGGATGGGATTAAAGTAAACTTTTAACATTGACAGGTCAAGCTGAGAATAGTTCTTCCCAACCCACCTTTTTAAAATGCATAGAATAATGTTGTAGATTGATATCTTCTGGCTGGTCCCTAAACACCTCCAGAATAAGTATTTGCCTGGAACCCTCCTGTAACAACTCTTAATTTGGATCCATCACTGGTTACATCTATCTACTGCATACATGTTCCTTATTATCTCTATCTGTACTAAAATTATACTTGAAAGACATTTTGTGTTTGATGAAAAAAGCTTTTCATTTTAGTCAACTTTTTACTTAGCATTGAACAATTAAGGATGGTTCAAGCTTGGTGCAGAACCATCAACATATATTTAGAGTGGAGTTAATTTTCTTCAGAGCAGAGAAACCTCTTTGGACGTATATTTAAAGTCATGAAATTTGTGTTAAAATAATGTGACTGGTTACTGGACCAAGACTATATTAACATAATCTTTTCATGATAGGAATTTTCTCTTGATGCTGTATATTGAAATAATGGTGTACTGTATTGCTTAAAAAGTTGCTTATCAATATCCTAAAAACATCATAGCTTCTTGCAAGGATTTTATCATATTTTGATATTTTCAAATTACATAACAACATCTCTAACGTTTTCTATTGTTTGTGGAAGTACTTATTAACTGTAAGCTGCAATTATCTAAAAAAAATGAAATCTTAATCTGTTAAGGCAAATTGACCTATAGAATATAAGAAATATAAAAAAGTATAAAAAAACACCAAAACACTCTGGAATAATTTATACATTTACTAATGAGTAGGTTTTATATGTTAAATCATGATCTTATGGAAAGCCATTCTGCCATGCTAATAGCTATTCTGCTATGCGAATTGCTATTTGCGAAATGACAAATGCCAAATGACATTTGCTAATGATTATTGCGAAATGCTTATTGGCACAAGGTTATTTTAGAACAATTTCCACCATTAATCAGACCGCTGTCTTCCAGAAAGGAAAGATACATGCTTCAATTTGCTGATCATCAATTGTAAGAAGCACATACAGTATGGTAATGACATTTCGCAAATTGCATTTCACAAAAATCATTTGCAAATGCCTGAAATTATTTTCATGACCAAGCAGCAGAAAAATATGCTAAGTCCCAGGATTGAAACCTATGACCCTTCTATCAGTAGACTTGTGAACTACCGACTGAGCTTGCCAGGCAGTTAAGAGATTCATATTAGTTGATATATATGATAAATATATTATTATTATATGTTTTATATTTGTAGGATGTTAATGTTGATTACTAAGATCTTATATTCTTGAACACACAGAATGAGAAGATATTATGAATGAACCAAGCCGAGATTGAACAGATGAAACATGAAGAGATGATAAAAGCTAAGTTTTTTTATAAATTATTTTATATATTTTATGTCACTGGGTGTCTGATTGAACTATTTGCCCTGTATAGATTTAATTAATTAATTTATTTATTTATTAATTTCCTTATTGGTTGTAGATCATAATTTAAGGGAGATAATTCAGTATATAATTATAATATAAGTTATATTCTGTATTATCCCCCTTTGATCAGTATCAATCAGCCAATTTTTCAAAAAATTTAATGTTTGGCCTCTATTTAAAAACTTCGAGCTTTTTATGTTTGATAATTTCATTAGAATGTTCTTGAAAATTTATTGTAAGTACAGCTAGTCAGAAATTCTTTATCTTGGATTCTGGGAGAGATTATGAGGATGCAAGGTTTGTGGAACCAGGATATACTGAGAAAGTTGACGAGCACCAAGCCCTACAGTACCGCTGATGTCACTAGGTTGCTGGGAGGAGTGTCGTCTGATCAGAGGGGCCATTTGTAATATTCTTGTATCTTGTAGGCAGCAAACCCAAAAGATCCAAAATTAATGTCAGTGGAATATATGTTTATTCTGATGAGGAGGGGGTGTGAAGGGGGGAGGAAGGGTAGTTTGCATGGGATGTGTGGGATGTCTTATGATGGGGGAGTGGGGAGAAATGATGTACCCTGAAAGTATCTGAGAAAGACTGGTGGTGTTTTTATGATTTTATTCTGTCAGAAGTTTGTAATGTTGTATAGTCAAACAATATTAACCTGAGCTGTACTAATGTGTGTATTTGTGCATTACACTCCCAGTTCATTGCCCATACTTTACCTTGTTGTCATGGCGCAAATTATCAGAACCTTTCATTGGATTATGATGCTGAGGTTGACATTACTTGTCTCGGATGATTTTTGACATGGATTGCGTTAGCAATTCAGGTCTTAGTAAGCGACATATTTTGAAACGCATCAAAAATCAATGACATTCGATGGTCATGCGCAGTTAGATCAGCACAGCAGTATGTCGTTAGGTTGAATTAATACCAACGCATGAATAAATAGTCCCTTTGATAACAATACCTGAAAGTATCACACGGTCTTGTAGTTTACTAACAATACATAAAAATATCCTTGTTAATTCCATTTAAACAGTTTCAATAAGGAACCGACATTCTTCCGCTAAAATATTGATAACAAGTTATGTAGCTTCTAAACCGTCGACTGTAACACCAATGCGCTAAAAATGGACACGCCTACAAATGTCCAGTGTCTAAAAATAGATCATATACATGACATACTGATTAATTCTGTGGACAGTATCTATATGTAGCTTCGTTGATCCTTTGTAATGCAGTTTGTTTGTAAATTTTAGAAGAAAAAGATCATTAGTCCAACCTCACTGTATGTATTTGGATAAATTTGCCCTGTTTAATCCATGTCCTGACAGCACCATCGACGCTTTGATTATTATAAGGAGGGACTTTTTCAAACTACTATACAGAATGTCATGTTTGGTATAATAAAATAAATATGGGTTCATGGGTTCAAGCTCCAGAGCCAATCTAAGTACTGGGCCAGCACTATACCAAATACAATAACGGTCAGCTGTTTATGATACAAATTCTTCTAAACTGCTAACCCCTGGGCTGATCCTTATCAAAGTTTAACAGCTAGTGCACTGGCGTTGGGGTCACATCTTATCATAATTGCAATAATCGTACCGTGGGTTCGGTGGATGGCACTGGTCACAAGTTCAATACTTGAACCAGCTCAGCACCCAAACCGCCGGGCTGATCTAGTCGAAACTTTATCGGCTACTAATGACTATGCAATTATCATAATAAGGTAATTCAAGCTCAGGTTAATATTGTTGGACTGTACAGTGGTTGAATACATACTTTGTAGTCTGATAAACTAAGTGGCTGTGTGTTGAGCACATGCAATGTCATGTGAGTCTGATAGACTAAGTGGCGGTGTGTTGAGCACAATGTCATGTGTTATTGTGCTTAACATGCTAGTGTTGTATGTTTCTAGCTATTATATTGTATCTTTATTGTTAACAGGACTTCAGTGACAATGATACAGTAAGATAATGGGAATCATTCTAAATTGTTGAATAAGACTTTGATCAAAATAAAGGACATAGGTAAATTTAGGAAGTTTTTAGAAAAATTCTGGTCTGTGCCGATGACCTTTGAGTTATTTTGTTGTACAATAAATCAATCATCTGAATCCTATATATTTTTTATAGCGTATGAGATAATACATTTTGGCTATATGTAGATATAGCTGTACACAAATATTGTACTAGGGTTGTCAGGATTAATTAGTAGAGCAGCTAGGATTTAATGTTTAACATTGTAATTCTATTAAAGCATTGTATTTGCTGCATTCGGTAGAATTGTAACAGAGTGACAGATCGTGATTTGATTTGATCCTTAGATAACTATATGGCGAATTTAGCGAACGTCCAATGATATCTGCGCATGCTGGTTTTATTTATTAGAATGATCAATGGTTGTTCTTATTACTTCAAAGGGCCATAGAATGATTTGATTCCATTTTTAATCAAATTCATTTTCTTTGTAAACTAGGCAGCTCTAGTATTTAGTTAGTTTAATGTTTGGAATGCAGAGTTTTACTGAATAATTTTTTATTTGAAATGTAGATCACTTAATTAATGTCTCATTCAGATATATCTAGTAATGAATGTATTTTAAGTAAGATATTGATACATATACCATGTACAATCATTTAGAGGGTATGTTTTAGTAGGGGCTGTACCCTAAACTGATATATCCTAATACTGTACTGCATGTGTGGTTTGGAATAGGAACCCTAAAAATGATATTCAAAGGTCAATAAAAACTTATAAATTCTATTCTTACACTGAGCCAGATATTCTGTGAGTCAACTATTACTTCCCATTGAAGACCATTTAAATTTACTGTCTGATTCATTATTGGAAATTATGGAAATACATTTTAATATATATTAATAAGCAAACTTTTTAATACCATCATAGCATTATAAGAGCTTGAATGTAATACAAGGGCATTTAAGGGTAGATAAAACAGTTTTTGAACAGGATCAAACGTATTGGCAATGTGATTTTCTCTTTAAATATGATTGATAGGCCTTGTCTTCACAAATATTTAACTATACCCACTCATTTAAATTTTCAATTGATAAAGATAAGTGTTTAAAACTCAGTGTCTTTAGAAGGAACATAAAATATCTAGTTTCTTTTGAAGGAACAAAAAATATCTGGTTTCTTTAGAAGGAACATAAAATATCTAGTTTCTTTAGAAGGAACATAAGATATCTGGTTTCTTTTGAAGGAACATAAAATATCTAGTTTCTTTTGAAGGAACAAAAAATATCTGGTTTCTTTAGAAGGAACATAAAATATCTAGTTTCTTTTGAAGGAACATAAAATATCTGGTTTCTTTTGAAGGAACATAAAATATCTGGTTTCTCTAGAAGGAACATAAAATATCTAGTTTCTTTTGAAGGAACATAAAATATCTGGTTTCTTTAGAAGGAACATAAAATATCTGGTTTCTTTAGAAGGAACATAAAATATCTGGTTTCTTTTGAAGGAACATAAAATATCTGGTTTCTTTTGAAGGAACATAAAATATCTAGTTTCTTTTGAAGGAACATAAAATATCTGGTTTCTTTAGAAGGAACATAAAATATCTAGTTTCAAATAAACAATAATTTAACATGGCTGTCTACAATATTAGTATAGATCATATTTTTATGTATGCTGTAGTCTAAATCAATGATCTTGAGAAACTCAAAATTTACTATCAGTTCATTAACACAGAATATTTCTAAGTCATTCAATCGGCTCCATTTTTTCTTGACTCATACATTTATATGAATAGACAGTTGAGTACATAATATTAAACGGTAATGCGTTTTTCCTTGATTTTCATATAAAGTGACGTTATGTACCATATTGTTATTTCAACTAAAACACCTTATATCGGTAATTTGTCAACATTGATCCCTTGTAGAGTTTTAACTTATCTTATCTCAGCATTTCTCTATTAATGTAGAATTCCTGATAGGTATTTTTGGTGTGTTTTGAGTTTGAGACCCAAGACATCAGTGCTTGTTTAGTACTGAATGGTAATATCATGATCTCTCAACCTCTCTGCTGTGAATTTGATTCTGGCTCAGATCATCATTTGTTTACAAGGTTATTTGACCCTGATTGAATTATAAGCAGTAGTCAAGCAGACCAGTGGCTGCAGGCTTTCAGATAGCTGGTTATATATTCTTTTGGGAGGTTAAAAGTTTTTTTTAGAGATATTTTATTTTCACTAAAAGGTTAAGTGACCCTGATTGAGTTATAAGCAGTAGTCAAGCAGCCCAGTGGCTGCAGGCTTTCAGATAGCTGCTTATATACGCTTTGGGAGATTCTATGTTTTTTTATTTTATTGATTTTATTTTTACTATCCCCGATAACATGTGCATTTAAACATCAGAAAAGGTTAAGTGACCCTAATTGAATTGTAAGCAGTAGTCAAGCAGTCCAGTGGCTGCGGGCTTTCAGATAGCTGGTTACATATTCTTTTGGGAGGTTCAAAGTTTTTTTTATGTAGGAGATATGTTTATATCATTTTATTGTATCTGATGCACAGATATCAAATTTACAGTGAAGAGGGTTGAAAGATTATGAAACAGCAGTTTTGACCAGTTGACTACCATAAGTACTAAGACGGGTTTTCATAAATGATAAAGCAATTTCATTGAAGATTCTAGCTTGTAATAGATAAGGCTTATGTGAACTGAAAGGCTATTATATTATTTGTTTCAATAATCCTCTTTTTGGCAATAATGATTTGTTAAAGTATGTATCTGCTTATTTAGTATTTGTATTTATTATCACTGCCTCGGCAGCGATAATAACAATTATCAAGATTTGAGCATTTTTGTGTCGACACCAGTTGCTGTAAGCCAATCAGAAAGATGCATTTGAGGTCACATGATGAAAAAAAGGACGTCGAACAGTCAAAATAGGGGTGCGTTTATGAACTTGTCTACGCAATGTTTTGTCGGGTTACCTTTTTATATTACCAGAAAGTACCATTAATAATGTATGAACTAGTACCAATATCAAGAAAGTTGCAATACAACGTCATAAAAGATGCATAGCTAATTATGCAATATGTTTTTCTTTTTAAAACTTGCATTTGTTGAAAAAAATGCAAACCTATCTTCCCTAATGTGTGGTGAATCTAAATTAGTGGTTTTACATAATATTTACCGGCACCGTGTTCAGTAACTACTGTTAGCTAACGTTACAGGTACGGGAGAACTAGATTCGAAGACAACTCAATCCGAGCAATTTTCAACTCAAAGTTGGGAAAATTCAGTCCGTTAATAGGAGATTGAGTTGTCTCAGGTTGAGTTGCCTATGGGTTGAGTTGTTACGGCAATTCTGTTACAGAATGTTTTGGAACGTTCAAGGTGACTGAACACGCAGCAGATCACACTAATTCCTGGAACTCTATAAATAGCCTCAATGGTTTTACATCTTGACCAGGGCACTCTAATTCTTGTTATATTCTATAAATATACTTGGGACGGTTTGATACACTAAAAATGCATGGCTAAACAGCGATTTCAAGCATTTTTCTGAAATGCTAATACTTGTATACAACAATAGTTCATTTCATGAGGTTTATTTAGTTCAGGTTATCTCCCTTGTATCATGTATAATATATTATCCATTCAGTTAATTATACTCTCAGCATTCCATAATAGTTAATTTACCCTCTTTTAGAAATGATTTGAAGAAACCATGTACTTAACATGCTGGTTAAGGTTTACTAATTGGAAAATTTGAACTCATTATCATGAGTTTTATTTTGAACTCCTTGGTACTAGCTTAAGTCTATTTTAATGCAGTGATTACTATGATAATGTAGGTAATTGACTTCTCCCATTGTTCTGGTCACCTAGAAATTGTAATTGTTGGTGTTAATGTTGGTAGAGATTGCTAGCTCAATGATATTCTAATTGATATGTAATGTATGTATTAGAGCATCATCGAGCTAGTGATCTGTGCCTGTAAGTACAAGCACTGGTATAGGGTGCCAACAATATAACCTACAAGGACACCACATGAATTTCATACGGTGAACAGCCCATTTTTGTCTTTCACCTACAAAGTCATAGAATTTAGTCATTGTTTATTGAGCTTATGTATTTACAAAATGTACAAACAAATAAATAAATATCAAGTTTCTGATCAACTGCTCCTTGAGTTTTACCTCTTTATTATTTTTGCAACATATGGAATTCACAAGCTTTCTTATTGATGAGCCTGAAATAGGTATTTTTCAACAGATATTAATTTATAACACTTCAGACATATAACTCAAGTTTGTATTTGAACTTTATTGAACTTAGTGCAGCATATTATTTTTTCACTTGTTTAATTTGTACAAAAAAAGTTAACTAGCTTTGCAAACTGTTTGATGGTGCTTTGCGTCACAATTTAGTGTACAAAACAAATGTTTAATTTCAAAGTGAAATTTGAAATAAATAGAGATAATCTACATTTGTATGAACTAACCAGACTTGTTAGGAAAACATTTGAAATAATTACAAGTAAAATGTGTGTCTATAATATTTAACCCATGGAAATCATAATTTACTGTCAAAACCATTTAAGAAATTACTATTTTTGTTTATTTTGAGATTTAATGTTTATGTGAAGAAATTATATTTTTTGATACAGTAAACCATGGATAATAATACAATTATTATCATTCATAATTTTTCATTTCTATTTTTCAATTTTCAAATTAAGTTTTGATCGAGAGTTGCATTGTCAATGCCATCACCTCAGTTCCTTTATTTTTTACCTCTTTTTAAAGTACAACAAAGTAGGCTGTGTCTTGAAGAGAAATCTATGGTATAGAACTTAGATTATTACACCCTGTACACTGGTAAATGTTATCGAAGTGTCATTAGTCTTAAACAAACTAGAAATGTCAGCTCTACAATATTTTGGAAATTATGGAAACTTGAGTGTTTGTCATACCTACTCTTATATGTTTAAAACAACATAGTCATTGTACATTATACATTTTTTCTTTAAACTTTTGGTATAATATTATGAGAAATTTAAAAAATAAAGTATTCCAAAGTCACTTTAATTTTTACAACATATATGTAATTTGCGCTAATGATGCTTGCTTACTTTGCTCCATGACTATGTATAGAAAAATAATAAAAAAAATAGATATAATATATCAGAAAAATGGATTCAAGCAAATATAAGGGAAAAAAAGATGGATCCAAAAATAATATATGAAATAAAAAAATGATAAAAAGAGATAATTAAGTCCGAGTAATCTAGCGAAGGACTCAGTTTTCTGAGGGGATAGCTAGATCGGACCAAAAAAAAATGAAAATAATATATGAAATAAAAAAATGATAATAATAGATAATTAAGTCTGAGTAATCTAGCGAAGGACTCAGTTTTCTGAGGGGATACTAGATCGGACCAAAAAAAAAAGAGAAAATAATATATGAAATAAAAAAATGATAATAAAAGATAATTAAGTCTGAGTAATCTAGCGAAGGACTCAGTTTTCTGAGGGGATAGCTAGATCGGACCAAAAAAAAAAAGAGAAAATAATATATGAAATAAAAAAATGATAATAAAAGATAATTAAGTCTGAGTAATCTAGCGAAGGACTCAGTTTTCTGAGGGGATAGCTAGATCGGACCAAAAAAAAAAGAGAAAATAATATATGAAATAAAAAAATGATAATAATAGATAATTAAGTCTGAGTAATCTAGCGAAGGACTCAGTTTTCTGAGGGGATAGCTAGATCGGACCAAAGAGAAAAAAAGAAAAACAACATAGCTGGTCATTGTATTGAGTGTTGTTTAGATGTAAGTTACATATATAGTGTAGGAATTATAAATTCATGTGGAATTCATAATTTACATCTATTAGTTTTTATGTACAACATACAGTAGAATACTGTTATTGTTATTCTCCATTGACTTATGTTGTTTGCATTTAAGTAAAGGTATAGACTTACCAACTGAATAGTTACATATGAATATTGTTTCATGTGCCATTACAGGCCATGAAATTTTTACTTAACAGTAATACATGTATTTGGTATCTTACATGCTGGTTAGGTGAGCTGTCCACCATTAACAATTCTCAGGTTATTAGGATTCTCATGTAAACAAGCACATGGTTACTATGATTTGTACTGTAGATAGAGGTTTCTTGAACTTGTGTATGGCTTTGATAAAGGTGACTCCTAAGAACATTTTGTGTATGGGTTAGATTTTACTGAAATTTGAATTAATAATTAGCTTCTTAGATCAGTTTCAGTTATAATTATTTTGATGTGTATTTACAGTATTTAAATTATTTGTGCTTAAATTGTTGCGTTTATATTTTTGTGCATACGTTTTTTTTGTGCTTTAAGTTTTGTACATTTTTATAGGACGAATTTAAGATTGTATCCTTGGTTCTATTTGTGAATCAATTAATTATTTTCAATTGTTTTCTCTACAGTTTTGGTTAGCTGTACATGTAATTTTTCATCAATTATTTAATAGTTTTGATAAGTCAGTGTAGAATTACATTATATCTGTAGATTAAAATTCCTTAATTAATTTAGTATTATTTTTGAGAATCAAATAGAATATAGAATGAATAATCTATGAATGACACTTGTAAATAATGAATTGTTACAAGGTAAGAGGTTAAAACTTAAAGGAGTAGAACAAATTTTGTATAAATCTTAGATGTGAAATACAGAATCACTTGTATTCTAGATATTTTGAAAATGTGCAAAGATTTGTTGTATGTCCTACATAGCTATAGCAATCTGTTCAGCAGCATGTTCAGTTACCTTGAATGTTCCAAAACGTTCCGTAACGGAAGTGTCGGAACAACTCAACCCATAGACAACTCAACCCGAGACAATTCAATCTCCTACTAACGGATTGAGTTGTCCCAACTTTGAGTTGAGTATGGCACAGGTTGAGTTGTCTTCGGGTCCAGTTCTCCCGTACCTGTAACGTTAGCTAACAATAGTTTCTGTACACGGGGAAGATGTTAAACCTAAGTAGTATTATTGATGGTAATAAATGTTTGTAAGAACTGACTTCTCCTTTCTACTACAGTGAAATGACATATTTGATAATTTCAATAAGCTTTAAATCAAAGACTAAGCATTTCCATTCATCAGCCTTTTCTGTCGCAAGCTAGTAATACAATGCAGTGATGGGAATTACTGAACTTAACATTTAAATATGATAGACCGTATAATACAGGGGTTTCTTTGTATTCAATTAACTGATCAGTTTGTTGAAAATTACCAAACAGGCAACACTAGTATATTGAACCAAAACTTGTGAGGTTGTTCATTTTTACCTGTTTGGTAGGTAGGTTTGAGTTTTGACTGGTCACTTTATATGATTCACCATGGTTTGTTTCTGTATATATAACTGATTTTCTAGATTTTTAATCTCTCAAGATCATTGAAAAAGACTATTGTTTAGATGACAATATTAGCTAGAAGAATTCTTTACCGAGGAGTTTGGCTGAATTTTTAACAGTGAATATAATTATTGATGAAGTATAATAATGAATTAGACTTTGATATTCATTTATTGAAACTGTCATCCAATTTATTTTGAATCTTAGGATAGCTGATAGCTGGAATTACTTAGATTAAGTTATCTAGTTAACATGATATTGATTTAAAAGGTTTGATGTCTTTTTAAATTCATTTATTGTCTGTGATGGAGAATAATATTATATCAATAATAATTTTTCATACATTTATGCACGACTTTACGAAGTAAATGGAGAGCTCTCCTAAACACCCTTGTGTTGGCGTCGCATCAATTTTGGCGTCCGCGTTCACATTTCTGATTAAAGTTTTTGT
The DNA here is from genome assembly GCA_025267735.1 of Mactra quadrangularis. Lineage (NCBI taxonomy): Eukaryota > Metazoa > Mollusca > Bivalvia > Venerida > Mactridae > Mactra > Mactra quadrangularis. The sequence goes on from CM046303.1 coordinate 22,720,029, forward strand.
GCAGTAAAATATTTTTTACTATTACTTTTTTATTTCTTGAGGTAACAACTTCAAGCTTTAAATATATGTTCCTTATTATCATCCACATCTCATGTGACAAGGTTCTTAAGTCTAAATACTTTTTTTCAGAATTATTCCCCCTTAAACTTAGTTTTCTTTAAAAAATGCTTGTTTTTACTGCAACTGTTTTGTTTCATTAGATATTGACTTCAAACTTTAAATATATGTTCCTTATTATCAACCACATCTCATGTGACAAGGTTCATAAGTCTAATTTTTTTTCAGAATTATCTCCCCTTGAACTTAGAGTTTTCTTTAAAAAATGCTTGTTTTTACTGCAACTATTTTGTTTCTTTAGATATTGACTTCAAACTTTAAATATATGTTCCTTATTATCAACCACATCTCATGTGACAAGGTTAATTACTCCAAATACATTTTATTTTCAAAATTGTCTCTGGCGAACTTAAAATTTTCTTTCAGAAATTTTTTTTTTTACTTTAAATTTGTTAAGGTATCATTTAAAAAATTTAAAATATGTAGGTTCCCACATCTCATGTGACAAATACTTAGTTGAGCATGCTGTCTCCTCTGACAGCTCTTGTAATGTTTTGTTCTTGATTAACTTTGACTAGTATATCATTGGATTTGTTTTGTGGCTCATTAGGTCACAGACTCTCCGATCTTGTGTACTTATGGTATGAAACTACATTTCACGTCAAAAATTATTCTAGTAAAACTCGGCTTTTAAACAAAGTTGGGCTTTTGTAAGTGATCTCAGTTCATGAATCTCAGTTCATACAACAATAATTTGTTGGAGAATGTACTAGATTCATGATCTGAGATCATGCTTACATTCACTAACCTTACCTTAATCCATTCACAAGTCACTAGCTCAATGATACTTATTGTTCACACATATGTGAATTATAAGCGTTGTGGAGCTAGTGATTTGTGATTTCATCCATTATTGGATGATATTGAATACACTCTGTTCAACACTGTATTCAACATTACAAATTTCTGATAGTTTGAAATCATGGAAGTGCCACCAACTTTCTCAGAGAACTCAGAAATGCATCATTTTGAACCTCTTCCTCTCATAAACACCCACCTCTCATGTATGCTTCCTTTTCTCCCTTTGGATTACTCTCTCCTCGTTGGAATGAACATAGATTTCACTGACAAACCTGGGATCAATAATAACTTAGTCTGTTTGCAGGGTCCTCGAATATTACTTATGGTTAATACCTCGTGGATATTTCCGGTCAGGCATTGGCACGTTCTCGGCTCGTGTGATATTAGCACCACTGGAAGGGCCTTGCACCGGTACACAAAACTCAACCTAAGGTATTGAAGGGGAAAACATCCTGTTGATCTCATGTCTCTCTCAGCATTTAGGGTTGGGAATTTAGGACTTGCTTTTTTTCTTGTATATATTGTATGAACTATTGTTATATGTAAAATGCAAGTCCTCGACTTTGTTTTCTGTTTTTATTACAGTACAAGATGGTACGTCTACATGGACTGATGGTAGACTATGGTATGGTATAGAAAAGAAGACTTAGAGAAGAGGAGGAGGTACATTCTGTAACTATAGTTTCTTATACTTATTATATCTTTATATTTTCATATTGTTTCTTATGTACATGTATTAAAACTTAAATTGTTATTTATAATTTCAGGGTTTTGTTTATTTATTATTATCTTGAACATTTATTACAATTTTAGTTGTTTTGTTTATTTTCTATTTTAAGGTTTTGTATATAAATGATTGTAGGGTTTTGTTTATTTATGATGTTTGGGTTTAGATTATTTATGATCTTAAGGTTTTGTATATTTACTTACTGTTTGAATATTTATGTATTTTTTATCATTTTTTTGCATAACATTGTGTTTGATTTTATACTAACAATGAGGTCATTTAATCATATTGTATTTGGTATGCGTGGTAAACATGTACTATTTACATGTACACCTCAGGGAGTTAAGACGACCATGCCTTGCATAGTCTTACACTGTCTTGTGAACCATTTATGTAAGTCTAAAGGGTTTCCATACTAACATTAGGTCCTTTTTTAATTATTTAATTGTTTTTTATACTTTTAACAGAAACATTTTTTATATATTTCTTTAGTTATTATAGTCTTGTTCTTAATATTTGGGTTTTTTTATATATGTTTTTGTTGTTTAAATCTAACACAAGCACAACTAACACATGCACACTCATTAATGATTTTGTTTATCTATACTATAGTTATTTATGTACATCATTTATTATTGTTTTACCCTAGCATTATTTCTATGTTATAATTATCTCAATCTTGTCCATTTTTATAATAAGGGAATTTATTTTCATCAATCAGGGTACACTGTCTTATGAATCATTTATGTATTTTTTGTTGTTTCAGTTGATTCTTTAATTATGTTTTATTGTTAAGTTCAACTAACACTAACACATTGAGGTATTTTTTCTTTGGTTTTTCTATAGTATGTTAATTGTGTACATGATTTTAATGATTACTATTTAAGGGTTTTGTATTTATTTACAACATGTATATTATACATGACTATAGGGTTTTGTTTTTTGGATTTTAATTTTAAGTATAACAATTAGGGTCATTTATTTATACCATTAGGGGTACACTGTCTTATGAATCATTTATGCATTTTCTTGTTGTTTCTTTTTGATTCTTTAGTTATGTTTTATTGTTAAGTTCAACTAACACTAACACAATGAGGTATTTTTTCTTTGGTTATTCTATAGTATGTTAATTTTGTACATTTATGATTACTATCTAAGGGTTTTGTATTTATTTACAACATGACATATATTATATATAACTATAGGATTTTGTTTTTTTGGATTTTAATGTTACATATAACAATTAGGGTCATTTATTTATACTATTAGGGGTACACTGTCTTATGAATCATTTATGTATTTTCTTGTTGTTTCTTGTTGATTCTATATTTATGTTTACTGTTGTGTTCTACTTACACTAACACATTGATGTATTCTTTCTTTTGATTCTCTTAAATACTTTAATTTTATACATGAGTTTTATTATTACTATTTAATGGTTTTGTATTTATTTTTAACATGTACATTTATGCATGACTTTAGCGTTTGTTTTTTGTTTTTTTAATTTTATTTTACATGTTACTCTCAGGGGCATTTATTTATATTATTAAGGATATACTGTCTTGTGAAGCATTTATGTATGTTATTATTGTTTCTCGTTTCTTGTTGTTTCTTTATTTATATTCTACTGTTGTGTTCTACTTACACTAACACATTCTTGTATGGTTTTTTTTGTTTCTTTTCTTTATTATGATAATTTTATACATGACTTTTATTGTTAAAAGTTTAGGGTATTATTTTTATCATAATGTGCATTTATTTATGACTTGAGGGTTATGTCTTTAGAATTTAATTTTACACATTACAATTAGGGAAATTAATTTATATTATTAAGGGTACACTGTCTTAAGGATCATTTATGGACGTTAATATTGTTTCTGTTAATTCTTTGTCTGTGTTATAAGTTATGTTTTACTATCACTAACACATTGATGTATTTTTTGTGTTTCTTTATGTCTTTATTACAACATGTACTTTTATACATTGTATATGACGTAAGGGTTATTTCTGGATATTCATTTATGTTTTTATGGATACACTGTCCTGTGAATCATTTATGTATTTGTTTATTGTTCTTGTTGATGCTTTATTTATATTTCATTGTTGTTCTACAAAATCTAACATATTGATAATTTGATGTTTTTGTTTCCTATGTTAATTTAATTTTTGATTAGTATTGTCTCCTCCTAGCATAGTTTTTATGTTTAAATGACTATTTTGTTTGCAGGGAAACTTATTTTTTAGTATATTACAGGAAGATGGAAAGGAGTTTAAGCTGCAGAGACACTCGTCCAATGTATAATTATTGATAGAAACAGTTGAGCCCCACCATCTATAACAATTAGGGTAATTTATTTATACTATTAGGGGTACACTGTCTTATGAATCATTTATGTATTTTTTCAACGAACACTAACACATTTATTTAGGTACTTTTTCTTTGGTTTTTCTTTAGTATGTTAATTTTGTACATTTATGATTACTATTTAAGGGTTTTGTATTTATTTACAACATGACATATATTATATGTAACTAAAGGATTTTGTTTTTTTTTAATTTTAATTTTACATATAACAATTAGGGTCATTTATTTATACTATTAGGGGTACACTGTCTTATGAATCATTTATGTATTTTCTTGTTGTTTCTTGTTGATTCTATATTTATGTTTACTGTTGTGTGTTCTACTAACACTAACACATTGATGTATTCTTTCTTTTTGTTTCTCTTAAGTACTTTAATTTTATACATGAGTTTTATTATTACTATTTAATGGTTTTGTATTTATTAACAACATGTACATTTATACATGACTTTAGTGGTTTTATTTTATTTTACATATTACACTAAGGGGCATTTTTTATATTACATGTATTAAGGATATACTGTCTTGTGAAGCATTTATGTGTATTTATAATTGATGGGGAATTATGTCTTTTTTACAACATGTACTTTTATACATTGTATATGATGTAAGGGTTATTTGTGGATATTCATTTATGTTTTTTTATGGTAGACTGTCTTGTGAATCATTTATGTATTTGTTTATTGTTCTTGTTGATGCTTTATTCAATTTATTGTTAGTCTTTAAAATCTAACACATTGATATTTTTTGGTGTTTTTGTTTCCTGTGTTAATTTAATATTTGATTTTTATTGTCTCCTCCTAGCATAGTTTTTATGTTTAAATGACTATTTTGTTTGCAGGGAAACTTATTTTTTTAGTATATTGCAGGAAGACGGAAAGGAGTTTAAGCTGCAGTGACACTCATCCAATGTATAATTATTGATAGAAACAGTTGAGCCCCACCATCTATAACAATAAGGGTCATTTATTTATACTATTAGGGGTACACTGTCTTATGAATCATTTATGTATTTTCTTGTTGTTTCTTGTTGATTCTATATTTATGTTTACTGTTGTGTTCTACTAACACTAACACATTGATGTATTCTTTCTTTTTGTTTCTCATAAGTATTTTTTTATTTTATACATGAGTTTTATTATTGCTATTAAATTGTTTTGTATTTATTTACAACATGTACATTTATACATGACTTTAGCGGTTTTGTTTTAATTTTATTTTACATATTACACTAAGGGGCATTTATTTATATTACATGTATTAAGGATATACTGTCTTGTGAAGCATTTATGTGTATTTATAATTTATGGGGAATTATGTCTTTATTACAACATGTACTTTTTTATACATTGTATATGACGAAAGGGTTATTTGTGGATATTCATTTATGTTTTTTTATGGTAGACTGTCTTGTGAATCATTTATGTATTTGTTTATTGTTCTTGTTGATTCTTTATTCAATTTATTGTTAGTCTTCAAAATCTAACACATTGATATTTTTTGGTGTTTTGTTTCCTGTGTTAATTTAATATTTGATTTTTATTGTCTCCTCCTAGCATTGTTTTTATGTTTAAATTACTATTTTGTTTGCAGAGAAACTTATTTTTTAGTATATTACACTCGTCCAATGTATAATTATTGATAGAAACAGTTGAGCCCCACAATCTATAACAATTAGGGTCATTTATTTATACCATTTAGGGTACACTGTCTTATGAATCATTTATGTATTTTCTTGTTGTTTCTTGTTGATTCTATATTTGTGTTTACTGTTGTGTTCTACTAACACTAACACATTGATGTATTCTTTCTTTTTGTTTCTCTTAAGTATTTTTTTTATATTTTATACATGAGTTTTATTATTGCTATTAAATTGTTTTGTATTTATTAACAACATGTACATTTATGCATGACTTTAGCGGTTTTTTTTTGGTTTTATTTTATTTTACATATTACTCTAAGGGGCATTTATTTATATAATTAAGGATATACTGTCATGTGATGAATTTATGTATGCTATTATTGTTTCTCGTTTCTTGTTGTTTCTTTATTTATATTCTACTGTTGTGTTCTACTTACACTAACACATTCTTGTATGGTTTTTTTTGTTTCTTTTCTTTATTATGATAATTTTATACATGACTTTTATTGTTAAAAGTTTAGGGTATTATTTTTATCATAATGTGCATTTATTTATGACTTGAGGGTTATGTCTTTAGAAATTTAATTTTACACATTACAATTAGGGAAATTAATTTATATTATTAAGGGTACACTGTCTTAAGGATCATTTATGGGTGTTAATATTGTTTCTGTTAATTCTTTGTCTGTGTTATAAGTTATGTTTTACTATCACTAACACATTGATGTATTTTTTGTGTTTCTTTATGTCTTTATTACAACATGTACTTTTATACATTGTATACGGCAAAAGGGTTATTTCTGGATATTCATTTATGTTTTTATGGGTACACTGTCTTGTGAATCATTTATGTAATTGTTTTTTTGTTCTTGTTGATGCTTTATTTATGTTTCATTGTTGTTCTACAAAATCTAACATATTGATAATTTGGTGTTTGTGTATGATTATTGACAGAAACAGTTGAACCCCACCTTCTAAACGGAACAGTCCGCTGTCTACGGAACTGGATGAGGTCTGAGGATGTCCCATAAGGGGAACATGGTTTTTTTAATAAGTTGGCACTGTATTGTTTTTTATTTCAACCTTTATAATAAACATTATTTACATGTACTTTTATGTATGATCTCTTACATAAATGGTTCACACGACAGTGTAAATTATTAGATTTTATTGTACTGGAACAGGTATGGGTATGCGTTTATACCATTATACATTAGGGGAATTAAGACAACCCCTGCCTTGCATAGTTTTTTAAAAATGGTTCACAAGACAATGTTTAATTAATAGGTTATTTTTCTCACAAGAACAAGTCTTTACATAATTGGTTTACAAGACAGTGTTAATAAAAAGTTTTTTTGTACTAGAACAGGTATGGGTATGCGTGTATACGATTATACATCAGGGGAATTAAGACGGCTCCTGCCTTGCACAGTCTTTGACATAAATGGTTCACAAGCAATGTAATTTAAGGTTTTGTTTACTTCTTTATTGTCTTTGTACAACATTAACATTTCTGTTTTTTTTTGTTTATATTTTATTGTTGTTCTACGGAACTGGATGAGGTCCGAGGATGTCCCTTAGGGGAACATTTTTTTTTCAATAAGTTGTAAATTAAATAATGGTGGAGTAGGTATGGCTATAAGGGGAGGTTGGAGGCCATATACACAGTGCCATCTATAACTATCTTTACATATTATTTACATAAGTATGAAGGTAATTATTGATGGCACTGTATTTTTTTATTTCAATCTTTATATTAAACAATATTTACTTTTATCTATGATCTCATAGTTTTTTTTAAAAACAATTTACAGAAACAATTATTTTCAATTTTACACTTACTTACTAGAACAGGTATGGGTATGCGTGTATACGATTATACATCAGGGGAATTAAGACGACCCCTGCCTTGCACACTCTTTTACATAAATGGTTCACAAGCAATGTAATTTAAGGTTTTGTTTACTTCTTTATTATACCCCCGCTTCGAAGAAGAGGGGGGTATACTGTTTTACCCTTGTCCGTGCGTGTGTCCGTGCGTGCGTCCGTCCGTTACAAAATTTCCGTCGCAGTTTTCTCAGCAACTATTACATGCAGCAGCCTAATACTTTGCATATTGCTTCATCCCATAGTCCCATGTGGTGTAAAGCGATTTCATGCTCCTTGCTCATCTACTTCCTGTTTGTCGCATATTTTTAGATTTTGGCGGGGGTATCACTAGTGAGCATTAGCTCACAGATTTACTTGTTGTCTTTGTACATTTTGAATGTTTATGGTGTTTTGTTTATATTTTATTGTTGTTCTACGGAACAGGATGAGGTCCGAGGATGTCCCTTTGGGGAACATGTTTTTTTCAATAAGTTGTAAATTTAATAATGGTGAAGTAGGTATGGCTATAAGGGGAGGTTGGAGGCCATATACACAGTGCCGTCTATAACTATCTTTACATATCATTTACATAAGTATGAAGGTAATTATTGATGGCACTGTATTTTTTTATTTCAGTCTTTATAATTTACAATATTTACTTTTATGTATGATCTCATAGATTTTTTAAACAATTCACAGAAACAATTATTTTCAATTTTACACTTACTATAGGTATGCGTGTAAATAATTTTACTTCAGGGACTCAAGACCATCCGGCCTTGCATAGTCTTATACATATATGGTTCACAAGACATTGAAATTAATAGGTTTTTTTGTACGAGAACAGGTATGGGTATGCGTGTATTCGATGACACATCAGGGGAATTATGACCATCCCTGCCCCGCATAGTCTTTACATAAATGGTTTACAAGACAGTGTAAATTAATAGGTTTTTGTACTAGAACAGGTATGGGTATGCGTGTATAGGCGTATACATCAGGGACTTAAGTCGACCCTGTCCTGCATAGTCTTTTAGATAAATGGTTCACAAGACAGTGTTTTTTTATAGATTTTTTTGTACTAGAACAGGTATGGGTATGCGTGTATACGATTATACATCAGGGAATTAAGACGACCCCTACCTTGCATAGTCTTTTACATAAATGGTTCACAAGCAGTATTAATTAAGGTTGTGTTAACTCCTTTATGGTCTTAGTACAACATGAATATTTATGGGTTTTTTGTTTATATTTTATTGTTGTCTTTGGAAGTGGATGAGGTCCGAGGACGTCCCTTAGGGGAACATGTTTTTTTTTCAATAAGTTGTAAATTAAATAATGGAGGGGTAGGTATGGCTATAAGGGGAGGTTGGAGGCCATATAAACAGTGCCATCTATAACTATCTTTACATATCATTTACATAAGTATGAAGGTAATTATTGATGGCACTGTATTTTTTTATTTCAGTCTTTATAATTTACAATATTTACTTTTATGTATGATCTCATAGTTTTTTTAAACAATTCACAGAAACAATTATTTTCAATTTTACACTTACTATAGGTATGCGTGTAAATAATTTTACTTCAGGGACTCAAGACGACCCCGGCCTTGCATAGTCTTATACATTAATGGTTCATAAAACAGTGTAAATAAATAGGTTTTTTTGTACTAGAACAGGTATGGGTATGCGTGTATACGATTATACATCAGGGACTTAAGTCGACCCTGCCCTGCATAGTCTTTTACATTAATCGTTCACAAGACAGTGTTAATTTATAGATTTTTTCTTACAGAACAGGTATGGGTATGCGTGTATACGATTATACATCAGGGGAATTAAGACGACCCCTGCCTTGCATAGTCTTTAGATAAATGGTTCTTAAGACAGTGTAAATTAATAGGTTTTTTTTGTACTAGAACAGGGCTGAGTTCAATTACCGCGAACGTTACAGAACGTTCCGTAACGATACATTCGGAACTCCTCGATCATTTGCTGCCAATAATCTCGGACATATTTAGACGCTTTTTTGAAACTACCGGTGTTAAAGTAAACAATTATATGGCCGAGGAGTTCAGAATGTATCGCTATGTAACGGTCTGTAACGTTCGCGATAACTGAACTCAGCCCTGGTATGGGTATGCGTGTATATCGGCACGTTCCGCAAAGAACTCGCTAGATTACGCGACGTCCTCTGGTACCTTTCTTGCACCAAAATGATTTACCATGTGGCACCAAATTGAGGGTACCAGGGGACGAAGTGCTAGCTAACGATCGCCTTGCGGAACGTGCCCTTTGATTATACATCAGGGACTTTAGACGACCCTGCCCTTCATAGTCTTTTACATAAATGGTTCACAAGACAGTGTTGATTAATAGATTTTTTCTTACAGAACAGGTATGGGTATGCGTGTATACGATTATACATCAGGGAATTAAGACGACCCCTGCCTTGCATAGTCTTTTACATAAATGGTTCACAAGACAATGTTAATTATTAGATTTTATTGTACTGGAACAGGTATGGGTATGCGTGCATACGATTATACATCAGGGAATTAAGACGACCCCTGTCTTGCATAGTCTTTTACATAAATGGTTCACAAGCAGTATTAATTAAGGTTGTGTTAACTCCTTTATGGTCTTAGTACAACATGAATATTTATGGGTTTTTTGTTTATATTTTATTGTTGTTCTTTGGAAGTGGATGAGGTCCGAGGACGTCCCTTAGGGGAACATGTTTTTTTTTCTCAATAAGTTGTAAATTAAATAATGGAGGGGTAGGTATGGCTATAAGGGGAGGTTGGAGGCCATATAAACAGTGCCATCTATAACTATCTTTACATATCATTTACATAAGTATGAAGGTAATTTTTGATGGCACTGTATTTTTTATTATTTCAATCTTTATAATAAACAATATTTACTTTTATGTATGATCTCATAGTTTTTTAAACAATTTACAGAAACAATTATTTTCAATTTTACACTTACTATAGGTATGCGAGTAAATAATTTTACTTCAGGGACTCAAGACGACCCCGGCCTTGCATAGTCTTAAACATATATGGTTCACAGGACAGTGTAAATAAATAGGTTTTCTGGTTTTGGAACAGGTATGGGTATGCGTGTATACGATTATACATCAGGGGAATTAAGACGACCCCTGCCTTGCATAGTCTTTTACATAAATGGTTCACAAGACAGTGTTAATTAATAGATTTTTTGTACTAGAACAGGTATGGGTATGCCTGTATATGGGCACGTTCCGCAAGGAAATCGCTAGATAGCGCGTCGTCCTCTAGTACCTTTCTTGCACTAAAAAGATTTACTATGTGACACCAAATCGAGAGTACCAGGGGACGAAGCGCTAGCTAGCGATCGCCTTGCGGAACGTGCCCTATGATTATACATCAGGGACTTAAGACGACCCTGCCCTTCATAGTCTTTTACATAAATGGTTCACAAGACAGTGTTAATTAATAAATATTTTTACGATAACAGGTATGGGTATGCGTGTATACGATTATACATCAGGAGAATTAAGACAACCCCTGCCTTGCATAGTCTTTACATAAATGGTTCACAAGACAGTGTTAATTAATAAATATTTTTACGAGAACAGGTATGGGTATGCGTGTATACGATTATACATCAGGGGAATTAAGACGACCCCTGTCTTGCATAGTCTTTACATAAATGGTTCACAAGACAGTGTTAATTAATAAATATTTTTACGAGAACAGGTATGGGTATGCGTGTATACGATTATACATCAGGGGAATTAAGACGACCCCTGCCTTGCACAGTCTTTTACATAAATGGTTCACAAGCAGTGTAATTTAAGGTTTTGTTTACTTATTTATTGTCTTTGTACAACATGAGTATTGATGTTTTTTTTGTTTCTTATTCCAATGTCATGTTTTTTTTGCCGTACTCATATAATTTGAATTTGGTTTATATCTTTCTTTGTTGTCTTGAACTAAAATTTGTTTTTTTATTTATATGTTAAGTTGTTTTATACTAACACAAGCACTGCTATCACATGCACACTAATGATTTTGTTCCTGTTTATCCTTACTAAATTAATTTATGTATTTGTTTTATTATTGTCTTCTCCTACCATTGTTTCTATATTATAAATATCTAATTGTTTTTCATTATTATTGCCATGAAAACATTGATATGCTGATATTTGTTTGCCGGGAAAATATTTTTATTTTAGTCTATTATAGGGTGTTTAGAGTTTAACCTTGAGCTGTGTGGAAATGGCTGAGTACAGAAAGGGTTCAGGATATCTTACAAGCTGAATGAGAAAGCCATTGGGTGTTTCATGTATTCACAGCAAGGCAAGTATTAAATATTTGTTTTTATCTATTATTTTCTTTTCAGAAAGAGATACGTGAAAAAGTTCAATTGTAAAGATACATTGGAGTTTATCAACACGATGAAAAATGATGATGTACGTGTCTTTTATTGACAAAAGAAACGTATACACAGCGTTTCTAAGCTAATAACAGGAACTCCTTTTGGTGATAATAATTAAATTGATATATATTAAGAGCATTTACATTTTCACAGAAAAGCAAGTTTTAAAGCATAAATGCCAATCCTCATTTTGTTAAAAATTAGAATTCTTACATATTAAATGATGTACGTACTTAAAATGTTGATATGAAATGTTAATACATGGTGATGGCAATAATCCACCTGTTTGAATTAATAAACACACTAAAAGCTTCTGCTCATAACCTTACAATACATTGTAGTTAGAAATGATAACCAGCAAAATATTCAAAAATATAAATGTGTAACCTTTGGAAACATTGACTTTTCCATCACTTTGAATTTAATTAATCATTTTATTATTTCAGTGCGACAGTGGCTTCAATATCAACAAAGATGAGATGGTCCATACACAACAAAGATGAGATGATCCATACACAACCCAGATGAGATGGTCCATACACAACCCAGATGAGATGAGATGATCCATATATAATACTGTCTCTTAGTCAGTTTGACATATGTTAACATGCATACCACTCTATATTGAGATCAGACCACGGGTTCCGGAAATGGTCGCAGCGCTCTCTATGGAGGTCTGTGAATTTGTTGCCCGCAAACCACAGACAGGTACTGCATTACAGGTGCATTATGCATAGTGTTGTTGGCGCTATGTGTAGTGTAGCTGTGCATGTGCAAACAGGTGCAGCTCAAGAGCTCGACACGGTTCGAACTCACCCACCCGGGGTTGCATGACTTTTGGTAGCACGTGGGTAACTTGACCTTACATGATGCACAAGTTCTTAAGTGAACTCTCAGCATCATGTAAGCCAGTCACAAGTCTGGATAAACAAGGAGTGACCACGAAACCATATTTAACACTACAATGTTTTAAGTTATTGCTCGGTATAGGTACTTGTGTCCATAATTTGCCCGCTGATGTAAATAGTGCCCGAGTAGCTTTAACTCAAATAGTGTGAATAGCACTTAAAATATCAATGACTCAATTTACTGGTAAATTACTGAGGAATCAATAAACATCAATAACCATGTTTAGTGTCTTGTAATTTTAGTAATTGTAAGTTTATTTAAAATAATGGAATACAGATTATTGATATACGAAAACATATTAATTCTATTGGTGTGATTTATAAATACTGGTAGACTTGTAGAATCAGATCTTAAGTAAATGACACAAAACATCCCTTCTCATAGTGTAATGTAGCACACATTTTCAGGAATGGAAATGTAGTCTGGGTTCAAGTCCCAGTGAGAAGATGTATAAAGTGTTGACAGTTCTGAAAATACAATCTTCCATGATATTAATTACGAAGAAGATTATAATTCAAAAGAAAATGCAGTTTGCTTTTGTTTCTATAAGCAGACAGAAAACAAGAATGTAATATGGAAACCACATTAAAGCTATTGTATTTCCTTTAATCATGTTTCTTATATACATGTAACAACATCGGAAGACTTACATATTACATAAGCATTATAGGACAGACACTTCAATTAGCATATTTCTCTACATAAATACAATTACGTAGCTCATACACGATTACCTTGCCCTGGAATATTAGTTGTTTCTATGTATTTGATTTAATAAATAGTTTTAAGAACTTGTTTGTTGTATTATACCACTCATATTGCATTATATGTGTTAGAGCTGTCCAATAGTTTAAGTGTTAACAACAGATTTACTTTCCAATTACTTGTAAGCTATTGCTCACTGTCTTGAACATTGACAGAAATGTGTGGCTAGGTGGGAACAATAAGTACTAATTCAGATACTTAAGTGAATTAGTAATATAAACATATGCACTATATCAATTTGTGTCCAAGATTTCAAGTCGCAAGCAGAGGAGCTAATCAATCTTTATTGATAGAACAGAACTAAGCAGAGTAAATGAAACACCTTGATATTGTAATCATATAATACATATGTTTATGGTACTAACTAACTTAAATAACTTAATTAATATGTACTGTTCCCGCTTCACCACTAAAGATAAGTTGCTTGTGCTCCACCCCACAACCCTATATCACACTTTTATTGGTTGAAGTTGGCATTCTTAACCACTTTACTACAGAGGTTATATTTTAAGCACATTTCCTGCTTTTAAAAACAAATGAAATAATCATATAGTTAGTATTCTTTAATTTTCATGTTTATAAATGCAGACAAGAAAACCTATTTGAAATGTTCAAAATGCTACTTATTTTATTTATTATATAAAGCATGACAAACTGTAACAAAAGCACTTGTTCTATTAGTAAATTAATGTCTTAATAATGAAACGACAACAAACCGAACCAGTTCAAGTAAACATAGAGTACATGTATATAAACATGTAGATTAACTGCCCCGACCTATTAAACAATCTGTAACCAGACAAATGTTGTTATGTCGTTTTTCATCTGAATTATCTCATTAAACCAGGTTTGTTTTGTTTGTTTAAGTTGGGTTTAACGCTATAGCAACACATTGTATAGGTCATATAACAGCAGTCAGTCAACCTACTCACTGTTCATAGAAAGGCTTCATCTCTGGATTTAGCTGTTAACCAACTACTAAGCATATACTTTCGTCAATGACTGCCAACTGCCCTACATTATTAAGAATCATTAGTAGGAGGGAGAACGGCCATATAATTAATTTCATGACCAAGCTGCATGAAAGTATACCCCCTGTCTGGGAATCGAACCTATGACCCCATGATCAGTAGACTTGTATGCTACCAGCTGAGCTAGTCGGGTGGGCTGCATAAATATTCATGCTTTTAAAATTCTTATTCATTCATCACACTTATTCACTTCTTATTGCAAATATCTTTTATAGCTTGGTTCTATAAGATAAAAAATGATTCGCATCCCAACAAATTTTGATGGTCTTAAACATCTATTTGACATGATTTTGATACGGTCCCATTTCAGTCTTTATTGTGAGGCAACTTCAGTGTATAACAATTACAGAACAAATCCTCTTCACAACAACATGTGATATTTCCCTTAACTATTTAATTAATTTTAACCTTTGCAATGCAGCAACCTTGGAATAGCAAAAATATTTGGCCGATGCCATTGGTGTCTTTCTATAGAGGCTGTACTGTATTTTCCCAATTTTATACTCACATTCGGATTACCTTGGTTAGTATCCATACATCGGTGTTAAAATTGAAAAGTAAACGGACTTTGTTATCGGATGAGTTTTTCGCTATTCTAATAGTGTTTGGTCTTAATCGACTCTTAAAAGGTATCGCTTTCAAATAAAATCAGACTCCTAGTTCTATCATTTTGCTGTATGAAGTGGGAAGCGACCAAACTTGACTGTTCGGTTATGTAGTTTTACCCTGCAGTCGGATTGCCTTGGTTAGTATCGACATCCATTCTACAAATATTGTTGAAATCGGACTGTAAACAGACCGAGTTTTTGGGTGAGTTTTTCCGCTATTCTAATAGTTTTTGGTCCTAATCAATTCGAAAAACATCTAACTTTTAAATAAAACCGGATCTTTTCTTTGTTATGCTACTGTATGTATTGAGAAGCGACCAAAGAAGACTGCTCTGTTATGAATCAAACTCCCCGCAGCGGTTATCTCCCTTTATCACTGCCACCACTTAACGTGTCCCATATCCAACGTAGTGATATTAGTCCAGGGAGCCAGGTTATGCCACCGCAAGTAAATTCGTCTCTCAGAGAGCCGAAAAACTTTTTTCACCTTTTCTTTTACAATTCAATATTTTCAATAAATTTAGTCTTCTTATAGTAAAGATTGCATGGAGGTCGAATACCAAGTTACATAACTCTTGGATGAATTTGGACTGAATTATGGCCCTTTTATACTTAGAAATTTCTTGGTTAAGTTTTTAGGTGCAACATTTTATCTTTGCAACTACTAAAGGGATTCACTTGAAACCTCACACATGTCTACAGGTTACTAATTGATGTCAAATACCAAGTTGCATAACTCGAGCATGAATTTTGACTGGATTATGGTCCTCTAATAATTAGAAGTTTTTTGGTGCAACATTTTCTTGTTGAAACTACTGAAGGGATTTGTTTGAAACTTCACACATGTCAACGGGGTTAGTAATGAAGGTCAAATACCAAGTTGCATTTATAACTGCAGCATGAGTTTTGATTGGTTGTTGCTGTTGTTTACACAAATATCCCGAAAGTCGAGCGCGCTGTCTGTGGACTGCTAATGTTTATTCTTGGTCTGCATGGTTCATCTAAGGGTTCAATGAACATTATATGGAGCATCATAGTGTTAGCATCATTCTTTTACATATAAGTTTCCATCATAGTCCAACTGGATGTCTGGCCGAGTATCTTAGTGACTCTTAAGTTACAATACATACGGTGGACACTTGGCATCCAGTATGGACAACTTATATATATAAAGCTTCAAATGAATCTTGAATCTTCCATCCAGCTATTTTTTCAAAAACTGTATGTTCCCCACGCTGTTACCCACTAGGGTAATGCCCTGTGGGGCCAGCACATGTACCAAGACAGGAACTCAGCTATCAAACATACAAAAAATGAGGTGACCTAGTTTTCCATTCTCCCACTCAAAGAAACGCTGAAGCCCCCCCCCACCCGTTTCACGGGAAAATGTATGAATTTAGGAGTCCCTCAAAATCCCTGACTCTTAACATTTTAGCGGTAAGAAATCACCATACTGCTTACTATCAGAAATGCGCAGGTATGACCTCATATGGTAACCCAAAATTGAAATCGAGGTCAAAACAAAAATGACGTTGTAATTAAGATGCGTTGAAATAAAGTACCAGAGTATACATGTTTGATAAATAAAATAATATTGTTTAAACTAAAATCTTGATAAATCTCTAGTTGTTATAACCTTTCTGTGAACAGCCCTCTGGAACTTTATTGATGTAGAAATAGTTGTCAACAATTTTGTCTGTTTTACTTATTGAATAGACAATTTTCTTAAATTTGATATTATTGGTAGTTTTTTGGCACGCAATCTATATTGCACATCTGGTGCAAACTACTCATTTGTCTGTCAGTATGTGAACGTACAATAGCTACACATTGTTTGATAAATATTATTTTGTCACTACATAAACATAGATTTCATGCATCCTATGTAATTTTAATACTATTAAGATTTCAAAATAAATGGGTTTAAATCTACATTTTTGAGAAGCAAGCAATCCCTGAACAAAATACTTAAAATATTTTATACATTTAGAACACGGAGGTATTATGTAGTTACACTATTATAGGCAAAAGGAGTGCTAGGTATTGGCATTGCCTTATTTACCTATATTATGATCCATATTTATACCCCCGCTTCGAAGAAGAGGGGGGTATACTGTTTTACCCTTGTCCGTGCGTGCGTGTGTGCGTCCATCCGTCCGTTACAAAATTTCCGTCGCAGTTTTCTCAGCAACTATAACATGCTGCAGCCTAATACTTTGCATATTGCTTCATCCCATAGTCCCATGTGGTGTAAAGCGATTTCATGCTCCTTGCTCATCTACTTCCTGTTTGTCGCATATTTTTAGATTTTTGCGGGGGTATCACTAGTGAGCATTAGCTCACAGATTTACTTGTTTTTCTAGTTTAAGCAATTGTACTTAGAAATTATATATAGAAGTCATATCATATTTTATCAAATTTATCAGCTTTGTGAGAAGAATTAAGATTTTATAATGATTTAGCTAAAAATTGTAGTTAAAATCAATATTTTTGAATTTATTAAGTTTTTACATAATTTAGTAAATACATAGTTTATTAATCTACTTTCCTAAAACATTTTTTATTACTCTTCCTTTGATAATTATCAAGCAGACCATTACATGTCAAGCAGACCATCTGATGAGACAGGGTGATAAAAAAATGTCATATAACAGCGGTCAGTCAACCTACTCACTCCTCCTGGAAAGGGTAAATCTCTGGATTTAGCTGTTTAGCGCATACTTTCTTCAGTGACTGACATTACTGCCCTACAGAATTAAAAATCATTGGTAGGAGGGAGAATGGCCGTAGAAATAATTTCATGATTAATTTCCACGAAAGTATGCCTGCCCGGGAATCGAACCCAGAACTCCTCAATCAGTAGACTTGCATGCTAACTACTGAGCTAGCCTGGTGGCTATTCTTGTTTTAATATGGCCCCAAGAATACAATTCAAGACTGTACAAATTCTGTTGCAATGGTCAATGATCAACATTTATTCAAATTTCTAGGGCTCAGTTTTGTTACATTAACAATTATTCTAAAGCAGAAAATATTAGCTGGATGTTAGCTCATCTCTGTCTTTTTTGCAGAATACAGGACTGGGCTCATCAAGTAACTATTTCTGCCTCCCTCTTTCTTAGTTATCGAATAATTTTCGTTATAAGACTGGTAATATGGAGTAATTTTTGTATAAACAAAAGAGATGTAAATAATTCTCTCTCTGAACTCAGATGAACAGACAAACAGACTAGGATTCAAAGAACCTTCTGGTTTCACAAATTATTTGTCCTGGCTTGAACCTTTAAGTTTTTTATGTAACAACAGTTAGTGTTTCATTTATATTGGTGAAAACATTCTCAAGTTATTGGAGAACATTGTAATTGATTGTCTTTCTACTGTGTAATGTTTAATATTGTCTCTAACTAATCCTAGCAATATTTCCTATCCTTGTTGCCATGGCAACTGAAGCATTAGAGATGCTAATGCAGGATATTAATTTTCTGTTATTACTTGAATCATGATGGTATTGAATTATTAAAACTTCACACCCTATACAAATTACTAAGAGAGTTTAATATTGTCTCCTGATGTGACATCTCTTTGACTTATTGAACCTTTGTATGGTTTTTTAAGAACACTTTTCCAATCCTCTTTATTTTTAGCTCTCCTGATCTCACCTCTGGTTTAGCATATATATGATCTTTGAATTCTGTCTGTAGTTTGTCAACACTTTGGGTGTCAACTTTAGTGGTCACATTTTGTTCTAAATTTTGGTCAAAACTTATCAGTAGCTTTATATATGTATTAATCAAACATAATACAATATGATGCTGGACTATGTGTTGGTCAAACATACATGTAGGTCAACCTGGTTAGCATTCTAGAGGTCACCATTTATGCTCCAATTTTCATCAGACTTGGTCAAAAGCTTCATGTGAGAATTATAATATTATTATAGATTTTATAATGAGTCATTGAGGACAAAGAACAGTACTGGGCCACTTTGCCAGATCATAGATAAACCTTGTCAATATTCTAGAGGTCTCAATTTTTGCTCCAATTTTCATCAGACTTGGTCAGTAGAATGCATATTATGCAAACCCTGCCAAGGTATGATAATGAGACATTTGGGATAAAAAACTGGCTTGACTTTAAGTCAAATTAATATAAAACCTTTTGAAAACTAGGGGTCAAATTTTTACTCCAATTGTCATGTAACATTGTTTGACCCTTAATATCATTGAAATGGTGGAGAGATCAACCATGGGTCATGTGAGGTTAAAAGTAGCCCTCTTCAAATCATTTACAGGCATGGATTGTGGCAACTTTGTGACCTACACCTTTGACCTTGATTTGCAGTTTGAAGAAATAGGACCAAGATGACTATTTGATAAAGTTGTGTTCATGGTCCAAAATGGTGGAGGGCTATCCCAAATGACTTAAAATCAAATTCAGACAAAAGCTGTAAACTTGTATATTCTCAAAATTCATAAATAATCAATTACAGTTGTATGTTTTTAAACCGGATTTTATGTGATTGGATGTATAATGACGTGTGATCAAATTGAAAGACAATTCAAATTCTTGCTTTATAAAATGGACTTGTATTTAAATGAGCTCTACATTGTTCCTCTGAATAAAATTTCAAGTATGTAAACATTGTCAAGAAACACACAAGTTATAAAATGCTGAATTCCATGACAAAATGTCATTATTATCACTCTGCAGGTTTTCCATTTCTACCTACTTATGTCTGATTTGCTCCTATATTAATCATTGGTTTAATAATCTTGCTAGCAGCATGACATCATGTCTGACATGAAATGTTGTATGTCTGATATTTTAGTTGAACAGCATGATTTAATTGATTGTATTTACTTGTTATTTAACTAATTGAAGTCAATTTACTTACCCAGTAGTTGTTGTTTGTATCAATAAGTCAGGTGCTTCAATTAATTGATTTTGTCATGCATGTTTTTGTTCTTGTTAGGTAATTTTTCCTGTGGTGGGAGGATCTCAACAATAACGTGATTAAAAGACATTTTGGTAGCTCTGCACTGAACTATTCTGCATCACTATTGTTATTAAGTTTTATGCTGAACCATACATTTTTTAAATTTTCCCAGTCATTTTGTCTCAAATCATAGAATTTAAAGATTTTTGAAGACAATAATTTTAATGAATTTATATTTGAATAATTACTAACTTTTGAAACCAACCTAGGGGTTTACTCAGGTGTTTCAAGTCAGTTGATAAAATACAAGTATTACACTACCATATGTCACATACCTTTTCGGCGCAGCTGTCTAAGCCAACTTTTGACCTATATTTCAACCAATACAATTTGCTCTACCATAGCTGTTAGTCCAATGAAAATCCTTTACAGTGTAAAGAAATGGATAAAACACATGACACCATTGGCTATTTGTGATAAACTGGTGGGTAGCACGTACAGTAGCTGCTGACTATTTACTTTGTGTATTATAATGAGTGACTCACTATGCTAATTGATCACACATTCGTCGTGGTACGCCCCTTGTGGTATAACTAAACTGCGATTATGACTCAGCGCACCCTCAGAATGGGTTTTCATTTTGTCATATGTAGGCCGCCATTGAGCATTTCTATCAAATTGTTTTATGTTCACCAGAAAAGTAACATAAATGGTTAGGTCATTCTGAAAAGAAGTGATTTTTAATAAAAAATCCATGGCATTGTCATTAAAGATGTTTTTAATTTTAGAATCAGATAGATTTTCCAAATTGACAAATCAGCAAAGTGGCAATATATTCGGACAAAAATTGTCAGTTGAGGCAGAATTGCAATTTCGGACAAACTACATTTGACCCATGGTTAATACAATGTATGCAGTGCATGACCAACATTTATACTTCAAACCGTTGAAAATGAACCCAGCAGAGTGCCGAATATCTTTTTTTAAAGATATTTCTTGTTTGTTATATTTTATTCAACTGTCTGTGGTATATGCATTAACCCTGCTGATTTAGATACTTGATATTTGTTTGATAATCTCTGTAAATTGATATTGATAACTATTTATATCAATAGTAAATTTAATAGTGTATTTAAATCAGTGGGGTTAATGTATGCACCTCTGCTAAAAAATAACAATACACTCGCAGAGTCTCTGACATTTTGTTAGACAAACGTTTCCCTTTTGTCTGGACAGCAAAAATTGTGCGACCAAAATTGAGTAAATGAAAATAAATTGGTCAAAATCATACAAAATATAAGATATCTCTATCACTAAAAATGTTTTCAATCCTGATAAAATTGTATCAATATGTTTGATCAAAGATCAAACAGTTTTTACCATGTCTGTGCCCAAGTGATAAGAAATTTCTCTGGCAATGATACTTGGTAGATGATCTCTGTTTAACAGTTCAGTATGAATTGATTTATAGTATTCATTACCCTGGTGATAATAGACTGTGATATAAAATATCAGACTTGTTTTCTTGGTGTATTTTGTACTTGACATTTTCTCTTATTAGCCTGAAGGTCTGTACACCATTAGAAATAGTTTTGTATTTCTTATTTCTTGGAATTGTCTCGATTATTCTGAATATTTTGCTTGTTATGGAGATTGTTATGTCTTTTGCTTGGTAGTACAAAAGTGATTTTTTGCTTTAAAAGTTAACAAGGTGTTATTTTTGCTTAAAATCTACTCACTTTTATTTATTCTAATGCACTCGTATGTGGTAGTGATTTTTTACAGAAGAATAGCAATTTATTGCTCACTGTCTTTTTCCATCCCTGCCTTTTTTGTCCCTTCCCTATGCAGAAATACTTTACAACATGAACCCTCAGCTGCCCCCTGTCCCTTCTGTCTCCCTGCCCTTTACTGAGTTCTACAATAATTGCTTCATAATTTACATAATTATACAGTAAAGTTCCATTTTTAAGACAATCAAACGACTGGCCTTATAGCAGAATGATTCTAATATTTTTCTCAAATTAATCATGTGGGACTTAAATTCATTTCTCATTTAATCAATCAAATCCGGATGGTTTATTTGTCAACTCAGCTGCCTGTGTCGCAGGGACTGAGGTAGACAGCAGACGGCTAGATCTTCTTACATCTGACCTCCATGTAACCCTGTCTAGTGGATCACTATTATGTAGATTGCATGTCTTCAAATCTGCTTTCACACATCCTAACCAAGACTTTCTTGGCTGTCCATGTTTACTAGAGGATGGGATGCTCCAGTTTGTAAATGAGTTTATGCACCCCATAGAGAGTATGGGTGTAACAATACGGTGAAACCCGTATTGCAATATATTGCAATACATAATGTTCTTTGCGCATACATGCATAGCATAAATTAATGCATGTGCATCGTCTTGATTTTATCAACATTGTACATAGATATTTGTATTTTCAAACGTATTACGCAAATAAAAAAAGTTTTAAATGGACTTTCAAAGATATTTATTCTCTCACTTTACGAAAAATATTTCAAGTTTCCGAACACATTTTAACATTAATTCAAATATTTAAATTTCAGACTCTGATAAAAACAATCAGTATGGAACATAACTAGAAAAACCGGTTCAGAAAAAAACGAACCAGTTAAAAACCGTCAGAAGTCGTATTGCAATATTAACCGGTATATCGGTTAACCGTTACACCCCTAATAGAGAGCATCACATTCCATAGATTCTGTCAAAACTTGCATGATGCAGCTATATCCAATGCAGGGCTCAACATTAAAAGTGCCCGATTGCCCCTGACAACCTTAAATTTGATTCTGGCAATTTGTTACCGCTACTAAACATTTTGTTCAAGCAAGTGAATATAATAAAGCTGGTTGTCCAAGTGGGGAATCTTCTTTAAAAATTAATGTCAAGCCCTGTAACATGGTACAATAGCAGAAATTTACTGTACATATAATTTGACAGAAACTTAGGAAACCCATCCCTACAAAAAAGGTTCTTGGAATCTTAAATAATCATATTAGCCATTGTTAAGTTAAGTATTGGTTAAAAGGTACTTATTATAGTTGAGAGTCTTACACAAATAGATGACTATACTTAGTAAAGCTTATTATATTATAGTTAATTCTTGTATGTTATAGATTTCTGAGATTTTATCGGAGACAGACAGAGAGACTCATACAGTGATGTCTGATAAAGACAGTGTATTAGAGGAAATATGACGATACTTTTATACCAGTTCTGCTGACTGGTTGCAGTGTCTGACTGGTGGTAGAGTAGTTCATTCTCTGACTGGGAAACTTAACTGGACGATTTTAGTAAATTTCAAGGTAAGTGTATTCTTAATCATATATTTCCTATATAAAGTAGATTACATTTTGTATGTAGATAAATGTTTTCAGGACTGATCATGAAATTCAGGAGTTTAGGAATCATGTTTTTTGTTGTTGTTAGTTCCTTTTAAAAACTGCTAAAATATTTTAATTCAGGTTTCTGAAAAAAAATTAATTTCACCTACAAAATTAATTTTGTTAGTTTTTTTTGTAGTTGGTTGTATTGATTTTCCTTCTGTATATCAATTAAGGTTAAAGTGTATATATCTAGATTTGATAAATATTGTATTGATCATTTAATGTAAATCCAGACTGATATAATTCAATTTTACTTCCCCAAAATTTATTTAGCATATTTTATAATTTATTTATTTTTTATTTAATTTGATATTATGATCAATTTTGTGTTCTAAATCGCTGATATAATATTCATTTATGCTGAGACCAATAAGTTTTACACATATAAATTCAAATATTTAATGACAATTTTAGCTTTATATAATTTAACTCATTAGCCCAAGACTCAGGTTAGTGAAAATTGATTTCATCTATTTATACGTTACTATATTGATTATGTGTTTTATTTTACTTAATGTATTTATGAATATGTACTTTGTACTTTTTTAATAAATTTACTGCTCTGTTCTGTTCTATTTATGTTTACTTATTTCATGTATTAATTTTAGGCTAGTCAATTACTTGGGTAATGACTATCAAAATTGACAAATGCAATTAACAATAAATTACCTTCTGTGGTAGTATCCTATTTATCTGTGATATATGTATGTTATAATGTTATATTCATGCTGGTGAATTCTGGTGTATTCATTAATTTATTCAAATATAGGGACCACAATGGAATAAGGATTAAATTCCTTTTGTGCCATCCCTGTATTTCAATGTGTTTGACATGGTCTTTAATAATTTCAATCAAGAGCAATGATACCTCTTGTATTTCCATCTTAAAATATACCAAAAACTCGAAAAAGATGGTCAAAACTAGGGCTGTGGATCGTTGAGCAAGTGGCGATCCGATCCTACCCACGATTCATGTGTAGCAATTCACAAATCAAACCACAAATCACTTGTTAATGGAGAAGCATACAGAATTTCACGTAATAACAAAAATAACCCTGAATTACGTTAGTTTTTACTAAATGGAAAACCATGTACTCCAAACATTACTATTACCAGACGTTAAATAAGCATTTTCAGTGAAATCATTTTTGTTTAAATGTAAATCAATCAAATGTTTGAATTTACAATAGTAATGCGGCTCGTTTTCAGAGGAGCTAAGCTAATTTTTTCCCAAAAAATAGATTGCGATCCGACGATTTCAGACATGACGAATATTCGTACAAGATTTTCTGGTCTGGATCGCGAGTATCCGAGTACTCGAATACTCGCAGCAACCATAGTCAAAACCCAATTTCCAGATCTGAGTTGATAAAAACAATTTTATGGTACAAGTAGTCTATGAAATTAGTGGGTGTCAGGTTGCCTGGGACAACCACTTTTAGTTGGGGCAACCATAAATTTTTTTTGGCAACTACACTGTTAAGGGGACCACTTTCATATTCTAGTTTCCTAGACTTTACCAGCAATGATTTTTTTCTTTAAAGCTCAAACATGGCAAAACAGAAAGTAGAAAAAGGGACAAAATCCTGTCTCAAGACTTCAGGAGAGAATCCAACAGAGAAAGGAAAGTTTGAATACCTGTTTGGATTTAAATGGAGAGAACTTACTTCATTGGAATCATTTATGAGGTTATTGTTTAGACCTACAGATCCATCTGGATTAGGAGTGATGCGTGTTGTATTTGGTAATGTTTTATTTTAAAACTCTTATTGATGTCTTTTAGCTATTTTGTGAAACATATTTGTGCAATTTAGATAAATACTCTTTAGTCAATCACCTTAGTCATACATAGTAATGTATAGCATATATACAGCAGTTTTTGCTTGACTTTACAAAGTAAATAGAGACCTCTCCTACTCGCCCTAGCGTCGGCGGCGGGTCCATGTCTGCATCCATATTTCTGATTTAGGTTTTTGTGCAGTAAAATATTTTTTACTATAACTGTTTTATTTCTTTAGGTATTGACTTCAAACTTTGAATATATGTTCCTTATTATCAACCTCATCTCATGTGACAAGGTTCATAACTTCTTATACATTTTGTTTCAGAATTATCCCCCTTGAACTTAGAGTTTTCTTTAAAAAATATTTGTTTTTACTGCAACTGTTTTATTTCTTTAAGTATTGACTTCAAACTTTAAATATATGTTCCTTATTATCAACCACATCTCATGTGACAAGGTTCATAACTCCAAAATCCAAATATATTGATTTTCAAAATTGGCTCACATGAACTTAAAATTTTCTTTAAATTTTTACATATTTTTTTTTACTTTAAATTTGTTGATGTTATATGTTTAAATTTTAAAATATGTATGTTCCTTATCATCAACCACATCTCCTGTGACAAATACTTACTTAGTTGAGCATGCTGTCTCCTCTGACAGCTCTTGTTATTAGGGCTGCAACGATTCAATTTGATAAATAAAAAATCAATTGTGATGGTGCATATTCAATTTTGATTCAGGACATGTTGCTTTTTATTTGATTCCTGGTTTTAATTTGGCTATAAAAAATATAAATATTGATTTAAGACTATCAG
Source organism: Mactra quadrangularis (assembly GCA_025267735.1). NCBI lineage: Eukaryota > Metazoa > Mollusca > Bivalvia > Venerida > Mactridae > Mactra > Mactra quadrangularis. The sequence continues at coordinate 22,746,245 of CM046303.1, forward strand.
TAACACTGCTAAACTAGTGAAAAATAAGTCAGTAGGAAAATTCATTAGCTTCTTTGACCTTGTTTTGAATTAATGTTGAAAATTTAAATTACACTTTTATTTATTTCAATATCAGTTTTAATCTCAAATGAATGTTTTAATGTACATTTTGAATAAGCTATATTATTCAATATTTAAAAAAGTCGAATCGAAAGCAAAAAATAAAATCGCATCGAATTGACTTTCCAGTGAATCATTGCAGCTTTAGTTTTTATTTCTAATCTTGCTCAAGACAATTTTGGTAGGTTTGCAAGGGCTTTAATTTTAATACTGTATGTTACACTACATATAGCTTATATGCACATTATAGAATGTAAAGCAGTAAGCATGGTTGAATACACTCTTGATAATACATTACATTTTATGTATTATAAGTATTGGTATTGTGCACAAAAAATCAGTGCTAGCATGTTTCTGATATTATTGATATCAAATTCTATTTGTGTTACTTGGAAAATGCACAGCATTGTTTATTGTTCCTTTGTATTCTATACTAAAATTTGGTCAATGATAGAAAGATTGCTAGTCTAGCGTCATTGTAATAGTTAGACCATATAAAATAAAGTAATTGCATTTTAGCTGGATTTTTCACCAAAAAAATTCGGCTTATAGTTTGCAAAACTCAGGAGGGCGGATTGGCAGGATGGCTTCCAGTGTCATTTCAATTGTGTTCAAGTTTTTTATTTACCATTTAGTTCTGCCATATAATGTTCCGCTCGCATACTTGCTAATTTAGATCTGGCCTTTTTCAAACAAAGGTCACATTCAGGCGACCTTTTATCATCATAATTTTCATGACGAAATTGTTATGATACGTAACTTGTTTACATTGTCTCAATTTGAAATGAGTCACCCAATCACAGACTGTGAATAATACGGCTGTTAGATTAGCATGCAAAACTTGGTCTAAAAATAGAAATTTACGAAATAAAAATGTGATTAATAGTGTTTTCGTCTAGATGAAAGCTACGCATTAATTGGTCGACACAAAGTTTATCTCAACGTGACCTTCCACGGAGACAGTAGAGATCCTGTACGACAACGCTCTACAGGATATCTGTTTACGGAGATTGGGATATTAGCATTGCCCCAGGCTCGGTTTGAACCTGGGCATGCATCCTACCACTGGACTACTGCTCCTACCATGTTCAATTTTAACTTGATTTTCATTTAATGATAGGTGTTTATGTGGTCTGGCCATTGAAAATAAAGATAGAACTATTGATCCGGTGATACCATCTTGAGGCTTACAGTACTTTTGGTATATGATTTGATAAAGTGTGAATGGAGTGAATAATTGTGTTCACACTTTATCACACTGATTGATGTACATGCTACAATGTCATTTCTCAGCTTCTTTGTACATGTAGATTTATTTGTCACTTCATTTATATTTATACATGTCGTTTTTGTCTAGTCAAAACATTGTAACTTCACCTTTTCTTTATTTGAAGTTTTGATGTTTTGACTCAATAACAAAGATGTGTCAAATTATCCAACTCATATACTAACTGAGCATGTTGCAGTCAATGTGAGATAATATGACAAGTGTCATCCTTATGTGTGTTTGGCCACAACTATTTCTTACGATTTTTAAAGAAATAAAGCATGCAGATGTCATATAATTTTCATTTAGCATTGTGAACAAAAATTGATCAAATTATGATCCTGACCTAGTCTTGGAGCTATCTTAGTGTGAATGTCTATTAGAATCACACGTCCAGGCTGTCCATCTGACTAACATTATAACCTTAAACCTGCTATGTTTGCTCATTTTATTTATTAATTTTTTCAGGTTTTTTAATGTTAAGTGATATATGGCAAGAACGTGGTTTAAGTAATGCAGTAGAAGAATATGGTGATATAACATTATGTAGATTTCCTTTATTTGATTTTATACAACCATTACCACTTGTATGGATGTATATTGTATATCTGTTGATGTTTATAGGTGAGTATTCTTAGTATTGTTTAGTCTATTTTGTCTCGATTTGCAAAATTTGAATAATTTCACAGTGATTGAATACTGACAATCACAATATTATTAAATAGTTTCAATATTCTTGATATGATACCTTAGGATTACTGTGAACATGATTTTATTGGAAACATTAATTTTGGCTCTCCGTGTCATACTACCACATGAGGGTCCACAATGGAAACAAGAGTTCACTCTTTTTTGTGCTAACACTGGTGCTGGTATTTTATGACATGGTTTAATATATATATATGTACATTGTTGTATGTATATGTAACTTTTAATATTTAATATCATATTTTATTGTTAAATTACATATGTCATGTTGTATTTTGCCAATACCTAAATAAATCTATCTATCTAATATCATGAGTGTGAGACAAAGAGCACAAAGTCACCTTGGAATTATTCATGTTATGACCATTGATAAAATTCAAACTATAACATTGTTATCTCTTATCTAGGTAGACGCTTTAGTCCTTACTTTGTTAATGATAAGTAGAAAAATATGGCCTAAGCATAGAATTTTGAAATATAATTATCTAAAAACTAAAAGTAAAAACCAACTTAATATACAGAGATACTTATCAGCTTGGGTCCACTTGGACCCTTGACAGGTTGATTTTAGGTGCCCTTCACTGAAGTTTGGGCCTAACTTGAACTTACCTTTAAAAATACGACATACATGTAACTCACTTTCAAATGTGTGGGGGACTAGTTAACTGACTTAATAAGGCAGCTGACTTCAAATTACTTTAACCTCTGACAAATGGTGTACAATAAAAACTCTGAAAACCGGACCCTCTGAAAACCGGAATCCTCAGAAAACCGGACGATTTTTAAAGTCCCATATTTTTCCCTATTAAATGCATTGAAAAATATCCTCTGAAAACCGGAAACTCTGAATTCCGAATACCGGACCTTTAGCCATGGCTTCTAATGATAAATATGCATAAAAAATCCTCTGAAAACCGGACACCAAGTGTCAACTTTCTGTGTATTGTAACAGTTAGTTAATCATAATCCCTGGCAGATGTCAATTGTTAATTAAATATCCAAGCATTTTATCTATACAGGTGTGAAAAACACTTGTCTGTCATTGTTTAGGATTCTTGTAATGTTTGTTTTGTATAAACATGTATTGTTGTACAGACATAATTTGTGAAAATATTTTAATTTCAAATATTGTTATACTAATAAAAAGGCTACATGTTTGTTTTCAAAATTACTAAAGTTTGTTAGTTGTAAGAAAATAATGATCTCTATCTTTTTATTTGTTTTATTTTGAGTAAGAAATTGGAAAATAGTTTACATGATGTTGTTATTGTTGTTATGTGATAATATGCATTCATTTTAATGAGAATAGCATCCATAATTATCAATTATTTATTTGAATGCATTTAAAGTCCATTGATAACATGTACATGAAACTTAAGAAAAGTTATAATATTTTAATTTTCTTTTTTCTCAGTAAATTTACACTTACCAAACCAAAAGTGACCAAACTTTTAAGATGTAGCTGAACCATCCATTTAATGTATGAAAATATCCCAACAAACCCATAGCTATGTTTAATTAGTGATTCTATATAAACCTCTGAAAACCGGAATCCTCTGAAAACCGGACTTTTTGGTCAGTCCGAGCCCGGTCCGGTTTTCAGAGTTTTTACTGTACATGTATCTTACTTAGGTTAAGGACAGCTTAATTTTCTGAGCACAAAGGTTTTTTTAATTTGCCCTGATGCAGGGCTAGAATTTAACAAAAAATGAACTTACAAATTTTTGCGAGTTGGTTTTTTTAACTTGCAAAATGAAAAAAAAACCCTCGCATTTTTAAAAAAAAATTTAACAGCATATGTAATAAATAATTATAAAAGCAATAACAACAAAATTACATAGTACTATAGAACGAACGAGGATAGACAAAGCATATTGAACATGTTTTAATATTTAATTTTTAAATGATACTATTGATTTATCTGGTCGCTTCAGTGCTGATTTGAGTCTGATTAGTTCAGACATTAAAATTTCTGTGGTGATTTCAACTCGTAAAATTTTCTAGTTAAAATAATAATTACTCGCAATTATCGAAGTCCACTCGCATTTTGCGAGTATGCGAGCTTAAATTCGAACCCTGTCTGATGGCAATACATTTGTATTTGGCAAGTGGGAGTTTGTATTCCTGACATAAAAATATGTATTTTACAATATCCGATAATAATGTTATAGGTAAAATGCCATACCCTAAGTGGTAAAATGACATTGGTAGAAATGTCAGAGGTAAAAATGTCAGTCTTTTTACGTAAATTTGTAGTTTTACATTACAGTACATTAGTATTTTGAAGAAGCACCTAAATGTATACCATGTGACAAGCATTTCAATGTAAAACACATTCTGCTCCTCTGTCCGGATCTTAAATTCATCTGTGACAAAACATTTTATGGTTAACTCACTTAGAGAACTTTTCCAGTCCATACCATCATAATGCAATACTAAACTATCTGAAAGAAGTAAATATTTATCATAGAATGTAGGATTTAAAACCATTAGAATTTTGTTACATTAATAGTATCATCAATTGCATTCAGCACGATGTAACCGGTATTGGTGCGCCGTCAAGCAAACAAACAAACATTCATATTTTTCATTACAGGTGAAGTTGGTATATTACTAGGCTTGTTCTACAGATATAGTTGTATATTATTTGTTGTGCCATATTGGTATTTATTCTTCCTGGATAAAACTACCTGGAACAATCATAGTTATTTATTTGGCCTCATTGGTATTCTACTACTGTTTATTGATGCTAACAGATATTGGTAAGATATTTTGTTTAATCACCCCCCCCCAAAAAAAATATAATTTGGGGGTATATATGAGTTAGCTTGTCGGTAGGTTTGTCAGTCCGTCTGTAGCTATTTTTGTTCACTCAATTTCTCAGCACTTATTTTACGGCTTCAACATTTAATAGGTCAAACTTATAGCATAAACTTTGATTACACGGTGCTGAATTTTGTTGCTCCTTGAAAATTACTACGGTGTTACATGCCACTAAACTAGTGTTATTAAACACTTGGTCAGTGGCGTATGACGTCAGAGGGTCACTATCATATCAGCGGGCACTATCACATTATAAACTTTGGCCATGTTTTATATACATAAAGCAATTTTATGTAATGAATAATATATATTTAAGTGTTAACTTAAAATCTGATTATGGTGTTCAAATCCTCTGTATTTTCTTTATGATATTTGGGTCTGTCCAAGCAAGACAACCAAACAACCGCCAAATCAGCAGCATGTTTGCATTTCCTTTTTCTTTGAACAAAAACAATTACAATGTGTATTGTAATGTATTTCCAAAAGAAAATACAGGAAAAGCAAGATACTCCATAATAATGTTTATTATGTAAATTAGCATCCTGTTTCTTAAAAGTGACATAAATCTCTAAGTTTGTCAGAAAGTTTTATGATCTGGCTATTAGAATGTACAGACCAAAAGTCATGTTATATTTGTCTCTGACAGACGTAAGAGCTATAATAGTGCAGTCTTATTTTGTTTGAACGATTTCTTGAATTATAGATGTGTGTATTATTTACATTAAATTTCTTTTTTATTCTGAGTAAAATTTCATGCATTGATGTTTTGAATATTTATTCATAATTATCTTGATGAGAACATTTTTAGCTCGACTTTTCGAAGAAAATGAGAGCTTATACTGTCACCTGGGGTTAGGCGTTGGCGTTGCAAATCAAGGATAAAGATTTTACAAATTTAAATAACTTCAATACTGTCTAAGATATTCAACTTAAACTTGGAATACTTATTCACCTTACTATAAAGGCCCATAACCCTGGCACACTGTTTTAGGAGTTATTCTCCTTTTTTTACTTAGAAAACATCCAAAATCAAGGTAAAGCTTTTACAAACTTCAATACTGTCAAAGATTTTCAACTCAAACTTGGAATACTTATTCATCATTACTACTTCCTTCTTACTATTAAAACCCATTCACTGATTAACTGAGAAAAGTCGAGCATGCTGTCTCCTCTGACAGCTTTTGTTGGTATAATTAGTGTGATCAATTTCTAGAATCATGTCTTCTTTAATGGGAACTGTCATTAAAGTCCCTCATAAATTCCTAATGTAAACTAATGTATTTTTTTTACTTTTGAAAATATTGTCCACAAAGACAAATGTTATTTAGGCATAGCATTTTTATGACAAGTATCACCTAAATCACTAGCTCTAGCACTTGGCTTGACAGAAATAGAATATTCATCAATTTTGGAATAGGATCTTATTATTTCAACTCTTGATTTCAGAAAATGACATTCTCACTTGTGGCTACGAATCTCTTGGAAATATGTTTTCTGAGCTCAATTGGTGAAAAAAAAATCAACCTCACACCAAAATCAATAAGAATCCTCTATATTACTGGTAGATTTGTAGAATGATCTTCATTATCACTAGTACACTTCTGGTACATGTAAACTAGTGGTACATAACCTGTACACTTTTGGTAAATTACTGGTATACTAGTGGCATACTACTGGAACAATATTGGTACACTACTCATACACTACTGGTACACAACTGGTATACTTGTGGTACACAACTGGTACACTACTGGAACAATATTGGTACACTACTCATACACTACTGGTACACAACTGGTATAGTAGTAGTACACAACTGGTACACTACTGGAATATTATTAATACACTACTCATACACTATTGGTACACAACTGGTATACTAGTGGTACACAACTGGTACACTAGTGGTACACAACTGGTACACTACTGGAACATTATTGGTATTTTCTCATACACTATTGGTACACAACTGGTATACTAGTCACTGCTGATACACTATTGGCACACAACTGGTATATGTGTGGTACACAACTGGTACACTAATCATACACTATTGGTACACTACTAGTACACTATTGGTACACAACTGGTATACTTGTGGTACACAACTGGTACACTACTGGAACATTATTGGTACACTACTCATACACTATTGGTACACAACTGGTATATTTGTGGTACACAACTGGTATACTACTAGAACATTATTGGTACAATACTCATACACTATTGGTACACAACTGGTATACTAGTGGTACACAACTGGTATACTACTGGAACATTATTGGTACACTTCTCATACACTACTGGTACACTCGTGATATTTTTTCTGTATTCTTATAGGTCATTAGATGGCTTACTGTTCAAAAAGAAGAGACATACACATATACCATTGTGGAATTATGCTGTCCTTAGGTTTCAAGTATGTTTAATTTTATAGATATTATATATTATGTTTCTGTTATATATTTGATAAGGATTTATTGCTTATATCAACAGAGTAGACATTTGTGACTAATGTTACCTATCCTGTTGGTGACTGTATCTAGTGTAGGAGTTGTGGTCCAGAGGTAGGACACCCATTTAGGGATCAAGAGGTCTCAGGTTCAATTCCCACTAGGAGCACTGCTAATTTCCTTGAGCAAGAAATTAACTTGCAATTGTTTCACTCCAGCCAGGTGTAAATGGGTACTGTGAGGGATCACCTGTCTGAGGGTGATTTTAATGACCAGGAGTACAAAATTGTAAAGTCTGCTGAATATGTGCATTGAAGCAGACTTTAAACCACACTTTTAACTTTAACAATGAAGTTACCTTATACAATGCTGTTAGTACATAATCATAATGTTAAAAGCAACTGCTGTATTCACTGTTCTATATTTTGTATTATGTTAAGTGTAACCCTTCAAGGCATCTCAAACAACTGCAACTGTGTAAAATAAAATCAGAATCAAGTCAAAAAGTTTAAAGAAGATTTTCAGTCAATTGGCCTACAGTACTTACGGCCCCTGGATAGCCCTAGATCTCTTGACCTAAGCTTTAAGCCTAGTACTACACACATACCCTTTACTGTGGCTTATATCAAATTTATGCAGGCTTATGCTCAACTTCATTCTGATGTAATTGGGAGAAGGACTGTATAAAATATTTCATGACTAAAAACCTTCAAGAAAATTGTTTTCATTGAAGACTGTTTGTATCAGATACCTGTATTATACAACAATTTTAGACTGATACCTTCTTTTTTTCATTGCGTTTAACTACGGCGTCCAGTGCACCTAACCTAGCTTTTCTGGACCCTCGTCTATAACCAGTACTCACCTACCTTTCCACAAGGCCAGAAACTTCTCCATATATCTTATTAATGGAGGAAAATTTACATTACTGTTAAATTTTCATGGAAGGGTATGTCACCTCCTGCTTGGGATTCAAATCCTTACCATCTTTGGGACATGAGATTCCAAATCCTAGCGCACTACCAACTGCACCACTGACCTTCAAGCCAGATATGTAAAAAAATTATTCATTATATACATGTAGTTGTTTGTGAGTACCTGCTACGTTTATCTTGAAAGTTAGTAAAACTTTGACTGCCCTAGCTGATTTTGTTTTGCTTATGTAATATAAAAAGTACATATTCAGGCATTCAGAAAACTGCTCATAACAGTCTGAAATTTCTTGTAGCTGTATGTATGTTGAGCTTTACTCAATGAAATTATTATGTTGTTTTTTTTTTTCAGATATTTTTAGTGTATTTTATAGCTGGATTAAAAAAGATGGACTATGATTGGGTATCAGGATATTCCATGCATGCTATAGCTAGTCATTATGTATTCACACCTTTTAGGTAAAATATGTTTTTTATCATAATTATGATATTATATGCAGTCAAGAAGCATTAGTTAATTTTTTAAATTGAAGAGTTTTGAAGAAAAGCTACTTTCTACAGTATATATCTGACAGATTGTGGTTAATTCACAGGACATCTAATTAAGTGAAACTGAGAGGCTGTTCTCTTCTTCTAGCACTCTCATTTATACTGGGGTTACCCCCTGTCAAGAATTTTTTTAGGTTATTTTATGGAGTCCAGCACAAGTAACCTAGCTTTCCTGGACCCTTGTCTATTACAAGTACTAACCTTCTCTTCCACAAGGACAGAAACTTCTCCATTATATCTTCTCAATGGAGGAAATTTGACATTATTGTCGAATTTTCATGGAAGGGTATAACCTCCCCAGGTGGGATTGGAACATGTACCCCCTTCAGAACACTAGATAGGAAATGTAGCCATGCTACCAAATGCACTACCAACCTGGGTTGTCTGGCATCCTCAATTTTAGGTTTAAATTCCATTACTCAGAAGAAAACTTACATAGAAGAAAACTTAGATATTTTCCAATATTTTGACGGTATCTTACAGTCTTCATCAGGGTTGTGATATTAAGGGACCTTAGTCCGCTATTTCCTCTTGTATACTCATCAAATAGGTAGGTCCAATTAGTTGGATTACTTGATACCCTTACTTTTCAATGTCAATTTGCCAAAACTATCTTAAATAACTAGTTTTGTAAATAATTTAATTTGTTTGAAATTCAAGCTAAGTATTTTAAGGGGAAAGAACTATCTAAATTTCACCATTTCTGTCAATTAATATCTTCATTAAGAAGAAAGATATTAGATGAAATATTTTGTTATCCTTACATAGGACTTCAGTGATAAAAACCAAGGATTCCTATTGTAAGGACCTACTTACCATTTGGATTGCTTCAGATTTTATCACGGAAAGATAACTGACTTAAGTAACTAACTATTTATTTGATATCACTTGATTGGGTCAAGTTATATGACATTAGAAGAGTGCTTTACAAAAGTGTTAGCTCATTTAATGAAAACATTTGTTGACCCATACAAGTATCATATATTTCTTTCCTGCTTTACGGTGAATAGTCGCATTATTCGATGAAAATATACAATGAAAATATAAATATTATTTTCATCATAGTGAAAATATAACCTCATATTTTCATTGTTCATGACGTCATATTAGAAGATAAATGACGTCGTCTTGGAGAAGAATTGACGTCACGTTATTATTTGTGTAATATTCATCTAATAAAAACACAACTACGATGAAAATATAAATATTATTTTCATCATAGTGAAAATATAACCTTATATTTTCACTGTTCATGACGTCATATTAGAAGATAAATGACATCGTCTTGGAGAAGAATGGACGTCACGTTATTATTTGTGTAATATTCATCTAATAAAAACACAAAACTATACATGAAAGAAACAGACAAAAAAAGACATTTTCACTTGTTGCTATGCCACTCGTGAAAATATGTTTTCTGGGCTCACTCAGTGAAATAAAAATCGATCTTACACCAAAGTTGATGAATATCCTCTAGATCTATAAACTGTTTTGTTGTATAACAAATAATAAATGGCCATGAGGGCAATATGCAAGTTTACGGACTGGTTGGTCAGACTGAGAAAGGTCTATGGCCCGAAGCGCAATTTAAAGAAAATTGCATTAAATAAGACTGGATAACGTCATAAACGGTCAATATAAGAATTATGGACTGGGTGACGTCATAAGGGGTCAATATGCGATTTATGGACTGGATGACATCACATTAAATATAGAGGACGTTATGCAAATGAGGTATAATATTATGTTATATTTGTAGGTTAATAATGAGTGAAGAACAAGTCAGTTTATATATCGTACATCTTGGAGGTCTACTAATTGATCTGTTCTCTGGTTTCCTTCTTTTCTTTGATAAAACAAGATTAATGGCATTTATTGTACTGGGAACGTTTCACTTGATGAATTCACAGTTATTTAGTATAGGTTAGTATACCAGTTTATTATATAGTCAAATTTACTTAGGTGGAATAGCCAAGTGGTTACTGCGTTGGACTGGTAATCATTGGATAGCCAGCTCTGCGTTGGTTCAAATCCCATATAAAACCAACGGGTTGTTTCCTTGAGGAAGAAACTTCATCCATCTAGCTCAGAACTGGGGAACCAGGAAGCAGACATGAAAGGGGATTGATCTCATCATTATCATTCGTTTTAGTTTATACAGGCCATTGATTAGTTCTTTGGCAAGGGTGAGGACTGTCTGTCTCGTCTGGATCAGAGTCTTCCTCTCCATGACTGGAGATCTTAGTTGTAACAACTTGTTTCACAATCTAGCTAAAATAAATAAGTATAAACTAGACATGATGTTTTTGATCATTTATCTAAAATTCTGCTGTTTGTTATCACTTTCAATTAGAATATTTAGGCTGGACATATTTTTGGATCACCGATAGCCGGCATCTTGAAAGGTGTCCAGCATCTTTGTCCAGAGCACAACCTTATTACCTTTAGACAAAAAGACTTGAAACTATACACAGTCTAAGAAATTAGTTGGTGTCTGGTTGCCCAGGACAACAAATATCTAGTTTGGGCAACCAAAAATTTCTATTGGGCTACCAAATGTCTATAAACAAGATATAGTGCTAACTGCTAAAATGATCTAATCGGGCAACTACCTGCATATCTTAATTTTGTACACTGTATACATGTGTAATGCAATAACAAGATTAACTGAGTACAAGAACAGTGCAGTGTTGGAGTTATTTTCTTGTCAGGTCAGGATCATAACTAAGCCATGTTTCAGCAGTTTGAGTTGATACTTACATGTAGTATTAATGTTTGCTGCAGTGAATGAAAGTGTATTGATCATACTTATAATCTCCTCATGTGCATTTTTTGCATTTTTTTTTTTTACTTTTTCTATATGAAACAAAAAGTAGTGCACATAATCTGATCACACCACGGTTACTATTTTGCTTCTTCTAGTGGTGCTCCTGTTGGAACATATTTTCTAGGGCTTGACACTGATTTTCAAACAAGGTTGCCAGGTTTTCCAACTATATGTTTTACTTGCCCAAACAAAATGGTTTCTCGCAGTAACATGTTGTCTAAATTTGCAATAAAGGTCTTCAGGGGCAATAGGACTTAATGTTGAGCCCTACATCACAGGTAGTGAACAGACATAACCATCTATACCATTTGTCAATACACCTGGTTTCTTCATCCATGACATTAAATATAAAAATTGGAGCAGGAATGCCTAAGCGGTTACTACTTTAGACTAATGTTAATCATTAGACTGTCAGCTATGTGTTGGTTCAAATCCCATTCAAAACCTACCTTGTAGTTTCCTTGAGCAAGAAACTTTATCCTACTAGCTCAGTACTGGGGACCCAGGAAGCATACTTGAAAGTGATTAATTTAAGTTGTAAGAATTTGTTTGGCAAACTTTGGAGACTAAAATGGTACGGCCACGTTGAAAGGTCAAATGGTGGCATCAAGGCAGCCAGTACCATGCAGGTCACAGGGACACGCAAACCTGGAAGGCCCAAGTTGACATGGAAGCAGTTAACAGAGAGGGATCCCAGAGAATGGAACCTCTGCGATCAACCCTCAAGAAAGAGACGCCTGGAAAGCAGGTGTGAGAAACCGCAGGCATGCAGCTAGCCAGTTACCTGGAAGGGGGCCCACTGACGTGGATAACGCCCCCACACCTGCACTCTAATAAAAAATCTGAAAAATAAAAAAAAATTGAGCTGACATAAATTAGTATAAACTAAATATGAAAATGTTAAATGTTGTCTCTGTATATATCACAGGAATGTTTCCTTGGATGATGTTGGCTACTATGCCATTGTTTTGTTATGCTGATTGGCCTAGAGGGTTGTTACATAAATTACCACATATTCTACAGCCTATATTACCAGCTAAAATAGACTTACAGACCAGCCCTCATTGTATATATGATAAGAAATCCATCAAACCAGATGATAAACAGGTTTTGTTTTTTGTCTAATATTATTTAGATTTTATGTAATTGATCTGCCAGGTTAGAATAATTGAACACATTTTTCTGTAAATGACTTTTATCTTAGAATATTCATTTAAAGCTTAACCATCTAAGAAAATGAGTACTCGCAGTTGCATGTTTTAATCAGGATTTAAAAAAATCAATGTCATTATAAGGTCACTTCAGCACATTTTAGAATTGAAAGCTAGTTAATATCACAATTTACCTACTTTACTTACTCGCATCACATGACCAGCTCTTGACCAATTAAATTTGTGCATTTCAAATAGGGCTTGTCAAATATGGCATTGTTGTCAAATTTTTATAGGAGCTAAACAATTAAGTGATAATTCTGTCGAAATTCATCAAACTAAGGTCCTTGTCTGTCCAAAGAAGGGAAACACTTGTATAGTATATAGTTGTATGATTGAAACTTATTGAAAGCAGCAAAAATAATGAAATAAACACAGCTTATAAAACTTGCTCTCTCTAGAAGTGTTAATATTTATTTATGTATAATTATAAACATGTAATTTTTCTTTTCTCATATTTCTATTTATAAAATGTACATATGATTACTCATGTATCAAGTATCATGATTTGAGAAATAAAGGCTTGTTCTGTTCTGTTCTGTTCTGTTAGTAAACAGGTTTGATAGTAAATAGACTTCTAGTATACATGGAATTAGAAATCATGAGCCTTCGCCTGCGATACAAAAATCATGTAGTGTTGCAATGAAAATTATGAGTAAAGAAATCATCCAGATTTGTTTTTTGTTTCATGAATTTTCTATTATAATGTGTAAACACACTGTTTGTTCCCATCAGTTCAGGTAGAAAATTCCAATATCTAGAGACTAGAAATACGTCAATAGACTTTATCCGGAATTCAAATATTTGGTTTTCCCCTCCGGTACAAACAAACTTTCACCGTTACAATGAAAACATGTGAACAAAAAAACAATAGGATTTAATCCATAGTTCGTGCAATTTAGCAATAGTGTGTAGAAAACTTTGTTTGTACCGGCCGTGCATGGACGGAAAAACCCATAAATTTAGTTCCGGATTAGGTCTATTATTGCTAGTTGCTTGGTTTGGGTTTTTAACTTGGTAAAGCTTTTATTATACCCGGCTTCGAAGAAGAGGGGGGTATACTGTTTTACCCTTGTCCGTGCGTCCGTCCGTCCGTTACAAAATTTACATCGCAGTTTTCTCAGCAACTATAACATGCAGCAGCCTAATACTTTGCACATTGCTTCATCCCATAGTCCCATGTGGTGTAAAGCGATTTCATGCTCCTTGCTCATCTACTTCCTGTTTGTCACATATTTTTTAGATTTTTGCGGGGGTATCACTAGTGAGCATTAGCTCACAGATTTACTTGTTACCTATGATTGATCATGTTTCTATTTTACAGAAATCCAGTGTACAACATGATAAGAAACCTCCTCCAACATCACCACAGAAATATCATAAACTAATATTAGGTTTTATATTATCTTATGTTGGATTTCAATGTGTATTACCCTACTCACATGGTATCACTAAGGTAGGTTTTGTGTGTATTTTCAGTCATAGCGTTTAATTAACGTTCTCAGGTACTTGCTTAAATTATATAATTATGATTTATAGAAGAGGACAAAATAATTAACTAGCCAGACTCCATGAAAAAAAAAACGTAATTTTCACCAGTTCGAATCAATTTTTACTAGACGTAGGCTTCAGATCAATTAATCAATGAATCAATCAATCAAATCAAGGTGGTTTATTTGTCAACTGCTGCCGGTGTCCCAGGGACTGGGGGTAGACAGCAGGCGGTTAGATTTTCTTACATCTGACCTCCATGTAACCCTGTATAGTGGATAACTATTTTGCAGATTGCATGTCTTCAAATCTGCTTTCACTCATTCTAACCAGGACTTTCTTGGCTGTCCACGTTTACCAGAGGATGGGATGCTCAAGTTTGTAATTAAGTTGATGCACCCTGTAGAGCGCATCATATGACCATACCACCTTAGTATTCTTGCACGGAGGGCATCGGTAACCACCTGAATACCTAGTTTGGAACATAGTATGCATTTTTATGCATATTTTGCTGAATTTGCTTAATGAATTTAGCTATTCTCCTTGCAGAACTTGATCAAGGAACCTTCGTCTGAAGTTTCTTGACACCTTTTTGAGATGGGTGAATTTGCAGGGTTTGACACTTATTTGTTTTTACCTGGGATATAGAAAGAATCTCTTTTTGGTTATTTAGAGATTCATCTGTAATGTTAGGGATTCCTTCAATAATAGACAAAAAATGATATAGATTTGCAATCACAAACTGTGATAAACAATTCATGAAAACTCCAATTCATGTAGTAACAGGGCAAGTGAAAAGGATACAAATGGAATCCTTAGCTATGTATAACTGGTATTCCTCTTAAATGTTTTAGAATTCCTCTAACTGAAGGAATCCTGGGACATGTTAGTGTCAAACCTGAATTGAGAGAGGTTTTGTTGAGAGATGACATTAGTTAAGCTGTATTTTAGTGATGTGTATGATGTATATTTGTAGGGATATAATCAATGGACACAAGGTTTATATGGTTATAGTTGGGATATGATGGTACATACATGGAGTTTACAACATATTAAAATAACCTATGTTGATAAAGACACAAGAGAAGAAGGTTATCTTAATCCTAAGGTTGGTTTTACTCTTATTTGTTGGTCAGTCAGTAGCAGCAAGTCTACTGATTGAGGGGTCATGGGTTTTAGACTGGGGGGGAGAGGGGAATACATTCATATAATTTGGTCATGAAATAATTTCTACTGCCATTCTCCCTCATACCACTGATTCTTAATCATATAGGGAGTTGTCAGCCTCTGACTAAAGTATATGACCTATACAAGGTGTTGATATGGTCTTAAAACCAACAACAAAAAACTGAAGGCTACTAGCCTTTTTTTATTACTTAATTTCATAAATGAAAGATATACATGTAATTATTTTATAGCACTATCAATGGTTGTCAGTATATACTCATGTATCATTATGTATAACGGTATTAAACTAACTTGTGTTGAATCTTTAAAGAAATGAGCGTATATTTTGTTATTGACGTTTTTTTTCCTGACAATTGAGTGCTATTCTTTGATGAAAAAATGTTTTTAAGCTGGCACTATATTATATAAAAGTCAATCTTACCCCACTATTGAGAATGGTGTATAATATTCACTGTTAATATATTTAATTAAATTAATATTTTCAGGCATGGGTACTAGGTGGAAGATGGAGTCAACATCCAGATATGATAAAACAATATGTACATTGTATAGAAGATAGATTAGCCTCATATAATATCTCTAATATAGAAATATACCTAGATGTATGGAGAGCTTTAAATGATAGATTTCAACAAAGGTAACTTGATTGTTTATTGGAGATATTTGAATGAAGATAAGATACATAGTCTAAGAGCCAAAGGCCATTAAAATACCATGTATGAACAAATCTAAACCTTGTGCCAGAGCTTCAATAAGGGGCATTTCAGTAAGAAAAATCCAATGATTTTATACGAAACTAATTGATTTGTTGCAAAAATTATGGTGTTTTCAGTGACAATGTGTTGAAACATTTCGGAAATAATTGAAATTTGTTAACAGTTTTTGCCTCAATTTTTTCATACAAGAATTTGTCTGAATTATGATGCTCTATGGTTTAAATTGTATCTTGTTAAATAGCAAGTAACTAAGGGCGTGCTTGAATGGAAATTCCGACTGTTAGAACTGGCAGCATTCTACCCATTCCATGGAAATAGGTGGTGTGAATGGAATTGGTCGCAGTTTATTAATACCCAAGCCGGCGGCATCATTGCAAACATATGACTTCGATGTTTTGAAAGCGAATGTTGTTAAAATTATGCTACTGCCCAATTGTTTACTATAACAATTTATCTGTTTGCTATAAATAAAGTAAGAAGTGAGTATATTTGCTACAGTTTTGATACAGTTCTGACATCCAATTTCACTCATTTGGCAGATTCTGTGAAAGAGTCGGAATTTGATTCTGGCACAATTTGACAGCCCAATCAAGCACGCTCTAAATGACCTACACAGATGATAAAATTTCAAGGCTTCGGAAAGCATGTAAAACTGACTGTCCCAATTCAGGATTTATCACGATTTTAGAGTCACCAACCTACAAAATAATTTATACAAATGTTTTAACTACTTCATAGATCTGTAGACCCACGTGTCAATCTATTAGAAGCTTCATGGAGTCCATTCAAAGATACAAGATGGGTATTACCATTGTTAGTAGATTTATCAGACTGGAGAGGAAAACTTGTAGATATAGAAAAAGAGATATTTGAAAGAGACAGTGATACAGATGTTGTCTTTGTTGCTGACTTTCCTGGTAAGTTACATTTACTGCACAATATCCTCCAAAAGTTCTTAGACAAATTGAAAGAAAAAGGCCGAGTGTGATGCCTTTTTGGTTTTTTTTGTATGTCTGGTCCAGGAGTTATGATATAAACTAGATAGTTAGCTCTGTTTTGGTTTTAATTCTAATCAACTAGGGCTGTCACGATATACCAGTATATTGCAATACGCAGCTGCAGCAATATGTACCGCAGTACAAATTTAATGTACCGGTATTTGGCAATATTTTTTATTACATTGGAAAATTCACCCTTTGGCAAAATAAAAGAAGCGAAAAGTCAGTTTTTTCCATTGTTCATTTCATCTATCATTAGGTTACAAGAATATAACCGAATTGGGCTCGGTACAGTCCTAAATGACCATAAATACTTAAAGGGGCTAGATTCTATCAGTAGCTGCATGTAAGATTTTCTAATGTTTCTGTTAAATACAGCGGAGGCACAACGAATCTGAAAGCCCACAATATATCGTGGTACGAATCGCGATACTATGTCAGCGTATTGCAATATATCACGATACGCTTCTGGCGTATCATGACAGCCCTATAATCAACACCCACTAAGTTGACTTGAAAGAGATAGTGCATGTAACAAAGTTATAAGGATGGGTAGGTGCAAAACTAGTCTAACATCAAAGATGAAATCAAGATGAAGGATATTAACTAGTTTTGTACTGACTTATCCAACAACTTAAGTGAGCTTTAATAAGAATTGATAGCCGCGGCCGTGGCATAGTGGTTAGCATGTCTGACTTCGAATCTGGAGATTACGGGTTTGAAACCAGGTCGCGGCAGGTCATACCCTATACATGAGTTGTCAGCCTCGTAGTAGGGTAAGTTAGTTTGGTGATAGATAAGTGTCCAGGAAACCTATAGTAGGAAGAGCTGGCATCGTGTATATGACCTAAATATGTGTTGAATGCGACGCTAAAAAAAAAAATAAAAAAAAAATGATAAGAATTGATACCCAAACAGTTTTCTTGAACAATAACCTTCGCACTACTTACTTTTAACTAGTTACCTTATCTTGTATTGAACACACTTCAAGTTGTTGACTGAGTCATTTTATGTTGCATTGAGGCATTTGAATGGTAAGGGGAGTAACTCTTGACTAGAAAGAAAATATCATATTGCTACATTTACTTCCCTTATCATATAAGCTTCACTAATGTATTTCTTGCATGGTACCTTAATATTTAAAATTATATCATAGCAATTGTATAAAATTATTGGTTAATTTTCAATATGAATACAAATTAAATTATCATTTTTTGCAAACTGCAAAATTTTGGATTAAAAAAGTGTTTGTCTGAAAGAGGCATTGTAGCCACATTTTGTTGCACTAGAGAGTTAAGTTGTACCGACTGAAACATTTATTTCCCTGAACAAAACTACAAAAGACTGTATAATACTCTGAACATAAAAATGTATGTCATACGGATATCTATTAGCCTAAATTCATTATTTCTTGTAATTTTCAGAAGGCATCACAAATAAATCTATCTATAATATATAATAGGGCTGCTGCGAGTATCCGAGTACTCAGATATTCGCGATCCCAACTAGCAAGTACGAATATTCGGCACTTCGGAAATCGTCGGATCGCGATCTATTGTTTCAAAAAATGAAAAAAAAAAAATTCAGCTAAATTACCATCGAAAATGAGCTGGGCTACGTGTGAAAACATTAACAAACGTGAGTTGTGCACCGCCCATTTTCAGCACATGCGAAAACCCTCCTTGAACGATTAACATGACGCTGCAGACGGTTATGTTAAAAATGCAATAAAATCTTCTGTAATTCTTCATTTTTTTTGTAATATTAATATGTATATTCATTCATATATGTGTTGTATATATGAATTCCTGTATGTTTTTTCATTAACCAGTGATTCGTGGTTCGATTTGTGAATCGTTCTACATGAATCGTGGTTCGGATCGCCACATGCTCAACGATCCGCAGCCCTAATATATAATATATTTCTATTGACAGGTTTACATTTGGAGAATTTTGTACAAGCAGATTTAGGGAACACAAGTATTACTGTTTTAAAAGGTGATGTTGTAATAGAGTTGGTGGATCAAAAGAAAAACTTCTCATTAACAGAAGGTGATAAAATGCAGGTAAAACATTTTTGTAATTATATAATGATTTATTCATGCTTTACAATGCATTGTGCCTGCCTGGCTAGCTCAGTCTGTAGCACACAATTGTGCTGATTGAGGGGTCTTGGGTTCGATTCCTGGGTGAGGCATACTTTCATGGAGCTTGGTCATGAAATTATTTCTACGACCATTCTCCCGCCTGCCACTGACCACTGATTCTGAATCATGTAGGGCAGTAGTCAGTCACTAACGGAAGTATGCATCAAGAAGTTGGTTAACAGCTAAATCCATAGATTTAGCCTTTCCAGGAACAGTGAGTAGGTCGACTGATCACAGTGATATAACCTATACAATGTGTTGTTACGGCATTAAACCCAACCAAGAAAAAAAATCAATGCATTGTGATGAAGTGTGATTAAAAACCTTGTAGAAAATAAAAATGGTCAGCTCCCTATGGAATAGTTAGCCAGTCTACTGTCTTTTGTGTTAAATTTTGGCAGTACTTACTTCATTTATAGTGTTAAATTAATGAGCATAGTTATCAACTAGTCGGTAAGTCCAATTATATGAAATAAGGAATACAGCATAACCTCTACAGAGAGGCCATCTACAGAACAAATCCTCAACAACAGCTTTTGATGTGTAAGGAATTATTTTAACTTAATTTTACCTCTGCAGAGCAAAAACCTCTTGACAGCAACATACTTTAATCTCTCCCAGTGGGTGTTGTTCAAGAGAGATTGTACTGTATTTACTAGCCAAAATAATGTTTTTCTAGTCTCAGGCTTTGAGCTAGTGGTATAAGATAATGACTGGTCTAGCAAGGTGACTTTGTAATTTATCGATTGAAAAATGTATATTGAATAGTTAATAGTGTACAACTTAAACCATATGTTTGGTGAGTTGGTGGATTTTATGACTGATTCAGGTTATCATAAAATATGTTGAAACAGAAGTGACTAGCTCTGTGTTGGTTCAAATTGCTTTGAAAATTCTCATTTTAGATAGAATCTAGTTTAGCGGATCCCGCTATTGCGCATGCTCGGACGTTGCGTTGTTTACAAATTTTTGACGCCATTTTGTTTTAACAAGTGCAATTTTTTTATTCATTTCTTAAATGATTTATTTTAAATAACTATTTTAAAATGCTTTTTGTTATCTACTTTTAATATCAGCGGGGGTGTGGGGGCAGAAGCCCCCATAATAACAGAAAATTAGCGACATTTACCTTCGAGCGTCTGCTCATAGAAACAGCACGCTGTGCCGGCATCTTTATATTTACTTCCAGGATCCGCTTAACTAGATGTGTTCCCGCTTTTTTCTTGATCATCAAACTTTTGGTCTTTGTGCATAGTTCTTGGTGGACTTTTTGAAAGAAAATCTTGGGATATTAGTAAAGCCATTGGCCATCCTTTGTCCAATTTTAATTAAAGTCACATGTATGCCTCACATGACAATAGCAGTCACGTTTAGATTGCACAGGTTTAACTTCACAGTTATTTTCTGTTATTTGTGTGCATGTAAGCAACTTTGGCAGAGTTGTTTATTTTGTTTGTAGTATAAACTAATGTTGACTAAGTCAATATATGATTTTAAGGATGGTTGAAGTGAGTGCTTGGGGTTAGTTGACTTGGCATATGTCTGTCTGCCTGCTGTCAGCAATATCCTTAACAAACTGAAACCCTCAAATTTAGGGTTATCATATTTTGCATGAAATATCCACTTGATGTCCACTACAAGGTTGAACAAACTTTACTTTAGGTTAAAATTAACCCTGCCAATGAGGTTACTTATTTAGGATAAGTTATGAAGGAAAACCTATAAAATTCTTATTCTCTGGAGTCCTAGAGCTACCATATTTGAAATGTAGCTTTTTTCTCATCAGTATGACAATAGGGAATCCATTCGGGACGTTAGGTGATTCCCTTTCAGGGCTTTCTGATTAGGCAGCAAATGTCAAAATCCTTCTAATTGGGCTTCAAATGTCAAAATTCTTCCCAATCAGCAAGTTTTTTGGCATTTTTTGATGTACCTTAGGAGTAATGACCACTGCATGAAAGTATTCACAACCTACAACAATATGACACCCACCCTCTGATACAGGAAAGATATATCTAAAATCCTACCTAGTTATTTTCTTTAAAATGCCTACAATTAAAATAATTTCAAAAATTGAAGTTAAAATCAAGGAAAGAAGCTGCTTCCCTAATAGATACATTGCTTCCTAATCTGGATCCAAGATATGCTATTGATAGTATATTCTGCATGTACAAACAATGCAAGTAATAGTCTAGTCTTTTTTATTTTAAAAGCAATTAGCACTGATTCAATAGTGAATGGTTGAGTACTTTTCACTAGTACAAGTTATTGTAATTAAAGTGTTTTTTAATTAGACTTGCATGGATTTAAATAACATATTTATGCCTCATTTGGTGTTCAAATCCGAGACCACTGTTATTATGTATAAAAATGCATAAAAATGTCAAGGTAGCGATAGCTGTATTCAAATTAAAACCACAGCAACAGCAACAAAATTAATTTGTTATTTCATTTGTTTCAACAAAAAAATACGGCTTATAATTTGGCGAAACCTGGCAGGCGGGCGTCCAGTGTCATTAACGATTGTGTTAAAGTTTTTATTTACCATATATTTCCTGCTATTTATTGTCAGGTCTTTATGAAACTTCATACAATTATAACATACCATGTTATGTGATGTACAGAATTTGAAAGAAACGGCAACTCTGCCTGGCTTTATTATGGATTATTTCCCTTTGAAATTTTTACCTTAAATCTGGCTTTAATGTGCTTTTCACATTATATTTCTTGTTGATATATTTCCAGTTACCTGTCCAAGAGTTTCACAATATATACACAGTGTCAGAGACACCATCATGTTATATGTATATATTTGTGAATACAACCGATGTCAGGTTTAGAGAAACTATATCAAAGTATGAACAAATTTTAAACAGTACTTTTACTGGAACAGGTATGTTTAGCTATTGGTTTACTTTTTTGGGGGAGTGAACGGTTAGCTCAGTTTGTAGCCACAGCATGCGTCTTCTGATGAAGGGGTCAGGCAGGGCATATTTTTGCAGATTATGTGAAAAGCTTATTCAACCATGACTAATTTTGTCAGAAATAAAATGTTGCTTATGGTAAATTAGAGTCTAGTTGTGTTGATTACAAGTTACTAAGGTGAACTTATTTACACCTGTCTATAGCATATGACTCATGATCTCTTAACAAAGAAAACTTACATTTTAGGGTCACTAACACAAAGAAACTAACCTGAAACTAAACTAAACTTGTAGTGTCTCGAAACAAAGAACCCCATATTTAGTCATAAAGCAACATATTATCACAACTAAATGATCATACTGAGTATATGACAGGTTTTTGTTTAATATATTTTACACTTTTATTTCATCATTATCACTATAGTTAGGTTATTAGTCTTTTGACTGATATCAAACTTCAAAGTATGACTAAAGAAAAAATGAATAGAAATACAGTCTTTTTTAAAATTGCGAAAAACAACATTTAAAAGACTAAGAACTTAATATTCTAGATCCTAGCAATTATATGCAGAAGAACCATAATTTTTGTGCTGTGCATCTTTAGATAATTCTCTATGTTGGATTTTTATTAAGGGTATCAAATCTAAATCTGTTTTAGAATTCATTTAAATAAGTAAATCTTGCCTCAGTAGTTTTGGTATTCATTTTTATTTGCTCACCTTGAGCACTTTAGTCAACCTACTCACTGTCCCTGGAAAGGCTAAATCTTTGAATATAGCTGTTCACCAACTACTAGGTGCATCAGTGACAGACTACTGCCCTGCATGATTTAAAGTCAGTGGTAGGAGGGAGAATGGCTGTAGAAATTATTTCATGACCAAGCTCAAGGAAAGTATGTGCCACCTGGGAATCAAACCTAGAACCCCTCGATCAGTAAACTTGTGTGCTACCGACTTAGCTAGCCAGACCAGAGAGGGCATAAGAAAAGCTTATTCAACCATGACTATTTTGTCAGATAATAAAATGTTGCTTATTGTGTTGATTACGAGTTACTAAGGTGAACTTATTTACACCTGTCTATAGCATATGACTCATGATCTCTTAACAAAGAAAACTTACATTTTGGGGTCACTAACACAAAGAAACTAACCTGAAACTAAACTAAACTTGTAGTGTCTCGAAACAAAGAACCCCATATTTAGTCATAAAGCAACATATTATCACAACTAAATGATCATACTGAGTATATGACAGTTTTTTCTTCATTTATTTTACACTTTCATTCCATCATTATCACTACAGTTAGGTTGTTAGTCACTTATGACTTTGACTGATATCAAAGTATGACTAAAGAAAAAATGATGAGAAATACAGTCTTTTTTAAATTGCAAAAAAACAACATTTAAATGACTAAGAACTTAATGTTCATGATCCTAGCAATTATATGCTGAAGAACCATAATTTTTGTGCATCTTTAGATAATTCTCTATGTTGGATTTTTATTTAGGGTATCAAATCTTAATCTGTTTAAGAATTCATTTAAATAAGTAAATCTTGCCTCAGTAGTTTTGGTATTCATTTTTATTTGCTCACCTTGAGCACTTTAGTCAACCTACTCACTGTCCCTGGAAAGGCTAAATCTTTGAATATAGCTGTTCACCAACTACTAGGTGCATCAGTGACAGACTACTGCCCTGCATGATTTAAAGTCAGTGGTAGGAGGGAGAATGGCTGTAGAAATTATTTCATGACCAAGCTCAAGGAAAGTATGTGCCACCTGGGAATCAAACCTAGAACCCCTCGATCAGTAAACTTGTGTGCTACCGACTTAGCTAGCCAGACCAGAGAGGGCATAAGAAAAGCTTATTCAACCATGACTATTTTGTCAGATAATAAAATGTTGCTTATTGTGTTGATTACGAGTTACTAAGGTGAACTTATTTACACCTGTCTATAGCATATGACTCATGATCTCTTAACAAAGAAAACTTACATTTTGGGGTCACTAACACAAAGAAACTAACCTGAAACTAAACTAAACTTGTAGTGTCTCGAAACAAAGAACCCCATATTTAGTCATAAAGCAACATATTATCACAACTAAATGATCATACTGAGTATATGACAGTTTTTTCTTCATTTATTTTACACTTTCATTCCATCATTATCACTACAGTTAGGTTGTTAGTCACTTATGACTTTGACTGATATCAAAGTATGACTAAAGAAAAAATGATGAGAAATACAGTCTTTTTTAAATTGCAAAAAAAAAAAACATTTAAATGACTAAGAACTTAATGTTCATGATCCTAGCAAGTATATGCTGAAGAACCATAATTTTTGTGCATCTTTAGATAATTCTCTATGTTGGATTTTTATTAAGGGTATCAAATCTTAATCTGTTTAAGAATTAATTTAAATAAGTAAATCTTGCCTCAGTAGTTTTGGTATTCATTTTTATTTGCTCACCTTGAGCACTTTAGTCATCCTACTCACTGTCCCTGGAAAGGCTAAATCTTTGAATATAGCTGTTCACCAACTACTAGGTGCATCAGTGACAGACTACTGCCCTGCATGATTTAAAGTCAGTGGTAGGAGGGAGAATGGCTGTAGAAATTATTTCATGACCAAGCTCAAGGAAAGTATGTGCCACCTGGGAATCAAACCTAGAACCCCTGGATCAGTAGACTTGTGTGCTACCGACTTAGCTAGCCAGGCCAGAGAGGGCATAAGAAAAGCTTATTCAACCATGACTATTTTGTCAGATAATAAAATGTTGCTTATGGTAAATTAGAGTCTAGTTGTGTTGATTACAAGTTACTAAGGTGAACTTATTTACACCTGTCTATAGCATATGACTCAGAGCTCTTAACAAAGAAAACTTACATTTTAGGGTCACTAACACAAAGAAACTAACTTGTAGTGTCTCGAAACAAAGAACACCATATTTAGTCATAAAGCTACATATTATCACAACTAGATGATCATACTGAGTATATGGCAGTTTTATAAAATTTATTTTACACTTTTATTTCATCATTATCACTATAGTTAGGTTATTAGTCATTTGACCGATATCAAAGTATGACTAAAGAAAAAATGATAAGAAATACGGTCTTTTTTAAAATGCCAAAAAACAACATTTAAATGACTAAGAACTTAATATTCATGATCCTAGCAATTATATGCTGAAGAACCATAATTTTTGTGCTGTGCATCTTTAGACAATTCTCTATGTTGGAATTTTATTAAGGGCATCAAAGCTTAATCTGTTTAAAAATTCATTTAAATAAGTAAATCTTGCCTCAGTAGTTTTGGTATTCATTTTATTTGCTCACCTGAGCACAAAGTGCTCAAAGTGAGCTATTGTAGGGATCTGACCTATGTGCATAAGGATGTGTGGGGGTGAGTGTGTGTGTACAACAATTTCTTTAAAAATCTTCTTGTCAAAAACCATAAAGTATACAGTTATCAAATTTGGCGTGAAGCATCACTAAAAGGTGCTTTACAAAGATTGTTCAAATTATGCCCCTAAGGGTCAAAATTGGCCTCGCCTCAGGGGACACAATATTTGCATAGAGTTATATTAGGAAATGTTAAAAAATCTTCTTCTCAAACACTAAAAGGCCTAGAGGTTTGATATTTGGCATGAAGCATCATTAGAAGGTGCTTCAGAGAGATTGTTCAAATTATGCCCCATGTGTCAAAATTAGACCCAACCTAAGGGTCACAAGAAAAAATATCCTTCTCAAAAACGACAAGGCATAGAGCTTTCATATTTGTTCAAATTATGCCCCTGCGTCAGTGGGATCCATGTTTTGAGCTAAGTACTTCTAGCAGTTCTAGCAGTGCAGTTGACAGCCATTGTTGAAAGTGATTAGTACTGATAAAAAGCTAAGGTCCAGAGTTGTTTGCTTGCCCTGGGACTTTGAGCAGGTACTATCACTCTATGACTAAACTATTGTTTAAAAAGTGACTTGTAGATTCATAAATTACTTGAATTTTATCTGTTGAGGGAGTACAATCTTAAGAAGGTTGAGAGAATAATGGAAGCCATTTTTTATTCTACCTCAGACTTATTGTAAGGTTTTATTCAATGCTATAGAGAGTTGGTTTTTTTTAAAAAAATATTACATGGTATGAAGGCAAGTAAATGTTCTCTTTCACAAAAAGTAAGAAATTGTCTTGAGTTATTGGATGTTGTCACCAAGTACCCAAGTACAAATAGAACATCATCTCTTAATCTTTTTTTTTTCTTTTTCTTTTTTTTCTTTTTTCATCTTTCATTTTCATTTTTATTTAAACTCGTATTTCCTAACTATGCATATGATTATGAAGCGCTTTTGAACATATATTCAATATGAAAAGAGCACTATACATATGTGGTATATAATAATAATAATAATGATGATAATAATAATAATAACAACACAATTACTTTTTAAGGGAATAACATTTGTTTGTCAACAATTACAATTGACATAGTCAACAGTTCTTGTATCCTGGAACTGATTATACAGATAGTGATTCACTACAAGGAAACTTAAATTTTAAAGGTTGATTAATGTAGACAATTGTTGTACTGGACTTTATGATAATTATAAATATACTTTCACTATAGTCTTGTGCTTCATGCTTCAGAATTTCACACTAAAGTTCCTATATTTTGATAATAAAATTTCTGTGAAATTTTACTTTCAATATAAGGACCAGAACCATTAATGGAACATATTAAGGCCCTGCTAAACTATGTACATGGTGAAATGGGACAGAGTGTTATAATTCAGTCTAAAATGACTAGTCTGTTTTTAAGAATAAGATAAATATTTTTACTCTGAAGTTTTTTACTATATTTTAACAAGCTGTTGGTTGGCAGCCTGCTTATTGCATAAAGCTACTATATCTAGCATGGTATAGTCCGACGGAATTAACCTGAGCTTGACCTTTATGCAAGAATATATTAAACTCAGTATTTTTTTCTATTTTGTCTTCGGTTGTAAATCGCGTTTTATCTGAAGCTTTCAGCAAAATACACGCATTAAACAATTAATTCTGTTTTCATATTAATAAATACATGTACTTTGAGACAGTGCCACAATATTGCAAACTTTCGTGTTTCTCCATGAACGAATGTGTCCAAAATTAAAAGTACTGTAACATGCCATTTTTACAAAATTGATTTATAGTCACATAGGCTGTTATAAACACATGTACAATTGTATACACACATACAGAAACTCATGATTGATTGTAAGTAAAACGTGTAATTATTATAATAAGGTAGTTCAAGCTCAGGTTAATCTTGTCACACTATAGCATCACTAAGGTCTATAACAAAGAAAACTAGTCTTGTTCCTCTATATGACATGTAGTTAGACTAGTTTGAACCAACTTATTGGGTTTACTTAGTTATTGTGTTTTATTCTTGTATTCCTTTCTTCAGAAAGACAAAGCAAAGCCTTCATAACAGAGGACCTTATTACAAAGCCTCAGAACTCCTGACCATATTTTGATTTTTTTTATTGTTTTCTTACAGTTATGTTTTATTTCTGTATTGTTTTTCTGTACAGATAAAGAAGCAAGGCATATAAAACGTGAAGTTGAGCGTGGTAAACAACATCATTTATATTCACAGTTTATGAGTGACAAACAGAAAGAAGAAGAGAAACAACAAATGTCTGTATATCAAAGCTTGTGGAAATTTGTCACTTTCAAATATGAAATGTTCTCTAGAAGGTACAGTATGTTTTATTTCAATACTTTCAAATTTGACATAATCTCACATTCAGCTCAGTTGGTAAAGGTTGTCTAACTACTAGTCTAGATTTCAGATTTTCTGCAACCATTCTCCTGCTTACCTGTATATTAGGGCCCGGTTACACATAGGGATCGGTGATAGATTGGTTGTTTGTTTTTCCACTTAAGAATGGAACCGACAAACACCTATCTAACGGATGTTCAGCTATAACCATTTGTTTATGATGGCAGTAATTGTTTGCTTAATCTTGATCAATAAAAGCTTGATTTATTGTTCAAAATGGCCTCAGTGATACATTTATTCAGATCATATTGTCAGAATGGACACGCCACATGCTAAAAATTCAAGTTAAATTATCACCTCTACTGTTTAAAAAATAATAATATTCTGTTAAATGACTTAGATATGGGTTAAAAAATCTAAATTTTAGAAAATGTGTTAACATTAGCTCAGCAGTCTATCAGTATCATTATCCATTGTCATGTAACTAAGATGGTTTACAAGCAAAAAGTTAGCATTTGATCTTCACCATATATAACATATCTCTACCGGACAAACTTTAAGTTTTCATCTTGCTATGATAGAATAATAGTGATCAGTTTTACTATTTGTCAATTGTTTTTTTTTTCAGTGTAAAATTTACATTTGGTGCAGTGAAGAGTATCATCCTTGGTGTTCCATTTGAAGAATTTCTCAATGCAACATACACAGAAGAGCTAGCTAAACAAGGAACCAGCCAGCATACTGAACAATCCAATGTTTACTAACACTGAAAAGCTAGCTAAACAAGGAACTAGCCAGCATTCTGAACAATCCAATGTTTATTAACACTAAAGAGCTAGCTAAACAAGGAATTAGCCAGCATTCTGAACAATCCAATGAACTAGCCAGCATTCTGAACAAGCCAATATTACTAGTTTTGTTGATACACATTTTTATGTCATTGTCATAAATGTGTAATGTAGATTGTTTGTCTCAATAACATTAATACTAGAGGTGTACAGGTTAATATTGCAGTGCAAATTCTGACGGTTTCAATCAATTGGTTTTTCCTTGAACAGTTTTTAGTAGTTAAGTGCCGTACTCATGTTTTTTATCAGAATCTGAAATATAAATGTTTGTATAAATATTATAATGTGTCGAAGACTTTAAATAATCTTAATGCGCTTTAAACAGTTCATCATTACATCAAATGAGAGAAAAAATCTCTTTGAAAGTCTGTTTCAAAATATGCGTTTTTGTATCATATAGTCCATTTTATACAAGTCAAACAAACATTTTGATATGAGATCATTTAAAATTACATGACATGTGTTGTGTTCATCCAATTTAGTCAATGCATATGCATTAATTCATGCATTGCATGTCTACTAAAAAAAATGTACGTATTTCAATATATTGCAATACATGTTTTACCATATTGTTACACCCCTAATTAATACCCGGCCTCTTGAAATGATTGTTGAAGTTAACTCTAGCACATTTCCCATCATTTTTCAATGAAAAATTTGGCTAATGGTTTGGCGAAACACGGGTGGGCGGGCTTTCGGGCGTCCAGTGTCGTTAACAATTGCGTTAAAGTTTTCAATTTAGCATATATTTCTGCCATTTATTATCCGATCTTTATGCAACTTCATACAATGATAACATACCATGTGATGAACAGAACTAGAAAGTAACCACAACTCTTCCCTTTGTTACTTTTGCGTTAAAGTTTTTAAATCCGGCTTTAATGTGGTTTCCACATTACATTTCTTGTTAAGTAATACTACTGTATGGAGTGCAAATTTGATACTAAAAGAGCATATTTTGTTTTAACTTTGAGTTTTTGGTGTGGGCCTTGCATATTGTTAGATATGGTAGAATTTTGTTGATTTTGTATTACTCCATTTATCTCAAATTCACATGACCTGGCCTCCACAGTAGTTATCAAATTTCAATTAATAGCTATTCAGTTGGCCTACTAAGTAAAAATGCCTCCAAACTTTTGATGGGTACTCACTACTGTAGACTAACCCTGCTCAAGGGACCGGTTGGGCTTGTCAGCTTGCACAAACAGAAGCATATTCAATGAAGATCAATGTAGCCATCTAATGCCCCATCAGTCAAGTAATTATCAACTGAGTCTTGTTAAATTTGATATAAAAAATATATCAATAATATTTACATTTTTATATCAGATTGTTTTGATGTGTACCCAGTAAAATTATGCAAGATGTTGACATTACTTGCCTTATTGATCAATGTTGATAATTATCAAGTCTTGGTATAAAGAAGTTAAGTTGTAGGTTTGGTTCTAATGTGCTAAACAAATGTTCCTAGGATTAACATGTTACTGTTCTGGAAACCCATCCTCTGCATGTGTTGTAATTTTAGGTTGGCTTCTCAAAGAAAATAAGAACTTGGGTGATGCCATTTCTTACGAGGATATTTTTAGTCTTGTATCTTCATCACTTTATAATACCAAAATTTTGAAAAGTAAGTTGGAATTCTTACTTACTGGTACTACATCAACTATGCTGTGAAGGGGAGTAACTCTAGATTGATTACTTTGGGAGTTAATCCCTTTTTTTGTTAAGAAAATATAACGTTACATTTTCCACAGAGAACTATCTTCAGTATTAATGTAAATATTGTCCGTTTTTTCTCAACTGTCAAAGCTTGAATAATTACACGGTGACTGAATGCATTGTTTTTATACTGGCGGCCTAATTGTTATTAAAAACATCTTGACTAAAACATATCATACGGCATAAACACTTTTACTCGATTATAATACACACGGAAACTCATGGATGTATTACAGCAATGATGTTAACAGACGCATTCACCGTGAAATTATTCATGTTTTGACAGTTGAGAAAAAACGAACAATACTAGAATGAAAGTTACTATGCTTGACTATCAGTACAAAATCTACACAACTAGGAAGAGAAATTACTGGTTGACTATTATTTTCAGATTTGTGCCCCTTTTATACTAGAAATATGAGGTTCATTTTCAAAATGAAATGCTTTGGGTACTAATTGAATGATACTTGACATGCTTATACATCAGTACTACATCTACTTTATATTCTTCATTTTAACCATTTTTATATATTTTCTAGTCATATGATAATCAAAACCACTTGTATTTCATCTATTTATTTATGTGCAATAATGTTGGAATTCTGTCTCATAAATATTTTTTATACTTCCTGTTTTCTCCTGTATACTGAAATTATCCTGGTTGATTGGTTAGTGATGGCATCACTCCAAAATGAAATAGATGTGATTATATAGCTTGTTTGTTCAAATAATGTTTTAAGTCCACCTGAGGCCCATCATGCCCAAACACTCCATGATCCTAATAACCAGCATGTATTTAGTTAATTTTTCCATGATCCTAATAACCAGCATGTATTTAGTTAATTTTTAGCCGGATTTTTCGGTCAACATTGAAAATTTTGTATTTCAGCAAGTGCAACATATAACAAATCTATAAACAGCTTGGTGATTCCCTAAGTATCCTACTTTCGTTTTCAACAATGTGTATGTCACATGTTTTAATTCGTTCAATTGAATGTTATAAGTGACAAGTGTTATTAGTAAGTGATTTCTTATGTTCTTAATACTGTTTTAAAGACTGAACTTGGTTCTGTACATTTGGCACAGTCATTTGCCTGTATATCCCTTTAATATTGCTGACTTGTGTCTTTCTTCCATAAAAGGATGTGTCCAAAATTGAAAGTTCAGAAACACCGACTGTTTAGGTAATTGTCTTATACCCATCCTCTTTGATCATGTTGTTGTTATTGTTGCCATTGTTGTTGTTGTTGTTTACAAATGATGATATAGAAATACAATATTGTTGTTTTGATTATATATATTTACACATTATAAGATTGAACATATCTGTTGTTAACGTTTATCTACACTGCCTTGTTAATATACAATGCTCTCCAAAAGTTCTTGAACTAATGAAATTTTGAGAATAATTTTTTCATGTCTATGTGACTTTACAATAATTAAGGATGTACGAGCATTTCATGTGAAATTTAGAAATATAATGAGGGCTCTAAATTTTATATTTTCTGAAAGAAAATTAAATAGTAGTAAATAATTAGGAAAAAAAGTGGGGGTCACCATGCTATATTTTGCAGAAAATGGTCATGAAAGACACCACCCCGGGAATGGAAAATGGACATTTTTACCTATAAGATATTAGAGGTAGGGATTAAAATACTCTAATTTTACTATTAAAAACTACTGCTGTGAATTTTTAATGCTAAATTCACAAAACAAATATATGTACAATTCATTTTAGGCACTTTTATAGCAGTCTTCGATGATATTAATTCTAAAAATAATGTTTTTTTGCATGAATGTATAAAATAGGCTTTTACAAAATACCCTCATTTAAATAACATACACTGTGGTCCAAAAGTTTCTTAAAACACACTTTTTCCTTATTTTCTCTTAATTCTTTTTGAAAAATTATTTCAGAAACATTTTTATTTAGCAATTTTATTTTATACTAGAATATGTTAGAACATAATGGATGGTTCTAATAACTACATGTAAAGTATACAGTACCCACCAAAAGTTTGGAGACATTTTCACTTTGTTGGCCTACTGTATAGTTTTTTTCTAAAGTTTGATGATTTCTTATTTTGAAATGAATTTTTTTTTTGCTTTATTTTTTGGTTATCATTATAAATAATAACTTAGACTACAAAAATAGCATAAATTCTATGTTATGGAAATAATAACAATAAACACAATTTGCAGAATAATGCAACATATTAAAAAAAACTTCATAAGAAAAATTGCTTATAGTCAAGAAATACACTAATGGACTGGTACATTTTGAAAATTCCCCCACTAGATCCGCCTATGTATCACCGTTTAGGAATGGTGATAATCAGTCTATCGTGAAAACAGAATGGTGTCTAAGAACTTTTGGAAGGCACTGTATTGTTATCTTATTGAACTATAACCATTTTTTATGCTGTCCAATTAATTTTATCCAGATCTCAAATTATACATGTGTAATTAGAATTGTTTTTCATTTTTTGTGCAAATAGTTTTGTAACTAGTCAGTAGTTGACTATAATATTGCCATGCTCTATATGAATATTGTGGGACTTGAACCTGTCACTTGCTTCCTTAAACTTTTGTTTAAAGCTTTGACAAATAATAAAATAACTGATCCAGGGTCTACCGGTTATCTTAATTTGATTAATTTCTTGTGTTAATCTAGTAAAATAAATATTGGTAGATCTTGACATCGAAACATATCATTTTACATCCATTTTATACAAGCTAGAAATCCAGGGACTCTGGAGCCCCCCCCCCTCCCCCACCCCCACTTAATAAGCCTTTTTTACAGACAATCCTGATAATGTACCTGATTTACATTTTTTACTAAATATCCAATTTGATCTCATAATATTTATTTTTATATCAATGGGTCAGTTCAAACTACAGGTCGTATTCTAGGTCATGCATGTTTTTGTACTTTAAACATTGGACTTGCCCATTGAAAAGGTGAATAACCTGATCCATGAACAGCATTTTACGGATTTAAACATACAACTTTGATATTGAACATTTTTTAAATGCTGTATATGCTCATTGTTAATTTTATATAGTGGTGTGTTCCTAAAATAAGTGTTATATAACTAAACTATAAAACTGTAAATACAATACACCCCTAAATATCGGTGTGTAATGAAACTCGCTTTGTTTATATATGCAATGTTTACGTGGACGACCTGTAGTCTATAACCTTTTTTATTTACATGTAGTTAAACTAATTTCCCCTGATCCATCATTATGATATATACAACAGATTCTCATGTTATTTATAATACCTTCTGATAAAGAGGCTCTCCTCTAATTCAAATTGCAATCGGACATCATTTTTGAAAACCATGTAATCTTTTCACTAAATATGATATTATTCTATTCTTTACTCATATGTTTGCATGTATATAAGATTGATAAAACCAGTGTATGACACTTTGTTATTCATTTGTTATTGGCTATGAAGATATTAAGTTCTTTGTTCAGATGGTTGCCAAACCATTATGTGTTCTGTAATTCCTTGTACATGCTTAAATGTTAGTCCCATAATGTATATTGAAAATAAAATTGTTATATAATTATTGGTTGTTTTATTTGGATAATACTCACTATGGTCCTTATACTTGCTTACCGTTACAGAAGAAGATGGCAACTTATTGTTTTGTTTGTTTGTTTTTGTTGGGTTTAACGCCATAGCAAGGTTATATAACGGCGGTCAGTCAACCTACTCACATCTCCTGGAAAGGCTAAATCTCTGGATTTAGCTGTTAACCAACTACTAAGCACATACTTTCGTCAGTGACTGACAACTGCCCTACATAATTAAAAATCATTGGTTGGAGGGGGAATGGCTGTAGAAATATTTTCATGACCAAACTCCATGAAAGTATCCCCCGCCCTGGAATCGAACCCACGACCCCTCAGTCAGTAGACTTGCGTGCTACCAACTGAGCTAGCCGGGTGGCTGCAACTTATTGTACAATGAACATAGAGAAAATTGACAATTTTGTAACAATTACATGGAATGGTACATGTTTTTTGTTTTTGTTGGGTTCAACTGTTAACCAACTACTATTGTCAGTGTCTGACAACTGCCCTACAAAATTAAGAATCATTAGTTGCAGGGAGTATGGCAGTAGAATTTATTTCATGACCAAACTTCACAAAAGTATGCCTCACCAAGAAATCAAACCCAAGAACCCTCTATCAGGAGACATGCCTGCGACCAACTAAGCTAAAGGGCAGCTTGGCACCATTTAAACACCATTGAGCTTAAAAAACTACCTAAAGGCTGAAGGAGTTTACAATGAGAGACACAGCTTGTCGCTATAACAATGATACACTCCTTGTTTCTTTAATGATATAGGGCCGCATTCATCAAATATGAAAACCGATCCTTCTGTTACACTAACTAATGAAAAATCACACTTTTTCCTTAATTTACCTACAGAGTGAAGAAGTGTTGATTTTTCACCTAGAAATTGTTGCTAATTGTAAGGATAGAGTGTGACTTTAAATGTAAAGACAAACAAATGTCAACCTGTTAAACAAGAAAGCCTTCAACTCAGGTTCATACAGAACTCCTTTCATACAACAAGTTCATTTAGGTGTGAGTTGTGTTAACTTGAAGAGGTTAGTGCCCTTGTAAATGTTTTATACAATTCTGACATTGTAATACAGTACCCACCAAAAGTTTGGAGACATTTTCACTTAGTAGGTCTACTGAGTAGCCTTTAACTAAAAATCAATAACCGTTTATTTTGAAAATGTAATGCTTTTTAGTTTTTCTTTATTTTTTGGGTTATCATTGTTAATATAACTGACACTACAAAAATAGCAAAACAAGCTTTGTTAAGAGAAATAAATACAATAACCTAGGCAGCATATTATCAAAAATCTTACGATAATTTTACAATACAATAAAGAAGGATATAGGACTAAAATCAGTCGTAAGATGCTTGATAATAATGCTGAATCTTACAGGTGTGTTGCATTCATGGATTTTGTTTTCATTTTACCACAAACCATACTTATGTATTAAAAGTAATGATTCTACAAAAACAATCATCAACATTCAAGAATTTTAGTTATTTTCTTTTGTCTCCAATCTTTTGGTGGGTACTGTATACTGTGCTTTTTGCCACAGTGCAACAATTTTTCATTCATTTCTTGGCTGTCAGTCGTTCTCATCATTGTCATTGAACAAGTTTCGATATTTAGATGAAAGCTTCGCGCTGATTAGTCGACAAAAATGTCATCTCGACGTGACCCTCGTAACGAACCTTAGAGGTCCTGTACTACAAAGTCATAGTGAAAATCCATGACCAAAATCCATAAAAGTTATGTAGATCAAGGCCATACCCAAGAATCAAAACCATGATCCCTGAATACGTGCTATCAACTGACCACACGGAACGTATACACATGACCATATTATTATAAGTTATAACATGTAAAATAAAAAAAGTGAAAAGATGCGCCAGTTCATCTTGTTAACGTAACATATATACATATGCGTAACCAAATATACCACCTGTACAATGAGAGTTTACAGCTTATTTTGATTTTATTTGACTTTAACTCCATTTTAACAACATATCCATTTTCTGGCTGTCAGCTAACCAAAATACAGATCATATATATATATATACTTGACTAAATCTCTGGCTAACCTTACCACCTTTCCTGACTCTCTTACAAGAACCATTTCACAAGTTGTTAACTTAACAGTTTCTCTCAGTTCTTCCTGTGGGGCATTAATACTGTGGATTATTTATGATTCTATTTGACCTTTCACAACTGCATTGCAAGTAGGGTTTCAAAGATATCTACGTGTTGCTATATTGTATAAGTATACTGGTTTATTATGACAATGTTGAGGCAATAAAAAAAAATATTTGAAAGAGTCGACGCCATGCTGCAATAGAAGAAAGCAAGCCTTATTCAGACCAGGTTACCTTTTTATGAAAATTGATATTTAAAGCTAATATCGATTTTCCGTCGTACAAGGAGAAGTTTTTGGTCCCTTGTAAAGAGAAAGTGAGTACTGGTTAAGATTGATTTGTTTGTTGTCGAGTTAGTCAAACCATCTTCATAATAATTCTAATGCCCCATCCTCTATTATCACTTTTCTTGTAAGAAGTAATGCAAATGAACTCACCAATCGATATGCTAGAAAATAATAATTTTGCATATTATTTATAACAAAATACAAAATAATTAACTTCGGAGTATTGCTCTTGAATAAAAAAAACTTCTGGACGATGATCTTAAATTTTACTTCATGGTTCATATAGATGTTAAAATTAAAATTGAACTAAAAGGACGATAAGTTAAAATTCGAACCTATAAAATACGCAAATGCAAAACTAACTGAAGCTTTACCACTGATCCACTGATGTATTTCGCCATTTTTATATTATTATATGATTTAAACAAAGAATATAGTAAGCACAAGTGTTTCATCATAAATCGATGGAAGGATCCGATAAGTCGATGGAAGGACCCGATAAGTCGACGGAAGGATCCGATAAATCGCCGAAAGAATCCGATAAGTCGACGGAAGGATCCTATAAATCTACGGAAGGATCCGATAAATCACCGGAAGGATCCGATAAGTCGTAGGAAGGATCCGATAAATCGACGGAAGGATCCGATAAGTCGACGGAAGGATCCAAAAAGTCGACGGAAGGATCCGATAAATCACAGGAAGGATCCGATAAATCTACGGAAGGATCCGATAAATCACAGGAAGGATCCGATAAGTCGACAGAAGGATCCGATAAATCACAGGAAGGATCCGATAAGTCGACGGAAGGATCCGATAAGTCGACGGAAGGATCCGATAAGTCAACGGAAAGGTCCGATAAATAGCAATTTAATACTTACGAAGTCAAGAAATGACAGTGAATTCGGTGTAAGATATATAAAATGCTCTAAGTTCGAGTTAAAATTGTTGCAATCTACATTTAATTCTATATATCATTTGATTTTGGAATGTATCATTTAACAAGGAATTCACTATTATATTGTTTACTCATTTATCAATCTCTTGTACATTGTATGGACATTTTAAACAAGTTATGTATTCATAATTTTTATCCATATTCTTATTACATGTATATTATTATATATATAATTTTATATTCTCTATATATCTTGGTATGAGGCTTATCTTGTTGGAATATAAGACATGAATTGTCTATCTAAATAGTTATGTATTTAATAATAAGGGCTATACATTCTGAGCCTTTTATAATTTTGTTATCAATCAGTTACTCTTGACCATTGGTCAGTTCACATGTGTCCGCACGATCTTTTGCTTGACCGGTGTCGTTTTCCCAAAAGATTGTTAAATCACGTTTCTTTTGTACCATAGGTCCACACATCCGAACATGTGACACATTTAGTATTTAAGCCGCGTTGGTTTGAGCATCGAATCAAACTCGATCACAAACCAAGACGATCAAGTCAGAGACACTCTGAAGTCATCATAATGAAGTTATTCGGACTTATTTTCGCTATCGTCGCTGCCAATGCCCAGACGCAAACAACTGTTGAACGTTTGAAGGCCGAAGGTTTCACAACACTTGTCGGTTTTCTTGACTCTACTGGTTTGTCAGATGTTTTGAACAATGGAACTTACACCATCTTCGCACCAACCAATGCTGCCTTCTCTGCTGTCCCAGCTGCTACTCTCACCGCTCTCGGCAATGATCCAGCTCTTCTCAAAGATGTTCTTCTCTACCACGTGGCTGGAGGAAGTATCCCTAGTACCGCTGTCACCAACGAGCTTATGCAAACCATGGCTAATGGAAAGGATGCTAGATTAAATGTCTACTCACACAACAACAAAGTAACTATCGAAGGATGTGAAATCTCAAGATTTGATCTTACTGCAACCAATGGTGTGATCCATGCTATTGATAGCGTCATGATGGCTCCAACACAAGATCTCGTGGGTTACGTCGCTGGCAATCCTCAGCTTTCTACACTTTTGAGTTTAGTCACTCAAGCTGGGTTGGCTTCAGCCTTACAACAAGACGGCTTAACTCTCTTCGCACCAACAAATGACGCTTTTGCAAGATTGTCTCAAGCCCAAGTAGCCGACATTACTGGTGACATCAACAAACTTAAAGCTGTTCTCACCTACCACGTTGTTGGAAGCACACAGTACTCTTTAGGACTTTACAGAAAGGAGAATCTACCAACTTTGAACACAAATGACAACCTTGCAGTCCATATGGTTCACCATGGTGCTGATGTGAAGATCAACAACGCTCTGGTTACCTCTGCTGACAACACAGTAACCAATGGTGTAGTTCATCTTATCGACCATGTTCTTCTTCCACAAGACCCAGTACTTGGCTAAATTCTATGAATTTGCCATTATGGTTCGTTTGTCTGCATTATTTATTTATTAGTCTGTGCATTGCTGTTTGTTTATTTATTGAAATTATATTTATTTGTTTTTAAACTAAGCATGAATAAAAGTAAAACATATCAGTTCTTGTTATGTTTAATGCTATAACGTATACCGTAGTAATCACTAATCAGTAAACCTTTTCACAAAATTTCTTAAGATAAAATATATTGTAAGTTCATCTAAATAATTTGTCGCAGAAAATCCGATGATTGGAACTTACACGAATAAAGATAGAATCGTTTATCAAATACTGTCTGCAGTTGACTTACGATATTTTCTGTTTTGAAATTTTTGTGAAAAGGCTCATTGGTCACTGAAATGATGCATTTGTGATAAAAGGGACCCATTGACTGGTTTCCACATTCGGGTGCAAATCCGTTCAAAGGTGGCATAATTGAATCAAAGCACCGAAGCACAGAACAGTTTGGGATGCCAAGTTCGGAATTTCATAGGATTGGAATACAAATGTACAGACGTTTTGTAATTTAAAAGATATGACCTTTGGCATCTACTACTCAGAAGCTAAAGGGGTCATTCTTAGTATCATTAAGTACCTCAGGCTTTACCATTTACACACATTTATTCTACTTCACCTATACGCTTGCATATACATGTAATGACAAACAAAGCACCACTATTTACATGCCATTTAAAGTCATCAACTCCGAACCGGATATTGGCTGCTTGAATACGATCTTTAAACTGTTTCAGACGAACGACATGCTTCCTGAGAAGTTAAGTTATCGCACTTTTCGCCGATTTCATGGGCGGATCCAGGATTTCTAGTTAAGGTGAACGGAAAACAAACCCGCAGACTAGGTCCAGAGGACCATAATGATCCTCAGTTGTTCCAGGCAAACCCTGGCCTGTGATGAACAACTGGTCGGAGGCCCCCGGAAGTTCCTGAGTTTTGGTCAGTTTTAGGGAACTCAGGCACATTTCCAGTACTTCAACTATCCTTTTCCAGGAAATAATTTGTGAATTGTACGTAATGTCATTGCATTACTGTACTCCCATGCAGTTATGTAACTTATGCACGCGTAGCGTTCAAAGTCTTTGACATTTATAAATATATTTCTATAAATATTATATTTCATTAGAAAAAAATCTTTGCTTGGGTATTTAAATGTGAGGCGTACGCCTGTTCCGTTTCCCCTGGATCCATCTATGAATTTGGCTCGCGCAGGAAATAGTACGGTTTTTCAAGCGCTAGAAAGAGTTTATAAAATAATGCAGACAATCTGTTTTGAATTTCTATTTATAATTATAACCGGGACTATCTTCGGATTTCGTATCTAAGGATTGATAGAGTCTGTAATTATACAGTAAGTATATTTGTTTGTGCTGAAAGGTTACATACCACTAAATGGTAACCGGGAGTGAGCATTTACCGGAAGTAGAAAGTGTGACATAGTCCTTATTTATTTTTTGAGAGTGCATGGATACCTCATTTGTGGTGCTTTTTAATATTGAAGAGTATGTATGTCTTTGACAATGCTTTTCCTATGAAAGTATGCAAAAATTCAATGGATCTGGTTTGTTTAGTCGCGAAAACTGGTTAAAAGGGGAGATGACTCTGTACGGCTGGTGAAGAGTTAAAAACCAGGACATTTTCAGGGTAGGAACTTTCAATCGAAATTTATTTTCTTATAAGTAACGTAACTTTTTTTCTAATACTGATCATTTTGAGGGGAATAGATAGATCTTTCAGCCTATATATGGTTTGGGGTATCTTACGTACCTTGGTCATAGTGTAATTTGTCATTGAAAATGAGACTTTTTATATACAACAAAGAAGGATTTTATTTAGTGGTATGTAACCTGAAAACGCCAACATGTTTAGTTAATTAGGTACTTTAGTCAGTTATCTTTCCCTGATAAAATCTGAAGCAATCCAATTGGCAAGTAGGTCCTTACAGTTAGAATCCTCAGATTTTATCATTGATTTCCTAGGTATGGATAACAAAATAATTCATCTAATACCTTTCTTGTCAAAGAAGTGATGAAATTTACATAATTCTTTACCTTAAAAAACTTAGCTTGATTTTTTAAACAAAGTAAATGATTTACAAAAAAAAACTATTAAAGATTAATTTTGGCAAATTGACATTGAAAAGTAAGCGTAAAATCTGAGTAATCCAACTAATTGGACCTACCTATTTGAAGAGTATACAAGGGAAAATAACTGACTAAAGTCCCTTATTTTTGCAAAATATCATGAATTATTTGATGCATGGTGAGTTGTATAAATGTTTCGATAGTGTGTGTACAATTGCGATATTTAACTAATAAATGATATTTTCACCTGCAATACTTGTGGCTTATTTCTTAGGATTCAATGTTGCTCAACTGACTTTGGCTTTTTCCTTGTGGAGATAAACTTCCCCAGATAAGAGTTTAACAGTCATGGCAAGCAATGGTTAGACCGTCATATATAGACGTAGACGGAAATAGTTGC
Source organism: Mactra quadrangularis (assembly GCA_025267735.1). Lineage (NCBI taxonomy): Eukaryota > Metazoa > Mollusca > Bivalvia > Venerida > Mactridae > Mactra > Mactra quadrangularis. The sequence goes on from CM046303.1 coordinate 22,787,792, forward strand.
ATGCGAGAAATAGTTAGGAAACTCGCATAGGAATCGAATGGTCTTGGGTTAAAATTCTCTGGTGCCGCATGTTATTTGACCAAGAAATTAATTACCAACTAAATGTGAATGGATTCGAAGTCGAAAGTTTATTTGTTACATTACAATCACTAGATTTTAAATTGAACGTAAATTTTAAATCACTTTATCATGCATGTTTTGAATAATAAGAGTCAGGTTATCTATTCACAGGATTAAATACATGTATGAAATTCAGCCGTTTAGTTTATGATGTGCATGACCATAAATCTCTATTTCATAGTGTCTGTTTACTAATATCTGGTATAACGAAATACATTGTATGAACATGAATTTAGTTCATCCGACGCAAAGGCCGACTATGAAAATCGGGGATCTCCCGTTCTAATGAATTGTCGAAAAGCTATTGATTGTATCAAGTAATATAGTTTGTATAATGAATTCATTGTCGTATGATATATTCCATATTCAGTCTAATTTGCATTAAACAATCTGATAATTTAAAATAGGTCCGCTAAGAACAAGTTCTGCATTGCGTTTTTTTGTGTGCAATATTTCCTCGTAATTTTCAAATCATGAGTATTAAGGTCTTAGAAGTTAGAAGTTCATTTAACAAATTAAAGCAACTTACAAGATACGACTTTTTTCACTTTCATAAGTTTTTGATCATAGAAAATCAGATAAAGGCTCGTTTCATTATTACAAAATGCATTCTAAACGATATCAACCTTTGAGAACAGATTGTATAAAAGCATTTTTGTGCAATTGTTGCTAAATATATTAACATTTATTTGATGTAAAAAAATACAAAGATTATTGACATACATAATGTGCTAGACTAAAACATCAGTCTACGTAATGGGCGGTCATCATTCTCTACGCCTCATTTGAATTTCAGTACTCAGTTCCGTATCGGAGGTGCATTCAACAATGCGAGCGCTCGAGAGAGCCCCCGCTTCGCAAATTGTTAGGCTATTGAACGCCTGTAAGCGCCCGCTGTAAAATCCAAGATGGCGTCAAATAGCTCATTATTTAAAAAAGTGGGGGAACATTTATTTCTGCTGATGCAATAGATCTTTTACACATTTCATTATATATGAATCATTATGATACAATTTACTGCACAAAAAAAACTTTTTTCTATGCATTGCGTATATTTGTTAAGTGGAACAAGTAGTATTATGTCTTGGGTTCATATAATAAGAGAATACTGTATGCTATAGTGGCTAGTTTAATACTATCCAAATGACCAGAGTACATGTAACAAATACTATACAGAAGGCGTGGCTTATCAGCACGTTTAACAGTAGTACAACATGATTGGTAGAATGTAAATACACAACAATTCTCCCCTATTAAATTCATTGAATAAACAATTCAATACAAATGACCTGAAACTGAGAACATTTACAATCATCAATCTTGGAGCAATAAATAATACAACATTCCAAGCAATAAAGTTACAGTGAAAATTAATGTAGCATTTCATTAGCACATAATTGTAATTTCACCATGAGGATTAAATACACCTCAGAGAGGTCATTCATTCATTTCCCACGCCAATTCAAGTCAATTCATTTTGACAGACATGTACGAGTATTTATTGATACTCAAGACGGTGTGGCGGATGTCTATCCCTTAATGGGTACCTTCTGGCAGGTGTCTGAGAATTTACGACAGAGGGAGTATTACTTTCCCTTAGTAAAACAGACTGGTCAGTTGTCGGCACAGTGGAAGTTTTATTGGAATCAATTTGATCATAATCTATCCTAATTTCATCTGAGAGGATTTGGGGTTCAATTACTGTTTGCGAGTCATTATTAAACCCTGACTTAATTTCAGTACTACGAATTTGATCCACGTGTCTCTTCCAGGTAATGCCGTTACCTATATCTACTTTATATAACAACGGTCCGTCACGAGAAACAATACATCCTAAAATCCATTTTCCCTTTGAAGTCGGCCTATAATCTCTAACTAAAACGTTTTGTCCTAACTCAAATTCTCGACATTTACTATTTTTAGAGAATGCATTTTTCATTTGCGCGTCAGTGACATGTTTCTGCATATCCGGTTTAATTAAGTCTAATGTAGTGCGCAAATAACGACCGAAAAATAATTTCGCAGGCGTTTCTCCAGTCGTGCAATGTGGAGTGTTTCGATATCCGAGCAAGAAAACATTCATTTTCAAGTTAAAATCCATATTACTACTCATTGCACGCATAGCGGACTTGAAAGTACCGTTAAATCTTTCAACTAAACCATTCGTTGATGGCTTGGCCACTGCGGTTCTAATATGACAAATTCCATTCAAATTCATGAACCTTGACCATTCTTCACAACTGAATTGGGGACCATTATCAGAAACAACTTGTTTAGGAATGCCATACCTAGCAAATAAATTCCGTATTTCATTAATTGTATTGCTAGCCGTTGTTGATTTCATTTTAATTACTTCAGGCCACTTTGAGTGAGCATCAACTATTACAAGGAACATAAAACCTAAAAATGGCCCTACAAAATCAACATGAATTCGTTCCCAACTAGATGTTGGCCATTCCCATGGGTGTAAGTGAACTTGAGCAGGCGACTTAGACTGCATTTGACATGATGAACATCTTTTGACCATATGTTCAATGTCCGAATCAATACCTGGCCACCAGACATAACTACGTGCCAACATTTTCATTTTGACAATTCCTGGATGGCTAGCATGCAATAAATCTAAGACACGCTCGCGAAGTTTCACGGGTATTATTACTCTTATTCCCCACATTAAACATCCAGAGTGAATAGAGAGCTCATTACGACGTGTATAATAGCCTTTTAACAGCGGGTCATTATCATTGACACTCCAACCATTTTGAACAAAGGTGAATACACGAGATAAAACTTTCTCTCTCTTTGTTTCACGGCTAATCTCACGATTAGTAACAGGGAGCTGTTCGAATTGAGATGTGAAAAATACGTCCTCAATTGAACTCTCCTCACTATTTTCTTTCGACGGCGCAGGTAAACGCGATAAACCGTCAACATTAGTATGCCTTTTAGTATTTTTGTATTGAATATCATATTCAAACCCAGATAAATACAATGCATAACGTTGTATACGAGCAGCTGTCGTAGCCGGTATACCTTTAGTTGGGCTAAATATTGACAACAGAGGCTGACAGTCAGTAACCAATGTGAATTTCTTACCAAACAGATACTGATAAAATTTCTTAACAGCCCAATAAATAGCGGTAGCCTCCCTTTGTATTTGTGCATAATTGCGCTCTGCCTTAGACAAAGACCTTGATGCAAACGCAATTGGCTTCTCGGAGCCATCGGGCATAACATGAGATAATATGCCGGAAATACCATATGGCGAGGCATCGGTTGCCAGTCTAACAGGAAGTTCTGGATTGTAATGAGTAAGAACAGGTTCAGATGTTAATAATTTCTTAGAATTTTCGAACGCGTTTTGACATTCTTTAGACCACTTGAAAGTGCTATTTTTCTCAAGCAAGGCATTCAATGGTTTCGTAACAGTTGCGAGATCGGGTAAGAACTTATGGTAATAATTCAGAACACCCAGATACCCTCTTAAGGAAGAGACATCTTGTGGTGGCGGTGTCTTCAACACAGCCTCCACCTTATCGGTGCATTTCCATAATCCATCTTTATCAATCTCATGACCACAAAACTTAATTCTAGATTCTAAGAACATGCATTTGTCTTTGTTTACTTTAACACCATAATCTGAGAGTCTACATAAAACCTTTTCTAGATTATCCAAATGTTCACAGTCATTGGAACCTGTTATAATCATATCATCAAGAATACATTGCACTCCAGGCAGTCCTTGAAGTATCATGTCCATGGTACGCTGCCATATACTAGGGGCAGAAGCAATTCCATACAATAGTCTATTGTACCTATATAATCCCCTATGAGTGTTAATTGTCAACAATTCCTTACTTTCCTGTTGGACTTCCATCTGTAGGTAAGCTTGTCTTAAATCCAACTTGCTGTATTTTTGCCCATTTGACAGATTAGCAAAAATATCGTCAATCTTGGGAAGTGGATATTTATCCGTATTTAATTGCGGATTAACTGACACTTTAAAATCTCCACATATCCTAACATCACCGTTGGATTTCACTACAGGCACAATGGGTGTAGCCCATTCACTACAGTTAACCTTGGAAATAATTCCCTGTGATTCCAAGTTGTCTAGCTCCTTTTCGATTTTTGACCTTATTGAAAATGGCACAGATCTTGCTTTTAGAAACTTGGGGCACGCGTTTTCCTTCAAGATCAATTTGGCTTTTACATCTTTAACACAACCAATACCATCTTCAAACACAGATTTATAACTTGACAGTACCTTGTTCAAACGAACTTTCACACTGTCGTCTGTCACAGAATTTACAGACACAATCTTATCCCAGTCAAGCCTTATGTGACTGAGCCAGTCTCTGCCAAAAAGTGCTGGCCCGTTACCTTTCACAATGCAAAGTTTCAACTTCTTTGATTGTCCATTGTAACACACATTTACGTTGACTGTACCGTCTTGTTGAATGATTTCTCCTGAATAGGTTTTCAGGATAGAATCTGCTGGATTCAACTTCCTATGTCCGAAAATCTGATGAAAATCATAGCTAGACATCAGCGATACTGCTGAGCCAGTATCTACCTCCATTGCTACCTGCTTACTGTCAATTATAGGTGAAACCATAATTTTCCGGTTGTTAACCTTTTCGACTGTGTTAACAATCATTACCCCTTCATCATTGTTCACTGTCTTAACGATCCTCGAACATACCTTTTTTATATGTCCCTTAGTGTGGCAGTTAAAACACACAGCATCTTTAAATCTGCACTTATCTGCCACATGATTTGATCTTCCACAGTGAAAACATGATTTCCCCGCGGTCTTTTTACCACGAGATTTTCCTTTTGACCCTTTGTTTTCAACTCGGTTGACAGCTACCCCTGCTGCTGAAGATTGCAGTTCAGCTGCATCTTTACTTGCTGTCTCCATGGCTGTTGCAATCTGGATTGACCGTTGAAGGGTCAAATCAACTGTTGACAACAACTTCCTTTGAATAGACTCTTCACGAAGACCACAAACAAATCTGTCACGTAAGGAATCTTCCAGACTTGCTTGAAACTGACAATGTTCAGCTAACTTCCTTAACGCAGCCAAGAAATCCTGGACATTTTCTCCCACCATTTGATTTCTTCGATGAAATCGAAAACGTTCAGCTATCACCAGTGGTTTTGGACAAAAATGTGAAGTTAAATGTCCACATAAATCCTCATAAGACAAGTCCGAAGGTTTTCTAGGTGCACATAGGTTTCTCAAGAGTCCGTACGTTTTTTCACCAAGTATGGTCAAAAGTCCAGCCACCTTCTTTCCATCAGCAATGCCATTCACAATGAAAAACTGTTCAATGCGTTCCTGGTACGATGACCATGATTCTACATTACTGTCATATGCACACACATTCCCAATAACTGATGCCATGATTTTATATCCAAAGTTTACACGTAATAAAACTAAAATGTTATTAGGTAAAGCTTCCGAAATATAGTATCACTTGAAAATCCTCGTCGCCAGTTTATTATGTCTTGGGTTCATATAATAAGAGAATACTGTATGCTATAGTGGCTAGTTTAATACTATCCAAATGACCAGAGTGCATGTAACAAATACTATACAGAAGGCGTGGCTTATCAGCACGTTTAACAGTAGTACAACATGATTGGTAGAATGTAAATACACAACAAGTAGCACATACGTTTGCGTCCACTTTCCAATACGTTTGCGTCCAACTTTCCAGGGATAATTTTGAGATACACCGAAACTGAATTTCTTTCAGCCGCCATCTTTGATATCTAAGCGAAACACCTATCGAGCTGAATCGCCTGCGCTCGCGAGCACTCGCGTGGGCGCCCGTTTTCAAAACGAAAGGGCTCGATGTCGCCCCGAGCGCTCGCATTGTTGAATGCACCTCGGGTTTTCCAATCTCGTGCACACCGTTTACACTTCATAAGTTGGTACTGAACTGTTCAGCGAACACAGACGATGGCGGGTCTGTCAACAAAGTCCGGAGTCGTCGGTTGGATTCTTAGATGTGACAAATTTATTTTCGTGGAGCTTGGTCCTGAAAAATTTCCAACGCTCATTCTTTCTCCTTCATCCTTTATGTTAAGAAAAGCAGTTCTCAGCCTGAGGACCAGATTAAAAGCATATGTCTGAAGATCAAGATCTCTACAAGAGCATTGAGTAGGTTGTCTATCTGTGGCCATATGACTGTTGAATTGCGTCGTCAAACACTCGTCAAACCCATAATATTACGTTTCGGGTTCATGTTGCAAAACAAATTATATTATGAATGAGGTAACCTTTTAAAATCGTCTTTATAACCATAAATGGTATTGAATCCCCTTTCATGAATGTAAGACGTGCGTTGTTTATTACATACGCAGGAGAGTCATTACAAAGTAAAAAACAACATTTGTGACTCTTAACAGTGTGTCGTACATAAAACAGTGAAATCAAATCATTAACATTACTGTAAATATATATTTGTGAAAATGACGTACAGACAATTAACTTCATTGTATGCTTAAAAAATAAAATACACGCAATTGATGACGTGAAAGCAGAATTGAAAAAGCTGCATGACAATAAAAAGCTTTCTTCCAACACTGAATATTCAACAATACTAAATTCGTCTCCATTTGTAAATATTTGATGTTGGAACACGGACATAGGTTCAAAACAATAAACTTAGAATACGTAACTGCCCCGTGTTCAATAACTATACTGTTAGCTAAAGTGACGGTACGGATACGGGAGAAGTCATCCCGAATACAACTCAATCCGTGCAATACTCAACTCAAAGTTGGGACAACTCAATCCGTTAGTAGGAGATTGGGTTGTCTCGGGTTGAGTTGTCTTTGGGTTAAGTTGTTCCGACACTTCCGTTACGGAACGTTCAAGGTAACTGAACACGCTGCTGTATTCCCGACCGCGGCAGTTCATATATTTTTTTCTTAAAAGTTGCTGTTTCCTTGTGGGGTGTTCAAGCAAGAATATGAAATAAGAAGATTTCATAAAATCCGATTAGGTGAACTAGTCGCTGCAAAAAATCGAAAAATGTTGCTAATAGAAACGGCGAAAAATATACAAATACAATTATGCTTGTTTTTTTTTCTAACATATGAATGCAATGGATGTTCTTCAAATTGTAAGCATTGCATTGAAAATGAAAATGGCCGATGTGTCCACCCCTGTCTCATGCATAAATTAACGAACACATGACCTGCATAGAGTGGTACTAGGTTTCATAACCATCAAGCATAGATAATTACATTTTTAACTTCTTTCAAATGAAAGTCAATGCTGAGAATAATAACCCATAATTTACATATTATCTATCACGCTTTGATAAGTCTTGCGAAAGACGGAATTATGTAAATAGTCTCTTTAATTTATGCCACATGAAAGACAATTCTCTTTTTCCATTTCTCAGATAACCTTTTATTTGTGTGTTTATGAATGAGAAGAACAATCTTTATGGCCATTTAAAGACAAAAGTAAATATAAAATTCCTGAATAATAACCTTATATGGACGTGTTTCATGTTTTTTAGTATTTTAATATCTGGCATACAGATATTCAGAATGGTTTAGAATGTTTCAACCCGGGTTACGGTAAAATGCAATAATCAACAAGGGAGTGTACTTGTAGCGTTTTGGCGTCGTGACGCATTTAGTTATCTCCCTTTTTATATCGTCTGCAGCGAAAAGTTCGGTATTGCGTAGTATGCATTTTGTTGCGCTAGATTACGTACATATGTAATTGTAAACCCATCTTAGGTTCAAACGTACTGTATTCTTGAAATAGCAGAGAGACAAATCTTTTCAAGAACATGGGACAAATGTACATGTATCGTTTTTCCTCCTTGTAAATAGAAATTATCTGTTCATTGTAGTAGGGGTTGTGTTCGTTTCACGTAAATGAGTCCAGTTTCAAGAAAAAACTCAAGTTCGTACTCAAACTCAATCTCATGGCGGTTTTGATCATTAAATTTTCTTATTTGATCAATCTTACAACAAATGTAGTATCATTAGAAACCCCAATAGTGATTAAAAAGCTATATCATATAAAATAAAACTGACTTACAATATTTGGATAAGGTTTAATTTAATTGTATTGATTTGAGTCTGTGAATGAACTGTGAGTTTAGTCTCAAGTGAAAATTGAATTTGAGGCTTTAAGTTTATGATCAAACTCATGGTATTTTATGTTGATACATTTTATACATTTTCATTATTCTGATCGTCTAATAGAAGCAATTCAAACTACATTTACGCGCTATTTAGAGACCAAAAACACTTTAGTCTGTTATTGAGTTCGTACTTAAGTTTGTTTTTAAAACTTTGACCAGAACATTCTGGTTGAGCGATCCAGTCAGACGTTATGTAAAACTGGTTGATTAGTTGTTGATTAGCGGCGAATATTCCAAATAAACAGCATGTTTGACTGCTTGACTGTTTTTCCCGAAGAGACAATCCTGATTTTCCTTGATAAATATGTTACTTTATATTATAAATATAGCAAAAATAGAATCTAGCTATTTTAAACAGACTACAAATTGGAAAGCCCCGTTAATTTAACAAGAATAGAACGTCAACAACTTTTTAAATATATAAATAATTATATATAAATAAAGTATACAACATTTTTCTTTCACGCTGTTGAAATTTGACAAATTGAATCACGTGCGGTAATGATGAACGGAAAATAAACCATAAAAGGAAAAAAAGTCTATAATATCATTTAAACAGACGATATCATTAAAACTGAAAGAATTTTGCATGTTAAGCATTTTTAACCGCAACATAAGTAACGCAAGCATGCACTCTTGCATTTTAATGTATCAGATTATTTCACTATTTTATTGCATAAAAAGTTGGTACGAGGTACGAAATGTTGCTAATCAACAACGATTTTTTCTTCATCCGGATAAATTTGGTTTACGTTCAATATTGTTAGACGGAGATTACGGTAGCTTATATCGTAAACAAGGAAAACAGTGTTGATTGAACGGTGTGGAAGATGGTACCACTTTCTATAATTATTGTTATTATTTATTGCAGAAACGCTTGTATATACATGCATACCGTCAACGCCATAATTGGCCAATTTCATAAGGAAATCGCTATACCTAGCGATTTGTTCTAACACCAAATCGAGTGTACCAGGGGACGAAATGCTAGCTAGTGGTTTGCTTACGAAACTGGCCCCTTGTATATTCACTCACTCAATCCCCCTACATTTTAAGCAAATTTAGGCTTATGACATGCAGCGGTTGGTTAACAATCCTTTCGGAAACTCACGTTACGAAACGGTTCGTAACGTGTTGCAACATGAGCTATAGTTGAAATCTTCGTTTATCAGTTATTTTCTGTCAAGCTTAAAACTTAAACTTAAACCATAACCTTGACATTGACATAAGACAGTAAGAAATTAATAATTTATTCAAATTGCACGACCGTTTAATTAAATGCATGCATTTACATGCAGCACGTGTGTAATTTATACAGAACATTCTTATATCTTTACCTTGACATTTTTGTTCACTATACATGGTGAAGTTTTAGAGAGGAATGTGAAACTTGAATTGGTGACACTCGCACACTTTTGTCATAAGACAGTATAATTTTTCAAGCATTTTTTTTAGAATTGTGTTTTGAGCATCTGTGTTTTTGTTGTATTATTTGCAGCCAAAGAATTTCACTCAAGCGTAATTTCTTGATTTAGGTGGAAACTGACGAAATAGTGTTAAAGGCTTAAAAAAGCTGACATAGCCAGCCGATAACGACGTTTGACTGGTTATCATTGGATAACTAGATCCGATTTGGCCTGAGCCACATCCAAAAATACACCTCGAACGTTGTTTCCTTGAGCAAGATACACTGCCCTCCAAAAGTTCCTTCACATACATTGTATTTACAATTTACATTGTACTAAATATAGTATATCAAAATGTTGAACAAGCAGTTTATTGTTAAATTACTTTAAATTTTGCTCTTTGAAATCAATACATTTTTCCTATGAAAATGAAACTACAAAATTATCTCAAACTTGATATTGGCTCATTGGGATACATTGACCATAGTTTCGGAGGCTGATAGATAACTTTTGCTGCAACTCAAAAAATAAAATGTAACAATAGAAAAAAACATTTTCATTCCATGAATAATGAATAGAATAAATAACGATATAATGATTCTGCAATTACGAACATGGAAATTGTAACAATTTAATTAATTGTACAGTGAAGAGACGTTTAGTGGCCAGTGTAATTTATCCATTTTGCTCTGTACCAAGGGGTCAGGAAGCTGACTAGAGTGTCGTGAATCTGAATGCATTTACATGTTTTATGACTGAGCTGAATAATGCATGAACAACTTTCCAAACTTTAGCGCATGTGTTATATTATAGTACTCGTGACTTGATTCACGTAACAAAATTTGTCGCATGTGTGATATATGCACTGTATAATGTATGTTAACGCAAAGAGAATTGCTTAAGGAATTGTGTTTACAAGTATATAAAAGGTCAAAAATTTGACATTCTCACTGGCACCAGAGTCCTTATAATTATTCTTTAAAAATGCACACATAAAATATTTTGATAGCAAACACAATTAAAAATCGCCCCAGTATACATTACCGTGTACGAGTTATAACTATACTTTCATTATAATATTCATTATATGTTTTATTATATATAAGGGAGTGCACGTGTGTGTACGCACAGGGAACTATATATAGGGACGTACGCATTATTTTTTTATATGGATTCTGGTGCCAGTGTAACATTCTATAGAATTCATATGAATTCATGTGTGTAAATAGTTGCCAAGATATAAAATGATGCGCCCAAAACTTACGCTAAGAGTTCTCCAAGTACATAAGAGGCATAACTGAGTCCAAATTAATGCTTATGTTATGAAACTTTGCATTGGACATCCAATAGTAACCGTTTGGACATGAGTAAAATTTTAAGTGAATCCCTTTAGCTGTATCAACAATGTGATCCTGTACCCTAAACCATAACCATTCAAGGTTTTATATCAACACACGAACTGAGCTTGATAATACCACGTGTCTATGAACAGTCGAACTTAAATTTTCGAAAAAATAGGTCCAATTTCACTTACTTAGTTAAAAAAGTATAAAAACAAGTTCAAACCGAATTAATGGCGTATGAATACATTTGTTTTGGTCACATGTTCTAAATCATATCTTTAAATAGTTCTCATTGGGATGTCTAGAAATTGGTTATCTTTACCTGCAGCGGACATCCTCTTACAAACATAAAAAACGCATTATACGTGATTTAGTTTCAAGTTCATACATTTATCAAAATTTACATCATAAAACTGCATGTACTAGGACATCATTGACTTATCTTGAAAATGGTCAATCCTACTTTCTATAAGTGTCTGATTACAGTCTTACACAAATGTTTCAACATACTGTCTTATTGATATTATAAGGAAGGTGCCATACCGTTATGCCCAGAATCACTAAACCCTACTGACCACTTGAGCTTCTTTTGCTGCAAATATTAAACTCATTTCTGTGATGCTGATCTCAAGGTCAAAGTTTGTCTTTCATAAATCACTCCTGGTTGATAACTGGAAAATCTAAAATTAAAAATGGCTTCCAGGTGACATTTAAAGCAAAGGAAGCACTACATGTCGAAATCATAAACATGAAAGAATCCCAGTTCAATTTTGTTTATAATGTACATATATATCCAGTGTATGTGCATATATTGCACAATTTTGGGGTGGATGGGAGGTGAACTCTTTCATGCTGGCAGCCTGTGGTCAAAACTAAAACTAATCTGTGGTTGGTTATTAGACACAAAACTGAGAATGAAGGTAAACGCGGACTTGGAACTAGAAAGTAACGGCACCAACGTATTAGTTTGTCCCTCCAATCTGATGAATCCAGTCAGTAAATTCCTATTATCATATATATATGGATTGTTGATTCTGAGTGCACCGATGGAACAGAGCATAGGCGGATCTAGTGGGGGGGGGTTTCAGGGGGTCCAGACCCCCCCCCCGGAATTTGCCAAAATGTACCTGTCCATTAGTGTATTTTTTTATTGTAAGTCATTTTTAAGTAGCATGAAGAGATTTTTATCGGTGCGTAACATATAGATTTAATGGTTATGTAGTTTTTATTATTAATATGTTGCATTATTCTGCAAAATGTGTATAATGTGGTTGTGGTTCGAAAATTTGGAACCCCCCCCCCCTAGAAAAAGTCCCCCCCCCCCGGAAAAAAATCCTGGATTCGCCCCTGCAGAGTAAAAATTTGTCTGCGCCCTTCTCTATTTATGTGTTGTAAGTGTTAATACGTCTGACACTTCGTGCCAAACTCCCGTTCGGAACAACCTCTGCGATCATCTACGAAGATCACGTAGAAGATCGCCGATGTACATGTAGTTCCAAACGCCTAACTGCCTGCAACGGTTACTTCCCTTTATTAAAAGTTATAGTGTCGACTTATTGCGTTTCCTAGAACCACATTTAACATGTAAAGTCAGCCTAATTCAACTTTTTATTTTAGATTTAACGCTGCTTATAACCATCTTTTCTCTTTTTCTGGTTTTGATTAACCACGAGAACCACAGGGGCTTGGCATTCTGTATCGTTCTTTGATGTTGGAGAGATATTTATATATACAGAATGTCAAGTTCTTGTGGAAGAGCGTTCTACCACAGGAGCTTGACATTCTGTATCGTATTTTGAAAAATCCACTACTTTTTATAATAAAAGTTTTTTACAATAGGATCTAAGGAGGGAATTTTTCAAACTACGATAAATAATATCAAGCTCCTGTGGTTCTACTCTCTTAACAATGTTTCTTGGAGACTTTTTATCTGTGCTAACTCTTCCACAAGAACAGGACAGAACTTTTATGTACATTCACAAGTTACTTAAATAATAATCATATGAGAAGTTCAAGAAAATAACAATACATGTACATTGTACATCGAAATTTAATACTAAGTCAATATTAAAGTGTTACATTAATTTTAAGAAGACGTCATATTCTCAAGTTTAATAACATACTACATGGATTTATGCATGTACGCATGTCACCATGTCAACAGTTAGTCAATAAATTCTAGAGAATAGTTACTGATCTTGAATTTCATACTAGAATTAACGTATTAAAGAACAGCTAGGAGACAAGCTTCCCTTGTTCAACTTGCTGCAATAATAGTCTTCATGAATTCATTAAGGTGAATGCGACTGGATATCATATCTTATGTATCTTTTGTAATTATTAATGTCGATTTTTCCACCACACTAGAAGACATCGTCAGTTCACAGGAGCTTGACAAGCTTCTGTGGTCAGTTTACATGCACAAATGTACTGTTAAAGTACGGGAAAGCTGGTATAGCTTTGTTGCAGAGATGAAACCTCCCCCGAGTATGAATGGGATGACTGACCGTCACCATATGACTGGCATAATTGGAAAAGCCAAGTTAAGAACCATACCGAACAATTAGAACAAAGGGCCAAAGTTTATAAATAGAAAACTTCTTAACGGCGCAAAAGTTTCCCTCTCCTTCTTATAAAAACAGAAACATGCATATTTAACTTTATTAAGTTAATCAGGGTAAAAATAGATCTAGTCAGACTGTATTATTTCATGTTATTGTTGTTTACATTTTGTTAGTTCAAGGCTATGTGAGAACGTATGTACTTTAGATGTATCGCATTACCATATGTCCGCTTTCATATTTAAATTAGTTCATAATTTAGACCTGATAAAGTTACATTATCAAATGCATGATGAAAACAAACGGTTTATCATGGTTATAGACGTGCGATGGACAGTGTTCACTGATAAGTGGATTCACTTTAACTTCTATCAAACATCTCACTCGACTCTATCCATCTAATGCCCATTGGCTGTAGATTCGAGCCTCAAACAATATGAACAAAATCTCTTAGTTGATTGTTCTTGATGAATTATGAGTAGAATCCAGCCGATTGGATCCATTCGGAACACCCTCGACCTTTCATGAATGAATAGCAAATGGCCGAGGATGTTCCGAATGGATTGGATCCTAACTGATATGACGCAATCAGAACACTCCATGGATGAAGTTGACGGCATTTTCGCGGTGAGTGATAACTACACGTATACTGGCTTTTTGACGAGTGCCGAGTTTTAAACTGAATGTTAATAGGAGATTAAGGCCTCCACCAAGAGACCAATCTTCTCAGTATAAACTTGGATAATGTCACATCACCAAACAGTAGTCCAGCTAGTCATAATTTGGTTGTTATCAATGTCCGGATATGGTTTACGTTAAATTCTTGCTCAAATACAATTAAATGTGATATGTTTTCTTATTATATAGATCTGACCAAAAATATCTTGAAGTTGGGCTCATGTTTTGAACTACCAAACGACAAGTATGACTTGACTCAAGTCTTGATGACATTAGTTATGTGAGAGTTCATCAACTCAATATAACGATGTTTTGGGGGGGGGGGTAACTGGTGACGTTTGATACGTTCAGTAACAATGGCGGTTTGAGTGTAAGAAGGCCTACATACGAAAATAGCACGGATCGTACCGGATATGTGGTTATCCACACTCACGTGCTAAAATCAGTACACTGTACGGTGTGAAACCACCAGGGCGGATTACTTCGAATTTACCATGGATTTCTACGAACTCCTCCATGATGAACCATTAAAGAGTCAAGGTTGATAATGCGTAAATTTATGTATCATCATGATAATGTAGTAGTATTTGTGGTCAGGTCTAAAGTCATTCCTTTAAGTACCTCTGTTTATAGTTCTTCGTGGAAATCCTATAATTATTACGTAATATTCAAGAATGGAAAGTAAGAAACCACTCAGTAATTTCTATTCTCGTCCAATTACAGAAATAACAAATCATTTATGTATAATTATTACTTTAAGAACTATTTTCAGAATCATGAATGAGAAAATACTATATTTATTGATGTCAAAATACCAACGGACAAATATCAATGTTTTTATTTCTATTTTTATTCTGCGCCTATTTAATACAAATATTTTCTACTTTTAGAGAGAAGATTTTATATTGCAGCAGACGATATCTAGATTACGTGGTGAGATTCTCTTCTAGAATGGATCAATACAATAGTCGTCACTATCATTGCAACTTGTCAACTCATCTAAAATACGAAACGAAAATAGTTTTCCGGTTCTATATTAGTCTCCACAACACCTACGCTGTAAGAGCTATTTATATTCAGCAGACGACGAAATACGCACAATGCTATAGTCGGATTTAGCAACTAATTTTCCTCTTATAGAAAATTGTATTTTGAAATCAGTATCTCAGATTGTCGTGAATGAACAGTGGGCTAAAAAAAGAAGCTGGTAGGCTTGTACAGCGTGAACTTAATTAATTCTGCTTTTTCTTCTTCCTTTATCAGTGTACATGTACTACACACACGATATTAATTTTGCTACATCGACTTTCCTTTAAATTTTCAAGTTCGTGCCGGAAAATGCCGAATGATTCCGATTTAACACATCGCCTTATTTTAACGTATTTCCACGGAGGGCAACGGAAATATACGATTGTTCCATGGGGTCGTCTGATTCTAAATTTATAAATATTTCTTTATTAATCAATTTAGAATTTAATCGATAAATTTGAACAGACTTTGTATATATTTTATATCGGTGCCCGCGCGGTGATATTTCATAATCATAAAATAATTGTTTACGTTGTTTCTATGTAAACATCACATGTAGTCATTGACGAATTACGTTTCAGCGACAAACATGCCAACTGGCACAAAAAATATACACGATACATTGAATTTTTGTTGGCAATTATTCTAAATAACCGAGTTAAAAATCAAGACTAAATTAATTTAATTTAAAACTTTATGATAAAGTCTATGCATACTTAAGCAGACGTATTTTTTTAGAGTGTCCTAGATTTTGTATCTAGAAAAAGGCTTGGCTTAGAACTTCATGATGTGGTTACTACTTTTTTGAATTTTCAGAAATCGAAACAGAAAGAAGGATTTTGGTTAATTTCCCAACATCGCAACAATATTTCGTGAAGAGTTTATTTTTGGGTTTCCTGTCGATGGCTGATGTCATGACAGTATATGCGACCAGCACGTCTCCAAGTAAAAAAATCTTTACATATGTATAAACAAGGCGTTTTTTACTCGAAACTGTGCCGACAGCCTATGGAAGACTGTTGGTTGCTAAGAGATATTATTACCTGATTCCTTTTATAAATGTAATTTGATATAATTATTAACTCTAATCCACGTTTGCGAGCTGTTGACCGGGCAATAGTCTTGACTGTTTCCTACCTACGGCCTCGGGAAACAGTTCAAAACACTATCCCCTCCACCTCGGGCCAACAGTTTGACTGTTCCCAAATCACAAATGGAAATACTGTATACTATTCCCCACTTTTTTAGTTAGAGTTTTGCTAATTAACAAGTGATTGGCAACACAGGTTTAACTGTATCGATTTCATAGAAATAGGGTTTCTAGTAGAACGTCGCATGACAACGACTCAGAGTTACCTAACTTCGTTTACGATCGCTACTTACTAAGAGAGCAATCTGATTAAAACCCGATCTAAAGTTTCCGCTCGCCTACTCGCTAATTTAGATCTGGCCTTTTCAAATCGCGTGACGTAGACGATGTAAACAAGTTACGTATCATAACAATTTCGTCATGAATATTATGATGAGAAAAGGTCACCTGAACGTGACCTTCATTTGAATATGAGCTGCCCAATCTCAGACTGTGGATAATACCGCTGTTAAATTAGCATGCAAACCTTGGTCTAAAAATAGAAATTGCGAAATCAAAATGTGATAAATAGTGTTTTCGTCTAGATGAAAGCTACGCATTCATTAGTCGATACAAAGTTCATCTCGACGTGACCTTCCACGGAGACAGTAGAGATCCTGTACGACAATACGCTACAGGATATCTGTTTACGGAGATTGCTAAGAGAGATTGCCAGGAATGTATTTGATTCACTTGGGGACAAATCTTAACTCATTATTGTGATGTTGTTTTTAGTAAGATATTAATTAGTAAGGATGATAATTATCGACCAGTTTCCATGTAAACCAATTAATACAGTCATGTGATGTTATTTCTAAGTAATTCATTTCTTAGAAGTTGTTTTTTACTTGCGTGTGAAACTTACCTAAGATGTGGTTTTGTTTATGGTTTAAAATTTCACTAGACGATTTTACTTGTAATTTCAATCCAACTATTCAGTCAAACACAATACGGAAGTAATCTTACGCATCAAGCATGTAAGATAAAAACACCGAAAATCATAATCAGAAAAAAAACGTTTTACTGCATTTACTTGTTTATATTTGCTATTTGAGGCGATAAATCGCGCCCAAAAATTCCTTAAATATTTCAATCGTAATTTGTCAAACTGCACATGAGATAAATTATGTTTTACAAAACAAATACATTTGTTGCTAGGCCGTGATGAAACGTTTTGAAGTTTGTTGGTTTTTGATGCCCCATGCAGACAAAATCTATGTATTTAAAAAAAATGGCCACAACTATTCAGTTACTCATTTAAAACGGATATAGATAGTTCAACCAGTGCAGAACGTTATCTTCAATATGGTTATAAAAAAGCAAACATACCTACGGAAGATAAAATTTGTATAGATTTTATAGCATACCTGTCTATTTGAAAGAATGTAACATGAATACATATAGGCATTGAAAGAAAGTGCTGAGTTTGCGAATCTATAAGGCGGTACATTGAAATACAATATTCCCTTTGTCCTATGAGTTAACGTAACCTTAAGGACGCGCACTATTTAGAGTTGTAATTAATTTCTTGACAGTAGGGGGGTAATGTAAATTTGTTCAAGTTTAAAGTACACGGGCATGATGGCCCGTTGTCAGGGCGAGTTTCTAGACCGAGGAATTACCCATACTTAATAACTTTAAAATATTTTATTTCATATTTCATGTGTTTTGTTTACATTGAATTCAAATTATGAATCTGATTAAGGAATAAATGATTTTTAAGAAGTATAGATTAATAATTAACACTTAATCTCATGTTTTCCATGGTGTTAATTACCAAACAGTACTTTTTTGTCAATATTGAAAATGACCGTTGGCGAATATTGCACAATTTTGATCGACTTTCCTAAATTGGCGAGACTATGGCGAGTTAACTAAACTGTGTCAAATATGTGACTTACAGTTCATACCAAAGTTTAAGCAGAGAGGGCGGGTTTGTTTTGCTATAACCTATGATACAGTGACCTTGTGATTTATTTAGATATAATTAACTCAAATTTTAATCTATTAAAATTTTACATGTATATATTTATGAATGCATGTACGTATATATAAACTATTTCATTAAGCGTACAATATATTCCTATCAATAACGGAGGTCATGAAATAAAACCGACCATACAATTGTTAAATCATTTTTACCTGTACGACAGGTAAACGATTGAGCTGAATCAGCGGTTTAAACTATTCAAAACAAAGATGGCATTTATACATACTGTTCATTGGCGCATCATGTAACCATTTTATATGGTGACACAGAGGCACGTTTTTATGTGTCACTGAATTCTTTTTGGTTAAGAGGGAAGCAGTTATGCGTGACATTCGACTATCATTCCTTACTTACCTCATGCGTCGCTGACCTGTCACGGAGGTTAAAGATCTACCTCGTGTTAGTATGAGCTATATTTAGAAATAAACTTTATACTGCGAACAAAAGGCGGTAGTGAAATTGCGCAGTTAGCTACAATCCTATGTTATGTTTCTATTTACCTCAGCGATGTAAACATTGTACCTGGGAAAATTCGGTAACGGCGCAGTATAGCAATACAGTAAAATATGTGAAACGGAAGTCGCTATATCAGCGAAAACATTCATGAGTGAATATTACGCATTTTATTTTGAAATGTCGCTAACGGCGCATTTCTCATTTTGTCTTCACACTTAGCATGACTGTGAGAAATTGAGGATTAAATTGAATTTAATCATAAACGCTTTCCTAGTGATATTTTGTAAAATTTCTACGCTTGATAGGGTGTGCCTGAAATACTGTTTCTTTTACATAAAAACGTTTTTTTTATGTACTTCGTGTATATTATGACAACGCCCTTCAATGAGAACTTATGAATAATCAATGAGAATACATTCGAATAGTTTAAGCGTTTTTACATGTTCTAATTTTAACCCAACTTATAGAGTGGGCGGCTTTTCAAGTGAGTGTCAGTCTGTGGACTCAAAATACCATCGTCCTATTATTATGTTTACATTTTGGTAACGCCTATATTAAATTAATATTAACCCTTTGCTTGCATAATGGTGTAAGTGTTATATTTGAACCTTGGCGAAAATATCTGCTGAGTGTGACACTTGAAACCGGGAAATTGGCGCGTTTTTAAACGCCCCAAAATTCAAATTTACACATCACGGTTATGAAACTATGGGTAAAATTATTATATAAACCTGACACTAAATGGGTGGAATGATTTTTGGCTATTAGTCATATTGTTTAGTAACGCATTTTATCAGCCTATTAAACTGTAACCATCCTTTACAGCGCGTGGAGCCAATCACGGTAGAAACAAGTACAAAATCCTGGTTCACTTCGGACAGATCTGGTGATATGGTCTAAAACACAAACGAATCTGCTACAAAAATTACCTAGATGGGAAAATTGATACAAGTAAATTGTGAGAGCATGCCATATTACCGTCAATTATCTACTACCTTATCAAAGCTGAATTCATTCTATTGGTGCAAGCATTATAAGTATATAGAGCATGTCAAAAACATTGGAAGCGCCAAACAAATGTGGTTCTATATGAAATGTCTAAATGGTTTGTACTGTTTTAAACCATTGTCCACAAAACAATTCCTAGTCATACATCTGCCATCTTTAACCGATTATGAGTCATGACCTTTCTACTGTACCAACAATCTCATTTAATTTGAAGTAAAACCAGTCTCAACATCAAATCCTGCCATTGGCTAGTTGTCTCACCAGTAGCCAATCAAAATTGAGTTCTCAAAAGAGAGATAAATAGTCTTAGACTGTGTCTACAGGAGCAGAAGACACACATTCCATTTTCGTTCACCAAGATCATCAAGGTTGGTTTAGGATTCTTGATATCTAGTAGTGTAAGAGAATGAACCCAGTACATGCTATGTACACATACTTCACATCGTCAAACCTCTGGCAAACCAGAATGACCAAAGCAAAGGTGGCCAGTATGGCCCTTAACCGAAGACACTTGATTTATCAAGTTAGTAAGGAAACAATGCAATATGAGGAGACTCAGGATTTGACTCTTCGCCCCTTAAATAGTGATCTATGGGTCTAAACTGAGTCCTAATTTGAAAATAATTCAACTATAAATCACACTAAGATGGTCACTTAGTTGCCAAGGTGTAGCCAAACTTTGGTTACTAAGAGTAACAAAAGTCAACATAATAAAATACTTAAGTTTATCAAGTGTCTTTGGTTCAGAACCATGCTGGAGGCCTTGGACCCAAGTACTGAGATATTGTACTTCATGTTGTAAATTATGCTCCCCTTGCAGCTCAGTGAATAAAGTGAAGAGTGAAACGTTTGAGCGATGCAAAGGACAATAGTTGTAAATCAAAATAAAACAAAAGAAGTATTTATCATTCACATATTTTTATTTTCATATTAATCGAATTTTATTCATAAACATACAATACCAAACAATGCACAACAAATCTCCATGAAAATAAAAGAAGGAATAAAAACATGACAAACTTGGACAATGATTTACATAAATAACTTTAAGACAAAACAAACAATTAGTACTCAATTCATTAAAACAATTATAATAATTATTATGACCAGGGACTGAGTAAACCTTAAAAATATAGGTATCGGTAAACTTTACAAATGTCAAGGCAGACCTTAACAAAATTATTGGTAATGAAGAAATTAACAATGCTAATAGTTTTAGAGTACAATGTATAGAAGGACATACAAGGTAGCCCTTACATCATGGGGTCACAGAAACTTTAATACAAAGTCAATTAAGGACATGTTGTAATTTGAGATACATGTATTCATAGGCGAAAGTTCAAATATCTTGAAAAACTCAAAATTCTTATATATAATTAAATATCTTGATTACAACAGCTCCTTTATAAGAAATAGAACTGGCTTCTCAGTTACTTAAAAAAAACTGAACTTCATGACAAGTATTGAAAAGTTTAAGCTATGTTTAAGATAAGATTTATATTAAGCAGACCTACAACTGGAACTTTTATCAGTTTAATAGATTACATCTAAGAGGGTTAATATTACAACATTATGATGACAGATGTAACACCTTAAAAAATAATTATCATATTAAATGCTGATGGTACAAATTTGATTTTATATTTACAAATGTACTAGAATGGTTATTTTGCGAAGGACAAAAAAAAATGATCAACAAACGACAACCAAGATGATGAAGAGTTCATATTTTCATAACATCCCTGGTCAGTGATATATATGTTATGTATCGTAAAACAATTAAGACATCCAAGTTTAAAGTTCAGGGGAAAAAATCATTCAGTAACAAAAGCAATTAACAAAACAATATTTCTTTTATCTGTTCAAAAACAGACACAAGTTCACGATGTTAAGAAAAGTATTCTCATTTAAAAAATCAAACATACATCGAGTTCAAATCAAACAGAGTTAAACTAAAAGATGTTTTGTAAGCCGGATATAAAAGCCCCCTTTGTGGAAAAATGTAAAAATTTACCGAAATGAATCTTCAAAGTTGACAACTTCCTTGAACAAAATATGTAAGCGAATGAATAATGGGGGTAATCTATTTTTATCAAAATGTAATTATTTAGAATCACTTTACCAAACAACAGGTTTCCAGTCATTTAATTTGCAAGATAAAGCATATAAATTCAATGCAATGAAATTTAATGTTTTGAAGAGGAAATTAACAGTTTTAACTTTTATGAAGTTTTCTCTTTCTAAAATTATTCTAAGCTTGTTGTCTCTCAAGGTTACATCAAGTAAAGTCAAAATACAGTAAAACAATATGACATCCATGTTTAAACTAGTGTCATGTTATACCACAAAGATTCTCTTATATTTACTATTTATGTCCCTTTTAAAAAGTCATATGAAGTGGTTACACCACTAAAATTGAGATATGAAAATACTCACTGTCAAGAAATAAAGCCACAAATTTACTAACTAGACAAAATTAAAACCAGCTATTAGATGTAATAATAACTTAACAGCTGTGCTTTTCTACTGTATTGAGAGCATTGTTTTGTCATAGATAGAATGTACTGAAATGCAAAACTTGTCTAAACAATTAATCTGATACATAATTTATCAACATTAGACTTTTCTCTTGGATCAAGTTGTAAGTTCAACTGTAGAGAAAGTAAACTGAAACATAAATGCAGATTTTTTGTTCATTCTCAGGCAAATGAGAAACTTATAAGAGAAAAGTGACTTTAAACTTTAAGTCAGAATCTATAGTAAGAAAAGTTTGAGTCAGTTATAAAAGTGACACAGACTGAATGTTTAAAGCAATCAATTGTGACTTTTCTGACAGTCAAGACTACTAGCTAAGTACTACATAAATTATAGTAAGAATCAAACATGCCCATATAAGGAATGAGCCTTTTTGATTTAGCACCCACATAGTATGTAAATAATTTACACATTAGGTCCCAAGGCTGCAAAAATCACAACCTGGTCGATTACATAAAAATATATTATAAGCAATCAATGAGAACATGACGTGTATTCAAACATGGATACGACAAAAAATGAGTGAAAGATGGAAAAAAATGAATGACAAATGGACAAAATGAAGTGAAAGATGGGCACGAAAAGTGATGTGAGTGAAAGATGGACATGAAAAATGGAGTGAATGATGAGCATGAAAAAATGAATAAATATATGATAAAATTGACTTATAATGTGAATGCAGACAATGGGACAAATATACAGACATTTTTACGTTACTATGGCAACAAAAAAATGCAACAGTTTTACATCACAACAATCGAACCCGTTAAATGAAAGAGAAAAAAACAAAAAAACAAATAGTCTTCATTAAAAAACAACAGTTATGTAACAAATAGCCATATTTAACATCAAAAAATGCATTTTAGTATTTCAAAAATTACTTATATTAACATATTTAATACTAAACAATCATACTTGAGTGAGTCAAATAATTAAGAAAACTAATTAGAGAAAATGAAAGTACTTATAAAGTAACCAGGTACATCACATTTTGACAGGTGATCTTGCCCTTAGATGTTGTAGTAACTTATATCATTACATTGGGACAACCCAATCAAAATACAACAAAAACAGTAAAAAAGCTAAAGTACACTTATTTTCAAGCTAAATTTTTTTTTTGTTTCGCCTTAGGTGCATGGAGGAAGAAAAAAATCAAATTAAGAATGAATGTTTTAGCATATCACAAGTAAATGGAATGTTCATTTTGAAAGAAAAAATTCAATCAGCTGATAACGGCACAGTCACAACAAAACAATTCAATTTCACAATCAATTATACTATGTTTTTACAAAAAGAACTATTAAGCAAAAATACTAGCTATTGTTTACGAGCTAGCGGTCAAGTAAAAAATAAAAAAATAAGAATATGAGCTCAACAGTTTTAAATACACATGCTACTAACTATGTACACTTTTTTTCATAACAGCAAGGAATGGTGACTCATATATTTAATAATACCTAATACTCTAAAAAGGAGAAAAATTATGTTAACTAACTTGTATCATAACTATTAAACTTTGTCATTTTATCAATCATTATCTAAATAATAGATAATTTGTCATACAGTTATTACTCATACATCAATTTTTTTTCACCACATATAAAAACATTACCTATTGTAACATTTCAATTCAAAATCATAAATGTCATTATATTACATACCATGGGTCCCACAGAGAAAATTGCCATTGTCAACTTGTACAATTATGAATATTCTTTTAAAAAAAATCACATTTTCAACCTTAACTGATTTTTAATTACGTTGTGTTGCCATGGTAACACAAGGCACAACAAACCCACATACTTGACGAGTGACGTAAACTAAAAACCTCAAATAAAGCCAATAACAGGTATAAGTGAGCTAGTTTTAGTATCCAAGAATAGGCTAATAGTAAAGGTGTTTATCTTCAGTACCTAAAATATCAAGTAACCGTAATTGTGACGTTTATAATGTTGTTTATGATGTTGTTTGTCAATCGATGGCGACACTTTTACAGATGTATCTATAACAATGTTATTAAAGGATGAGATTATAGCGAGTCATTCAAAAACAATGTAAACAACTTTCATTTATACATAATACAATCAACTATAAGGATAAACTTAACTGATTCACTTAAGTGTTGGTAATAACAAAACTAAATTTTGAAATTCAATAATCTTAAAAATGAATGCAATTTGAAGTGTACTTGTAACAGAACAGTCTTAATTGATTATTAATGTCTTTCCTTTTTAATAAAATAAATCATTATGAATCATTTCCTATCTTAATTGGTTAAAAACAACAACATGACATAAGATGTAAAAACTGTCATTCCGGTATTTAATAAACTTAGCGATATTCATCACATGAAAATTAGATAGAATCAAAAATAGCTATTACATAGGTATATATATATTGTACTTTTAGTTATTAGTTAAAGTTTTCATGCAAATTAAATTTTATTTTCTTTAAAGCCGTGATCATTCTAAAACAGAATAGCATGGTGAGCTTCTTTTTCACCTCCTGGCCCCTTGTTCTGCTCATTCCCCTAAAGAAATAATAACACATATATATTTAAAAACCTGTACCCACTGATAAACCCATGTCCCTTATTTCAGCCCTCCCAAGCCCCTTTTCTGAGTCCTAGAACAATCACAATTATTAAGAAATAATTGACTTTATCAAAATTACGAATTAAAGAGCTTTAATAATCACTGGAGTTCACAACCGCACAACTGTTTTGTTTCGTTGTAACACAGACCAAATATAGAAGACCCTACATACAAATTATGACATCAAGAAAAAATGGTGAATAAGATATTTGAGGTATTATTTTTCAATGACGAAAATGAATGGGTGAAATTTCTGTAGAATCTTATATAACTCATGGGTCAGTCAGCATTGTTCGTAAATAAATGATATGATAGGTGAAAAAATATGGGAATGAATCAAAATAGTATAATTGTAATAACAATAGATAGCACTTTTCATAGTAAAAATAATTATAAATGTATCCACCTAAATTATAGGTCTAATACCTTCCATATAGGCTGGTCAATTGTATGAATTCAGGGTGTAGCACTTTTATAAGTCCAAATACTTTAGTCTTAAGTAGACTTTTAGCACATTTTATGAATATATCGTAAGTAATTACTCCTCAGTGCCAAAAAGTCCTAGTTCCAAGGGCTAAACATCCTGTTAAATAAGAATAGCACATTTGTCCCAAAATAAACAAGTATTATGAAGTAATGAGTAACAAACTTTTTTCAACTCCGTCAAGTGACTTTCGTCACATTGTTTGATTATCATATGAACACTTCGTTGTTTTTGTTACCAATATATGTGTCCAATCACTAAAAGGCAACTTGTCAAAATATAATGGATGAAGTCTGTTCCTTTACTACAGGGGTGATATTTCTATGGATGGAATAAATGAACAAAAGTTTCTATGCCTCTATGAGAGTGTGTGAGCGATGACCACTACATCCGGGGTTCTTGTTTCACAATAACCGACTCGTGATGCATAGACTCGGAATATTTAGGAAAGCTGTGATGGTTGTATGAATGTTGTGTGACTTGAGTTTGTGGCAGACACGTTTGTTTTGGCGGTGAGTCCTGACGCACTGAGTTTCCGAGATAAAGAGGCTGAGCCGTTACAACATGAATTTTGTTAGCTTCAGCGAATCTCTGTAGTGCATCATACCTGTTTTTTAAAGCACTCAGTTCCATTCTAACAATATCATTTTCGCGTTGAAGGCGATCAACTTCATTTCTCAAAATGTCTTTCTCCGTTTCCAAAACTTCTTTTTGCGAGATCCTCTTTTCACGACAATTTGCAGCATAACCTCTGTTCTTGAGGGTTCTTCTTCGTTGTTTCAATTTGATCACTTCATCTCTCGTCAGACCTTTCAGCATTCTGTTAAGTTCTTTAACAGACAATGCTATCAACTCTTCATCTGACACATTCTTGTGTGAAGGCTGTTGCATATGTATGCCCTCAGACTTAATCTGAGACAAAAATATCTGAAAGTACAGAAAAATGAAAACCTCATTAACTACAGCTGTTTGACCTCAAAGTAACTAAGTACAAAAATGAATGATTTCAGACCAAAACAACATTATGATAACAGGTGATAGTTAAAACAGCATCATTTTCCTTTAACCAGGGCTTCTAAAGCTAGCTATAAACATATAAGTACAAAGATTGTTTTTTGTTAGTTCAAACACTTTTTACAGTTTGGGTTCAATAAAAAGAGGTTCCCTTCTGTTATTGTTTATACCATTGGAGTTGTTAACAACTAAAATTCATGTATAAAATATATATTTTAGCCAAAAACAATTATTCAATGATTCAAAACTATATTTCATTTATGGATACATGTTTTGTTATGATCTTAATTCAACGTATATATTGTGTAGGTCGTCTATACGACCAAGAATACATAACTGACATAGTTGACCTACTTAAACATATCGGTATCTTATTTCTGTATACATTAAATAATGTATACTACTATATCAAAATCTTACAATAAAATCTGCTGAGCTTTGCCTTTTTTAACTGTGGGTTGGTCTAAATTATGTTTAAAAGATATTTGGCACAGTTTTTATAAATCGAAGGGATTTTGATTATATATGCACAGATGTTCACATCAATATATGCAGTTAAGATATTATTATTTACCTTAAGGGAAATATTTGCAGCATATTTAGATTATTTTATGTTCAATAAGACCACTGATATTATTTTAATGTGCTGGCATGCATATCTAACATTCTGTTACAACTCTGGTAGCTTTTAAAAGACATGAAATCTAATTACGTAAAAACACTCATACATGCATTCATGAGCAAAGCTCACTCTTTCATTTTTTACTCACTGTCTCTTAAGGCTGAACATTTCATGGAAAAATGCCACTTTCCCCCAGTAAAAATCCAATAAGGAAATTAAATGCATTATAGCTGCAACAAGTGTTACATGACAGAATCACAAGCCAGAATTCTTGAAGCATACAATGAATAATACACTGCGAATAAAGCGGTGAATCATCGGACCCAGGAGGATTCATTATTGATCAATAACCAGTACATTACAACCTTACTGTCTCCAATCTCGTACAGAGAAAAAAATACTAAAATGTAGTTAGCAGCTAAACACAGTAGAGTAGCTGAGTACAGTATCTTCGCCAGCACTCAATGACTTCTAAATCATTAATGAAGAATATTGTTGAGTGTAAAAAAAACATCACATCTTGTCAGACTTAGTTACAAAAAGCATTATCTATTTTTTCTCATTACTTAACTAACTTCATGCAAGAGAAAATGCTTAGAAAAAACTTGCACTGACTCACTGACATAGTTTCAGCTTTCATACAAGTAAATAAAACATCAATACAATATTGAAAGATGAAGCTATACAGCATATTAATATTACAAAACCTGAGATATAATGGAAGACAAGACTATACAGCATATATCAGCGTATATAACAAATATATCGGGGAGTTAAAATGCTTGCCTCAGCAATTTTCTCTCTCACTCAATCTCTCTCTTAAAGTGAATGATTCATTTTTTGCACAGACATTTTCTATGATTCATTCATCTATACTAGACTAGTATTCTCTCAAATCAAACCTATTGTCTGATACTTCACATTAATCTGACAATATACTTCTAGATGTGATTGACCAATATCGACCATTCCTTAGTGAGAATATTTCTATATAAAAATAATCAAAGAAAGTGGCAAAACATGACGTTGCATGGTGTGTAGCTTTTTTGTAACAGTTAAGATTTTTTCCATAAAACATTCAAAAATCTCATATTCAGTTGTTTTTTAAGGAAAAATTTAACAGTTTTCAATGTTTATTTAGCTACACTGGCATATATACATGTCATTTGAGGTTAACAAATATAAAAAATACACAGTAGAAACAAAATTTGTGTGGAACACAGGGATTTCTTAGCGAACACCAACAATATAATAGTTATAATATAAACATCCATGGTTGGTGATGGCTTAGAATCTCTGTGGTGAGGAATCGAGTTAAAAAAATAATAAAAATATGGACTGGAGAAAAAGATGATTTATGTATGATTCAAGCATGAAATGTCACATTAACAAGATAATTTGAATAGAAAATATGACAAAGAAGTAGTTTTAGCCAAGTCCAGCACTTTTACTATAAATACAGAATATTTCCAAGCTTTAATATATTGAAATGTCAATGACGTTACATTATATGATGAACACTTCAAATAGATAATCGACATTTCTCCAATTAACATAATTGTTTGCTATGAATAACTAGAATTTGTTAATGACAATAAACCTCCACCCAAAATGACCACACAAAGTCTAGCATATGTATAGGTTACACATAGCAGCAAAGAAAATGCCAAATAATGCATTTACAGTTGAAGCCAACCATCCTATTTATAAAAGGCAGCATCACTCCTACATTACAATTATAACAAAAATATATTCAAAAACAATAGCATAATGCGAGTAACATAAAAAAGATTCAATACTATTTCAGCTTTATGGATGTCAACATTGATCAACCATTTATAGCATTAAAATGACTTCAAACACTTGACTTTCAATCACTCTAACATATTTATGAAACAGAAAACTATTTACAGATCAGTACAAAGAATTGAATATTGCTAACAGCTTGTACCCAGTACAATGTTGAAAAATGGTCGAACTATTGCCTATTAGTCACGGATAAAACAGACTACCTGAATTCATTCACTAGCATCAGTCATTATGTCACTTAATCAATACGCCCCCCCCCTTTCTCCGTCATACATTGATAATTTACAATAACAAATTATGCCACAGATATTCACTATATCGTATAAATTACATTCATGCAATATAGTTTGCTTGCACAATCAGGCCATAGTTTTTTAAATAACACTGGATCTGTGCCACATCATCAAAATCAAAA
The DNA here is from genome assembly GCA_025267735.1 of Mactra quadrangularis. Lineage (NCBI taxonomy): Eukaryota > Metazoa > Mollusca > Bivalvia > Venerida > Mactridae > Mactra > Mactra quadrangularis. The sequence goes on from CM046303.1 coordinate 22,817,168, forward strand.
CATAATTTCAACATGTGACGGCTCCACGTGGACCGATAGATGATGTGTACAATGCGTCGTCGTTGCTGACTGTATTTTTAATATCATTTTCCGCTATTTTCTATCAAACACCTGTTACATTGTAATCTTGTGCGAATCTGTTCTCACCCAACAAGATGAAGGCAAGCTGACTCACACAATGTCTGGATCAATACCGCTACCAATAATACTCAATGTCTCGGGACATTCGTACGATGACTCATCAATACAAACTAAGAATCAGCAAGATCAACTGTATTAGGAATGAATTCCGTAAAAAACCTCTAACGACTACAAGTCACTCGTTCAAATGGATTACTCATACCGCTACAGAATGCAACAATTGGTTTTTTTGCCTCCATAAAAGAGAGCAGGGATCCATTAAGGCTCCTGAGGAATTTCAGGGAATTTTTCGATCAATACAGGGTCTTCGACGTGATTCATAGGTTTGGAATCGCAGGATTTTTTTTCCTGTGAAAAAGTTTTTATGCTTGCAACATGATGACTGAAATATTTAAATTTAAAAAAAAAACAATTGGCATTCACTCATGTTAATTATGCTTAAAACACTGTTAGTCAAAGAAATTCCAGCAAAAGAACATTCATATAAGAATTTATAACCTTTATACTTCACTACAAAGTTAACATTTCAAAACTAGAAACAGAATCAAGAACAGTTAACCTTTAAAAGCATACATTGATTTGTAGATAATAAAAGGTAATTTCATCCTCCCCGAGAAAACCATTGAGTATATTAAGATATAATCATGATTATGTCTCAGAAATATCTATAGAATTCTATATATATCGTAATTATTTCTATTTTAAGCCTTCGTCACACTTCACACCAAGCCTATGTCTGCGTAGAGGAATAATCACATAATAGCAGAAGACATATTACTAAACAATATGACGTCATTACGACATTTACTTCAGCCATTTTAAGCAATGATGTCAAACAATGATTTCCCTAGCAGCCGAGACTTTATTACGCTAACAATCCAAGAAAAAGCGTCATCTGGGAAAGTAACTAGAATTCTCTTATAGCGGAGAAAATAGCATGTGGTTTCTATATATGGAATTAATATTCACAGTTTTAGAAGCAAGCTAGTAAAACAAGATTAGTGACAGAAATAGACGGGAAACATAGAATTAGAATAGAGAAGAGAAAAAATGATTTCTACGAGGAAACTATTTTCATCCTTAGATTATCTTGAATGGTATATCAGTTACCGTGGAAACCAAATATGTAAACAGAATAGTTAAATATGAAAAATATTAAACTCATTAAGAATCCATGACGCAAACCATCCTTTTAATGTTATTTATTTAATTTGTGAAAATCACCAAACATAATGTGTTATTGTAATTTGTACAGAAAATGGAAGATTATGACAGCAGCTAATGGGAAGGGCAAGGGCTATTCCACTAATAAAAAAAGTTAATCTAAATCATGAACATGAATGAAATATTCATTTGAATGGCTAGCCTTGAGAAATAAGTAAGATTGGACTATGAACTAATTGGCTCTTAGAATTCCGTGTTTCCTGTAGTTACTAAGTAATCTTGGGTCAGTAAGATTAAATACACACCCTCCGAAGTTGTTATATCAGTTGACATGGAGACAATGACCTTGACCTTAATATATATAAAATAGAACAATAACAAAATTTTTTTTACATGACTGATTGTGTGTGTCATAGTTTCTTTAATTAAACTATTACCCTAGGTACATACAATCAGAGAGTTAAAAATTTATCTCAGGTTGATTTAAGGTCAATAGTCAGCCATTAATATAAAATGATAAACACATTTTAGACTTTAATTCATTGAAGACATAAGTGCTGATAAAAACAACCAACGAACACTTGATGTTAACATGTAAAAATTTCATCATACTATCACTATATAGATAGGACACTCCCCCTATTAAGTCATACTATGTTATATATAGACTTATAGTCATTCACATGAGTATTATTCATATATGATTTACTGAGTGAAGTGATACTTTTGAGCACTTTATTCACGTTTTTGATGTTTTTGATGAATAGACACAAATACTTCTCACGATATTAAGTCATGAAACATTAAACTCCCATATTTTGACAAATTTGAAAGTCAACAATAATTTCTTCCTAGTAACTAATCTTTAAATAGATCACCAAGTATGATTTTAAATGATTAAGTCAAGTAGCCTTACGTTATGTCTCACATGTATGCATTTCTATAACACAGTCAAACTTGCCTAACAACCATTTCATTATTAACAGCTACTTCTAAACTCTAGTTCAACAAATGGCTGTTATGAAGAGGTTATACTGTAATTGAGTTAGCTGTACTTTTGACACCATGAAGTCATGGTAATGAATTTATTAAAAGATAAATTTATAATATATTTAAAGCTATTGAATAATCATTAACATAATTTGAATAGTTGCCGATATATAAAAAACTAATGAATCAGCATGCCCCCCCTTAGACGAAATTTACAATTCGGCACTAATCTGTTTCTTTGTATACAGACATTCCTGTATTCAATATAGTGACAAGGAATATATCAGATCTATAAATAGCTTCAGTCTAATATTTACCTGGGTGCCCCTAGCAAAAGCACCAAGTAAACAGTTAACGCATACCACAGATCAATTAAGTCAATAACGATATAACAGAATTAACATTGAGTGTATATAAAAATACATACTACTGAAATTTCAGGTCAAGATCAACTGATATAGTTTTTTCTTTATAATACATAATAAAAACACAGCTGGTTAGCTGGATAAACCAGAATAATTATCATAACTTGAATTTTTTCGAATTTGAATTATTTTGTATTTTTTGTTTATTTGGGATAAGTTACGGTGGAATCCCACAACAAAGGGATATCATTTTGATTACATCACGACATGGGTGTGCATTGTTACAAGACAATAAAGTCATTGATGCTTGACAATAATGTTTATTTATAACCCATCTATAGATCACCTGTCTTTTAATATACAAATAAGGCGTTGCCATAGTAACCTGTATTCATAACAGTTTTTTGTAGATTAAATTCAAATTATATAACAGTAAAACGAAGCCCCGCCAATTTTGATCAGTTTGAATACAGTTTAAATTTAAACATGGATTAGTGAACAGAACAGAATAGAACAGTTCTTCTATTTTTGAACAGCATTTTGGAAGAGTGTAGATACAAGTATCTTAGTGTATCATTGTATAAAAATTTAAAATAATATAACAGTACATGGTCATTCACTAAAGCAAAGCAGTTTAAGTAGACAAATATGAATTATGATGACACTTGTAGTCAGACCTTGGTAGAGCTGTCATCGATTCCAACAATATCGCTGTTTCGTCGATATTTATTTTCCGATCAATAATTGATATGTATTTTGAAAAATCGATAATAAAGCCTATACAGGAAGGTAAATAGATAAAAGTTAGTCTTATTAGGGTCAAATTTATGAGACAAATCTTCTATCGTAAGCAGAAACAGGTGTGCTGTCCAAATATTAACTGATAGGTCTAAAACATTGACGGCACCCCATTGAGGAAATAGCTCTAGCCGACAGAAGGTATGACATTCATGACAAATATACATGTACTATGTGTCTATGACAACATAAATGGTGTGTATATAGTACTGCAGTGATGGTATCGCTATATATCAGTGTATCATCCATATTAATTTCTGAATATATTGATATCGTTCTCGATATATTGATATCATCGATACGCTTGGAGTCCATATAATCAATGACAGCTCTACATAATAGACAGTTATTTAAAAGCTTTATCAAGAGTAAGAATGGCAAGCATTTTTGTTGTAAGAGCTAGAACTTGGAAAGAATATTGAATGGAAAAATGTAATGTACAGTATATGGTAACATCAGTTACATAAACATGAAATAATTGAACCAGAATAACATTACGAAAACAACAATCAACCAGAATTTCAAGTCAGTCAGAAACTTTTGATTTCATCAAACTGTTTCTAAATTTTACAGTAAATTGAAAATAAGTAGGTAAATCACTAAATTGTATTAACTATTCAGCATTATGTTAGTACGCTCAATTATAATCAGATAAAAGAGCCAGGCAGACAAAACTCATAATTTACTGTGTATAAGCGATAACTGACTTAAAAGTTTCAAGTAGACATGATTCAATAAAGATTTGTATCTGCATTTGAACATCATTTATTGTACACTAATGGGCGTAGTGAATTTTGCCTTAGAAAAAAAAGTACTGAAAAAAGACACAAAGAAACTCGACATGATTCAGAGGTTGAAATTCAGTACATAGATTTGGTAATATAGTCAGATCAATTTTAACACATAATAAGAATTTGATATTACCAGAACTGGTTAAAATTAGCATCACATTTTGAAATTGTGGGAGTACTTGAAATTCATATACCTAACAATGAAATTTTAGGAGATGTCAATTAAAATGAAATTTGTATGTATGTAATAACAAATCTAGATATTAAATTTATAAATATGAGTTTTGGTATAAGTTACAATTTATACATTCAATTTAGATTTGTTTTAAGTATTTATTACCAGTGATAAATAAAAGTTATGAACATGTTTATGATGTATTGTATTTGATAACAATTATTATATAGGAACATCGGTAAAAGTTCAATATTTTCAAAATTATGAAATTCCTGAATCTTGAATTCAATAGCTCTTATATAAGAAACAGAACCCTTTTCTTTGGTTCTAAAATTCTGATCTTAATGACAAGTCCTGAAAACATTCAGCAATGAACAGAAGTAAGAAATTGTAAAAGACTTGAAATTCATGGCCATTGCAAGAACAAAATGAAAAAAAACAGTTATGTAAATTAGCATTTCAAAAACATGAATATTAATATAAAATAACCTTTGACATTAGTTCTAGCAATGGTAAACAAACATCAAAATCTATTTTTAAATGGGAACCATAAAAAATGTTATAATTTATAGTTCCACTCATGTTGTGTATTTCATCACACATGATGGAAAATAACATTGTTTTGGTAGGGTCAGTGGCGTACAGACTTACCACAGATGCAAATATTTGAATGATACTTTTATGGAACCATTTTTAGACTCATAACAGCATGAAATGTCAACATTTTAACACAATGAAACAATTTTGGCATGCCTGGCATTTAGAGTGTCAACAATTGAAACAAAACTGGAACATTATGACAAAACTGTTATGGGAAACAAAATCGTGAAAACATTCAGATAAAAACAGAAAAAAGTTATTTTTAGTAATTGAACATGTTTGGGTTCAACATACTAAGGTAATATCATTCTGAAATCAATTGAAGATCAAAATGTTTTAAAATATAAAAGTCATAAGACATTAAGTATCTCATATTGAAAAATAGATATCAATTTCTTCCTATTGATAGTACATACTCGAGATCAAGTATATATATTTTCACATTTAGTAAAGGTAAATATAAATACATTATAACTATATAAAAATAAGATGATTTTCTTCAGTTATTCATTGACAAATTCCCATAATCTGTTTTATATTTTATTATTCATCAAAATACCAAGACAACAGGATGTAAACTTAGTTCATGACAGATTTTGGCAGGTTTTCAGTAAAAAAGTACCTAACCTATCCACAAGTGACTGATACGTAGTTGTTGGCGAGATTGACTCATGTATACAAACCAAGTATGCCAAAATTCTAGCAACATTCTATAGGTTTATGACCATTGGATAAAATTAATAACAAATGTTTTTGTTTTACTTATTCAAATTCTCAAAGTACTTTATGAATTATAATTTATATTGTTATAAAATTATTAAGTTAATAAATTTAAATAAATAGATCTAGACTACATAAAAGAATAATCAGCATACATGTATGTATTTACATATATATAATACATTTACATCAGAACACCATGGTCAATCATTAATACAGTGATGTAATTTACATACATAACAATAATATTATAAGTGTCCTAGACTCATTTCTTACGATGTTAAGTAGGATATTGTTTCTTCTGACATTGAATTATAACAAGCAAGGTGAATTAAAATAAATTTACATCAAAAACATACTCAAGGTCGGACGGTATCTTCTATTATTTCGACGCAAAATAAATTGGCAATCAACAGGTCACGTGTTCCCAAAACTATGCGCGAGATAACAGCTAAAAATATGCCTATTTTGCGCATTTAACAAACTTTGATTTTTGTCTTTCCCCCAAAACAAGTGTCTTAAAATTATTTAAAAATAAAGATAAAATTATACATAAAAAAGTATTTATATTTTTGTTAAAATCACTGTAAATCGTGTTGGACACAATGTAAACAAAATGTAAACAAAGAACGGTACACCACGCCGGTTTTTTCTAAATTTAGTACACATCATATTTTCATTTTTCGATAACTTAAACTCACCTTTTTACTCATAGTTAAATATCCACTATAATACCAATATATTCACTGTTGACCACTGTAATTCCAAACACAATATGGTTCGTCAGCTTCAGAAACACTCTTATAACACTAGTTGAATGTGTGAAAAACTGCTTATTACGTTGTTTGTCGTGTACTCTAGATACCGACGTTGCTTGTTTTGCGCCACGAAGTTACCAGTTGTATTGACGCAGAAACTTGATGAGTCAGCTGTACTGAGTGGCAGTCGATATTTTAGCCAATACCTAGAATAATCAGCGAATACAGACTCGATTATTTGTCTTTAGGGATCTCAATCCTTAGTTACATATAATTCAATGATATAAGAAGCACTTGAGAGGTTTAAAACAATTTGAAAATGCTTAAATCAGTGAAAATAGTGCGGTATATTTATATTTATATCGGAGTATTTTGTCTCGCGCGCAACAGGTTTAACCAATCAAAAGCGACTTTACATAAAATAGTACCGCCCAATATTGCATCAACAAACAATGAACTACTGCGTCGTAGTAATTTTCGTTCCCACGTAGTATCCGATAGAGGGCGTGAGAAAAACTTTCGCGCCGTTATGTTATGCATTCAATGTGGTGTCAACAATGCGAGGGACTCCCGTGCAGCAGTTTTATAGCTTAAGAGACCAATTTCAAACAATTATGATTGCTCTAGACTATTTTCATTCATACAGTATGCTGCAATGTACAAGTTTTGTACGAACGAACGGAATTTATTTTAAAAGAAATGTGATATACAGTAGGGCTGTGGATCGTTGAGCAAGTGGTGATCCGATCCGAACCACGATTCATGAGTAACGATTCACTAATCGAACCACGAATCATTAATTAATGAAAAAGCATACATAAACTCATACACAACGCAGATCTATATTGATATGTTGTAAAAATAACAAAATAAGTAAAGAACTACAGAAGCTTTTATTACATAGAAAGTCATGTAAGATATTCAGAAGAGGATTTTCGCGTGTGCAGAAAATGGGCGAGATTTTCAAAATAATAGCGGTGTGCAAAGTTTTCATTTGTACTACAGCTTATTATCGGTGGAATTTAGCTGAAAAGTGTCTTCGCGTTGGGGATCCGACGATTCGGGAAGTGAGGATCTTCGTTTAATCTTTCACACTCAATGGTTTGATACATTCGTGCTTTTTTTCAGCTTAATCAAAATTACACGCTATATTTTACTAAAATTGTCTAAGATAACCAAAGGTCTTAGTCAGTCTCAAGCCTGAGAAAAAGGTGAGGATTTTTGTAGAACTAAACTAGACTTATATGATAACTAAGTACTGTTTTCTTTTCCGTGAATAAATACCCCCCCCCCCCATCTGAAAATGCTTCCTACGTGCCTGAATAGATCTACAGGGTCCATGGTCTATCAAGATGGGTCTAGCGGAAATTTAGGATCTAGATCTATTAAAAAATTAACTTTTTTTTCGGAAGAATTACAGAAGGCCAAACCTCAGTTGCTCTCTCGCTTAACAGAACCAATGAAAGGATTAAGTGTATCCTAAGGAATGAACGCATAATTTAGCTAGTGTATCAGTGTCTCTGCCTCGATGTAGGCCTATTATGACTATTCAGCAACAGAGCTCTAAATAGAATATGAAGAACAAAAACCCTAATAGTTACAGCATAATTAGCCTATATAGGACTGACTTAAGTGTCAGTGATCAATGGGAAACACTTGAATTTAACAAAGATTTATGCAAATGAAATTTAATACTCACCACGCTCTGCACGAACATTTCGTGCCAAAATGTGCAAATCCCACCCTGTGTCTCGCTTGAGTACATCGGACCGTATCAAATTATTTTTCTTTCCACAAATCGGTAGAAAATGACACAAAAAATCACCTCTGCAAAATTTAATAAGGATCCATTGGCCCGTTATAAAATAATCAAAATTTGAAAATGATCGGTTAGAACTTTTGTTAAGTGTATATCATCTTCAGCTACTTGTATACTTAGCGTAGCAATAACCTTGTCGAGGCAGCAAACTACGGCATCTCCAAATTTTGCCCCATTCATCAAATTTGATACTTCTGGTCACGTATTTTACCATATTAGCAATAAAGATCTCATAGACTAAATATAAACCAAGGTTGAACAAATCATATCCCTACTGACAAATTTGTCTTTAAATACTCCGGGCTGCACCATTTCAGATAAGTTGTATAAGGTCAGTAGCCTACAGCAGAAAAAACCCAAACCCTGTATTAGGCCATACCAAATTTGAATTTTGTTAAGCGTCAACTCAAGTTTGACAAACTTAGGTACCTATTCACAAAAACACACAAACCGAAAACGAAAACACAAATATTTACGACAAAAGCAATACATTATATATATAGGTCTACTTGTTTTAATGGAAAACATCACCATAATCTTAAACAATAGTGTGAATTACTTATAAAATGCCTAAGTTAAGCACAGACTTAACACATATGGTTTATTATAAGATGACTAGTGTTTTAACGAAAATGTCCATATCGAATCCCAGAACATCGGAATTATTCAAGAACAATTCACCAATATTTAAAAAAAAAATTTGGATTGAGTGCTCTAAAACCTACGAGTACGCGGACGCTTAACAAAATTCCCATATGGCATGGCCTTATGCAAGGACCCTATATAGGGTCTATGAATTATTTGACCTCACCTGACTCACGTTCTGATGATGTACGTCATTTCTATAATTGTCTGTTTTTTACTGTCAATTGAAGTCAAGTTTAGTCAGTACATATATGGTATTGTATTTTGTACCCAGAGGTAACCAAGATACTTGATTAAGAACTCTGACGACATCTGAGTACAAGACAGATGACGATGATGAACACAAATTACGGCAGCCGTTTTATCATTTGTGATAAACAGAGGACAAAGAATTTTCAGAGAGTGACAATAGTGAATATGAATTCAAACTGTCATAAAAAATTTCAAACATTTACATTGTTAAAGATATTTATAGTATACGTCATTTGATGACTATTTTCTTTCTTTCTTTCTTTTGTTTTAAACCCCCTTTTCAACAATTTGAGTCATACAAAATGATCAGTTTATTTAAGTTAACCATTGTTCCAGGGGTGCATGACTACCCAGACTCTCATCTTTAACGATGAGCAACTTTTTACATTCTTACATAAAAAGCTAAGGTTTAACTTGTTACGACACATGAATGCACGACCCTCGATCATTATTATGGTAAAAAATGTGATGTCAAGCATCATAACCACTTGACCAAAGAAATAGGTAGATGTAAGTGAAAGAACCACATTCATGTTTCAGAACGTATTCTTAATGCTATAAATAAAACTGCGTACTTAAAGTTTAGATACTTATTCATTATCTGGAAAAATGATATTTTTTGTGCCATACATGTATATATTTTTCTATTTTATAACTATCATCATGATGGAAAGTTCAGTTAAAACTTCAAGCATAAAATTTCTGGATTTGGCCCTATTATAAAAAAACATTATTTTACAAGATTTCATATTAAAGCGCATGTATGACACTGTATATATAATAAGTATAGCAAGACAACCCGGACACCCACTAATTTTGTAGGCTGTAAGAATGTAGTTGACTTGAGAAAAAGAATATGATTAACTAACATTCATTAATTTATTACACTCATTAAAATTGAATTTGACAATAACATCAATTTTCGTCCATTATCAAGGCATATTATGAAAAGGTTACCAGACTTCTGGAAGGGTGGGCCAGTACTGGTTATAGACAAGTGTCCAGAAAAGCTAGCTTGGGTGCGCTGGCTACTGTAGAATTACTTTAAATATGTTAAGCCAGTATAAATTCATTAAATTGGGTAGCCAGTGTATGTAATGTATATTTCTGCCTCGGTTCAATTTGTACATGCGTTAAATAGAAACAGTTTTCTGTACCTGATGTATTGCAGGCTTATCACATATAGAAAAAACTGTCGCGAAATTGATTTCTTTTGGATTTCTCACTGTTTAGCAACATTTCTATCGTTAATTTTGGTGTCAGACAAAATTAACTGACTTGATGATACCTCTAATTTATAAAGAGTGTTTATAGACTGTTGTTCACTCTCACCATGTTGATGGCATAATTATGGTGAAGTAACCCTCAGAGTCAGAGTCAATTGCACTTACAATCAAATTGACCGAGCTCTTTACTTGTGGCTACTTAAATAGACTATATCCAGAGATCAATATTTTGGGTTTTGCCTATGGTACAAACAAACTTTCATCATTACAATGAAAATATGGGTACATGTACAAAGAACAATGGGCTTTAATTTGGGTTTTGCAATTTTAAGCATTATATGTAAGCAACTTTGTACCACATGTGCAAAGATAAAAACCCCATAAATTGGTGTTCCGAATAAAGTTTGTTTTGGATTTTGTGTCAGAAAAATGACCATCTTTCTTTGTCCTCTTTAAGCAGTACACATAAACTCTTTAAAGACCAAGTACTATAATCACTGCACACAGTCGTGGCTCAATAAATTATTAAAATGTTGACGGAACATTTAAGTATTACATTAGGTAAATTCATTGTATAAACTTCTACAGAGAGATAAAAACAGATTGTTAAGTAAGAAATAAATAGTTATGAATTCTAAATTGGTTTTTCGAGATGGTCTAGATTGAAACTAAGTACTGATCAAAGACAAGTAAAGATTTTCCAGACAATTACTAAGCAATTATTCATTCAGCATATAAATATTTCTCTTAAAACCATTAGTTCTATATATTTTGACATTTTAAAGAATATAAATTTTGAAACAGTTGAACTACATATACATATACAAGTAATCCCTATTTTTAGAGATGACGTTGACACTCGTACATGTATGCTGCATGTAGATTGCACCATTGTTTGAAATATCTGAGCAGATTTTGGCATTTTTATGCCTCTAAGACTCAAAGTAACTTAGTTATTCTGTTTGCACTAAAACACATTTACAATAAACACATTCAGTCACAGGCGACCAGCACAGTTTGGAATCAAAAGCACTATATATATGTACATGTGTATATACATGTATGTGTTTTTGATTAGGAACTGTGCCGGCCGCCTTTGCAGTCAGTCACTTACTAGTGAAAGTAGCGTAAAACTCAAAAACACATAAAATTTATTTTTTAACATTTTGTTGGTCCAGTAAGCTTAGTGGGTAATCAGTCTAGCAATCAAACATAGGGTCAAACATTTTGATTCCTGTACAGGACCTATTTATCACCGGCTTAGCACAAAAAGGCGTAACTTAATTAAAACAAAAAAAAGAGTGAGTTACGATTGTTTTGCGCTCAGCCCTCAATATGTTCTTAAAAATTAGCCATGAAATATTTTCTGTGGCCATTCTTCCTATTTCTCAGCCCTTTCTACTTCTCAGCCCTTTCTACATGTACTTCTTAGCCCTTTCTACTTCTCAGCCCTTTCTACATGTACTTCTTAGCCCTTTCTACATGTACTTCTCAGCCCTATCTACATGTACTTCTCAGCCCATTCTACATGTACTTCTCAGCCCTTTCTACATGTACTTCTCAGCCCTTTCTACATGTACTTCTCAGCCCTTTCTACATGTACTTCTCAGCCCTTTCTACATGTACTTCTCAGCCCTTTCTACATGTACTTCTCAGCCCTTTCTACATGTACTTCTTAGCCCTTTCTACTTCTCAGCCCTTTCTACATGTACTTCTTAGCCCTTTCTACATGTACTTCTCAGCCCTTTCTACATGTACTTCTCAGCCCTTTCTACATGTACTTCTCAGCCCTTTCTACATGTACTTCTCAGCCCTTTCTACATGTACTTCTCAGCCCTTTCTACATGTACTTCTCAGCCCTTTCTACTTCTCAGCCACGTCTAAGGCATTTTGTTAAGTTCCCATTAAAAGCTGATATCTATAGATCTTGGCTTCTTCAGGGACAATCAAGTTGGTTGACAGACTACTACAAGACTAAATATATTGTCAAAATACAGATTAAAGTACTAAAACCAGATCAAACTTTACCAACCTATATACTTCATTTTTTTCTTACCCTAACCCTAACCCTAACCCAAAATAAGAAAGACAAAAAAATTAAATTGCAAAATTTAATGGGAATATTCATTAATGCATAATAACATGACAGACAAGATTTTCAACACAAATAAATAAAAGGCTCAGCAAATTATATAGTAACAGCTATATTGATGGATCAGAGCAAAATTAGTCAAACTACATTGTACATGTAAATAAAGAAAGATGTTGACTAGTTTCTTAAGCTGATCTATTGATATACAAGCCTATTATTGACCACATTAGTTTGCTCAGGCCAGACTTTGAGTTTGAAAATTTGTTACAATACAAAATGAAGACCAAACACTCATCTGTAATTAGACATACATACATGTAGTGCAAACAAACAATGATTTAGTGACGAACTCTTTAAACATGTATAAAACTATATCTCATCCACAGGTGACAGACCCAAATTTTCCTTATTATAGAATACAAGTATATAGAGAATAAGGAAAATTGGGTCTGTCACCAGTGATCTCATCACATATCTTGGACAAACTTATTATTTGTTGATTGGATGAAACATTTTAAAAAGCCTCAATCTAGACAAAGATGCCTTAATACATATATTGTGTATTCTAAAATTACTACATAATCATTTTAAAAAATGAAGCATAATTTTTATTATTTTATACGTAGGTAGTCTAGTTTTTGTTGAGCAGTGTTTTCTTTTGATGTCATGATCAACTGTGTGTATTAAATTGCAAGGATTCTTTTTTCCAAAACTATTTCATGACATGGCATAGAATCCCATAGAATGTTAGATAAATAAAGTTTTATATCTATTGACATTGTCGACAACCACAGTACTTTCTTCTGTTACGCTCCATACATACTGTGGGCAATTTGACTGGCAAAATCTAGTTTTCATGTAAATGCATGAGGCAGGGAAGACCAATCTTCTTCAAATGAAATTGCATGTCACGATTAAATTCTTTAATAATACAATAAGTATTTGATAGCAATGACATCTTACTTAAAATAGAAACCAAGGCACATGTTTTTTTCTCATTTTTAATAGTAAACCAAACCTATGATATAAAACGTAATTTCATTGGCTAGATTTCCACAGTGGTTTCCTTGGAGAACCAAAGAAACTGTCTTATTAATAAATCATGATTATAAGATAATCCTAACCGATAAGATAATCATAACGCTGCATAGCGGAGTAATGTATAGCCGGGATAACTGACGATGACCGATTGAAAATTATGTGACATAATTTCTTAGCTACAGCTTTATACACTTTACGGTAAATTAATTCCAACGTAAATGAGATTTATATTGCTCAAAAAGATTTTATTCATGATACATGGAAACTGCAACATTGGGTTGCTATGGTTACATGAAAATTTACTCAAATCACAATATGAATGCATGAAATGATGATTTTAAAACAAATAATAACTATTTAACAATTTAAGCAAATTTTACATTTGGCTATACACCACTAACTATGTACATCTATTAAATAAATAATGCATTCATCAGTAACAAGAAAACAATATGTATGCATTTTCACAAAAAACAACAACACAAGTCATTGCACAGCCTTTTCATAATTTTAAAACAAATGGTTTGCATAATTTTTCTTTCAAAAGACATATACTTTCAGCAATGTGGATATTGAAAGAATAAAACTTTGAACAATGCACAGCTGGCACAGTCAAAAACAAAATCAACTTGTGCCCTTTGCTTTGAAAATTATACAATTATTTTGCTTTTGACCTATGAGGTTTGTTGTCGTAATTTGTTTCTGAAATGTCTCAGAGGATATTTCTAAAAAACACATAATTAATTATAATATAATTGCACATTGGAATCCATAACACAAGCCTTTTTTGTATTTACAAATAAAGTTAGAATATGATAAGTAAGTATTTACATCTAAAATCATTTTACATACAATTCTATACAAAATATTGCAAACCAAAGGTGGCAGGCACAATTCTGAACCACCGAAGTCATTATATATACATGTACATAGTTGCAAACCATATTCATATAATAAAGATGACAAATTTATGTAACCAACAATAAAAACAGATACAATATATACAATATAATATCTATTATGGCAATGATCACCAGTCTCATACAGGTTCTTAATTTTGAAGACGTGGCTGAATCATATAAACATTAACTCATGATTACAATCATAGGCAGCCAGCATGTATCAATTCACCCAAAACACTATACATACATACCCATTTTGTACTTATGTATATATTATGTCTTAGGTGGATTTGGACTGTGCTGGCTGTCTATGGTGACATTTAATCAAATGAATCGTATCATCATAATTCTGAGAAAAAAATAGTGGTAAAGTGGTAAATGCCTGTGGCTGAGGACTGCCTACTTGATCTAAAGGATGGTGAGAAAATGGCTGCAGAAAATATGGTATGACAAAACTCTACAATGGTAAGTAGGCCTAATATTTATACCACACTGGAATTAAACCCAAGACCCTACACTGACAGCTAAACACTTGACCAACAGAGTTAAAAGAATCAGGTTGAATGATAAAGGCTCTGTAAAGGAAAGACTATTGTTGCTGGAACAAGACAACATTTGTATCATCTTAATGTTACAACAGGGCTTTTTTTTGTATGGGGCGAAGGGGACTGGGGCCTTACTTAATATAGAACATTCAGGGACATTTATCGCAATTCATCGATAGGGGAATGAAAAATAAAAGGTAACCTACAAATTTAGGGAAAACTGCATGATCTAAAAGAAAGTTCAGAAGGGGGTTGGCACCTGTAAACAGCCCCTGTTATATAAGAAAATAGGCCCTGTACAATATCACACCAACCTCGATTTGTTTACACTGTTATTAATAGGGCAAGGGAATTTTACTGTTTTGTTATTTTTTTTAATTCAACAACACATTCCATTTAATGAATTTCTAACAATAATAAACACATGATACAAGGGAGGTAATAATTCTTGCCAATCCTCTAAAATTAATGAGGCTGGAGGAGTTACTGTTCTTACGTTTTAATGAACAATTTACAATGAATAAGGACTAATTCTGAATGTTTCAAAAGAATAGGCATCATTTTATTTATTTACTTGTATGAACATGATTAGGAATTCTAAGTGCATGTATTTCTACAGGTAGGTAATTGTTTAGGAATCGAAATGCGAATAAATTCAACTCGGGCCCTGTCAACAAAGTACTGGCTAAAAACCCAAGTTAAAGTTATTCAAAAACAGAGATGCTTCTTATTTTACAAGTAGAAAATAATAAATGTTTAGAATATATAATATATAGCTAATTGGTATTGCACAAAGAAATAAACAAAATTGATATTTAACATAAACTTTTGTAGTAGCTTTTATTTTTGGACAAGCATTTACATAATTGAGAAAATGTAGGTCTCAGATCAACCAATTAGCTAAATTTAACATTTAGTAATTTAATAGCTATTGCTGTATGGTCTAACACTAACAGCCAGTAATACCAGAGTTTCCTTACGTTACTTAAGTCTTAGAAAAGAGAATTTAACCCTCTCAGACATAACTGTTTACTCGTTTCTATAGTCCAACAGAATTAACCTGAGCTTGAACTATCTAATTATCATAATTACACATTTCACTTACATTAAATCGTGAGTTTCCGTATACGTGTATACGATTATACACGTGTTTATAACAACCGATGTGACTATAAAACAATTTATTAAAAGTGGCATGTTATTGTACGTTTTTATTATGGACACATTAGTTTTTGGGGAAACAAGTAAGTCGGTAATATTATGGCACAGTTTCAAAGTATTTATTCTTATGAAAACAGCATTAATTGTTCAGTACCTGTATTTTGCTGAAAGCTTCCGATAAAGCCCGATTTACAAACGAAGACAAAAATAGACTGTAAATACTGACTTTATTATATTCTTGCATAAAGGTCAAGTTCAGGTTAATTCTGTTGGACTATACCCGTCCTTTAAAATGGACTAAGTAGACTTGAAAGTATAGTTTATTTTAAACAGGATTTGGAGATTTGCATTGGGTAAATCAATGATATAATGGTCAATAGCATTTAAAAGCCATTTCAGGAAATAAAATATTATGAGCAATGTTTGGTGCTCTTTCACATAACAAAAAGTGCCTTATGTGAAAACACAATTCTGGATTCTTGCATTCACATGTTTTTGAGAAAAGCTATGAATAATGATAATCAAAATCTAAATTGAAATATAATACATGTATACATGTATATTGAAATATTACAATTTATATAGTGATAGGGCAGTGCAAAACATAACTAACTACAAGTAGATAAAGACTGATGTGGAATAGTTTTGCGCTAACTCATCGATATGCAAAAATGGTTAAAAAATAAGTCAATTTTTTATTCCTAGAAGATGCATAGGCGGATCTAGAGGGGAGTCAGGGGGTCCGGACGCCCCCTAGAATTTCAAAATGTATCTGTCCATAAGTGTATTTCTCGACTTTAAGTCATTTTAAGTCACTAAGCATAAAGCATTTTTTCTCTGTGCTTTTCATTGATTAATGGTTATGTAGTTTTCATTATTAATATGTTGCATTATTCTGCAGAAAGTGTATAATGTGGTTGTGATTTGAAAGTTTGGACCTCCCTAAAAATGTTCGGACCCCCTAGAAAAAAATCCTGGATCCGCCCCTGCAATGTAATACATTAACTTAGTACATTTAAGTACACATTTCAAAGTGCACAAGCATAAAAAATTATCAACTCTCTTTTATAATGAAACAGAAATGTAAGAAAGCACTTTCACTTCATTTCGTGCAATCTAGAGTTAATAAGATGGAAGTACAAGTTTACCTAAGTTATATGACCTATACAATGTGTTGCTACAGCTTTAAACAAAACCAAACAAACAAACAAGTGCTGTAGTGAGCTTCTGCAACACATTCTTATTAAGAAGATTTCGAGCTCATGCACCAATGTAGTTCACAGTCAAGAACAATTTTCATTCACTGACAACATGATTTATAAAGGTACATCTTCAAATAGTCTTTATTCTCTGTCCACAAAGCAGTGCACCTTTTCAAAAAATTTCATACGAAAATTTTTTATCAGAAGTCAATTTAATAAATTTTGTAATTAAATGTCGGAAGAATAATAAACATAATTATGATATGATTTTCAAAAAGTATACAATTACAATATTCAGTAATATTTGGAATTGGCCAAAAAATGACCGTATTGTTGTTTATGTGTCTTGTGTTTGACTTATGATAAGTTGTATCGCAAGAATTTTTGTGAAAAGTGCCACAGTTCTAAACCAAAATCCTTAACTAAATCTTTAAATCTTCCAATCTTGATTCATGGGTTTCTTCAGCCTCCTGTAAGAATCCTCAACTCCCTCTTAAGTAAACCAGCTTCACTAACATAATACTTTACTGAGCACCGTCAAAATTCTTTTCAAACTTGATTAAGGGTATTTGAAGAAAATGGTAAATGTTAATCCAAAGTCGAAATAAGATCAATATCTCTGTTTCCACAGGGTGTTCCAAAGATCCATGTCAACCATTTCAAGCTAGACTCACTTCTCAGCAATGAGCATCAGATTCTGTGCTAAACAGTTTTACAGTCATAAATTCACTTCTTTATTTATGCCGATATGACACGAATGAGCCAACATTTGATGTACATGTACTGTATGTACCAGTATTTCAGGTTTTTTCATTGGCATATCTCTTGTACATGATGTTATGTCTGTGAGCTTTCTGAAGTATTAAACAAAGAAAAAAATCAATAAGTATACATGTATAAGGTAGAGTAAAAGTATAAGGATTTTAGAGTCTAAGTTTCAATGCACATTCAGCGACTGTTCAGCTATTACCCCTGATCACAGGTGACAGGCATGGTCTCGTGCCGATTACCTGTGCCCCTGATCATCTGGCTACTGGTATATATCTATCTTGAATTTCAAACAAATTACATGTAGATGATTTACAAAAAAGTTATTTAAGATTAATTTTGGCAAATTGACATTGAAAAGTATAGGTAAAATCCAAGTAATCCAACTAATTGGACCTACCTATTTGAAGAGTATACAAGGGGAAATAACTGACTATGGTCCCTTTTTCAATTTACACAGTTGAGCATGATTTAAAAATAAAATTTTGCTTCATTTACTTAAATATTTGATATGGCTTATGAACAGGGACTAGACAAAGTAACTGTACCTTGCTGAACATAAGTCATCTGTGACATAATGTGAACCACGCACTGCAACCATACTAGTACACATTTAGTCATCTAAGAATAGGCAAGGGGGTAATATTTACTGGTTAGACCAACAGATGGATCTGGCATTTACTAGTCATCACGTTTTATCAAACAACTTGATGTGTATAACGATGAAATAGAATGATGGTATTTTAAAATACATCACTGAGAGAAACAATCATCTAACTGGCTATCAACACTCTTCAGTAGATACCATAATATAAACACTGCTTCTAGGAAGCATCATTCATGCTAATAGTTACAGCCACAGAAATAATCAAACTTAAATGTCATACACTAATAATACCTTATATGGCATTATTACGTTCTTACATTCTTATATAGTCTTATATTAAAATTTTCTTATTTCAGTTTAAGGTTTGAACCATTTTAATACCAAATATGGTAAAAGTGAAAATTTTAAAAACATCAAATGTTGCCATTTTGTCTAAATATGGCCTGCTTTTTAAGAAATAACTTAAAGGAATTGCAAGGCAAAAGTTCAACTTCATATTTCCTGATTTTGAATTATATTTTTTTTTATAACTGTGAATGCAACAGACAAACTGTTATATTACTAGGCAAAATATTTCTTTATTTTCTCGTAATATTTGGGGTGTTTCCTAACTAGACCCACATGGGTCAGGTTAGCTAAAATTAGATTAGTGTTAAAATATGCATTTACTGATGAGAAGATACTAGAGCTTGTTTTTGTGCAACATTAGTATTATTCTATTAAAAAGATATCCTAACCACCTAAGAATGTTGAAAAGACAAGAAGTGTCCGATGAAAATGTTTAATTTCAGCAAGTACAACATATAATAAATCTATAAATAGCTTGGAGATTCCCTCAGTATCCTACTTCCGTTTTCAACAATGTGTGTACCACAAGTTTTAATTTGTTCAGTTTAATGTTGCAAGTGACAACTGTTATTAGTAAGTGATTTCTTAAGTTCTTTATACTGTTTTAAAGACTAAAATTGGTTCTATACTTTTGGCACAGTCATTTGCCTGTACATCTCTTTAACAGTAACTTGTCCATTTTTTATTGTATAACAAAATATAGGCACACACTTTGATGTGCATAAATGAAAGTGAATGTATGAATGAATGTAAGTAGTATTGTAAATAAAACTGACCCTGAAATCTAAAGGGGTCACTTCTAACTAAGGCAAACCTTCAGCCAAAATGACTTTTCAATAGGCAATATACTTCTCCATTTATCAAGTGTACAAAACTTTTTTATGCAATATCACAGTGACCTTGAACTTTAACCTTTTGTCTCCAAAATCTGTTAGGGTTTTCTACTGATCATGACTAAACTTTATAGCATATATAATTACCCTTGGCCTTGTAGTTCTCAAGCAGTCAAGGATAGCCTACCTGACTGACCAACACACGATGAGTGCCATACTAATAATTATATGCAATATGACCAGAGCTTTACTTCAGGGGCATGTTTCACAAAAAATCTTACAATAAAAATCATCGTAAGTCAAGAACAAGAAACATTAATAATATGGTAATGTCTTGGCCAATCAGTGCCAAATATTACTGAATTACTGGTATATAGAATTCTGTATACCTTTTAGATATTATATCATACTTATGTTTATTATCCTTCTGACTTTGAACTGCAAAATTTATGAAATTGACTTACAATAACTTTTTTCGTAAGATTTTTTGTAAAAAGGTGCCCAGGAGTAAAATAGCTTTCACATACCTCAAATTTTGTGATGAATTCAGCAAAAACACCAAATAAATCTGTTGTAGTGACTTTTTTAGGATCTTCACCAAAATATTGTACAGTGGTCTGAAATTCTTCCATGGTGTTAGCATTTAAACGAAACAAGCTCTGAATCTCGTCTGAGGCTTGTGATATGAAATGTCCCATAACATCTTGAAACTTGTCATTTATACCTAAACTGGTCTTTTGAGAACCAAACTTTTCTAAAGTATTCGAAATGTCCTGAAAAATGAATAAAATAACCTCTTGGTAAGGGAAATAATATATTTATAGGTACATATGTAATAATGTTATATAACATTTGAAGATGCCATTTCAAATATTCCAAGCAGCCTAGCTAGCTCAGTTGGTAGCACACAAGTCTACTGAACAAGGGGTTGTGGCTTCAATTCCCAGGCGGGGCATACTTTTGTGAAGCTTTGTCATGAAATTATTTCTACGGCTATTCTCCCTCCTACCAATGATTTTTAATTATGTAGGGCAGTTGTCATTCACTGACGAAAGTATGCGCTTAGTAGTTGGTTAACAACTAAATCCAGAGATTTAGCCTTTCCAGGAGGAGTGAGTAGGTTGACTGGCCGCTGTTATATAACCTATGTGTTGCTACGGCTTTAAACCCAACAGACAAACAAACAAATATTCAACTAGTGCCAGGGATGGTTCATATCACAATAATTCAGTCTCCCATTGGTATACAATATAAACTTATGAAAAACAATGTTATCCCTTGGGAGGGCATTAGTAAGTTGTATGTGGGAATGTTTTTCTTGTCACTTGTAACATTTTACTAATGGGTGCCCTGCCTTAATTTGCAAGTTTGGCCCTCTGCGGTAAAATCTCCTATCTAGAAAATGACACAGGTAAAGGGTAACATTTCAATAAAACATCTACCATAATTTATTTACTTTATTCACATAGTTAAAACCTTGTTTATGAACTTCAATTTTTTTAATTGATACACAATAATATACAAAACTTATTAGGCAGATAATACATTTCATGTCCAAAATGTTCAATATTTATAACCGCTAAAGAGGTGAATTCATCATGTCCATACAAAGACGAAAGATAAATAAATTAAATAAATACTAGTACAACTTCGAACTAGCGTTGTCAGATCAGACATGTCTGTTAATATAAAATCAATGAAAAGATGTGTTCTACAATCTTTTGCAAACAGACATAAAGGCAGTCTTTCACTTTTATAATAGTTTCGTATAACTAAGAATTGTAGCAAGATCATTTCACGTTGATGCAGTCATCTGTGGCCTAACCAAGTCTTAAACTATTCTTAGGAATGTTTTATTTACAGAATTGCCATTAAGTTAACCCTTCTTGATATTTTAAAATTTCCTGTCAGTGTCTGTTATAGCCTTTGTAAAATATATTCTTAACATTGTAAGGTACAACCAAGGACCCTATATAAACAAATTGTTAGTATATAGGGTCCATGGGCAACTGATTTATAAATTGATAGAAATTTGAAATCAAAGGGGACAGAAACACAAAAATAGTTATACCCTTACCAACAATATTTTTATACATAAAATTATCCCTAACAGGTGTATATCAAAATGTCACATCCAGAATAATGCTTTACTGTTTCCAAAGTATTTATATGCATTTTTGAGAGTTTTAGAAAGTTGATTTAGGTTGAAATCTGTAACAAAGCAGCTTTAAGGCAAGAATTATGTACATGTACATACAAAAAGCCATATGTACTATTTTTTAGCTGTACAAAAACTTCTCAGTAAGTTTTTTTTTATATTCGGTTTAATGCTGTGTCTACACAATTTTTGGTCATTTTACAGCATCCAGCTTTAACCTAGCATTTCTGGACCGTTGTCTATAACCAGTACCCACCTACCCTTCCACAAGGCTGGAAACTTCTCCATATATCTTAACAATTTAATGGAGGACAAGAAAGATAATGTGGGAGACCCCCTTCAGGACACAAGTTGGCAAATCCCAGCGCTGCCAACTGCGCTACCGACTAGTAAGTTTGCAAATGAAAAAATATAATGTAATGCCATCATGAACTATATTAAAACATGGCCAGACAGAGGTTATGCTAGACAAATATCATACTACAGTTAGATTTGGCTCTATAAAGGTTATGATATTTTTCCACAGCTATGTAGGTGACATTACAACTTATATTTAGCTAAGATGTTAATTACCTGCAAGACTTTTCGTAAATCCTGTAGTTCTTGATTCAACAGCACATTTGAAACTGTAAATATATATGTATATTAAAGGTCAGAATAAATATCAATTGACATTAAAGATTAGATCACAGTCATCACTTTAACCCACTAGTTCTATGCTTGGGAGAAGTGAAAATGATTACAGCTAGAGATTACTTCTTTTTTATTTGTTTGGGACTTCTTTCCTGAACAAATATATTTTCCATATTTCAGACTCTTGCCGGTTTTGAAATGTACCGAATCCAGAAGTAGTCCTTCAGTATGTATAAAAAGGGTTATAGACTCATATATAAAAAGTACATGTACAGTATAACCTCTGCTAACGGCACCTCTAACGAGCGGCAACCTCCGACGAGCGGCATATTATAATCCCCCCGTCGATTTTGCTCTATGATTTACCTCTAATGAACGACACCTCCGCAGAGCGGTAAACGGCCGTTCAAAAATTCCCAAAGTTAATCTTTACCTCTTTACAGCGACACTAAGTCTAGCAAGGTTAATATCAATAATCGATAATTATCTATGACCGGATTATTTAAACAATAAGCGAAACCCTTAATTGTATAACACTACCCTCAAGTGTCATGTTGTTAAATCATTTGACTAACAGGGGTTAATATACAAGTGACATATGGTTTCCATAACACCAACGGACGGATCTAAGATTAGGAGCGCATTGTTTGGTAGGCTGACGTCATCAAGTATCAGATGTACATACGTCCAGCTAGTTGACGATAGTAAATGAAACTTGTTTGCTATTGTCCTTATTATTAAAAGCTTCGATGAAATGAATTCTGTTTTAAGATTATTTGAGGTTTAAGATAATATCAGATATTAACTTCCGAAAAAATCGATTTCTCTAGTGTATTGCTTCCTTTTGCATAAAACTAACCTTTAAGCTAGGAATTGTTAACCGTTATACCTATTTATCGAGGGGTTATTGCCAGAACCTGCTATGTCCATATTTTGAAATTGTTCAGGAGGAGCATTTTTCTGTTTCAAATGATAAAAAAATGATATTTTGAAAATTTAACGCAGTGGAGTTATTCATATTTATGTTATTGACAATATGATATATGTTTTTTAACATTATCTTTATTAACATAGTCACAAATAGCTAAAATTGTTCTGGCTCTGAAAATAGGCACCTAAATATGTAATACATTCATGCCAAAACATGCTATAATCGCATAGCTGGTTTTGGTTGAATGAAATTTTTAATTTCTGTTTAAAACTTATTGTACCAAAACATGCTATAAAAAGATAGCATGCATTAAAAATTATATTGGAATGGCATGAATTGTGCCAAAACATTCTATATATTGATAGGTTGTATTGGCAGAGACACTAATTGTAGAATATAGCAAATAAACGGGACCAGAACATTACACAAGCTTATAGCTGCTTATGGCTTGACAATGAGGTGTACTTAAACAACAGTTTAGAGTCAATAAGATGCTAAATAGTGCTATATTGCAATCTTTTAAGGCACATCCAGTCAAATACCCAAATACTTAGACAGTCAATTCTCAAAATCTAATACATGTACGACATATAGTGACTCATAGCTATTGATAAGGTTTTTCAAGTCTCAATATGTAAATTTCTTAACATTTTCTTAAGTTTTCTTGTGTTTTTAACTACAGCAAACTACCTTTTAAACACTGTATGAAGGTAAATGTACATTTTGTCGTTATACTAAAATAATTTAGCTGGTTATTTCTTTGCAAAGGTCCTTTCTGTCAAAATGTAAAGATCAGCATTAAACTTAGTAACTTGTTTAGCATTTGTCAGTGTTGACTAGTTTTTTTTATTTGTATTTAATTTGACCAAGAGAATATCTTCATCAAATGCAAACCTTAAGAAGCAAGCACCAGGTAACATTGTTAAATCATTTTGAATACAGCTTGTCGTGAAGATAGTTTCTAAACTTTAACAGAATCTTACTGAAATGAAGCATGACATACTTTAAAGGGATAGTTGACTTTTCACCAAACTATTTGTAACACAAAATGAAGCTGGGGTGAAATAATATTTGATGATAATTATAATGGTCACAAAATGTACCTTTATAATGTCTGTATAAATACTTTCATAATTTTAATTGGAATATTATAATTGAAATTCCTATATTAGTATATATGTGCTTTAAAAGAATATACAAAAGAGAGCTTGGTGTGGTAAACATATGTTTTTATTCCTGTGATCATCCGCCACAGTTATCTGAATAAAAAACATTAATCCCACCTATAGTGACTGGAGAATCATTTTTGATCACTATTTACATTAGGGACCATTTCCCATCTATATACATGTATGACCTCATAAAACAACTTGCCATTTCCATACTCAAGCTGTACACAGTTGCATTTATTTTAAAAATGTCTTTGAGAAAATTTGTAGCCTACAGTTTTTCTTATTTTTGTATTTTATTGTCTTTAGCTTGTTGCTATTTCCATTTATGATATATCTGGCTAATTAAGTTTAATAAATTTCCAGTATCTGGTGAACAAATATTCTCTTTGAGTGCGATATCTTCGTCATCTGATTTAGATATGTCATCCAAGCATTGTCTGTCAACACATTATGTTACCATAGTATTACATGCTTACCATTATGTTCGTTTCTTTTATTAAATATTTGCTTTTTTGTGTTTTATGTACAGAATGTTATGAATTTTATTTCGTTATATCAATCTGTGGGTACATGTTTCCATTCAGTAATCCGTAAAGTGATTTTTATGTTCATGCTTCTAATCATCAGTGAAGTAGCTTCCAGGACATTATCTGGTGTTGCTTGCTTATTCGTAATTTCTCTATTTGGTATTAAACAATTTTAATGATCTGATGACTTTGGACAGCAGGTTAATTTTCATGTATTTCCGTGATTAGTTTAAGAGCAATCATTTCATTCTTAATTCATCTAAAATACAAATAGTATGGGTGCTATTATCCAACAGAAATTAAGTTATTAGGCCTCATTAGTTACAAAATCGACTAGTTGTTTAAAGTAAAATCACAGATAAAAACTTAACTTTTCTTACTTATATAATTGTTTACAAGTATATACAAAAAAAAAACCATTATTATTTGGATTTTGTTTAATTTGAAAGATATACAATCTAATAAGTTCATGCCATGAGGAGTCCTGTTATACATTTACAAAAAAAAATCATTTAAGTATACGAAAACTAAGAAATCTTAAAAAATGAAATTATGCAACCCTACACAACTTTTGTTGTTAATATTTAACAGCTTCATTGAGTTTTTTTAAACCAAAATCATTTTGTAAAGGTCTTCCCAAAATTATAGCATAATCAGTATAATAATGTTTAATGCCTGGAAAACATTTTATTTACAATTAAACATTTTTGTTATTTATAATAGCTTCTTATCACTTCCTTTTATCAAAACAAAGCAAACTGACCGCTAGGTCAAACTGACATTTCTTTACATAACTGGTTTAGACCATTAAAACAAAACATTAAGTTAAAGATGTGTTTCTACCAAAAAGCTCTATCCCAATGTAGATGGTTTTAGCTGATTAAATTACTGCTAAAGAGTATAAGCGTGGCAGCTATATCAATATAGCTTGTTTTAGCATTAAAAAATGTTTCTAAAATATGTTCTTTTCTGCCAAACAAAACCACCTATCGGACGATAGCATGTCTTGGCATTTTCAAAAGTATTATTTGATATTAATACCCTTCATGCCAAAATGAGCTATCTTGTTATAGAATGTTCTGGTTCCATTGATTGTTGTTTAAATGTTAAAAGTTACCAGCTATGTACATATAGTCTGATTTGGCATATAGGTATTAAAAGGTTAGAAAGATAGCTGGTTTGGTTTTTATTACATAATGTTAGTTGTAATTAAGATAGGATCTTGTGAATTAGTGCAAAATATGCGGATTGAACTGCACTTTCAGAAAATGTAAAAAGGTGAAAATTGGAAAAAATGGTATATAGCATGTTCTGGCAGTAACCCCTCGTTATGTAAAAAAATTCGTTATCTTAGAGTCTACCTCTGCAGAGCGACACCTCTGCAGAGCGGCAATTTTTTCAAACTCCGCCGAAAGTCGTTCTGCAGAGGTTACACGGTATTAATTTTTGAAGGTGAATTAAATTTTCTTGTGCTGGTACTATTATGACATCACTATGATGTCATAGTTAGAGCATTGTTTACAGATACATACATTTAGCTGCTTCAGGTACAGTTGTTAATTCTTCACCAACAGCAACAAGTTCTGGAAACTTATTAAAGACTGCTTCAGCAAGAACATGTAGGAATGTAAGTTTATTATCAGATGTTTTAGTGATTTCAAGCTGAAAATATAGATCAGAAATTATAATGTACTAAGATGCATGAAAGTTGAGGCTTTGGTGAAAGGTTTAGATTTTGAGTACGAACTTAATTGACAAAATTTAGTTTCGTTCTCAATATAAACCTTAAATAACTAATCCTAAAATTAAACAAACACAGAAAAATATCTTAAAATAAACATATTTTAAACAAAATATTGTCCAGCTGTTTATTCATATATGAAATTTCTTGGATTAGTCGCATGATTTTTTTATTGAATTTGGAAAATAGTGGTGGTAAAATGGAAAACCTCCGGAAAACTCAAAACTAAAAGTCACTGGACCAACAGTCATTATAGTGGACTAGCTTCATGTGATAAACTTGAAAAAAAACTTCGAATCCCATCCAAAAAACTACTGCATTGTTTCCTTGAACAAGAAACTTTATCCTACGAGCTCAGTACTGAAAAACCAGGAAATGGACTCGAAAGTGATAAATCTAAGTTGTAAGAACTTGTTCAATCGAGCTAAAATAAATTAGTATAAACTAAACTTGAACACTAGAAAGGATACTATTATCCTTACAATGTAGCAAGGTATATCAATAAAATATACATTGTACTTACTTGAGACAAAAATTTTATTTTGAACCCAGCTGCTTCACCAACACGTTGATTTCCTTGATTCATATAGTTACCCATTGCTAATATCAACTGTATAATATATAAACAAAATGGTAAACAAAGTTGTCAGGAAATACAATTCTCTAGCAGTTTCATGAAAGGTGACAAGTATTTAGGTTTAAAGATTAAAGCTTGGACAGAATAGGCTGTATTCAATCTCCAAACCATGTCCATGGTAACATGCCTAAGGGGTGCCAGTTTGAATTCCACCCTTGGCATAATTATATTCCCTTCCATGAAAATTTGGCAATAATGTCAATTTTCTCCATTAATATGTACATGGAGAAGTAGCTGACCTTGTGAAAAGGTAGGTAAGTGAGTACTGGTAACAGAAAATGGTAACAGAAAAGCTAGGTTAGGCAGTGAAATGACCATAATAAAGTTGACTTGGTGTTAAACCCATCAAAAAAGTATTCAATCTCCAATCAGAACAGCCTAAATCTTATGTCAACTTTTCTTACATCAAGTACATATACATATGATGATTATTTGTTGTCCTAATGTCCACATTCCAGGTGTTAAAAGTTAAACTTCCTTCCTGGAAAATATCTATTATACATATGCAAGACTCATAAATTAATAAAAATTTACTGTTAAAAGACTTAAGTATATTACCATTAAGTTCTAATGGGTGTACATGTATATACATTTACTTACAAAAGCTGGACTATGAATAAAAGATATTTTTAATTAGTTGAAACCCAATACATAGTGTTAATTAACACATTTATCTAATGTATCATAAGTGGTAGCTTAAAGCAGATAATTGGACATACTGGTAAAGATCAAAGACAGTCCTTTTTATTTTACTTTGTTTCTTTTTCACTTTGCATAATTTATACTTCGGTTTACTGGGGTACATGTACTAGCACGAGCTAGTACAAGCACATATCACCTGCCCTCATATTGAGAAAAAATCAAATTTTGATATAAGCTTCGATATTGTGTTACATGTAACCTACCATTGTTTTTAGATTTTTTAAAATTTTGTCCATATTCTGATTTTATCAAGTTTTTCATACCAGTATGGACATATCCAATGCTATTCTAAAATTTCAAAAGAGGGCTGCTCGTAAAATCGTCGACTATTTGATACACCAACTGAGGAATTATTTAAACAACTAAATTGACTGCAAAAAAGCAATGCTCGTCTACAATTCCCTAAACAACAGTGCTCCACATTACTTAAATGGTAAATTTGTTTTTGCAGCAACTCTAAGTTAAAGTCAAATTCTAAAAAACAATCGTACATTTCAAAACTAATCTTGAATTCTTTAGAAAATCCTTAACATATTCAGAACCAGCTTGAATGAAATTTCTCTTAACATTTGACTCGCGAAAAGTATAACATCATTCAAGAATCAAAACCTAACATGAAATTTCACTAAATGTAAAATGGTCTTTGTCCACTGGAAATATTTACTCTTAACATTATTTAGATGTTTTTTTTTCAGGTCAAATTATGTTAGAAATGAGGATTATGTACTCATTTACCATTTGAATGTATTAATTGCCCATCCATTAATTTAAATAAAATAATTCCTTACTTTTATTGTTATAATAGCTTTAAATTTTAATGAATAGTTTTGAAACAATACTCAAACCTCATCGTTATCGTTAAGCCGCCAATAACTATATATTCTTTTGTATAAAGTCTGCCGCTTTATTTTACTTGGACTAAAATGCACATGCATTAACTTGTATAACTGTTTTATTTATTTCATTATTTCACCTTTTTAAAGCAATCGTTCTACAAATATGTGTAAACTAGTAAATAAAAAAGTTTTCAATGTATTAACGTTTTAATTCATAATTGTAGTAGTAAACTAAAAACAATTGATGTCTTTCATTTATCCTTTATCCTATGTCGCCAAAATAAAGTAATATTTTATGATACTGTTTTCATTAATTCGTATAGTCGAGTAAATCATCCCGAACAATAATTCTTTGAATAAAAAAATACATGTAGACATGTATACATATATACAGTTATCAATAAAACAGAGGCAGGAAGGTAATCCTGTCATAAAAGTGTACCCGCTGTGCCTTGCTATGCGCAGTGTATTATACAATCACACCAAGGGGTCCATAAATCCGATAGCGCACACTATAAAATTAAGAAAAAATACTTAAAAATCCAAAACTCTTGGAAAAAAGTGCAAAGGGACCAAAACTTCATTGAGATATTTTAAATATAAAAAGTGCTCCGAAAACTTGAAAAATACAGCTTTCTCATGTCATTTACACAAATGTGATCAAAGAACCGGAAAGGCTTTATTTTTCAACTAATATCAACATGGGTATTTATTTCCCTTCTTATTTTATAGTAACGTGAGTAATCAAATAAAACCTTAAATGGACAAAACTTTACAATATTACAAAAAATAAAAACAATCAAATGAAAGTAGAAAGTTTAAATGTTTTTGCATCATTTGCACTCTAATTGATATCTTAGAAAATCAAAGATTTATGACCGTTCAACGAATTTTCCACTATTCTTTTCCATTGAAAATCGAATACCAACTTGAGATTATGTATGGGCCTTAAAAGTTGGACATGGTTTATGTCAACATGGTAGTTTGTTCATCATTTGGCCAGGGAATCATGGGCTCTATCCAAGCTTGGACCAAGGATTTTCATTGCATTACATTTGCTTACTCTGAGGTCCATTGAAATTGGTTTGGAAATGTTTCATTGTTGCCTCTGTTAATGACCTAGTTCTTGATATAGTTGATTTTAGACCAGGTTTAGACGAGACGTAATACAAGGTTTATGTACTTTAGGGTAAACATTAATATTCAAAAGGAAAATTTCTTGGAAAATGAGTAAGACAATACTTTATAAATTAGTAATTGTTTCAGACAAGGTCCCTAGACAAATGGCATTATTCATATGCTTTTAGACAGTAAAAATCACTATTACTTAGCCCAGTATTTAAGACTAGTGGTCATACATTATGAAAGTAAAACTAACAACTTCTGAGAACATCTATACTTACAGAAACTTCTAAGTACCCTGATTTCAATGTTGTTGGAAATTTTATTTTTCAACATTTATGTCAGATTGTTAATAGAAATGTGTAAAGGACTATACTGTCGACTGCTTGCATGGTTTTCATGCTTCTTAATTGAAGCAAAATTGGTTTTGTCATGCATGTGCTAATAAGCATAAATGGACCAGTGCTTCTCGTGCAAAAAATCCCATGTGGTCAGCTTTGGTGAAAATCCTTAGTGTGTTGATATGCATAACGAAAAATTGAGAAATGACTCGAATGTCGCTTCAAAAACGAGACATTGCCAGAGGTCTTTTGCAAGGTGGTGCATCACATGCGGGATACGATTTCTAATTGCTAATTTTCTGTTGAGTCAAAGCAATTAGATTTCTTCTCATATCAATGCATGCACATTGCACAACCAAACCGGTTTTGCATAGACGAAGTAGCATGAAAACCATGCAAGCAAAGATTAGTATGGTCCTATACTCTATCATTGATCAGACATAAATGTTGACAAATAAACATTTCCTACAATATTTAAAGTTGGGGTACTTAGAAGTTTCGTAAAGTATACAGTATATATGTATTTCCAAGAATCTACCTAAAACAGATGTTGCATAATTAAAGTGTTTGTTAATACTTATACAAGTAGAACTTCTAACATCGTAAATGAGTAGTTAAAATTGGGTAAAATGACAAATCAGGAGAGGCCCTAAGAAGTATGCTAAATTTGGAGCTGAAAAATACAGTAGTCCATTTTTTTAATTTCTAAGTTTGTCATAACACTTTTCATTGAAATTCTGATCATTCTTTAAGTTTCAAAAAAGGTAAAACAGTGGCTTAAATATTTTAAATTACTAAAAAACCATAAAGACTTACCTCAAGGATTTTTGATAGTCTCTTACTATGTCGTAGTTCTAATGAAGCTTTTCTAATAAATTGTAAATGCTGAAACAACATCATTCATCATTATTGAAGTTGCTTAGGAGAACTCAGAAGCTCACCATACAGAGCAGAACAGAACAAACATTTTTTCTCAAATCATGAAACATTATACATGAGCAATTGTATGTACAGTTTATGAACAAAATGGAGATCGAAATATCTGCATATAAAAATGTATTGATCGTTGTAGGGAAAGAAAGAAAAAGAGGAAAGAGGGGGTGGATATAGAAAAAAGTTAATCACTTGACTGTGAAAGAACGAACACTTTTACAAATATTATAAATATCAAAACTGTATAGGAAAAATAAACTAAATACTGTTATTTTTTACCTTTAGACCCTTGACATGTGAGCTTTGATTGTGAGCGTTTTGTGATTTCGTAAGGAGATCGCTAGCAAAAACTATTTGAAAGTGATAACTTTACAAAACAAAGTATAAATATTATTTTTAATGTAATCTAAAAAAAGAATCTAGAATCAAGAACAATGTTCTAAACAGAATAGAACACAGCTTTTTTTTAAATATTTAAGCAGGCCTTAAAATAGCACATACCTCCTTCATTTCATTGATCTTCTCATGAAAATTACCTTTAAAAACCAGAGCACGCAATCTTTGTTCATACCCAGGTACTCGACTCATCTGCAAAATAAATAATAATTTGTCAACCCATTCTATAAATAGACGGTAAAGATATCACCTCTATACTAAGACGCACAACGCTTCCCAGAATTCGGCGTTTAGGCGCAACAGAATATAGTGCGGCGCGTGAAGACAAAATCGTTCGATTTTTTCGTTTTTTTTGACAAAATCATTGTTTAAATGTCAAATTAATGATCACTTATAGCTATAGGAATATAAATCCATTGATACAAAGTATTTTTAAACCTCTAAAGGTATAGATGCATAGTTTAACCGTGTATTCTACTTTCGATTTCAAATCTCTGTGTAAAGAATGACAAATGTAAACACGTTATGATGGAGGTTTAACTACCGGTTAAAAAGTTTAATTCAATGAGGATAGCTAATTTGATAGTTAGATTTTATTGAGTAGACACAAAATACATACTCTACTTGTTCAGTATACTTGGAGGGGAAATTATTAGAATGTAAACATTGCCACGTGTTTTCAGGTAAATAAACAGTTTTACCCATGATGCTCGGCATCTCCGTACAAAGGTCAGTCAGACCGTTTGTGTACAGAATGTTTGTCAACCAAATAAGTTT
This sequence comes from Mactra quadrangularis, assembly GCA_025267735.1. Lineage (NCBI taxonomy): Eukaryota > Metazoa > Mollusca > Bivalvia > Venerida > Mactridae > Mactra > Mactra quadrangularis. Next base: position 22,850,017 of record CM046303.1, read on the forward strand.
AAGAATGGGAAATTTAAGTGATTATTTAAAGAAAGTTTTGTATTTCATTGGAGTAAGCAGGGTAAGTATCACACATTCATGTCATTGCATAATATTTTTTAAGAGTTATAGTAACAACTAGGTTCATCTTCCGAAGGACAAAAGAGAGATAATGAATTGCATTATGACTATTTGAATTCTGCTGTCCAGAAAACATTTCGCTGCTGAGGCATAAGTTATTAAACAAAGGCATCAAAGAGTATGTAATAACTTAAGAAAATTAATATATACTTCCATAGGTTACACCTTTAGATAATTACATAAAAAATCTGTTACACTTTGAGAAGGGCATTACAGATTCCCGTATTGTCAGCACTCGTACATATCTATTAACATAACACTATCTTCAGTAGGCAAATAAAAAAGCCAAAGATAATATAGCAAGGTAAAATCAAAGTATTGAAATACAGAAAGACTTTAATGCACATAGAAATATAACAGATCCATATTAAATACTCGTATTACTCCTTAAACAGTAGATTCAAGTACGAATGGAGCAGTGCTAAAATGCGGGCATAATGTTAATTCTACCCTGTATTACTGGCAAATACAATCAGTTCAAAATACAAAGATTTATTTCCATACATAATCTTAAAGTACTTTGAATCGTCGATAGTTTTGGCTTGTGGTATAACTTAAGCCTTTCGGCGAAATCGCCGAAAGTCCAAAAATGGTAAAATTGTGTTTTTACCTCATAAGTAAATCTATCTGGTTGACTAAGTTCTTCAATATCACCATTATAAGAGTCTAATCTTTCCAGCTGAAATATAAGACAAGGGAAGTAACTCAGAATTGTTTACTATGACTAATAATGTAACTAAGATTATCTCCCACTTATGATTTTTCTTTTTATTTAAATTTTAATGACATTTTTACACTTTTCATGGTAATATATCTAATAAAAGTCATCAGTTCAGCTTTTCTTTTCTAAGAACTTGCTTACTGTTTCACAAGGAACATCATAATACGCCATATCTATAGAAAAAATGATAATAAGCATTGAATTTTCATAAAAGTGTTTTAACCTGCAGTGGCTGAGAAATGAACAACAAACCTCTGATTGTTGATTATCATGTTGCTATACTCTATACATATTTTTTACCAGACAGTTGTTATGTTCAAACAAACCAATGTAATACTAGATCACCAAGTACTAATTACAGACAATTAACAAATTGTAAAAATAACTCTGTAATCAAATACCAGGAAATTAATGATACGAGAACTTGAATACAGAAGTTAGTGTATTTCTGTTTCCAGAAAATTCTATGAATTAATGCAAAATGAAACCTCCATATAATCAAAGCCACAATCTCCAAGACAAGAAATATGTTCTGTACCATTTTAAACTGCCAAGAAAAAATCTTCAGGAATATATGATCAATCAGGAGAAAATTCTCATAAAACTACAACACTTCTTTTATCTTTACTAAGTATACCTAACAGTTCTAATTTCAACATTCAGGAGCACTGTTCAATATTCTGTTAGATCTTTACGCAAAAGAAATTCATGAAGTAAAATCTACATCATGACCATACCATCAATAAACCGTCAAACAATACTGAACCACATGCTTGTGCTCAAGAAATGAACTTGAAAAATTGAGAGAATACAGCTTAAAGCCATATTACAACAAAATAGATAGCTTAATCTACAGAAAAAAGGTGAAATGGCATCTGAACTTATAAGAAGGGCTATTAAAAGTATGGTAAAGTCAAAGTTAAAGTGTTATTTAGAAAGACTAGACACAAGAAAACACTTATCAGGTAGAAATATTAGAAGCAGTCTTTACGAAAACCTTTGTCAGCACTAGACATTCGGTCCAGCAAAACAGAATTTAAAGATTACTGGACCAAAAAGTCTTAGCAAATAGCGATATGTATGTCATAAAATTGGATGAACAAAATAACATTAGACAACTTTTTTCATTGAATATGGAACTTACAAGCTGTAAAAAGTCGGTGGACCATCGAGCCACTAACATGCTAAAAGTCACTGGACCGATGGCTATTTTGATGGATTAGGTCCACGATCCACCGGCTTAATTCGAAGACTGATAAGAGGATTAAAAAAATCATTGAACAAGAACCTCAGAGATACCACATCTAAATGCTTAACTTCTAGAGCAAGTTAAAGCAAGTTGAAGAAAACTAACCTATCCTTAAAAACAAAAAATATATTCTTTGAAAACAAGTCTTTATCTTAACCAGCCAATCCTATGTTTTTACATGATTTGCCCACACTACAAAATGGGTGCTATTGCACTTGAAATTACAATGTTGTTTTTTAACTGAGTTCAATGATATTTCTTTAAGGAAAATAACACTTTATGCATGCAATTCATCCCCCAGGGTGTGTGAGACAAAATATGTTTATGCTCACGTACCCACAATTCCACTCCTGCAATTAATACATCGGGAAAAGTGATTTGTCTAGTAAAAAAGTTAACAAGATGATAAATAAAGTAGATGTACCTCCTCTTTGTTTGGAGCATATGCCAGAAGTTGTCTAAGTAGTTCAGGTGTAAGTATTTCTTCATCTAATAAATACAACGCTTGTCTTACTTCATTTAATGATAATTTTAAATGTCCAAGTAATATTGCTGTAAATATAAAACATTTAAACATTTGTAACATAGAGCATTTAATGCAAAATTCTTATATTAAGAAAAACTTTATAATTTTAATATATTCAGTATCAATATTTCAAATTATGTTTTTCCCAGCCAAGCCAATTATTTATGTTAATGCTTTAGGTAGATGTTTTTTCAAAATAATTAAAATTTTGTATTCAATGCTCCGTGTTACAAATTATAACAAGAAACAATGAAAACCATAACTCACCAAAACAGTTACATTTTTAAAAAAAAATCAATTCCATCAAGTTTTATTTAGTCAGTTTGTTGGGGGGTTAACTCCAATATTTTAATAATTGACAATTTTTTAGTCATTGAACTTCAGTTGACAATTACAGGTTCTTGGGAGATTTAGACCTGTAGACAATCACACACTTCCAGTATAAAAAGCTGTAGCTTTAAGACAATCCAGAAACAGCGACGATTAAAAAGCCAAGACCTTTCACAGTCAAAAAGCAAAAAGGTAGATGTTTTTGATTTTCGAATTTTTGTTTCAATGACACAACAAATAAATAATGAAAACTTTTTATAGAACCTAAGGGGTTTCTACCTATGGAATGAACAACATTATATACCATATTTGTATAGTGCTCTTTCGATATTGAATATATGTTCAAATATATGCTTCATAATTATATGAAATTTTGTGAATACATGTAATTGGTTAAGAGATGATCAAATATAAAAAATAATAGAATGAATACTAATGTAAAATAAAGATTAATGATCAATATAGAGATCATAGTAATGAAGACACAAGTGGGTTTTATACTTATTACACGGGGTTTCCCCATGTTTAGAAGCCAACTGTAGCAAATCCTTATTAAAATTTTTCACTGACGATTTCATTAGGTCTTGTGTGTGCAATCAAGGGATAAATATGCTACTTCTAGTAATGTAGTTCACAAAGCATATTAACAAGCAGACAACATGATGTTGGAGCAATTGAAGTATATCAAATCCAACTTATGTAATTGCCTTCATTTGTTATATAATCCCTTGTTTATATATTCTATCAAAACGTCATGTCTGACAGTGCTGTTACCACTTTGATTTCATACTTACATATGTTATAGGATTTCTTAGGATTCAATATACAAACTTCATTCTTTTTCTCTGGTAACTCTGTAAATAATACCAATAAGAAATTTCAAGATTATTTTAAAAAGTGGTAATATAGATGTTACGTACTTGGTTAAACTAAACCTACCGAATTTTGATAATGGACTCTTCCATTATTTATTTTGGAAAGGTCCATTTTTAGTGCAAGTGTGATCATACTTATATGGCAAAATTGAGCAACCATCAATTTAGAGCAAGATTTCAATTTCTTTATTGTGTTATACAAGCCCTAAACCCACGTAAATAAAATAAAGACATTATACTGTTTGGAGTGTACAAGCTGGCTTGGTTATACATGTATAATAGTGGCATTTTAGCATTGAAGTCTTGACTTCAGCAAAGTAAGGGTATATTTAAATCATTGTTTTCATATGGTTGCTTAAGAAATGATAGGATCATTTATGGCAAAATTAATTAATTGCAAAAAAGCAACATTTGTCCATGCTGTTAATATTAGTGAATTTTTAACAAAAAATGCAATTTCTCTACATGTATATAATCATTATTGTCAAATTTACAAAGACCGAGAAGACCTGCAACAGCTTAGTATCAAACTCAAACACCTGATTATATTTTACAATTATATAAAAAATCTTTTTGGAATTGATAGTAATGATCACAGTTTGATCTGCTTCTGTTGACAAATGATTTTGGTAATAATTTTATGTGAAAAATATCAGTCTATGAAATTAGGATTTGAAAGTGTTTGTCCGAGCAGATCATTTTAAGAGCAAACACTATATCTCATTAGCAGAATTTGGTTGCCCATAAGAAGTTGTTGGTTGCCCAGACTAAGAAGTGGTTGTCCCGGGCAACTAGACACCAACTATTTTGTACACTGAATATACATATGATTAACAGCTAGTTTAAATTCATTTTTTTCGACACCATTCAAGCTATCAAGGGAGAGTATAAGATCAACTTATTTCTAGAAAAAGTCGGTCTTAAGATGCTTATGTCACAATGTGCCAAATCCAAATATGGAGCTGTATTCAGCTATTACTAATTGAAACACCAAAAAAGGTAGGTACGTATGATTGGAAAAAACAACAGGTGAGTACAATACTTGAAATAACAGTGTACACTTTGTATCATTGAGTCAGTCTGTGCAAAACTAGTCTACATTCTTCTTTATTTAACTATCTTTTATTTATCTTCCATTAAGCAAACCCCCTTTTGAGTACCTAGATTTGTGGCCTTATACTTTAACTTGGGCTGAATTAATTTCTAGATTTCTGTGTAGGAATGAAAGAGTCTGATTTGCACTGAGGTTTATGAGTTAAAAATGTTATGATTATTAGATACTGTCACACCAAGGTATTTTGAAGATAACACAGCCACTAATAGTGTATAATGAAGTTTGTACTGCATTGGTTTAATAGATTTGTTTAGTAATTTGAATGACCTGGCACTTAAATTGCTTGAATTTTATGTTTAACGTCTTTCCAAAGTTCTAGATTGTAATGTACTGAAACTTGGTGTAGAAATTTGGAATGTGTAAACCCAGACATTTGTACATTGGATAAGAATACCACCAACACATAACACTTTTATTATTGTTTACTGATACAATATTTTGCCATACGAGGCTTCTTCATGTATAAACAACAATACAACGAACTGAAACAACACAATGTCTTAACATCATCGAGCGAAAATACTTGCATTAAAAAAGCGGAAAATGCACGGTTATAAATACATTCAAAAAGATACACAAATAAACTCAAAACATTATACAAACATTAAAATATTAAAATATGTGTATCAAAAACCAACATAGAATACATTACCAATACAAGTATCAGATCACAAAGATTCAAATAATTTCTATGATCATGTAGAAAAAAGTTTCTATGTCATTGTATTACTGTACTCCCAGTCTTGTAACTCATTGCACGCATAGCAAAATTTGTTTTGACATTTTTAAATATTTTCCTATAGATATCATATTTCATGATTGAAAAAAACTTTGCTTGGGCAATTTTTTTTTGGGGGGGGGGGGGGGGGGGCGTACGCCGGGTCCGCCCCCCCCCCCTTAGATCAGCCTATGGTACATATATATATATATGTGTATATATAATTATAAAAATAGAATGGATCAAGGCTCAAGCACTGAAGAATTACAGATAATACTGGTATAGCACTTGAGTTGTAGCCATTTACAACTAATTTTATGAGTTTGCCAATGTTCTTATTGTTTGGTGTAAATGACTATCCTCTGCTTCAGCACAAACAAACTTGTCTTTCCTTATATCTAAATATAGAAATAACTTATTAATTTATCTAAATATTTGTACGATGTTTTAGTATCAATACTTATATCACCGACAAACAATTGGACTTTCCTTTTCTTCAAATATGGTAATTAGTTACTAAAATTACCGGTATATGCATTTTTAGACTTCATTTAGGTTTGTTATTTTTATTGGAATGAAAACGGTATTCTATTTTCACCCACTATCTTAATAAACCACCCCCACAATTCAATGTAGGAGTGAAAGTTAACACAAACAATACTCCCTTGGAACTTTTCCCAGTTGAAAGAGGTTGAACAAAGAAAAATGCTCAAACTGTAGCACATTATATTAGAAGCACAAGAAACCAGAAATACATGTCCAGAATGTTCCCTAATGAATAATATGTTTCACAAATAACAATTTGAACATAGATCCCAGATAACACCGCAACCCTAGTGCAGAGTTACATGAGCTTAAACTAAGTACACTAAGTAAACTTTGTACAGTTTCTAACCCAAACTTTCACTTTAGATAATTGTATTTTCCCAAAATGATGCCTTACGTGTTAATACTTTGCAGGGCTTACAAATGAGTCACACTAACACCATTTGGCACCAATTGCCTGCACCAAATTTCCATACATATTTTCTAGTAATGAAAGGGCATCCCTTTAAAACCCAGGGAAAAAGGAGGGAATAAGGGTCTCCTCTGAGGTATCGATTGATGGATTACTACAAAATAAATGGTCAATTGGAACTTCTAAACCTTTTACTTTCAAAAAGGTGGACCTCATCATATCCTATTAAAAAAAACCCAGCATGCAACTTCAAGTAAAGGGAAGCCATTTTGAAAACAAAGATCAAAGGAGTGAAAATACTTTGTTGTCAATTTAAAGACTCTATAAATGTTAACAATATAAATAACAAAATACCAGACATTGCTTCATGAGACCAAATGAGCCAACAGTAATTGCAACTACTATGAGGGATAATCCAGAAATACCCTGGTAGAGTGTTTGGTATCTAGTTCAGTATTCTAGTCCAATAACATTGACCTTACACAGGACAAGCTTCTTAAACTTTGATACAATCCATTTGGTTTTAATATTTTTAATTATACTGGGTTTAACGCCCTGTCAACACATTTAAGTTATTTTTCAGTGCACCTAACCGAACTTTCCTTGACCCTTGTCTATAACCAGTACTCACCTACCCTTCCACAAGGACGGAAACTTCTCCATACACCTAATTGATGGAGGAAAATTGATGTAATTGTCAAATTTTCATGGAAGTGTATAACCTCCATAGGTGGTATTCGAACTCGTACCCCCTTCGGATCACCAGATTCTAAATCCTGGTGCGCTACCCTCCCAGGTTCAATTCATTCGGATTCTTTTATAATGTTACCTAACTGCATATATACTATTTTGTCAACTTACATATCGTCAGAAACATATTTATAGACTTTAAAACAAGGTGACTTAATTACAGGGCTCGAATTATAGCGCGCATACTCGCAAAATGCGAGTGGATTTTGAAAATAACGAATAACTTTCAATTTAACTCGCAAATTTTCGCGAGTTGAAATCGCAGCAAAATATCTCTGTCCAATTAATGAAGCTCAATTAGCATTGAAACAGTCAGATAGATTGATCAGTGATATAATAATTGAAGATTCACATTACGAACATGTTTTATATTTTTTGTCTATCCTACAATAACGCCATTGTTCTATCTATAGTTAGATATAGTACAATATGTTGTTTTTAAATTGCATATAAGAATAGTAACCTTGTATGCCATGAAAATTTGGAAAAAATGCGAGCGATTTTGTTCAGTTATGCGTCAACTCGTAAAAATTTGAAAGTCGAATATTTCGTCAAATTCGAGCCCTGCTTAATTAATAGTATAGGGGTTAAGGTTAGCAACTAGCCAGCAAACATGCAAATATACCGGTAGATCGAAAATAGAAGTCCTGAGATTTAAACTGAAATTTAATGAAATTTACATAGATATGTGGCAAATAGATTTTCTAAAGAATGATACCAAACATACCTACGTTGAATTTAACTTTGTATGTGAAATTTGTTATTTATTAAGTGTATAGTTTGTTTTGCATGTTCGATATCTGTATGTAGCATGGCAAGAGGTCCAAGACTAAGTTAATGTAAACATCAAGCACTATGTCTATTGTGTTCATTAAATAGTTAGATATAAGGAATTGAGGGTATATGTTGATAACAAAGCACTAGGGGTTAATTCCTACAAGTAAATGTTAGGTTAGACTGAATATGCTAGGGGTCATTCCATACAAATATAGTTAAAGGGATATAAATGACTGTGCCAAAAGTATAGAACCAAGTTTAGTCTTTATAACAGTATTAAGAATGTAAGAAATCACTTACTTATAACCTTTGTCACTTTTAAAACTTGTGGCATACACATTGTTGAAAAGAAAAGTAGGAATGACCAAGCTATTTATAGATTTGTTAAATGTCGAAGTTGCTGTAATTGAACATTTTCATTGGTCGCTCCTCGTCTTTTCAACATTCTTAGGCAGTTAGGATATCTTTTTAATAGAATTATACTAATGTTGCACAATAACAAGCTCTAGTACCTTCTCATCAGTAAATGCATATTTTAACACTAATCTATTTTAACTTAAGTAATCAACATGGGTCTAGTTAGGAAACACCACAAATATTACGAGAAAATGAAGAAATATTTTGCCAAGTAATTAGAAACAGTGTGTCTGTTGCATTCACAGTTATGAAAATATAATTCTATCATATATAAGTTGTACTTTAGCCATGCAATTTCTTTAAACTGAATATTTTTAGGGTCATTCCCTACAAATATGGTTACAGTAAATATGTTAGAGACCAATTTCTACAAAGATGCTTAAACTATATATGTTAGGGGCCATTCCCTACAAATATGGTTGAACTAAATATTTTAAGGATCACTTCATACAAATAAGATTAAACTAAATATGTTAGGGGCCATTCCCTACAAATATGGTTAAACTAAATATGTTAGGGACCAATTCCTACAAAAAATTGTTAAACTTAATAAGTTAGGGGTCATTCTCTACAAATATTGTTAAACTAAATATGTTAGGGACCAATTCCTACAAAAAATGGTTAAACTTAATATGTTAGGGGTCAATCTGTAATTATATGGTTAAACTACTATATGCTAGGGGTCAATATCACAAGTATGGTTAAATAAGTATAATATGGGTCAATCCCAACAAGTATACAGGTAATATGCTAGAGGACAATCAAACTGGGTAAACAAACAACTTTGAACACCATGCTTATCAAAGTTAAGGTTCATACTTATGAATGTTTCAAATGCCAACAGTTTGTGTTTTACACATGGACATAAAGATTTTCTTGTATCACAGTAATATATTTTGGTACCTGAATAAAAAGCAGATAATTATAATAACAGATGACAAAACAAAATAATGGGTATCATTCTTGAAACATTATAGGATAATTATAATTATTTGTGAGGTGTTTTTTGTTCGGGACTTCAATTCGTTTTTTTACCGTAATTCAGACCCTTGCCGATTTTGAAAATTTACCCAATCCAGAAGTAGTCCCTCAGTATATTTATAGAGCAATTAGCAATTAGAGCAATAATTCCTGACATACACTTATAATCTGGACAACATCTCCTTCTTTTCATCGCGTTTGATAGCGGATATTAGTGATTGTCAGTTTGTATTTGAGTAAGCACTGTAGGTCCTTATTTCCATACATAAAGAAAGAAATATTGAAAAGATACTATAGTGATCGCTATATTCCTCCATTGTTGTTTATGCATTGTAAAACCAGAACGCGAAGAAACGAAAAAATCAAAATACGAAGAAAAGAAAAGAACAACAACAACGAAGATACGACCAATTTAAGACTAAAATATGATATTCGTCATATTGTTGCATTATTTTGTCGTGTATTCGTTTCTACGCTGAAAAGATTAGAAACCAAAAATGTGAAGATACCACAGACTGTGAATTTTTCGCCCCTTCATTTTTTCTTATCTTTGTGGCGAAAAAAAACGAAAAAACGAAGATACGACAGATGAAATGCGAAAACACGACACATATCATCTGACGTATTGTCGTATTTATTCTGTCGTATTTTCGTTCCTTCGCTGCAAAGATTGGAAAAACGAAAATGCAAAGATACGACAAAACTGGATTTGTCGTGCCTTGTTTATTTTTAATATTCGCGGCGAAGAAACGAAATATGACAGGGGGTAAATCAGCCAACATAAATAACCGTACCTTCATTAGTTCAAAAATCCTAATATAGAGCTTGGTCATTATCCTAATAATGAATGTGTATCATGTAGGTGATTCATGGTATGATTATCACATTTATAAACAGCATTTTGTATTTTTCACAAAATTTCGTCATTCTCGTCAATGCTGCTAATTTTATCTTATAGCATGCACCGTGTACGTCTGAGAATTATATCCACATTCTAGGAGGTCTTAGTCACACAATATAAGAGGTTATGTAGAGTAAGAAATATACACAAAGAAATGCAAATGAGTAACTTCAAGACAAAACTTGATGAGTAAGAGCTGCCAGTGAGTCTGTGACTCAGTGTCACATATTTAGTTGATATGACAAATTAATTTGAATTTTGAGTGTTTTTACTGTAATACAGAACACGGAATATGTTTTAGATCCAATCTCAAATAATCTACAAGTGCATTTACTTATTTACAAAGGACAAGCTCCAGTATTGGTTATGTTCAGCTGACTTTTTTTACTATAACATTCATGACACCGCTCACAACTAATTGTCAAATCACAGATCATCTGATTACAGCCCCTGAATAAACACACAGTGTTTACTCTAGATAAAAGAAATGGTGAGAAAATAAAAAAACCAAGATACGACAGATAAAATGCGAAAACACGACACATTTTATCTGACGTATTGTCGTATTTATTCTGTCGTATTTTCGTTCCTTTGCCGCAAAGATCGAAAAAAACGAAAATGCAAAGATACGACAAACTGTGGAATTTTTGTGCCTTGTGTTTTCGTTTTTTTTTCTAATATTGGCGGCGAAGAAACGAATAAACGACATGGGGTAAATCAGCCACCATAAATAACTGTACCTTCATTAGTTAAAAACCCTAATGTAGAGCTTGGTCATTATCCTAATATTGAATGTGTATCATGTAGGTGATTCATGGTATGATTATCACATTTATAAACAGCATTTTGTATTTTTCACAAAATTTCGTCATTCTCGTCAATGCTGCTAATTTTATCTTATAGCATGCACCGTGTACGTCTGAGAATTATATCCACATTCTAGGAGGTCTTAGTCACACAATATAAGAGGTTATGTAGAGTAAGAAATATACACAAAGAGATGCAAATGAGTAACTTCAAGACAAAACTTGATGAGTAAGAGCTGCCAGTGAGTCTGTGACTCAGTGTCACATATTTAGTTGATAGGGCAAACTAATTTGAATTTTGAGTGTTTTTACTGTAATACAGATCATGGAATATGTTTTTGATCCGATCTTAAATAATCGACTAGTGCATTTACTTATTTACAATGGACAAGCTCCAGTATGGGTTATGTTCAGCTGACTTTTGCTACTATAACATTCATTATACAGCTCACAACTAATTATCAAATCACAGATCATCTGATCACAGCCCCTGAATAAACACACAGTGTCTACTCTAGATAAAAGCAATGGTGAGGAAATGAAAAAACGAAGATACGACAGATGAAAAGCGAAAACACGACACATTTTATCTGACGTATTGTCGTATTTATTCTGTCGTATTTTCGTTCCATTGCCGCAAAGATTGAAAAAAAAATTCCAAAGATACGACAAACTATGGATTTGTTGTGCCTTGTTTTTTCTTTTTTTTTCTAATCTTCGCGGCAAAGAAACGAAAAAACGACATGGGATAAATCAGCCACCATAAATAACTGTACCTTCATAAGTTAAAAAACCTAATGTAGTGCTTGGTCATTGATCCTTATAATAAATGTGTATCATGTAGGTGATTCATAGTACATGTATAATGATTATCACAATAATAAACAGCATTTTGTATTTTTCACAAAATTTCGTCATTCTCGTCAATGCTGCTAATTTTATCTTATATCATGCACCTTTTACGTCATTGAATCATATATTTACATTCACAATGGTCTTAGTCACACTAACTTATTAGCGGTTATGATGAGTAAGAAAATACACAAAGAGAAGCAAATGAGTAACTTTCAGGCAAAACTTGATGAGTAAGAGCTGCTTGTAAGTCTTAGATTCAGTGTCACACGTTTAGTTGATAGGGAAAATGAATTTAAATTTTGAGTGTTTTTACTTTAATAAAGAACATGGAACGATCTTAAATAATGTACTAGTGCATTTACTTATTTACAATGGACAAGTCCCAGTATGAGTTATGTTCAGCTGACTTTTGCTACTATAACATTCATTACACTGCTCACAACTAATTGTCCAATCACAGATCAGCTGATCACAGCCCCTGAATAAACACACAGTGTTTACTCTAGATAAAAGCAATGCATTGATTGGTTGATACAAAGATCATTAGTCTTAGAACCTGACGTCTCTGTGTTGTTAGGAGAATCTATGACAGTGGTCTGTAAGATATCTGGTAACAGAGATTGAGTACACTAAAATCCTGAGTACCTTTTCATTTAAAACTTCAATGAAAAAAGTTATTGTAAGTCAATTTCATGATTTTGAAATTCAAAGTATCAAAAGGTATACAATACTCTGCAAAATTCAATAATTCTTTAATCTGACTGGCCAAAAAAATGACTTTATTATTAATTTTTCTATCTTTTGACTAAATGATGGTTTTTATCATAGGATGTACAATCTTATTTCAAAATGTGACTTACATTTTCCCATATAACTCTTTGACTTATCAAATATAATTTACATGAATATGGCACAGAAATCATTACATGTAAAATATACCTCAAGTAATCTAAGCTGATTAACTATGTTTTTCAATGACTAGTAAGTCATATCCTGACAGTCAGTCAATCTAGTCATGGTCTGTATTATCAAAGCTCTTACGACCGACTGATTTCTGTTGTAAACCGCACTATATTGTATAGCTAGATTTTTGATAATATGATACTCTGAACCTTAGCTTTAACCAGTTTATCTTATACTTCAGTGACTGTAAATAAATTTTGTAAACACGGCATGTAATTATAATTTAATTTTGGACTCATTAGTTTATGGAGAATCACGTAAGTCCACAATATTGTGACACGGTTTCAAAGTAGGCCCTATTTATTCCTATGAAAACGAAATTAATTGTTCAGAATGTGCATTTTGCCGAAAGCTTCCATAAAGTGTGATCTACTAACGAAGGCAAAATTAGACAGTTAATACTGAGTGCAATAGTTATATTCTTGCATAAATGACAAGTTGTTGGACTAAAGTTAGAGGAAATATGAATGTACAAGTTTTCTTATGACCAAACTTGTTAGAGATATCCCATCCACAAATCAAACCTATAGCTGCTGTGTTCATAGCCAGGTGGAGAAAAGAGAGTGCTTACAGGCATACATGTATTAGGCCTACCGGTAATAACAGAAAGCGACAAAATTCCTTATGGCTGTTTAGCCCTTTTTAAGTAGCTGCATGTAATCACCATTTGTTTTATCGTGTTTATAGAATTTCACAAAATGTACACTATCAATCAAACAATCAATACTGTGTTAGTGTTGGACAATACATAAACAAGTGCACATGTACTTACTTTGTCTGGGTGATTTTGTAGAGAAATATTGTTCAAGTTCAAGATATCTGACAACATCTTGTAAATCAGTAGTTTCGCCTATCTGTAACATTTGATAAACAGAATTTACATGAGTAAGTTATCAATTTACACACATTTTCAACAGTTATACTCATAATGTGGTCAACAACAGTTACTCATCTAACCATTGTTTCTGGGAACAACCAGTTCTATTGTTCTTACCTATATGCTATCAACTGTCCACTTTCACATTGTCTATGTTCACACATAAATGAGACATTGTCTGTTAGCTAGATCAATGACCCTCTATCAAAGAAATGTTACATTGATGTGACCTTTGCAACACCATAACCATGTATGCATGTATATAGATACATAGTCAGAGAAATATTTCCATTGACATTTATTAGTCATTTAAATAAGATGAATAATGCAGTTATATTAACATTATTGGAGTGAAACTGGTAATTATAAAATCAAACTTTTCGAACCATTAGTCATGCCTTGTTTGAAAGACCAAAGAGTAAAATAATGACTGAATGATGAGTATTTAAAGGCCCAGTCACTCCTAATTGACTTCAGCCCACAATTTATTAAACTGACCATGGCAGCTAAGATATCAGAATCATAGTCAATCTTGATAACTTCTACTGTACAGGTAATTCTAAGAATGGACCACAGATTATAATGATCTGTACAGATTTTTTTCCGTATGGTATTCCATTTCTTTGAGATTCTGCTCAAATGAAGCTTACAAAGAATTGATACTTTAGTTTACCATTGGCACACTGCTATCATTCAAGTTATGAGCTGCGTTCTTAGATATGATCAATATTTTTTCTTAAATATTCAACATGACCAACAACAATTCTCATAAATATGGTATTGGTTCAAAGTGGTCCTAATTACCCGAAGGGGTACGGGTTCGAATCTCACCCGAGGAAGTTATACACTTCCATGAAAATTTGACAATAATGTAAATAATATTTTATTGATTAGACAATATGGAGAAGTTTCCAGCCTTGTGGAAGGGTAGGTGAGTACTGGTTATAGACAAGGGTCCAGGAAAGCTAGGTTAGGTGCGCTGGACACCGTAAAATGGCCTAAATTGTGTTGACATGGCGTTAAACCAAGTAAAAAATAAAGCTAGAAGGACAAAGTTGTTACTTACCTGTTCCCATATTGTATTCTCTACTCTTTGTTCATCTAATTTCTCCCAATTTATTCTTTTTACATTCATTTGTGTTTTATCTTGATTACTGCTACCTGGTACTGGAGGGGCTGGTGGGGGTGGAGCAACTATAAATATACAGTATACAAATAATCAGGGGTGGTGCCGGTAATGTTGAACTGGTTTCATCATTCACTTATAGTGTTAGAAACTACACTTATATTCAAGTAAAAAACTATATAGAGTAAATACGGTATTTAATGTTTACATTCCTGGTAGTGTGGAAGTCCTGATAGTGGTGCGTAGAAATAATGATGATGTTAATGTTCAAAGAATTCTAACTTATATGCATGCAAAATTAATATAGAGTAAATATGGAATTTAATGTTTACGTACCGGGTGGTGGGGGAGGCGGCGGTGGTGGCGGTGGTGGTAATGTTGTACTGGTTTCACCATTGATTGATGGACTCATTGAGCCTTGTTGTAATTTACTTGTCTTGCCAGGTTTAATCTCTAAATCTGATACCTCAGCAGCCACTGCTGCATCTAGTTGTTTTAATGCTGTTAATGCATGACGATTGAATGTATCACCTAGATGGTAAGAAATAAAATGAGATTATCAGTTTACAGTAAAATAAGTGAATGTTCTAAACTAATAGAAAGGACATAACATGCTTTCCTTTCTCTCTTACTCTTCTCCCTCTAGCCTCTACACTGTCTCTTTAATATTATTCTCCCACCTCATTTTCTTTCCTCCCTGCCCTTTTTGTTTTCTCCTTACTATATTCCCTCATCCTTGTCCTATTCATCTTCCCTTCTCCTTTCTTAACTTCATGTCCTTCTTCTCCCCTCTGTGCCCATAATCTCTCCTCCCTGCCCATTTTCTCCCCTTCGCGCCCAATTTCCTTCCTCCCAGCCTTTCTTCTCTCTGAGTCCATTTTCGTCTCACCTGCCCTTTTAATCTCTTAATCCCAAATCCCCCACCTAGTACTTTTCTCTCTCACTTGTCCTTTTCTGTTTAGAGTTTCTTTCATTTTGTCAATATTTTTTAAATAAAGTGAAAAAAAATTGTATTGAATATCAAAATTCTTAATTACACATAAAATCCATGGATATTATTTATATTGGTCTCGTAACAACCAATTTCAGTTGTAAATCCCTCTTCCTGTATTGTTACTACAAAGTAAAATCTACAACTTACCATGTTTCTAATTAATGCTTAAGAAGTTAAAAGCATTTGTTGTTTTTCACTAGAGCAGTTTTTCATGCCAGGTAGGTAGGCTTGAGTGTTTGATTTGAACTTTAACAAAAAATCAATTTGTCATGGCCTTACTTACCGCCCATTTTAGCGAACTTGGACACTAAAAATTGTGACTGAGCTTTTCTAGCCATTTCTGTTTCATGGTCACTTTCTGTTCCACTTGTCATAAAATTAGCAGGAAATTTCAAACTTTGTTCTTCTTCAGGAGCACTTATAACAAAACTTGGAGGACTTTTTGGTGTCAAGTTATCCTCAGTAGTACTGAGTCCCATAAAATTTGGCGGAAATTTCATCCTTTGTTCATAATTCACATTTTGTTCACCAGGTGTATTAAGTCTTTGGTTTACACTGCTCACAGGTGAATATAATCCTTGACTAAAAGTTGGAACAACTTGAGGACTAGACATACCACCATGTAACAGGTCATGTGACATATCATGTGACCTATACGGAGAGTTCAAGGTCATTGGATAAGTTTGTCCTGGAAGTTGAATACTGATTGGAGAGTGTACTGAACCTTCAGTTATATGTCGGTCTATAGGTATCACGGTAAGATATTTATACTGTTCACGATCCAGTTCTGAAATACAAAAGAAGTATTTTTTCTTAAATATTTCTAAAAGTATAAGAAAAAGTTTATAATTACATTCTCACCTGATTCAAATACCACCTCAGGGAGTTTTTTAATTCGCAATTTTCGTGCCATTTATTAACACTTTTGATAAGTTCGTGCATGGTAGCATTCGGAATACCTTGACCTTTTATAAATGAATAATCTTGGAAGAATTTGTGGGGGGTCTATCCTGGCGGCTTGGGTTTGTACTACCTACACAAGCGAAGCACAGGCGAAGCGCGTAACGGTTATGCAAAATAGTTCTTGTAGTATACACACAGATCTTTGTCAAAACATATTTGTATGTTATATATTTAACTAAATATTGTTTAATGAGCTGTGATATTTTAAATTTATGGACTACAAACGAAACATCACTCATTGCCTAAACGATCATGTTTTTGTTTACTTCAACACCGGTAGTTTCAAAATGGCGCCTTAATACGATCGAGGTTATTTGTAGCGAATGGCCGAGGAGTTCTGAATAGAAATCATGTAATATCACAATATTCCTGACACTTCTGTGACAGTGTCAAACTTGAGAGTAAATGAATTTATCCCATTTGATAAGATTTAAAAACAGACTTCACGAGGCTTCTACTTTATATTATTAAAATTCAAGACTGATTACCTGGCCCCTGTCCCTTTTTAAGATAATCTTTAACATCTTGTACAGCTTTTCTAGTCTCTTCTAATTCTTTTATAATAGAAAGATCAAGTCCACCAAGAGTACCTGGAACTGAGGTAAGATATTACATATGTACATGAATGGTATATGAGTATCAACTAAATGGTCAAATCTAAGATTTGTTCTCAATAATATTCATTGTAGTAGGGAGGTGCATTTGAACAAGATCATTGTTATGTTTTCATTTATTATGTAGATCAAAAGCAAAGCAGTCTGTCTCATATATATATATATAATAATATAAAGGAAATAACTCAAAAACTGCACAAATTTGAGTTATAGTCCACTTGCTGCAATGCACATGTTTACTAAACTTGAAACTTTCAAGTAAGAAAGGCATGCCCCAGACAGGAATTGCTTAAAGAAATGGAGGGATTACAAAACTCTACATGTGGATTCATAGTTCTTGCCTGCTACACTTCACACTCATTTAAACAAGTATACTAAACATAAAAACATTTTGTCTTAACATGGCAAAGTTATGTCACTAACAAGAAATGCACAGCACATTTAAAAACAATCAAAGGTATATAGCACTAGAGGAATTAAGTATCTTTTGCTTGACAACTTCTTCATGGGCTCGTGTTATCAAAGGTTTTATGATAGATTTTGTCGTAAACCGTACTGTATTGCATGGCTAAATTATAGTAAGTTTTTTGAAAATATGCTGCCCTTATACCTTATTTATAGATGAAAATCATATTTAATTTCCATAATAAGGCATATCCACGGCCAAGGGAGGCTTATAGGCAACCCTTTTGGGACACTAATCTCGTCTGTAGCTTACAGTGCTGTGGACCCACGATGAAATTAGAGTTATTTAAGTTTTAACAATACTTTAAAGTTTTACCATTTTTGTCTCTGTCTTTCTTTTCAACGGGTTTATCATAGACTTCTGTTTCATCATCCTCAGAAGAAATGTATGTCTGCAAAAATAACTATATTGCTATCACAGAAAAGATGAATACCCCCACTCCCTTTGAAGTAGCGACACAATTTTTTACATGTGACAGGTGGGCGACACACTGTCTAAACAAGGTAAACATTAGTGCTATATCATTTTAAATTCCGTCAATCTGAGCTGGAGTTATTGCATGGGCAACCCAATTTTCAACAAAGTTTGACATTTGACCCCATGAATTGGCCATGCCCTTTGAGGTATGGACACGGTTTATGCACATGACAGACAGTCTCATCACAGTTAACATTAGTGCCATGTTATTTTAAAATCCATGGGTTGATGGATATATCTCTTGGATTAACCAAGTTTTTACAATATTTGACCTTTGACCTCATTTATTTGAGTGAGGAGTAAGCAAAATTGTTCTACTTGGGTCTCAAATCCCACAATCTTCTACTTGCAAGTCAGGGGTTCTACCCACTGTGCTTATTGGGCTGATGGTTTTATACATCTGTAATATTACAAAAGCATTAACAAAATAAAATTAAGCTGAAAACTGAAAGTTGCCACGCAATATCACTAAGGAGACTTAAGGCTACAGAATGTCTAACAACAAGATAAAAAACAACAATAAATAAACTAAAAACCTATGATATAAATCATGTAGTAGAATCTAAAGTTGACACTTTCATTTATAACAAAGGAAGTAACTATCAAGGGACTATTTATAATGAACAATCTCATACATCAAATATGTCATTGATCTGAGGATTTATCGTGTAACCTCTAATAATAGCCACCAACCAAGGCTATTATTCTCTATACAGCAAACAATACATAAACAATCTTTATTTATTTACTGGGTTTAATGCCGTGTCAACACAATTTAGGTCAGCACACCTAACCAAGCTTTCCTGGACCCTTATCTATAACCAGTACTCACCTACCCTTCCATAAGTCCAGAAACATTATTGTCAAATTTTTACGGAAGGGTATAACCTCCCAAGGTGGGATTCGAACCCGTACCCCCTTGGGAACACGAGATTCCAAATCCCGGCGCGCTACCAACTCGACTCAATCACAGCCCCCTTTATTACACAGATACCTCCATATATGAGACAATCCATACAACAAAAACTTATATACAGCAACGAATGGCAAACATTCACCTTTTCAAGTAGCCACCACCCAGCGTTTTACATAAGCTCAAAACAAATGTAAATAGTTGTATTTACATAAACAGTGACAGTAATCATTATGTTTTAATTATTTTGTTCAGCTTTGCTCGGCTGTTTGTAGTGCATCACTGGCCCCGCACTGACCATAAGTAAATTTGGCAAATTATTTTTTCATTGTTGGCGAGTACAAATGAACTGTGATTCTTGTTTTATTATTTAAAATCATGGAGGTTAATTTCTATATTTTGTAATAATGTATATATGTCATTGTTTGTTATGTTATGTGAATTTTCATAATGTAGTTGATTATTATGTACATGTTCTTTGCTCTCTGGATTCAGAGGTAATAAAAGTATATAAACATAGTAGTTAACTCTACATCTACAAAGTAGCCATATTAGAAATCAGATCACAATTATCATGCATTCAAACAACAAAATACTTACATTTACACTTTGAACGAAAGTCTTCCTTGGTTCAGAATCTATATTTTCTGTAAGAAATTCAATTTAATACTTAGTTTTATTATTGTCTTACATTTGAACCATTATTGGATATAATGATAATATTTTGTTATTTTTAATCTTGCATATTGGCCTCAGTATTGACACCACATTCATCAAAATGAAATTGCAGAATTTTATATTTAAAAAAATCACCAAGCACAATATATTTTTTTTTCAAATTGAACCTAGTATTTCATTACGGAACATAAAAGTGAAATTATACAATTATGAAAATTAATATGAAAAATTCTCAAAATATGAGTATGTTCCAGAGAGTTTAGTACATTCACATGGAAAAATTAAGAAGAAAACATCAATGATGGATCCAGCAATGCGATGGAAAAGTAGGGGAGCTAGAATACTTGCTGAAGATATTGATAAAGGAATTAAAAATAATTTTGTTTACAAATCCCATTCTGGGTCCATCTTTGTGTTAGTTTTGTTCTAACCTGTATTTGTACTCTGACTTTGTTGTTTATTTTTCACTTTTTTTCTCACAACATCTTGATGTAATTGTGTTAATAAAGGTATTATATACATCCATAATGTTCTCTTGGAAGGTGTATCTAATATGGAATCTAAATCTTCTATCAAATTATCAACATTTCTGAAAAAAAAAATATCAACATTTCTTATTTATAAATTATTAACATTTCTGAAAAATGAATAATCAATATTAATGAAAAATAAATTATAAGCTTTTTTAAAAGTATAATTAATCAACATTTCTGAAAAATAAATTATCAACATTTCTTAATTCTAAATTATCAAAATTTCTGAAAAATAACTTATCAATATTATTGAAAAATGAATTATCAATATTTCTGAAAAAAATAAATTATCAACATTTCTAAAAAATAAATTATCAATATTTCTGAAAAAATGAATTATCAACATTTCTGAAAAATAAATTATCAACATTTCTGAAAAATAAAATATCAATATTTCTGAAAAATAAATTATCAATATTTCTGAAAAATAAACTTTAGTTGAATTTTACACTTCTGCATACACACAAAAAAGACATTGAAGTTCCGCATTTCAAAAGTCAACAAACAATTGTTAATGGATTAGTACAAAACTAGTCTAACTGCAAGTAATTAAATCAAAGTACCGATAGCGCTGTCCGGACATGGACTTAACAGGGAAAAATCTGGTGGTGTCATTAAAAAGAGGATTTGCAGTGTCTAAAATTTACAACAAATTGTACATCAAAGGATCATAACGCTGATACCACCCGCTGATAAATGCTAATCAAAGGATCATGATTTCTAACACTACATGTATATGATCTTTTTTAGACAGTAGGAAATTGCTGGCATGTCTATTTTTAGCACATGGTGGATTCATTTGAATGTATGAAAAGAACAGAAACAGGTCAGAGGTTACATAACTTGTTATCCATTTTAGCAGATGCATGGCGGTTCTTAATCGAAAATGTTAAAACGGAATTAACAATGATTTTTTTCATGTAATGTGTTGACAACAAGACTACTTGATACTGTTATATATAGTTAACAAGGGGAATATTTATTTATGTGTTGGGATAATCTAACTTCATACCGTTGTACTGAATCTGACTGCGCATGCCCGTTGAATGTTTACGTCCGCGTCATTTAGTGATGTGTTCCAAAGTATGTGGCTTACTAAGACCTATAATGCTTACGCAATCCATGACAATAACAATGTGGACTAGTTTTGCGCAGACCAATTGTAATGTAACATGTACCTGTTTTCAGAGTAAAGTTGTAAAGCTTTCTTCAACATAGATCTTTCTTTAGATGTAAGTAGATATTCCACTTGTTGCTGGAAAGATGATATTTTAATACTAGACTTTCTTGCTCCCCATTCTGATGTGCTTGTAACATCACCTGAAAAATACCCAAATATATGAAAAACAAATGACTGCAATTTGTAGTCTCATGTTTCGTTCTCATTCAAACTGACTAACCTTACTACTCAGGTGTGTAAGGGACAAAATATGGTCGAATTGTGCAAATTGTGATAAAAGCACCAAACTTTCAGGAAATCAACTTTAAGGTGTGAACTTCATAAAAAAGCCAGGAGACAACCATGAGAGGCCCTGTGAACAAAAGTATGGGGCCCTAAAGGGGGTTACCCAGAACAAGTGATATTATTGCATAGTACTGTGTAAAAATCCTTAATTTATATATCAACTAAATGTATTAAACTTCTTTTGCTCAAGATGAGAACAAATATGTCAGTTGATGTTTTTGAATATTTAACATGATAATTATAATCGTTATTGATTATATGGGATTTTATGGTCAACAAATAGTAAAAGACCACTAACAACCAGTACAGTTTTTATTTTTATTTTTTTCACATTTTTAAAGCATTCTGAATGTGTAATTTTGTGTGGCTGGATGTGGTGTCTTTTCATTTAAATATATTGCAAAACCAAGTATGATCAAAAGAGGCCAAAACAAGGGGAAACTTATGAAAAAATATTGAATATCTAATTTGCTGTACTGATTACATAGAATTCAGAAATTGTATCAGTAACATTTAATCTATTATGTACAGTTCAAATAACATAATGATGAAACTTTTTTATTATTCATATCATTTTGTGTGATGCACCTCAGAAAACCCCAAGGAGACAACCATGAGAGGCCCTACTAACAAAATTGTGGGGCCATGAAAGGGGTCACCCATTACAAGTATAGGCAGTGCATAGTTTAGTGTAAATATTTATCTATCAAATAAATAAAATAAATTTTCTTCACTCATGATGAGTACAATCATGTCAGAAACTTTTTTTCAAATTTAACAAGTTACAACGAATTGTAATTGAGGTCCAGGTAAGGGTTTTTAAGAAAACAAAACACAAAAAAAACTATAAATGACCAATGAAATTACTGTTCTCGTTTTGTTTTAATTTATTACTTAAAGTATTTTGAATGGGTAATTTTGTGTGGTTAGCTATCATGTTCTTTTTTTAGAAATAATTCACAAAACAAAGTATGATCTTATGAGGCCAAACCAAGGGGGAATTTATATAAATTTTGAATACGTGTATATGATTTTCTGTATTGGTTATATAGGATTCTAGTGTTAATAGGACTGGAGACAAAGATTTATCTAAACATCAGTAACATTCATCAAATAAAGCACATTATAATACGATAATTAAGTTTTTATTTGTTTATTTCATTTTACTTCTTCAAAAAATTAATGAGATCTATCAAGCATGTTTGTATTAATCTATTGAGAGGCCCCTCTTGGAAAATTTGAATATGAAAAATGAAAAAACCATGTCCAAAAATAAAAACCAAAATCCAATCACATTTTAAATCTAATTACTAAGCAAAAGCATCAATTACTTGCAACAATGAACAAAGAGACCCTGCACTGAGAAAATAGAAGTGGTCCCACTTTAGCTAACGTACTTACAACAGTGAAACATGTATGATACATAACATACATGTATATTGTTCTGGTATGGAATTAATGGAGTTTAACTTTAGTTTTAGTTATATTTGAAATATATATAATGTAATTTATCAACTTGATTTGGGTAAAAATGATAAGGCCTTTAACCTGATACTGACCAACCCAGTTACCCCTGAATCGAATTTTGGCTTCTACTTTCAGACAACCAAGTAAGAAATAAATTGGCCAAGTTGCATTGCTGGCCGTCAATTAATCATGAAAATCGTATATTGAAATAGCCCTATCGCTGAGGTGAAAATTTGCCACTTTTTGCACTTATCTTTCCTTGTAAAGGGTTAAAGGAAAATCTACTAAAATGCCCTTATTTTGATGTTAATCAGTTTCGTTTGATTTTTCATCTTTTGCTCTTTTATTATGAATGCAACCACAGTTTCCAAAAACTAATTTTAGCATCTATCCAACCAAGTCATGCACGTTTTATAATGTAATAATATATGTTGCAAAGGCGATAACAAACGACCATAATTTGATAATATATACCATGTAGTATTACTCAAGTTGGACATACCATGTGACAAATGCTAATGACTGAGATTTAAGAAACATATAGACTGGATAAACCACCAGTGTTACTAAGTAACTTCCTTTAGATTTGATATCATGGTACTCAGTAGGGAAGAGTAAGCATAAAAAAGTTTCCGACGCATCTTGAACACATGTTCACTATTCTTGCAATTCATATTTTTGATTTCACTGGGGTTATTCATTTTATGGATTCTTGACAAGCTTGACGGTCTATGAAAGCTATATAATGTATAACCTGCTTGATAGACAAGGTGACCAGTGTATGAACGTACTCCACATCATCATACTTTTAATAGAACCATTTATTGTAGACGTATGTTATGTATGAATGTATAAAAGTCGACTGACGATTTAGCTGTGGCAGTGATCATGAAATTTGGCTATGACAGACATTTCCATAACAGTATTACAATAAATAAAATTAAAATATTTTAAAACTCGTCTTCAAATGAAGTTATACTCCCGTTTTTATGCCGGGAGATGTAATCCTAGATGTAATTCTTCTACTAAAGATATTTTTGAGCCAGGATAAAACTTGTGAATATTTCTTTTATTTTATAAGGTTTATAAAAATAATTATGAATGGTAAGTTCGCTTAACATGATTTCACAAAATGCTCTTAATCTCTTACACTCGCTTAGAGATAGAAAGGTCTAAGATTGTAACCCATTCAGGGTCAATGTTTATTTCTTAATGCAAGCCATGTGTCTGCTTTTCTTCAATCTACTCAGCTGTAAAACGGCACCTTTACTGGTTATGTCATTCCCTTTGCCACATTGACTTCCTACCAAATGAAGTGAAAGTTTCGTCAAGTAGATTGATAAATACAGAAAAGTGTACTAGTACCTATTATTAGGGATAATAGCCTGTCAGTGAGCATTTGAAAAGATGGAATCTAGACTACAAAATGCTATAATTTTTACCATGTTTAGTTGAATAGTCAAATCAATTTTACCAATCTTTATGAAGAAATGTCGTGCTTTTGGGGATGGTTATATTTGATACATGTATATAAGAAGGGCCCCTTAAATTGTTCTCTCTATAATATCTAATATACTACATGTAATTGTTTTATTGTAAGATATTTATCAATGATAAAGTCTGTTTAAAATTACATGTTGTTTGTACATCAAACACAGTATACAAATGTACATATTTGTTTCATTATTAGTTACTCCGAGCTTCAAGGGTTTGATGTCGGTGTAATGCATAGTCTCTTACAGGACTATTTTATTTTGTAAAATGGTAATATTAGACTTTTATTAAAACATGATCACATACTGTTTTAGAACTTGAAATGTATCTAAGGCGTGGGTACCTATAGGATGTTATATTATCAAAACTCTCAATACATAACAGAAATATGATTTTGTTAAATTTAGGACGAAAACAGGTCGTAAAGTCTCTCGTAATACAGGCCTAAAACGGTAATGAATATAATAATCATTCATGTTCAATTATGATTAATTGGGTACCGTTTAACCTTATCAAATTGTTATATGAACTGTTGAAATGTAACACACTTGTTATGACAACATAAGTTTGAATAATAGAAATGGTTAGACCTTTTTTACAATTATCTAAGCTTCACGTTATGAAATTACCCCAGTAAGGGCCTCAACTTTTAGAAATAAGTATTATTATTTAAAATCGTCATTTTGAATGTACGTATCTTAAATAGTAAGTTTATTTATCATTTTAAATTGAATAAAGTGTATATTGGCTTACTTAGTATTAATTTATTTCGAGTTCAAACATAAACCCATTCGGGGCCTCATGTGTTTCATACAATGGCACCTCTTGCTGATTCTGGTGTATCTACATAAATTAATTATTGAAGGCTTATTTTGAGAAAGTATGATGTATTTGTATGATTTCAAATAAAATATTTACCATTTATTCAATTATATTATTACATTATGCCTAATTTAGGGCCTTATGACAAGTTCAAAGCAGATGCCGGGCCTCAACTGCAAATAAACTGACAAAAAGCTATTTTTGAGTGTACAATATACTTTCTTAGGCATATAAAATCATAATACATATATTTTAATAACCATCTTAAATTTTTATAGAGATGATAATTTTAAAACTATGTGCCTATTTATGTGCCCCCTTCGGGGCCCCATTAAGGCAAGATACAAGGCCCCTCATGATTGTCTCCTGGGCTAATATTGATCAGTATGACTCAAAGTACCTCCATGCCAAATTTGGTGCTTTTATCACATTTTGCACAATTATTTCACTTACACACCTGAGTATACAGATGTTACCTCTAATCATTGGGGTTACTGGTATCTATTTAGAAACCTTCTTGGAAAGCATTTTACTTCGATTATGTGCATCAGAAACTTTTACACAATGAAATAATACCACCCTGGTAGGTACACCAGAGAGATTTCATAGTCAGAACCTCTAATAACTAAATAGAACAACTTAGCTTACATTAAAAATATAAAATGTATATCACATAACATAGTACAATGTCAACATGCCTGGGACATTGCCCAAGTTAGTATGAAAGATTTGCCAGGTCTTGGAAAAGTATAACATAGTATGTACAATATAGTCACAGTATCATCAAAAGTAGGCAAATTTTTGTCTACACTTCAAAGGTAAACTTAAGTACCAATCTAATTAAGACCTGATCTAAAATTTTGGACTTCACTTCATAATACCTGTCATATTCAGCTGACATTTGCTTTTATAATATCCATAACACAATCATTGAGCTCAGCGATTGGTTTACATAATTATAGTGCGTACAAAAAAACAAAACGTGTTTGGTAAACATTAGAAATGAGATAATTCATTTCAGGGGTAGGCAGTAATGAAAATAAAATTTGTGTAATTCATTTTAACAAAATTAGCATGGTAAATCATGTTTGTTATGGTAGAACGCTTTTCATTACACCAACAGCTAAGACACGAGTAAAATATATCACAATTGTTTATTTTAAAGACATCCTGGGCATCCCTCGTCGTGGGTTAGTTCATTGTATTGTTATTATAAACAGTGTTTTTTTTTGTACGCACTATAGTATAATTTATGAGAAACAATTTTCAAAGAACTGTCCAATCACAGCCTGTGAATCACGATGCTTTTAGTGATGTATTCTCTAGATGAAAGCTGGTCAACACAAAGGTCATCTTGAAATGACCCCTGTGCAATGTAGGCAGATCCTATACAACAGAGGTCTATAGAATATCTGTTTACTGCCTTTAGTAGTTACATATGTTTTCTGAATATAAGAAAATTCAATTATCTTACCTTCTGCTGGCCAGCTTTTATTTTTACCCTTGTTTCCATCAATCAACTGTACACATTCTGAAATAAATTCAATAAAATGCAAGAATTTCCATTGAAATAATAAAAAATTGTCTTTATTGATTATTAATGTGTATTGCTTCTTAGGGAGATGATTGCAATGACTGTGTTATCTTCCAAACCAGTTAGTCTGCTCTGCTTTGATATGTAGGCTATTGCATATTTCTATGACATTGGGCTGGTAATAATTGATCAGCCACTTCCACATAGGTTAGAATCATATCCCAAACCATTTTGAAAGGTTTAATATGTTCTTAGCATCAAGATATAACTTTTACGTGTTGGGGCTTATTTAAATACAACTAAACAAACAAAAACTTGTTCTTATGTTTATATAATTTAAAGAAAAAATAGAATCATGTTAGAATGCTAAAAATGTAATAGAATCAAATAGTTACCAAGAAGAATGTGCCTAGGTAATGATATTTGGTTAATACAGAATTGTTGATGTTGGGTTGATAATCTAGCGATAATAAACATCCATAATGATTTCTTTGATGGCGTGTCTAATACCTGACTTACTCCTTCATATAGATCTACAATATTACTGTAAGTATAAAATATATAGAAATATTACATCGTGGGTTTAGCAAAAAACCGGTCATAATTCAATATATGAAAATAGTGAGTTGCGACCGTTTTACTTTTTTGGTTGGTTGGGCTTAATGCTGTGTAGGTGACATATCATGGCGATCAGTCAACCTACTCAGGATTCTTGGTCGAGTTAAATCTATGGATTTAGCTGTTAATCACTTACGAGGCACATACTTATGTCAGTGACTGATAACTGTGTATGGAGGGAGAATGGCTGCTGAAATTATTTCATGGACAAACTCCATGAAAGTATGCCCTGTGAACAATATTACATTAAATATAAAAATATATATAAAATTGTTATATGTATGTACTCTGTACATAGTGTGTATCTGGCATTACACACCGCTTCCTTTGGGTCTTGTTACAAGTTTGTAAGGGTAATATCATCCTCGGTAACCCGGGGTAATTTATTCATAACGTATGAGTACTGTGGGTTACTGACGATGGGGTAATATGATTACGATACATGTAATAATAAAGACTTTATTAAATGAGGCTACACATTTTGTTAAATTCAATCTTCCATGTGGTAAGGAAGGGTAAGCAATTAGAAGTAAATAAAAAGAGTCTATAGAAAAAGCTGGAAAGAAACCAGTTGGCAACCGTAAAGCAACTGAAAAAAATCACTAAGTAAATTTCATATAAACTTACTTTGTACTTTCATAATCTATCCAAACTTTCTTTAAATGTGACCTCTCTTTGTTTGTTAGTAAATATTCTGCCTGAAAATGTTAACATATCATATATATATTATTATTGAGGGCACACTGAAGCTTATTCTCTTTACAGATTTGTATTTAGTATGGCTGTTGATCGTTGAGCAATTGACGATCCAATCCTAACCATGATTCAAGTGTAACTATTCACAAATTGAACTAACGAATCACTAGTTCATGAAAAAGTATAAAGGAATTCATATTACAGTAAAAATAAGTGAAGATCTTGAACTACATGATTTTTTTACATAGAAAAAACATGTATTCCTCATATTCCCATTACTGGCCGTTTTTAATTAAATGTTCAGTGATAACTTTACATTGTTAAATGGTGCATTGTGCCTTATTGTTTATTTTCCAGTTCATTTGTTAGCAGGGCTGTACGCACAGTATGTAACAGTGTATACAAGATACAAAAATCATTTTAAAGTAGGATATATTCAACAAAGATACCATACCCTTTCAACATAAGACCGTCCATCTTTATCAACGATGAGTCTATTATCAGAAGTGGTCCAATCAGAATCAGCATGACTTGATGTAGATGATACACTTGTTGAAGAACCTTGTAAATCTGAACTATAAGGATCTGAAATTATATATACATACATGATTACAATCATTCTTCCGGCTAAAAAACAGGATTCTCGTAGCCATGGGTGACCAATATGATTATTATATACCATAGACACTTAATACTCTGTACATGAATAAACTAGGATTTGAGTGTTTTATGGAAAAAAGATTCTTACAGCTATAGAACAAGGAATGTGGTTCCTATAGAATCAGAATTCTTGTTGCTAGGAAATCAGGATTTTTGTTGCTAGGGAATCAGGATTTTTGTTGCTATTGAATAAGGATTTTTGTTACTATGGAATCAGGGTTTTTGTTGCTAGGGAATCAGGATTCTTGTTGCTATGGAATCTGGAGTTTTGTTGCTATGGAATCACTTCACTTTTTCCTAGAGAATCAGGATTCTCATTGCAATGGAATAAGGATTCTTATTGTTATGTAATTATGATTATTGTAAATATTTTGTGACTTTGTAATATTTCTAGAAACAAAGTCAAGATACATTTCTTGTTAAACCTTGGCATTATTATTTCTTGGAAAGTTACAATATTTCACAGTAAAAAATGATAGAAATAATTAATCTCTAAAAAGGCCAAGGGGATGATGAAGAAGTTATCACTTAAGATATTGAATATGTCCCCTAGGTTCTATTACCAGCTATAAAAGCTCATCCCCTTTCTATAATTATGTTTTTTTTGCCATATAGGTAAAGTTGACAACACCTTGTGGGTAGGGTTCTCATGCACAAGTAAAAGGGAGTTTAAAAACATGTCAGGAGTAGTAACAGTAAAAGAAAACATACACCTTCCTCACAGCTTAAAAGAAAATAAGGAGATGTTAAATGTTATTTAAACTATTGTTAATAAAAAGGAATGTCACAAGTGCATAATGAATACAAGAATCTAAGGATTTCCCCCTAGAAAATGACAGTTAATAACAACTAATAGCCCCTGTGTGTTTAATCAAGGTTTTAGGATTCATCAACCTCTCACTTGCCTAAACAGGTTCATATAAGTACAAACAATAACATATTGTTTTGAGGTAAAAAAAAACAGGTGAAAAATTGATCAGAACAGTAAGTTTGATGAGCGACATGCAATGAAGAAATGAAATATAATGTTTGTTTGTTTTGTTGGGTTTAACATCTAGCAACGCCGGCATCAGTCAACCTACTCACTGTTTATTGAAAGACTAAATCTCTGAATTTAGCTGTTAACCAACTATAAGGCGCAAATATTTCGTCAGTGACTGACAACAGCCCTACATGAATAAGAATCATTGGTAGGAGGGAGAATGACCGTAGAAATACATTCATGACCAAGCTCCATGAAAGTATGCCCTGCCCAGGAACCAAACCCAAGACCCCTCAATCAGTAAACTTTGGTGCTACCAACTTAGCTAGGCAGCTTAAAAATAAGATTAATACAATGTAGTGTAAAATAAAAGTATGAAGTGTTGAAGTTTACTTACAGTCTTGTTCACATCGTAATATTTCAATGATAGGTGATGTACCACTGTCTTGTAATAAATGGACGAGATGAGAATGGCTACATTTTCTGAAATTAACCATATTAATTCAATAATTACCAAACCTTGGAAAAGTCAGGGGGGTTAATGTAATGTTGGCACAATGTGTAATATGACTTCGTTAAATGTAAATGTAACATTCATAGTAAAATACAAATGTATATAACTTTTGGTGCTTTAGGCCACTACAAGTTGATCATGTGTTCTATGGATTTTTCTGGAAAAATATGGGGCGAGCATTAGCGAAGAAAGTTTTTTTAATTCAGTAGTTTTATATAGTGATTTGACAAAATTTCTATGAGCGAGCGAGGAAATAAAAAAATATTTTTTGAAAAAAAATGTCAAAATTAAGGTGTGAATCCATAGAACATATGATAAACTTGTAGTGGCCTTTAACATTTTCCCTTATATTCTGGTGGTCAGTCTTTCTACTCCTGACCCCATTAAATCTCAGCACCCTAGCTTTTAACCTATCAATAAAAATATCCCCTACATAGTGGCTGACAATTCACGGGCTTAGAGTAAAAAGTTTGAAACTCACTCCTTTTTCAACTTGAGTAACAACTTTTTTTGCTTTTGATACAGAAATATGCATGCAGTATAACCATAGAAAACTCAGCAAAATTATGCTGGTTCCGTCTGAAATCAACCCCATAACCTTGGATTCAAAGTGAGACCTGCTTCTGATTGAGCTAACTGTGTAGGTACATAAGTTATATATTATATACTTTTAGCCATGTATTACATGTATACAGTGAAAGGAGGATGCAGCCAGAAATATACTGGTTTGGAACTTGGGACTTCTGGCAAATAAATCACCTAATCACAACATTGAAGAAGCTGTAAATGTCTTTGAACTGTTTTAACATGAGGAGTGTACAGTTCTTTTAAAAGCTGTTGATCTACAATACAATTGCCAATCCTGAGCAAATAAATAAATGTACAAAATGTGAACAAGTATTTGTACATTTTTACCCAAACTATAACCAATTTCACCTTTTTCATAGGTTTGATGCTTGGTCCTATATATCCTTTGAACTAAGAAATACATTTAAGAAGACTCAAGAGTATTATCTATAGTTTAAAGAACTTGCTTTGTGATAACTTGCTTTTTGACAGAAACATTTAATGGTGCTTTTACACAACTTTTCTACCCTTTATTTAGCCAAATAGAATTAGAATAAATTAAAAAATTGTAGTATATGTAGGTTATATTCTGAACATGAATTTATTGTTTTTATTTTCTTCTGAAAATGTTTTTTTGTTGCCAAACTATCCGCGCAGAACAATTAATTTTACAAATTATTGCAGGAGGCAGAACACACAGATTTATAAACCCTTTGGTTTGAGTACACACATTTTTATTTCAATTTTGTTTCACACAGGTACATTGGGTACAAACAAAGTTTTTCAGCTGAAAAAACACCAACTTGAGTTCCAAATCTAATTGATCAGTATAAACAAAGTTTTAACACGTACCTGACATCAATTCCATTTAATTTTATCACATAATCACCTGGCTGTAGACCGGCTTTATCAGCTGCCCCATTAGCATCAACTGTTTCTATGTAGGCAGGATTACTTCCCTTTAACACAAATCCAAAACTACCATTTTCTCGTATTATTTGTAAAGCTCTGAAATAAAAATGTCATTATAAAAATTAGATAGAATGATGGTTAAAACCAACATATCACTGAATTGAAGTTGTAAAAAAGGTTCAAATAACTAAAACGCACAGAGCTTTATGAAGTCAACAAAATAAAATCTTGTATGAAATGTGACAAAGATTGATGCTTGTTCAAGGGAATGAACCTTTTCTGGTTACACCTTTAAGTACCAAAAGCAGTGATCATCACAGGTGATACACTCCTTTAAATGGTCCTCACACAAAAAAAACTAAAAACTTTAAAACAATCTCCCATGCTATTTCTGAAAAGTAAATAAACCTGTCTGCCTGGCTATTTCAGCCAGTAGCATAAAAATCTAAGGGTTTTGATTATCATTCCAACAGGAATCTACATATCTGTTTTAAATTTAGGCATGAAATACTATCTACCCCATTTCCTAACCACACTACACGTATCATATGAAATAGTTTCAAAGCCCAATAGAAAATGCTGTGCTTAGTGCTAGTAAAAACATAGTTGTAAAGATCTAAGGCTCCCTTGGGTCAGCGTCGGTAAGAAAAACTGACCAGCACACTATAACAGAACCAAAGCACTAATAGGTCTGTAAGACATGGGTTTTGATAGAATGTATAAACACAGAATTATATTACTGACGGAAGCAAAAAGGGAACATTCCCTTACATAAGCCAGAGGTAATTAACTTCAATTGCACAAACATCATATGGTCTGCTTGTCAACGTGTAATGAGAACTATATTAATACAAGTACTGTAGTAATTACCCCTTGAATTGTGCATGCATGGCCTAATGAAATCGTCTGCAAATGATTGAAATGTGGGATTGCTACGGTTTGATACTAAATATGGGAAACCCTATATAAATATTGTTGAAAGGGCAAATAAAAAGCACCATCTTTTATTATAACTAAATGACCCTTATGCCTCAGTCCCATAAAATCGTGGTCGTTGCGGACCTGTACGTGTAGACAGTCGTAAGCCGTGGGAAGCCCTGCGTATTATGGTGACGGTACGCACATGGTACAAACAACACACCTGTACCTAGCCGTAGCTGGAAGATATGCATGTTTAATCCATACTTGGCCACTATTTTGTTTGAGATGTGTAAAAATGTAACCCGTACGGTTCCCCAACGGCTATTTTTATGTTTATGGGACTGTAGCTTTAAGTTATATAAACTTTTAAAAGGCTTTTCTAAGGCTTGATGCATCACATCTTTCATGCAAAAATAAGTTATATAAATTTTTGAGGGTGTATTCCTCAGTTGACTAGCAACCAAGTGGAAGGACTAACAATAACAGGTATTTAAGGAAAATATATCTGAATAAAAGTAAGTAACCAAGAAAACTTTGTATTCCATGTATTGTGCTATTTTCAGGCACACCTGTAGCAAAACTGCAAATTAAAGCTAAAACAATATTCAATCCTTTCTCAGTACAGATTATATAAAAAGGCGTTGTCAGCAAAACATGATTTATTTATAAATGTAGAGATTTGTGGAAACACCTTCCCATCACTAACCAAGAAGCTAATAAATAAATAACATGTTTTCAAGAAATAAGCAATGGTCAATAAATGCAAGTATATTTTTGTACCAAATTCATGATTATTTATGGGAATGAAAGCAGGGGTCAACAGGTTTACATGCATGAAACTGCCAATAGGAAAAGGCGTTGTTATTATTATAGGAATGTTTTCTCATAGATTATATTCTGCTGCCATGAGAGTAATATAGTGCAACAGATCATTATTTCAATAACTGAAATCTAAAACTGCAATATCCTCAATAACCTGGGCTTAATTCATATTACATAAAGGGAATGAATACAGAAAACTTCTGATGATATAACAAACTGCACTGACTGCATCCACCTTTCTGTACAATAAAATGTTATATTTCTAATGAAAATCAAGAAATAGTGGCACTCGTTGTCATTATGCCCATCAATTCAATCTCAATCTAATCAGACACCAAGTACATTAATTTTTATTGTAAAAATCATATTCAACTGTCAGTGGTGCATACATTAACTCCACTGATTTAAATACATTTTTATCAATCATGAGAAAAGAAATACTGCAACAAATATTCAAATCAACAAATAAAATATACGCGCCCCTAAAAGTTTAATAAAATTTAACAATAGTATATTGTGCATAAATATTGACCCCGATCTGACTTTTCAAATTTACATCTAATAATTATCTACGCATATCCCGACGAAAATCAATACCACGCATATTTTACATTTCAGCATGTAGGCTCTAATATAATTAAAAAAAATTAATCCCTGTGTATTTTACATTCGAGCTTTGAAGATATATGCTCCGATCGATATCGAGCATTAATACTTCATTCATATTCAATGTAATGAATATTCTTGCATAAAGGTCAGGTCGGGGTCAATATTTACGCACTATACCAAAGTATAACTTGATTGAACTAACTGCATTGTCTTCTACCCATCTACCACCGTTATCAGCAAGGGTTTTCATTAGAGCTGTCATCAATTCTATCGATATCGGTGTATCGTCGATATTTTATTTTCGATCAGTAATCGATATGAATTTTGTAACATCAATAATAAAGCCTATGTAGGTAAATGTATGAAAGTGTCAAAATTTTCAAGACGACCTCCTATAGTGAGCTGAAACAGGTGTGCTGTCATTATAGGAATGAATAATAAAAAATGAATTTGTGATAGGTCTTTTTATTAATTCATTATCAATACAAGTCCTTTTTACCAACTACTTACCAATTTAATGCAGCTAGGATACCAAGGTATTACATTCATGAAAAATATACATTTATTATGAGTTTATGACAACATAAAAATCTGTTTAGAACTGCAGTAAATGCATCGACATAAATCGGTGTATCGTCAATAATTATTTCTCGATATCGTCGATACGCTTTGAGCCCAATCAATGGCAGCTCTAGTTTTCATTTAACCATAGGTCAGACATCAGATTAACTGAAGTTATTTCTAACAAATAAAATTATGAATATAAAATGGTCCAGCGTAAATAAATTTCATCAATACCTTCTTTGTCCAATTTTATGTGACGTTGACTGGGTACCATTAGATTCTTTCTCTGTTGTTGCATTCATTTTAGCCATATATTGTTGTTGTTGTCTAGTGATATCATCAAACCTGACTCTCTGACGAGGAGGTATAAAAGGTCTGCAAGATAGAAAGGATGACATTTAGGAAGAATGAATACACTTGAATTATAAATATACTTGAATAACAGAAACACTGGAATAGTAAATGCTTGAATAACAAATATACATAAATAAAGTATGTTTGAATAACACATTTACTTGAATAACAAAGAAACTTGAATAACAAATACACAGGAACAGGTAATACACTGGGATAATAAAAACTCTGAATTTTATACCTGAATAACAAATACATTTGAATTTGAAATATACAAGAATAACACATACACATGAAAATTATACTGGAATTACAAATACAGTGAAATAACAAATATACTTGAATAACAAATTAACTGGAAAAAAATTCAAGTCTTTATTTTATGGCATAGTTAGTTGAGGTATAGTCCGACAGAATTAACCTGAGCTTGATCTTTATGCAAGAATACATTAAACTCAGTATTCATTTTCTATTTTTGTCTTCGGCTGTAAATCGTGTTTTTCCCCGGAAGTTTTCAGCAAAATACATGCATTGAACAATTAATATTGTTTTCATATGGATAAATACTTTGAAACAGTGTCACAATATTGCGCACTTAAAATACCTGATTCTCTATGAACGAATGTGTCCAAAATTAAAAGTACAATAACATACCATTTTTACAAAATGATTTATAGTCACATAGGCTGTTATATCATGGGTTAGGCGTAAAACGGTCGTAACTCACTCTCTTTTTAAATTGAATTATGACTATTTTGCGCTAAGTGACTACCTAGTCCTTTCAGCTTTGAGTAGCCAAAAGCATGTAATAAAGATCAAAGTTTAAGTTAGGCCATTATTTCAAATTCTTTGGTCATTTAGTTTTGGTTACCATGAGTGATTGTGCAAGTCTTAATTTGAGCTCTGAAGGCAACATTTTGTATTAACTGGTTCTTACAACAACAAGAGCCGTCCAGTAACTAGGCTGTTGACTATTCAAAGTTATTGACATTTAAAAAGCATTTTTTTAAATATGTCATTGATTGGTAAAGCCTATCCATTCCTCCCCAGCTAAGTGTGTTATCATATTCAATCCTTTAAAATGTGCGGACAAAACAACAAAAACATACAACCATAAACTGTTTGTGACTTTACTGCTGATCAATGATTATATATTTGTTTTCAACAACAAGAAGAATTGAAATCCCAACAAGTAAGGGTAGACAATTGAATAGATGAAGTAGGACTCAGCACTACAGCACTCACAATACTCTGGTTGGTAAATAAGGCTAACCAGATCCATTGACCTAATTTCTTTGTGGGATGCTAATATTATATTTCTTTCTGGCTTTACATGTTTATTTACTCCTTAAAAATAAATAGTGAAAATATATCAAATCTTATTTTTTCATTGCAGGGAAATTTTTACCATAGTGAACATTTTAAAAACTTTTTAAAATGATGCCATTAAACACAGGCAGTATAAAAGAAACATGATTTACTTCAATACTAGAACAGGATTGATCTTTGAATTGATTGGGAGCCAAAAAAAATATTTTTACACATTGTGCTCACACTATGAAATAAATTTCCATCTAACTTAGTGTTCTAATCCTTGAAAATTGATGAATACCCTTTATTTATCTCCATCATCATGAATCAAACATTTCCCGTTGTCAGCGAGTATATCATTAATCCATTAAATTCTAATTCAATTATATAGCTGTAACATGCTTAGATTTATAACTCTACAAAAAAAGCTTGTAACAACTATTTTTTTTGTTCAAATCCCACCCAGGGAGGTTATACCCTTCCATGAAAATTTGACAATATAATAATGTCAGTTTTCTTCCATTAATAAGGTATATGAAGAAATTCGAGCCTTGTGGTAGGAAAGGCAATAACTGGTTAAAGACAAGGGTTCAAGAAAGCTAGGTAAGGTGTTTTTTGTTTTGTTTTTTACTAGATTTAACACCGTGTCAACATAATTTAGGCCATTTTACGATGTCCAGCGCAACTAACCTAGCTTTTCTGGACCCTTGTCTATAACCAGTACTCACCTACCCTTCCACAAGGCCGGAAACTTCTCCATATCATTTAATCAATGAAGGAACATCGACATCATTTCAAATTTTCATGGAAGGGTATAACCTCTCCGGTCGGGATTCGAACCCGCACCCCTCGGGCATGGATTTAAAATCCCAACTGCGCTATTTACGGGTTTAGGTAAGGTGCACTGGGTGCCGTAAAATAACTTTTATTGTGTCGACACGGAGTTAAACCCAGAATGAATAAATAAATAACTATTTTGTCATCAGTCTACTTAGAATTTTCGGTTAGAGTAAAGTGTCAGGTTACACCAGAAAATACTAGAGGGTTTAAAGTGCTTTGATTAAACATTCTAAAAGTAAATGAAACAAAGTTTTCAATAATTTCAAGCAACCATTTATATTATACATTGTTATTTTAACATGAGCATTCTGGGATATTTCAAAGTCATAGAACTTCAGCAATTTATAGGAATGATAATTGTAACATTTCAAATAGCGCGATGTGACCTTTCTGTGTTGGTGCGCCGTAAAACCCAAACAAACAAACAAACAAACATTTCAAATAATGTCATAATAAACATAGTTACAAATGTCTGCTGAATAATGATGGAGATATTTTATGAATACATAATGCAAGAATCATTGATGTTCCAATACCTTTGGGATATATTATACTGGTGAAACAAGTAAATTGTTATAATATCCTGTTAGATGGAACAAACATTTAAAGCAGTAACATTTATTTTAGCACAAGAATCAAAGTACTGTAAACTCCTAACATAAACAACAGTATGATATAGTTATAAGTGACAAATTATACCATATACATTTAAAAGGTACTAGTTCACAGATTTGGTTAAGATTTTTCTATATTATGAAAATGCCATTCAGTGTCTGTAATTCTGTTAAACAAAGTTTTTAATATTTTTAGACAAACTTACATATAGATTGCAAGAAATATACAATAAAAGTCACGAAAATGGACTAAAATTGTTTATACTGTGACATACGGGGTAGATTTTTACATTTGAAACACTATCATTTGTTATTGTGTGTCCATTTTCACTAAAATTGTCATTATCAAAACACTAATTTTCTGCTTCAAAAAATATTTCCATGCAATTTAGATAGTTTCAGAAAAGTTGATCTTTAAGTTGAAATCTGTGAATGAGTACTTTTAAAGCGTACAAAGTCTTTATTGTCCTCACATATTAATTATCAAAGCATTAATAAGTTTTTATAAAACTTGTGATTGCAATTAACTATATAACACGCTCATGTTTAGATGTACAAATGACCATGAAATGTTTTTTTCTCAAAATTTCAAGAAACGTATGACAGTGAATGCCAGCTACACTATCGCAAATTTGACAGTTGATTCTTAACTATTGAAAACTGTACTGTGATTTACATGTATATTTAATTTGTTCACACGTCTTAATCATGTAAACTGTGATGAAATAAAATATTATTCATCAAACTTGTTTTATACATATTCGTTAATAATAGATATTAAAATGACAAAGACAATGAACTGTTCTAAGAACAGAAAGTATAAAACAAAAATCATGTCAGTTAATAGAGACAATAAATCCACTAGATAAAGTAATATTTACATTTCTTAGTAATCTAGGACATTGATGAGATATTTATGTTGATATTTAGACAGGAAATAGCCAGTGATAAATTAATATGACAATAGAAGAGATGTAGACCAATATAACTAGTATTTCCTTGAATTATAAATCAGTGATGAATTATGGTAATTTATCACATCTGTAAATGGAACAAATTGTTTTGGTTATTTTGAAGTAAAGAGGTTACTCCATGTTCTGCAGGTAAGAGGGGAGGTCCATCGTTTTATCTTTAAATGGATCAAATGTTTGTGACAATGTTTTGGGGCAGGGTAGCTTTGTTTTCAGTTGGGAGAATTCCACCATCTTATCCTTTAATGGGATCATATTATCTTTAAGTTTCCTTTGGGTGCATGTAGGACTTTAGGTTTTACAAAAAAGTGAAAATGAAATCAAGCTTTATTACATTCTTAAAATTAAAACGTATTTAGTAAATGTGCTTTCATTCTCTGTATGAGACTGCCTCCACGATCCATGGAAGGTAGTTCACCTCTTTTAGTGAGGTGTTTCAGCCAGATCGTTCATGGAGACAGATCAGTGACATTGATCTAGAGTTTTTCAACAGGTGTTTGTACCAATTATAATAATTGATAATAATATTCTTCTGAAATAAACATATTGATGGGACAGCCAAAATCTAGCATTCGTACATGTAAATATAGAAAGTTGAAGAATTTTTGTAATGACCCCTCTATGTCAAACTCTAAGTGTTTTAATACAGCCAATATTTGACCCTATTTTGATTTGATAAATTGTCCATCTAACCAGACCTAAGTAAGATAACTGATAATTGCGAATCCAAGCATCAAACGTCAATGATAACAAATGAGAATCAATACTCCGATAGATAATTTATCAATCTACACTGGATACAGTATACATCCTCCGAGAAATACAGGAAAGATTTCAATAATCAATATAACAACACTTAACAAATGTATATTTTCATTATTTGGAAAACAACATTCCATGATTCAGCAGTAGCTCATGAAGTATGATTACATAGGCGGATCTAGCCGGGGGGAGGGGTCAGGGGGTCTGGACCCCCCCTTGGAATTTCCAATAATGTACCTGTCCATAAGAGTATTTCTTGACTTTAAGTCATTTTTAAGTAGCATGAAGCTATTTTACTCGCTGCTTAACATAGATTTAATGGTTATGAAGTTTCCATTATTTATATGTTGCTTTATTCTTCAAAAAGGTGTATAGTGTGGTTGTGGTTCGAAAGTTTGAACCCATCCGCCCCCCTAGAAAAAGTTTGGACCCCCCACAGAAAAAGTCCTGGATTATTGCAAGAACAGTAAGAATGGTATACATTTTGATGATAAGTGAAACAATATCATAAATTGAATTCAATCAATAAAACAGATTTGTAAGTCAATTACTATCAAATATTAAAATGTGTGTCTCAACTCTAAAGCAATGTACTCTTTCATGAATGGATTCATATAAAGGAGAAATAAAAATAAATTAATAGATGTTACCAAAAAATCAAAATAAGTTTTTTCCAGCTGAAGCCACTGGTTACGGAAGCATGGAGGTGATATGGTCGATATTTTTTCTAACTTGTTCCCACAACTTAGAAGAGTGGGTAATTTTTTTTCTAACTTGTTCCCACAACTAAGAAGAGTATGTATATTTTTTTCTAACTTGTTCCCACAACTTACGAGAGGTGATAATTTTTTTTCTAACTTGTTCCCACAACTTAGTAAGTTGTTCCCTCAAGATAAATTGACCAATCAGAGGGCCTCTTCAAAATCGCGCAAAGTTACATCCAGTCGCCATTCAAAGAGTCTATT
This sequence comes from Mactra quadrangularis, assembly GCA_025267735.1. NCBI lineage: Eukaryota > Metazoa > Mollusca > Bivalvia > Venerida > Mactridae > Mactra > Mactra quadrangularis. The sequence continues at coordinate 22,891,183 of CM046303.1, forward strand.
CATCTTGAACATTTCAGATCTGTTCGAATTCTTATTATTATGTGGAGTTGATTGAAAAATTTATCACCTCTCGTAAGTTGTGGGAACAAGTTAGAAAAAAATATACCCACTCTTCTAAGTTGTGGGAACGAGTTAGAAAATTTTTTATCACCTCTCGTAAGATGTGGGAACAAGTTATAAAAAATATCGACCATGTCACCTCCATGCTTCCGTTACTGGTACATTCCTTGAGCAAGAAATTTAACTACAGTTGTTCCACTTCACCCTCTCAAGAAAATTGATACTGTGAGGAATCACCTGCTTGAAAGTGATTTCAATGGTCAGGGGCTATCCTACAAAATTGTAAAGTCCACTGACCATGTATATGACAGCATTCTTTACACAGCCCTTTAACCTTAACCTTTATTGTGTCTTTGGAGGATTAGGACATGCTGGCAGTCTTTGGTACGGATAATTTAATTTGAAAATAATCACTTGACAACTCTAATTATATTACAAAAATAATATTCAAATTTTGTGATAATTGCATTTTTTAATCATAAAATGTTTGTATTTACAATAATAATACCTTTTACAATACTTTTAATGCATGCAAAATGATGCACATATTTTATTGAATGAAACATGACATGTTAGAACTGAAGTGCAACATTCTAAATTTCTCCATTTTTTTTCATAACTGTGAATGGCAACTAGGAGGATTCTGCCTTTATACATTACCAATAGTGTAGAAATGTAACCTCATGGAGTGCCCTCTACTGGCTCTAATGAACAATAAGTAAACTGTTAAAACCATGGAAGGTTAATAACCTTATAAAATATCTAATGTATCAAATGTTGCATTGTTAGATTCTACAAACAGTTCAATTTCTCATAAAATTTAATCTTAGAACTAAATACCAGACTTACGCTCTAGAAAGTTCCAAAAATCATGAATAAAAATCAAGTAAAAACAAAGTAAAAATACTTTATATTGGCAGTTAGAAAGAAACATTTCCCCAGGAAATAATTTAATGAACAGAGTGGAGTTAAAGTAACATTAAACTGCTTGAGTTAAGTATTGTATGCTATTAACAGTTACGATACACGTTACGTGTATGTCAATATTGAGGTAGGTGGATACAATGTTTCATAAAATCAAAAGTCACTTAAACTTCACGAAAGTCGGGGTACATGTAGAGTCATAATTGTATTTTATAAATATGACAATTTTTTTCATTTTCATCGCAACTTCACCATGGCAACGACGTGTAATCGTCACACGTATAAAACACGTGTAGAAAACGTCGCGCTAGTTAAAATGACGTTTTAATGTGTTATTAAGCTCGAAACTTCTTTTAAAAAATACATCATTGTATGCACAGAGAATTTTGCTTACAATTGATATCAGGTTTGCTAGAGAGCTACTTAACGACGACGTAACGTTTAGAAAACAATAAAAATCGTCGTAAAATTTAACGTCGTTTTATGTCTACACGCCGTCATATTTTTAGCTTATTGTAAAAATTAAGCCGGTGACATATATTTTTTATTTGAAAAATAATTTTTGTATGTATGTATCAATGTATATATGTAAAAAAATCAGGGGGTCGATCAAAACAAAGTGTCGAAATTTTAAGTTGAAAATCAAGTTATTGATTTTTTTCTTACGTCGACGTATAATGACATTATGATTCGTTATTCGCTCCTGGGCTTATATCTTGGCAACAAATGATTTATATATAGAATATTCGGGTTGTTATGAATTCAATAAAAGTATTTTCTTTGTTATACATTACATAAATCTAAAAGTTGTCGTTATTTAAAAAATAGCACTTTTGTAATCTACTTGCTCATATATTTAAAGATCTATACAAAACGACATTTTGAACGTATAAAAGATAGAATAATAATCACAATTATGTTGTAACGAGCGCTAATGGCGCTAATTACTATTATTATTATAAAAATGACGTCATTGAGGTCTACTAAAAACATTTGCCACATCTAGAGTATCATTCGGAACAACCTCGGCGATAATCTACGAACATGTACCTCGGAAATCAGACGTAGTAGGAATACATCCAGGTTATAAGGTCCGGCGATTAACTCCCTGGCAAGTAGTACTATTATTGTTTCAACATCGACGTGTAAAATCAATATTATCCAAAAATATGCATGCTAGTTTACTAATTAGCTATTAAACAACATTCAGAAGTCATAGGACATGGCCCTGGACTGTTTCTATATACATTGAAACACGTTCACTCTTCATTTTCATGTCAACATTTAATAATAACCTTGTACACGATTATCACATCATTACATCAGAACAATGCTCACACGTCGTATTTCAGTGCAGTTCAGACTACATTATTACAAAAACCAAATTTGTAAATCTACCTTTTCACCTTATAATATCTGAGATTTATCTGCGAAGAAAATCGCCGAGGTAGTTCCGATGGTATAGTTATAACTCCCTTGATCGACCTCTCTAAAAATGCCAATACTTTTCCTACAAAACTATTTTAATGGTTTCATATGGTTAGCATATTTTTAAATATGAGAGGCAATTCATTAAACTGACGTGACCCGGGTGCGTAGAAATTAATTTAATGTATTTTTGAATATATGTTTGTTAATATCATAATACGGCATTTTGACCATGGCACTCTTCCTGTCTTCGATTATAAAGGGTTAGATTTAAAACATTATGAATTTTTCGAACGGGTAATAAGTTCAGAAATATATGAAATGGACATAGCAAATTTACCCATTAAAACATTTTAAAGCTTACATGTTTCATTAATATTGTTTTCAAATTTCTCTCAAGATGAAAGCAATATTAAATCTTTTTCAAAATAGTTATTTAATCAAATATAGGGAGGCAAGACAGGATAGAGCGCCATGATCGTGTGACCACATACACGACTCATGCAGGTTGTTTCGTCATCTCAAGATGACGAACGCAGAAACATAGCGTTAGACCAAGTCCTAGCAAAACATCAACAGCTCTGGTAACCATGCCATATTTCCCTTCTCTAAGAAAAAGGAATGACTTGGTGTTTGGGAACGACCAGAGCCAGTAAAATGCTTCGCCAGGAAAAGGCAAACGTTCGACAAAGTGAACAGACAGCTTGTCTGTATGATACAAGAATGTCTATGGATCTATATACAAAATATTAATTACAAGGTTTTTAGTTTAATCATACCGCTGTACATAATTTATGAGTATGTCAAACAAATCGTACATGTTATTATTTTACTTGAAATTTCATAACTAGCATAAATACGTTTAATTCAAACCATAATTTAATTGCTTTTTTAATTTGATAGTGCAGTTTAATTGTATTTGATAACAACTCACCATATTTAGGATTCATCTTCCATAATTATCTTCCCCATTTTTAAATCCATTTTACAGTATATAACTATTGTTACATGCTCTATCCTTTAGGACCCAAATAGCGCAGTCGGCTAAGGGGCAGGAACGGAAATGAACATATGAAAAGTTCAAGAGGTCGCTGGTTCGAATCCTAGCAATGCCTAAATTTTTATTTTTATATTTTATTTTTTATTATATATCTATATTAAATATTATATATATTTACGTATTATGAGGTAACATTGACGTATTGAGATATATAATCTTATGAATATTTTAAAATGAAATGTGTTGTGTTTACGTTTATTATAATTACTTTAAGCTGTACATGTATTAGACCGTACTTTACTTTACTTTATAACGGAATCTTTATGGAGATATAACTTTAAACCATCAGTACTTAGATTTTACCAATGGCTGAACGATGCCTAATTTTATGCTGCAGCCGGCGGAATAAAGATCTTAGAATATTTTACTTCATATAACATGAAAGGTACATAATTACATTAAAGTATATCATATAAATCGAGGGTTGCTCTCAAGGGTGTAGTAACTCGCTCTTTAATCAAAAGCTATTACTTCAGTCTTGCGGGCAACTCTAGAAATAAACCTACAATCATACTGATAAAGAGGACATTTTGATATAAACGTATGTAAAATATTCCATATTACCACAGAATATAATTCAACCAATTTTCTCACAATTCGTAGGAACTTAGGTAAAAAAAAATAAGTTGAACAGATGAAAGTGCATTGTTTGGACAGTAAACAACAATGGATAACAAGTCATTTCTCTGAATAAGAAAAGCGTCCCTAAATAGCCTGCCCAAGACTTTCTACGGCTATTCTCCCTCCTACCAATGATTTTTAATTATGTAGGGCAGTTGTCAGTTACTGACGAAAGTATGTGCTTAGTAGTTGGTTAGCAGCTAAATCCAGAGATTTAACCTTTCCAGGAGGAGTGAGTAGGTTGACTGACCGTCGTCATATGACCTATACAATGTGTTGCCACGGCGTTAAAAGCAACGAACAATCAAACAAACAAGCATTATATATCAAAATGTATTACCGGAACATCTACATGGGAATTAATTATGTACTCATTATGATAAGCTTGTGCATTTGCATTTCACAGAAGGATGATAACTCCAAACAAAAACATACATATCGCGCGATTGTAATGATTTTGTTCCTTACGCCTGGTACCAAGCTTGTTCTTTATATGTCCGCAAAACCCCAAACTATAAAAAGATTTTGATTTATGTTAGACATGGAACCGTGTATAGGAATTAAAATACAATACCCGATGTTAACCGAACATAAGATCAGAAAACGACCGAAAATATTTGAAGTTTTTGACTTAGTTATCATTCGGAACAACCTCGGCGATCATCTACGAAGATGTACCTCGGAAATCAGACATAGTAGAAATACAACCAGGTTATAAGGTCCGGCGATTAACTCTCTGGCAAGTAGTACTATTATTGTTTAAACATCGACGTGTAAAATCAATACTATCTAAAAATGTGTATGCTACAGGTTGTATTTTAGGTCATGCGTGTTATTGTACTTTAAACTATGGACTTGCCCACTAAATAGGTGAATAAGCTGGAGCATGAACATCATTTACATGATTTAAACATACCACTTTAAACAATAATTTTAAATAGAGTATAAGCACATTATTAATTATATTTACATTGAAGTATAATCTAACTAAAGATAAGTGTAAACTAACAAAACTATGAATTTAAAGCCCTATTACTAAATAGAACGCTGATAATTGTCAAGTATCACGCTTTGGCTCAAAATTCATGCAAACATTAAATGAGTATATAAAACGCATCCAAGGCACAAAAAACTCAAGTATTTTCTCCAGAATTTATACTAATACTATTTTAAGATTAGCGATAAAACCCAAAGAATTGACTCTACGGAAAACCACGGAACTCAACGAACGAGATTGGAACATCCCGTCGTGGCTAAAAAATAACCACAACTTCTAATCGGAAGAAAAAAAAATCTGCTTTGATAAATACACTTTTGTATAGTGAATTTCGTGCAAAAGCCAAATTAAAACTCACGAAATCGTTTTATACAGGAGCATATACTGACGGGAAAAAGAAACGAACCAATTAAGACTTACGTTATACAGAAACGTTTGCTGATAGACCACGTTTAGGTAGAATGAGTGTAATGTCGGTAAGACAACTAGATAAATTAAATTTACGCCATCCTCATTTGCGTAACAGATTTTCATGGCAGAATCTACGTCATGTGTGGTAAATGGGTAACCGTGTATGCCAAATAAGTCGATAAACAATCTTGTTTGGCGTAAACGGTTCCGAAGTTATGCCACCGGAACCACCGTCTATCTCTCCGCTCGTTTCATCACGGCCATGGTGTTGGGAGAATGTAGAGTTCAGTGAGGATTATGTAATGCTATCGGATTTATCAATGTCTCAAAACGAGTTTCAATCACAATTCGCTGTTTGTCAACGTAATCTCGTGGACATACACATAGACCAGCTTTTATGCTCGGTGAGTGTCTCTATATTCTGGCAAGGTCATGACTGTGTCTATTAACATCTTGATTGGCTGAAGGGTATCTCCGTAGTCTAATTTGCATGTTATAATAGTACCCCACTTTTATAAGAAATAGTTAATGTGAATAACTTTACCCCTAAACAGGGAACCCGCTATAAAGAGTTATAATAATTCAAAAGCAGTTATATTATATTGTCTTTTTGATAGTTTTACTTCTTTTTACATTGATGATAAAGATTTTGTCTTCGTTAAGTGGCTTTGATAAAATAAATCACTCCTAAATATAAGTGTGTAATGAAACAGGCAATATTTATATACACAATGTTTACGTGGACGACCTGTAGTTTACTAATTAGCTATAAAACAACATTCAGAAGTCATAGAAAATGGCCCTTAATATTTCTATATACATTGAAACACGTTCATTTTTCATTTTCATGTCAACATTTAATAATAACCTTGTACACGATTATCACATCATTACATCAGAACAATGCTCACACGTCGTATTTCAGTGCAGTTCAGACTACATTACTACAAAAACCAAATTCGTAAATCTACATTTTCACCTTATAATATCTGAGATTTATCTGCGAAGAAAATCGCCGAGGTAGTTCCGATGGTGTAGTTATAACTCCCTTGATCGACCTCTCTAAAAATGCCAATACTTTTCCTACAAAACTATTTTAATGGTTTCATATGGTTTGCATATTTTTAAATATGAGAGGCAATTCATTAAACTGACGTGACCCGGGTGCGTAGAAATTAATTTAATGTATTTTTGAATATATGTTTGTTAATATCATAATACTGCATTTTGACCATGGCACTCTTCCTGTCTTCGATTATAAAGCGTTAGATTTAAAACATTATGAATTTTTCGAACAGTAATAAGTTCAGAAATATATGAAATGGACATAGCAAATTTACCCATTAAAACATTTTAAAGCTTACATGTTTCATTAATATTGTTTTCAAATTTCTCTCTAGCTGATAGCAATATTAAATCATTTTCAAAATAGTTATTTAATCAAATATAGGGAGGCAAGACAGGATAGAGCACCATGATCGTGTGACCACATACACGACTCATGCAGGTTGTTTCGTCATCTCAAGATGACGAACGCAGAAACAAAGCGTTAGACTAAGTCCTAGCAAAACATCAACAGCTCTGGTAACCATGCCATATTTCCCTTCTCTAAGAAAAAGGAATGACTTGGTGTTTGGGAACGACCAGAGCCAGTAAAATGCTTCGCCAGGAAAAGGCAAACGTTCGACAAAGTAAACAGACAGCTTGTCTGTTTGATAAAAGAATGTCTATGGATCTATATACAAAATATTAATTACAAGGTTTTTAGTTTAATCATTCCGCTGTACATAATTTATGAGTATGTCAAACAAATCGTACATGTGATTATTTTACTTGAAATTTCATAACTAGCATAAATACGTTTAATTCAAACCATAATTTAATTGCTTTTTTAATTTGATAGTGCAGTTTAATTGTATTTGATAACAACTCACCATATTTAGGATTCATCTTCCATACTTATCTTCCCCATATTTAAATCCATTTTACAGTATATAACTATTGTTACATGCTCTATCCTTTAGGACCCAAATAGCGCAGTCGGCTAAGGGGCAGGAATGGAAATGAACCATTTTACAGTATATAACTATTGTTACATGCTCTATCCTTTAGGACCCAAATAGCGCAGTCGGCTAAGGGGCAGGAATGGAAATGAACATATGAAAAGTTCAAGAGGTCGCTGGTTCGAATCCTAGCAATGCCTAAATTTTTATTTTTATATTTTATTTTTTATTATATATCTATATTAAATATTATATATATTTACGTATTATGAGGTAACATTGACGTATTGAGATATATAATCTTATGAATATTTTAAAATGAAATGTGTTGTGTTTACGTTTATTATAATTACTTTAAGCTGTACATGTATTAGACCGTACTTTACTTTACTTTATAACGGAATCTTATGGAGATATAACTTTAAACCATCAGTACTTAGATTTTACCAATGGCTGAACGATGCCTAATTTTATGCTGCAGCCGGCGGAATAAAGATCTTAGAATATTTTACTTCATATAACATGAAAGGTACATAATTACATTAAAGTATATCATATAAATCGAGGGTTGCTCTCAAGGGTGTAGTAACTCGCTCTTTAATCAAAAGCTATTACTTCAGTCTTGCGGGCAACTCTAGAAATAAACCTACAATCATACTGATAAAGAGGACATTTTGATATAAACGTATGTAAAATATTCCACATTTCCACAGAATATAATCCAACCAATTTTCTCACAATTTGGTAGGAACTCAGGTAAAAAAAGTATAAGTTGAGCAGATGAAAGTGCATTGTTTGGACAGTAAAGAACAATGGATAACAAGTCATGTCTCTAAATAAGAAAAGCGTCCCTAAATAGCCTGCCCAAGACTTTTAACGGCTATTCTCCTTCCTACCAATGATTTTTAATTATGTAGGTCAGTTGTCAGTTACTGACGAAAGTATGTGCTTAGTAGTTGGTTAGCAGCTAAATCCGGAGATTTAACCTTTCCAGGAGGAGTGAGTAGGTTGACTGACCGTCGTCATATGACCTATACAATGTGTTGCCACGGCGTTAAAAGCAAAAAACAATCAAACAAACAAGCATGATATATCAAAATGTATTACCGGAACATCTACATGGAAATTAATTATGTACTCATTATGATAAGCTTGTGCATTTGCATTTCACAGAAGGATGATAACTCCAAACAAAAACATACATATCGCGCGATTGTAATGATATTGTTCCTTACGCCTGGTACCAAGCTTGTTCTTTATATGTTCGCAAAACTCAAAACTATAATAAGATGTTGATTTATGTTAGACATGGAACCGTGTATATGAAGTAAAATACAATACCCGATGTTAACCGAACATAAGATCAGAAAACGACCGAAAATATTTGAAGTTTTTGACTATGTTATCATTCGGAACAACCTCGGCGATCATCTACGAAGATGTACCTCGGTAATCAGAAAGTAGAAATACAACCAGGTTATAAGGTCCGGCGATTAACTCTCCGGCAAGTAGTACTATTATTGTTTAAACATCGACGTGTAAAATCAATACTATCTAAAAATGTGTATGCTACGGGTTGTATTCTAGGTCATGCGTGTTATTGTACTTTAAACAATGGACTTGCCCACTAAACAGGTGAATAAGCTGATGCATGAACATCATTTACATGATTTAAACATACCACTCTAATATTAAACAATAATTTTAAATAGAGTATAAGCACATTATTAATTATATTTATATTGAAGTGTAATCTAACTAAAGATAAGTGTAAACTAACAAAACTATGAATTTAAAGCCCTATTACTAAATAGAACGCTGATAATTGTCAAGTATCACGCTTTGGCTCAAAATTCATGCAAACATTAAATGAGTATATAAAACGCATCCAAGGCACAAAAAACTCAAGTATTTTCTCCAGAATTTATACTAATACTATTTTAAGATTAGCGATAAAACCCAAAGAATTGACTCCACGGAAAACCACGGAACTCAACGAACGAGATTGGAACATCCCGTCGTGGCAAAAAAATAACCACAACTTTAAATCGGAAGAAAAGAAATTCTGCTTTGATAAATACATATTTGTAAAGTGAATTTCGTGAAAAAAGCCAAATTAAAACTCACGAAATCGTTTTATACAAGAGCTTATACTGACGGGAAAAAGAAACGAACCAATTAAGACTTACGTTATACAGAAACGTTTGCTGATAGACCACGTTTAGGTAGAATGAGTGTAATGTCGGTAAGACAACTAGATAAATTAAATTTACGCCATCCTCATTCGTATAACAGATTTTCATGGCAGTATCTACGTCATGTGTGGTAAATGGGTAACCGTGTATGCCAAATAAGTCGATAAACAATCTTGTTTGGCGTAAACGGTTCCAAAGTTATGCCACCGGCACCAACGTGTATCTCTCCGCTCGTTTCATCACGGCCATGGTGTTGGGAGAATGTAGAGTTCAGTGAGGATTATGTAACGCTCTCGGATTTATCAATGTTTCAAAACGAGTTTCAATCACAACTCGCTGTTTGTCAACGTAATCTCGTGGACATACACATAGACCAGCTTTTATGCTCGGTGAGTGTCTCTATATTCTGGCAAGGTCATGACTGTGTCTATATGCATCTTGATTGGCTGAAGGGTATCTCCGTAGTCTAATTTGCATGTTATAAAAGTACACCACTTTTATAAGAAATAGTTAATGTGAATAACTTTACCCCTAAACAGGGAACCCGCAATAAAGAGTTATAATAATTCAAAAGCAGTTATATTATATTGTCTTTTTGATAGTTTTACTTCTTTTTACATTGATGATAAAGATTTTGTCTTCGTTAAGTAAAATAAATAAAATAAATCACTCCTAAATATAAGTGTGTAATAAAACAGGCAATATTTATATATGCAATGTTTACGTGGACGACCTGTAGTTTACTAATTAGCTATAAAACAACATTCAGAAGTCCTAGAAAATGGCCCTTGACTGTTTCTATATACATTGAAACACGTTCACTCTTCATTTTCATGTCAACATTTAATAATAACCTTGTACACGATTATCACATCATTACATCAGAACAATGCTCACACGTCGTATTTCAGTGCAGTTCAGACTACATTACTACAAAAACCAAATTCGTAAATCTACATTTTCACCTTATAATATCTGAGATTTATCTGCGAAGAAAATCGCCGAGGTAGTTCCGATGGTATAGTTATAAATCCCTTGATCGACCTCTCTAAAAATGCCAATACTTTTCCTACAAAACTATTTTAATGGTTTCATATGGTTTGCATATTTTTAAATATGAGAGGCAATTCATTAAACTGACGTGACCCGGGTGCGTAGAAATTAATTTAATGTATTTTTGAATATATGTTTGTTAATATCATAATACTGCATTTTGACCATGGCACTCTTCCTGTCTTCGATTATAAAGCGTTAGATTTAAAACATTATGAATTTTTCGAACGGGTATTAAGTTCAGAAATATATGAAATGGACATAGCAAATTTACCCATTAAACCATTTTAAAGCTTACATGTATTCATTATTATTGGTTTCAAATTTCTCTTAAGATGAAAGCAATATTAAATCTTTTTCAAAATAGTTATTTAATCAAATATAGGGAGGCAAGACAGGATAGAGCGCCATGATCGTGTGACCACATACACGACTCATGCAGGTTGTTTCGTCATCTCAAGATGACGAACTCAGAAACAAAGCGTTAGACCAAGTCCTAGCAAAACATCAACAGCTCTGGTAACCATGCCATATTTCCCTTCTCTAAGAAAAAGGAATGACTTGGTGTTTGGGAACGACCAGAGCCAGTAAAATGCCTCGCCAGAAAAAGGCAAACGTTCGACAAAGTGAACAAACAGCTTGTCTGTTTGATATAAGAATGTCTATGGATCTATATACAAAATATTAATTACAAGGATTTTAGTTTAATCATACCGCTGTTCATAATTTATGAGTATGTCAAACAAATCGTACATGTGATTATTTTACTTGAAATTTCATAACTAGCATAAATACGTTTAATTCAAACCATAATTTAATTGCTTTTTTAATTTGATAGTGCAGTTTAATTGCATTTGATAACAACTCACTATATTTAGGATTCATCTTCCATAATTATCTTCCCCATATTTAAATCCATTTTACAGTATATAACTATTGTTACATGCTCTATCCTTTAGGACCCAAATAGCGCAGTCGGCTAAGGGACAGGAACTGAAATGAACATATGAAAAGTTCAAGAGGTCGCTGGTTCGAATCCTTGCAATGCCTAAATTTTTATTTTTATATTTTTTTTATACATTTTATATATTATTATATAATTATATTTTATAACATATATATTTACGGTAACATTGACATTTTGAGATATATAATCTTATGAATATTTTAAAATGAATAGTGTAATGTTTTTGTTTCCTTATGGTTACTTAAAGCTGTACATGTATTAGATTTATACTATTACACAATCATGTATCATTATTTGAATTATTGAAATATAAGATAAATATTTCAAAATGCATTTGTTTTATTCATTTTTTCAATAGATAATTTTATAATATTAGTCCAGTACCATGATATGTGTGTCTTAGTGGCACCATTTACATCAGATGTATTCCAAAACAATGCTTTACCATAATGATTACGCTGTTATACATTGTAAAATAACTTTTCAAACTGACGTCGACGTAAGAAAAAATCAATTACTTGATAATCAACTTAAAATTTCGACAATATTTTCACGATCGACCCCCTGATTTTTTACATATAAACATTAATACATACATACAAAATATATTTTTTAAATAAAAAATATATGTCACCGGCGAGATTTTCACGATAAGCTAAAAAATATGACGGCGTGTAGACATAAAACGACCTTAAATTTTACGACGATATTTTATTGTTTTCTAAACGTTACGTCGTCGTTAAGTAGCTCTCCAGCAAACCTGATATCAATTGTGAGCAAAATTCTCTGTTCATACAATGACGTATTTTTTAAAAGAAGTCTCGAGCTTGCTAACACATTAAAAAGTCATTTTAACCAACGCGACGTTTTTACACGTGTTTTATACGCGTGACGATTACACGTCGTTGCCATGGTGACGTCGCGATAAAATTAAAAATAATTGTCATATTCATTAAATAAAATTGTGACTCTACATGTACACTGACTTTCGTGAAGTTTGACTGACTTTTGATTTTTATGAAACATTGTATCCACCTACCTTAAAGGTACTAGTTCAGAGATTTGATTATTGTTTTTCCACATTTTCAAAATACCGTTCAGTGTCTGTAATTGTGTCAAAATATTAATTCTTAATATAAAAATTACCTGTAGGTTGCCAGAAATATACAATTACAATCACACAAAAATGCAAAAATGGTCTATACCATCACATATCGGTAGATTTTATCTACATGAAATACCATCATATAAAGTTGTATGTCAATTTGCAATAAAATTGTCATTATCAGAACACTACTTTCCTGCTTCCAAAAATATTTCTATACAATTTTGATAGTTTTAGAAAAAGTTGATATTTAAGTTGAAATCTGTGAGTACCTTTAAGCGATTAAGTAACATTAAATGATAACAATTGAATCATATGAAATAACACAATCTTCATCATTATCAATATAAATATGTTCTTCATGTAATACTTGCTTTGATTGTTTTCATTAGTATTTTATGAATATTTTACCATCACATTATATAGCCCAACTAACGATCTTTTGCCCTTTGGCTTCACAGAGGAAAAACAATGATATTACAGGTGCTTTCTCATAAAGGACTGACCTGCTGGGGCAAGTTGATCCTTTTAAGGTTGATTTTCACCTAAGGAAATATTGCTCCACTAACATGCATTTGGTTGGGTTTAATGCCAAAGCATCACATTGTATAGGTCATATCACAGTGGTCATTCAACCTACTAACCATTACTGTAAATGTTACCGTTAAATCTCTGGATTCGGCTGTTATCTAGTTACTAGGCACATACCTGAGTCAGTAAATGACAATTGTCCTACATGATACATAATCAGTGGTGGTAGGAAAGAGAATAAATGTAAAAACCTATTTCATGACCAAACTCTATGAAAGTATGCCCCATCCACGAATCGATACCTGACTCTTTTTAAGCAGACTTGCATGCAAATGACTGAGCTAGTTAGGCAGCTAATAATTTAAAGACAAAAGTACAATTTACACTACTTTAAATCTGATTGTTCAACTATGTTCCATTATCGTCTTTAGTGACATTCATTTTCCTTTTTTTATTTAATATAATTGGGTTTAACGCTGTGTCAACACAATTTTAGGTCATAATACGGCATCCAGCACACCTAACCAAGCCCTGTCTATAACCAGTATTCTCGTACTCCTCCACAAGGCCCAGAAACTTCTCCATATATTTTATTGATGAAGAAAAATTGACATTATAGTCAAATTTCATGGAAGGGTATAACCTCCCTGGGTGGGATTCCAACCCGTACCCCCTTCGGGACACAAGATTCCAAACCCCGGCGCGCTACCAACTGCGCCATCGACCTGGTTCCTTCAAAATGTACAAGATACAATACTGGTATATCAAGAACAATCAGTTTCATTTCCTGAACAGTACAACTATAAAAGCAACACTACAATGATTTAAATCATTTTACACCATACATCTAACATTCATATAGGAAATCAAAGATTTCATCAATAATTTATTTCAATATCTGTCTTTGTAAAATATCATGACATTTGATTGTCAGCACATTTATCTCTGAATTAAATCAATTATCTTTGTCAATGAAATTCAAAACATCAGGAAATGAAGTTGGCATTTACCATGCAAATTATGGAAACAAAAATAATTGGGTCATATGAAAAAAATAATTGGGTCACATCCGAAGATGAAAAAAAAAAATTATCAATTGAGCATGAAATTATTTTTCCAGTATGACTGACAATACAAATAGTGTCAAAATATGCATATCAAAGAAAAATGAAATTATATTACTCAACTGTCTTCACATATGAGGTCTAGTTTGTTATAAAATTGTCAACCTTGGTCGATAGCGCAGTTGGTAGCGCACCTCGATTTCGAATCTAGTGTCCCGAACAGGGTACGGGTTCTAATCCTCAGATAATACCTTTCCATGAAAATTTGACATTAGTGCCAATTTACTCCATTAATAAGATATATAGTTTCGGGTCTTGAAGATATGTGATTATTGGTCATAGATAAGGGTCCAGGAAATTTAGGTTGAGTGTGCTGGACGCCGTTACATAACCTATTCAATGTGTTGCTACGGCATAAACCCAACAAAATAAATAAATAAATAGAAAAAATTGTCCTGGCTAAATTTTAAATTTTTTACAATCATTTGGTAGCGGTCAGTCGTCCTGGATAGGCCCTAATGTCTGAATGCAAACTTTCAATATAGTACTAAGGAAATATCATCACCAGTAACTGAACTGCCTAAAGCTACAGTCCCATTAACATAAAAAAAGCCGTGAGGGCACCGTGCGGGCGCCGTGCAATCAAGCTCCAAGGACCCGTACGAGATCTTGCGTACCCATACGGACTGTTACGTTTTTACCAGGGTCCGTGAGATGAGCCCAGGATACACGTATCAGTTTCAGGGTCAAATGGTAAACAAAATCGTGGCCAAGTATGAATTAAACATGCATATTTTCCAGCTGCGGTTCCGTACGGGTGTGTTTTGAACCATGTGCGTACTGTCACCTTGAAACGCAAGGCTTCCCATGGCCTCGACTGTCTTACGACTGTCTGCACGTACGGGTCCGTAAGAAGCCACGATTTTATGGGCCTGGGGCATTACTTTGTACTAAGCTAGGTAGAAGAATGACCAAACTCCTAATTCGAGGTATAAATTTCAACCCGGGAATTAAACCCGAGGCATTACCAACAGTCATAGCACTGAACAGGATAGGTTATGATCACCATTAGAGCATTGCATTACTCTATTTTCCTAGTAGAACAATAAGCAAACAATTTAAACAACATTATGATAATACTGATTACAGCAGACAGAAGCAGGGTAGTACCCTGGATGTTTCTTTGAGGGTACACATGGTCAAACCTAAATTATTTTACTCATGGAGTCCAGACATTGAAAGTATAACATTAAATTTAACTTAAATCGTGAATACAAAGTTTAAGGCAAATATTTTCACATCCATCCATCTAAACATCGATCAACCCTCCCATACATTTGTACCAGTCTGGAACAATGATTATTTGTGATCTATTAAATATTGTATGGAATGTTAAGTACAGTTAGGTTCAAGCTATAAATTCATGTATAGACCATTTTAAAGTAAAAGTTAAACAACATTTTATAAATGCAGTAGCTTCATAAATTATATTAATTATTGTTGAAATACAATAAAGATAGTTCATTTTAATTCTATATTTTTTCTTAGTCATATTTTTACTTCGTTTTATGTAAAGTTGGACTTAATTTCTTATTTACACATGTATTACCATTAATGTATTTTACATACATATTTTCATGTGATAATATTTATCATTATTTATGACATAACTATTTATTTAAATTCTATAATTTTTCCTACATCACACAACATTATAATAAAGAACCACAATGGAAATAAAGGAATATATTTACTCTTTTTTGTGTCATCCTATCTATATAATGTTGGTTGACATGGCTGTATTAATCTATGCATGTGTTGTTATATAATATTATGTATGTTTTAATGTAATTGTCATGTTTATTGTCACATTTTATAGAAAAATAAATCTATCTAATCTATCTACCCACCCATCCACCCTCCCAAACGACCAACAACAAAACATCCTCCCTTTTAACCACCCACCCATTTCCATTCTTGAGGAATACTGAAATATATTATTGATTATTCTTGATCTATGGCACCTTATAACAGGTGTGAAATACTGTTGGTCATGCCTCATATGAAATACCACACATACATTTTAGATTATCTTCTTGAAAAAAAGTATGTGTGTTCTTAACACCTATGTAAATCCAATGAAAAAGCAGCAAAATAGTTCAATCTCATCATAAAACAAAGATTTAGTAATTTAAATAAAAAAAACAGGACATAATGATGGACCGACCAACAGAAAGAGGGACGATTCAATTACTATATACACTCTGTTAGGGTAACAATCAATAACTCAAATAACCAGATATAGTGTATTTTTTTACCTGTCAAAAAGCCAAAACTATTTCCAAGTTTGGTCACAAAAAAAGGTAAACGAGGTTGCCCAACTACTAAATAACTCATTGAGCAACCAACCGTGCAATTGATATGGACTTTTTGACAGTTAAAAAAACTATTAGCTCAAATTACTCAAATCATTAAAAAAACATAATCATCACTCAGTGTGTTAACAGACAACTTAGGCTACATAATATGGAATCTACACAATAACTGAAAGAGTAAATCATTACTCCTTTAGTTAAATTGTAGAACATATTGAACAGACAGACATACAGACAGACCATATTGAATTCAGACATTAACTGACCGAGTAACTCATCACTCCTTTAGTTAAACAGTAGAACAAATTTAACAGTCATTCAGACTGACAATATGGAATTTAGACATTAGCTGACTGAGTAACTCATCACTCTTTTAGTTAAACTGTAGAACATATTGAACAGACGGACGGACGGACGGACGGACGGACGGACGGACGGACGGACCGACAGACCGACCGACCGACCGACCGACAGACCGACCGACCGACCGACAGGCCGACAGACCGACCGACCGACCGACCGACCGACCGACCGACCGACCGACCGACCGACCGACCGACCGACCGACCGACCGACCGACCGACCGACCGACCGACCGACCGACCGACCGACAGACAGACAGACAGACAGACAGACAGACAGACAGACAGACAGACAGACAGACAGACAGACAGACAGACAGACAGACAGACCGACAGACAGACAGACAGACAGACAGACAGACAGACCGACCGACAGACCGACAGGCCGACCGACCGACCGACCGACCGACCGACCGACCGACCGACCGACCGACCGACCGACCGACCGACCGACCGACCGACCGACCGACCGACCGACCGACCGACCGACCGACCGACCGACCGACAGACAGACAGACAGACAGACAGACAGACAGACAGACAGACAGACAGACAGACAGACAGACAGACAGACAGACAGACAGACAGACAGACAGACAGACAGACAGACAGACAGACAGACAGACAGACAGACAGACAGACAGACAGACAGACAGACAGACAGACAGACAGACACAGACAGACACAGACAGACAGACAGACAGACAGACAGACAGACAGACAGACAGACAGACAGACAGACAGACAGACAGACAGACAGACCATATTGAATCTAAACATTAGCTGACTGAGTAACTCATCACTCCTTTAGTTTAACAGTAGAACAAATTTAACAGTCATTCAGACTGACAATATGAAATCTAGACATTAGCTGACTGAGTAACTCATCACTCCTTTAGTTAAACTGTAGAACATATTGAAAATACATAAACAACCTGTTACTGTGAAGTTGTTGACCTATGTTATCTTTATTGTCTGAGATATGAGTGAGTTATAGACATACATTTTGTTACAAAATATAATGGTTTAGTGCAAAACTGCTATAACTCAATTTTTGGAACATTCAAAATCAAGCAAATTCTGCTTTTTGCTTAATCTCTATTGAGCAAAAATTTGCCTTTTTGCTTACTTTCTATGCTTTTGTTCTGAATACATTTATGTGCTTTATAAATGGTTTATATGTACATCATTTGGTATTTACAATCATGCATTTGGTATTTACAATTCCTAATGTCGAATATAACTCCATAATAAAAAGTCATTAAAGAAAGTTACCGTAGTTTTCAACTAAGCCCGCAAAATAGTATCTTAACAGTAGAACATTCTAACTTTTCAGGCTATATGATGCATATAGAGAGTAATACAGCTGCTTGAACAATATTGTATTGTTTTACTCAAGTATTGCCAACACTTGTGTATGCTTGAGTTACACCTAATTATATAAGCAAGAACTTAAGTAATTAAACATACCTAAGTCTCTAAACATTATGTATCTTGTACGATTGTTGAAGAAGATCACATGTCACCTTGTACATTAACTTATTGGTTGACTGTATCTTAATTGTAACCTTTCAGGAATGATTGAAGTCTGTAGTAAGTCAGTGTGCAAGCTCAAAAGAAAAGACAACTGTCTCATACATTTTTGTTTGTTTGTTTGGGTATTACGGTGCATCAACTCAGAAAGGTTGTATCGCGCCGAAAGCAACCGATGATAATAAAAAATAATCTTTTATTAATACAACCGAATGAAAAGGGTTCAAAGTCCTATATTTTATAATAAATATTTATATCCTTCAGATAGTTAAGTATCGCATATGAGGGTACCGATTGAAAACGTTCTCTAAGTGAGCTTACCTTAAAATGTTTGTCTCGAATATATTTTTAAGATCCTGACATATAAGGAGAACGTGTTTTAAATTAAAATGCTCGTCACATGGTATACATTTAGATGCTTCCTCTCTTTTGGGAGGGTATGAATGAGTTAATCTGGTGTCTCATACATTTTTGAAAGAATTATAATCATGATGCTTAAAATGGATGAAGCTTTAATGGATAATTTTAATTATGCAACATCAATTCAAATGCAACGTTAAAACTGTCAAGGCAATTAACAATACACTAATGATCATAAAATCGAATTGGATCACTATATACCATATATAGAACTGCAATCTCCATAAACAGATATCCAGTAGAGCGCTGTGGTACAGGATCTCTAACGTACGCTAGGAGGGTCACGTCGAGATGACCTTTGTGTTGTTCAATCAATGCGTAGCTTTCATCAAGACGAAACAATATTAATAGCATTTTGATTTCGTAATTTCTATTTTTAGACCAAGGTTTGCGAGTAAATTTGATGGTGAGGTTATCCACAGACAGTGGTTGGACGACTCATTTTCAATTGCGTGACGTAGTCATATATAAATATAAATAAGTTACTTAACGTAATGATTGCGTCATGAATATTATAATGAAAAAAGATAACCTGAATATGACCCTCATAACGCGGGAGTTTTTGATCGGGTTTTTAATTTGATAGATAGAACTGTTACTGCTAGCAGGATTTTAATGAAAGGGGGTTGTGGGCTCAAACTCAGCTCAAACTAATACAAGGAATGTGAGAAAGAAGGCAATTGCCTATAGAGAGGAGTCTGAATACCAGCTCATTCAAAGACAGTGGTTGGTTAAGTCCAGCGTCTTCTTCAAAAGATTCTATGACTTATGAAAAGGTAATACATCTTCAAATTAAACCAACATGAGACTAACAATCATTGTTGCATCAAAGTAAAAATAATATATAACTTTCAAGTAGTCTAAACATTTAAAACATTGAGAAGAAACATCATGAAGAAACCTCGAAGAAAATACTGTAATGAAAGTACACATTCCTTATAGTGCAACATGATATCTTACAAAACATATTATAGATGGTTATATTATGGAAGAAACAGTGGTTATGTTGATTGAGTGATGAAATAGAAAGTTGATATATTTGTAAGTTTACTTCCTGAAAACAGTATTAGAACATAATGTACTCCGTCTGTAGTTTGTGTGTATAGCACTATTATGAGTACACTGTTATATTGACCTAATTCTAAAAGTTTTGTAGTCATGTATTGCAGTAGCCATATGCAATTCTGAAAGTGTTACAGATATATATTGCAGTGCTCAGTTGCACTTATAAAAGTGTTACTGATAAATATTGCAGTGCTCAGTTGCACTTATAAAAGTGTTACTGATATATTGCAGTGCTCAGTTGCACTTATAAAAGTGTTACTGATAAATATTGCAGTGCTCAGTTGCACTTATAAAAGTGTTACTGATATATTGCAGTGCTCAGTTGCACTTCTGAAAGTGTTACAGACATGTATTGCAGTGGTCAGTTGCAATTTTGTAAGTGTTTCAGGCATATATTACACTGGTCATTTGCACTTCTGAAAGTGTTTCAGGCATGTATTGCTGTGGTCATTTGATTTACTTTCTGTCACCAGAGAGGCTTAACTCAACTGACAACTGAGGCTTTAACACATATATTCTAGTACATATTAGTGTGTTACCATAATCAATCAGCCTATTTTTGAATGAGAAACTACTATGATGTAATGGAATTATGGATCTACGTTATTTATGTGTTGTTGTTTTTTTTTCATTTCATTTTTAGACATTTTTATCATTAGCATTTGTGTTTGTTCATGCCTATACAAGTTTGTAGAAATTTCATATTAGAACGATGTATTAGAAACCATTGAATTTTGGGTCACTAATCACCATGGTTGTGTCTATAGTCTATTAGTCACAGATGATCTCTTTGAACATTATACAATATTCCACTCAAAGGAGCTTGCATTTATTTTTGAACAAAGAACAATTTTGTTATAAACACGCTAAAGCATTTATCACATAAAATATATGCAGAGAAAGCGTTAAAGAAAGCACATCAGATGTTATGTCACACCTTGCATATGCATGAACAAATACAAATGATAAAAAATCATTTATGAAAAAAAACATAAATAATGCGGATCCATAATTCCATTACATCAGAGTAGTTCCTCATACAAAAAAATGAATGATTGATTACCGTAGCTTAATAATAATAATATGTACAGAAAATAAATGTGTTAAAACCACATCCTATCAATTATGATCAGCAAAATGAAGTTGTGAATAGTTAAAGGTGTACCACAAAAATGTAAAATGCATTAGAAACACATGTTATTGGTTAACATGGACTTTTACATCCATATGATACAGGTGCAACACTTTGGTTGAAACACTAAAATCTTTAAATATTACTATTTTCTGTGTATGTGGTTGCTGGTAAATTCAGTGCTTTAATCAGCAATATAAGTAATTATCAACAATTTCTTAGAACATAAATCTTTGATTATCATTATTTTTTAAATACTTGGATATGGTTGCATGTAAGAGTTAAAGGTACTCATTCACAGATTTCCACTTCAATATCAACTTTTCCAAAACTATCAAAATTGTACGGAAATAACTTTGGAAGCAGGAAAAAAGTGTTCTGATAATGACAGTTTTAGTGTTAATTGACATTCAACTACATAATTTATGATGGTGTTTCATGTAGTAAATATCTATCCCGTATGTCACGGTATAGACACTTTTAGTGCATTTTATGACTTTTATGGTATATTTTTTGCAACATATAGACCAGTTTGTCTTAAAATGATAAGAATTAAATTTCTAACACAATTACAGACACTGAATGGCATAACTTAAAATTATAGAAAAATAAACCAAATCAGTGACTAGTACCTTTAATAACCGTAAATAAAAGTCAGTGCTGAAATAAGCAAGACATGATGATGCTAAGTTAAGCAAATTTGATTTACATCAAAACAATTTGCAGTTACATTTTGGTAATTGGGACAAATTCAACTTAGAAGCAGTATTTCATATTCAGTGATATCATGGCTATACAAGTTATAACTCTCTCATACCCCTTTTCTGAATGTCTTTGGTCTATGAACTTAAGATTGGAATGGTGAATGGTGATGATAAAATATTGTGTAGGATGTTTAAAAACCTCTAAATCTGGTCTCTAAGCAATAGCTAGCCTATTAAAACAAACAAAAAGTCAACATATATGATATAATATTCCAGTACACATGATTTGTATTATTAATAAACAATAATTCAATACTGAAATGTTGCCATCTACAGTTCGATAAAGGATAAATTCTATCCTAATGATTTGTCTGGGACAGTTAACTGCCAAATTACATGTTATATCATATAATACATAATATTCATTCTCCAATAATGATATATATCATCAAGACTAAAGTCATTAGTCTGCTGATATTGGCCAGTATAAACTGGATGTTGAAGATGTATAAAACCATAATTTACAATCTATGAGATATAGTAAATATATATAGACAAGGTCAAATATAGCAATTTAATAAGCAAATGATACATCCATATAGACTTTAAGATAAAAAGAACCAGAGACACAAGCACCTGGCACAGCCCTGAATAAAAACACTAAATGTACATAAAAGGTATATTACTAAAGAAATGGTAATATTACCAAATTCAATTACAGTCCAGTTTCCCATTGTAATTTTTTTACAAATTTATATATGCATGCATAGCTAATAGGGTGTAACAATATGGTAAAATCCGTATTGCAATATATTGCAATATACAAAACCCGTATTGCAATATATTGCAATACGTATCGGTTTTTCGCTTAGACATGCAAAGCATTAATTAATGCATGTACCTCGTCCAAATTTGATCAGCATAACACGCATATGAGTATTTTCAAATGATCTCTTCTCCAAATGTTTGAATTACTATTGTAAAATGGTCTATATGTCAGAAAAATGCGTGGTTTGAAACAGACTTTTCAAAATATTTTTCTATCAATAGACTAAATGTTTACCCTTTAAAAGCACAGTAAGATTATTACAAGTATTCAATACATTTTAACATTTATTTTAACTTTTAATTATCAGATTCTGGTAAAAACAAGCAGTATGACACATAATTACAAAACCGGTTCATGGAAAAACGTACCGGTTAAAAACCGTTAGAACTCGTATTGCAATATTAACCGGTATATCGGTTAACTGTTACACCCCTAATAGCTAAGGATTTGCTCTTTCAAATGACATTACCATCTTTTGCATATGTCAAGTAATAAAGTCGAAGACCAATTTAGAACACCACGGTCTTAACACATGTGGCTAATTCGTAACAAAAATCGAAAGAACAAAATACAAACAACTGCTTTCAAACCTTGGGTTCAAACATGAGCTTTGGACAAAGCGCAGTAAAACAAGTTCATATATTAATATGTATAACAGAATATTAACAAAAGTAAACATATAATCAGTAAAAGACAAAAACACAAGTATTCGCCACTTATGGAATATAGGCACAAAATGAATTTTATGACAATTAAAACACAATTAAGTTGACACAAAATAACAAAAATCAGCAATTTTCAGCAAAATGTTCACAAAGACAAGACACATCGTCAGATAACGTCAACCATCACAGCTGAGGTTTACCCCTCCTAGATACAAGCACTGTTATTTGCAAGAATATTTGTCAGCTGACAGAAAAACTCATCAGAAAATAATACACCAAGGAATTTGTTAATTTGGCAATATAATATCGTAACAATTAAACTTATATATCAAATAACTAACATTCCTTATATCATGTTGTCTGTTTCAATAAATTCAGTTAATGAGGAAACTGATAAACAAACCACACATATTGTAGACTGGTTGTACATGATTACATTCTGAGCTTCTGATTACAGTAAACTTGATTACACACGGACGGATTCAGAAAATTTCCAGAGTGTCCAACATTTGAATATTTTTCTTTGAAGGGTGGGGGGAGGTCGAGCATTCGTATTGTAGGCCATTTGTATTTTGACACCAAAATTATTATTCTGAAAGTTGTTTTCAACATCATTAAACGAATTCAGGCGCGTGTTAACAGTGCCAAGATGTCACGAAAACAAATAAAGGTAAATAAATATTTGCACTGGGTAGAAGAAATTAACTCCACTAACAATAGAAAGCAAAGACAGAGCAACCTCTTCGGGCACATCTTTTTGAAAGTATTTTTAAAAGTTCTTGGAATTTTTGGTGCGGGTGGCTCAGTGACCTGGACCTATGACCTCACTCTGACAAAATTCTGACTCCGAAATAAATATATTTCTGCAACAACAAGTTAAATGCTTCAACATTATTCATGAATGCAATTTGTGTTATAAACATATATATGATAATGTTTTACATGACAGCTGTTAGGAGTATTATCTTACATGTATCAAGTACAATTATCTCTAGTAAAACAAATTGTCAAATGAGAACAACAGATTTAACACAAAGAACAAGAACCATAGACTGGTTATATAATTTAACAAAATGAAAGACAGGTTTGTACATAAACATTGAAAACCAGTCTAAAAGACATGTTTGTATATCAACATTGAAAACCAGTCTAAAAGACATGTTTGTATATCAAATTTGAGAACCAGTTTAAACATGTTTGTGCATCAACATTCAAACCAGTACAAGCATGTTTGCACACCGTAACACGCATTGTGCCTAAAGTTTGACCCTGATCTAACCTTTCACATTTGCATCTTGTTTAATACACTGGCATAATCAGTTAAATTTAGAAATTAACTCCTGTCTAACAATTACATGTACATTAGAGTTAGACGATATGCTTCGAAATCGGTATCCAGCATTAATATTACATTCGTAATAAATGTAATGAATATTCTTGCATAAAGGTCAGATCGGGGTCACACTTTAGGCACAATACACCAACATTCCAAACCAGTCTTAAACATGTTGGTGCATCAACATTGAACAACAGTATAAAAACATGTTTGCTCATAAACATTGAAAACCAGTTTAAAAGACAAGTTTGTATTTCCGAACATTGACAACCAGTCAAAATGACATGTTTTTACATCAGCCATAGGAACCAGTCTAAACTAGGTTTCTGTTGTAATTATTTTTTCAGATGATGATTAGAAGTTAGCAGCTTCCATATCAAATGAAATTGGAACACAGTTGGAGCACATTTCAGAAAATCATTGAACACATATGTGTGTACATGAATGCACCTGCAGTAGTATGCAGATCTTGGCTTAGTGGTTTATATACATGCCTCCGAATCCTGAGAACCTACAGTTCCAATTCTGGTCACAAAATGTTTCTCTAAAAGTGAGACAAATTTGGATTTAATAGCACGTGTATGGACAAACCTACTAGAAGGCTAAGGTCTGGATGGAATTGTTAAATAAAACTTGTTGAATCTGCTGATATTATGAAACTGATAATTGTTTCATGTTGTTTTGAAATTAAACATAAGAAGAAACAAGAAGGGAAAAAAACTGATTAAAACAAAATCAAAGGTCGTTAATTAAAATGATCATGCACAAGCATTTCAACTATGCTCCTATGAAATAACCATTTAAATAGCAGATCATTATCCTACACGCGAAGAAACAGCTCAGAAAGAAATGCATTCATTTTGATCATTAATTATAAAAACAAATATATAATTCTTATTCTCTAACAAATGTGAAGATAACTGCATTCCTGTCATGAAGATATTACTAATGATTCATTTGGAAACCTCACTGGGTGTGAAAAAATGCAATTTTCATACAATATAAGTCTGTATGATCTGACAACGTGGTGCTTCATACCTAGCAGACTTCAATCTTAAGAACAACTTGTTGTGACTGGTTAAAGTCATTCCTTATCATCAATGTTAAATATTTATCTAGACAAAACTAATTTGTAACTCTTATATTTTCATAATAGAAATGTTATAGTCTTGGAGGAAGAAATTCTCTATCTTCTTTAGTGATGGTAATATAACTTCAAGCACTCTTCACAGATCTTGGAGTAAAATTGATGGTTTTAATTATTTCATTTAAAGTAGGTGCATAATGTTATATTAAAGAAATAATTACCTTTTGCTTGAAAACCCAGACTTTCATTACCTATAACTTTTTTAACGTCCTATTCAACACATATTTAGGTTATATATACAACGGCCAGCTCTTCCTAAAATAGGTTTCCTGGACACTTTTCTATCACCAGTACTGACTTACCCAACCACGAGGCCGACAACTCATGTATAGGGTATGACCTACCGCAATCTGATTTAAACCCGATCTAAAATTTTCAATTCATTACTCGCTAATTTAGATCCGGTCGTTTTCTTACGAGGGTCACGTTCAGGTGACCTTTTCTTATTATAATATTCATGACGAAATCGTTATGTTTAGTATCTTGTTTACGTCGTCTACGTCACGCAATTTGAAATGAGCCATCCAATTGCAGACTATGAATAATACCGCTGTTATATTAGCTCGCAAACCTTGGTTTAAGAACAGAAATTACGAAATCAAAATGCTTTTAATAGTGTTTCGTCTAGATGAAAGCTACGCATTGATTGGTCGACATATACCGGTAGGTCATATTGACGTGACCCTCCATGTGAACCTTAGAGATCCTGTACGACAATGTCTACAGGATATCAGATTGGACTTACCGCGACCAGGTTCGTAACTATAAAGAAGTCTGACAACATACCTGGAACATCAACAATTAAAAATCATAAACCTTCCACATAGCCAAAATGCAAAGAGCAAGATGACTTATGCTGTAAAAGGACGCCACAAACTAATAATAAAAACAAGAAACTTAAGGATTTATACCTTGGAACGAACAACGGTAAAACAATTGTCACTGGGGGTTTGAATAAGATTTTAAGACTTTATTATACCAAGAAATGCATAGTACATTAAGGACCTGCAAGTGAGGCCCACAATGGCGTGTCTGCAAGTTCAAGATTGTACCTTTCAGGTACCTAATTGTGACTTGGATTCAAATGGATCACAATCAATAAAATAACCAATGATTCTTCCATATAAACAGTGACTATAGAAACAGTTGAGGAGAATTTTTTATTGGGAACACTTTATAATTTATTTCTAATCAAGATAACCTTAAAGTACTGGTAATGTTTGGCAGCAGTGAAACAGTCGTCAATATTTGCATCATCAAGTTTACTATTCAAGCACAACATGCATGCAATGCCAATTAAGACTTTCCTCAGCAAGTTCATTTTAACTCTTTTAATCGTAGAGGACATAAGGAAAATGCAGGCATTTTGGATTTTACATTTAGGGCTATAAAGTTTCAAGACACACCCATACAAAAAAATATTCGAACTTCATAACGCTTCAAGACATTTAGAACACCAGTACTGTCCAGCTTGTCCGTATAAGTTAAAGAATTTCTTCTAAACAGTAAAAGTTTGAATAGAATATTGTCTTTGTAAACTGAAGAAAGTTAACTGTGTTCCTATATTAATAATAAACCCCTTCTGCTAAGTTATCAGGGCCTATGTCTTCATTATAGCATTGGCTGTTCAATCATACTTTCAAATGAGAAATTTTGGTGATTGCCATCATAGTAGGTGCTAAAACTTGAGATTTCAAGAAAGGAATAGGTCATGTAAAAGTCATATGGCAGTCCTTTTTAGTCTAGCACCAACATACTTGCTAATAACATGACATTGTATTCAATAGTCAACAAAGAAGTTATTTATTGAATTGATGGAAATCAGTTATCATTCAGTACAATAAGATTAAGTGCAAATTATTTCAAGTTAGTCCAACAATTGTTTACAATCATCCTCCCATAATCATTCAGTCATGAATTAACACCTACATCTAGCAATAGCTAGAACAGTACATTTTAAGCTGGTTACAGCCAGAATTACAGCATCAACAACTAGATCTAGATAACATCACACCAATACAAGGAAAAACTGCCTTGAATACCACACTGAACAAAAACATGATTGAAATATTGATAAGTGCAATATAGATAACAGCATTATGCATCATCGCTTAAGCAACTTGTTACTTATAGTTCATAAAACAAAAAAATACTGAAAACCACAAAATTTGATGTTTCGTAAAAGAAGAAAAGAAAGAAAGAAAATCACATACCCGTCTGTTCCTTCAACTCCCTGTTTGACCTTACAGTTATCCATTAAGGTCACACAGACTCAGAACAGTAGAAAATACTTTCTTTATAAAAACATGTAAGTTTCAAGGTCACGCGCTTATTTCAATTAACAAAATGAAAATTCCGAGGAAATTTCACTCTTCAAAGAGGAAAGTTTTCTCTCAGTAAAGTAATGATAGCAATTCCAGCTTAATAGAATAATACAGTTTTGTTATTTTCTTACCTGTTCATTTACTAAAGCATCAAACCGTGTATTTTCACAGAACAAGTGTCTATGTTGCTGATTTTTAATGAAAATGTTTTTACAGTAGAAGATAATGGCAATGATGGTGATAATTTGTAAATTTTAGAATTTACATGGAATTATCTATTTTTTTGCTTATTTTCCAATAAGGAGTAAACAAAAATTTTATGGAACAGCAACAGTGAAGAAAAGCAGAACTCCCACACAGACAAAAGCAAAGAGGGATCTATGTTTTTAGATTTTTAAACTTTTCCTATGAAAGGGATGCCACAAACAAATTTTGAAAACAAAACCAATAAGTCTCTGTTTTGGGATGAAGAGTGACTGCGGTTTTAAACAAGGTTCTAGAATGCATATGATACTTGGTTCTGTCTATATTAACATTTTAAATTGCTTTAAAAATGAAATTTTCGTCATACATACAACTTTTATGTTAACAGTTTTGGTCAATTATACGGAACTGAGTAGGCTGTGATTGAAGTGATTTTCTAAGGGCTGTTTATAAGTAAATAGAAAAGTAGGAAATTAAATCCATAATAAAAATGGATCTTAAATTGTACAAAATACAGCTTATAAATAGGATCATATGAATCTCAAAATATATAAAACTTTTTTGTCTTATATTCTAATGAACACAGCATATTTTTGTAAAAGCCTGTCTCTGCAATTTAATGTAAGTGTTGAATATGATTTCTTGAATAAAGATCTGGCCAGACTTTTCAGTAGTTATGATCTGTCAGTCAAATGAACATAATTATAATGTTTAAAATAAAATGTTTATAAGTATTTCGATGTATAAATGTAAAAACAAAATCAGATCACAAATGTATCTATTTGGATTTTGAACCTTTCAATAATGCATTTTAAACATTTTATATAATAGCATTTATTACTGTATATTTATATATAAACCATAAACAATATTTTTGACATCTACAGCATCTGTACATTAAGTAGTTTGAGGTGCCATACCAATCAGAAATGTAGGTTTTTGTTAACAAGTTGGCAACAGATGAGGTTTCAATAAATGTCAAAGACATACTCTAGATTTATGTTACATATATGTATTTAATATCAGATGTTTTACAGGAAATAACTGGGGGAAGAAAAGAAGCCTAGTAATTTGGGGAAAGGGGTTAAGCAATTCAAGAATTTTTTTCATAGGATTTGGGCTAATGACACAGACAGTATCATATAACTTATTTCAGTATGTACGTTAGAAGTTTGATAATACAAGGTTTGAAAGGACCCCAAACAACCCTCGCACTGGATCTGCTAATCAACTTCTTCGTTTGTTTGTTTGTTGATTGAGATATCTTGCCATTTATATACACTTTGCACTGCTTTTAAGTGGCCGGCCGCCCGGCTAGCTCAGTTGGTAGCACGCAAGTCTACTGATCGAGGGGTCGTGGGTTACATTCCCGGGCGGGGCATACTTTCGTGGAACTTTGTCATGAAATTATTTCTAAGGCCATTCTCCCTCCTACCAATGATTTTTAATTATGTAAGGCAGTTGTCAGTCACTGACGAAAGTATGCGCCTAGTATTTGGTTAACAGCTAAATCCAGAGATTTAGCCTTTCCATGAGGAGTTAGAAGATTGACTGACGGCCGTTATTTGACCAATGCAGTGTGTTGCTACGGCGTTAAACCCAACAAACAAACAAACAAACAAACAAACACTAAACTCGCTTTCCTAGAATAAAAGTATCTGACAGCTTTCTGAACACACAGAAGAAAACGGACATTTTTGTTTAAGTTCATGATTAAGTATTACCTGAACATCATTCACGATTATTTAGAAATCTGAATGTATTGACAATCAATTTCTATTAATCCAGATTTTTAAGATACACTTAGTAGCAAGTTTTGTTACAATCATATGTTAAAACTCCACCATCGACAACTGCAGTTGTGGAAAAGTAGTGGACTTTGTGTTGGGTTTAAAGTTGTAGCAACACATTGTAAAGGTCATAATACATCAGTTAACCTACTTATCATTACAAGAAAGGCTAACTTTCTGGATTTAGTTGTTAACCAGATACTAGCCACTTACTTCTGTCAGTGACTGACAACTTACCAACATGCTTCAAGATTTAGAATCGGAGGTGGGAGGAAAAGATTATGGACCTGTCATTCAATTGACTCGTACACTACAGACTGAGCTAGCTAGATGGCTTTAGTGGACTATCGAATAAATATGATAGTAAATTATAAATTTCAGAATCATAATTTCTGAAGTTATCAATGTGAGGAATCACATGACCTATATGGTTCTTAACACGGCAAAAATGACAACCAGATGAAGAAATTTAGATGAAAAAGATAAGGTAAATGACATTAATACGTAACCGATTTTTATCAGACCTAGTGCATTCTAAGAAGAACATAGTTCTCTTTCTAGCGTTAGTTCTTCCAACCCCGCAATGGTTCTAGTTAACCTCGAAGTTCTTCCAAAACTTTCTCGACTCATTCAAAACCTCGAAGTAATCTAGAAAACTAGAACCGTTATGGAGTTGGGAAAACTACCGATAGAAAGAGAACTTAGGTCTGATATAAATCGGTTATACTGTATAATATTTGTTTGTAATTTTTTTGATATGAATAAGGATAGAAGGAATATTTCTGTATTTTCCGAAGTTTGATCAATACAATGGCACAGAGAGGGTTATTACGTTTTATAATATAACCAGACTAAAATATTGATGTATTAATCTAGAAATCTACTGGATGCCAACGATTCCTGAAAATATGCATTTCATGCTTCGATCATTTAGCTAAGTCAAGGATATATCGCATTATAATAAAACATCTCTTATGACATGTATCATTGTTATCAACTATGATAAGACTTTGATGTATTTAGAATAATGGTTTATCATTTTATTTATTGCATTTAAGAATCAAGACAGCATATTAATTAAACAGTAATGTAACTTATGTTTGTTTTGTTTTTGTTTGGTTTAACGCCGTGGCAACACATTGTATAGGTCATATAACGGCGGTCAGTCAACCTACTTACTGTTCCTGGAAAGGCTAAATCTCTGGATTTAGCTGTTAACCATCTACTAAGCACATACTTTCGTCAGTGACTAGCAACTGCCCTACATAATTAAAAATCATTGGGAGAGTGGAGGGAGAACCGCTGAAGGTTGACTCCGCCCTAATGTTATGTGAGGGAGAATGGCCGTAGAAATAATTTCATAACCAAGCTCGACGAAAGTATGCCCCGTCCGGGAATCGAACCCACGACCCCTCGACCAGTAGACTTGCGTGTTACCAACTGAGCTAGTCGGGCGGCTTTAATGTAACTTATACATGTATACGAAAATGATTTCAATTTCTCTACGTATCAACTGTACATAGGGTGATACAACTATTTGGCAATAGTATAAAACAAACTAGCAACGAACTCGCTTTCAACTTATTATCATTTTACACGCTTTAAAATTCAGTCAACAAGCAATAAGTGGCAAATACATTACCGAGTCAGTTTTTTTAAAATAAATTTGTCTTTACATCATTGTCTTTTTTAAAGAAAGAGTATATATGTAACTGCTTTCCGAGGGATTTTAGCCCATGTCCCGTCATGCGCTACGGACCCAGGTCAATTTATTTCACACTTAGACATAAATCAACCTTATGATCATCATTATTGCAATTTCATAACTCGATTAAGCTGATTGAGAAATTAAACTTAGTTCTAACATGGTGCGTTCTGCACTATCAAAGCTTTTTAAAACATTTAGATAAAATACATTGAATAAGATGGTGGTGGGGCCTGAAATTCTTAACATAACTGTTTACCATGCAAGGAGAGATGCCACGGATACACGTGTACTGGTATTACAAAGTTGTCTGCAACAAACCACCCTAGACCAAATTTAGATGAGCTAGATTTGAAGTACGATTAAATTATTACAATTTGAAGCATATACATATATGCTTAGCAAACGTGTGCTGTACGATACAAAAACATACAGATTGTCGACAACAGGTTGACAACGTCATGGGGGTAGATTTTTGTGTGAATTCTTGCGAATCTAGGAACTATGTAAGTATGATTTATACTACAAAAATTACAGTAACAGGGCTACATAGTGAGTAATTGAGCAAAAAATATAATGTGATATAACGCATGTCTACCACATAAAACAAAACAAAAACTAGTTTTACCTGATTTGTCTGAGCAGACGTCTATGATGTGATGTTTTTAAGACGACCGACAATGCTCTAGCCAACATGTCTATATCCCGATCCTCGGCGTACTGTTTTAACACACCAACTACAGCCATCTTTTTCTCATAGTCCTCGCCCAGGATTTCATTCATCTGTGAAAAATGAAGACATAGATAGTCAATGTGTTGGGTAAACATAGGCATGTAATTTCTAAGTTCTGTTGGGTCAAGTACCATGCCATAACGTAAACATTTAAATAACTCGAAGCCGTCTTCTTGTAATGACATTTTAAAGCAATCTTCTATCTCCAAGAATGATGTTCTTCTCACCATTATGATGATATTCAAAATCACCATAAACTAATCAAGCGTACAAATATTCACTTCGATTAAATCAAATATTTAAAAAAAATGAAACAAACACATCTGTATATTCCTTTTACAAGCCAAGATTCAAAATGGAAGACAACAAATGCATCACTGGTAAGAAAAGATATTCCACACTCTATTTCCTATTCATCATGAAAAATATTATTTTCACTGAATATTTTTTGAAATGCAATTTAATTCAGCGTTAAAACTTGTACAAATTGCACACCGGATAAACACAGAAATTCCCACCCCATGATCACCTATATTTACACCATACAGAACTCAAGGCAAGTTATTATATATTTTAGACACTGAAAAAACAATAATAACAACAACACACTCGGCAACATTATCTTATATCCGTGTAAAATCATTCAAGTGCAACAAATTCCAGTCAATAATGGAATACAATCAATCTCATCCCAAACAGACCGTCAACTGATAGGTTTTTTCCTGCCAAGGCTTGGTTCCAATCAATAAATTGCACAACGTATAGGATAGTTTCCCCAAAAAACACTTTTTCCACATTGCATCCATCAAATCATAAGTTATATATTTCATATAAATACACATATAATCCACTGAATTTGAAACTTAAACCTTCGGTATAATAATTTTCCAGGCCGCTGATGAAACTTGATAGATGGGTGTTTCATATTCCATCATGGTCCTAATGAAAATTATTCATCAAAAGATTTGATTTTTAATGCTCTTATGAAAGATAATTACGCTTATTTTTTATTTAATTAAAATAATGCAGTTTTCATTTTTATCCAATCACTTTCATTACATCATGAAATCTATTCGGTATGAGATTTATTTCCTGTATAATTAACTATAATGTTGTTTAGAAGAAAGATCTATGGAAGATTCATGCGATATCGTATCTTCTGCGAAAATTGTAGTAAATTCGTACTGTCATGTTTCACTGATACCAGAAGACACATACAATTCAAGATCTCCTGATATGTCAGGATATCCATAAATTGCTAGTAATTGAACGATGACAAAAACATTCATTTTTCTGCCAACAGTATCATCTTTCCTAAGAAAAAAATACACGTATATTCATTCCATCAGACTTCAAAGTATGATTGCATACTGCAGCAAATAGTTATTTCATCAAGTGAAAAAACAAATTACAAAATGACTGATGTATTGCCACTGATATATGAATGGTTTTGTTATAGTTTGACTCGGATGGAACAAATAGGTCACACTGATATGTAGGGGGTATTTATATGTCTCATCAAGCATCAGACTAAGATATATCATATGATCAGCATGAAACATTCACGGTAAATTGACATGGGATAAATGAACTATCGATACACAATCACCTGATCAGCAGAAACTAAATGATGAAAAATTAACATTTCGTTTATCTGAACACTTGCTGGACTTAACAAGTTTTTTGTGCTTTCATGCAAAGTATTTAGATAAACATTTTATGCCATCTGTTTTTGTTTTGAAACATCTAGATTTAAATGATATCAAGGAATATTAAGATATTAAGAAAAAACTACATTTATGCATTTTATTTTGGTTTTGAAATATCTAAAGTATTGTGCTATCATACCAAACTATTTGGACACACTGTTTATGAAATATGGATTGATTTGTAACATATAAACTATGTTATATGCCAAGTAATGCATCAAAACATGTCTAGAACATCATTTTGGTGGTACCAGATGCTTATCATAAAATGCTGCTTGTCTATCTATTATTAAATTGCAATTAGATTCCAGGAATCTCAAAAACTGACAAAATAGACGAAACTATTCTGTTGCAATGATTAGAGTGTACGTATTGATAACTAGCAAGTTTCTAACAACTAGATTCTCGCACTTGTTCCAATTATAACAAGTAAAAAGCAACTAATATAATTGATGGCAAAAGAAATCCATAGCATTATGATTTATGTAAAAACTGTTTACATCATGATGTTCGCTTGCGATCAATAAAACCATAGAGTTACCTCCGGGGACAAGTATAAAATCAAAATTCTAAAATATCTTATCGATTATAGAACCATGAATTTTAATGTGCACTTAATTAAAATCTGTTTTAAATGTTTTCAGTTAATTGCTTACGAGTAAATGAAAAACACAATGCAAAAATCGATGTTTACGTCAAAACATGTTTTATCCAATTCGTTATTGAATCAAAATCATTAAAACTCCAGGAACATTAATTTACGGATGACACCGGGACATTGACGTAATCAGATGATCCTCTTTAAATTAGAACCAAAAACAATTGGAAACAATCCGCCGATTTAAGATGAAAAAAAACACCATGAAATAATCCTTTTAACATGAGATGGTTCATTACGTATCAATATCATTTCTTTAGTGTCAAACTGTTTTATTTGAAAACATTCATAGCTATTCAACTCTTATTGTAATACAAACTGTACTATTGAAAAGCAGAATAACAGATATTGAATAAAGTTGGTTAAATCCACCTAAAACTATGGTTATTCAACTTTTTTTACTTGATAACGTTTCGAACTGGAAAACATTGTTGTAAAATATCAATCAGGGTTGCCCGTAACTTAAATTTATGGTGTTTCCATGAGGTACAAACTTCTACCGTTTCAAAGAACTATATAATAATTTTATATTACGTTTTGTTTAGCCAAAATGTATCATAATTGTGTTTACCTAAGTAGAGAACCTAAGTAATATTAATTCTGGATAATATATATTATTATAGCTGTTCTACATTTCAAGCCTGATATTCTTGAAGTAGTACTGTATGACTATTCATGGTACATCGAAATAATCGTCTTGGGAAATATAGGGACAAAATAAAGCATCAATATAACATCAAGGATCGGGAACAAACAGGTTTAACGCCCGAAATTAATCTGATAAAGTATCAATGTGTACTAAAATAGATCCAGATATATCTGCGACAAGAACATAAAACGATCTTGGCAGTTACGTCAGACGATGAAAAGAATGAGAAAAAATTGTGACAATATCATCAAATGCTAGTGATGATGGTAGTAATGGTTATAATGAGACTTATATTAGATAAAATAGTTTGACATTACTACATATTTGGTGTTAATCAATTTTTTATTATGGTCTATCTACCATCATTACGATGTAATTATGAACAGAAGGAGATATTGAGATATTGCCCAAGCGATAATGAAAGAAAAACAGTTAGAATAATACAGTCCAAGAAAGGAACAAAACAGCCAAACAAAACATTTCTATTCTAGTTTTGATATTTTTTTGGGGGGGGGGGGTTAACGCCGTGTCAACCCAATTTAGGTCATTTTACGGCGTCCAGCGCACCTAACTTAACTTTCCTGGACCCTTGTCTATAACTAGTACTCCCCTACCCGTCCACATGGCCGAACAAATCTCCATAAATCTTATAAATGGAGAAAATTGACATTATTGTCAAATTTTCATGGAAAGGTATAACCTTCCCGGGTGGGATTCGAACCCGTACCCCCTTCGGGACACGAGATTCCAAATCTGGGCGCGCTACCAACTGCGCCACCGACCCGGGTTTTCTAGTTTGATACAATATATTACACCTATTGCAGTTCTGCAATGCACAAGGATATTTTGGGTAATGTATAAATCTTCTAAAGTGACAAGCTAAAAGGCCGCCCAGCTAACTCAGTTGGTAGCACGCAAGTCTACTGATCGAGACAAGCTTAAATATAATAACGATGCAAGTTTGTCAGTAATTTACATTATGTCTCCCCTCTGTGAACATGCTGGGAAATAAGGCATAATGATAATTGTCTTACAGATTATCATTTGCTAGTGTTCCATAAAGCCAAGCATATGTTCTTGTAGTTTTTTGGGGGATCCTTTTTTTAGACCAAACGCCGATTGATCATACACCGCAACAGTCATTAGTAGAGCTTGTTTCTCTTACAGCAAAACAAAGAAGATTTGTTGATACCATATTGTATATTTTGTAGCAGTAGTAAGATTAACTAAGAATAAGACAATAAGATAAACGACAGTTCTTTGTTTCATTGACACATTACAAATAGATTGCGTAATTGATTATAACAGGTACGACATTATTGGTTGAGAAGTTGTTACAGGTATGAAACAATGAGAAAATATAGTTTTCCAACTTAGATAGGCATCTAGTTTTATCACACTTAACTATCTAAAAGCACGATTTGGGAGGCTAAGCTTCGATGGAATAGTTAGATGGGTTAGATAATGCAAATGTAGATACGCTATCCAGAAGTTCAAGCAATTGAACCTTCTGCCATAGAGTAAGTACTAGCGTTCCAAAATCTGATTGTTTTGACTCGTATAAGACATGATATACTCATTTGCAGACCATTATTGACCCATATAGTGTCTATTTGAGTCATGTTTCTAGATGTAAATTTAAAATCATTGGAGAAGCATATGATAATACTTTCCTAGAGGAACGTTTTGTACTAGTATGACCATCATGAAGTAGAATTCAGTAGAACATTGACTAAGGTTATTGCAGTATACCATTCCTAGGGTTATTGACTGACAGTTGCTAAATCGTTAAATGTCATTTACTACGTGTTTTATATCATACGAATATTTTTGCACGTACTTGACCAATTTAACTCAATACGTAAGAAAGGAGGTAATATAAAGATACGTAGTATATTTCATTTAACCCATATAAATACTGAACTGTTAGGTAAGTTGATTTGTCATGAATTTCCGTATACAATGTATTTTGTAACAAAGGTTTGTGTTCAAAGTATTTTTTTGTATTGCTGATTGCTTCGAAACAAGTAATGTCAAAGGCAATATGTATAGAAGCCTTTACAATTAGATCTATGTCCGTGTACTGGACGCTATGTTCGTCTATATGTGCCATGTTGTTATAGAAGAAAGACATGATCTGGTGATAAGCAAACGAATACTAGTAAACCCGATATTAATTATATATACCGGATACGACAAGCTATCGTTTTGGCTAGAGTTTGCAATCATTATTTTATCAACCCAGTTTAAACCAGACATGCAACTCAAATCTGCACTAGGTCATTGGCTTATTGTTATACGTAGATAATCACAACGATTGAACCTTATGTCTTTATGGAGAATCATGAACCAAATGACAAACGGAGCAACAATATCTAACACGCTATCTATGTCATTTTCTTTCTTAACATTTCTCTAAATAATACTGAATAACTTTTGCATCTGTTGCAGCACATACCGATAGTGAAGTCTGGCAGATTAGCTTGCCATTTCTCTTCTTTTTTTCAAACTAATATCAACCAACCAACGTTGCTTGATTAAGGTTTTTTTCAAATGATACAAATTTGATTCACATAAATTTCACAACAACAGATGTTTAAGTTACGAGGTACAACATTAGATCTGGCAATGTCTGTTTAGCCAATTAAGTGTTGGCTCATATTACAGCTTCTTACAATCATTTCCTTGAACATGAAACTTTATTCCGATTGTTTCAGAATGAAATACTTTAGGATAACTTGGGAGTATTCATTGTTTTACATATATTTAGTTGAAGTTTCATTTTCACTAGATCAGAATGCAGTCCGGTTATATAGTCACTGTGTTCACACTATGTAACTTATGTTCTGTATAAGGTATATGCAAACGAACCGTGTTGACAAGCACGATAATCAGATCAAGTTGTGTATGTTTTGAGGATTATTCACAAAGGAGAACACAAAATATGTGACTAATTATAAGGGGCTATAAATGTTGGTAATCCCAGTAGCTCCTTAGTCTGGATTACCTGCTCCGTACCACTACCGTTATCGGGTCAGGCAAACCCTAATAATGGCTGTCATCTCAGTTATTATTTAGGTAACAAAAACTTCGTTTACGTTTTCATAATCTTGCGTAATCATTTGCTAACAATAGTAACTTTAGCAGTATTTCGGTACTATATAGGTCATTCGATTTCAATTTTTCTGATTGCACGTATATTTAGCGAACGATTAACAAAACTATTTCTTGAAGTGGACACAATTCAGACGCGGATTAGTCTCGTTAGAATTTCGGATACTTTATTTAGCATACATGTAACCGAACAACTAAAAATAGGTTTCCACCGTCATTCTTGCACAATGATCCCTCGATTTAAGCCTGTGTAGTGAGAAATGTTCATTTAAAAACATTATCATCCAATACCTCATTCATTACATCGGGCGCGGCCATTATCATGCTTTGCCTGCCGTACTTTTACCAGTCAAAGTACGACTGGGAACCAGACAAAAGGGTTCCGTAATCTTATAACCAACTGAAAAAGTTTACCATCTACTTTGTACATTTTTGTGTCTTATTTAGCTGTTCTATTGTTTGGATCAAAGCGGATAAAGAAAAATGCCAAATTTGCTCTTTTTAACACTAAACTTTCGTTTCTTTGTTTTGGTTTTACGGCGCACCAACACAAAATGGTCATATCGCGCCGAACACTAAACTTTCATTTTATTATGTCATTTTTCCCAACATGATGACTTAGGCCACAACAAATTGATCATATGTTCTTCGGATTCGCTCGCACCTTAATTTTGACGGTTTTTACAAAAAAAATATTTTTATTTCCTCGCTCGCTCATAAAAATTTGGTCAAACCGCTATATAAAGCAACTGAATTAAGATTTTTTTTCTTCGCTCGCTCGCCTCATTTTTTTCTAGAAAAATCCGTAGAACATATCATCAACTTGTGGCCTTAAGTGCTAGTTTGTAGAGGAGAAAATATGTTACCTTAAGGCAAGTTCTGTCGAACTATAAAAGTAAAGTTTTAAATCTTCATCTATATCAATAGTATTGTCAAGTTGTCTGACTTTTTACTGGATTTAACGCCATGTCAACACAATTTAGGTCATTTTACGGCGTCCAGCGCACCTAACTTAGCTTTCTTGGACCATTGTCTATAACCAGTACTCACCTACCCTTTCACAAGACCGGAAACTTCTCCATATTATCTAATAAATAGAGGAAAATCGACATTATTGTCGAATTTTCATGGAAGGGTATTACCTCCCCATTTGAACTCGTACCTCCTCGGGCACGAGATTCCAAATCCCGGCGCGCTACCAACTGCGCTATTCACCCAGGTTGTCAAGTTGTCTGAGTTCTTACAATTAACAAACAGAAAACTTCGCACAAAAATAAATAAATCATAATACTATAACAAAACGGCATAACATTTGTTGTGTCCTAGTGACACATAGTTCTAGTGAAATGAATGTGTCTGGTAAATGGAAGACATGCACTTTGTGAAAGTCATCTAAAAGGCATTTCAAATAAATGCAATCTCCCTGCAATAAGTGTAAAAATCTTGGTAGCATAATGAAACGTCGCACGATGGTACACGGCGTATAATTGATTACTGCATCTATGATAGCTGATGTATAGGCTGTGATAGAAAGGCGTTAAAGTTACGATATATCAATAGATGTCAATGTGCAATATTTATTATCTCATGTTCCATTCCTTCATGAAAGCAATTAGTTATGGATGAACACATTACGATCAATGAAAGTCAATCACCAACTTGATGCTATAATAATACACTATATATGTTGGTTATAGTTTCTCATATGTATATTTTTATAATATACATGTACAGTCTTCAAAATTAGGATATGAAAGAGTTTGGCCGAACAGGTCAATTAGTAGCAAGCACTATAATAATTATCTTGTCTGAAGATTTTTGTTTGCCCAAAAGAAAATTTTAGTTGCCCGAACTATTAAGGAGTTGTCCCGGGCAACCGGACACCCAATAATTTCGTGGACTGAATATACCTAAGTAGTATTTCATTCTAAAATTTTAAAAGATTTATATATAAACGTGATCTCCAAGACGAAACAAGCAAACTTTCAATTAAAATAACTTAAATAAAATATTGGTCATCGTGCTTTTTACTTAGTTATGGTCTTATGCTGACAAATGTTTATGAAAGTTCTGTAAAATATACGTAGAAACATTCAATTAAATATCAAAAAGTGACAAGATTCCCTTTTTATTGGAATGGAATGATGTATGAATTGGCAAAATTGAAACAAAAACATGTATTAATATCAAATAGGAGCATTTAAGGCACATTATTAGTTTGAATAGCTTTGAAACTTTATAAACTTTTCTTAGGGATGTTTTACAGGAATTTAGTTCGTACTAATTTCTTCAAGTAAACAATTAATGAACACCCTGATATCTCTGACAAAGACCTATGTTTGCAAGGTTTTAGAAAAGTATTCGTATTTTTCTGAATGATTTCTGACAATCGCGTCATCTACTTTTACATTGCTGTATTTTTATGTGGAATATTTATTGCTGTAGGTGTATGTACCGCCGCAATATGTCGCAACGCCGCATTATGTCGCACTTGACGCAAAATGTCACAATCGTCTTCCGCAAAATGTCGCAGCGCTGACGCAAAATGTCGCAATTTTTTCGACTCACGCAATATGTCGCAACCCCTAACGCAAAATGTCGCTATTATAAATTGTGTTACACATCATATCTTAACAACAGATAAATGTAACTTAACTAAGACAGATTCTGAAATAAGCAAACTACAAGATATATTTTTTATATTTTCGTTAAAGCTCTGATTTTATGTACCGCCGCAATATTTCGCAACGCCACATTATGTCGCATTTGACGCAATGTCGACGCATTATGTCGCAGCTTGTTATTTTAATTCTTCTGAGAGTATCTCCTATTTACAAAATAAAGCCATTTCTTTACTGATTTTATAATACCTTGTTAATGAACCCCGCAATTCGTTAAGACTTCTGAAGTCAATGCTCGGGATCTAGGCCTAATTACCCCCAGAGTCAAGGAGAACAGAGTACACTTTTTAATGACTGGATACTGTGTACAAAAAAAGATGGTGTCTACTTTAAAGTGTTTGTTTTTTATCCTGTCTATATGTATCATTATTTTGAAAACGAGCCTGTCAATTATAAAAAATATTTAGCAGACACAAAAAAAGTGTATCGAGTAAAAGCTAATGCCAACAAAAGCACGTAAGGCGAGATATATCTATCCGAAATCTTGAAAATAACTGTAGAATGCAACATGAATACGAAAATTGCTTAGTATAAATTTTTACAGGCCTCGACTTAAGCAAGAATTGTGAAAGGACGGCGCACTCCGTATAAGTCCGTTTATTTCCGAGAGAGTTTAAATCACGATTGAAGGTAGGTGGATACAATGTTTCATAAAAATCAAAAGTCAGTCAAACTTCACGAAAGTCGGTGTACATGTACAGTCAAAATTGTATTTTATAAATATGACAATTATTTTCATTTTTATCGCGACGTCACCATGGCAACGACGTGTAATAGTCACACGTATAAAACACGTGTAGAAAACGTCGCGCTAGTTAAAACGACGTTTTAATGTGTTAACAAGCTCGAAACTTCATTTTAAAAAATACATCATTGTATGCACGGAGAATTTTGCTTAAATTGATATCAGGTTTGCTTGAGAGCTGCTTAATGACGACGTAACGTTTAGAAAACAATAAAAAATCGTCGTAAAATTTAACGTCGTTTTATGTCTACATGCCGTCATATTTTTTAGCTTATCGTGAAAATTAAGCCGGTGACATATATTTTTTATTTGAAAAATATATTTTGTATGTATGTATCAATGTGTATATGTAAAAAATCAGGGGTCGATCGTGAACAAATTGTCGAAATTCTAAGTTGAAAATCAAGTTATTGATTTTTATTTGTCTGGGTCATCAGACCAAACAAATAATGGTAGCGAAATTTCGAACCATAATAGGACAGGGAACCAGAATTATTGTCAAATAACAGGCGCATTAATTTTCAAACCTGCTCAGGGAAGAAAATATTGTTCCCGATTGGTCGAAGATGTTTAATATCGTACATGTCTGTAACATTTCCGCAAATTACTGGTAATATATTGAAATAATTTTGATTAAACGCACGTCAATTTTGAACTCTTCAATTAAAAGGCGTTCGTTTATATAACAAATTCAATTTGGCATGTGGTCAAACCACGCTGAAGAGTCAACAGAACAACCCACGGAGAAGAGAGAAAGAAGGTTTGTAAATAAAATTTCATGCAATATTTATTATACATTATCGTTTGTTGGTATTTTTTTATAAACAAGAAATATATGTAAAGTTGATTTCACATAACAAACCAGTTTGTGACAGTGATAATATTACTTATTTAAACTTAAAAAAACCACGTTGATCATATTATATAAATATACTGTTATACTTGTTGTAAGATATGTTGGATATAATAATGTTATTTTTTGCATGTTTAGATATAGGATACTTTTTTGAATGTTTTATCAGTTTAAATATATTGAAATGTTATATTATTTTCAGTTCATTAAAATATAAATGTATAACCCTGTGTCATTGTTTCTTGAATTTATAGCATCTATATTACATTTATATCTCATTGTTTCCATACAACCTT
This sequence comes from Mactra quadrangularis, assembly GCA_025267735.1. NCBI lineage: Eukaryota > Metazoa > Mollusca > Bivalvia > Venerida > Mactridae > Mactra > Mactra quadrangularis. The sequence continues at coordinate 22,934,631 of CM046303.1, forward strand.
CACCTTTCTGATATTCCGAGACCCAAACAAATTCAGCGCCTTCTGTGCTTTGATTTTCTTACGTCGACGTATAATGACATTACGAGTCTTTATTCGCTCCTGGGTTTATATCTTGGCAACAAATGATGTATATATGGAATATCCGAGTTGTTATGAGTTCAATAAAAGTATTTTCTTTGTTATACATACCATAAATCTAAAAATTGTCGTTATTTAAAAAATAGCACTTTTGATATTTAGTTGCTTATATATTTAAAGATCTGTACAAAACGATATTTTGAACGTATAAAAGTCAGAATAATAATCACAATTATGTTGTAACGAGTGCTAATGGCGCTAATTACTATTATTATTGTAAAAATAACGTCATTGAGGTCTACTACAAAAAATTGGCCACGTCATTGAGGTCTACTACAAAAAATTGGCCACGTCTAGAGTATCATTCGGAACAACCTCGGCGATCATCTACGAAGATGTACCTCGGAAATCAGACGTAGTAGAAATACAACCAGGTTATAAGGTCCGGCGATTAACTCCCTGGCAAGTAGTACTATTATTGTTTAAACATCGACGTGTAAAATCAAAATTATCTAAAATATTGTATGCTAAATTACTAATTAGCTATAAAACAACATTCAGAAGTCATAAAAATGGCCCTGGACTGTCTCTATTTACATTGAAACACGTTCACTTGTCATTTTCATGTCAACATTTAATAATAACCTTGTTACACGATCATCTCATTATTACATCAGAACAACGTCTCACACGTCGTATTTCTGTGCAGTTCAGATTACATTACTACAGAAACCAAATTCGTAGATCTACTTTTTCACCTTATGATATCTGCGTAGGAGTTCGCCGAGGTAGTTCCGATGGTACAGTTATAACTCCCTCGACCGACCTCTCTCAAAATGCTAATACTTTTCCGACAAAACTATACAAATGGACAAAAGTCTTGTCCGGTCTACAAAAAAACATAATATCTTTTTTGTTTGTTATTGCACACTCATACATTTGGTATCGTTAGAAAGAGAATGTTATTATGCATTGAATAAAAAAGAATTGTGAAATTTGAGCCAGTTCTGTCGGTACAGTAATGTGTTGAAAATTGACATTGAGGATTTGCAAGACTGGATTTTGTAGACCGGACAAGACTTTTGTCCATTAGTATATTTTGATGGTTTCATATGGTTTGCATATTTTTAAATTTGAGAGGCAATTCATTAAACTGACGTGACCCGTGTGCGTAGAAATTAATTTCATGTATTTTTGAATATATATTTGTTTATCTTAATATTTTTGAATATATATGTTTGTTTATCATATAATACTGCATTTTGACCATGGCACTCTTCCTGTCTTCGATTAAAGGAGGTTGGATTTCAAACATTATGAATTTTTCGAACGGGTATTAAGTACAGAAATATATGAAATGGACATAGCAAATTTACCCATTAAACCATTTTAAAGCTTACATGTATTCTTTAATATTGTTTTCTAATTTCTCTCAAGATGAAAGCAATATTAAAGCATTTTCAATATAGTTATTTAATATAGGGAGGCAAGACAGGATAGAGCGCCATGATCGTGTGACCACATACACGACTCATGCAGGTTGTTTCGTCATCTCAAGATGACGAACGCAGAAACAAAGCGTTAGACCAAGACCTAGCAAAACACCAACAGCTCTGGTAACCATGTCATATTTCCCTTCTCTAAGAAAAAGGAATGACTTGGTGTTTGGGAACGACCAGAGCCAGTAAAATGCTTCGCCAGGAAAAGGCAAACGTTCGACAAAGTGAACAGACAGCTTGTCTGTTTGTTACAAGAAAGTCTATGGATCTATATACAAAATATTAATTACAAGGTTTTTAGTTTAATCATACCGCTGTACATAATTTATCAGTATGTCAAAAAAATCGTACATGGGATTATTTTACTTGAAATTTCATAACTAGCATTAATTCGTTTTTTACAAACCATAATTTAATTGCTTTTTTAATTTGATAGTGCAGTTTATTTGTATTTGTTAACAACTCACCATTTTTTAGGATTCGTCTTTAATAATTATCTTCCCCATATTTAATATCCATTTTACAGTATTTAACAATTGTTACATGCTCTATACTTTAGGACCCAAATAGCGCAGTCGGCTAAGGGGCAGGAAAGGAAATGAACATATGAAAAGTTCAAGAGGTCGCTGGTTCGAATCCTAGCAATGCCTAAATTTTTATTTTTATATTATATTTTTTATTATATATTTATATTAAATATTATATATATTTACGTATTATGAGGTAACATTGACATACTGAGATATATAATCTTATGAATATTTTAAAATGAAATGTGTTGTGTTTACTTTTATTATGGTTACTTTAAGCTGTAAATGTATTAGACCGTACTTTACTTTATAACGGAATCTTTATGGAGATATAACTTTAAACCATCAGTACTTAGACTTCACCAATGGCTGAACGATGCCTAATTTTATGCTGCAGTCGGCGGAATAAAGATCGTAGAAAATTTTAGTTCATATAACATGAAAGGTAAATAATTACATTCAAGTATATCATATAAATCGAGGGTTGCTCTCAAGGGTGTAGTAACTCGCTCCTTAATCAAAAGCTATTACTTCAGTCTTGCGGGCAACTCTAGAAATAAACCTACAGTCATTCTGATAAAGAGGACATTTTGATATAAACGTAAGATATCTTTATAACATTGTAGATCTACATTATAAATATAATGATAAAAAACAAATAATAATAAAAAGTCATTCTTTTTCATGTGAAATATTCCACATTTCCACAGAATATAATTCAACCAAATTTCTCACAATTCGTAGGAACTCAGGTAAAAAAATATTAGTTGAACTGCTGAAAGTGCATTGTTTGGACAGTAAAGAACAATGGATAACAAGTCATGTCTCTGAAAAAGACAAACGTCCCTAAATAGCTTGTCCAAGACTTTCTACGGCTATTCTCCCTCCTACCAATAATGTTTAATTATGTAGGGCAGTTGTCAGTTACTGACGCAAGTATGTGCTTAGTAGTTGGTTAACAGCTAAATCCAGAGATTTAACCTTTCCAGGAGGAGTGAGTAGGTTGACTGACCGTCGTCATATGACCTATACAATGTGTTTCCACGGCGTTAAAAGCAACAAACTATCAAACAAACAAGCATGATATATCAAGTATTAACGGAACATCTACATGGGAATTAATTATGTACTCATTATGATAAGCTTGTGCATTTGCATTTCACAGAAGGATGATAACTCCAAACAAAAACATACATATCGCGCAATTGTAATGATATTGTTCCTTACGCCTGGTACCAAGCTTGTTCTTTATATGTCCGCAAAACCCCAAACTATAATAAGATGTTGATTTATGTAAGACATGGAACCGTGTATAGGAAGTAAAAAACAATACCCGATGTTAACCGAACATAAGATCAGAAAACGACCGAAAATATTTGAAGTTTTTGACTACGTTATCATTCGGAACAACCTCGGCGATCATCTACAAAGATGTACCTTGGTAATCAGACAGCAGAAATACAACCAGGTTATAAGGTCCGGCGATTAACTCTCTGGCAAGTAGTACAATTATTGTTTAAACATCGACGTGTAAAATCAATATTATTGTTCGTTTTTTCTCAAGTGTCAAAACATGAATAATTTCACATTAAATAATAACCTTGTTACACGATTATCTCATTATTACATCAGAACAATGCTCACACGTCGTATTTCAGTGCAGTTCAGACTACATTACTACAAAATCCAAATTCGTAGATCTACTTTTTCACCTTATAATATCTGAGATTTATCTGCGAAGAAGATCGCCGAGGTAGTTCCGATGGTATAGTTATTAATCCCTTGATCGTCCTCTCTAAAAATGCCAATATTTTTCCTACAAAACTATTTTAATGGTTTCATATGGTTTGCATATTTTTTAATATGAGAGGCAATTCATTAAACTGACGTAACCCGGGTGCGTAGAAACTCATTTAATGTATTTTTGAATATATGTTTGTTAATATCACAATACTGCATTTTGACCATGGCACTCTTCCTGTCTTCGATTATAAGGGGTTTGATTTAAAACATTATGAATTTTTCGAACGGGTAATAAGTTCAGAAATATATGAAATGGACATAGCAAATTTACCCATTAAACCATTTTAAAGCTAACATGTATTCATTAATATTGTTTTCAATTTCTCTCAAGATGAAAGCTATATTAAAGCATTTTCAATATAGTTATTTAATATAGGGAGGCAAGACAGGATAGAGCGCCATGATCGTGTGACCACATACACGACTCATGCAGGTTGTTTCGTCATCTCAAGATGACGAACGCAGAAACAAAGCGTTAGACCAAGACCTAGCAAAACATCAACAGCTCTGGTAACCATGTCATATTTCCCTTCTCTAAGAAGAAAATGACTTGGTGTTTGGGAACGACCATAGCCAGTAAAATGCTTCGCCAGGAAAAGGCAAACGTTCGACAAAGTGAACAGACACAGCTTGTCTGTTTGTTACAAGAAAGTCTATGGATCTATATACAAAATATTAATTACAAGGTTTTTAGTTTAATCATACCGCTGTACATAATTTATCAGTATGTCAAAAAAATCGTACATGGGATTATTTTACTTGAAATTTCATAACTAGCATTAATTCGTTTTTTACAAACCATAATTTAATTGCTTTTTTAATTTGATAGTGCAGTTTATTTGTATTTGTTAACAACTCACCATTTTTTAGGATTCATCTTCAATAATTATCTTCCCCATATTTAATATCCATTTTACAGTATTTAACTATTGTTACATGCTCTGTCCTTTAGGACCCAAATAGCGCAGTCGGCTAAGGGGCAGGAAAGGAAATGAACATATGAAAAGTTCAAGAGGTCGCTGGTTCGAATCCTAGCAATGCCTAAATTTTTATTTTTATATTTTATTTTTTATTATATATTTATACTTTATAACATATATATTTACGTATTAAGAGGTAACATTGACATATTGAGATATATAATCTTATGAATATTTTAAAATGAATAGTGTTATGTTTACGTTTATTGTGGTTACTTTAAGCTGAACATGTATTTGACTTATACAATTACGCAATCATATATCATTATTTGAATTTTTGAAATATAAAATAAATATTTCAAAATGCATTTGTTTTATTCGTTTTTTAAATAGATAATTTATAATATTAGTCCAGTATCATGATATCAATTTAAGCAAAATTCTCTGTGAATACAATGATGTATGTTTTAAAAGAAGTTTCGACGTCGTTTTAACTAGCGCGACGTTTTCTACACGTGTTTTATACGTGTGACTATTACACGTCGTTGCCATGGTGACGTCGCGATAAAAATGAAAATAATTGTCATATTTATAAAATACAAATGTGACTCTACATGTTCACCGACTTTCACAGATACATACATTTATGACTTGACTGATATGTTAAAGCATACTTATTTCAGCGTCTGTCTTAGTTTAGTTGCATTAATAAGTTGTCAAGATATGATGTGTAACAAAATTTTTAATTGCGACATTTTGCGTTAGGGGTAGCGACATAATGCGTTAGTAAAAAATTGCGACATTTTGCGTCAGCGCTGCGACGTTTTGCGGGAGACGATTGCGACATAATGCGTCGATTGCGACATAATGCGTCGACATTGCGACATTTTGCGTCAAGTGCGACATAATGCGGCGTTGCGACATATTGCGGCGGTACAGGTGTACGCATGTATTCGACTAACCCCTTGTAAAGTATAAAACGTCATTTCATTTGTGTATTTTCAATATTATGGTTGAATTTCTCAGCAGGACAAAGTGCATTAAATATGTATTATTTTGGGGTTATTTCACGATTACCACCTACATTATCTGTGTAATGAGGGGGGGAGGCACTTTTCATGTCTTCGGTCTTAAATTTGGAAACCATCTTCTATTAAAGATATTCAGAAAAAAATATTAAGTTTTGGTAAAGAATGTAATAACATTAAATGAGAGTAGTGGTTTACACTGAGTCCCATTTTCAACATGCTTCCATGAGATCGCTCAAAATGAGATTTACGTTACTTGTTAGGTACTGTGTTCTTCTGTTTTGATATCCATCTTTCTCTGTAAACAGATATCCTATAGACCGCTGTTGTATAGGACTTCTTAGGGCCGCTCGGAGGGTCACGTCGAGATGACCTTTTTGTCGACCAATCAATGCATAGCTTTCATCTAGACGAAACACTATTTATAGCATATTGATTTCGTAATTTCTATTTTTAGACCAAGATTTGCCAGCCAGATTGGAAGTGGTGTTACACAGGCTGTAATTGGACGACTCTTTTAAAATTGCGTGACGTAAGCGATATAAACAAGCTATACTAAACATGATGATTGCGTCATGAATATTGTAATGAGAAAAGGTCACCTTTACGTGACCCTCATAACGAAACAGCCAGATCTAAATTAGCGAGTAGGCGAGCGGAGAATTTTAGATCAGGCTTTAATCAGATTGAATATCCGTATACATCTAAAAGTTGACCCTGTCTGAGAATTGCTGTCACTGACAAGAGATAAACTGTGTTTGACACTGAGATTGAGACAAACTATGTCAATAAACAGAACGCAATATTTAAAAGTTTGTAGCTATAAAACATGAATAGATATTAATTCATCTGACAGATCTCGTAGATAATATTTTGTAATCTGTAATAGTAATCAAATCTAAATACCACCATCTGTAGAAATGAGACTCTAAACTAGAAGTCTTAGGGAAACACACTTTTCTGTAACATTGTTACAGCTAAACATTCTTGACGCCAAAAATCATACCCTTACTTTTTTGTTATATGTACTAGCGTTGTTGAATTATCGTGTAGGATATTTATATAAAGGGAAAAATGAAATAATTTCCACCCACACTACAGGAGGTATAAGTCAAACAATAAGAGGTGCAAAAATCATGATTCTATCCCATACAATAAGGCCATGCCAAATTGGAATTTTGTTAAGCGTCAACTTAAGTTTGACAAACCTATAGGTACCTATTCACAAAAACACACAAACCGAAAATGGAAACACGTGTCCATTCTAGCAAGTAATCAAACAAATAAGTACTTGGTAGTACAGGTCGTATTCTAGGTCATGCGTGTTTTTGTACTTAAAAAATTGGACTAGTCCACTGAATATGTGAATCAGCTGATCCATGAACAGCATTTTACGGATTTAAACATACAACTTTGATATTTAACTTTTATTTTAAATACTGTCTATGCACGTAGTAAATTTTATATAGTGGTATGTTCATAAAATAAGTGTTAAATAACAAAATCATGAAACTGTAAAAATAATACACCCCTATGGTTATATACGCAATGTTTACGTGGACGACCTGTACATGAATGTTTATGACACTAATCTAAGATTAAAGTAATTCCATAAAAAAGTATATACAACATACACATGTACATTTTCATTAATCAAGTACACAGAAACAAGGAACTATCAGTATTTCTTGAAAAAAAATCAGTTATCGAATCCCGGAACAACAGAATTATTTAAGAAAATTACACCAACATTTTTTTGGGGGATTAAGGACACTAAAACCTACGCGAACGCGGACGCTTAACAAAATTCCGGAATGGCATGGCCTAACCAGTGATTACTAGTGTAGCACATTATTTTTGTGTACTTTAATAATTATGAGAAGTTTTCTGCATAGCTTTCGGGTATACAGTGCATTAGGATTGACTGAAATTCTTATTCAGAACACATAGTACAGTAAAAGTTAATTTCTTTAAAATAGATCTGATGGGGTTTTTGTTACACTATTATTTTAGTTTTCATTCGCACTAAGTGATGTCGCACATAAGCATCATTATATATCGATCAAAATAAAAGATGACGTCTCTCATTATCATTCTTATATGGATCGAAATCTTAAATGACTCCTTACATGGTTCGACAACTGAAGTGAAGTGACTCATTACTTTCCTTATCATTAGTGCTGAAAAATGAATATTAGCGACTCTCTGATTAGACGATGTAATAAGGCCATGCCAAATTGCAATTTTGTTAAGCGTCAACTAAAGTTTGACAAAACTAGGTACATGTACCTATTCACACAAACCGAAAATGAAAACACAATATTTTACGACAAAAATGCATAATAAAATTTTTTAATGTATATTTATTGATCGAAAAACATCATCATATTATAATATAAGAAACAATGGTCTGAATTACTTATAAAATGACTATTATTTTAAGCACAGATTTAAAACATTTCCTTTATTATACAATGACTAGTTTTTTTTACATAAATTATATATTGTATTAATCGCACGGTTATGATAAATTGCTTACGAGGAGCACATTTTACCTCGAACGAAATTTCGTAATCGAATCCCGGAACATCGGAATTATTTAAGAAAAATACAGCAGCAATTTTTTTTAATTTAAGGTTTCTTTAAACCACGCGCACGCGGACGCTTAAAAAATCCGGTATGGTATGGCCTAATATAGAGCGGTAATGCAAGACTTTCGTATAGATTGGTACGAAAGACATGGAACTGAACGCAACGTGTACTATTGTAAGCCACCTAAATTGACCTTAATTAAAAGTGCAGACATGTACAGTAAGATGTTCGTTTTTCATTCTGAACTCAATATGTTTTAATGATCAGGGTGAAAGTAGAAACATATAAACAAAAACAATGCAAGAGTGCAGCAAATAGTCTGTGGGATGAACCATTGTTTACAAGAAAACGTGCATAATAATCTAAAAACTACAACAAGTACAAATACATGCATGTATGTTGACACCATGAAACGGGACTTTAAACTATATGCATTGGGGAACAAGAACGCGCCTCTCCAGCACGAAGTTCAATAAGTTATGATTCTAATTAGAGCTACAACGATTCACCGGAAAGTCGATTCGATGCGATTTGATATTTTTTCTTTTGATTCGATTATTATTCGATTCATTGATAAATATAAATTACGCCAAATATACATTAATACATGCATTTGAGCTTAAAACTAATTAATATTGATAAAATACAAGTGTTACCAAAAAATTTCATCCTTGATTTCAGAACGAAATAAATACGTGTACTTAGTGCAAATGAGCTTTCATACTGATTAATGTATCACTAGTTTATCATTGTCACTAAAGTCTCCAATACATATTACATAAACAAAACAAATGAAATGTTTACAAAACACGTCAGATAAATAAATGCATTAACTTAAAATTTCTCGTCTAGCTGTCTTGCCACGTAAAGTACGTACGCTTTTTAGTCTAACCTTTGCTGACTTCAATGGCGGCCTTCATGAGTGAGTTAGACAGTAATTAGGCAGTAACAGCGGAAAAGTTCCGCACGCACAGGCTTATTCAGAATGCATTCCATATAATAGCACACACTTCGGTGTGCGCTTAATAAAACCATTATGGAAACTTTAGAGAAGTGTAACAAAGTGAAACATAGTATCACTATCAATATAAATTATCTTTTAGGTGCACCATTGCTTTTATCCTTTAGCTTTATAGACACGCTAAAAGGTCGGCATCGAATCGAAAATCGCGGGTCCCGAATCGAAATTGAATCGGCGCCCTTGCAATCGAGTTCCGATGAATCAAATGGATTAGTGGCAGCCCTAATTCTAAGAGAGTTTTTATTATCAGTATTTATATTTTCTACCCGTAAACACAATGAAAATATGTATACAAGGAACAACAAGAAACAAAAGCGTACAGGTTTTAAAGGACGTTTCACTGGGGGTGATAAATTCAAAATTACATTAAAAATTCCTGTAGTTTTAACATTTCTTTTTTACAGTGACTGAGCGGTGTTGTAGTACCCGCTAAACAATGTCTGTTTGTTAGATACAACCGACATATGTTACATGAAGTCAGCATTTGGAGAAATCATTATAAAGTTACAGGTACAAATCATGATATTGTTTCATCAACCAGGGGGGGATAATTTGGTGCAGTTGAAATATTATATTCAGAAATTCAGTGTACAAGATTGATTATACATCCAACATTTGCACATTATGAATCATCGAATCAAAAGAAGTTCCACATTCAGTGTTAAAGGTACTCATTCACAGATTTCAACTTAAATATCAACTTTTTCTAAACCTATTAAAACTGTATGGGCATTTTTTAAAAGCAGGAAATTTGTGTTCTGATAATGACAATTTTAGTGCAATTTGACATACAACTACAAATGACGGTGTTTCATGTAGTAAATATCTACCCCGTATGTCACGGTATAGACTTTTTTTAGTGCATTTTGTGACTTTTATTGTGTATTTCTTGTAACATATAGGTCAGTTTGTCTTGAAATAATAAGAATTTAATTTTTGACACAATTACAGATACTGAATCGTATATTTTAAAATTATAGAAAAATAAACCAAATCTGTAAACTAGAACCTTTAAGTAAAATGGATTTCAAATTAGATGATTGACTAAAACATTGAAACTTTTTTAAGTTAGATGATATAAGCATGACCGTTTGCACTAAAGAAGGGGTTAACATTATCTAACTTGAGAATTACTTTGAAGATAAATGTTTAAATTATATTAACTATGTAAAATTTACAGGAAAAAGCCGTATGCAGAAATGAGGGACTAAGATTTAATGTCTGGCAGTAACATAAGTTCTTTTGTGCTGTTGCTTAATATTAAGTTTTTTATGAACACTTAAATAATTATGATATGAGCGACTTATTCAGTTCTCTTGGGGTTTCTTTGGTTTTTCTTACAGATCTCGCCGAGCAATCCACAAGGAGCAACAACTTAATCGGATAAATCGACATTATTATTTACAGTTCACGAGAGGTTTTTGTTCTTATTTCCTTCCATAGCCACGAATATAGAGAGCCGGGTCTTACTGCACTACGACCATTCGACCGAACGATTTTAAAGAGACACAATAAACGTATTTCTCTAGCGAGCGGGACTAGATCACCATCACCATTATAAGGAGATCAAACATCTTTACTATGAATTAGAAAATTCCAAAAATTTCATTGGGGGGGGGGGGATTCTTTAAATACCATTCCCCACCCCTTCTTACTTGATTTCCCTATAAGATTATAAGCAGATGCTGGTCAATAAAACCTTTAACTGTTACATGCAATAAAACAAGAATTATCAACATAAAATATCACAAAACCATGTATCAACTTCTATCGTTTTATCGAAATAAAATTGTTGCAACTTAATTCGTATCATAAATCATACATTTTATTATCTTGATCGATTTGGTAGCCGAATAAAATAGAATGTGAAGAAAACATAGTTATGGAGCGACCTAACATGAAAAATCATGCGAATAGAACACTTCTGGATACTAATGCCTGGCAGATTTTCTACACTAGTAATATAAAACATAGTTGGCCATTGCAGATTCTTCAGTTTTCAAGATAGTCCCCAAAAAATAAAATGGTGACCATTAATGATAAATGACTAAGATTTGTTGATTTCAATATCGAATTGGTGTGTTTTACTTTATTATGAATGCTGTTTTGTAAAACATGTTTTATACTATGATCGATGTAGCTTTAAGAGCAAATGTTTTACCATGTGACGCTTGTTCCGTGTTTGCATGTATTGTTCTACATTTCTATGTACGATTTGATCCGTTTTCTACGGAGTTAAAGCGATTTTTGTGTTCAGCTCCCTCGAGTGGAATACCAGTTCCCCTAAGTGGGAAAAGAAGGGTCAAGTAGTTCTCCACTCTGACAGGTGGGGGAGGGTTCCGCTCCCCTGACCTCCTCAGCTCTGTTGCTGAAAGATTGAGGATCTCTGGTCCCCTACAATGTGGGAAAGGAAGTTTCCCCTATTGCTCGGGGAAAATTACAAATCAATGGGAAGGGGTGGTTCCTTCAGTTGACTCTTGGGATGGGTTGGTCCTGGAACGGGTTGGCCCTGGGAAGATGGCCCTGACAGGGGTTGATCCTAGGGGATAGCCCTGAGTGGATTGTCCTGGGGGGATGACCTTGGGGCATAGTTCTTGGGGGAATAGCCTTGGGGAATAGTCCTGGGTGGGATGGATCAGAACGGCCCTGGGAGGGGGTGCAACACAGTATTAAACGTACACTTCATGCTTTTGAAATCATGTGACTGTTAACAGGTAAAAAGTAATGTCGACGTCACAATTTCGCTATCAATTTTAAACAGGTATGAATTTCCACTTTTTCTTAGATAGGAAATGCACAAACATTATAGGAACACCACACCACGTAAGTAATGTTTAATCATTAACCAATTTAATAAAAAGTATCTGTTCTCAATAACAGATACGTTGCTGTTTTCTTTTTTTAGACATTTTTGAGAAGTCCCATATTCGGCTGTAGGTTGTATAACATTCGACCGAATATATCACACGTGCGACATATTCGGACCGAATATGTCACCGCGTGACATATACATTTTGTGACATATGCGGTCTAACAAAGCTATACAAGCCATTGTCTGAAAACTGGTCACTATGTATAATTGATTTTTACTGTGCTACCTGTCTAGAAAATGTTCATGATGTACCATCCTTCTTTTGAGTATAAATCAGGGGATGGAGGTGTGGAAATATAAGTTTTTTGTCACTTGTCCATTAACAAGTACAGTCCACAAACAAGTACAGACTATTAACATTTACAATGTACAAATCGACTTTTCTTAGATAAGCATGCAAATGTATAGAAATTCAACGTCCAAAATACGACTTTATAAATGTTTATTACAAAAATTGTATTAACTACCTACTATAAGTAATAAATACATAATTATCTGATGACGAAATGCCATGGCGTTATTTGTTAGATATTGATATCATAAAACCATTGTCATATAAGACATCTCCATCATTTGGTACGGTTGTTTTGCTAATTACATCTAAAGGATAATACTTGCTCACGGACAAGTAGGGAAGAAACGTTTTTATGTCCATAGACATAAATGTATACGAAGCGGCGAAGTCGGATGTATGACTGACAACTGTCCTACATGATTACGAATCAGCAAAGAAAGATAAAAAGGCTGCTGAAATTGTTTTATGACCAAGATTCCATAAAAGTATGCCCCGCCCGAGAATCTAGTCCACGGCATTATGTTCCCACTATTACTTGGTATTCTTGTTATGAGCTGCAGGCCTGATACAAAATAAGCATGTAGTTGATGCTGTTAATGTTGTTGTTGACCCCTCGATCAGCAGACAAGTTTTCTTATTCTACATGAACCCGGGACTTGTACACTTGTAACATGAGTTATATAATTTAATTGTTTTGTTCGTTACTTTGATATCGTTATTACAAAAAGAGTTGTTTGCTACTTTCTATATCAATTTAGCCTTAGACTTAAACTATTAGCATTTCAGCCCTGCGTTCAGTTACCGCGAACGTTACAAAACGTTCCGTAACGATACATTCGGAACTCCTCGGCCATTCGTTGCGATTAATCTCGGATATATTTAGACGCTATTTTGAAACTACCGGTGTTGAAGTGTAAAAACAAATATATGATCGTTTAGCCATTGAGTGATGTTTCGTTTTTAGTTCGTAAATTTTGAAACATCACTCATTGCCTTAACGATCACATATTTGTGTATTAGATTAGATTATTCGCAGCGAATGGCCGAGGAGTTCCGAATGTATCGTAATGTAACGTTCTGTAACGTTTAGTGTAATTGAACACGCTACTGGACCGGTGATAATGAAGTACATAAATTGCATACTCCAAGAGGTTCTTGGACCAAATGAAACTTTGAGAGAGAAAAATGCATACCGAAAGTAGTTTTTTATATTCATAATTTTTTCGTGTACAAAAGCTTAAATTGATTTACATTGTATAAATTAATAAACTTGACGCTTTGGTATCCGTTTTTAATGTGAATCTATTTATACTGAAAACAACAACTTAGTCCAAGGAATTTTGGAAGGTACTGCGTAACTATAAATCAAAACTTGGCGAGTTATTTTCATTTTAATTTTGGATTTTTTCGTGTATGGGGGCAACTTATGAGTCCACACTATTATGTAGCAGTTTCAAAGTATTTATTCTCGTGAAAACAAAATTAATCATTCAGTTGGTGCGGCTCAATTAATAAGAATGTTGATATTACTTAATTGTTTAACACAAAAAATATTTTAAAATATATTTATCCATCCCTATTTCTGACAATTAGATTATTATTTTGTTCAATTGACGCACCCAGTTAAAAATTTCACATAAACAATAACTATAGTTCTTACAAAAACAAACTCCTGTTTATGTAAACAATACAAAAAACAAACTCCACGACAGGGTATGCATTGGGTGTGATGGTTTATCCACCAAGCCTATTTTAAAACAAACTATACAATCCTTATTTTCAACAGTGCCCTACCTTTGGAATGAATTGCTTTATTTTTATGTTTATATAAACATGTGATGTTATTTTGTACGAACTATGGTTATATAATTTGTTTTCTATTTATGTGAATTTTCCGCTGTTTACCAACATCTTTAAGATAGTCTATATTAGGTTTTATTTACGGCACTCCTTTAGGGAAAGAAACTGACAACTTCTAGATAAACGTTGTTCTGCAGTATTGTAATAAAAGTTTGTTCATTTTTAAAATAATTGTTAGTTTGTCTAAAAGCTCATTTGTTTATTTGTTATACATATTTATCAGTTTTCAGTATTTTACGACGACCAATCAGGTTAGGTTATTTTTCTATCAACAGCACTCCCCTACTACAAGGAGCGGATTTCCTCATTTATGCACTAAAATCTAATAAAATACATTATTTCCCCTTTTTGTAAATTTGGTACGAGGATACATTAGCTTTCGTCTTTGTTGGCTAGTATTCGAAACAAATAAAACAATACACAAAGCATACTTGTCCAAAAATACTAAAAACGCGTTTATTTCTTTTCAGAACAAAAAAAATGTTTTTATGTTTTATTTACGTTCAGCAATTTTATTCTATACACATGTTTTTTTTTGTTTCTGGGTCATCGATTTTACAGCGTTTCTTGTAGTGACAAGGGCACCATAGAGCTCTATTACCAAAATCTTTACGACTGAAATCGGTCGTAAGACGCTTTATAATACGAACCCAAGGAACATAACCGAACAGAACGTTTATTTACATCTAAATTTTCACAGCTTAACTTGACTATTGTATATCCAAGGCCACTATTATTCAAAACATATTTCTTGCATGATAACAACTGGGTTTTCAATCAAAATAATTATATTCAAGGCACCAATACTGCAGAAAAAAATCCCTATAACGCCAAGAATATCGCATGTAAGTGTTTCTCATAAGAAAACAAGAAATATTCAACAAAGAATGTAACATTTCGGTTAGATACCATTTACCTTTTAATTAATGTAAAATCCATGAAAACAACCAGTGTGTGCCAATCAAAAAGCAAAATTTTGTTTGTGAGTGTATTGCACAGTTAAGTGTGCTAGGTTATAAATAATGAGCTTGCTGAACATCTTACTGTTGTAAATCAATTATCTGAATCATTGTCTTGTCAACATTAATTGGTAATAATACATCTATTATCAGTTGGATTATGTCATTTCAATTCTGTTATACCAATCGCAGTACCTGGTATTTATTCTCACACAGGGGATGTTCTAGGCATTTTTCATGAGTGTTGGTTAAGTTGTCGAGGACAGATGGAACAACGGTTTACTGAAAACACCAAACATAACGTTGAATCTAAATATCTTTGGTCCCTGCTAGTGTTTTTGCAAGCATTTTTTTGTAAGCTAATAGTAGATTGTTATTAGCGAGAGTTACTTATATTGCCAAACATCTAAAGCTACAGTCCCATAAACATAAAAATAGCCGTGAGGGCACCGTGCGGGCGCCGTGCGACCAAGCTCCGCAAGGACCTGTACGAACTCTTGCGTACCCGTACGGCGTGTTACGTTTTTTACCAGGGTCCCTGAGATGAGCCCAGGATACACGTATCAGTTTCAGAGTCAAATCGTGAACAGAATCGTGGCCGAGTAAGAATTAAACATGCATATCTTCCAGCTACGGCTCCGTACGTATGTGTTGTTTTGTGCCATGTACGTACCGTCACCTTAACACGCAAGGCTTCCCACGACTTACGGCTATCTGCACGTTCGGGTCTGCAACAAGCCACGATTTTATTGGACTGGGGCATAATTTGTAGGGGTGTAACGATTTACCTATTTACCGATTAATATTGCAATACTAGTTCTGACGGTTATTATCCAATTCGTTTTTTCTTCAACGGGTTTCAGTAGTTATGTGCCGTACTCATGTTTTTATCAGAATCTGAAATTTAAGTGTTTGTATACTAACAGGAGTGATGAAATTTAGATAGTTATTTACGCTAACAATACTTAGCTTGATTTTCAAACAAATTAAATGATTTAAAAAAAATATTTAAGATTAATTGTGGCAAATTGACAATAAAAAGTAAAGGTAAAATCCGAGTAATCCAACTGATTAGACCTACCTATTTGAAGAGTATACAAGAGGAAATAATTGACCAAAGATCCTTATTGAGGAAGGATGGGCAATGGGCTTGTAAACAACAGTTTGTTTCCAAGTGGCGAAGGATGATTTGCAGCTATTTTCTAGTATATAAACAATGATATAGACTTTCCTACTTTCAACTGTATAATCATATTTTCAAATTAACAACAAACTAAATGATAATAATGACAATGCATTCTCCCCCGCAATAAAGCATGGTATATTTTATGTAACTATTTTGTTGTCAAATGTGAAAAATGTGAGAAAAAACAATGCAGTTAGCTATAAGGATTGGTAAAAGTGAGCCTATCCTGTTTGTTTGTTTGTTTGTTGGGTTTAACGCCGTAGCAACACATTGTATAGGTTATATCACGACGGTCAGTCAACCTACTCACTCCTCCTGGAAAGGCTAAATCTCTGGATTTAGTTGTTAACCAACTACTGAGCGCATACTTTGGTCAGTGACTGACCATTGGTAGGAGGGAGAATGGCCGTAGAAATAATTTCATGACCAAGCTCCACGAAAGTATGCCCGCCCGGTAATCGAACCCACGACCCCTAAATCAGTAGACTTTCGTGCTACCAACTGAGCTAGCCGGGCGGCTATAGCCTATCTTGAATATGAGTTGAAACAGTTACATGTATATCTTTGTGACTATGGTCAGTATAAATTGAGTCAATGGTCAGTTTTTCTTGGATTATGGTCTCTATACACATAGTATAAGATCAGATTTTTTCTTAAGTCTATGGCTGTAGCATGTTCAATTACCCTAAAAGTTCCAAAACGTTCCGTAACGATACATTCGAAACTCCTTGGCCATTCGCTGCGAATAATCTCGGACATATTTAGACGATATTTTGAAACTACCGGTGTTGAAGTAAACAAATATACGATCGTTTAGGCAATGAGTGATGTTTCGTTTTTAGTCCATAAATTTTGAAACATCACTCATTGCGTAAACGATCGTACATTTGTTTATTAGATTAGATATTTCGCAGCGAATGGCCGAGGAGTTCCGAATGTATCGTTACGGAATGTTTTGGAACGTTTAGGGTAATTGAACAGGCTACTGGTGCTTATACATAGAGTTATTATCAGCATTTTTTAAAACTACGCTCATTATTACTTTAGTATTTAACCAATTTGTTTAAGTATACGGCAATTATTCAATTGGTCTTTATTAGTGTTAGTTTTCATATGAAACTAAGGATAGTGATGTTACTATATTTAAATACTTAAAGTATCCGAGTTATGTTTTGTTGTTATCAACTTTTAACTGTCTGACTGCTGAATTTAGTTAAAACTCCGACAAAAGGTAAACTAGTATATTTTAAGTAGCAAAACATGAACTCAATAGAATAATTGTAGACTAGTTTCTACACTGCATTCCTCAGATAATGTGACACAAACCTATTTTGGTGATATTCCAGTTTTCAGACGGAATTAGCATAATAAAAATATAATTCGAATATTATAAGACGAAGTCACTATACTAAAAATATTAAATTCAGTCTAAAAATACAGCTCATGGACTTTGTTGAAACAATTCCACAGGCTGAGACTATCCGGTTACCTGAGTACAACTGCAGTCCAGAAAAGAAAATTCTATGTTTAGTAACAGTGACATTGACCTTGAACCTACAGGCAGGGTACTGTATGTGACACATACCCTAGTCATGATAAACATTTGTGCCAAGTTATATTAAAATCACTCCATTCATAGCGAAGTTACAGTCAATACAAGAAAAAAAATCTATTTTTAGTAACAGTGACATTGACCTTGAACCTACAGGCATGGGTGTTGTTTGTGATCCAACGTCTTGATATGGCAAGCATGTATACCAAGTTATTTTAAAATCCACTATGAAAGAACAAAACAGCCTGGAAAAGAAAATTATATTTCTAGTAACAGTGACCTTGACCTTGGACCTACAGGCATACATGTGGGTATTGTATGTGACACACAGTCTAGTCATGGTGAACATTTGTGCCAAGTTCACTCGATTCATAATGAAGTTACAGCTAATACAAGAACATTCTAGTAACAATGACCTTGACCGTTTACCAATAAGCCTTGTCATGGTGAGCATTTGTGTCAGGTAATTTTGAAATCAAATAACAGATTGTAGACTATTTTCAGTATTTTTAACCCCAGATGACCCATAATCGAACTCGTCCGAGTAATTACTGGTAAATACGGCCTGACCAAGTTTCGTGACAATCCGAGCAAAAAAGTGACTGCCAGAGTGTTAACGAACTAAGTGTGGACGTAAAAAGGACGGAAATTCATCGATCCTAATACCTCACCCTGAGCTAGCTCAGGTGAGCTTATAAAACGTCACTGTTGAAGTTAATTTAAACGAAAGTACATTTTCAGTGATTTTCAGAGATGTACTTTATTTTCCTGCCCGGTATAATAATTATGTTTGACGATATATACAGGCAAACTTTCTTTCAGATTCTTGCGAATACATTTAGCATTACACCTTTAGATCCGGTGTTCCCAGTATCCCAATCCATCAGGTATATTACCAGATCACAACTAGGGTTGTGGATCGTCGAGCTAGTGGCGATCCGATCCAAACCACGATTCATGTGTAGCAACTCACGAATCGAACCACGAATCACTTCATGGAGAAGCATACAGGAATTCTTGTTATAACAAATATAAGTGAAAATTTATACATATTCTTTTACTATATGGAAAACCATGTACTCTAAAAAATTCAATACCAGAACTTTTATGGGAATTTTTAGTGATAACATTTTTGTGTAAATGTGTTTCAATCGAAATTTTAACACAAGATATTACGGTCCCTACATAAATATAGGTTTTCATTAGTAGTGCGGCTCGTTTTCAGTGGTAATTAATAAGCTGTAAATGTTCTTTCATTTTCTTTTTCAAAAAATAGATCGCGATCCGACGATTTCGGACGTGACGAATATTCGTACATGTACTCGAAATTCTGGTCGAGATCGCGATATCCGAGTACTCGGATTCTATACTTTTATTTCCTCCAACTACTGAAGAACTAATCATCCTAATCACAACCGATAGAATTGGATTAGACCGATTTTAGAGGCAATTCAAACCTTTAAGACAAAAAGAATCGTTCCAAAGTTTAAATACTATGTAACAATGCGATGATTTAAATAAAAAACTTATGTATACAAATAAAACCACAATACGAAGACAAACTCTCTATATTCAACCTAAATCAAGTTTTACTATCAAAAAGAGACTACAATATGCCCTTGATTTCAGTCAACGACTAGTTCATGAAGGAGACGAGTCCATTCATGCACCCCCTTTTGACTTTTTCATTGCCATTTTCTTATCATGTGACCTCAAATGCATCGTTTTGATTGGCTTAAGGCAGCTGATGCTCAGGAGGAAAATAAAATGTATTTTTAATATATTTTTATAAGTGTCCTGTTGGTGTAATGGCAAAGCGTTCTACTATCACAAGCATGATTGACTAAGAGGTCGGTGGTTTATCTGCCACACATGTTTTGTAAAAAATACTTTTATTTTTAATGCTTCCTTACCTCTGTAATGGATGGGTTTATTTTAATATACATGTATATACAAACATGTAATGTTATTTTGTGCGAACTAACCTTGGTATTTCTCAATGTATTTGTAATTTAAGAACTAGATTTAATATTATTATACAAGTTATGATCACTGCTTACATGTATTCAAATTTGAGTAGATTTTATATTTTGAACTTACGAATATTAAACATGC
Source organism: Mactra quadrangularis (assembly GCA_025267735.1). Taxonomy (NCBI): domain Eukaryota; kingdom Metazoa; phylum Mollusca; class Bivalvia; order Venerida; family Mactridae; genus Mactra; species Mactra quadrangularis. Next base: position 22,954,941 of record CM046303.1, read on the forward strand.
ACATGCTGTTAAACATGGAATGACAAAAAATCGGGTCACCTTTCATGGAAACTAATTTTAAGCTAATGGAACGTAAGGCAGATATTTTGTTCCCTGGTGCTCGTGAGGTCGATGATGTATGTCTTAATCATAACACACATCTGATTTATGTTGTGATGACTAGCGCTGGAAAATATTATTCAATTTTAACAGCATTATGATTATGTACAATGGCGTCATTGACATGCTAATTTAAACTCCAGTACCATCACACTGCAAAACAAAATTAAGAGATTTTCTAATATGGGGACATTTTGATTAAGTAATTTGGGACGTAGATACAATAACTATTACTTCCAGTTTATGTATGACTGGTCATAATTTAATAAATTAAGTCATCAACTTTCTATCACATGGGGTCAGTCAGACTGTTGCAAGTTGAAAAATATGATAGCATTATATTTTCGTTATGTTCTTTCTCTCAATTCATTATTTATTGATACCAGCTTGTGACTGAAATTGAGTTGATGCAAAAATGCTGTAACTGCCCTATCTTCAATATTATTGGATAGTCCATTGTAATTATACATTAAATATACTTGGAATTGTCAGAAATAAGATTGAGTTAATCAAGGTAATGGTATTGTGGATTCTAATGAATAATAAATGATATTGATGAATCTGTGAGCTAGACATTTCTGATCACAAGAAATATCTAGAGTTACACTGAAGTCCATTGATAACGCAACACATATTGAGAGCAACCCGATAGTTGCACTCTGTATAGGATGAAGTTTACCTAAGTGACTATTAGTTTTACAAGTATGAGCATTTCCAAAAATGCTTGAAAACGACGTTCAGCCGTGTTTGATGTCTTTTCCATTGATGTATATATTTTGTGGTTAATATTCATTTGCTAACGTTAATGTGGTTATGAATAGAAAATAAATATTGCTTTTCGATGAACAAGTCTATGTACAATTGATAAATTATCTTTGTTAATGTTACTTTTTTCCGATCAAAAATAGTGGCGTGAAATGTTAAGGTCCGCTAAAATATTTAGTGGTGTGTAGACTTCCTAAACCTCTGCTGATGCCCGCTATTGACTGTGCGCCAGCTTGATTTCAGTCAACGACTTGTTCATGACGGAGACGAGTCCATTCATGCACCCCTTTTGACTTTTTCATTGCCATTTTCTTATCATGTGACCTCAAATGCATCGTTTTGATTGGCTTAAGGCAATTGATATCGACTACAAAATGCACAAATCTTGATAATTGTTTAATTAAATCGACGTCCAGGAACGTCGATAATAAGAAACTGATATTTTTAGGAAGGCAAGTTTAAATTAGCATGTCTATGATGTCATTGTACATAATCATAATGCTGTTAAAATTGAATAATATTTTCCAGCGCTAGTCATCACAACATAAATCAGATGTGTGTTACAATTAAGACATACATCATCGACCTCACGAGCACCAGGGAACAAATCATCTGCCTTACGTTCCATTAGCTAAAAATTAGTTTCAATGAAAGGTGACCCGATTTTTTTACATTCCATGTTTTTCAGCCGGTGCTCGTTTAATATTCGTAAGTTCAAAATATAGAATCTACTCAAATTTGAAAATTTGTAAGCAGTGATCATAACTTGTATAATAATTTTAGAACTAGTTCTTAAATTACAAATACATTGAGAAATACCAAGGTTAGTTCGCACAAAATAACATTACATGTTTGTATATATATTAAAATAAACCCTTCCGTTTCAGAGGTAAGGCAGCATTAAAAATAAAAGTATTTTTTATAAATAAGAGTGGCAGATAAACCACCGACCTCTTAGTCAATCATGCTTGTGATAGTAGAACGCTTTGCCATTACACCAACAGGACACTTATAAAAATATATTAAAAATACATTTTATTTTCCTCCTGAGCATCCCCAGTCGCGGGTTAATTTATTGTATTGTTTAAATAAACAGGATTTTGTTGTTGTTTTTTGTACGAACTATACCTCTGAACATTGTTTACATTAGACAACAATAAATCCATCCCCTTTCATACGAAAGTAAAAACAATTCATACCTTTTCCTAAGTTGGTAAGTAAGCGAACTATCAACCAATAAGGCACCATAAACACAAAACAAATCCGAATTTATCATACAATATAAAGACATGAAACACTTTCTGTATGAAAATCGGTATCACCAGAAATTTATAACTGGTTTTTAAATACACAGTACAGACATATGGTAAAAGCATCAAGGAATATGATTTAAAGTTTAATATATCTGTATATTCCTTGAAAACATGAAAATTCAGTCAGAAACTTAGGATAGAGTTATTGATGCAATTAAAAGTATCAGGGGGTGGGCTATAATTTCTCAGATTTACACGTAAAAACATGCAATGAAAACTATAATCATTTAGCAATATACTGCAGCCCTGCGTTCAGTTACCGCGAACGTTACAAAACGTTCCGTAACGATACATTCGGAACTCCTCGGCCATTCGCTGCGAATAATCTCGGACATATTTAGACGCTATTTTGAAACTACCGGTGTTAAAGTCAACACATATATGATCGTTAGGCATTGAGTGATGTTTCGTTTTTAGTCCGTAAATATTGAAACATCACTCATTGCCTTAACGATCTCATATTTGTGTATTAGATTAGGTTATTCGCAGCGAATGGCCGAGTAGTTCCGAATGTATCGTTATGTAACGTTCTGTAACGTTTTGTGTAATTGAACACGCTACAGAGGTTAATAGTCTCACACAAAAAGTGTCAAATCTTTATAATGAGAATGTTGTAGCCAGGTTTACAATATGTTACATCAGCATGGTTAGGTTTATTCTGATTTTAGAGGTGTGTCCATGATTACTCGGCTTGTAACTCTGCATTCTCTGCAGTCATGGCTCGATTAATCCAATCTTTTACCAGACACCCTACCACATTGTCTAAATCGTTGTCAAGCCAAAATACCAAAGACTGTGACCTATGTTTTCCATGTTTTTCAACAGTTCGAACCCTGTAAGTATAACGCCTGAACATTTCGCTAAAATGTATCATTTCGCTAAAATATATCATTTCGCTAAAATATATCATTTCGCTAAAATATGTCATTTCGATGAATGGTTATGTAAGTTTGAAATATGCATTATAAAATGTCAAACTCGTTGAAATGTTCTCAATAAAATTTTAGATGATCAAATTCTTTGGTTGTAGAATATACGACATAAAATATTTAAACTCTTTGAACTGGTGTCTATTTGTTCTCTAAAAATGTCAAACTTATTTATAGCTATGGCTAAGCTATAACTCTTAACTGTATTATATACAATATAAAATGGTCAGCACAAACTTTTTAATTTCCGTCAGATTTGTGATTGTGTCAAACATTTTAGAGTGTACCCAAAACCCACGGTTCAAACTCTATCGAATATTAGCTCGACCCATAACTTTGTTTTGGAATAAAAGAAGTTGATCGCACACATCCATGAAAATTCAAAATTGTAAATATATATATGAAGGTAAAAAGATAAGCTGACGGTTTATCGTTAAAAGGTAAGTGTACATATATACTTGTCGATAAAGTTAACAGTTAATTGTTAAAAAGGTAAGTGTACATATATACTGGTCAATAAAAGTGACGGTTTATCGTTAAAATGTAAGTGTACATACATACTGGTCAATAAAGATGACGGTTTATCGCTAAAGGGTAAATGTACATATATACTGGTCAATAAAAGTGACGGTTTATCGTTAAAAGGTAAGTGTACATTTATACTGGTCGATAATGTTGACGGTTTATCGTTCAAAGGTAAGTGTACAATAATTCTGGTCAAAAATTATGTCCATGATAGGTGGTAACTGAAATGACCAAATAGCAACGTTGATAAAAGACTTAGTGCCCAATTAAAACAAGTTTTAGAATTAAATCTAAATATACCCTTGTAGAAGTAGAAAGTGGTCAAAATTAAGTCAACGAGTTTATCTACAGTCTTTCAGGTTATTCTAGTTATTTTGCTACGCCACGCTTTAAAACTATGTTAACACTTAAACATTAGGCAATCGCTTTATTATCACTCTTTTTTCATATAAAGGGGGAGATAATAAGACACTGAGAGACAATTAAGCGTTTTACTAATTTAAACAATGCTTTATATTTAGATAACAAATGGCAAAAAATGGATCTCCTGGTTCAATCCCTAGGCAGATACTCTGCCAAGTCGCAATGGTACAGGAACAGTAGGTAGGCTGACAGAATATAGGCGACAAAAATAAAATAAAAAATATTGAAAAAAGGGGCGAAAACACCAAAAATACCCGACTGTTCCTACTATATCGCCTCTAAAGTTACCATTAATTCAAGGTAGTAGGTGTGTCAAACTATTATCATTGCTTAGTTAAAATAATACACAATATTTATTTTGTTAATATTTTTATTGCTAAACTTTTTGCAATGAATAGCAATATAACGAGTTACATGTATTTTCTTTGGCAAATACAAAATCAGAAATGAAAAAGCATGAAGGAAAATGACTCATGGAAAATATTGAGATTCTACGTCTCGTAAATAACTTAATTATTGTGGGAAGTATCGTGTAATAAAATGTAACGTAATTTGGTTACACTTTTAACATTAACTATATGGTTGATTAGTTAAGTCATTACTAAGTTTGTATATGATTGTACTGTATAAATATATCATGATTTCATCAGCCACACATGTCTTTTGGAAAGAGACGCTTAAGTGCATTTTGATGCGTAGTTTACTGAATTGTCCCGAAAATGTACTTATGTAAGCTATACTACTGTTGTTTGTGCCACCAACATGCCAAAAATGGTCATACAAAGGATGCCGTGCGCATTTATGCACGATTAAATATCATGACCATCAAAATGAATTGCCATAATAGCGGGGAATGTCTTAACTTTAATTAAGCATTTTGGGATTTTAAAATCGCAGGATTTTGAAATAAACAATGTGGTATTTAGAGGGAAACTTTACTTTAAGGGTAAATATATCATAAATATTCAAATCACCAACCTTTTCATGTAAATCTTTAGCTCTCTTGACTCTGCTACCTTCAGTGACTGTTCTTACACTGGTTCCGACAGAGTGTTGTCTTGATATAGGTTGACTGTAATTATATTTCCCTAATGGAATAAGCGTCATTGTGACTCTTCTTGATGAAGTACCTAAAAATGGCCTCACATCTTCAGGTGATTTTACTGTTTTACCATTAACTTCAACTATAACATCACCTGCAGTAAAAATCAAAATTGTAAGCTGCTTGCATTAACATTCGGGACAACCTTGGCGATCATCTACGAAGATATACGTAAAAGATAACCGAGGTAGTTCCGAACGTTGCATTACTAGCGTATTGTTTGACAAATAAATACGCCAACATTATCTATAGGCATATAAGTTTGCATATCCACGTGCGTAAGATTGAAAACGAAATCACAAAACAAAATTTAAGAGTATACATGTACTAACAAATAATTAAGAGTGAAGCCACAAAGGTAGGTAAAGGTATAGGATGAAAGTAGTCTATGTTTATAAAATATTTCGTGTTTCCGTGTTTTGAGTAAGAAATGGCAATTTAGCCGAAAAGCGCGCGTTGTCGAATCACGTTCTTTTTTGTATGGTTTTTTTTTGGGGGGGGAGCTCCATAACCACCGCTTATATCCGTAACAAAGTGGTTTTTCGGATAGAAAATCTCATAACTTCGAGTTCTAAATGAGAAACTATTTCTTTAAACTGCTTTCGTACAGTTCTTTATATCTTACTTTCGCTTGTTGAATTTTAGGATTAAACAAATTTTATACGGTGAGGCTACTCATTATCCTTTAGGTTTGACACTTACTGCCAAACGTATATTCTGAATAAATGTATAAATTTTAAGAATTTTAAGGCTTTTACGTAATGTACATATACACAGATTGCTCAAATATGTTATGCATACATGCATATATGTCTTAGTCATTATATTTTCTTCAAATATGTTTTTTCTAAATCAATGTCAGATCAATGAATGGGGTTATGTGAGGTGAACATATGCATCTGCCTTGAATTTAAAAATACATCCAAAAAAGGTTGAAACTGAAACGCAAACGAAGTCTTTTCCATAGGCCTTCCCATCTTCTAATTTATACGTAATCACCCCCTTAGAAAATATTTGGCTCCGCCCCTGTAGCACAAGTTGATACTAACCCGGTCTGACTCCACTAGAATGAGCAGGTCCATCTTCTTCTACGTTCCAGACGGTAACAGGTACATGATCTGATATAACAAATCCTAGACCCATTGTTTTTGTTCCTACTATATCAACACTCAGCAATCTAGATACAACACCTAGTGTAGGTGGCTGACTTCTGCTGTGTTTAGCTAAAGTCTTTAATGCTTCCGCTGACATGTTTATGACATCTTGACCGTCCAGTTCTAATATTTGGTCACCTGATTGAAGTCCCGAGTTGAAAGCAACTCCTCCTTTTTCGACATTTATGACAAAACATGGCCCTTTACCTATAATATCAAAGCCAAAATGCTTTGGCCACTTTAATGGAGTTCTTTGAGGCATTTTGGAATAAGTCATTATGAATACAATAAAAGTCAATGTTAAAACTTCGTAAAATAAGTAGGGTCAATTTTTCAGTCTATCACTTTTTGACTAACTTCATGGTAAGCCAGCGTTAACTAATCACAAATACAGATAACTCGATACAAATTTCTGATCATTCTAAAGAAGATAAAGAACGTTTGTAGTAGGGAATCAGTTATTGCAGCTTCAAAATCCAAGCTTAAAACTGACTATCCGTTATTATTCTTGAATGTGTGTACCTTATGAACTAAGCATCATTTGTAATGACTGCGAAAATGGGTGCACACGCATAGAGTTCCAAAAATGAATACTAGTTTGTTGTATTCACATTGCATCCTTTAATAGTGCATTCGGTTATCTAAACATCCCTTGATATGCATGAAAAATGAATGCACTCCTATAGTATTACCAAGCAATTTTTTTCTTGTAGTAAGTACATTTGGAATGCACACTCGCAGACACAAATAAAAAACCCCAACCAGCGGAGGTCCAAGTCAAATGCACCCGTTAATCACTTCAACAAAGAAGTTCAATTACATGGCACAATCTCACACATGTCAAAATCTAAGTCACAAAAATCACCTCAATATAGTATTCTAGTCACATACATGTACGTCAAATAAGAAAATGACTCTCAAGTCGAAACTATCCGCACATAAATAATCTTAACCTAGAAGTTCCAGTATCAACTTGAATAGCACAAAAGTCAAAGCCTAAGTCACAATCATACATCACCGTATCATAGAATGCCTAGTCCCAAAACACTATAGCACACACTAATAAATAAATAGTTACAGCGGTAACACTAGATGTATTAAAGTATTATAACTTGACATATTGTGAACGGTGTTGTTATTGCTTGTATCCATGACACAAATCAGCATCTCAGTATCAATAAATACGATGAAATACCTTAAGGTATAACAAGTCAACAATCCACGTAACACAACAGCTTTACACCCAATATTCAATATCTCTTTACTGATTTTCTATAAATAATTGAGTAGTAGGCCTATAGATTCTTCCGGGTATTTTAAGAAAAGGTTTATTAATGTTAAATATATATTGATGTACTTAAGAATGGTATAAAATATACTACACATTTTAGAATTTATATTTATGAGACAGAAAAGAATTTCTGAATATTGCGCGCAATTTGAAATTTTAATATGATATTTCGCGGGACATAACTGCTATAATCATGTGTTTCTTTTGCCATGAGCGCGTAGCTTGAACGTTACAGGGACATAACTGCTACAAAAATCACGGAAATGCCACACAGAGTTAACTCCCTTAGTTGATCTACAACAGAAACAACACTGTATTTTAAAGTCATATTTCGCCGTAATAATCCATCGAACACAATAAATTCGCTTTTTTTTTCAAAATTAAATTCATTACCCCACCTGTATGAATACTTGAGAACTATTTTATTTCTCTAGCCTCTGTAGGATGTAATTTTTATATATGAATGTTTTGAAACAGTATTATCAGGTTCATATACGCTCCCCTTGCAGCTCAGTGAATAGACTGCATTCACCCTGTGAGAGAACTGTAGTGAAAATCAGTCGATGTGTAATAGAGTAAAGTTTATATAACCCGGTCAGGTCACCCAATAAATGTCTTAAAATGTCAGGGCTCGATTGCCTAGTTGGAACATATGCATAGTAAATTCCTAAGTAAATACTGTGGCAAGTAGGGCTGCAAAGATTCGATTCAATACATCGAAAATCAATTGCAAGGATGCCGATTCGATCGATTGGGAACCCACGAATTTCAATTCGATACCACCTTTAACTTGTCTGTAAAGTTATAAGGATTTCAAAGTTTTAGTTACAATAATTAACTAGTTAAAAAAAGATCATTATGAAAATTCATTTGCTTTATTGATTTTGTTCTGAAATAAATGCTAAAAATTTAAGTAACAATTTTGTTTTATCAATATAAGTTAGTTTAAAAATCAAATGAATGTATTTCTGTACATACTATTTAATGAATGAATCGAATTGAAAAAAAAAACGATTTAAAAGAAAAACATCTAATCCCATCGAATCGACTTTCCAGTGAATCGTTGCATCCTTAGTGGCAAGTGGATTTTGAAAGGTGCGTTTTAATTAAGACCGTAACTAAATAAGACTTTGTTTGCTCTTTACCGACCCTAAATTGTTGGGTTGGGTCGGTAGGTAGGAAATTTTTTTTTCAAGAAATATACCTCAATTAGGTAGATCCGGCAAAACAACTTGTAATTTAATACATATTCTATTCTATAAATTGGATTGGATATCAGGTATATAATGCCTATACACATTCTCTCCATAAAACATAAAACAACTTGTTTGTTCGTGTATAAATATAAATTATATTTATCTAATATTCTCAACTTCTATGATTTCAACATGTTCCTGAAGCAGAATTATTAGCTTAAATAAAATACTAGAAACTAATACGATGAGCGGTCGTGAACATAAAAACAACACCACATATATTTTTCAATTTTTTTTGAGTCGGCGTCATTTTTTCGGGTCGGTCGATAAAGGGCCAACAAACTTAATTTTAATTTAGGTCTAAGTTGAAGGATAATTATTGTGTATACATGTGGTGTTATATAGTTAACAAGTTTTCATCGCCTGAAGGATGTGACACTTATCAGCCGTATGTACAGAAAACATCAATGAAAAAATTGATTTAAATCTTTACCTCAAGTTTTAATAGGTGTTAAAAAAGAACATGTACATTCAAATTAACGTAATTATTTTTGTATTTATAAGTACAAATATTGATTGTAAAACATATATAACCTTAACTTTAGATCGTCTTTAAAATATACAACAATCAAGGCTTTGTAGAAACTGTGGTCCAGTAGAAGGACGCGCGCTTAGGGATCGAGAGGTCCGGAGTTCGAACCCCACTATGGGCACTGCTAATTTCCTTGAGCAAGAAATATAACTACAATTGTTCCACTCCATCCAGGTGTATATGGGTACTGTGAGGAAACACCTGCCTGAATGAGATTTCAATGATCAGGAGTTATCGCATAAAAATTGTCAAGTTGGCTGAACATGTATATGGAAGCAGATTTTAAACCGCACTTTTACTTTAACCAATGCTCGTTCTCCGTTAAAATGGGCATTTAATGCCATTTTCTGATTGTATGTCCGTCTTCATTTTTCTTGAAAATATGATGCATAATTATAATTTTAGCTTTGCAGGCTTTCTGAAATATCATAGTTTATTCGCCGTCCCTACACAAAAATGCTTAACGACACAGAGTAAATCTTAATCGAAGACATTATGCAAGCGCGGATCTAGACATTTCTCTCAGGGGGTGGGGGCGATCGAAAAATTGCAGTAACCAATGTATCAATACAAATACATGTAATCATTACATTAAAACGATTGATGTGGAGGTTAGCTGTTTAAACGTTTCCAGTTCTAGCCACGAGAAGGCCTCCACATTTAGAACATTGTTTATTTATCGTATGCTTATCTATGTCATGTCATCATGATACTTACTACTTTATTATTCTTTAACCATCAATCTGAATGGATGACCAGTATTTTGTATCTTATCATAAACAATACTCGATTTGAACATTCGCCTTTTATTTTTAGGAATGAACGTTTGGCAGATTGTCTCAGTGTCAATGTGTTTGGCGTTATGCAGATACATGAGAGCCAAAGAAGACAACCTGTCCTCATTCATGGTGTTTCGCATGTAGCTTTTAATACGGCAAAGTCCAGAAAATGAATGCTCAGCCGCATATGAACTTATAGGAAGTGTACATCCTATGCTCAGGAGGGTGTTTACATCCGGAAATACACCTTTGTCCGTAATTTTGTGCGTATCAAAAATGGTGTATGGCTTGATTCTTTTGCCTACCAATTTTCCACATGCCCGCTTCCATTCTACTTATTGCGATAGCAAACCATTCGAAGATGAACTATGTACGTCACGTTCCCAAAATAATAAATCAGATGAAAGTTTTTGCATTGATTCATCCCAGTGACATGACATTAGGCACTACACTTTTTTATGTTAAATAATCAGTTATCATTTTCAAACTGTACTGACATCACGCTCGGCGAATGGGAGTGATTTTGTTAGGTTAAACAGTATTTTGAACAGTTATAACTTTATTACAGACTGAGAGAATAGAAATCTACGTGATATACATGCGTGTACGTATAAATGTAGTCTAGTATGAATGGATTGGGACTGTTAAAGAAAATAAAAGAACAAAAACGATTTTAGATAGTTTGTTATATTCAGACAAAGTTATTGCCATCTAAAAAACATCAAATGTTTACCTTTATTTTAGATTTTTCATGGGGGCCGGCCCCCCGCCCCCCTCTGGATCCGCGCATGTTATGTCGAGGATCTTAAAAGGGTTTCAAAAACACCTGTGCGACAATACCCCAGAGGGGGATATTGTCTAGTAACAGGAAGAAGACTCAAACGCCTAAAACTATTTTCTTCACTTACTAAACATGCTTTCTATAGACATGCTAAATATGAGGCCCAGATAGAAATTACTTAATTATCAAATAATTCTTATCTTTAATTAAAATTTTATATAGGTTCTACCACAAGTATAATTATAGAGACGGGTCTCCAATCTACAATTTAGAAACCCATCAAATATTTTCTGGAGCGATAAGTATGTGGTAAACTCAAGGTCATTTGTATAAACACGTGTACATTTTAAGCATGGCAATGTTATAATCGGAAACATTTGATTATCCCTCACCCCGGATTTCGGATAAAAATGTACATACATGTACATCGTATTCTGCAATACGAATTATATAAAAAAATATCCGTAAAAATCTGAAAACCGAAACCTAAGAAAGACAAGTTGAAAAAATATAAGCAAAAATCGATGCTTCAGTTATATAGATATTTAATGTATACAAGAGGTCCAGTTTCAATGCTAATTGCCTAAAACATAACGTATTAAAATCAAGATAGCAATTTGCATTTTACTAGGATGTAGTGATGGGACATCGGCTAGAAAATGCCAACATATTATCGGTTGGAATCGGTTACTTAAATGATCTTATCAATTGATAAAATAATCGATTCATTATAATTTGCAATATATACAAGTTAATTAGTCTATTTAGGGCTTCAAAGGAACTTTTTTAATATATGCAGTATTATGTCAATTAATCCATATTTTTCCGTACCTGGTTTATTTCGTTCCCACTCTCGATTCCGGGAGACCAACATCGATTATCGGAATCATATATTACGTTTTCTAGCCCTTTAATCGATTATTCACGCTAATCGGTACATCACTACTAGTCTACTAGGATGTATTGCTATGAACATATTTAAAAATCATAGGGAAAGAATGTGAATGTAAAAATCGAAATGTATATTACGTTTGTCTAAATTAAGTGAGAATGGGTCTCTCATTTATTAGCTCACCTAAGCACATAGGTGTTTAATGCGAGCTAATGTGTCCAGTCTATCCGGCGTCAGTGCCAGTGGGTGCGTCAGTCGACAAAAATCTCTTGATCAATCTTCTATTCAAAACCATAATGTCTAAAGCAATCTGATTAAAACCCGATCTAAGATTTTCCGCTCGCCTACTCGCTAATTTACATCTGGCCGTTTTCTTACGAGGGTCTTGTTCAGGTGACCTTTTCTCGTTACAATATTCATGACGAGTGTGCGTGTGTAAACTTTTAGAATCGGGTTTTAATCAGATTGGACGAAATCGTTATGTTCAGTAACTTGTTTACATCGTCTACGTCACGCAATTTGAAAGGAGCCGTCCAATCATGGACTGTGAATAATACCAAGCTCGCAAACCTTGGTCTAAAAATAGAAATTACAAAATCAAAATGCTATTAATAGTGTTTCGTCTAGATGAAAGCTACGCTCAAACGACACAAAGGTCATCTCGACGTGACCCTCTATGGGAACCTTAGAGATCCTGTACGACAACGCTCTACATGATATCTGTTCACGAAGATGAGTCTAAAGTTGCCAAATTTAACATGAAGCATCATCAAAAGGTACTCGACAAAGACTGTTAAGGTCAATATTGGTTCCACCCCAAAGGATAAACATATTTTATTAAGAAATCTTCAAAAAAATATTGCCTCGAAGGTTCCAAGTTTTACATAGAGCTAAATAGAGACTAATATGGAAGTGTTAAAATCTTGTGACAGGTAAACTTATGATCTGGTAGTCGGGTGAGCGGACCAGGGTCCTTATGATCCTCTTGTTTTTAAGTACAGTACAGTGGTTAACTATTTTTAATTAACCTTCAGTGACTTTAGGCTCTTTTTGAAAACATACAGTGATATACTGGTAAGTGTAAATTATTTAATTAATATTATATTTTTTGATAGTATTTAGTATTTTAGTACTTAGTGATAGTTAATGTTATTCTGTCGGCAATGTGATTATTCATGTAATTAAAATAACATATAACAATACTATTTTGTTATAAGTTCTTTTAGACTGGTAACATTCATGCACCAATTCATTTTCTCGAATTTACGAGTTTTGACTTGAGCGTGACTTATTTGGTTATTTAAGACGACAGATTCAGCTTTTTAGTAAATGTCTTATTCCTTTTACAGTTCTGGTTTCTACTAGGAGTGGGCAATTTCATGGAAGTTATTCTTCATAAATAGCGACTTTAAAACTGGATCACAGCCGAATATCGAACCCAGAATTGCCGGATTTATAGTCGTGCGTATACTACAACTGCACCACGACCGAAGCCTGTTTTTCACGCTTTTCACAAAATTTCTTACGAGAAAAATCATCGTAAGTCAAAAACAAGAAACAATAATAATACCTTCATTGTTTGGACAATCAATTTCAAATACAATGTATTATTGAATTATGTAGAATTGTGTATACCTTTTGAATATCAAATCATAGTTATTTTTATTATCTTTATGACTTTGAACTACAAAATTATGGAATTGATTTGTGATTGTTTTTTCGGAGGAATTATTGTGACAATGTACGAAATGTACCAAAGGACCACAGCTTTCGGTGACCACAGCTTTCGGTGATTGTGATTTTATGTTACTGAAATCTGTTTTTAAGTGTTTAAACTTATTTTATTGCCCGTAATACATATTTACAATTACAGAAATACAACAAATGTAATAATAACATAACTTTATGCATATACGGCAGTCGGGTTGAGCCACAAGTTTTGTAACTTAGTTACGGCTCTCCCCTTAAGGTATATACAATAAACATCTGCAAAAAATAAAGTAGTCGGGCAATAGGAGTGGTTACAAGATTGAATTACATGGATAATAATAAGAAATATTGAATAAACGAATAGATATATAACAAATGAGCAAAAAAGTGACATAAGATCGTGAAAGTAGAATAAAGAGGGGTATGGTCTATCAGTGAAAATATAGATACAATATTTAATGGTCGCTGAAACGTCTTGTATTTTTTATGAATTCTTGAACAGTAAGAAATATATATTCATTGTCATCACTTCATAGATTTGCGCTGCCGAATAGTAAAATATTACAGTTTAGCAGCGCAAATCTATCAAGTGATGACAATGAATATATATTTCTTGCTGTTCAAGAATGTTTTTTAAGTGGAACATAATGCATCAGCTTACTACATGTATTTTGTACGCATCAACTTAGAATAGACTAAATCTAAGGTCAACTATGTCCGTTTCGTTCAATACAAAGTTCTCAGAACTGACTGGTGTTTTGGAGTGTGATCATTTTTTTATAAAAAGGAATGTGAAAACATTAGGAACGGCAACAATTTAATTCAGTTTTACTGATTTGAATGTTCAACTGTGCTTAGTCTTTAGTGAACACGGAGTTTGTAGTTATATATAACTTTATTAAGCAACAATTTCTGCAATTTGTTAATTTAAGCATTGTTAGTAGTTTAGGTGTCTCTTTGGCGCCACGGCTGCGCATGCGCGAATCTCTGAATAACAAAGGTTATTTAAGATATTTAAACACTTTCCTCCCCAAAAAAATTGAAAGTCGGCCGATTCGACTGAAATTTTTAAGGGTTACTTACTGAACTTATGTCAATAATACTTGTGATCATAATAAATAATAAAAATAAAAAAAAATAATAAATGTTATCAAAAATAAGTTTTCCGAAAAATAAAAAAATGCTGACCTTTTTTCAATTTTATTTTGTCGACTCGACCAAAAAGTGGATTTTATTTTTATTTTGCCCCCCCCCCCCCCGACTCAATATTTTTGAAAAAATTCCCGTAAAACAAACAATAAAAAATGTTGGCCTTAAATAAATGACAATCTTATTTATACTATTGGGTATATGTGAACAATCAACACACATATTTGTATCCAAATTTTATCTGCAGAACAATGAGGTATTGGCAGGTACTGTGTATTCTATTCGCCCTACTGAACGCGGTACATAGTCAAGAAGAAGGAGGCGAAGAAGAAGAAGGGGATGAAGAAGAAGAAGTAGGGGACGAAGAAGAAGGAGGCGAAGAAGAAGAAGGGGATGAAGAAGAAGAAGTAGGGGACGAAGAAGAAGGAGGCGAAGAAGAAGGCGGCGAAGAAGAAGGTGGCGAAGAAGAAGGTGGTGAAGAGGGAGGTGGCGAAGAAGAAGGGGGTGAAGAAGAAGGGGGTGAAGAAGAGGGTGGCGGAGAAGAAGGTGGCGAAGAAGAAGGTGGTGGCGAAGAAGGTGGCGAAGAGGGAGGTGGCGGAGAAGAAGGTGGCGAAGAAGAAGGTGGTGAAGAAGAAGGTGGTGAAGAAGGAGGTGGCGAAGAAGGAGGTGGCGAAGAGGGAGGTGGCGAAGAAGAAGGGGGTGAAGAGGGAGGTGGCGAAGAAGAAGGTGGTGAAGAAGAAGGTGGCGAAGAAGAAGGTGGTGAAGAGGGAGGTGGCGAAGAAGAAGGGGGTGAAGAAGAGGGTGGCGGAGAAGAAGGTGGCGAAGAAGAAGGTGGTGGCGAAGAAGGTGGCGAAGAGGGAGGTGGTGGAGAAGAAGGCGGTGAAGAAGAAGGTGATGAAGAAGGAGGTGGTGAAGAAGGAGGTGGTGAAGAGGGAGGTGGTGAAGAAGGAGGTGGTGAAGAAGGAGGTGGTGAAGAAGGAGGTGGTGAAGAAGGAGGTGGTGAAGAAGGAGGTGGTGAAGAAGGAGGTGGTGAAGAAGGAGGTGGTGAAGAAGGAGGTGGCGAAGAAGGAGGTGGTGAAGAAGGAGGTGGTGAAGAAGAAGGTGGTGAAGAAGGAGGTGGTGAAGAAGGAGGTGGTGAAGAAGGAGGTGGTGAAGAAGGAGGTGGTGAAGAGGGAGGTGGTGGAGAAGGAGGTGGTGAAGAAGAAGGTGGTGAAGAGGGTGGTGGTGAAGAAGGAGGTGGTGAAGAAGGAGGTGGCGAAGAAGGTGGTGGTGAAGAAGGTGGCGAAGAGGGAGGTGGTGGAGAAGAAGGCGGTGAAGAAGAAGGTGATGAAGAAGGGGGTGGTGAAGAAGGAGGTGGTGAAGAAGAAGGTGGTGAAGAAGGAGGTGGCGAAGAAGCAGGTGGTGAAGAAGAAGGTGGTGAAGAAGGAGGTGGTGAAGAAGGAGGTGGCGAAGAAGGTGGTGGTGAAGAAGGTGGCGAAGAGGGAGGTGGTGGAGAAGAAGGCGGTGAAGAAGAAGGTGATGAAGAAGGAGGTGGTGAAGAAGGAGGTGGTGAAGAAGAAGGTGGTGAAGAAGGAGGTGGCGAAGAAGGAGGTGGCGAAGAAGGTGGCGAAGAAGAAGGAGGAGAAGAAGACGGTACAATCGAAACTGGCATGACAGAAGATACTAATGATCAAATTGACATTGATGACGCAGCAGTAATTGATTTTCCAGTTGACATTGAAGATAACACGAACACTGGTGGTCTTATTGACATTGAAGGTGCAGCGGAAACTGATGGTGAAATTACTGATGAACCATTTAACGACGGTGTCGAAAATAGTAAGTTAAAATCTGTATATCAATATAAGTTTTCAGTGTTTAACTAACGGTATGGTAGATTAAGACTTACATAAGTGTGTCAGTGTAACAAAGTGAGAATGAACATATTGCATGTATGTATCAGTGGAGCAGTAGTCCAGTGGTAGTACGCGCGCTTAGGGATCGAAAGTTCCTGGTTTCGAATCCCACTAGGGGCATTGCTAATTTCCTTGAGCAAGAAACTTACCTGAGATTGCTTCACTCCACCCAGGTGTAAATGGGTACCTGCTAGGCTGGTATAATTCCGTTGCGCCAATTTGTCGGCTGCACTAATAAGCGGAGTAAAATACTCCCTAGGGAAATTGATAGATAGATACCAGAAGCCCGATGACCAAGGGTAATAGCTGTAAGGTAGGTGAACGTGCGTAAGCATGAAACTTAGACTATAAATGCAATTACTTTTACATTTTTGTTGTGCTGAAAGGTCGTATGATTTGTCGTGTTCTTCCGACAATGCAATAAATATATTCTAACATCCAGTGTCTCGAAATGTTCATACAAAACTTCAGAAGCTAGTAAATTATACTATTTAACTTGAAATTTTTTCTTTTTTTCATCAAGGACCATGAAACAAATGTAAAAAACTATATTGTGCCAAAAACGATATATGTGTATTATAGTTTATTATTTTGTTTGTTTGTTTTTGTTTTTGTTGGGTTTAACGCCGTAGCAACACATTGTATAGGTCATAAAACGGCGGTCAGTCAACCTACTCACTGTTCCTGGAAAGGCTAAATCTCTGGATTTAGCTGTTAACCTACTGCTAAGCACATACTTTCGTCAGTGACTGACAACTGCCCTACATAATTAAAAATCATTGGTAGGAGGGTGAATGGCCGTAGAAATAATTTCACGATCATGCTCCACGAAAGTTTGCCGCCCCGCCCGGGAATCGAAGCCACGACCCCTCGATCAGTAGACTTGCGTGCTACCGACTGAGCTAGCCAGGCGGCCACTTATTTTTGTGTACAGATTGGTACTTTACATAATGACAATTTTTAGCTACTATGATACAATACCACAATTCAATCTCAAACAATGTTCTATCAATTTTATCATAGGTGTCAATGCAGACCAAAATGAAATGAATACAAACAACCAATTGAGTGAAGAGCCATTTGTTTCTGGTGCCACCATATCCAATAAGAGTGGTTTGAAAACTTCTGGTAACTTAAGCAAATCAAACCAGCAGAGACTACTTACTTGTAGATATTTTGGAAGGTTTGCACGATTGAGAAAAAAGTCAGAAAGGCCACAGTTTAGACATCGTTCACGCCAGAGATACCCTACCAGAAAAACGACTTCAGCTCTCAGTAATATAATCTTTAGTCGCATGGGAAGAGTAAAGAAATGGTAACAAAAGAGAGGACAACGAATTTATAATTGGTATCTGTTTATGATTAAATGTATTTCTGTTTATGAAAGCTTAAGTAAATACAATATAAACACTGTGTCAGCAAGATTTACTTTGTTGAAACCAACTTCAGTAAATGCATCTTGTTAAACAACCAGTGGTGCTTTTTACAAAAATTTCACGAAAAAAGTCTTCGCAAGTCAAAAGCAAGAAACATTAGTAATATGCTCATTTTTTGGCTTATCAATTCCAAATATTATGCAAATTGTGTAGAATTGTGTATACCTTTTGATTATCATATCAAAGTTATGCTTATTATTCGTCTGATTTTGAAGTGCTAATTACATGCAACTGACTTACGAAGATTTTTTTCGTATGAGTTTTTGTGAAAAGCAACACAGGCTGCTAGGTAAACTTAGTAGGTAGCCCGTCTGACTAAGAATCAATGGTTCAAAAGTTTCCCGAAACGATTCGCTTGCAAAACTTTAATACCATCGTACAGTTTTGCCATGAAAAATGCTTCATGCTACTTAAAAATGACTCCCAGTCAAGAAATACTCTAATGAACAGGTACATTTTGGAAATTCCAGGGAGGGTCCGGACCCCCCTGACCACCCCGCCAGATCCACCTATGTGACATTACGTTACGTTAAATTATCGGTACACATACAATAGTATATAATATTCATCTAACAGTAGACAATTACAGACTTTTTCATAACGTGTAACCATGCTGGATTCTACTGAGTATAAGACATTGCACTGTATCAAAGCAATAAGGTCTGAAGGTCCCTAAATGCTTCTAAAGACTTTAAGGTGCAGATTAATCTTCTATGAAAAACAATTGATGTCCTTAAAATAACAAATGTTTGGATGCTAGTGTATTGTCTTCTTATAAACAGCTGCATGGTCAAAGTGTAACACTATTATTAAATGTTTGATTGAAATGCAAATAAAGAATACAACTCTTTTTACAAGTCGAAGTACGAGCATCAGAGTATTAAATATAGAAAGCTCCTAAATTGCATTTAAGAGTTTCTCATAACACAGCCAAGTTTTCTGTGTGTCATGAAGAACACACCCGGGTGGATAGCGTGGTAGCGCGCCGGGATTTGAAATCTCGTGTCCTGAAGGGTCACGGGTTTGAATCCCACCATGGGAGGTAATACAATTCCATGAAAATTTTACAATAATGTCAATTTTCCTCCATTGATTAGATAATATAAAGTAGTTTTCGGCCTTGTGGAAGGGTGGGCAAATACTGGTTATAGACAAGGGTCCAGAAAAGCTAGGTTAGGTGCGCTGGATGCCGTAAGATGACCTAAATTGTGTTGAAACGGCGTTAAACCCTGTAAAAAAATCTGCATCAGAATAAATATTTACTATGCATAAAAACCGTGTGATTTTTATTCGTATGAATTAAAAGAAATACGTGTACAGACCTATAATTGCATTTATATGGTTGAGACTCTTGTTTGGTACAGATTAAGGCATGATATAAACATTAGCTCACTGCTGACATAACTATTTTGATCCTATCTTCATAAGAAATTAAAGTCAATTCACAAATTCAGGGTTGTTACACTAAAGAAAAAATATCAAAGAAACCGTTTTAAATTGCAGTTAGGTTCAGAAGTATCTCGTACATACATGCATTCATGTCGCGACTGGCTGCACTGAATTTATAAATAGTTAATAAAAGCGGTTTAGAAATATGCAAACATATATTTTACGGTTTTTATGAATATAAATTCATATATTTAATAACCTTTTCATACTTTTATTCGCATTGCTGAACAAATCCGTTTGCGCATATGAATGTTCAGTAATAACGATTTTTAACCACTTATTTCATGTGTAGTCAATTAAGATGGCGGACCGAATGTTGATGAAAAGTAAACGGGTTTTACTTTCTCGATTTCCCTAACTTAACCCATATTTATTGCTGTATAGTCAGTTGTATTCAACCAGACATAATGTACAATATCCATTCCCTTGATAACCATCCCAAGAGCTCAGGGATGAATCTCAAAAAGTGTTGCATGATTTCGAAAATTAAAGCGAGAAAAAAATGTAAAGTCTGGTGATGACTTTATTTGAGATTTTATATTGAAATCAATTGATAGAGTAGCGTAAAATGATTATCCGAGTTATCTGCTTCCAAACTTTGGGAGGGGGTTCATCATCTCTCTTCGACAATAACAAGCATTTATGCGTGTACACTAAGTGAGTGCAGACACTGGTGTATGGTACAGTCAAAACGCACATTTTTGAACGATGGAGTCTAATAAAACTGTACGGTGGAGTCATTCTGTACATTTCTCGTGTACGGTGTTGTCTCAATTATTAATTTATTAATGATATTGTTATATACCGCATTTGTATAGCGCTCTTTTCATATTGTATATATGTTCAAAAGCACTTCACAATCTTATGCATAATTAGGAAATAATTAAATGAAAATGATTAAGTGATGATAAAATGTAAAATAATAAAATATAGACTATTATAAAACTAAGAATTAGTGATCAATAAAGGGCTCACAATAGTTTTAAAAAACCAACAACAAAACAAGTAGCGTTTAACTGTAAAAGATAGTGAAATGAGTAATAATGGACTGTTGGAAGAATGGCAGTCAAATGCTCGATGGGGAATCTGGCAAGATGCCCTGAAAATACATGATTGCAAGGTGCAAAGTTGGATTCTAATCCAAGGCTCCCACGAGAACATCCATCAGCGCCAGTGCCCGCGCATCCCACCAACCATAATGCCGCAACAAAGACCTCACTATTTAACTTCCCTGATATAATTCACACAGAGCAATTAGTAGAGTCACATCCTTTTTTAATTAGTTTAAACATTAGTCCGTCGCGCCATACTAAATCAAATGCATTCTGTCCATCTAAGAAACAAAGATATACTTTTGAATGGTTTTCTCTTGTAAATTGTAACGCTCTTCTCCCAATGTAAACGACACCAAATATTCAAAACGACCTTGTTGTCAACAGACTTTTAATAAAATGTTGTCATGGCAACGATATAATGGTACAATTTCAAATAATTTTAATATAGTACTCAGGGTAGATGATAACGCGATGGCTCTGTAACTATTAGGGTTAGTTTTAGGGCTGTTGCGAGTATCCGAGTACTCGGATATTCGCGATCTCGAACAGAAAATCGAGTACGAATAATCGTTACGTCCGAAATCGTCGGATCGCGATCTATTTTTGGGGGAAAATGAAAGCACATTTTAGTACTTTAAACAGTACACATTTTAGCTTAAGTGTCACTGAAGACGAACCGCACAACTTATGAAAATTGAGATTTATATAGGAACGGAATTATCTTGTGTCGAAATTTCGATTGAAACTCATTTTAACAAAATGTTAT
Organism: Mactra quadrangularis; assembly: GCA_025267735.1. Taxonomy (NCBI): domain Eukaryota; kingdom Metazoa; phylum Mollusca; class Bivalvia; order Venerida; family Mactridae; genus Mactra; species Mactra quadrangularis. The sequence goes on from CM046303.1 coordinate 22,976,242, forward strand.
CTCTGAAAATGCCCATATAACGTCTGGTAATAGAAATGTTTGCAGTACATGGCTTTCCATATAGTAAAAGCTTCCGTAATTCTTCACTTATTTTTGTTATAACATGAATTCCTGTATGCTTCTCCATTTCCAAGTGATTCGTGGTTCGTTTCGTGAATCGCTACACATGAATCGTGGTTCGAATCAGTTTAAGACTTTTTCCCGCCTTCATGTAAAGTTTTGATGAGGATACCTTTAAGTTCCAATGGATTGTATTCGTAACGAAACATTGCTGTGAACATATTAACAATAACTGATGAAACAGATGTTCGTTCTGCGTACAGTAAGTGTTTATATCTTATCAAACAGAGGTAGGACGCGCGCTTAGGGATCGAGAGGTCACCTGCTCGATCCCCACTAGGGGCACTGCTAATTTCCTTGAGCAAGAAATTTACCTCCTATTGTTCCACTCCGCCCAGGTGTAAATGGGTAATGTGAGGGATCGCCTGCATGAGGGTCATTTTAATGATGAGAAGTTACAAAATTGTAAAGTCGGCTGAATAAGTATAAAGGAGCCGACTTTAAACCGCACTTTTAACTTTTGAACTTAAACTTTCAAATACGTTAAACTGCAGTGCTTTCAGTGCTTTGATTCAATATATCGATTTTGGGTGTTACTGTGTCTGTCAACTATATCACGTGAGTAAAGTAACAGTACTGTGGATACATCACATCGGAACTAAGCAACCGACAGTGACGTAATTTGTTAGTAATAAATCTTTAATCTTCTTTCAAAGTGAGGTTGAATCTCAGTCAGTGAGGTCTAACATTTTTACGATAAAAAAAGAATTAATTGACTGCAGTTTCTTATTTCTGAAACTTCTGTTACAACTACCAAATATGGGATTACTAAGCGTTTGTGCCTTTAATCGTAGAACATTTGTAAGCAAAGTTAAACACGGAATAATGATCACTGTAATGATGTTTTATATACGTTTAGCTTTTATGATGAGTAGTCATCAGTACAAAGAAGATGGGCCAGGGATCGATGACGCTATAGCACAGTACGGACTAATACCGACCATTCTTCTATACATAAGTTTATGTTTTTCCATTTATATATATATTCCGGTCGCAATACTTAATATACTAGGACTTGTGATATCTAATCCATTCAGCAACAAGGCCAGTCACGGCAAAATCAACACTAATACACCTTTCATATGTTTCCGTGTTGTAACGAGAGGTACGTACCCAAAACTAGTTGCTGACGTTACGCAGAAAAATTTAAAAACTTGTCATAAAGTTGGCTTGAGAAACTTCATGTTTGAAATTGTTACTGATCGTGCGTTAGGTTTGGTTACCTCAAACTACGTTCGTGAAATAGTGGTGCCGAATGACTACCGCACACCAAACAATGCTTTGTTCAAAGCTAGAGCTTTACATTACTGTCTAGATCAAAGTATTAATATATTATCCAATGATGACTGGATCACACATCTAGACGAGGAGACTTTACTTACTAAAAGTTCAATACATGGAATAATTGAATTTATAACCAAGCCAGAGTCCGCGATTGGACAGGGCGTGATCACCTATGGTGGGTGTGGTGTTGAACATCTGATTACTACTTTGTTAGATGGTGTACGTGTTACTGTTGACTATGGCTTGTTTAGACTGGGATTAGGCTACCTCCATGTACCGATGTTTGGATTTAAAGGATCATTTATTGTAATAAAGACGCAAATTGAACACAAAATTGGATTTGACTATCCACCTAAGGAGTGCATAGCTGAAGATCTTAGATTTGCGTTAGCTGCTTGGAATTTAGGTTATAGATTTGACTTCGTAAAAGGAATAATGAAAGAGAAAAGTACATTTAGTTTCTCTGATTTTATCAAACAAAGAAAACGATGGTTCATAGGTCAGTTTCATGTTATTTGGTCTAGTTCTCTGCCAGCCTACAGAATAGGTTTTCTTTTTGTACTGAATATAGCTAGTATATGTCTATCGATAACATTTTTTTCTAATATGATATTGTCCAGAATATGTCCAGTACCTATCCCAAAATGGCATCTACAAATACTTTCTCTGATGACTGTTAATATGTGTTTTGGGATATCGTTTGGCAATTTTATGTCTTTATCAAAGTCACGATATTCTTTTGTCATCAGGGTAATATTATCCTTCCTATCACAACTCTTGCTTCCGCTTACAGGAGTGCTCGAAACCATAGCTTGTATAATTGGCCTCTTTCAGAGAAATAAACTAACTTTCCATGTTGTACAAAAGAGCAGAGACGGTCTAAAAGACTAATCAGAAAATTTCTATTTTTGTTTTTTGTTTCTTTACGTCGTATTCAACACATATTTATGTCATATATTCGGCGGCTAGCTCTCCCTACTGTAGGTTTCCTGGATACTTTGCTATCACCAGTACTAACTTATCCTACCACGAGGCCGACAACTCATGTATAGGGTATGCCCTACCGCGACCGGGCTCGAACCCACGATCTCCGGATTGAAATCAGACATGCTAACCACTACGCCACGGCCGCGGCTCAGAAAGATTCTAAAAGAAGCAAAGAGTTTTCTATCGTTAGGACAATTAGCTTTGTATTAAGCACTGTTTACTTGTCTCCTCAATTATAAATGGTTGGCGCCATTTAGGCCATGCCAAATTGGAATTCTGTTAAGCGTCAACTCAAATTTGACAAACGCAGGTACCTATTCACAAAAACACAGAAACCGTAAACGAATACACAAATATTTTTACGACAAAAACAATGCATTATAGTTATTTTTCAATGGAATAACATCCTCATAATATGAAACAATGGTCTTAATTTAATTTAATTTAAAATGAATAGTGTTTTTTTCACGTAAAATATACATTGTATTAAAAACGCGATTATGATAAATTGCTTACGATAAATAACGTCGTTTCGGAACACAATTTCCCCTGAACATCGGAATTATTTAAGAAAATTTTACCAACATTGTTTTTTTAAATTTTGAATTGAGGACTCTAAAACCTACGCGCCCGCGGACGCTTAACAAAATTTCGATATGACATAGCCTAATTGCGCATTAAAAGGTACTTGTGGATAAAATTGGTTCAATGACTTTCATATTCTAATATACCATTCAGGGTTGGGAGTAATTTAGTAAGTCTGTCGTTTAGGGTAGAGGAAATTAAGTTTGCCTACTCAGCTCAAAAACGTGATTAGGCGCCTATATTGCGGTTCGGTAGGATTTCCTTTATTATGCTTTTATAATCGGATAATGATTCCTGCTCTTCCGAGTGTTTTATGTATTAATGCGATATATTGCCAATACCGCTTGCTTCGTTGTTTTTTTAGATCTATTAGACGCTTCGTTTTCGGAAAACAGAACATGAAATTCAAGAGTTTAAAGGTACTCATCCACATATTTCAACTTAAACATCATTTTTTTCTGAAACTATTAAAATTGTTCGGAAACATTTTTAAGCAGGAAATAAGTGATTTGATAATGACAATTTTAGTGTAAATTACATACAACTACAAATGATGATTTCAAGTACATAAAGTAATAATCTACCCCGTATATCACGATATAGACAATTTTAGTGCGTTTTTGTGACTTTTATTGTGTATTTTTTGCAATCAACCTAAAGGTCAGTTTGTCCTAAAATATAAAGAATAATTTTTTTACACAATTACAGAAACTGAATGGCATTTTAAAACTATAGAAAAATCTAAACCAAATCTGTGAACTAGTACATTTAATTTTTCATCATTGTTTGAAATGTCAATATTATCGTTTTCATTGATATCATACTGGTCGAGATTCTTATTATTTATTCATTTTTTGTAATTTTTATTGCTCGTTTTTTCATATACAAAGATAATACACAAAAACAATGCAATACAAGACATTCAGTAATTATATGCAAAAAGCTGTAAAATAGCGAAAGGTTTACACTCATGTTTGACAGTAAAGAGCTCTAGGGATGTTACAATAGCACTACGATTAAATTGTTGTAGTGTAAAAGAAAGAAAAAAACATCAAGTGTGTTTAGATTAATAATTATGAATATTTGAATCCGTATTGTTCGTTTTTTCTCAACTGTCAAAGCTTGAATAATTTAACAGTGACTGAACGCATTGTTTTTGTACTGGCGGCCTAATTTTTATTAAAAATATCTTGAATAAAACTTATCATATGGCATAAGAAGCTTTACTCAATCATAATACACACTTTCGGAAACTCATGAATGTATTACGACAATAATTTTAACAAACGCATTCACCGTGAAATTATTCATGGTTTGACAGTTGAGAAAAAACTAACAATACAGGTAATGGAAGTAATCATCTCTGTAGATGTTAATGATAAATAAATACAGTACATAAATACAATATTTATTAGTTTAAAAACACTTGTGGCTATGTAATTCCAGAAAATAAAAAGGTTAATGAAGACTTCATACTTTATTATTCTATTTTCTTATTATTGTTAACTTGCTGAAAAAAATATTAAATAATGAGTCGAGATATGGTTGTATTTGTGTTTAGTTTGTACTTTCATTTATTCTATTTGTTACATTTCAGTAATCCTTTGGATGTTTACTATATGCATTTTGCGAAGTGCGTTTACAGTTGCTTTGTTATGTTTATTGATGCATTTCTTTATGATATTTTTTTTTAATTTTCATTTATATACATATATTCTAATGTGCACTTTATGAAATACATATTGAAACACAGTTTTATTCCTGTTTGTCTTGAATTGGTTTAAAATGGATCACGATCTAGATCAAGATCACGACAAGATCACGTGACTACAGGGTGGAATTGAGGCCACAACAAGTTGATGGCATGTTCTACGGATTTTTCTGGGAAAAATGGGACGAGCGAGCGAAGGAAATAAATCTTAATTTAATTAATTTACAGTATACACTAGAGATAATGCGATGTTACTTATGTATTGTTAGTTTTTTCTCAACTGTCAAAACATGAATAATTTCACGGTGAATGCGTTTGTTAAAAGTATTGTCGTATTACACCCATGCGTTTCCGAAAGTGTGTATTATGATTGAGTAAAGCTTCTTATTCCGTATGGTAAGTTTTACTCAACATATTTTTAATAACAATTAGGCCGCCAGTACAAAAACAATGCATTCAGTCACTGTGAAATTATTCAAGCTTTGACAGTTGAGAAAAAATGGACAATAACTACCACAAATTCAGATACCAAGGTATATAGGTCGTACAAAATAACATTACGTGCTTGGTGGTCGTCGATTCACAGCAAGTGGTTGCAGGTTGCAAGAATGACATTCAGATGACTTTCAACACTTTATATTGATTAAGTTCTTTAAGCCAAACTTCTTGTATAAATTAGTGATTTCGTATTGATAATTGGTATAAAGATTATAGTTTAGTCTGATATAAAGCCCTGTTGAACCTCATTTTTCACAACCCGTGTTTTTCACAACTTGTGTGAAAAAAAAACACGTTAGCATACAAATTTCATACGAGCATAGAAACGCATTTTTCACAACTTCAAATGTGACGAAAAAAGTGTTTGAAAATTTTGAGTTTTTTGGTACGAACGCATTTTTCACACATGTGCATTTTTTAGTTGCCAGCTGTAAGTAAGTAGGTACATTTATTTTTGTGACATGTGTTATGGCAATATTACAAACATGAAAACAACATGAAGAGTATTTACAGATAAACAACCGACCTAGTGGGTCTATATGTCACCAACTGGTGCACATGATAGGTACATGTATATACAATATAAAGTTAAATATATGATATAAATTCATGTATATATACAGATAAACAATATCAAGAGTATACGACATATTAGTTGTACAGTATTGATTTTCGTCATCAACATCATTATTTGAAAATTGGTTTAAAAAGTCATTTCTCAATTCAGTAAAAGCACTACAATGAAGTAAAAAGTGAGTCTCTGATTTTATAGATCCTTGATCACATAAAATACATAGTCTCCCATTTTGATTAATTTCCATATAGTTAGATACTTTAAATTATTGGTAAAGAAAGAAAATAATGTTTAACAAGCAAACATGAAATGTTCAAATAGACAAATTACTTACATTTCGCCATGTTAATTTGAAGATTTCGACAGAAAAACAAATTGTCATATTTTATTGCAAAACGAGTTTTTACAAAAGTGGTTGAACATACCAACCCGTTAATAATAAATTATTATTACAATTAGGTTTTTTTAAATTACAAAACGGGTTGTTACACACGTTGAAAAAACCACGAGCGTAATTACAGGTTGTGAATGAGCGTAATTACAGGTTGTGAAAAATGCGTACGCGTTTTTCTTAAGTAGTGAAAAACACGGTTTGTGAAAAATGAGAATCAACGTTGAACCTCATTTTTCACAGAACGCGTTTTTCACAACCTGTGAAGAACACGGTTCTGAAAAACGAGGTTCAACATGGCAAACTTGCTCAATACTCGAATACATTGTATATTGCCCTGTTGAACCTCATTTTTCACAACCCGTGTTTTTCACAACTTGTAAAAAAATGCGTACGCAATTTTCACAAGTTGTGAAAATTGCGTTTGCGTTTTTCACAAATGAGCAATGTGAAAATTACGTTAGACATATTTTTCGATTTTTAGTCCTAACGCAATTTTCACAACATGAGTCAATATCAAAGTAAATTTAAAAGTATATTATGATAAACAAAATTAATGTTTCAGTTTTTTTTAAAACAGTGAATATCATTTTGATGGTTAATGTCGCACATGGAAGCAAGATGTCGCAATCACCCAAGGTCTTCCACCAGCCAGATTTGTGCCTTATTTAACCACCTTTACGTGCAAGCAACCACTTACGCGCATAGAGAAACCATCTTATGATACATAGTAAGCACACATGCCCCATGGTACTGTTAAAATGTTCGTATTAACAAGATTCGCATCCAAAGCGACCGCTTCGAGATCCATAGCAGCTGCTCAAGCACACTCTCATTGCAACATTTTCATTGCCCATAGTAATTACGTTAATGTTTCTAGCAAACATTTAGGTCCTAGCATCCTATGTTACGGTCCCTAGAAACAGCACAAATATCCATGGTAACATTTATGTCCATAGCAACTTCTATCTAGCTTTAGTCGTTTAAGTTCAAACTAGCGACTCTTGGGGCATGAAGCACATAACCCATTATCCACCCTGACACTAATATTTATATACATTGTGCATAGCTGGCAACATGAAGATTCTAAATTATTTCATATTTTGGTAAGATATACAGTTGGTAAAAAAGGTTTACTTGTTGGGAAGATGCATGAATATTAAACTTAAATAAATATGGTTATAGCTAATACAATTGATATATAAAAGTAAAGGACATCGATTTTTTTAAACTTTTGATAATTGTGATTTATATTTTGTGAATTGTTACACAGTGGTCAATTTCAGAGGTGCAGATTTAATTGTCAGATTTTTTACCGTCGCTCAATATTGGAATTCGTAACAAAATTGCTGAGAAAGGGTGCCGATAAAACCTCGAGGCCGACAACATATTCCGGTATTGAGCAAGTTTGCCAGGTTGATCCTCGTTTTCACAAACGTGCTCTTCATAGGTTGTGAAAAACGCGTTCTGTGAAAAATGAGGTTCAAACGTTGAACCTCATTTTTCACACACCGTGTTCTTCACAACCTGTAAAAATTACGCTCGTGGTTTTTTTTAACGTTTGTCCGTTTTGTGATAAAACCCCGAATTGTAATAATTATTTATAATAAACGGGTTGGTAAGTTCAACCACTTTTTAAATACTCGTTTTTCAATATAATATGAAAACTTGTTTTTCTGACGAAATCTTCAAATTTATATGACGAATGCAAGTAATTTGTCTATTTGAACATTATTGTTTGCTTGTTAAACATTATTTTCTTTCCTTACCAATAATTCAAAGTATCATACTATATTTTATGATAAAATTAATATAACTAGACATTTTATTACATTTCGGGATTTGATTACAAATTGCGTTTGTATGTTCAATTACTTTTGTAATAACCCGTTTTGTAATAATTAAAACAATTCGGGCTTTTATTACAAAACGGGTTGTAACAAACTTTAAACCTCGTTTTTCACAAAAAATCTTTTTGCAAGTGTGGTTCTTACACCCACTGGGTCTCGTGTTTATCTGTAAATACTTTTAATGTTGTTTTCATGTTTGTAATATTGTCGTAAAACATGTCACGAAAATAAAAAAAGATACTTACTTACTTACTAACTCACAGCTAGCAACTAAAAAAAATCACAAGTGTGAAAAATGCGTTAGTACCAAAAAACTCAAATTTTTCAAAACTTTTTACGTCACATTTGAAGTTGTGAAAAATGCGTTTCTATGCTCGTATGAAATTTGTATGCTAACGTGTTTTTCACACAAGTTGTGAAAAATGCGTACGCGTTTTTCACAAGTTGTGAAAAACACGGGTTGTGAAAAATGAGGTTCAACATGGCCCTCCTCGAGGTTTTATCGGCAAACTTTCACAGCAGTTTTGTTACTATTCATACAACATATGAATTCCAGTATTGAGCGACGGTAAAAAATCTGACTATGAAATCTGTACCTCTGAAATTGACCACTGTGTTACAATTCACAAAATAGAACTCACAATTGACAAATGTTTGCATAAATAAAAATACAATTACCTTTAATTTTATATTTATTAATTATGTAAGCTACACTCATATTTATTTAAGTTTAATATGCATGGATCTTCCCAACATGTAAACTTTTTTTAACAAACAGTATATCTTACCAAAATATGAAATACTGCAGAATCTTCATGTTGCAATCTATGCATAATAAAATAAGTGTCAGAGCGTATAATGGGTTATGTGGTTTAACACATGCTTCATGCCCCAAGAGTCGCTACTTTGAATCCCTCTCTTCCACTTAAACGACTTATGCTCGATGGAAGTTGCTATGGACATAAATGTTAGCATGGATATTCGTGCTGTTGCTAGGGAGCGTAACGTAGGATGCTAGGACCTTAGTGTTTGCTAGAAGCATAAGGGGAAATTACTATGGACAATGAAACTGTTGCTAAGTGTGCTTGAGCAGCTGCTATGGACCTCGAGGCGGTTGCTTTGGATGCGAAACTTGTTAACACGGACATTATACATGTAACAGTACCATGGGGCATGTGTGCTTACTATGTACCTTAAGATGGCTTCTCTATGTGCTAAAGTCGTTGCTTGTACCTAACGGTGGTTAAAATAAGGCACAATACTTGCTTGTTGAAGACCTTAGGGTGGTTGCGACATCTTGCGTCCATGTTGCGACGTTAACCATCTAAATACAATATTTGAAAATAACTGAAACATTAGTTTTGTTTATCATATACTTTAAGATATACTATGATTTGACCCATGTTGTGAAAATTGCGTTAGGACTAAAAATCGAAAAATATGTCTAACGTAATTTTCACATTGCTCATTTGTGAAAAACGCGTACGCAATTTTCACAACTTGTGAAAATTACTAACGTGTTTTTCACAAGTTGTGAAAATTGCGTACGCGTTTTTCACAAGTTGTGAAAAGCACGGGTTGTGAAAAATGAGGTTCAACAAAGCCCCGTTATGCACTTATAAAAGTACTTCACTTTTTTAAGAAATAGACACTTGGTCGTACCTAAATTTAGAAAGTTGAATGGATAGTTTGAACAATTCATTGTGTCTCCAACGCATGTTACATGTATATTCTAATAACTTCATGTTTGTAAAACAGTTTTCAAGTCTACTGTTGATGAATATAACTTCATATGGTGGCTTTTACATTAGACCAATGATACTCAGGGTCTAGTGATTTATATGTAAAATGGAAATCAGTAAATGTTGATTTTTTGGGGCTTATAAACATTTATAAGCAAAGTTACGACATGCCTTTGCCTTGAATGCGGATTTGGCACAGCATCTTAACTGTAAGTCATCCGTCAACTCAAATGAAGTACTCTTGCATTTTACGTTTTAATACTTTGAATATCTATTGAGGGTAACGCCAGATTAAAAATTTTCATAATTATTATATTATATACATTGTATGTGTAAAGCCATCTTTGCATTGCAATGCATTTATTTTTTAATCTCATCAAATTTATACAGCATCTAATGCAGTTGATGTCAATCCGTTGAATACTAAATACTTAAAACTCAATCGCTAATCTTTCTATCAATAACTCTCTGAATATTTGACAAACTAAATACACCCTTAAATGTTGTTATATTTTATTACATAATGTCTTTTTTACATTACAGTCATGTATATTAATTTATGAAGGAAGTGAACCTTTAAGTCAGAGTAGAGACATGTACATCATACATAAAACATAAGCAATATAGTTGGGCAACAAGTTATGACAACCTTAGCATAGACGGATCTAGCGGAGGGTCCGGGGAGTCCGGAACCCCATGAAATTTCCTAAATGTACCCGTCTAATATGAGAGTATTCTTAACTGTACGTCATTTTTAAGTAGCTTCGCTCGCCTTTGTGCATATCAATGATTATGTAGTGTTTATTATTATTAAGTTGCGTTAATCTGCAAACAGTGTATAATGTTCGAAAGTTTAGACCCCCACCCTAGAAAAAAATGACCCCCTCCATAAGAAAAAAACTCCTTGATCCGCCCCTGCTTAGCATAAGGTCGACTAATCCTAAGTTGTTAGGGAAAATCATGTTCAATGATACAACAAGGTGAGGTTTGGATGCTACTCAAAACAGAGAGGACCTGGCTATCCAATGAAAATATATGTGACCCGTCTGTTCTGGAGACCGCAACTATTTCTTGTCGCCGAGCAAGTCCGGTTAAGATGGGGTTTACTCTATTTAGCTTATGACAATAAGTCTATGTGCTTCTGTCAAATAAAATTTCTGTTCTTTCTGTATAATAAATCACAATGCTGTGATACTGATGTATCTACAATCAGTGAAACAAAGTTGTATGTAATTAACGTAAAATTAAGCTATACCCAACATGACTAGACTTATGATTTCATATGTCAACTTGATCCATTTCTAAAATTACTCTTTATAATTCTGACTTCATCAAATTGTGAAACACCGGACATACATGTACACGCGTTCATTCAGATTTCTCTATCCAAATGGATTTCTATATCCGGGGGTGAGAAAATGGTTAATCAAATATTGCTATATTGTTCTTATATGCTATGTCCGTCAAGTCCCAACACAGCGCAGACAGGTAGGTGGGAGGAAAATAAGCAGTTTAGAGGAGAAAACAAATGGTTTGTAGGTTCAAAACCTAGCGTAGCCGTACTTTTTATATTTGAAAATAAATGTAATATACATGGAAAGGTAACATTAAAAAATATAAGTAATATACATGTATGACAAATAATATAAATGTATAGGAAACATTAAGAACTTGAGATGTATACATTGAACTAATGGAATGAAAACCAAAGTAAATTGACTTAGATGGGATCTGTATCACATATATTTTGGTAATTCAGGTTATTAGACCCAAAAGATATTAAATGTCAGTTCTGAACTAGTTTGACATAACCCCTTAAATTTTACGATTTTAGATTTATTTTCCATTTCTGATAAGGTAGTGAATGTCTAATATGAATAAGCTCCTCGTGTAAACTCTGCATACGATAGTTACAACAGGGGAGCAAACTCGTTGAATACTAAAAATTAATTTGTCAAACACCTACACAGTGACCTCCCCTGATATGATTACTGGCTCAGGCCAGTAATCCATGTATACGGAAACGTGTAGCGAGAACGTGAAGCGCCAACGTGAAAAATCAAACGAACGATTTTCTATTGAGCGCGACGTGAGTGAATTTATGACGTGTGACCGTGTAACGCGAACGTGAAACCGATTGCTACATGTATTGATTTTTCAAGTTCACGCACGGCATTCACGGACAATAAGCCACCATGAAAGGTCCTCTGGCTATGCAAGATGCAACAAAAAACTGAAGCAATAAGAAAATGCTGTATTCTGTACGACCAGTCCCTAAAGGAGTACAGGGACACAGACATCAAAGACCGGATGTTGCAGACAATTGCTGACTCTCTCGACATTCCTAGCATAAAAGGTACAACTAACATAACTTAATTTCAGTTGCAAAACAATGTTAATTTAGGTGTGTGTAGTTTTTGTAAGCATGCGTATGACAATTCTGTTGATGGTTGCTATGAGTCTAAGAGTGGTTGCTTCGAAGTCATATTTGTCCTATGTTATATTTGTGTGTTGATTAGGCTCGACACTATACCTTCCTACTAAGTGCGACGTTTAGCGGCAAGGTTGCGACGTTTAACGGCAGTCGATTTTTATGCGACGTTTACCGTCAGCGTTGCGACGTTTAACGGCAGTGCGATTGCGACGTTTAGCGGCGGTTGCGACGTTTAGCGTTAGTGTTGCTACGTTTAACGTCAGTTGCGACGTTTAGCGGCGTTGCGACGTTTAACGGCGCTACAACGTAGACAAAAGGGCGTAAAAAATATACGCACATGTATATTGTATATTGTAAAGACGTGTCATAATCGATATCATTTTTGCATCCGTTAAGCGTAAAATGTCTTTAAATAGAGTGCAGTTGTAATTATCAATTAAAGTAAACTTGTGTTCACTATTAAATTGACTTTATCAAAATTATTGTTTGTTTTCTTGATTTTTTTTTGTATTTGAATGAATGCCGTAAAATATCAAAGTGAAAAGTAAATAAAATATTTTAAACTACATGCTATTTTGCTTGTTTATATTTTGTTATACCATTTCTTTATCTGTTTTTTATGAGTAAGAGGTGTATTACAGATTATATGACGTCATTAACTACACACAGTCGATGTCAGATTTTAGCATTTAATCACTTCGAACAAAGAAAATACACATACTATCAAAGATTTTGTTTTTTAATCACATAGAATCAACACAACCAGGGAGTTTTAGATGTAGCAACAAGTTATACCATGTATAAACATACGAAGTATTAATGACCTTAACTTATATAAATTCATGTTGGATATTATTACCCAAGACCTTCGAAACATGCTTTATCCGAAATTCCGGATTAAGATTCTGATTCAAGCAATCTCTGTAATTTCAAATTTTCCTTCAGCACTTGTTTTTAATATTGATTGTCACACTGCAAAACTGGTTATGATAAGCCTATGTTTGATTAAAAAATATCAAAACAAAAACATTGAATTAACTGTAAGGACGTATATTCAGAACATAATTTCACACTTATCGCTCATATTCAATAAGATGGAACATTTGATGTTCCATGAGTTAGTGAGTGAATATAAATAGGCTGTGAATTGAATTAGTATGCAAAAGTTGTATGCTGTGTGTGGGCATTTGGGACAAAAAAGATTTTTGAAATATACACAAGTATGTGTTCATACTGATCTCATAAGTACCCCAAAATGTAACATACGTTACTGTCGCCATCTCAATTTTCTGTCTTTGAGCGCAGACTACGAAAAATAGGCACAAAAGGTAGTCTTAATGCACTTGGTTTTTAACACATACATTGTTCCTGTATGTAAGAATAAGATTTTTATCTTGATCCTCAGAAATATTAACTTACACAAAGCTCTTAACCTTTGTCGCCAAGAGTGTGGAAACATACGTGACCGTGAAAAAGATCCATTTTTTTAAAATTCGAAACGATATTATAATTGTAAAATATTTTAAAACATAAGATCAGATATGAATATACATGAAATAGAAACGAATGTCATTAAGTATTCACAGGCATTTCATTAATCATCACATTTTACCAAAATTTTCGGGTAGACTTTTAAGAATGAAACATACGTGACCATGGTTTTTCAACTAATGGTAGATATCTTAGTTGAATTAATGTTTTCTAATTAATCACTCTAATGAACTCTTCATTTTATGATAACTACTTTTGCCATTCCTCAGGATCGTCTAGAGATACTGCCGTTTAAAGTATCAAATGTAACATACGTGATGTAACATACGTTACGGTTAAAATGATATACCGATCTTACAATGCGGCAAAGGGTTAAACGATGACATTATCTCATTGCAAAATATACGACATCATCAACCAGGCTGAAATAAACTTGAATTTGCGTGCCTCTCAATGGCGTTGACAAATTAACGAGTCTGAAGATTTTTTAACCATTGCATGCAATGTAAGCATAAAATCCTACATAGCAATACTCAAATGGATGTTTTTTGCAATTCATTAGCTACTTCAATACTTACTAGATGTTAACAAATCTGATTTATTCGTCCTTTTTCGCTTCTGATTTAATAAGACATGGTTTTATGAATTGAAACATACGTTACGTTTGGTAACGTATGTTTCATATGAAATGTATCTTAGTTAATGCTTGTTTGCTTGCTTGTTTCACAATATTTCGCTTATTTTTTGAAACTCCAAACGTTCAAGTCCTGAATGTTTCTTTTATATCCTGTCTTTAAGTGTAAAGGAACACAGCACGTCTGTTAAATTTAACAGCAGCGAAAAAAATTAGTTCGACTTCTATAAACATACGTTACCACAGGTTGTTGTAATTCCTGACGACACAAATAACATATATCTGAATCCATTTTTGTCGAAGATGAGCTAGAATACGTCGCGGAAGATTTTGTTGCAGAACTATTTAAGGGAACATGGTACATTAGCATGGAGCTATACAAATCGACCATGATAAGGACGCAAACACATCGTTCATGAAACAGCGCTAATCTCTTATCCAATGGCAAACCCATGAGGATTTAATTTGGGTGACAAATGATTTGTTTTATGAAATAAGTGTGCCAGTACCTCATGGAATGTCTGGGAGATTGTTACAATTTTTACTTCAGTTGTATATTTACGTGAATTACTATGTGAACGTTGAATACGATTTAACTGTTTTGAGATTTTTGAGACTAATTCGTAACCTTTTTACCTCTTAATTTTAAATTTGTTTTCACTTAATTTTGAAGGCAATCCTATTAACATAATATAGATATGACATTGTACATACAAAATAATTAATGCTACCATTTAATATTTTAAACTGTTGTACTGGGTGTGACTGATAACACTGGGATATGATAGTTTAAACAGTTTGTTGTAACATACGTTACTAACTAGTTATTTATTTAGACGTTCATGATTATGAATTTTTTCAATGAGTAAAGTATGCAAACTATTTAAACGTATTCAGTAATGTTTACTGTTAACGGCTATTATACTTAAGTTTTCTTTGAACTTTGTTCCAAGTTGGAAAGTCATTGTATCAAGGGTTATTAATGTATTTCTGTAATTTTGCATACGTTGATCTAAAATTTAAGTCATATTGAGCGATTTTGTGTTCTGAATTTATCATTTTGTAGTATGTATTTCCAGTACCAACCCCTTGCCTTCTAAAAATTGCTTAAATCATAGACAAACATACAAATACAGACCAAGAATATAAGTTTTATTAGTGTGGTCCGTAAAGAAACATACGTTACTATAGAAAAAAGGTGCCTGTATTCAAGTATATGTAAAATTTTATTCAGTCTGAGATTGTTCAAACCCTTGCACAATATCAAGCCTCATACATACAGCAACTTGTAAAATCAGTCAAAACAAAAATAAACAAAACTTTATTTTTTGCATTTTTCAAATCTGAATTGTCCCATCTTATTGAATATCAGCGTTATGTAAGCTATGTAGGAACCTTGTAATGATGCCAATTTAGGTATAAAACAAAAAAAATGTTGCTGGTGTTTAAATGTCTTATACGGATGCCACAACTATAATATAAAAAACTTTTTTCCCTTTTTAGCCGAATTTTACCAGGCATAATGGATTGGATTTGTGTTTTTGTTCGGAACAACTCGGCTAATTGACGTAGTAAATCTAGTACATTAGAATCGAGTATCTACTATTGCAACCGAATGCAATATAACCACTGTCACCAGAGTCCTCGCATTCTTTAAATACGCACACATATAATATTTTGATAACAAACACATTTAAGAATCGCTCCCGTATACAATACCGTGTACGAGTTATAACTATACTTTCATTATATAATATTCATATATAAGGTAGTGTACATGTATGTATGCACAGGGAACTATATATTGGGACGTGCGCATTATTTTATGATCATAAGATATGGACTCCGGTGCCAGTGAATATAACATAACCTAGTACCATGGACCCTTGTCTGTATTCAGTACTGACCTACCCTTCTATAAGGTAAACAACCTCGTCATACACATTATATATGAAAACTAACAATTTTTGCAAAGTATCATAAAGGGTACAATCGTTCCGGTAGGATTCGAACCCGTCACCCCTTCGGGAAACTAGATTCGAAATCCCGATCTGCTACAAACCCGGAAAACCTTTTAGTAATCATGTTAACATTGCTGAACAAATCAATTTGCGTACATAATTTGTTTGTATTATTTTAGTAAACTCGATTTTGAACGACTTAAGCGTACTTTTTGCACATAAAATATATATAAAAACTCGACCATTTAATGTGTCGACCAATATAACGACGAGTTATTTATAGCGCATTCGCTATATCTTTGCTATCACAATATTATTTGCTATATATTTGCTATCTCAATGTTAATACAATAGTGCTAACAATTTGTTTAAGTTGCTTTGGATTAACTAAACATGGCTAGAAAACGAGGTAAAAGAAAAAGTAAAGGATATACTGAAGACGGAGATTCAGTAGTGCCTTACACGGGTTCTTCTTCTTCTACTACTCCGACTACAACAACAATAAGAAGTACTGCAAACAGGAGTGGGGCTCACTTTCTACAACCACAATGGTTTCATTTAATGTTCTTTCATCGACGTTATTCATGTGGTTACGTCAATCCAGAACCTGATTTTGCTATCGCTGTTCCTGTTGATGAACCTCGACCCTTACATCTGCTACGTTTACAAAGTCCTAGGATTAATAATGGCGTCAGTGATAGTAGGCCTACCGGACGAGGTTCGAGGCGGCTACATATGGGTTATGTAGTGATCATTTTGCTTGTATTAGTTGTGATAATAAGTTACATTTACTTTTACATTTTCGGAAAATAACAAATTCTGCATATTACCTGTTTACTTATAACTGATTTCGGGAATTAACAATTAAACCGAAAGTGAAATAGGTTTTTTCAATACATATGCTTGATGAATATATGGCGATAAGATTTGTCTAAAAATAGATATGTCTTATTCCTTACATATGTCCTTGGAAACAGTGATTAGAGGCTTCAGTGGATAGGCACGTAATATTATCAAAATGGCTAAAAGACGAAGTATGAATTACAAAAAAGCATTCCGAGCTATTTACCGATATACACGAATGGAGAAAAAAGGAGTAATTCCAGTTCGTTGTGGTCACTATGGATTTTCTATCGGTGGTATTCGAGCGGATACGTAGCTCAAATACCAGGTTTTGGAATACGTGTTCCGCCCGACGAGATTCCTTCATCCCCTCAACTTAAAACAGGAAACAATTTTATAGGAATAAGAGATATACGTAGAGGCTTAACACCACAGGAGACATTGGATTTGTTTTTTTTTATCTTGTTTGTTTACTTTGGATATGTACTAACAATGATGTATATAGTTTCAACATTTTCTGAAAATTAAATGTCCTACATACGTTATCAATGCACGCAAGTATTGATTACAGCAACTTGGGATTTTTAATAATTCTATTTTTAGAAATTAGGAAAATATGTTTGATTGGATAATAAACGTATAAAAGCATAGTGCACAATACAAATGTCAATTCACAGGGTTAAGTTGTATAGAGACTTTAATGTGTAACTCGAGGTATTTATAACATTGTTTAAATATCGGCGGAAGTATATTAAAAACATTTTGATATTGAATTCGCGGTATAAGTAATAAAGAATCATCGGGAGTTTAGTCTTAACAGACTTGAAATTAAGGAAAATGGATTCAGGAAATGTTCATGGTCAACCATCAACTACAAATAAACGACGCCGGAGACATAATACTAGGGTTGGGCAAATCACCAACTTTTTTTTCAAACGGGTGTTTTTTATGGCCAAATGATGCACTGAATCCAAATATGACCTTTAAAATTGTGTCCGGTGACGTTTTAGGTTCACTTTTTGCGAAAATTCAAAATGGCCGCCAAAATGGCCGATTTTGATTATGCATGACCATTTTATATTGTCACCATAGCTTGTAGTATATCATTTTATAGGTTTTTGAGGCTGATAAACACATTTTTGAGGCTAAAAATACTAAAATATGTATGGGAAGCTATATAAATCGATAATTTATACAATATTTCAGCCAAAATCACACAATTTCGTAGTTGCATACCTAATTTTGCATTAAATTAATGTCTAATAAATCTTTTTATAGGCTTTTCAACTTGCATATTACTATGGTCATACTTATTTCTGCTTTTGATTATGTTAATACCACTAAGAATGGATTTTTATCACCTTTATCAAGTATACACATACAAGCTTTAATAGCAGTAACCAAATTGCACTCATTGAGCTATGTTGCTCTTTCTGTTTTATTGTATTATGACTTTAAACTGTTATTCATAACTAATAACAAACCATCTACTGATTTTAAAGGCTTTACTTCTAAAGATTTTGATGTATAGCAGATAATTATTATAGATGAATTCCTTTATCAAATTCCTTAAAAATTCAATTTTGAAATTATTCTATTAAGTTGAAGATAATAAGTCTATCAAGCTTGTACTAGCTGTATCTGTACATTTATACATGTATATAAAGTCTTGATATCATAGTTGTTTAAAGAGTTATGAACATTTAGTTAAATACATGTATATTCCTTTTCCATGAATGGATATGTTAGGAATTAATAATGACGGACGCCAAAATAGCATAGTAATTGTCACTTTGATATTAAAGTCAAAATTGACATGTTGAGATCTCACTTGGTCGAACAAGGTTCTAAAGTAACATGATGTAAGACCATTAGAAGGACTTCAGACATAATTCTAACTTTAATTGATAGTCATTGGAGACTTTTTAGGAACACAAAAATGGTTGCTGTTATGGAGTTATCAAGACTACTCTATCAGTACAATGTACAATTTTGAACCCGTTGCAGCTTTTGATTTGGTAGGCTGTTAGTACAGTGTATAAACCATGCAAAAGTCAATGTGGGAGAGGAAAAGACCATGCACAAATACATCAGTTTATGTCCTTGTCAGTGCCTATGTATAGTCTTTAGATATGTAATTGCTTATGTGCAAGCTGATACTTCTTTGTGATGTAAGGTTAAGGTGAAGTGTTCTGGCCATAATAACACAAAGATAGTGCGCATTGTTCACCTTCTTTCACACTATATAAGGTCCATTTAGACATTGTGGTGTAGTTTTATACACAATCTTTTCCTTCTGGATAGGTTCATTTTCATCTTTTAAGTTGCCATTCAAAATAAAATAACATTTAAGCATCTATCAAGTTGTTGAGATTTGTATGTTTTAGTTCCATGGATTCCTGCCTGGATATTGAAGATTACCTTGTGGTTGTCCGCATAGTCTTATAGAAACGCTTGTTATTTTTTAAGTTGATAGAGAGCTGATATGTGACATGTAAAAGTAATGGTTCATCACAGGAGCCATCGAAATTTTACAGTCATAACTTGCTAAACTTGCAAAGAGAGGCTATCACTATGAAAGCTTACACGATTAAGATATGTTATATGCTCACATTCTTAATGAAGTGATAAAAACAAAAGAAAGATATCTATCTGCTGTATTATATTTTTAACAAAATAATTTTGGTCCATTCACACTGAAATCAGTTGATTTGATAAAGATTCACAAACAGAAAAATAATTGATATGTGAATAAGATATCTAAGAGCAACAACTGTGTTGCATTTATACCAAATGCGACACAAAAAAAGAGATTCAAAATGAAAATACTCCCTGAAAACAAATTAAACCAGAAACATCAAATCACAAAATGATCTTTTGCTTAATTTAGACAGTGTTTTAAAGCCAACTACATGTATTTGATCATTTTGCGTATTTTGTAATTGTCGTACAGTATAATCGAAACTATGTATTGTCTGGCTGAAATATTGTATAAAATGTCAATAAATAAAACTTCCTATACTGATTTTTGGTATTTTAACCTCAAAAATGGGGTTTTCAACCATAAAAACCTATAAAATGATATATTACAAGCTATGGTGACAACAGTATATGGCCCCTCATAGCCAAAATCGGCCATTTTGGCGGCCATTTTGAATTTTTGCAAAAAGTGAACCTAAAACGCCATCGTAGATAATTTTAATTGTGATATTCAGACTCAGCACATAATTTGGCCTTAAAAAACACCCGTTTGGTTTGCACCTTTTAAAAAAAGTTAATATTTGCCCAACCCTAATAATACTAAACAAGGATTAAAATCAGTCAGTGTTAATAGTGTCAGTGCTATTAATGACGCTAAACAATCTATCAAGAACTCTAAAAGTTCCGATACAACTCTATCAAAAATGAACATTAAACCAGGTAAAGTTTTTCTATCACCTACAGAGATACGGTATTCTCAAAGTTCAATTGCATGCAGGTTTTCAAATGGTAAACCTTTAGGAACACTGTTAGATGATATAGTGTATGGACATATTCTTTCATCTGATATTCCTTTAATTAATGTTGCAAGGATCGAAGACCAATGGGTTTCCGCCGACAATAGAAGATTGTGGATATTTAAACAACTTGAAATACTTTCAATTGTTGAGACAATAGAAGTTAAGGTAGTGAAGACAATTTATCATAAAAAGTTAACCAGTGGTACCGGCGGACTGACTGTGACTATGAGAGGTAATCCCGGAGGCTATGTTTATGTATTGCTTCACCAGAGCATGCCAGATTTGTATCCAATAAAAGGTGGGACTCTCTATAACATGGATGAGGAAAGAAGTACACAAATTCAAAAAAACAAACATGAATTCACCATTTCAACTTTGGTCAAAGAGATTCAAGAAAAGCAACCAGATTCCAAGTCAGAACTGGTCGCTGCAAAAATTGACACGATTTCTCCATTGGATGTCGATAGCAATGATGTCATTGACGTTGATGGCATTGATGGGGAAACTGAGGGGGACAGAGAATATTCCAACGGGTTATCGTACAGCAATTTCGAAGACGGCGAGTTTAGATTCAGTGATTTTGAAGGCAGTGATTTTGATTACAATGAATTTGAATACAGCGAGGAAGAATCGGAAAATGAAGACAAATTAAGTGATAACTCTATGCTATCAGATAATATACTAGAAAATACTTCTGATAGTGAAAATAAACTAACGGCATCAGCCATTGGTGATGTGCAAGGTAAATTTGAATGTACATATGTTGACAACAATAAAGGAAAACCTTATCATATAATCAACACTTATGATCAAAATGAAGGCACTCCTTGGGCTTCAAATTTTACTGATCATTTGAACGACAACGGAAGTAAATATATTTATAGAGTCAACACGCAAGGTCAAAATTACGATACAGTCAACAACCAAAGTGCTGAACAAGAAAGAGTACATATAGGATCTAGACAGGAGACATTATACTTTCACAATATAAATGTTAGAAATGAATCAAATTGCAGTAGTGTTCGTGGTATGTCATTTAATGACATAAGTTTACCGGAACATTCGGATACTAACACTAAGTTGCTTGAAGTGATTGACACGGTTGAAGATGGATTTAGATCTTTGGGTATTTTTTTTGCGAAATTATTTTAACTTTAAATGTCAAACAAAATCTTCAATTGGGGTCTTAAAATCTTATCTTAATATACATGTAAACTTTAACTTCATAAACAGTAACTCATTGACTCGTACATATACATTTCTAGTGATTTTTTTCACTTGCGTCTTTAGGGGATGTTTTATGTAATAATAATTTATTACATATGCGTGTAGAGATGTGCGTGTGCGCGTGGAGGTGTGTGTGCGTGTGTGTGTGTGCGTGCGTTCAAAGTATGTGTATGGTGCGGGATATGGGGTATGTGTATACATTGGTTGCAGTGAGAGTGCTTACTCGCAAGTGTATACGTTAATTAATGAGATTTTTGTACTTTTAAAAATGCTTTGATGATTTTTAGACTAAACCTATGATAGTTGTTTGCTAAGATAAAATACGTCTGCTCAATAAATTTATTTACTTTCGCTTTATAGTATAAGGTGCCATATTTCAAACTGTTCAAATGTGCCACATGTTTTTGTTATTTTTTGTTTGACTTATTCGTTACTTTTAAAAATCATATTTGATTTATGTTATTGTTGTATTGTTAATTCTTAAAAGGGGAAGGAATAAATATATATTTTGATACTAGATATTATTTATTACACATGTATTGCCCAACAGTAATATGAGAGTTCACAGACTGAACAGTAGAATTTATAGCGATGAGGAATAACAGAAACACAGTTTTGATTGATTGATAGCATTTTATTTACAAACTATGGTGACTGAATTACGCCATGTCGTATTGTCGTCCCGCGGGGCGCCATACGAAAGCACGAAAGTACGACAAAATGGAATTTTTGTCGTATCTTCGTCCCGAGGCTAGCCATGCTATATAACACAATCATACGACAATTTAATCACTTGTCGTGTTTTTGCCTGATGAAGTGTATAACGAAAACATATTTATACGACAAAACTTTTACAAATGTACAACACTTTTCTATGTCGTATGTTTGCCATAATTTCGTTGCATCTGTGCGTTTTTGTCTCAGACCCCGCGGGAAGAAGATAGGACAAAACTACATATGATTGTGTTTTTGTGTGGCGTCTCGCGGGACGAAGATGCGACAGATCTACTCTTTCGTATAATTGTGTTTTGCTCTTTCGCCTTCCGCTCACACATGCGTACATCTTCAATAATCTTCTGAGAACGTGTAAGCGTAAGGCGAAAGAGCGAAAACACGACAGAGTAGATATGTCATCGGATTTATCTCCCTTGGTCGAATACGGAAAATCCCTGAGATGCATTTTCCGAAAACGTACATGACACGAAAATTGATATCTTTTAAAAAGTTCATTATCAGCGTTTAAGTCATAAGACGATGAACATGAATGTGTTATCAGTGGTCACAAGACTTATTAAAGTGAAGTTATATAACGATATGATAACCTTAAAGAAAAGCAGAAGAGTTTATAAAATGTGTCATCAAATACTTTAAACGGTTTTAAAATACTATTGAACTGTCATTATGCGACCAATGTATGCTTAAGACAAATTTAATCAAAAACTACATGTACTCTCTTTCCATAACAAAACGCAATTTAGAAAAACTTGGGCACCGCTTCTCTCCAAACTTGATATCTCCCATACCATTAGAGTTATGCCCCAGGCAAAATATGAAGTATGAAAATTACAAAGGCAATACCCTCAAAAGCGCAATAACTCCAAATTTAGGCATGGTTACAGTTACAGTTCTTATGTGCTGCACTTTGTGTGCTAAGCGCAAAACGGTCATAGGCGGATCCAGCCGGGGGGTTGCATTATTCTGCTAAAAGTGTTTAATGTTGTTGTGGTTCGAAAGTTTGGACCCTCCCCCTAGAAAAAGTTCGGACCCCCCTAGAATAGGTCTGGACCCCACCCCCTAGAAAAAATTCTGGATCCGCCCCTGACGGTCGTTACTCGATATAAAAAGAGTGAGTTACGACCGTGTGCTAAGCCCGCGACTTGATGAAATCTATCTACATAGAAATCTATATACCTACAAAGTTTCAATGCAATACCTTTTGTAGTTTCAGAGTTATGCCCCGGAGAAAGTTTAATGGGTAAAATATAAAGTGGCAATGACTCTAAAATTATGCACTGCACTTCTACTTGAGATCTATCTACTTACAAAGTTTCATGTCGATACCTCCTATAGTTCAAGAATTATGTCCCGGATAAGCAATGGGACGCCGCGGCCGCAGACACCAAGAGTAACACTTATGTGTCTACTGACTATGTCAGGCGACACTAAAAGGAGTTCAACATTTTTCGTTTGGAGTGTATGACTTTGAGACAACTTTATAGTAGAATCAACATTCGGCCGTATAGTACTTTTTAGTACTTTAAAATGTGAGTCGGTGGTCTTCATACAGACGGCATAATATTTTGTTAACATTCATTTTTCTTGTCGCTAGTTTTTAGTGAATTTGTTGTAAGCTCTTTAAAACATTACCAGCCGAAATGGTCATCATTAACTGGTTATACTTACTGCAGACTATTTATTTCTCTAGTGATTCCTCGTTGGAAAAGGGAAGTAACTCTTCAATGATTTTAAATATAATTTTCTATTTGAGTTACCTCCCATGTACCATACAAACGTTGCTAAAACTGTAAGCGGATTTTGCAGTTGTGTTACTGTCTCAAAAGGTTAGCAAAAATCATCGTAGTATGATTACTACAAAATAACCTCTATCAACGGTCAGTTCTACGTAACAGCCGCCTCTTTACAATGGTCACCCACATTAATTTCTACATGCATGTTAAACAGAAATGATTTTTTTTAAAAACACCTACGTACCTAATTGTCAACGGTGGATATATTAACGTCCCGAAGATGAGGTCATACTATTAGCATTTAGAAACAACTTGAATATCAAACGTGTTACCTTCTATCCAATGATTGCCGTACAGAACGTTTTACAACATCTAAAAAATAAATCGTCGCTATCACCATTGACTATTATTTGATGGAATTGTTACTGGTCATACGAGAAAAAAAATAGAAGGATTTAGGGAAGAGTAGATAAAAGCTCAAAGAAAAGCTATAAACTGGAAATATATGCATGTACTAGCTTCATTTTCTGCAGCTGTCCTGTCCCCTGAGCATCACCGGTATGGTTACTTGTTCAGTCCCAGGGAACATAAATAGTTTGACACTAAGTCAACAACAAGTTGATCATGTGTTCTACGGATTTTTCTGGTAAAAAAATGGGGCGGGCGAGCGAAGAAAAAATAAAAATCTTAATTCAGTTGCTTTATATAGCGGTTTGACCAAATTTTTATGACCGAGAAAGGAAATAAAAAAATATTTTTTCTAGAGAAAACTGTCAAAATTAAGGTGCGAGCGAATCAATAAAACACATGATCAACTTGTTGTGGCCTAACAGCTGAAGTATTACCCATTATTGAAAAGTATTTGTGGATAGACCCACTGTAAAGATTTTAAGTCGGAGACCAGTGTGACTGCTGTATGTAGCTTTTACTTGAATAAACTAGTTCTGAAAGGAAAGAATTATTGTAGTAAAGGTCGTAGAGATGGGTGACATCCAAAAATTCATAAAGTTAGATTATCGAATTGTAATCATAGCTGAGTACGAAGCTTTCTCTACTAAATATCTCTCATTTTCTATTGTTACTTGTGTAAGGCAAATAACGTAACGTGAGGAAGGGACGTGTATAGGATATAATTTTATCTTATTCTTTGAAACAGGTAAAAGGAACACATATTTTATACCCCTGTCACAACCTTCAAGTTGTATTAATACTTTTTTACTTGGTTTAACGCCGTGTCAACACAACTTAGGTCATTTTACATTGTCCAGCTCACCTCACCAAGCTTTCCTGGACCCTTGTCTATAACTAGTACTCACTTTCCCTTTCACAAGGCCGGAAAAGTCTCCGTATTATCTAATCAATGGAGAAAAATTGACATTATTGTATAACCTCCCCGGGTGGGAATCGAACCCGTACCCCCTTCGGAACACTAGATTTCAAATCTCAGGGCGCTGCCAAGTGCGCTATCGACCCGGTTTTGTAATAATACGTTGTTTGAAATGTCAGCTCTTATGAAGGCATAATTAACTTTTTTCAGACATAGCTGTCAGAAATAACAAATAGTTTTCAAATAGAAGTAAGAGAAAGCTGTCACAAATGGCAAATATTGTTCAGAAACATTAATCTGTCTGTGGTACAAGATATAGATGGTGTAATTGATTCATTCAATGATTCCATAGAACAGAACAGAACAGAACAAATCTTTATTTCTTAAATTATGTTACAAGATACATGTGCAATTTTATAGACAACAAGAAATGTAATGTGGAAACCACATTAAAGCCGGATTCAAAAACGTTAACGCAAAAATTACAAAGGGAAATAATCCATAATAAAGTAGAGTTGTGGTTACTGTCTAATTCTGTCCATCACATTGTATGAAGTTTCATAAAGATCTGATAGTAAATGGCAGAGATATATGCAAATTTGAAAACTTTAACGCAATTGTTAACGACACCGGACGCCCGCCCGCCCGTGTTTCGCCAAACTATTAACCGAATTTTTTCGTTGAAAAATCCGACTAAAAATAAAAAAATACAAAAAGATCCAAATTACTTGCATATAAAATGGATTTATGTCGTTGTATTGGAGAAAGAGATAGAGGGGAGAAGGGGATCGAGAAGAAAGTTAATATTTGTAAACATAAATACAAAATACAAAAAGAGATCAAAATTATATATTTATACATATTGACAAAATTATTGGTCGGAACTATGTGTACAAATATTTAAAATAAAACATAGTTCACATAACATTAGATAACATCACCATTCGCCATTCAGAAATTCCCAGAATTCCTTCTGTGTGCATGCTGTTTAACTAATATATTTCCTTGATGAAACTAATTGACTAAAATTATAATGTTTTTTGCTGTTCTCAAACAGGTTTATGTCCGCTAACTAATTTTTGTACATTACTATAATTTCAACACTTTTATTCATTTCTAAGTTACACAATTACATAAAAATGTATAACTTCCTTAACCTTCAATAGAGAGCCGATAACTTGTCCATTCACAGAAAATTATAAATAAAGAAATACCAAATTAGAATCAGTGGAAGAAAAATAGCTGAAGAAATTATTTCATGGCCAAGATCCACGAAAATAAGCCCCGCCCGGAATTGAACCCACGACCTCTCGATCGGTAAATTTGTGTATTATCAACTAAGCTAACCGGGTGGGCAATAAAGTGATTTATTATTATGACAATACGCTGTTGTTTTTTGCATATGGTCAAGTGGTTAACACACGTTTTACCTTAATCCGGATTTCGTTATTATATTATCTGATTATATTCAACGACCATGTTATCGCCTCTGGATCATAATCATAAGCTCAACTTGTGTCAAAGAATAAGACTACTCATCTTAACAATCTGAATGCAAACAAAATTCAAGGAAAAATAAATGTTCCAAGTCTTAAACTGGTAACCTGGAAATACTATTGTACATAACATACAGTGCTTTCCAAAAGTCTTTGGACAAAATCCTGTCTAAGGATACATTGATTCACAATCACTACGAAAAAAATTGAGTCAATTCAACCTATATTATATCAATAAGCTTCAATTGGGGACTTTTGTCAGTTATCTTTCCCTGATAAAATCTGAAGCAATCCAATTAGTAAGTAAGTCCTTGCAATTGGAATCCTCGGATTTTATCATTGAAGTCCTATGTAAGGATATCAAAATATTTAATCTAATATCTTTCTTGTAAATAAAGATAATAACAGAAGTGATGAAATTAAGATAGTCTTTACTCTAAATATACTTAGCTTGAATATGAAACAAATTAAATGAAATCTTAACAAAAAAAGTTATTTAAAATTAATTTTGGTAAATTGACATTGAAAAGTAAGGGTAAAATCCGAGTAATCCAACTAATTGGACCATATTTTTTGAAGAGTATACAAGGGGAAATAACTGACTTAAGTCCCATTTTATAGTAAAATTTCTTGCAGTATACATGCTCAATTTGTCCTAAACTTAATGTTTCAAAGAACGTTAGGAGGGAACTGAATATTTCAACTCAAAACAAAGGTATATAATAAATGTCAGTTAATAAAAAGTTACGTTTTAAAGACAGTTGCTCATTATTACATGTACGCATGTACATATTACCTGACAGCTGCTAGGTGAGAAAGCAAACAGTTTCACTGGCTTTCCGTATTTTACAACCCAATCTACGTGTGTTAATCATAAGCCTTCAACTATTGAAAGAAGGTATATTCTTGTAATCGGAATAATTGAACATTAAACGTTTTCTTGTCACAGAGCGTCCTGTTCATATTGTTCACTCGTTTACTATGAAAATCATTTCAGATAATGTTTGGTTTGAACAGGGCCGAACTTAACTTAGGTCAGTAAGCTAGTTTGTTCGTATGTATATTTTTTGTCTGTTCGCTCGCTATTTCGTTCGTCTGTTCGTTCGTTCTTTTGTTAGCTCGTCTGTTAATTCGTTAGTTCGTCGTCCGTTCGTTTGTTAATTCGTCTGTTCGTTCGTTCGTTAGCTCGTCGTCCATTCGTTCGTTAATTCGTTTTTCATTCGTTTATTAGTTCGTTCGCTCGTAAGTTTGTTAGTGTTCGTTTGTCTGTTCGTTTGATCGTTCGTCTGTTCGTTCGTTACTTCGTTCGCTCGTTCGTAAGTTCTGTCTTATCTGTTAATGTCGTGTTCTATTATATCAGTTCTTTGCTAAAAATGAAGAGTACAGAAAAAGAAACAGAATATCTGGAATTTACCCTATTTCTGAGACCTGAACAAAAGAAAGGGACGAAACCGCATGATACCTAAGTAGTAATCAACACTCATGTACAACAAAATGCAAAATTGTGATACGAAATTATTTGTAGCAAAATTGGTAAGAAAATGGGATGTCGCACTTACTTACATGTATCTATTCTTAGTATGGCCAAATTTTCTGTGGTTTTTGATTGTATCATTCATGATTCATACTTGAAAACGTCCTTAGAGAACATCTAACAATTCCCAAGCTCTTTTTTCCTGTACAAATTATACAAACAAACCAACACATTGTTCAGGGTTTTTTTCAACGCCCTTCAACAAATTTATCCTAATATACATATCATTATGTTTGAAATTAAGTTTATTTTCAATATGCATAATGCAAGACCTTATAAATAACTTGAATAAAAATCGTGTCCTCATCTGACTCAACTCAAGCAATCGATGTCTTGGTCATTGAAAAACTACAGGGTGATTCATCATATATACAGTGACGTGGCAATACACTGCAAGCACAAACGCAAGGACAGCTAACTATGACAGAGGAGTAAAGGTGGTAAGAACTCGATGCCTGACTGCGACATGTCATACCTTTCCATGAAACTTGATTATCATCCGTACGAGTACGTGGTAGCTTCTATATGAAAGATCACTTGGTACAGGGTTAATAAGTTAAGAAGTTGCCGTCAATTACCATATAAAATGTATAAATACATTTTAATATCAAAATGTCTGTACAGTTAAAAATCTGCAAGCAATCACATTTTGTTGTCAAGTATTTTATATAGATATGTCTTAACTAGCCTAGTATGTTTGGCATTCTTAATAAGTTGGCTAACAAAATTGTCGAAAAAAGTATTTTCAAGAAATTTGCTTGAGTTATATCAGCAGAGTATCGCACCCTAGCACTGCCACAATCAGCTGAACCGAGTATGTCATCATGATTTGTGATCAGTTTCTTCTACATATCTCTCAGTTATTTCTAACCAATGTATTTGCCATTCTAAATTTCTGATTCTCACTTCATACTTATTTATTCCCTATTGGAACTCTTTCTCGCTAAGCGCATCAATTAGGTTTAGTTGAATTGTTGACAGTACAACGTACTGCTGTGCATGAATTTAAAATGTACATTTAATATAAATTTAATTGTAAATTCCTAACCTGGGTGGATAGCGCAGTTGGTAGCGCGCCGGGATTTGGAATCTCGTGCCCGAGGGGGTGCGGATTCGAATCCCACCCGGGGAGGTTATACCTTTCCATGAAAATTTGACAATAATGTCGATTTTCCTCCATTGATAAGATAATATGGAGGTTTCCGGCCTTGTAGAAGGGTCGGTGAGTACTGGTTATAGACAATGGTCCAGGAAAGCTAGGTTAGGTGCGCTGGACGCCGTATAAAAAGACCTAAATTGTATTGGCACGGCGTTAAATCTAGTAAAAAAAATGTAAATTCCATCAAAATATAAGACCTAGGTCGCGATCATTCGGTCACGTTCGCTCAGTATCCATACACTATAAAGTTTATTACGCATGAAGCGAACTTTAATCTTTGAATTCTTTACTTTGAAGAACTGAATTCAAAGAAACTGGTTTTGAAATTCCAGACTGATTTCTTACAAGTTATTAATTAATCCTCAACTAAAAGTAATAAATAAATGATACGAACAGGTAGAGTTTATTGTGAGTCTTAATTGTCGGGTCTGATTAGTGACTCGGCTAGGGGGTAAGCCATCAGACATAAAACAAGATTTGAGTTACCTTACTGCTTATAGGGTCTAAGAGATAAGATTGGTAGTCAACTCTCAAAGATTCTGTAAGTTCTAAGGCGGTTACAACAACTAGAAATAAAAGTAATAGATTTATGCCGTCGATTTATTGCCGATAACACTTACATGAAACGTACTTCTAATTAAATTGTAAAGTTTTGTAGTTAATTGGCAAGATTTGAAATCTTGTGATACGACGGCTTAGTATCCGATGTTTCTTCGATTTATTTAACATCGGCGCCAATTAACGTACACAAGATAGTTCTGTTTCCATGATAAGTGACGGGGAGTCAAAGTAAAATGATTTAACTAAACAAAATGTGTAAAAATATCAAATATAGTTTTGACGTTTGAAGTTGGTGAAGTCGAATGCCTTAGGGATGAAAACTGGTGTTCACGCCGAGGCACTCTTTACCCTTACAACGTGCATCAAAGCAAACACGACTTTGAAGAAAAGATGACGCAGTTCATTTTTTAAACGAATCAAGTTTATGTTTTAAACGATATTTTTATATATGTTCACAATGCTCAAACACAAATACGAACAATATTCAAATTAGAATAATATTGGTTATTCATATTTTATGAAAATCTATACCAACACACGCATATTGTTAAACATCATAATTTGGTCCACTTTTATTGAGCAAAAAATGCATGTTCAATTAAAACAGAACATTTATTTCACCTCCAAAACAGAGAGTGTTCTGATACGTGTTTACAATGCGTCCAATTGTAACTTTCTGCGGGCGCCTGGTTAAAATTTGGCAAGAAACATGTTGGAAAATAATAGAAGCTATGTTGTTGTTCTGATCACAAGCCTCAACTCAAATCCCTGCCTAAATAGCGTATTGTTCATTAATAAAGAAGTTTTATTGTTTAGTAAAGTCAATAAAGAAAGAATAAAGAATGGGAAAATTTTAAGTTCTCAGCTAAGATATAACAAAGTATCGCCATTTAATTTGTTGCTATCGTGTCGGACGATGCATTTTATATTAAATTGTTCGAAATTATTTTCTGATTTGTTTTCTTCCAAATATCGGACTGTCTAACTTGAAAATGGTATGTTTTTAACATTTTAATAATTTTTTATTTGTACAATCTGTGAATAATTTGCGGTATGTCTTACCACAATGTTATTTTGATACAAAATATATAGATGCCGTGGTTTTATAATATGTGTGACCTATGTTAGATATACATCGGCTTCATGATATTTTAATACATTGGATAAGCGATGATAAACAATTTTAACAGCAGGAAACGAGTTTTAGTCTTATTCGTGACTCGCGTGCAGAAAATTCCACGTTTTACTTTATCTATCATTTCTGTCTGCGACCAGCAAGGTGCCAACGAAACTATATATATTTCTGATATGGTGCCGCTGCAGATATTGTTTGGGCATGTCTTTCATTCTATCTTTTTGATGCGCATTTCACTCTTAAATGACATAAGACATTTTTATTTTGGACACTTGAATCAAAGTGTATTCATTTATATACATATCCGATGGCAATTGAATTAATCACATGTTCTCATTATGCCAACATCTCTAACAAAGTTTCTCTCTTTCCTGACATTAAATTTTTGACAGCTTCGTGTATGTATAATATGTGCATTAATCATAATCGGGCGTGGCTCAGAAAACTAAAAAACAGAAAGTTTTTTTTTGTAAATTTCAATAAAGAAATAAGTTATTGCAACTTAATATTAAGATCACTCTCGAGTTCGTTTCCTTGTCCCCAAGTACTAAAATAAAGTTTCTTAATCTGAATATAAACATCGGAAGTAACTTAATATCCTGGCTTTAACACGACGGGTGAGGTGTGAATTAATCACATTCAACACAGTTACATTTTTTTAAACTGATCTATTGTCGTAGAGTTTACAAAATCTTCACTTAATTTGTTCCACTCTGACATAGTTCTTACAAAAAAAAAAAACAGTTTTTAAAACTTTCAGTTTTTGCATATAATGGTTGATAACTTTATTATACTTTATTCAAAGACTTCAGCACAGATAAGTGCTTTTGGTCATAGAACATAATTATTTACATATACTAACAAGTAATAAATTACATCAATAAACAAATGAATATACATTAATAATGATAAATTAAAACACATACATGTCTTATATATGTTAAGTGAAAAATAAATAAATATAAACAAATATCAATTTCCTTGGAAACAAATTATTCTAAGTAATGTTGCTATGGTAGAATATTGAATGTACTAAGAAAAAAATATTATGGGACAGCTAATTATTTAAGTAATTGCATGCGTTTAATGAATGCTTCTTGAAGAAAATGTACAATTTTTACTATTGTGTTATTTGTAATTTAACATTGGTTAATGTTGTTTACAGAATTTTCAATAATGTTACTATAGATGAAATGTTAAAATTGTTTAGACCTTACTAATAGGCATTTGTAGAGGTTTTCTTCTTGTAGGGAAAATGGTATTTGTTTTGAATGGGATTCATGGAACGTGGAACAGACTGTTAAATGATTATCAGTCCAACGTCGGTTAGCTCGATCTTGAAAAAAACTGACGACTATCTATTATCAATTACCAATTAGATAATATAAACATGTTTGGAAATTAATAATAAAGTGAATAAAATATTTGAACTCGAGCATACCATAACACTTGAAATCAATGTAAATTTGGGATGAAATCTGCGTACGTTATACTCACAAGTATTATTTTTTATTTCATATCATGCTCATAAAAAATTATAGATTATCCGCCGCCGGCGTATTTTAAGAGTCAATACATCAATTAGACTACCGTAATACTCATATTTATATTCAATTAAATAATTTACTATATACGTATATATGCAACAGTAAATTATTTATTGAATATAAAAAAATATATTTCAATAATAATGCCTATTTATTGATATTAAATATTATTTTATTATAATTTGATTCATCAACCCCTTTGTAGTTTCTTGTAAGACTACCGTGTCACCTAACCAGCTCCCCAGCTAGACATATTTCGTTCGTGTACTCGCTTATCTTTCCGTGGATAAGGAACTAACAACTTCTCCCTCTTTGGAGATAATTCAATATTAAATATCGACTTTCCATGGACGGGTATACTTGCAACGTCCGAGAATCGAGCCTTTCCATGAACGAGTATACTTGCAACGTCCGAGAATCGAGCCCGGGATATCTAGCTTCGAAATCCACAGCTCATCGCCACTTTACAACGGCCGAGGCTATATTCTTGTATATATTCTAGTTATAATTCATTAATAAAAATTAATATTACTTGAAATATTGTAATATCAGTTATCATTATCGTTGTTGTTTTTTTGCATTACATTTATCTGTGTATTAAATAAGCCACTGGCACTATAGCATACAGTACACTCTCATTATATGAACTCATGACATAATAATGTTAATTACAATTATTATTATTTTTATTGTTGTTGTTGTTGTTGTTGTTGTTGTTGTTGTTGTTGCTGCTGCTGCTGTTGTTGTTATTTTTGTTTTTATCATCTTCTTGATTTATCATTTTTATATAATATCAAAATTAATCATTCGATATTGCTTATATATTATTTTCATTACTAACATTTTATAAAATACTATTATTGACATTAACATTCTGAAAAATGGGGCGAGTGAGCGAAGATTTTTTTTCTTTAATTCAATTGTTTTATATAGCGGTTTGTCAACATTTTTATGAGCGAGTGAGGAAATATCTTATTTTTGGGGTAAAACCCGTCAAAATTAAGGTGTGAGCGAATCCATAGAACACATAATCAACTTGTTGTGGCCTTATCATTATCATTTAAATGATATTTTTCAATGTTTTGACGATCCCAACAGTTTACCAGAAACACGTCATACAAATAACAGTTAGGAGGGTTAAACATCTGGGCGAGATGTTAATTTAGGCCTAATTCCAGGTCTCGATTCTTGAATGGTACCAACTTTGAGTAACCTTTTTTCAATCATGCAGGTGATATTACATAAGGGGTACTTATTGATAGCGTGTATCAAATTTCAAACAGCATTAATTATATGTGTCTATATTTTTGAGTCTCTGAGGGTCTTTCATTTCCATACAAACTTAAAAATATACGCTTAAAAATACGGATAAGTTTCAATTAAAAATACAGCAAAACACATTGAAATGATACTCTCAATTGAGGTACCAATTTATAATTTAAAAAACAGCAAAAACTACTGAATTTTAAAATGATATGACATTCAAATATATCATACCAAGTTCTTATTTTAATTTTGTCGACTTATGTAAGAGTAGATC
Source organism: Mactra quadrangularis (assembly GCA_025267735.1). Lineage (NCBI taxonomy): Eukaryota > Metazoa > Mollusca > Bivalvia > Venerida > Mactridae > Mactra > Mactra quadrangularis. The sequence continues at coordinate 23,010,841 of CM046303.1, forward strand.
AAATTTTATACTTCAGTTAAATTTAAAAAAAAAACGCGCATGAATACATTGAAAAGATAGTTCTATTCTTTTCTCATCGATAACTCATTTTATAAACCCTTTTCTTTGATCTGGCAGAACATCAAGTTCGTACCAAACTTGATCAATTTATATTCTATACAATTATCAAAACTTGAAATTGGTGTTTGAGTAATTTGACATTTAATTTACCATTTTTACGATATAGGAAGTTTTAAATATCAACAAATCGGAACACCGCTCGGGCGACTACGTAAATTTACGATCAACTTATTGCCGAAGTGATCCGATTGATAACATATGCCGTCGGAACACCGCTCGGGAGATTCCGTAATTATACACTCAATTTGTCGCCGAAGCGATCCGACTGATAACATATACAGTCGGAAAACCACTCGAGTCATTCCGTATTACACGCACAACTTATAGCCGAATTCATGCGACTGTTCGGAAAATTCCGTAAGTATACAATAAAAAATATCATTGAGGTGGTCTCATCGAAGACATCACTAATCGGAAAACCGATCGGGTATTCCCGTTAGTTTACGTACTTTGGTATCAATGAGATGTTTCGATTGAAAACATCTTCTCCACCTGCCTATCATTTCATTAATTCAACTTATCTTAATTCGTCACTAGGACCATCTCTAATGAGGGAGCACAATATCAGATAGTGGGGTTTCATACTAAGAAATCAATTAGTTCTATAGTAATGCAATTAAGCTTAATGGTAGAATGATGATAGAAAACAAACTGGATTAAAGGATTTATAACTCACTAATCTGATAACTAAATATCATCTAGATCACATGTTTACTTATATCTGTTTTATTTGTTGATTTTATCATGTTTGCACAACATTTAAAATGGTCATCGTCTTTTTAAAGTTCTAACAAATGTTAAGTTCTAAACTACCTTTAATCCCTTTGAATGTTTCGTATAGGAATTTATATCAAAACCTATCAGAATACAAAATCAACTATGGAACCGTTGGCTCTAACATTTAATTACATACAGAAACAGGGGTGAGTTAAGAACGTTTTCTTGAAGCGTAGATCATTGCTATGGTTATACTTGAATAATTGATGGTGATGGAAAGATAAGGACTTCTCGGCTCTTTGATGTCATGCGTTTTAAGATTTGTTCAAACGCATTGTCAGGAATGCAATGACGCCGTTCCCTTGTCTACATTAAACCTTTTGATCAGTAAATTTCTGGGTTTGATTCGTAAATTCACAACTGTATATTCTTACCAATTTGTTTTGGTGCAAAACCGTTTTGGTCTCATATTTTGTGAATATGTTTTGTCGACCCGTTAGGAGCACCTGTTGATTACTGCATGGACCGTGAGAGCCAATTAACCGTTAATTAATTTTTGTTTCTTTCTGTAATTGCTAGGTGAAAATTCAGTTGATTTTGCACAAAAAAAAAATAAGAAAATAAACAAGAAAACGTAGTCATTTGATATGATAGTATATTTTCGTTGATATTCATTATACTAAACTCAGATGCAGTGCATTCTTATATTATATGTTTTTACTTCATACATTGTACTTGTATTTAGTTTGAATTCACATTAGCTTATGAGCCATAAATACTTTAAATATTTGGATTACAAATTGTTATTAAATGAGCTGTCATTAATTTCGTACAATGATTGTAAAAATTAATGACAGCTCATTTAATTAGATCTTACACACTAAAATATGAATTAAAAATCAAGGGTACTTCAGACTAATCGCTATGGAAATTTGACTTCTAGCAAATGGGAGATTATAGTGACCGTTACGAATAGAAGAGTTCGTTTTTTACATATATATAGGAAGTAATAATAATAATTAAGATTTGAATAAATTCATTCTTCAACGCGGGCGTCAAAGATAGGCTCGGAGTTTTAAATGGATCGACATTTTTAATAAAATTCAGGACAATTATTATCTATGTTAGACGAATGTTAGGCGAACCGGTCGCTGTAATTTATATGTATGATGAGTATAACTCAAGCCCTGAAACAATTTGTTTTTGTTTTGTTTGGATTTAATTAGGGTCCGTCCACTCCATAAGGATGCATTATGTGCAGACACCCTGAAACAAACCGTTGTGTTCGTTAATGTAATATTACCTAAACTTTTTTGAGAGCGGCGTAAAACATAAACAACATCAAACACGGAGCTATATATTGTGTTAAATCATTTGATGAACGAAGTCACAAATGAACCAGGGGTTCAAAGTTAATTATATCTGTTTTATCTATAAAAGTACATAACTTGTATACAATTGAAAAATGAAAGACTGTTTGTTGTGTTTTGAATATGGTACTATGTTTTATATCAACTGTTGGGTTCTAAGATTTTTTCGAAAAAAGGACAATAATACTTAGATATACTTATAGTCGCTTTAATTGTATGGTTTAAGTTGATACACAATATGAATATATTTTTGAGATAATTGTTTTTATATTTTTTTATTTCTTGTGAAATTCTATTCTGCATTCTTTTGAGTCCTTTAAAACAAATGTTTATAAATCACGAATAAATAAATTATTTATGGAGACAAAACTGCTAAGAAATATGTTTTTATACTTAATTATTGTTGTGCAATATTCATTCATTCTTATTAAGATTTGTCCACTTTCCAAATTGTTTAAAAGACATATACAGTGTGGGGAACCACGTGACCTCTATGGTTCCTAACACGGCAAAAATGACGACCAGATCAACAAGTTTAGATGAAAGACAAGATAAATGACATTTATACATAACCGATTTTTATCAGACCTAGTGCAGTCTAAGCAGCACAAAGTTCTCTTTCTAGCGTTATATAGTTCTACCAACCCCACAACGGTTCTAGTTTTCTAGATTACCTCGATGTTTTAAACGAGTTGAGAGACTTTTGGAAGAACTTCGGAGTAATCTAGAAATTTAAGGATATAAGGATGATTGTTACATTAACGTAAATTATTGATTATCGTTTGTTAAGAAATAACACTGATGTTTTGTACAATAATAAAATTTATTTAGCCCGAGCCCGATCAATGGGTAGAAATTAAAACAGTGTGCAGCATGGGTGATTGAATGAGCGCATTCAAAGTTAGATATATTTAGATAGGTACTTGATTTATTTATACTACCGTCTGAAAAAGGCATTTTTACGTGTTTTGCTCTATAATTCTTAGAATTGATTAATACTATTTATTAGAGAAAAGTACATGAAGCGGAAACAAGTGTGGCTCCCACTGATGTTGAGCCAAATAAAAGTGGAAATCGTGTTGAACTAGAATCATTGGAAACGCATAATAAAACAACACTAAAATAATTTCTGTTTTATTTATAAACCGGAAAGTTTACTTTTTCCTTTGAACAAAAGATTTCTAAATAATAAATTATTACAAAATCGTCTTAACTAAAAGGAAGTTTACACTTATGCTAAATATGAATATTAAAATAAATATTATAATGATTCAATACCGTACACGTGTTGTAGTCATAATGATCAAACATTAGTTATATGTAAGGTAGGTCATTATGTTTTTAGAATCATTAATATATAAATATATATTACATATAACATAAAATATAACATTTCATCTCCTCCCCTATGTGCTGGTATTTTTATTGTTAAAACTTCAAAATCACTCCTTGGAACACACGATTTTTTTCTATACAAAACGTTTTAGGGCACCTTTCCCGTGGAAACTCTTTGATTCCGCGAGTTAATAAAGTAGGAATAGCATCTTAAGAAATATAAAATATCACTTATCCATTTGTTACTGGGAGAAGACTTTAGTGAGTCGAGCGGCTGTCGGATGTATTAAAATCTATGTGAGAACGGGGTTTAACAGATCCTTGGTCAGTGCGTTCTGAAAATAGGAACCGTTCCAAAAACTTCAGTAACCACGCAACCAGAGAAATATCATCGTTCTCATATCACATCATAGGGATTTGTTGAGACTTTATGAGGTTTTCATTTCGAGTAATTATTACAGAACGTGTGATGTACGTATTAAAGTCCAACATCAATTGACTTTTAAGTAAAAGCGATATTTGAGCTGCAATAATTGTTCCTGTAAATTGATTATACAATTATTCTGTGGAACAAAAATCAATGTAACAGTTTTTGCTGTAGATGTATCAGCCACGAAACAACCGTGGTTGGACCAGTCTGGCATTGCCAAAAGAAAAAGATTTTTTGTACTTTTGGGGGAAATTGTTGTAGGGTTATATAAGTACATATGCCAGAAACGCCATATATTACATAATTACCACTAGCATATATGCCAAATATTAAACTGACGTGACCCGGGTGCGTAGAAATTCATTTTATGTATTTTTGAATATATTTTTGTTTATCATAATACTGCATTTTGACCATGGCACTCTTCCTGTCTTCGATTATAGGAGGTTGGATTTAAAACAATATGAATTTTTCGAAGGGGTAGTAAGTACAGAAATGTATGAAATGGACATAGCAAATTTACCAATTAATCCATTTTAAAGTGTACATGTATTCATTAATATTTTTTTCAAATTTCTCTCAAGATGAAAGAAATATTAAATCATTTTCAATATACTTATTTAATTAAATATAGGGAGACGAGACAGGATAGAGCGCCATGATCGTGCGACCACATGCACGACTCATGCAGGTTGTTTCGTCATCTCACGATGACGAACGCAGAAAACAAAGCGTTTGACCAAGTCCTAGCAAAACATCAACAACTCTGGTAACCATGCAATATTTCCCTTCTCTAAGAAAAAGGAATGACTTGGTATTTGGGAACGACCAGAGCCAGTAAAATGCTTCGCCAGAAAAAGCATTTTTTATGTTTTTCATAAAAGTTTATTCAAATAAAATTACAATCATGATGATCAGGCTGGCCAGCAGCCTGTAACCTGCTTCTGTTCAATAAAAACAAAATACCAGGGCCTAAATAGAAGCAAGTTGGTGGAAGAATTTTGAAAAGAAACCAAGTTGTATGAATTAAAAACCAAAGGATGGAAAAGTAATTAGTACAATCAATCTGGATGAATACCAACGTGCTTCTTTACAAAGAGAAATTCAGACAATCTATAAGCATAAATCAGAGACAAATTTACATAAAATGAAGCAACTGGATGATATAAGATGGATGCATGAAATGGAAAGATGGTCCCAAACAGGGTTACATATACATATGAAGGGTGAATGAAATGTAGAATGGATGTTGGTTTAGAACCCGTATATACATGAGCATGGAGTTTCATAGAGAAAAATACACATTCAATACATAATTACAAATTCAACCAATACATAATTGTTATGCATATATAACAAAACAATAAATCAATACATAATCGTGATAGTGCAACAGAAGCAGGTTTTACAATGATACATGTTATATATAAATAGAAATGGATGGTATGAGGTGAAATGAGGCAATGATCACAAGACTGTGTTACATCAATAATATGAAAATGAGTGACATGAGGGATGAGTGGAACACAAAGATAAACTGTATTGGGCGGACTTACAGAGTAAGTCAAGTTACCAATGCAGTCATACAATATTCATCTAAACAAGAAAATCAAACATCAAATATGTATGTAAAAGAGTGAATACAGCATCGTAAGAAAGTGTATTAAGCGGACTTACAAAGTAAGTCAAGGTGCTAATACACTTAAGACACTCAAGGAATTCAAGATGAAATGATGAAATGATCACAAGACTGTGTTACATCAACTATGACGGATGAGTGAAAAGAGTACCTTGAAAAAGTGTATTAAGCGGACTTACAAAGTAAGTCGAGGTACTAATACTTTTTCAATACTCAACAATAGTAGTAATCGGAAGGAAATGACATGATGAAATGAGAAGATGGTCACAAGACTGTGTTACATCAAACTATGACGGATGGGTGACGTGAAAGATGAATCGAGTACCATGGTATACTGTGTTGAGCGGACTTATTGGATAAGTCAAGGTATCAACACAGCGCCCAGATACTCGACAATAATGGATATCTGAAAAGAAAAAATAAAGAAGAAACAAATATAATCATGAATAAAGAAGAAAAGACTATAGGGCATGTTATATAAAAGGTGAACACCAGGAAATATAATGAAAAATAGAAATACACGTGATTACACTACACAAAATGAAAACAATGTCCAACGATGGGAGAGAGCAATAAAGTTCATGAAGATATGTTGATCTAGGTGAGGGAGAGATAACGTATCACATGAAGAATAGTTCATCACGGAGAGAGAGAGAGAGATGGGAACACTAAAAATGTCACGTTAAAGTTCAAATTCAATGATTGTTCTCATTCACACTTAAACTTTCTCACATTGTTCATCTTCCTTGGACTGCTTTCAGGAGAGTCTCCCCGTAGTAGCGAAGCCTCAACCTGAAAGCAGAAAAGAAAGAGAACGGCAGTAATTCAAAAAAATAAAACATGTATAAATGACAAATTAAATGATTAAAAAACATGTATAAAACAGAATAACATATAATCAAACGGTAATATAAACAGTTAAATATTCAAATTTTCAATATAATACTGTAAGTTTGTGAAATCATTAAATATTGGTCCTCTCCCACTATAAGTGCATATGCCATGCTGGCTCCAGCTGTCTAAAAAAGTCACAATGTTAAGTCCGTCATAGTCGAGTAAAAGTCTAAATTTCAATAAGGATAAAAATTTGTTAACAACAGCGTATCTTGATAAATCTTTATTATTGTACTTTTGTTCGGTACGGACGGTCCATATTATGTATCTTGATAAAGAAAGGATAATTAAAGCGGGATATCTCATACACTGTGGTAAAGATTTAGGTAGATCAAAAAATATAAAGTTTTTCTCGCTAAAATTTAAACGATTTTCTGAAACTTGTTTCAACAAAAAGGAAACAACTTTATTAAGAGGTTTGAAATATTTGCATTCTAAAAATAGGTGAGACTTGGTTTCAATATTGTTACAGAAGTAGCAAGTTTTAAGTTTAGTGATACCTTTTAAGAAGAGAAAATAATTAACAAAAACAACATCATGAACTAGTTTAAAACAAATATTTTTATGTAATGGATCAATGATTTTCGAAAACACATTTTTAAAAACGTTATTAAAATCGATATGAGGAAACATACTTTTACACTTCGGGGTATTGTTTTTTGAATCGATTAAAGTGAAATAGAGGTTTTTAACTGTGCATAAACTTTGAAAAGAAAAATCATTTTTGATTTGTGTTATATTTTCTAAAGCTTTCAGGCAATTTTTATAAAATAAGGGCACATAATCAGTACATCGAGGAAAATTATTTGATGACAAAATAGGATTATATTTTCGAAGGTTTAAGGATATCCAATACCTAGCAAAATAACACCAGTTTGCATCATAATTTGAAACAAGTTTGTGAAGGTGATGAATGAGAACAGCATCGATTTTCTTTTGTATATCTGGAATATTAAGACCTCCATCTCGAAAGGGTAAATACAATGTGTTTCTAGATAATGGTTCATATGTTGAATGCCAAATAAATTTGAATATGGCTCGTTGAAACAATGTAATGTAGTGTTTGGGCATAATTCCAGCAGTGATATAGTAAATAATTTGAGAAAAAGCTAAAGAATTAATGACAGAACTTTTACCCTTGAAGGACATTTGTCTTGACATATTAAGATTTAAAATATTTGAAAACTTTTTATATAATTTTGACCATATATCATCATGACTAAGATGATATCCAAAATAGTAACCTAGTAACTTGCAGTTTTTAACCCAAGAAATGCCAAAAGGATGATCTGAACGATTTTTCCACTTGCCAAGATATAAACCATTAGATTTTTTATAATTGATTTTAGATCCAGAGACTTTTTCGAAAAGGTTAACATCATTAAATAATTTAGAAATGGACTGATCATCGGTTAATATTGCTGTATTGTCATCCGCATAAAGAGACAATTTAACTTCAGTTTTTCCACCAGGGGTAATCAAACCTTTAATATTTTTGTTATTTTGTATTTTCTTTGCAAATGGTTCAATACATAGAACATACAGTAATGGAGATAGAGGACAGCCTTGTCTTACAGATCGGGAAAGAGAAAAAACATCTGAGATATGATTATTAACAATGACACTAGATTTCACATCTTCGTACAAAACGTGGATCCATTTAATAAACGTATTATTAAAACCAAATGCTTTTAAAGTATCAAACATGTGCGACCAAGAAACACGGTCAAAGGCTTTTTCTTGATCCAAGTTAATGAAACAGGCTGAAAGTTGTTTTTGTTCAACATAATCAAAAATGTTACGAAGTAAATGGACATTGTCAAATATGGAACGGCCACGTATAGAACAAGTCTGTGAAATGCCAACTATATCAGGAAGAATCTTTGATAAACGATTTGTTAACAACTTTGCTAACAGTTTACGGTCACTGTTTAATAACGAAATCGGTCTGTAATTTTTCATATTAGTTGAATTGTTAGGGTCTTTACAGATTAAAGTAATGTAAGAAAGTTTTTGTGAATCGGACATGTGACCTTCAGAAAATGCTAGATCAAATACAGATTTTAAAATGGGTCCAAATAAGTGGAAAAACTTTAAATAGAAGGCAGTTGAAATGCCATCGCTTCCAGGAGCCTTGTTTGACTCAAAAGATTTGAGGCAAGATAAAATTTCTGGAAGTTCGAAAGATTTGGATAAAAAAGAGTTATCATTTTCCGAAATCTGTGGTAAATTATTTAAGAAAATGTTGTTTAAAGATGAATCTACTGGCTCAGCAGTGTAAAGATTTTCATAAAATTCTCGAAATTGGTCTAAAATACCTTCAGAAGATTTGTACGATTTATCATTGTTGACAATACAAGAAATAGTTTTGTTTTTAGAGCGTTTATTTTCTAAATGTAAAGAGAAATGTGAAGGATTTTCATTACTATCAATAATTTGACATTTTGACCGGATTAGATTACCTTTTAAAAATTCATTTTCTATTTGTTTAATTTGTGATTTGATAATTTCTTTTTCTTGTATGTTTTCAGATTTACGATATTTACTTTTTAAAAGTTTTAAATCCCCAAATTTTTTACTATTTTTTGATTGAGAATAATCTACACAAAATTCTTGAATTAAAAGTTTCATTTGATCCCACCACTTTAAAGTAATATTATCAGTTCTTGAAATGATTTGCCAATAAAATTCAAAAGTAGAAATAAAATCAGAATCGTCTAATAAACTATCATTAAATTTCCAGTAGGATTTACCAAATGTTAAAAGTTTATTTAGACCAAGTTCAATAGAAAAGGCATCGTGATCAGAAAATACACAAGGACTAACATAAGAAGATATCAAATTTTCAGAATAACTTTTATCAATATAAATACGGTCAAGTCTACAGCCAATAGATTTCGCAAAACACATCCAAGTAATAACCTTTTCCTTAGGATGTAATATTCTAAAACAATCACAGAGATTGAACGAATTAATGATTTTAGACATTTCTTTTGATCCTATGGATCCACGGTCAAGATTACCACCAATTTTGTCTAAAGAAGTATTCATAACAAAATTAAAGTCTCCAGCGATTATCAAATGAGCTGAAGTTACAAGATATTTTTGGATGTCATTGAAAAAGGCAACTCTTTTATAATGATCAGTCGGTGCATAAATGTTTACTAATTTAAATTTATAAGTGTCAATACTAAAATTGGCTGCAATACAACGACCAGAAAAGTCACAATCAAAATTACAAATGTTAAGAGAACTATTAATAAAAAGGGTGGCTACTCCGCCTGAACGACCATTACTATAACTCCAGAGTATTCTTTTGTCAAGATTCAAAAATAATTCAACTTTTTTGCTATAGTTAAAGTTATCAATGTGTGTTTCTTGTAGACATAGAATATCAACACGATTTAAAGAAATAAACTGTTTCAAATAGTTTAAACGTTCAACGGATCTCAAACCGTTTACATTTAAAGTCATGATTTTTAAAGAATCCATTTTGTTTGAATAATGAAGGCGAGTAAAAGGACAGTAGTTTGAAATGTCTTGGGAGAGTAAGAAACTGTAAAAGGAAACCTGAAATACATGAAATATTGACACAATAAAAATAAAAGTACGTACCATACCATCTTGTAAGCTGAAAACATGTAGAAGCATGCTAACAATGATTTAAAAATGTAGGAAGAACTGTGTAATTTAAGATTTAAATTCTCAAATACACAACAACGAAATATAATCTTACAAGGATTTAAATCTATGCTATTCTCATTACAAAAAGAACACGGAAAGATGCTAGATACGGTAGTTTTACATGGACTAAAAATCAACACATTAATTAAAGCGTAGTATACAGCGTAGTATATAAGATAAAAGCAAGAGAGTGTTATGTCAATACAGCGGTTTAAATTATTAAACTTTTTGTATACAGTCGTATTACATAGCTGACGATAAATCGATATAGTATGTAACATAAAACGACAGACGACAAAAATGATATAGGGTTTAGTGAACAATGAGTGTACAGGTTTAAACCATGATATATACATGTATAATAAAAGGATACAATTAAGTTTAAACGTGTATAAAGGCATTGAATTAAATATAGAAAATATAGCGATAACCGTGTAAAGAATTTGGCTATAATCGTTGTCCATAGACGGTCCAAGTCGTCAACACCCGTAATATAAAATAAACTGTCCATTGTGCTAAAATCGTAGTCCATAATCAGTCTAAAGTCAAAAAAGAAATTTAACAAGACGGCTGGCATGCCAATAGCGACTCCATTACCGTGTCCAGGGGTTGGGGCATGGGCGACTGGACGTCCATGTCGTCCTCTGCCAGAACACTAAAAGTGTTCGACAGAGGGATGTCCTGGGAAGTAAATTCAGAATTGGCCACGGTACTGGAGCGTCTAGAGGGCCGTTTGACCCTCTGAGGGGGAAAGTTCTCCCTAAAGGAGTCCTCTACCCTCTCAGAGGTCTCCCGGTCCTCACTCTCATCGTCAGACACCTCTCTCTTTTCTCCCCTACTCTCGCTCACACTCACAGCCTGATTCACACTCTCTCTCACCTCTTCCACCTCCTCTCTCTGAATACTCTCCTCTCTCCTTTCCTCGGCCGGTACTTGTTCCAACATTGGTTGACTTACCACTGTAGAATATGAGCGTTTTACGTAACGCGCTGGGCAGTTCGTGCGGACATGTCCCACTTTGGAACATTCCAAACATAGAGGGGGACGGCCAGGAATTGTAAGGAGACAAGACAGGCCATCTGCAAAATTTATGAGATGGGGTATACCCATTCTCTGTACTTCATCAACTTCCACTACAACCTGTCGAATACCATTTTAACAGGGTATCCGCCCACAACACTGGTAAGGCGTTCCACCGAAACAACCCTACCGTAATCCATCATAAATGACTTAATGGCTGCCTCTGACAGATAGTGAGGCAACCAATGAAGTCTTACATGTACAAGCTGCTTGCCTAGCTGTACAAAGTGTACTGGCTTCCCCTGAAACTGGGGGCAATCACTGGATTCCAGTTTCTTGATGGTCTCAGCAGAAATGAATGAGAGCGTAAATGCATTCTCACCTGGTTTACCACGTGTTATAGCATCGATGTCCTCAGGTTTGATACCACAATGTTTCAAGTACTCTATCAGTTGTGGAAAGTTCATCTGTCTGTTGAATAACTTCACAGTGCGACCAATCACATCACGGTCAATACAATCCTGACTAATAGAAGCTCGGTTGTCAACAATCATAATTCCCTCTTGCAGATGAAGCACGGCTTATCGTAGAACTTTGCCAAAAAAGGCAAACGCTTGACAAAGTGAACAGACGCAGCTTGTCTGTTTGTTACAAGAACGTCTATATATCTATATACAATATATTAATTACAAGGTTTTTAGTTAAATCATTCCGCTGTACATAATTTATTAGTATGTCAAATAAATCGTACATGGGATTATTTTACTTGAAATTTCATAACTATCATTAATACGTTTTTTTACAAATCACAATTTAATTGCTTTTTTTAATTTGATAGTGCAGTTTATTTGTATTTGATAACAACTCACAAAATTTAGGATTCGTCTTCCAAAATTATCTTCCCCATATTTAATGTCCTTTTTACAGTATTTAACTATTGTTACATGCTCTGCCCTTTAGGACCCAAATAGCTCAGTCGGCTAAAGGGAAGGAACGGAAATAGTCATATGAAATGTAAAGTTCAAGAGGTCGCTGGTTCGAAACCTAGCAAATGCATAAATTTTTATATTTTATTTTTTATTATACATATATATCTATATTTTATATTATACATACATGTATTTACGTATTAAGAGGTAACATTGACATATTTGAGATATATGCTGAGAGGAAAAAGTTTAGTCAATAAGAATGTTTTATTTAATATTTTATTATAAACCCCATTTTATTGACAAAAAATTGATTTGTAACAAAATTTATTCAATCGACAGAATATTGAACATTTTTACAAAAAAAGTTTGATGAGATTATTGAAAATTCCAGCCATGATAACAGCATAAGGGTCAGAATAAAAAATCACAAACTAATCAGTATCTGGTATATCCACCCCTAGCTTGAATGACAGCCAATCAACGTCGTCTCATTGAACTTATGAGACGCCGGGTGAAGTGAGCAGGTGTCTGTGCCCATTCCTCGAGCAAAGCACGCTCCAAATCACGTACGCTATTGACGTCATTCCTGTCACGCAACTTACGACCAAGATAGTCCCACATGTGTTCTATTGGCGACAGATCTGGTGATTTTTCTCAAGATGAAAGAAATATTAAATCATTTTCAATATAGTTATTTAATTAAATATAGGGAGGCGAGACAGGATAGAGCGCCATGATCGTGCGACCACATACACGACTCATGCAGGTTGTTTCGTCATCGTGATGGCCTTGGACTGTCTCTATATACATGGAAACACGTCCATTTGTCATTTTCGTGTCAACATTTAATAATAACCTTGTTACACGATTATCTCATCATTACATCAGAACAACGTCTCACACGTCGTATTTCTGTGCAGTTCAGACTACATTATTACAGAAACTAAATTCGTTGATCTACTTTTTCACCTTATGATATCCGAGATTTATCTGCATAGAAGATCGCCGAGGTAAGTCCGGTGGTAAAGTTATAACTTCCTCGATCGACCTCTCTCAAAATGCCAATATTTTTCCGACAAAAATATTTTAATGGTTTCATATTGTTTGCATATTTTTAAATATGAGAGGCAATGCATTAAACTGACGCGACCCGGATGCGTAGAAATTCATTTTATGTATTTTTGAATATATTTTTGTTTATCATAATACTGCATTTTGACCATGGCACTCTTCCTGTCTTCGATTATAGGAGGTTGGATTTAAAACAATATGAATTTTTCGAAGGGGTAGTAAGTACAGAAATGTATGAAATGGACATAGCAAATTTACCAATTAATCCATTTTAAAGTGTACATGTATTCATTAATATTTTTTTCAAATTTCTCTCAAGATGAAAGAAATATTAAATCATTTTCAATATACGTATTTAATTAAATATAGGGAGACGAGACAGGATAGAGCGCCATGATCGTGCGACCACATGCACGACTCATGCAGGTTGTTTCGTCATCTCACGATGACGAACGCAGAAAACAAAGCGTTTGACCAAGTCCTAGCAAAACATCAACAGCTCTGGTAACCATGCCATATTTCCCTTCTCTAAGAAAAAGGAATGACTTGGTATTTGGGAACGACCAGAGCCAGTAAAATGTTTCGCCAGAAAAAGCAAACGCTTGACAAAGTGAACAGACGCAGCTTGTCTGTTTGTTACAAGAACGTCTATATATCTATATACAATATATTAATTACAAGGTTTTTAGTTAAATCATTCCGCTGTACATAATTTATTAGTATGTCAAATAAATCGTACATGGGATTATTTTACTTGAAATTTCATAACTATCATTAATACGTTTTTTACAAATCACAATTTAATTGCTTTTTTTAATTTGGTGTCTGTGCCCATTCCTCGTGCAAAGCACGCTCCAAATCACGTACGCTATTGACGTCATTCCTGTCACGCAACTTACGACCAAGATAGTCCCACATGTGCTCTATTGGCGACAGATCTGTTGATCTCGCAGGCCATTCAAGTGTGTTGATGTTGTTTTCCGCCATAACGTGTTGTGTGTGCCGAGCGGTGTGACATCGTTCGTTATCCTGTTGGAAAACGTCAGAGTTACCGTTCTGTAAGTATGTAACAACAATGGGTAGGATTATTTCGTCACAATAACGTGCGGAATTTAGGCGATTTTGCACTGTTTCTAGCTCTGTTTTTCAGTTATAAGAAATTACTCCCCAGATCATTACACTTCCGCCGCCGTAATTGTCACATTCAATTACGTTAGCTGGATCGAGACGTTCACCTCTGCGTCGCCAAACACGAATCCTACCGTCCGCACAATGATGATTAAATTTTGATTCGTCAGTGAATACAACCCTATTCCACTGGTTCCTTAACCAACGACTATACCGACGTGCCCAATTCAAGCGTAGAAGGCGGTGAGTTGCCCTTATAGGGACTCCCTTGTAGAAACGTCGAGCGCGAAGCCTGGCGGCTCTTAGTCGATTTCTGGCAGTATATGCAGATATCCTTGTTCCTGTTGCATGCCTAAGTCGTTGAGCAAGTTTTGTCGCTGGCATAAAACGATCACACCGTGATGACGTCACAATGTATCTATCCTTGCGAATAGTTTGGGTCCCTGACACAAAAGACCCTTAAGGGACCCAAAATATTGATTATAACTCATTATCCTCATTAGCCTCAATAAATTGAGGCTATCTTGATAATTTTTATCCTACTAATACATACTCTAACCAATACTTTCGTATCCCGTTTATAGAATGGTGTTGCATTTTGCAAATAGGGCTACAAAACTCGGATCCATAAATTTAAAGCCCAACATTTGACTATTTGACATCGACATAATTCTAATACAGTAATGCTAAGTATACATTTTTACAAAAAGGAAGGTATTTGCTACATGAATTATTTATCAATCAATTCAAGCAGGGACCTTCCATTCTATTCACGATCGTGCAAACGGATTATTTTTAACGTTCTTTTTCTTTTAAATAAAAAGAACGTTTTAGTGAAATCGGTGCTAAGTTCAATCAAATCATCTTTTATGTGCAAACTTATTACATGTATTATCATTATTTGTTTACAAATGTTAAAATGTGCATGACATTAGGCACTATTACGTTTCCACACTCCAGAGGTATGCTAACAGACGAGAGTTTGTTGAAGTATTAACATGCGTACCAAATTTCATAACAATAATTAAAGATGACAATATATTACTCCGCGCATGTTGAATTATAATTTGTTTGTTTACGTTCATATTATTTTTTTCGTGATGAACGTATCAAACTGTCAAAATATTATTGTTAAGATTTAAGAAAAGTCAAGACATCCTATAATTAAAAACATGATTTCTCCATCCAAGAGCGTTCAACAATCTACAGAATACCGTTTGTGCATTAGGCATGCATGACAACGTCTGTTTGCTGATGGAAGAGATATACTAAGGAACCACCCATGAAAAAAAAACGGTAAAACAACACGTAAAATGCAAGCGTTCCAATGTTGGTTTTTGATCAGACACAAGCAGTGTCTGCGGAATAATATAGCAGATAGATCTGTCATATGTGTTAGAATGAGATTACAATGTAAAATTATGATACGTTCAACAGGATAGATATACTGCACGCGCAGACGACATATCATGTCGATTTGGAGGGAGTACGTCACGATAAGTACAAAAATAAACTGCTGTTACATAATCCAGAATGACTTTTATTCAAAATTAATTACCCGAACTACTTTTTTTCGGTGACAGGAATAAAACGCTAACGAATATAAAAATCATAACATTGTTTACGTCTTGTTTCAGCCGTTATCTATAACTATGGCAACAGTTTTCGAACGGTTTCTCTTATCTGCCACTGACAAATTCACTGACATGGACTGTAACAAAGTGCCTAGAACATGAAACATTGACGTACCGTACCTTGAGGGGAATTTTTTGTAAAAATGTTAACTAGTTTAATAAATAAATCATACTTGTTGAATATTTCGACACCCACCTTGACATCTGATAAGTTTATCGACCCTAAAGTGTTTAGTTATGTAGACAATTTGTCAAAATTAACATTATCTCAAATGTTTATTTTAATAACTTTATGATATACATGTTGCACATGTACCGACTTTTGTTTTTTTTCCCGAATGTATATATTTCTACAGAGGCTGAAGATGTTGCTCAATGTTCTGATACACATCGTGTAAATAAAGGCGTAGCCCATGTAAATGATTCTGACAATGTATTAATATGAAATTTAGAAACTGAATTTAACGGAGTTTTTGGCAAACATTTAATACAAGCAAATTACGTTCACAATACGACAACTTGTAAATGACGTTAAAGTTGATAAATATTTTTACGGTAATTATGCTTAAAATCGATGTCGTAAAATTTGTAGTTAGTAATTCGAGTCAATGCATGTAAGTCCGCTCTTCCTAAACTTCTATAAGTTCTGTAGAACGATACCTAGCATACTCGTACACGATTTTACTAAGTACATGTACCCATATAAGTGCGGTGCGCTACACGTATTACAGTTTTTGATTCGTGACCGTGCCGGCCGCCTGTGTTCGGAATTGTGTCAGTCAGGGATAACCCTTTCAATATATTGAGGTCAATTCTATTCACGATTTGCCATTTTAAAGTCAGGCTGGGTTTTCATTAAGATACTAGTCAAATAATCATCATTTAAAAATAATTATTTTTCTCGTTTATTTCTAGTCAGTATTTTCATCGAGCATTATCTTTAAGACACACGAGGAAAGTTTCTAGGATTTTTAAATCATAAGAGGGGAGGGGTAATAAGATTCAGTGTAGGCGTTTTATTGCACACCTGGAAAGTGTACATAACAGTTCTATCATAATTTTACCAGCATAGCAGATCCTGGCACTATGTAATGCGACAGGATCATACCTCTGATACGGGTGCTTGTCGGTGTGCCTACAATCATAATTATGACCAATCTTTCTCCAAATACAAGACTGGTATGAAATATTGGTTGAATAACTAATTTCAAGTATTATAATAATTTTATTGCTTTCATAAATTATAACAAAACCATCTTAAAATACTGTGTTTGAAAATATCGTTCATTGTTGCAATACGCACGTAAAACACACAATATCGTAAAGTTCAAATAGTTAAACATCATTTATTTTTACAGATTATATACAAATTGGAATTGAACTCGCTTATGATTATCGAGTGACCAAGATCTAACTAAACAAGTCTGCTGAGCTGCGTTCATTTTTGAGAGAGGGGGCCAACTAACACCAATAGCCTTTAAAGAAAACTGTTTTCAAATATCTTCTACCCGATTTGTTGTATGGTCAAGCCATAAGTTTAAAACATCATGGGAAAGCATTGAGAAATGCTACTTACTGTCAAATTATCAACCTCGTACATATACAATATAATAAATGTGGTACTTAATTTGTTCAACAACGCTAACTACATATTATATTTTATATGAAAACCTGTGCCACTCGAAATTCAAAGATGCTTTGAGGATCATGTATTAAGCACTTAATAAACGTTAATATTCTTTCTCAGTGAGAACGGTGCGGTTAACAACCAATTTAGCTTATTAATGATAATAAAAAAGTAATATTAATTTACTCAAAGACGTTCAAATCGAGTGAGCCCGTCTTACTCATAATTTGTGAAGAGAATATAATGATATCAAGGGAGGCGGGATAGGATTAACCTTCTGGTTGGCTTTTCATCTGTGGTGAATATAAACTAAAATAAATACGTTTCCCACAATTCTCCGTCATTTCTGCAAGCGTCTTGGTCACCGGAAGTAGAATTTTAATGGCGTTTGTATGCTACATGAATGACCTTCCCAATTAGTTTGATATCAAACGTTTGCATTTAATATGTCCTTTCTATGTCTTTTATTCATTTAATAAATGATGGAAAAACATAGAAATTAGAAACAAATGGGATAGTATCCCACGTGATTTTTTAAGAAAATATTAATAAATAATATTGTACTTAATTCTTTCATTGACCTTTGTCATGATGTCGTGCTTGTGTGAATATTGCAACTCACGATTTTGATGTAGCGTAGACTAATTGGTCGAATTAAAATATTTGATAAGATTTTATAATATTACATATTCATAGAAACATCGTCCAAATTAGCAAAATTGAAGATAAGAGGAAAAAAGTAAGTTTTAGAATGTAGTTGATTGTCTTCGTGAAATAACGAGTTGTGCAGTTTGATATAACAGTAAAATCATTACAACTTGATATGACCTACTGCAGAAGGTCCATACAAGATTTGGCTAAGATGATACTGGACATCGGTAAAATCAACTATGATTTTCATTTTAAAACTTTACCAACATTTGTATTTAAAAGAAAACAATATATTAATTTTTCTGTAGCGTTTTCGGTCTCACTGTCTTTATCAGCGACATGTATGATTCAACTTTGACATAACAACCAAACTGACACTGGTCATAATTTTATATGAATTAAAGGAATACAGAATCCCCCTTCCTCACTCCCACTGGGTACCCCCATTACATTATATCTCCTAGGGCTGACATGGTACTCTGTGTATCAACGTACATGTAACTGTTCACTTAAACTTGCTATCTGACATATCATTACTGTTTTAACATGACATTGACAGACTTATGATTTTAACTGGTCAATTTAACGGTTTATTAATGTTAAATATTTATAATTTATGTATACTAAATATCTATTTTGACAGAAACTTTTAAAAAATATTTGAATGGTGACATATCTTGCCTCGAGGCTTTTATGTTGTTTTTTCTAGTACATGTACAACTATAACAGCAACAACTCTTCTATGGTCATCTGAAATTTTATCAGTTTAAAATTTGTATTTCGCCATAGTTTGTTTTAAGAAACCCGAACGTATTAATGCCCGAGCATTTTGATATTGATTAAACTGCGAGGTGAGAAATGCTCGTCTCTGGCTCCACACTATCCTAAGAAGCCATAATTGAATTTTTATTCAAATTTATATACCCTGACGTACTGACCGTACTCGACTAGTATTTAAGCAGTTTCTAAACAAACTTATGCCGAAATTTTGTTTCTTCATTCTAATTTAAAAGTTCTGTTCTGCTCTACTCAGAACGAATTGAAATTTTAAGGTTTATGTAATCTTATATAGTTCGTGACATATTTCTTATGCGAGTTTTTTTTAAATTGCTTATTTGTTGGATAAATGTGCCTGAAATCTTTATTAAAATTCTAATATGTTAGGTTATGGAAGCGTCCATTTCACGCAAACATTTGAAAATGGAAATGTCAGAACTGAGTGCAGGCTATAAATTGTCTGCTGTCGGACACTTATTAACTCTACTATCTGCTTCTGTAAGTAGGGGATTTGGAATTTCGTGTCCCGAAGTAGGTACGAGTTCGAATCCCACACGGGGAGGTTATACACTTCGATGAAAATTTGACAAAATGTCAATTTTCCTCCATTAATAAGATATATGGAGAAGTTTCCGGCCTTGTAGAAGGGTAGGTGAATACTGGTTAAAGACAAGGATCCAGGAAAGCTCCGTTAGCTGCGCTGGACGCCGTAAAATGACCTAGATTGTGTAGACACGGCGTTAAACCCAATAAAAAGGGGGTTTTAGTAACATTGTATATCTCAATATACCGTCCCGATATTTCTTTGAACTTTGAACATTTTGAAATGAAATTAAGAAAATACGAAAATACTCGAAGACAATGCTATCTTTGAAAGCATAACTTTCTTGTTTATGTTTTTTAATGTTGGCGTGGTTTTGTTTTTATAAGAAGGCCAATAGGCAGAGTGAAAACAGGACACGCTTGTGAGATTAAAACATTTACATGTTTACGTCACGTATTTATTTTACATACAATATTATCATTAGAATCAATCATGATTGTTTTCATTTTACTAAATATATTTTATGATAGATTGCCAACAAATACAGTGCCAGGTCGTATCATATCCTAAGAAAACAAAATGGCTGATGTCGTCAGACCATGCTTTCTGCGCATGCGCTAATTAACTTTTGTTTACATTTTTGTCAGGTGATTCCACAACATATTTGTTAACAAGTTATTGGTAGAAACGTGCATAGAAGTCATATTTAAATCCCGTCACAAGTTGTGGTACGTTTTATGTTGATTGGTGTTCCTTATGCCTTAGTCCCATAAAATTGAACTTTCTTACGGATCCGTACGCGAAGATAGCTGTAGGCCGTACGAAATAGTGGCCGTATGGTCACATAAATTTAAGAGCCACGGCATCATTCGTAAGAGCATCGGAACGAGAACCGTTAAGACTTTTTACGCTTGTAAAATGTACCCTTGCTGCTCCCGCACGTACTCGTAACGACAAGTGGACAAGTTCTGTTGTTATGTATGTTCCTGATAATAATGTAAAGTAAAGAAATGTCGCAATATTTTATGGGTTTAATATTCTGCCATACTTTCCTTAATGTTTTACGATAGAGATGCTGTGTATCGTAAATAAACGTGCAACAAGTGTTTATAGCCAAACTTTTAAAAAGATGCTTTGATGGACCAGACATTAGCAGAACTTAACTCAAGAAACGTGCATGTACAAGGTCCATAGTAATTTTAACAAACTAAGCAATTTCAAAACCTTATCATTTTATCTGTCGTAATATCAGACGACACCACACTGTAAACATTCAATTTTAAGTTTTTGTAATAGATTTGTTAATATTTATTTAACTGTCAATCACGCGTACATAAACCCCACTAATTTAAATACTCGAGATTTGTTCTATGATTCCTTTACATAAATACGGTCATCTTTCTTTATCGTCATTCAGCATTTCATTCTAAGACAAAATAATTGAAATTCTAATTCTAATTTTAAGAAATATTTTCTAGCGTTTTTTTGTTGGGTTTAACGCCGTAGCAACACACTGTATAGGTCATATAACGGCGGTCAGTCGACCTACTCACTGTTCTTGGAAGGGCTAAATCCCTGGATTTAGCTGTTAACCAACCATTACTTTCGTCAGTGACTGACAACTGCCCTACTCATAAGCTCTAAGAATGTATGTCCCACCTGGGAATCGAACTCACGACCCCTCGATCATTAGACTTGCGTGCTACCAACTGAGCTACCGGACGGCTCTTCTAGACTTTCATATAATTATATCGAACGGAGGAGAACTCGTCTCTAGTAATTAAACTGATAAAACACTCTTAGACAGATTAGTACTATAAGATAATCACCATCGATGGTCTTACAATGTAATAGTGAAATGGTCTGAATAAAGCATTTTTTTTCTTCTCAAATACAGCTTTTTGGACATTTTTGTCGTCACAAATCGCATGATTTTGTGGAACTGCTCAACATAAAGCATACGTTTGAATGAAATGAAAACTTGTACGAGACATATTTCATATCAGTGAGAACTATGTTCTAGTTATGAAACAAATCAAACATTCCAGGACTAGAAAATTTAGAAAATGAAAGCTTGTACCAGACATATTTTTAGACCAGTGAGAACTATGTTCTAGCAATGAAACATTTCTCTTACATTACATGGTGTAGATATGATCTCACTTTCTAATTATAACATCATTTATTTATTTCCCACATTATTTTTATCATTTTATATAAAAAATATAATCAACATATTTTATCTTATCAACGGCCATCAAGATTCAGTTAGGGCCAAGCGGTAGGGATTACGTAACACTTGACAAATATGCTTTTCTTAATCGCTGTTCCCGCTGTTGATTTTCTAAACAAACAATTAAAAAGTAAAATTAGGAAGGTGTTTATTGTTGTTTTAACGTTATAGAAAATGGTTTATCAAGCTATTATCCACCGGCTGTCAATTTCAAACAAATTAGAACGCACTGAATATAATTGAAAATAATACACGTGAATCTGGTACGCTCTAGACTACGTGGGGTTTTATTGCTCGAGTTTAGAGAAAATCGTGAGTGTAAACTTACTATTATTGTATGTATCTACTATAGCTGATAAAATCTGGGTAAGGACAAACTGTATGTTGAGTTTTGGCTTGTATTACAGTACATTATTATTTAGCATTATTAATGTGGTTTTTTTCTCTCGTATACGCACGTGCTGTAGTCACCCACTATGTGTGATTCAACGACATCGCATTCTGTAGTATTGCATTACAGTGTACTATGTCATTCTAATGTATTTCTAGTCGAATTTCGACAAAAACACTTTGAAATATTACAATCAGTAAAATGGTTGATGTCAAAGCTTCAATCTATAGATGCAAAATGCTTTACCACAAGGTATGCTATTCTTTGTAATGGCAACAACTGTACATCACGACAGTTACAACAAATACAAATATTTCAATTACAATGTGCAATGTAGTTACAAACTAGAAAAAGTACTATAGACTTCATTTTAGAAATGATTGAGCTTGATATACAATAATCTGTTATTCTTAAACAGTATATATTTTGCTATGTTGTTTTTACGGTTTCTTCTTTTTCTTTACTACAGTAAAGTTAAGTTATAAGGACCACTTTTGATATTTCAAAATCATGCGAATTTTGACAATTATTGAGACCGAAATGCTAAATTTGTGAACTTAAGGGTCTCTATGTTAAGATTGTTTTCGCTATTCAATTTTGCTGGTCTTAATAGTGGAACTTTACTGTATATATTTACTTGTGACCTTTCATATATTTTTTAATCTGTTTTAAAACGATAAATACGTACATGTTAAAGTCCTGGTTGATAAATCATGTGTTCTGTTCTGTTCTGTTCTATTATCAATAATTAGTAGTTAAGCTCTAGTCAGAAAATGTATACAAATGCCGCAGAGTTTCTTTTCTTGTGCTTCCAAGACTGGACCGAAAGAAGACAATGTATTGGATGGCAATAATGACCTCCCATACCCCTGGAAGTGTTTATGTTGCAATAAGTATCTTGAATATTTTTTATTCTTTTTGAAGTTTAAGTACATGTGTATATTTTGTTAATGGTACCACTTGTGATAATTAAGTATGATTGAAATTGTCACGTATTTTTGATAAATTCATGAGACCACTTTTTTCAAAGGAATGATATTGAAAATTAATACACGAGATATCAATATAAAACAACAAACTTACCCACGATATGTTGCTAGAATTCATAGTTCATATTTTTATAAAGTAGATTCATTTCAATTTTATCAATTGCAAGAAAACAAGTTGCTCTGCGGGAACTTATTCTCTTGAGAACTATCAAGTTTTTTTTCTTGTGTTACAAATCACGCGAGATGTCGCGATAACTTATTACTTTCATGCAATATACATTTAGGGGGGGGCTACAAGTCGTCCTGTGCGAAATCACGTCTGGTAAAACGAAATAGTTAACAAGAAATGGTCTTCGCTAACCACGAGCCGTCATAGAGTGTTCTCTTCCCGCGGGAAACTTTTCCTTATCCCTGGTGCAATCGATCTGTAGAACGTCATGAACAAGTTTTGCAGATTTTTATGAAACTTGGTAAGTATAATTATTACGGATCAATGGTTTTTGACTGGTTTCGTGACATTCAAACTAGTGTAGTTATAAAAACGCTCGCTTGGTACTAGATTTGTGTGAACTATGAGGACGATGAACCATTCACAAAAATGGCCAACGTTTCACATAATTTATGTAAATTACGTCACAAAAATTGGTTTGTTTATTTGTTTGTTGATATGAAATGTACGCTGATGATCCGAATTTTATAATAGATTATATGGGAGTCGATGTACCGTACAAGTTTTTCTAAAATATTTTCTTTGCTACTTTGTGGCACTGTTTCCACGTTCACCTTTATTAAAGCCGCCGACATTTTTATACGAATGATATTTGAAGTTGCGCTGTGTTAGACCGTATATGTCACAGAACGTAAATGTCACACATGTGTGACATATTCGGTCGAATATATCACACCTACATCGTGTGGCATATACGTTTGTGCAAATTAGCGATAAATGTCTGACCGTATATATCACACATTTCATACAATGAAACAATTCTAATTGCTATTAACTTTGTCCGCAGCAGCATCAGCAGTGCTGTGTACCTCCAGTCAAGATGCTATATTAATATATCTAGTTGGATGATGCATCGCTATGTACTTAATTGGTGTAACAAAAATCAAATTCTTAGTTGTCTCGCATGCTCGTGAAATTATCCTGAATAAGTCAGTACATTTGATTTTACTTATAAGCTAATTTGGCTTAAATAAACTGAAATAATTCATTTTTGTTTTAAACTGAAATCCAGCACATCTATATAAAAGGTATTCAAAGACCAATGTCAAATAAAAATGCTTTTTATTTATGTTAATTTTTAGTACATGGATATATGCATAAATCTTGATAATAATATATTATTATATACTAATATGATAAAAATAAAAAGTAAATATTATGGCAGTGACTGTGTTTGAACCACCAATGTTTGGTTTCGAACAGTTTCATGTTAATCATTTTCCATCGGTCAAACCCACTGCGCTATTAGGGTCCTAATACAATAATATAGGTTAGTTGACATTTATATAATGAATAAAAAGAGTTCCTTTATATTTACTAACTTCCGGCCCCTAGATATTCATATTGAAATCGTGTTTATAAAATGTATAAATGCAACAAAATCAGTAAAACTAACTTTTATAATTCTTGTTTATATTATTTAGTGAGAAAATGTTGAAAAATATGTTTTTGCTACCTGTAAAAGACCTTAGGGGTCATAGTGATCATTCTATTGAACACAAATTATATATACATGAGAAGATAAATTCTGCACATATTTCTTTTTCTTTTGTGATTTATACTTAAATCTTTGTTATGACAATAAGTATTTAAACATAAAAAAAATTGTATACAGTATAAAACATACTCATGTTTCCAGAATAGTTTAAAAAATGGAAACTGTTCGTTTTTATTTACTAGACATGTTTAAAACTTTAGACGTGTGCTACAAACCAAGTTATTGTCATTAATATTGTGTATAAGGTTTCAAGGTTTACATGTTGTAGTTCGGTGCAAACCCAAGTGCTTTGGTTCCGTATTTACGGTATTGAGGCACATTTTTTGTGTTTGACTCTTTAGAGTTGTAAACCCGGTTCCTCTTAGGGACAATTTTGGAAGAGTAGTCTCCCTTTTATTAGGGATCTGCTTTTCGAGACACTTTAACTCTGTTCTTTTACAGAGTTCAGGCGTTTTTTTTTGCGTTCTCTCGAGTTGAATACCTGATCCCCTGGGTGGGAAAAGAAGGGTCGAGTAGTTCTTTCCCCTTGCTTGGGTAGTTCCGCTCCCATGACCTCCTCAAATGCGGGAAAGGTAATTTTCCCCATTGCTAGGGGAACATTACAAATCCCTGGGAGGGGGTTGACTCTGTGGGTTCGGCCTTGGGTTGGTCCTGGAAGGGGGTTAACCATTGGGGGATGATCGGGGACGTTAATGTCAATAAGTCGACTGAATAGTGATACAAAAATGTACTAGAAATAGACTTCAAAAACCTTGCTTTAATTTGCTTTAAACTTTAACTGCTTTAAGTTATTACAGTATGTGTACAAACGGATCGATGCTGCGCAACCTCAAGAAATATAAAAAAGGGGTTTATATACTAAGAAATATTTTCCTAGCACAAGATTATTTCTTACATCGTAGCCCCACCCACCCATGATGATGCATATTTACCAACTTCGAAACAATTTGCGCATGTTTTAGTTTTACCACCAATTTTCACTAGGATCCGCGCGACAATTATATCTGATTTTGAGAAATAAAGGTTATCTGTTGTTCTATTAATTGTCCACACAACATCTGGGTCATGCCACATAACACGTTCGTCATTTATTTTAATACAAGAAAAATAAAAATGAAAGATTCTAAGACACCTGTCATTTATCATCGGTATACATTATCGGATTAACACCACGGTTTTACGTAATCTAGTTCTTGAAAAAAGTAAAACAAACATGATTCTTTACGTCTCTATCATGTAACATTATCACGGAAAACGTGTTAAATGACTGGAAAATATAAGACTTTCTTTTTGTAAAATTTAGACAAATTTTTCATTTTTAAATCTAGAAGTAAATAAAAATTGTGTTAATATTTATTCAGCAGTACACGCCCAAGCTGCGCGTGACGTACATGTCGTGACGCGCCTCCATGCAATACAAAATTGTTTTTTTTAAAGATGGCGACCGGTGCGTAGCGGAATGGAACCTTTCCGATGGACAAATTGTGAGTTTTTAGAAATTTATACCACATACTGAGTTTGTGACTAATCTTCTTCAGAAACAACAAAAATTCAGTCTAATATGTCTAATTATAAACCATTGATCAGTAAAAAAATGCAAACCAATTAGTAAAGTTAAAGCGGCTCGTTCACATATTTCAACTTAAATATTTATCAATTTTTCTAATACTCAAAATTGTGTAGAAACACTTTGAAAAGAAAAAAAGGCATCTTTCTGATAATTTTAGAGCAATTTTAAAACTATGTGTAAATGATGGCGATCTTATATACACAGTCGAACCCCAGAAGTAACAGCATAGATGATTTTATTATGTTCATTTTATATTTCACACAAGTCATAGGTCTTACAAAAAACAACAACATCATTTTCTTAATACAATCAAAAACACTGAAAAGTAATTTTAAAATAGCATTTTTAACCAAACGTTTGAGCGATCGCCTTTAAATCATTGATCAGTAAAAAACACAAACCAATTAGTAAAGTCAATGCTATACAAGTACGTGTATTCTTTATGTATATGACTCAGTATGAGAAAATGTTGATGGACCGTTATATGTCCATCTTCCATTTCAATACGACAACAAAAACTTTACTTTTTATTCAATTTTTGACAACTTGTCATTTTTAGATCGGAATTCAGATTAAAGCAAAAACAATTGATTTGGTTTTATATGAAACTAGTGGATGAATTGCCTGTATCGTATCAGACTATCATGCCATTGAAATGAGTACTAATTGAATTTCGTGTCAATATAGATGATAAGATTCCCTTTTCATAGACCTACAGTTCGAGGATTTCCCGCAAGACTGCAGTAACTGACTCTTTAACGCAATGTTCTTACAACAGTCTTGAGGGCAACCCCCGAGTTAATCGTAACGCAAAAGTGTACAAAGTAAACAATTGACAGAAATTCAAGGACAATAAAGGAGCACGCAAATTCAAAAAGACAAAGAAAAACTTCAATGTCAGTAAAGGAATACTTAAATACACTTAAAGACACCGTGTACTCTTTCTTGTTATACAAGAATGTCGTACGTGAAGTGCATATGTTGTTACATTCACCCAGTGCATTGAAAATAAATTTGGTTTCGCACTGAGCGAAAATAAGTTAGGTTTTGCACTGGGCGAAAATAAGTTTGGTTTTGCACTGAGTGAAAATAAGTTTGGTTTTACACTGAGCGAAAATAAGTTAGGTTTTGCACTGGGAGAAAATAAGTTTGGTTTCTGCACTGCGCGAAAATAAGTTTGGTTTTAAAGACGGCAAAGCATGTCGACTCATATATTGTATTGCTGTCAAAATCTCTTAGAACGCTTAAAAGGCTAAGTTGCACACCAGTCAGTATAGTGTTTTAACACTTTCAAGAACTGAATCGGTTCATAAAAAAGAAATGACGACGGACAAAAATTGTGATAACTTGTCGGTTTATCGAATATCTATTGAGTACGATATGACCTTTTGTGTTGGTGTGCCGTAAAACCCAACCAATCAATCAATATCTATTGACCATTCTCGAATGGTGTCAGAGATCATTTGGCGAAATAAGAACCATCAAACACCAAAATTTAGAAAATAACCTTTTTTTAATATGTATAACGTTACAACACAAAACAACACCAGATCTTTTATTCACTCATTTCATATTATTAGTAAAATGAGGTACAGAAGCAGATTTAAATATTTATTCATATCAAGAAAAAAGTAATACAAAAAACAAGTTACTTCATCAATTATTAAATAGTTTTACATAATATAAAGATGATGATGTTAGTATAGATATGTGTACAATCAATATAAAGAAACAAAATGAACTAGCAAGTCAAGTATTTGTGAACATCTACGTGTACTATTATTTGTAAATGCAGTTACCTTAGCATTGCTTTCAGCATACAAAGTATGAAAGTATATATATAATTGAATGCATAATTAAACGTATTTTGATTTCTATTTGTACTCTAAAATATATATATTCTAGATTCTTTGAAGTTCAAAAAGTTCCACTAAGTAAATTGTATTAATTTTATAGTCATAAATTAAATTATTAATAATTGACACTTAGGCCACAACAAGTTGATCATATGTTCTACGGATTTTTCTGGAAAAAATGGGGCGAGCGAGCGAAGACAAAAAAATAAAAAAAGTCTTTATTCACTTGCTTTATATAGCGGTTTGACCAAATTTTTATGAGCGAGCGAGGAAATGAAAATATTTTTTTTGTAAAAACTGTCAAAATTAAGGTGCGAGCGAATCCATAGAACATATGATCAATTTGTTGTGGCCTTATCACTTGTGATTTAAGACAAAATATTTCAACTAAATAAATATACTAATTATAATGGCATTAAAATGATAACCATTTTTCATTAGAAATTGTGAAATTGTTTCTTATCTTATTATGTAATTACTTCAGTATACATTTGTGATATAATAGATATTGTAATTAAGCTAATCAAGCTCAGAATAATATAGCTATTTTAGTGAATAAGTCGAAAAATTCAAATAAAAATTAACGATTTATTATTTTGCGATTTTATTTCATTTGTTGAAACTCTTAATACAAATACATATACGATTTTTTTTGAAACCCTGAATAAAAGTACTTATATACGATTTTATTTTATTTGTTGAAAACCTGGATAAAAGTACACATATATACATGTAGCTAAGGAAACGAAACACAATGTCTCACGATAAAAATATACATTGAAATTCAATTCTTTTTCACAACACACGGCGCTGTACTTGTTTTCCTTAAAAGACGCTTGGGGTAAGCTAAATTATGGAAGTGCCGTGATGAAATGCGCACATAGGGATCAAAGGATCGAGTGTTCGAACTCTTTACCAGAAATTCTATATCAATTTACTTAGCAGAAATTTACCAACGATTGTCATACCTCACTAGCTGTTAATTGGTACCAGCTAAGGTAATATATTTCAGTAGCACATTTTTGTCGGTTGAACATTGAACGAGTAAATAATTTTGTAAGAAGAAGTTGAATGCATAGAAACTACTCGCCTGTCGTCCACTGGTTAAAGCTATAAGGTCGGTTAACACAATTTAAGAAAATCAACTATAAAACTTAGCAGTAGTTTAGTGGTAGGACGCGCGCATAGGTATCGAGAGGTCCTGGGTTCAAATCCCACTAGGGGCATTGATAATTTTCTTGAGCAAGAAATTTACCTGCGATTGCTTCACTTCACCCATGTGTAAATGGGTACCTGCGAGGGTGGTATGATTCCGTCATATGCCAATTTGTCGGCTGCACTAATAAGCTGAGTAAAAAGACTACACAGGGAGATTGATTGATACACTGTAAAAAATGGGAACACGTAACATGTTTTATAAGTGTTTAAAACGAAAACACTGCAATTTACTTTCGTAACACATCCGTTTAATATAGTAACACTTAGCGTTTTAGCGATTTAAAAAAATCGGCAGTGTTTTACTTTAAAACGGTACCATTTTCAATCGTTAAAATTTGTTCGTCTGAAAAATTAATAATCGCAATGGAGAAACAAATGTAACTACAAAACGATATATTAGACCCAACATCTTTATTAGAATACGGATTTTTGCGTATTTTTTTTTACCAGAAACGGAAATGTAAAACACGTGCGTTTTCACTAGTGTGCAAAACGAACACACTTCATAGTCTCTTAGCGAAGCTTTGACTTTTTTTATAAACACACAGATATGTAAATATATTAAGAATGGAATGCGTAAGTATTCTTTAATATTAAATTAACATTGTTAACGTGGAAACTATATAGTCCCAATCACCAAGTAGTTTTGTTTGGAGATTATGGAATGTTCGAATTCAAGGTTGAAGCGCTGTCTGCTCGCGCCCAGAAAATCGTCGGAACATTAATGTAAGTAATGTATTGCTTTAATATTTCTTGGGTCGCTTTATCACCTGTCGTGTTTTCAGTCTCCAGTTTTGAAATTTAGTAATAAAATTTATGCAAGGGAAGAGCTTTTTGACGTGGGATACATTTTGTCATCAGTTTTCGCGACATTCTTTGAATTTCGTTGGTATTATCTGTGGCCATTTAGGATCAGTGGCGCCTACACAGCTATTTGTTTAAAAAGAAAATATTAACTTTTTTGTATCAATTTTTGCATTCCCTTCTGCATTAATATATTGTTATTATTTACTCAGTTAGTTTGTGCGTTTGTTGTTGGTCTAATACAATAGCTAGTACCTAATTTCATCCCTGTCCTAATTTCGTCACCCCACCTCATACACTTAAAGCAATTTTCTGGGTCCTAATTTCGGTCCTGTCCTAATTTCGTCACCCCACCTCATACGCTTAAAGCATTTTTCGGGGTCCTAATTTCGTTCCTGTCCTAATTTCGTCACCCCTTCTTTATTACAAAAAGCATATAGCAATTATAAAATATACACTTAAAATAGCTCTATTTTTATATGGAAGGGATGTAATTACACATTGCAGATGACGAATTGTTTTAAATTTTCAATGTTGTTACTTTATTCAATGTATTTTAGGGAAAAAGAGCAGATGCTTGAAGAAATGATATGAAAATAATACTCAGACTGTGAGACAAGTTATTTAATGATACATTATACAGGCATGACAGGCTTTTTTCCATGGTGGTTAGGCCAAGTTAAAATTCTGTGTTTATGGGAATAGCCTGAGAAATGAGAGGTGGGGTAGGTTTTTTGTTGTTGCTTTTTACTCATGAAATCACTATTTTTTGCAGTTATGAACACAAAAACCACCCAAGTTTGCTGACTTTGAAATAAAAACTTTAAGGTCGGCAACTTATTTAGGTAGTCGGGTGCCCTAAGCACAGCTATTCTCATTTTAGGCCTTGGTTAAGCATGCATGTTTTATCCTGTTATATTTTTATTAATTTAAGACTAGAATGTGGTTGAGTTTGAGTGTGTCATCATATTATCATAAATCCTTGAATTTAATATTGTTATTTTCATTTTTATTCAGGTTGGTTATTTACTATACATACACCTTTTGGAAGGAAAGGCAGAGACAATGCTAATAACTGAGAAATGGAACCATATTGTTGAATGAGTTGTGTTTATATGAGTTTTGTATATATATATAGTGTTTGGGGAGAGTAATGTAGCTTTTGGCAAACTGAAATGTACCCGTCTTATAAAGTAAGTTAATTCAATGAAGTTAGTAATATAATTTTTGGTTTGTTCAACCTAGCATAGTGCAGAAGTCCTATTTATAACCTGGTACTAGAGTTAAAACTACTACTTTGGAATGTTACAGCTTATTTTGCCTTTAAAAAATTTTGATAACAGCAAATTTTTAAATATATTACTATAAGTGAGAGTAACTCATACTGGTACAATGTATATATCTTTTAAACTGTATAGAAATTGCTTTACAATAATGCAGAACATGTCAAGTTTATCTATAATATAGAATTATCAACAAAGTAGCCCTTAAAGTATTTTTCAATTGTTAATTGTAATGTATATATTTCAGAAACAATCAAACATCCATCATTAAAGTTCGATAGAAGTTGAAATATATGTTAGAGATGGTACATGATGATATAGGATAGAGGGAAAGAAGAAAGAGGATGTAGATTACAAAAGTTAATCCCAATACAATTGAACTATTAATTTATAACCAGATAAATGATAATATAAAGAGCCTTGGATTATATATTTGATATTAAGAACAATAATGATTTAAATTGCTTGTATTTTTTCAATACTGATTCATCACACTGACTAAGATTCTGTGGGCATTTTCACAAAAAAAAACTCAAAGAAATAAGTATCGTGAGCCAATTTAAAAAATTTAAAGTTCAAAGCCTAAAAGATATAATATAATAATTATCATGATATGAATTTAAGAAAGAATTCATTATTCTACCATATTAGAGAATATCTTAGTTAAAGTTTATTGGACAAAGAAGAAAGGTATTATAAATGTTTTCCTGATTTTTACTTACAATGATTTTTATGTAAAAATTTTTGTGAAAATGACCACTCTTCTTTAAATTTCTACTAGTTTACATCTCGGTCAATAGTCATAGTCATGTAGGTGTGACTGGGCTTAAGATTCTTGATGTTTTTAGATTGAACAAAAGTCAATGACATAATAAGTGAACTATATACTTATGAAATGTATATAATTATTTCATTAAGTTGGTGTTATAAAATTTTTAGTTTCAATAAGATAGTGTTTAATGCAGAGATCTTTTGTTACACTTTAGTTAAGTGCATGTTCTGAAGAAGAGGAGAGTATAGTTAATGCATAAACTTAAAAATGACTTAAAATCCATCTTAATAATGTTTCAAGTACACTAATGTTTTTGCAAAATTTTGTGTAGGGGAGTCAAACCCCATTGGAAAAGAGACTATATGTACAAGTGACACATTATCACTATTTAATAGCTTTGTGTGTGTATGTTAATATGAAGGAAATAATCACAAGTAAAATATTTTAACTAACTATTATTTTAGTCACTCAAAATAAATTATGGTTGCATTTTTATGACAAATAAATGATAATTTAATTTTTTCAAAATATGTTTTTTATTTATTTGCATATTTTCAGCCGTGACTTTGATTAAATAACATTGTTAGTTAGTCAAAGTTTCATTTTAGAAAGACTTGGCGAACAGTGGTCTTAAAGCAATAAGTTTCAGCTTTGCAACAAAACATGTGAAAAATACAAACATGTTCAGTGTTTATCAAGAAAACACATGAAGTGTTTTAATATGGCGTTACGTGTGCAAAAAGTGTAACAAGAAAGTGTTTTGATTTTAAACGCGTCAAGTGTTTTAATTTAAAACACTTTTACATGTTTTCAATGCGTTCTGGTGTGTTATTTTGATATGTGTAATGTTTTATAACAAAACACAAGCATGTTTTAAAGCAAAACATGTTACATGTTTAAAGTGGTAACATGTTTTAAAAGTGTAACAGAAAAGTGTTTTAAAAAGTGTTTAAAAGCAAAACACCTGTTTTTACAGTGTAGATAGATACCAATAGCCCGATGACCAAGGGTAATAGCTGCAAAGTCGATGAACGTGCGTAAGCATGAAATTTAGACCAAAAAATCCCATTACATTACAACTTAAATCACACAATTATCAGGGCGTCTAGATCAAGACAAACGCGCAGAAGTAGGCCACAGTTGTACTTAACAATAAAGTGCAAAATAACAATAAATACCTTATGAGCAATACTTTATAGTAACTCTCGACTCACATCTTAAGGGGCTACTTGTTAATTATTAACATATAATTATAAAGACAACAATCAGTAGTATTATAATATAAATCAGATCAAACATATGTCATTGTACATTGTTTATTATTCTGCATTACGTCACTAATTTTGTACTTACTATTAGGGCTGTGGATCGTTGAGCTAGTGGCGATCCGATCCGAACCACGATTCATGTGTAGCGATTAACGAATCGAATCACGAATCACTTGTTAATGGAGAAGCATACAGGAATTCAAATAGCAGATATAAGTGAAGAATTACAGAAGATTTTACTATTTGGAAAACCATGTACTACAAACATTTGTATTACTAGACGTTTTATGGGCATTCGTGATAACATTTTTGTTTAAATTTGTATCAATCGAAACTTAGACACAAGATAATTCAGTTCCTACGTAAATTATTTTTTTTTAAAGTAGTGCGTCTCGTTTTTCAGTGTTAATTAAGCTAAAAATGTTCTTTCATATTTTTTTTTAAAAAATAGAGTGCAATCCGACGATTTCGGACGTGACGAATATTTGTACTCGATTTTCTGGTCGAGATCGCGAATATCCGAGTACTCGGATACTCGCAGCAGCCCTACTTACTATATTCTTGGTATTTGATAATTATCTAATTGTAAATGTACTTAAAGTGATGAGTAATTGTGTTTAATATATTTTATCATTTAAGAAATATTGTAAAATGCTTATATTGGCAAATTTTATTCAACTATCAATGGGGCATACATCAACCCCACTGATTTAAATGCTCGATTATCGATAATGTGTACAGAAATATTGAACTGAATAAAATCAGAACTGTGAGGTAGTATGTTTCTAACTTAACTTTTTTACGAAATTGCTCATTTATATTCAACTTATAAGGCAAGCATAGCTATTGTTCGTTTTTTCTCAACTGTCAAAGCATGAATAATTTCACGGTGAATGATTACACATGATTTTGTGTTAGACAAAGAGCACGAAGTCACCATTATTCATGCTTTGACAGTTGAGAAAAAAACGAACAATACAATCTATCATATATGCGTGTACAATTATATTAATTAATAACATGCATGTATGTATATTTATTTGTAAATATATTCTTTGACCAATAGCACTGTTTTGTGTAAATTTAAATCAGAGGGGTTAATGTATGCGCCACTGACAGATTATTAAAATAAGCAATATACTGTATTAAATCCTCACTGTACTATGTAATGTTTTAAACAATTTATACACAGTTTATTTCCCTTTAACCATAAACAGTTGTGAATACAATGTCCCGATACATTGGCGAATACGGCCGGTATTCCATTCATACGGGAGCGCGACGTGAACGTTTAGCGTGAGCGTGAAACTTGAACGTGAGGCGTGAGTTTTCACGCTCACACTATTCTATTTATCCGGTTAGCGTGATAACAATTGTTTCAATGTGTCAAGTCATCCGTAATGGCATAATGATTTATTAATGG
This sequence comes from Mactra quadrangularis, assembly GCA_025267735.1. Lineage (NCBI taxonomy): Eukaryota > Metazoa > Mollusca > Bivalvia > Venerida > Mactridae > Mactra > Mactra quadrangularis. The sequence continues at coordinate 23,045,948 of CM046303.1, forward strand.
AATTTTGTAATAACAACAGGATAGTCATAAGCATGCTTGAAAAAACTACACCCACTTTAATTAAAATTGTTTTGCAACTGATATTAATTTATGTTAGGGGTACCTTTTAGGTCAGGAATGTTACGACAGTCAGCACAGTCTTCAACACATGGTCTATGATGTCTTTGTCCCTGTACTCCATTAGGGACTGGTCGTACAGAACAGGATATTTTCGAATGGCTTCAATAAGTTTTCAGTTGCATCTGGCGTAGATAGAGGACCTTTCATGGTGGCTTCTTGTCTGTGAATGTCGTGCGTGAACGTAAAAAAATCACTACAAATAGCGATCGGCTTGACGCTCGCGTTACACGGTCACATGTCCTAAATTCGCGTTTCACACTCACGTCGCGCTCAAGCCGATATAGAATACATACAAAAGAAAATCGTTTGTTTGATTTTTCACGTTTTACGTTTACGCTACAAATTCCCGTATAGATGGAATACCGGCCTTAAACAGTAAAACGTATGAGGTAATATAAGCGTTGCAAAGTTTGCATTCTTTGATAAATGTTTGGACTGTACTCACGATAGAATGTTTTACCAATATTTTTTAAAAAATATTTATTTATTATTCAAAATGCCCATTTATCTCAATATGGAGAAGTTATTGACTTATAGTAGACAAGTTAGCATTGTTGAAAAATGTCCATGAGACCTGGTTATGCAATTCAGCAACTATCGATATATAATATACATGTAAAACCCAATGGCTGATATGAATTCTAAAAATAAAACAAAAACAACATGGGGAAACTCCTAAAAAATGTAAGCCATCATTGTTGCCAACAGCTTATGCAATTTCTTGCAATTTTTAAAAGAAGAAATGTACTTGGAGTTTAAGTCTATATACTTGTCTGTACAGCGTCTCCCTTTTTATGATAATATTGCACAAATCATACGCATACAAAATACATTCATATTCTAAGTTTCTTTGGTACATTTGGAAAAAACCCTTAATAAAGGATTTAAAACTGTAAACAAAGAGTGAGTGTATAACGACTAAAGTACTTTAAGATCTGCATAACACAACGCCTTTACGTCTTAGTTATCTGAAGTGCAAATTTCTATTCAAAGTACATATAACGTTTTCAAAATGGAAACCAGCGAGGGACGTGGGTCAAGGTCAATTCTATTTAAAAAAGACGCAAAGGCACAGAAACTGCCTGCAAAAAGATATCTTCGAGTTCGGAACCCTCCATTTTCCCTAAAAAAACATCAAACAAGCAACACAATTTTGGTCGGTTATATCTTTATCTCGTTATATTATGATTTTGCAAGTCAAAATTCTATGGAAAAAGTGTTTGCCATTCGCGCCAGAGATTCGTGATAAAAATAGAAACGCATTCACGATAGGTCTTTTTACTTTTCTTAGTGTATATACATGTATGATTGTATATTCATGATTAAATGAAAATAAAAATACTTGAAAAATGTACCAGAAGTATATTTTATATACATGTATATCAAACATTTGATTTTTATTTAAATTTGCAACGTTTATCAACACTCTACCAGTTAGTTAGTTATTATTACCTTACTTCTCACCTCTCACAAGCCGACATCTGCTCTACTTAAGGAGAAAAACAAATTTATTCCCGATTTTTCCTGCTTATCATTTTGATTGAATAGCCGAGGAGTTCCGAAAGGCATATGGCGATTTTCTACGCAATATACCTTCTTAGAAGATCTCTGAGGTGTTCCAAATGATATTACAAGTGTCGGCTGAGGATAAAAATCCGTACCGCCGGAATCGGAGTAGAGCGTGCTACCACAGTACCAAGACCGTGGTACAAAGACTCAGCAGCCAGTAATGGTTTATGTTTAAGATCATATATTATACCACCAACCTAGGTTACATACTTATATCAATAATATTAACACTATCATTATATAATATCTACAGGTTTTTTCTGCATTATTTTCAAGTGTTTTTCCTGATAAAATTTAGGGTTTTCCCAGCATGACTTGTACAAAAAATACAGTAAATTACATTTTCATAATGTCTGACACTTTCTGATCACTTGCATTTTTTTAGATTTTTTTTTTTAACATTTTGATAAAACACCGCTCCATTTCGAGGGTTGCCTGCAAGACGGTGGTTACTCGCGCTTTAACGCAATGCATTTACTACAGTCTTGTAGGCAACCCTCGATTTGTATTTTTTATAGCAGTGAACATTTTGCGGTAAATGTCTCCGCATTTGTTTGTTGTAAAGCAACCAAGCTGGTGCCAATGCCATTTCTAACAAAATTTGTTTCAAAATCAATGGTGTTTTCAAATAGGGATAAAAAAATCATTGTAACATAGAATTTCAGGAATGCTTGAAATAAATCAAACGTATAATCAGTCGTAACCTCAATTGTTTCTGTTGCCCTTCCCTACTTGATACAGGGGTAAACGTGAGAATGTCCAAAAAGTGGTCCAAGACCATACACAAAATAATGTGAGGGTCCCGCCCGGGAATCGAACCCACAACTCTCAGACGTGTAATCAGTTGTCAGTTAATGCAAGACCAAAACAGTCTGTAGGTCCCACCCGGAAATCTAACACACAAATCTATGACGTGTAGTCATCGGTTGCACTAACAAATGATCTAGCCGGATAGTCGCAATATATATCTTTTGGGATTTTGTTTAGGTTTAACGCTGTAGCAAAACATTGTATAGGTCATATAACGGCGGTCAGTCAACCTACTAACTGTTCCTGGAAAGGCTAAATCTCTGGATTTAACCGTTAACCAACTACTAAGTGCATACTTTCGTCAGTGACTGACAACTGCCCTACATAATTAAAAATCATCGGTAAGAGGGAGAATGGTCGTAGAAACAATTTCATGATCAAGCTCCACAAAAGTATGCTCCGCCTGGGAATGGAACCCACGACCCCTCGATCAGTAGACTCGCGTGCTACCAACTGAGCTAGCCGGGCGGCCAATATATTATCTTGTAAGATATAAGATATTATGATATTGAAGATGAATACCATTTTGCTATTACCTTTCCAGTCTTTTTAAACATTCGTAAACTTTATATAGAACCTATTTTCCTTAATAGACCTTGCATGTTGAAATTTATTGAATTCAGATATTTTATTCAATCTTGCATTATACTGTAAGAAAGCAATTCACATTAGAAAAAATATCTTAAAATCCTCAGTGTTAAATCTAAATTTATATTTTCAAATATATTTCCAATTATTTTCCAAATATTGATGTATTTGTATATAATTATATGTTAATTAACTGATATAGGGCTCCATTTCCGATTATATGTAGAAACATTGACAATGAAGTTAATATTTATATGTTTAAATGCATGAAATATTAAAACTGCATACTATATACACGTTTATCAAATAAAATTCTGTTCTGTTCTGTTCTGTTCTGTTCAGTAAAAATAATTTAGGCAATTAAAATTAGCATTAACAGGATCACCCAGATGTTGGATAATTCCTTGTTGTTGTTTTTATCAATGGTTTTGTGTTAATATCATTAAACAACAGCAACAAAATATAAGTAGACCGAAGTTCAACAGTGTTATCATTTCCACCTACGATTAGCAATTTCGAGGAACAATTTAGAAGTGATTAACTCTACAACATGTATATGACACACATATTTGTTAACATTGTCCCACGGGCATGATGGTTTTTAAGTGTAAAAAAATCTTAATAAGAGTATTTTCGTGAGATAGTGAAATAAGGAGTGAACCTGCGAAAAAAACAACATCTTCAAGTATTTTTAACTTACAAAAATTAGAGTAGGATGCTCCAAAGGAAAATAACACTTGAATTGCCTAATAAATCGGAAAAGGTCCATAATGTAGTATGAATAACAACATAGTGTAAATATAATAGAGTCTGTGTATAATTATGATTACATCAGTGTGCATGAAACGTGGATGAAAAGTGTTCCAGATAAGACAACCATCCTAAACGATTTCTTTGAATTTTGCAGTCCCATTGTTGTTGACCTGTTGATGCTTCTGATAACACTTCAGTTAATCTCGAAGTAGATCGATGAATAATAATATACAATAATGCATAATGTAATATATATAATAATCAATGCCCTTGTTAAAAAATACAATGGTATTATTAACAAACTGCAAGTTTGTTAATCTTGTATGTAACAATAAGCCACGGTTGTATCTATCATAGCATCATCTTATCAGTAGGAAGCAGAATCAAGTATAACCATACATATACTTTAACCTTCATTTCTAAAATGTAAGAAACAATCGACCCCTATTGTAATGATTATTTCATTTGTTTTATTAATAGTTTGGTTTTTGTTACAAAATCGGTTGTAATGCCATTTTGTTTTGTTTCAGATTACTGAGTCAACGATCATGTGGAAAGTTTTTGGTGTTCACTTCGAGAATAGGAGACCTCGCCTTACTGGCAAGAGAACCGGAACGATCTTACAAGCATTGAAAACAATACACTGGCTTCAATTGATGTCTTTTTTCAAAATGTTCGAAAATACTATATCGTACCAAGAGTTCAACGAAAACCCTAGGCACAGACCGTGTTGACAAACGAACGAGCGATCTTACGGACAGAACCACGTAGAAGGTGTTGGGTTTAATCTGATATTGGAGTTATCCAATACTTTAAAATTTTCAAAATGCTCTCGTCTGAAATGGAACTGAAGTCGAGGTCTTTATGGCACAAGTTAAAAGCAAACGGACAACAAGGACTCCAGAAGAAACAATGATTTGCTGGGAAACAAGAATAAAGACACTTGACAAAGAAGCAATCGAGAGCGTGGTTGACTCTCGTAAGGAAAATAAGATTTTATTTCATTTTGCTTAATTTTATTTCCGATGTCATTAGACGACTAACTTTTCTTTTTGAATAGCCAGAATTAAACTTTTGATATGATTGGTATTTGCGTAATGACACTGTGACTTACTGAGAATTGCTGTATATAAATGTTCGAATATTTTACGTCACTGCAATGAATAAAAATATGGTGGGTATTCAACGACCGCAGCTCGGATGATTTTCTAGCAAAACTTTTAGATCAGGTTAGATTCCTGGTCTCCATTGCGATGAAAATTCGATAATGATTTTGTTCTTAGTAGCCAATGGCTTACCTGTCTTGGTCAATCTGATTAAAGCCCGATCTAAAATTTTCCGCTCGCCTACTCGCTAATTTAGACCTGGCCGTTTTCAAACGAGGGTCACGTTCAGGTGACCTTTTCTCATCATAATATTCATGACGAAATTGTTATGATAAATAACTTGTTTACATCGTCTACGTCATGCAATTCGAAATAAGCCGTCCAATCGCCGACTGTGAATAATACCGCTATTAAATTAGGTCTAAAAATAGAAATTACGAAATTAAAATGTTATTAATAGTGTTTCGTCTAGATGAAAGCTACGCATTGATTGGTCGACATAAAGATCATCTCGACGTGACCCTCCATTGCGATCTTAGAGATCCTGTACAACAACGCTTTACAGGATATCTTTTTACGGAGATTGTGTCTTGGTGAAAGTGTCCATGAAAGCTGATTGCATTTTAGCAGTCCGCCGTGAACTACTATTCACTGTGTGCTTAGCAATAATGATCAACGGTACAAATTTCAAATAAACATATATTGCTCTTTTACTTCACATCTTAAAGGATAACATCTTGCATTTCAGAAAATTGAAGCATGGATCTGCAATGTAGGTCGAAACGAAGTCGTGATTACTAAAACTGCAGATTGGTGCTCAAAACATGACAATAAACACATGCAATTTGACTTCGATAATTGTTTTAAAGATGATGTATCAGCGCCCGCTAATAACTGTATTTACGTTACGGAACGGATAACGGCCAGTTTTCCGTACCGAAAACGGCCGTTTTTTCGTGATCGGTACACCTCTGCAGAGCGACACTTTTTTCTAACTCCGCCGAAAATCGCTCTGCAGAGGTTACACTGTAGTTGTAAAATACAGCTGTTTGAAGAAATAAATACATCTACGAGTACATGTAAATACAAACTCATCATACAAAGATCATTATATATATTGTGACCTTCTCCCATCGCTAAAAGGATCAACTTCCGTTGTCGTATGGTCGCATCTTTTATTTTGGAAGTTCCTAAATTGATGTACTTTAATGTTTGCACTTTTAAAGTAATTGCGTGGGCTTATACTAAAAGTGCTGTTATCTGGTGTGCGTGCAATATGTGGTACGGGGAATAGCAATGTAGATTTATGTCTCGTCCGTGTCATTGCAACAATTGCGTTCTTGTATACTTGTAATTGACCAACCGAACCAATTTAGAGTTCAGATTGTATTTTTGTTTAAAGCTATATAGAGCCACTTGAGTTAGAGTTTTAATTTGACAACACGCCTACAGGTACCCGAAGTGAGAGCAATTCTCCCCCTTTTTTGCCAGTTTTGGTGGTTTGAAGAATATTTATTTGTTTATATTTTTGACTGTATTATTTGCCATGACACTTTTACAACATAGAGAATGATATATTCATCTATTTTTTGTTGTTATCTCATAAATTGTTATCTTAAAATAATGTAGGTGATGACTGAGGCTAAAACACTGACGACTCTCCTAAATCAGATGTACCAAGTCAACCCCGTACCCATAGTACTTAGCTTACAACTTCTAGAAATTTGATTCCAAGGGGTCAGAAATTTAGAATGCAAGATATACCCACTCCCAAGTTTTAGTTACACAAAACTTCATGTAATCTGAAACACAGAATAGAAACTATATCAACCACTTTTGGTGAGAAAATTACCCAAATGAAGAAATAATGAAAATATATGATACTAGGTACAGACTCAAATTTCTATTATTCTCATTCGATTCACATCAAAATTTAGTACAAAAACAGACGAACTCATCGATGTAACAATGTGACTCAGGGTTGTACACCGTACGTAAAGTATTATTTTTTGATGTGGTTATTTTAGTTATTCCGCTTGTTATATAATATCATGTATGGGTAAGTTGAAAATAAAGATTCATAAAAAATACTCGTGTCCGTTTCATTATGATAATTGTGATTAGTTTAGTATATTATGTATCATTTTATTCATGAATTCATAATTTCGTACTTTTCATGACAAGGAACTGACATATTTACGAAAATAACTACACCATTTTTGTGACGTCATATTTTTACAGTCAACTAAAGTAAAGTTCGAGTAAATAATAAAGTAATTTATACGTATGCGTTTACTAGTTTTAATTTATATTTCAACAGATTTTCATCATAAATTTTCTGTCATGATTTCGAATTATTTTGAATACTAAGCAATATATTTTTACTATAAATGATAATAATAATGCTTTCAAAATGCTACATACGCAACAATTGAAAGTTAAAAAGCAGTTGGGCGGGGCTTTTAATGCATGAAAAACATGCATGTATAAAAATAAAAATAAATAAATGTCAAATCTCTAACTACATCGATATAAAATTAGATAAGATTATCGTCACGTGGCTTTACGTCAGCAAATTGTCTTGTACTTTTTTTGTTGCATTTTATATTTTTCCCTGCCAACAAAAACTTGAATTCGGAAACTTTCGACCCAAAGATTAGCGGTACACGTCTTTATAATTCTTCAGTAAAAACCATAACATGAAGAGGGTTTTTATGCTACTTATACTTCAAACATTTAAAGCCACATAAACCCAAGCCACGGTTCTCAAAGAATTTATCTTGATTTACAAAAATCAGACGTGTAAGTGATTTTCATATAAATCTTTGAGAAAATGCACGATATAAGAAAAAATTGCAGTTCAGACCGTGTCTAAAGGTGACAAAATCCAAGCTTTTAACACCGAAACTCTATTATATGTCTACATAAAAATTTCAACTGACGCAGTACAGTAGTCCACAACCCAGACCTCATGGAATAAAACATTTTCATATTTGCTGATAAAATAGTATTGGATTTACTCCTGCAAACATAATTGTCATAAAATGCCTTGCAATATTGATTCAACGTGCACATACTCTAAGATTTTCATGTTGGAAACTTCTAAAAATAAGCTGCCATTTTGTTATCGTAGGCTAATCTTGAACGAATCTGACATCTGGACGACAGAGCATGCTCTCACAGACAACATCGTTGTAACTTCATTGTCAGTCTTCATTTCAAAAACGACCTATATCACCATAGCTGTTGACGGGCATATTACCCCATTAAAACGTTTGGAACATTCCTGCAACTCAAAAAATTTCTACAAATATTTTCATTGTTTTTGTGTCTATGTTAAATAAACGAGTTTTATTAAAAATCTCCAATTCTAGAAGTGATATAAAATTTCCAGGGACTTTCCAATGCACACAGGAGCCCCTAAGGACTTTACTAAATTGCGTCACAGTCATTTCTCAAATGAGCCGTACGATTAGTGGATTCAGTAAAAAACTAATTTCTATGTTAATTTGGTCCTAGCTGATTTTAATCTTTAATATATAGGTACACCCTGCATAAAAAATCTGACCTCGTCATAAAAAGTGAACCACCCGTGGCATTAAATTCAAAATAAAATCGAAATTAAACTTTTACAAATTAGCGTTTAAATGAAGTATTCAATAAGAAACACGTATTTTCGCGACCCCGCTGTGATTTCAACCACATATTTGAAACCTTGTAACCAAACACCGCTAATTTTATGGCATTAAAATCAGCTCATGTGTTTATTTCATCTCGGTTTATATTTGTATCACGCATTCCGTGGAAATAATTGAGAATTCTGCATAATTTGTTACGGAATCTACCTTAATCTTAAGAGCACTTGTGGATGGATGCAGCACGATTTTGAATGATGTCGTCTGCTGAAATGATACTCAACATTCTCTGAAACAATTTATCACACTAACATTGACATGTCCATGAAATATACGTAGAAACTATAATCACGAAGTCAAAAAAAAGTTTCTCAGAAAAGTCATCAACCTTAAACTATAGTCTGTCCAAGATAATTTTGGCCTTAAAATTGATATCTGTAGAATTATATAAATTTCTGAGTAAACTTGATAATAACTTTCGCGACACTAATTCAAACGCTCGCACGTACAAGAATTAATAAATTAACTAATTAATCAATTAAGCAATCGTGTCTTACTTATAAATGAGTGTTATCTAAACAATAATACTGACACGTTGGTAAATTTGAACAGAATGGTGTTGATATGTAAAAACAAAATTAGTAACTTGTTAGAAAATTAATCTAAAGTAACTAGTGGCACATTTTGGTCAAATTACGTATCATAAGTCAGTCTGTTATCTATATTACACGCATTACCCTTTGATAACGCGTAGTAATCATACAAACTTTATGTAAATTAGTTCCGACAGGTAGCAAATTTTCCTCGTTGGCCTGCGCTGGCGACAAGAGTAGGCGGAGCTTAGAGTGAGTCGATAACTACTCCTGATTGGCTGACACGCGTATACGATGTAAACTTGATTCACTACCGGTAGCTATTTTACATCACCGAGCACAGAAAGCTTATCATAATCGAAGTGACATTCTATGCGATACGTCAAGTGCTGTAAGGTTTATTTTAGAGTGACTATCGTTACTAATTAATAACATTTTTAAAACAAAGACTGAAAATTTAGGAAAACTAGAGAGAAAATATAAACTATTGAGTCTGGGTTAGCTTTTAAGTGCAGAAAAATAACATTTTTGTGTAAGATAAGAACGTGGATTCTTAAAAAGTGGACATTGTTGTAACTTTTATTGATAGATTTAAGAATTAATTTTCGTGGACTTAATTTGCATTCATGTTAGATACAACTCTTCAAGACGTGATGAGTGACACCGACGATAGCCAAGGTGATCCATGCAGTCCTTCTGCTATATCGCCGGATTTAAAGAAAGTTGATGTTGATGGGGATGCTTTGCCAGAGAAAATTCAAGAAGCTGTTTCCCATGTCTTGAAAGGTTATGACTGGTCACTGATACCAATGCCTCAGAGAGGACCAGGTGGAGAGAAACGCAAGCCGCATATAAAAAGACCAATGAACGCATTTATGGTTTGGGCTCAAGCCGCTCGCAGAAAGCTAGCTGACCAATACCCACATCTCCATAATGCAGAACTTAGCAAAACTCTTGGAAAACTGTGGAGGTATGCATGATATTTAACTTATTTTTACAATTGATAGTTAATTCTACTTTACTTCTAAGTATTTTTAACAAACGAATGACGCAAAGTAGCACTTAAATACTAACACTTCACTATTTAAGCTACTATGGATACTTATCATTTTTTGCACTTTCTGGCGTATGGTGATGTGTTAAAATGATAAGACCATTTCCGTCAGTCATCAAAAATTATCCTCTTGTGTAAATTAGTACAAATATTTTACTCATTAAAGCGATATTAACGCTAGATTGACCTCGTATTATGTAGAACCATCTTTGCGTTGACGTAACGCTCATAATCAACGCATTATCTTTGTTCGCCAAGTCTAATTTGTCCAATCTCACAACATTGGACCATAAAAATGTCTCAACCTTCCATAAATAATGTATAAGAGAACGTCACACTAACTCGGTTTTTACGTACTAACGCAAGGTGGTTTCTACATTTACACATCTTCTACGCTCACCATTGTTAATTGTTACGTCAGAAGGTTTTTTGATCTATTTATCTCAAAAATATCATTAATAATCTGTAGCTTGCACTTTTTGATAAAGATTTTCCTCCACGCATGTAGATATACAATCTGAGATGTAAATATACACATCTGACATTCAATGTACACAAAATATCAATCAGGACATTCGTCATTCTCCATTTCTGTCTACGTACGAAAAAAGTAAGATTTTTAATGTATACAACATGTTTTCTACCGTTAAAATGCAAGCGTTTGAAATGTCGTCTGCTAAGATTAATTGTAGATGTAACGTGTTGTCATTATCTGAAATTACGTTGTAATTAATCTTAAACATCTTACATTCATCGATTTTCACAGTGTTTTTGTCGAGATGTTTATCACTATTCAGAAATACAGAAGTATTCAGTATTCAGTATTCAGAAGTACGTTTGTATTTTACAAAGTGGTTGAGAATTTTTCATGAGATTACCTTTCAAACGTGTTTGAATTTGCTTATCGTATGAAATCTACCATATTCGGTACATTTGTAGCATTCCCCCATCGAATCCTGTATTTTGATTATTTCGCGCCCACGGAAGTAGTATCGAATAGTTTATCGATTACGTGCGGAACATGTTCTCGTAAGTTTGACCGATTCGTCTATGTGTCCCTCTAATGTTTTTCTGTTTAATGTACAGCGATAATTATGATAAAAATCAAATTGAAATATTTCGTTTCAAGTATATTCAAGTATCATTAAATTTCGAGTGGCATGTTTTAATCTGTTTCCTATCTCTACAACTCCTTACATTAATATCTTAGTTTACACCATCGATTTGGTCACTGTTGAAAATAAGTCCCTAAACAGACGACAAGACATGGGTGCTTCTTTTTTTCATTCAAGTAGACGTTTTCAATGTAATGACTGATAAGACGAAATCAATCGAAAATTCAAGTATTTTAATATTGATTTAATTAGCTAAGTAGAGAAGTAAAAAAAATTGAATGGGAAAATATTTCGTTCTTGCATCGTTATGTTTATTTATAAATCTGTATTATTATGAGGACACACCTTCCTTCCAGAGTTTAATCACTCGTGTCAAATCTGGTCTTGATATTCATTAAAAGCATTAAATTACCGATGAAAAGGTTTCAATAGTGGCATGAAAATAGCGTTAAAAGGAATCATCAGTGTAAATCAACGAAATACGTATGGAAATTTTTCGAGGTACATGACGACATTGATTAGACGGATAATGTATTCGTATTGAAATTAGCCTAAACCTTTATTAGTATAGACTATATACACTTGAAAGCTGTCGTGCTCTGGAAGTCTAAAGATTATAGTTATTATAAAAACTTCACACAAAGCCAGACAGTATTTATCCTGATAAAAACCTTGTTATTACAATATATAATAAATACAAGGCTTTATTAATTAGGTGTAGGGTCGTGTCAGATTGAATAACTTTTAAAACTCATATATTAAGGTTATGGATTTTTTTATCTTTGGGTATGTAACAAATTTAGTATGGTAGGATCTGGGCTTTTATGTAAAAATGTAAAAAATCCCTGATAAATCTAATCACTTACTGTTGCTCGTGGCTTCAGTTAGTAGTTCATACTGATATGCTAAAGCCTAAAGTCGATGAACTCCAAATAAAAAAGTACTAAAAAAGACCGTTATATCAAATTATCATATCCTCTGAATCGAGTAATTTCAAGTACACTAGTAATTATATATAAGAAAATGAGATTCAGATTCAAAAGCGATGTGTAACAAATTTTCATTCTATTTAATAATTGATCTTAATTTGTTATATATAAACGCTAGATATATCAACAAAATGATAATTATATCGACCATAAAAATAATTTACATTCGATCTACTTGAGCGAACATAACTTTATTAAAATTTATCAAGCATAAATATTAATGAATACAAAAAAGTCCCTGGTAAGTTGTATGCAGTTAGCAGCCATTTATCACTGGGGAAACCTACGTCGGTGTGCATACAGAAGTTGAAGATTATTTATATTATCCTACATAAGTCCTCATTAATCTTTTCTATAAAAATATGAATACATAGACAAATTAGAGTCATTTCATGGACTGTTATTTTTAGAAAGATGATATGCAAGGGTTAAAGATGAAACAATATACGACTGTGGTTTCTAGACGAGAAAAAATAATCGTTGCTGAAAATGATAAAAAAATTCAGAGTTGTAGTTCAATCACCGACTTAGCCCACTAGCCAAAAGCCCGAGACTAGTAAAAGTTAATTTGGGTTAGTGAGAATAACTTTTATCGTATAGTTTACAATTTTGTCATACTTTTATTTCAATCCAAAAGTTAGTTTGCACCAATCTGTTAGAACGCAAAAAAATTGTGCGCGACGACAAAGACATTCTTTCGGTCGAGTTTTAGTCTTGACCGGAAGTTCTTCAAAATGGCGTACAAATGCCAACAGAATGATAATAATGGTTTATGATTTCTACAAAAGTTCATCAATAAGGAGGATACTCGCATAAATAAAACATACACACCTAAATACTTACTAACTCGACTTGTATATTTGTATATTTATTACCACTTAACATTTTCTTGCAAGAATTTGAAGTCCTAAGTTCGAGAATTAGTGTTGATGAGTCTGTACATGTCGGTATGGGATGATATATTTGAGGAGTACTAAGTTTATTCTTGTCATTATTTTAACAAAGTACTCTAAACTATAAGTGGATCATCTCTCATAACCTTGTCCTGTATCAAGTGGCTGTGCGGTCAGTAAATGTTTATTATTGAACACAAATTCATACATGTCAGCAACAATTAGGATTTAATTAGCTCCAGATTAAGCTAAGTTTTGACCATTATTTGTTTAAAGACTTGTTTTTCTGAATTGATCTCATAGTAATGGTCAATTAGACAGGTTCACTGAATACATAGATTTCAATGGTTCTAATAACTTCCTGGCACGTCTGCTTGCTATTTAAGACATTTTAACTGAATTCATAGAGACTAGAGCCACCGTGAATAACCAGGGATGAAGTATTTTGATAAACGGAATAAAACAACAAAGAAACATAACATAATATAGCTATTACTTTTCGATGATGAGGTGAACTTTGTTCATAACCACATATCCAGAAACAAAACGTTGAGAAAAATAAATATTTTTTGCTATTAAACCGCTTGACCATAACTTCTGTTGCTGAACGTAAAACGAAGCCTGCTTAATATGTATAATGGCTTTACAGTTTGTTATATAAAAAAGCAAGAATGCATTTAATCATACTTGTAAGTTGTAACGAACGGTCAGTGGAGAGTACAGATTTACTAGAATCAAATATCACTCCGCCGGTTAAACTGGTCAGAAGTTTGTGTCGATATTTTTCGATTTATGGTTATAACTTAAAGTGAAAATCGCCCAGAAGTCTAAAAATCTGGAAAAAAAATCAGAATTCAAAATTGATTCATCTTTTTGTTCTCTTCACGCTACTTGTTGACCTTATTATGTTGTTTATCATTTGAAACATTAAAATGCTCTTGATGTATTGTCCTTCCAACTTGTACTATTGTTCAGTGATTAATTCATCAAAATTATACAATTTTGACGTGTTTATAACATTGTCATTGATTTATTGGTCCATGTACTGTACAATTTAGACACCGTTATGTGTCAATATTTGATAGAAAACTCACTTTTACTTGTCAACATCACTTCTGTCATAGTCACTTAAATTTAACAGATTTTTTGACACCACCTTTATTTTAGTCTTATATCACAAAGAACTTGAGGCGAACTTTGAAATAGTTGAAATTTTAAAACTTTTTAAGGCGTTCTTATGTCCAAGCATAATGATAATCTTATGATATTGTATTTAGAATTCGTTTGCGAAGAAAAAATCTTAAGGTATGGCACTTTATGATGTGGCACCTTGGCGTATTTGATTTTTTTATAAAGAATGTAAAGAGATGTGATCGAAGAAACACAGTACAGTGATACTATCAGGGTCTACATCTACATTTCAACTTCATATAGTTTTGATTTTCAGTATGAAGACGATCTTTTTAGTACTCTTATTCTCCCGCATGTAGAACTAACTACCAAAGTGCAAACTATTTACAGCAATGTCGCTATTTTAAAATAAAACTAATTAATAATTAGTTTATTATTTTAATTTTGCTTATTTATGCAAGGAGTAGAAAATAACAATTTCTTGAAATAACGAGTTTCTAGACAAGCGTAAGTTTCTAAATTTAGTCGTAAATAGTTTATACCCTGTAGAAACAAAAGACGAAATACGACACATTAAGCGTTTAATGATTTGCCTTAAAGCGACAGAAGGGGCATGTTACTACGTTGATTAATTTATGACATCATAAGTCACCACACTCACATAACTTCTTGTCAGTGTAAGACACGTATATTTCCAAGTGTGCATTTCTGTAGATTTATTTTTTACCTTAGTAGAATATTTTTTCATCATAGTCTTGTATTGGAAAAAAGAGTCGTGGTTGTCTTTTTTAAAATACATTAAAGGCATTTTTAAACTAAAACACATCAGAAAAGAACAGAATTGGCCTTTTTCTAGCGGTTTACAACTGGTAAAATCACTTGATAAAACATATGGATAAAGATAGTACGACAATATATTTATTTTCGTAGTAAGTCTAGGCTATGTGCATAGACTACTTAAGTAAGAACGGACTAACACAATGTGGACTAGACGCGTATTTAAGATTTTTCAAAACGAAAGCACATCAGCTCAGAAAGCATACAATCACAGAATAAAAGTATCATAGACAAACAGTACACTGGAAAACAAAGATGACAAAAAGTGCGTGATTGATCTTTTTATCATAGTTTTGTCGGACATTAACTTATCAATGCTAATGTTATTTATTTCTTGTAATATTCCGACTTGAAATAAATATGTGTATATTGTATCATACATTTAATAATGCAATCCGGAACTCAACATTTTGGGGGTTTCCATCCGCACTGACTGAGAACGATCGCCGTTTTCATACATTATTGCTCAAAATCATGGGTGTCAATACTAATTCTATAGTTCTCCGTACATACATTTGTCATTGTAACAGAACAGAACATGTTTGTTCCGCAGGTGAAAACCTCTAAATTTATATTCCGGCTGAAGTATATTTCAGGATTGAATATTATTCATATAAATTGTCTTCTTATAAAATGCGAGAAGTGACTTATTTACATATACATGTTAATACAATGCATAACAATATTAATTTGATCAAGAGTTCCAGCCCCTCGTTAAAAATAATTTTGAATTAATTAGTGCATAAATATATTGTTCTATGGATTAAATCATACTTTCTAATTAATGTCTAGATTTTATACCAATGTAGCATTTTCAAGAATTAGGACGAACAAGTACTTGCAATAAATCTATAGAAATTAACACTATATCACTGTCTAAAATGTCTCATATTGCATAATAGCTGATAGAAACGAGAAATATATTACAAAATTAAAAATGAATAAATTCATTAATTATATTCATAAAATATTCAGGTATATCTGTGAATGAAGCTTTATTTTGTATAGTTTGCTGAATTTGCGCTAAAGTTGATTTATATTTTTTTGAAATTATAACAAATCTGTTCTCAGTACTGGTGAAGACGTTGATACAAAATGATATTATAAATACATGTTCTCATTTATTACGCCCAGTGTATCATTAATTAATTTATGACATATGCATATATAAATGTTTAACAATAAATTAAAATGAAAATTAGTTACAATAAATAATAATATTTGTAGTCTTGACAATTTATTAGTTAATTAGAATATTTCTTAATTAATATTCAACTTATATGCGTCAAACGGTGAATATCACCAACCGTTGGTAGCGGCGCTCCTGTTTTCTTTAGTATGTACTATTTTCGTACTGCTTGTATATTTTAACCATACAAATTTCCGTAGCGTCAAATCATGTCATTGGCACGATGTATAATGCGCTTAAATTGTAATTCAATGTCCTGTCTTTCTTTATTCACAATTCTTATTTTTATATTCAATAATACTCATAATCATCCTATATATTTTTACCAATGAGTTAGTTGGTTAACCGCGCAACTTGTATGCATCTGTTGTAACAAGTCCTTAATTGTATCGATTTATCAATTAATTTGTCAAATATCGCCATTTAAGTTACTTTGAAGTTATAAATTGATAGCAATTTCCAATAAAAAAAGTCAAAGACTCAGGAGCTAAGTTTTAACAATAAAGTTTAACTCTTTCTTCTTAAGATGGTCGAAGCATTAACAACAGAACGATCATAGCTCTTAGAACGCCAACCACTGACAACCAGCGGTCAGACGCTAGAGGTTATGTTTAATAGGCAAATACTTGAGATGACAATTTCTAATATATTGACACGCCCTCTAGTAATTTTTAGTTGTTCAAATACTATCTAATGTCTTGTAGTCAGTAATTTAAGTAAAATAGTACATTTATTATTGAGGATAAGACGTATCGCGGGTTTATTTAAGGAGGCAAAAACTACAGCAATCATTGACCGCATGTAAACATGTAATTATTTTGTATTGAATATGAAGACCTAACTGAAAGGGTACTTGAATCTTCTAATTGATGTGTAAAGAAGATACAAAAGGCTCAACTAACTATCGAATCAAATACCATGTATACAATTGTACTCACTGGATAAGTGCCGTTCAAAAACCCACTACCATTGTGGGATGATACAAAATGTATCTCTAGGAATACGTTTAATTACACCCTGTTTAAACTGTAAACTCTAAAATACCCGTATGTACATTGTATTTGTATTGAAGATAAACCCCTTTGTTCACAAGTTGATACAAAACTTAAATGGTTCGAAAATGCTTTAAATGTTCTCACGTACTATGCGTTCAGTTGAAGTTTTTAATACGGAAAAATACGGCCTAGAATCTTTAACCTTAACCAATAATTATATTTTTATGTAAACATAACTTGTATTAATACGCGGTAAACATAGTGCAGAATTTGAACTCTTCGATTTTGAACTTAAACTTAAAGGTCAAACTTCAAAAATCATGTTCCAATATAATCGTCTGATTTGACGTAGGATGGCATCTCTGAAGTCCATATTGCAATATCAATATTCTATATTATTACGCACACATGCGAATTAGTTAATTAATATTAATGAACTATTTATTACTAATTAATTCAGCAAGTGGCGAAATAATACTAAAAGCAATCAATTTAACTCACGATACAATTAATTCAAAATTAATTCTCAACCAACAGACAAAAGTGACAGTGATTTAAGATTTCGTAATTTTACAACTTTATTGGGTGAAATTGTTCAGAAGTATATATTCTGATCGTGTCTCATGACATCGCCTTACTGAATTACCATCTTCACATTCCCAATCAATCGCGCAAGAATAAATAGTTCCCAATTTGGATTTTATTTCGATAGTTATTTTGCCGGACTATGATTAATTGAGGCTCTTTGCATTTCGTATGAAATATCATTACGCGACATTAAAATAGTTCCGAGGCCGGAACAAAACCTATCAACTGAAATGTAAACCTCCAGTTTTGCTTTCTATCGCACCAATCCTCTAAAACAAAATCCTGAAATATTAAACGCACCAGTCATAACTCGTGCCGACATAATCATTTATGGGTTATGTTATAAATTTATCATTCTTTGTTGGCCATTTAAAAAAAAACTTTGTGATTTGTTAGTCTCCAGTTACTGAACATATTTCTTGTCGCTATGTTTTCATTCTTGATGGTTATAGTTCAACAATATAAAGGCTCCAACATGCTTGCTCTGTTCGGCAATAAATCTGTTATTTTACCAAACGCACTAAGTTCACACATATAAAACTTACCTAGACGTAGAAATGAAAATATATAATTAATACGGTTTCTGCTTTCTTACCGTCTCCGATTACAGGATTAAATCAAGAAACTTTTATTATTTAGTAGATGGAATATGTTACAAATTTATTGCATTGTTATGAAGTTATAATACTATTTAAGTCTTTCCCGTCAGCTCGCGTGTTGTATATTACACTGACATTTGATATGTAGTGTGGTCCTTATGCCGCTGTTTTCAAGTTTTTGCCTTATAATTTCTGCCGTAATAAAATCAAAACGGAGCAGCCCACAATACTTTCTTACTTCATAGTTCTCTTTCATGCAAATAAGACAAAAACTGTTATGATCATTTTTGTCAAAAGTTTTCAACATTAAGGTGATGAAATAGTCACTTCATGTCACCAAGGTGTGTTTAGCGCAGACCTGCAGCACGCGCCACTCAGACTCGCCATGGAGAATTGAGAAATTAATAACGTACAATGATAGCGTGCCGTCTGGATAACTAGACGTGTTTTAACAGTTATAATACTTGCACGCGATGCAAATTACGAAGTCAGTGAGGACAATATGGAAATAGACTCTTATAAAAACCGATCAACGCATGAAGTAATGAAATAAAAGTGCACATAATCTTATATCAACTTGGATTATTTTTGCACCTAAGAAAGTAAGATGTGCATCATGAATGTCAGAATTGCGGAGGCACACAGCAACACTCACATCGTACATAGAGTACAACTAGTATGTCATTAGATGTGTTAATCTTAAATGAAATATTCAAGCAAATTGTATAAATTAGAAGTAAATAATAACACAAGGGCTTTAGGCAATACTAACTTATATATTTCTATATATACAAATAGTTAGTTAGTGTTGCCATGACTCTTTGATAATGTCTTAACAATGCAATCGCACCTGTTGTTCCAAAGAAACACGCCTCCAGGCATTTATATAAAATGTCACCGATTCCTATCAATCGTATAACATCGGTTACATCAGTCTTCTTAGTAAAAATCACGAACTAAAATATCCGAAGTAATCCGATTGTGAATTCTATCTCATTCCATATCTTGGAAAATATGTACTTCTTAAATGCTGTGGACAAAAACAAAATCCCAACCTTAGGATTACGAATGATTCAAACCATAGCGTAGTGCGCACTTTAGTATCAATTTCAAGATACTTAAACTAAATAACACACAAAAACTAACAAACAAACAAAAAACAGAACGTAGTTAAATTACATTTTCTAAGAATTTCAAAATCTTGATTTTCATTTTGATAAATTAGAAAACAACTCTTGAGCAACGCAAAAAGCCAGTCGCTTTTGTCTGAATTTCTCTGAAATGGCTTACAGATTGGCCAGTAAAAACAGAAAATTTATGGACAAAAGATTTAAATCAGTGTTTAACTTTTCTACTTTCAGATTGCTAAATGAAGAGGAAAAACGTCCGTTTGTAGATGAAGCAGAAAGGCTACGTGTTCAACACAAGAAGGACCATCCTGACTACAAGTATCAACCACGTCGTCGTAAACCATTAAAGAATCCTAACCAAGATAACAACAACCCAAATCCTTTACCTAAAGGTGTAATGTTTAAAGGAATGCCAGAAGGTTCACCATCAAACATGAGTGATGAAGACAGTGATTGTTCCAGTCCACATAACCCACATGGACCACCCACACCACCGGCTACACCAAACCATCAAGAATTAATGAACCTACACAAATTTACTGATAGATTGAGAAGACATATACCTGGTATGTATTTTACTCAAACTCTCCTTTTTACAATGCTCTTTCCAGCTTAAAACTCTTCTCGTCATTCCATGTTACAATTTTCTTACCTTTTTGACGTCTTTCATGCCATTTTACGCCAATTTGCATATTTCATGCCATTTTATATCTTTTCATATTGTATTTTCAATTTTATGTTCCTAGTTTTTGTATTCTTCTTTATTTTTACTATTTGCTTTGAATTCCTTTTGTGTTTATTGACTAAATATTGAAAGGCAAACTTAAATTAAAACACATTTTCTGAAATGTCATTTATTGTCCTTATATCAAATTCTCAAAATGTTTCTTTATTTTCTACCTTCAGGTCACCCACAAGCACAACCCATTGACTTCAGTCGTGTAAATTTACAAGATCTTGGCGTTCCAGAAGTAATGCCACTAGATACATTTGATGATCATGAACTTGACCAATATCTACCCAATGGCCTTCCAAATACAAGTCACATGACTAGCCACAACCAATCAGAACAATACTCATGCTACCAAGGCAACGCCATTACGTCATCAGCCTCGTCTTGGTCTGGTTGTTTCAGACCATCAACTGGCTCTTGTATGCAGGCTTACAGTTCCATAAACAACGCTACTAGCACGAGTAATGTTAATAATACCAGTAATACAAACAACGCCATTCCATCACCATACGACCTGTCAAACACCCACTCTCCCAACAATCAAGCTAACTCACCAAATGCCATCCAGAACCCTCAACAAACATCATCGCCAACCGGAAGTCTTCACAGTCCTGGCTATCAACAAAACACCACAACAAACACATGCAAGGTTAGAGATGACCAAGACTCTGGCATCAAGATTGAACCACCCAATCACCCACGTGGCCCTGCTCCACGATACCCTTGTGATAATAAGTTTGACTATAGTGCCCCTTCTGTGTCACGATACGAGAGTGGCTCTCACCCAAATATGGCGTATACTGCTGGTAATACGCATGCGCAATACATGCATTCACTTAACTATACTCATATGGGCATGTCTCGCCAAATGTTCAACCCTATTGCTGCTGCAGTACCTGGAGAGCAACAGTGGGAGAGGTACACTTGAATTGTGACGTAAAACACAACAATGAACTAATGTTTTAAATAAGACTGTCTTAAGATGTCTTGAGTATTTAAGTGATTTGAGACAAAAATTGATGTACGGAGAAAGTATTAGTGATCTTAATGGTGAAGAAGTGCTATTTATAAATTCATACGTTTATGTATGAAAATTAACATTTGGTCATGTGCTGTGTTGAACTAATGATGAAGTTGATATGGACCTCTCTCTGAGCATGGTTTGACTGTTTTATGTCAAATAAGAAAAAAGGAGCTTTTCAATTCTACTTTGAACTTTTATAGCTTTAATGAAGAATTTGTTTTAATTTCTGTGCCGACAGAAATAAAATATATTTACGTTTTTATGGCTTAATTTATTTATCATTTCATTGACTTTCATGTTCATACCACATTGTATTCTCATAGCTGTCATGTCTCATAATAGATGTTTTAGTTATAATTTGTACATTTATATACATTATTTTAATTTTTAAATGTTGTTTTAACATTGTTAGTCCCGATTCTTTAGGAAGTTTAGTCAAATATTTGCGTCGAGTAGCTCATATCAGTTATGATAGCTTTGATATTTTTAGGACTTCAAACATCCTTGACATTTCAATGGTAGCCATTTTAAATGATCTATTTTCTTGATATACATGTATATTCAAATTAAGGTGAAAATGTCACATTGAATGTGTTCTCGTTTTTGGAATTTCCTGTATAATGTATATATTAGTACATGTTTTCGTTGGGAAATTTATTTCCAAATTATATAAAAAATCCACTTATTTATTTGACACAAATGTCATCAACTACTGAAATCGTCAATATCCGAACACCAATCGTCAAACATCGGGTGCCTCCGTACCCCATGTATAAATACACTACAATCTATTTGATATTGAAGAATTTGGAAATGGTTTATTCGGATATTTATATCACACTCGTATCTCACCGGAACATCGCTCATTCGGATGTCTTCGGTCTTATTCGTAGTTTCTCATGCAGTATTTACATTTGAACCATACGATGCACATTGCTTTTCATTTATTGTCTCATTTAGTATTCTACGTCATCGTCTGTGTTGTTCAAGTAATTTTCTAATAGCCATCTTCTCATTTAAAATAGATTTATTTTTTTCTCATAGAAAATTTTATATTTGATACTTTAAAAAATATTATATTTTCAAAATCAACTAATTTTATATCGATGCATACACAAATTGTTGATGAATTTTTATTTTGATACAACTTTAATCAAAGATGACTGGCACAATTCAAAACCAACACATACGATGCTTATGGTGTTTATGTGATTCAGGACTTTGTCAGCCATCTTTATTTTCAACCAAGTGCCTTTTTCTAAAAATGTGTCTTCCATAGTTTATTTTTAAGATAATGATAATAGATTATAATGCTTTGTAAATCCTTTTATATTCTATGCAATGATACAACTATATATTTTTATGTACAATTTTTACTGATAATAGTATCTGATCTTCTATGTTTGTAAATAATTATTTTTTCTCTTTATATATAATGCAATGTACATGTGTGTGTGTAAATATAAATTTTAAAATATAAATAAAACATGTTTTAGTTATATATTTTCTTTGTTGCTTTGACACGGGGATGGTGTGTCTTGGATGGTCATCGTGGAATTATTACTAAGTCTAATAATATATTACAGAATTCCTAGAACGCTTCTATGAGCTAACTAGTACAACTTAATCGAGCCATCTTTGCCATGATCATGAATGCAATTTGAGAGTTGCCCGCAAGACTGTAGTTACCCTAACTTTAATGCAATGCGCTTACTACAGTCGTGTGGGAAACTCGAATTGTACTCTGAGTTTATCATCCAAACATGTTTGAATTGTGCTTCTAGTATTGGATGCCATATTGACGTTAAATCCGTGATGACATACCCGGTACATAGAAGTGTTTATGGTAAATCTTTGACTGAAGATAAGTTTGAAAGATGTTGGAACTAATTTTATCTTTACATCTAATGAGCAGGCTGCTAGCCATACACCACAAAAGCGAAAAAAGTTGGATTTACCAATTTTATATACTGAATGAATTTCATCCGAACTAGTGTAACAAACACTACATTTTTTGTGATTTATTTGTGTTCATCAACTAAGGAAAGTCTACGAATTATTAAGACATATAAACAGTTTCCTTCTGTAAATTTTAAAGTAGGTTGATTTGAAGAAATTTTGAGCAAGTATCAAATGAAGATCATGTAGAACCAGATTGATTAATTATTTAAACAAACATTCGTGAAACCTCGGGGGATTCCGACAATTTCTGGTGTGTTCAAATTATACACCTAGGATACAATTTGTAACAAGCTATTAGAACCATATTGCAATGTCATGTGACCACATGATTTTGATATATGTACATGTATATAAATATTGCTATATATGTATATAAAAATATGGTCACATGATTTGTGTACGATTCGAACAGCTGGTGGAGATCCTAAATTGAACTGAACAGATGACAGGTCTCGGGGAATTTATATCATCTGCATACGAGCAAAATACTCACACATACAGTTACATATTGTGAAAAGGTGGGATATAAAACTGTTTAACAGATAAATTCAATCAAATATTTGAACACTGAACTATTCTATAATAAATGTTTGGCATACAGTCTGCAGTATATTGAACTTAACCAGTCGATCTGACCGGACGTATTCTTAGTGAAACATTTACCTGTAACATAGATAACAAGATTTAGTTAAAATCAAAAGTCTGACTACAATTTAAAAAATATGAAGAAGATGTCTTTTATTTATGAAGTATTGTTTAATATATTACTTGTCTTCTAGACAAAGTCTTTAGTCTCAGGGTACTTTAGGCGTGGCTATGCTACAATCGTAAAACAATTCCAATGAGGCTTCAATAACTTCAGTAGTTTTGTACGCTGATTTCAAAAGAATATTTGTAGAATAGCTCTGTCATGCATATCTTGACTTCTAGCCAAAGGTGGCCTGCACTGTCCTTTACTAAAGACAGTATTTTATAGTATTATTATGTAAGTATATTTATAAGTACACGATTACAGTCAGTTTGGTACGGAAACATACAGACCGTCTTTGATTGTAGCCCTACAACATTAACCCCGTATGAGAATGAAGATCATTGTCGTATTTTAAGTTCACACCCAGTTAAAATAACAAGATGGAATATAAATATTTCCCATTGAAGGCGTATGTTGTACTATAAATAGATATACATGCAGAGATACACTTAAAATAATTAACATTATTATCATATCGTTATTAATTGGTTAACCGTCACTTCATGGTACAACCAAACATTCTTACAAACGTCTAAGATCTGGTCTTATATATAAACACTCACCGCGGGAATACGTGACTAAGGATTTGTAAATATTTCCCAGATTGTAATTACTTTTCTAAGTTTTTTTTTTATTATTTTTAGCCGGGTTTTTCAACGAAAAATTTCGTCTATTAGTTCGGCGAAAAACATGCGGACGGTCGGGCGGGTGGGCGGACGTCCGGTGTCGTTAACAATCGCGTTAAAGTTTTCAATTTAGCATATATTTCTGCCATTTACTGTCAGATATTGAAGAAATTTCATACAATGATAGCATATTATGTGATGAACAGAATTAAAAAGTAACCGCAACTCTAACTGGCTTTATTATGGATTATTTCCCTTTGAAATTTTTTGCGTTAAAGTTTTTAAATCTGGCTTAAATGTGGTTTCCATATTACATGTCTTGTTAAATTGTATTTTACCGCCGCTTTTCAACTCATTTATTTGGTTATGTTCTGCGACTCCATGGCCCTGTTCCCAGTACTCACTTACCCGTCCATAAAGAGCGGACAAGTTGTCATTCAACAGAGGAATTTTGAATTCCAATTTCTAATTTTCAAGGAAAGCGTATAACTTGCCGTGGCAAGGTATCGAACGTTTGAAAACATTCTGACTTCTAACCATTGGCAACTGTGGTCTTTAGTAATGTCTACACTCCCTGCAGAATAAGTGTCCCATGAGTGATTATATCACATGAAATTTGTTTAGTATACGCCGATAAAGGTTCTCATATTCTCATAAAACTGCATAATTAATTTTCGTAATTTATTTATTTATTTTGTTGGGTTTAACGCCATAGCAACACATTGACCTATAGGTCATATATCGGCGTCCAGCGCACCTAACCTAGCTTTCCTGTTTAACCTAGATTTAGCTATTAACCAACTATTAAGCGCATACTTTCGTCAGTGAATGACAACTGCCCTACATAATTAAAAATCATTGGTAGGAGGGAGAATGGCGGTAGAAATAATTTCATGACCAAGCTCCACAAAAGTATGCCCCGCTCGGGAATCGAACCAACGACCCCTCGATCAGTAGACTTGCGTGCTACCAACTGAGTTAGCCGGGCGGCTCATCAATTATTATAGGAATTATTATTTTGTCAAATATTATATCATTTTATATTTCTCAAATATACTTTCAAGTGTCTAAGTATTCTAGCCACTTGTAACATTCATTGCGAGATTACGTGTTTCGCAATTTATTAATGTTTTCATTTTTACAAAAACTATTTTTGGACATTATTTTGACTAGCAAAAATGTATTTTAACACTAAACGGCCTTCCTGTTTTCGCTGTTGGTGAAAATTTTACGGCGTAATCTTGCACCTTTAGTCCATTAATAATATAACTGGGAAAGCATTACTTTTTACGTTTAATTTGCGTGTCACTGACTCTCTATATAAATGAATGATTGGGTTTTTTTAACTTGAATTATACAAACTTGGATTTACAGGTGTTCAGGAACCCAACCAAACCATTAATATAAGATATAAAAAAATGTTACATATATGTTATTACAGTAGTCTAAAAGTATAGAAAACCTTTCTCAATTTCTAATAAATTATATACAGAACCCTTCAAAAATTATTGGACAAATGGAATTTGAGAAAAAAAAACTTTTTTTCATGTAAATTTGCTATGATGTCAAAAGCTCATTCGTGTAAACAGGTTGAATCTTGTTAAACAAATAAATGTTGATATTTGAATTTGCTCAGATTAATCTTTTATTTCTTATTTTCCATAGGTTACTGTGAATGGTTTATTCTGAAACAGTAATAATAATAATAATAATAATAATAATAATAATAATAATAATAATAATATTATTATTATTATTATTATTATTATTATTATTATAATTTATTTAGCATAATATACACATAATGAATACGTAGAACCACAAATATCCCAGATATCATGTTGTAATTACTATGCCAAGCACACCAACACCAGGGATAACACAAAAAAGGGCAAGCCCTTATTTCCATTGTGGTCCCTAGTATTCTGTCTAAAGACTGTAGGGGTGAACTATATAACATACATGTTGTCAGGTACAGTTCAACATAAGAAATCAGTATGTTTTAAGAACAAACTAAAATAACAGAGTTCCCTGATGTGTTTGTTTATTTGTTGGGTTTAACGCCGTTGCAACATATTGTATAGGTTATATCACGGCGGTCAGTCCACCAACTCACTGTTCCTGGAAAGGCTAAATCTCTGGATTTAGCTGTTAACCAACTACTTAGCGCATACTTTCGTTAGTGACTGACTACTGTTCTACATGATTTAGAATCAGTGGTATGAGGGAAAATTATTTCATGACCAAGCTCCACGAAAGTATGCCACGCAGGTCTGGGAATCGAACCTACGACCCTCGATCAGTAGACTTGTGCGCTACCGACTGAGCTAGCCGGGCGGGTCTGTTACCTGATTTATCAGAAGGGATTTTTTTGCATATGGATGTCCATAGTATGACCTAGTAAGTCCGTGGGAGTTCAGAAGGTTCTAAATTTTCTAAGGGCTAGGGATTTTTTTCAGTTTTCATGATATCTTGTAAATGCAGTCGCTATATAACCATGTGATTTGTTGTTTAAAAAAGAGTTGCAACGACAATAAAACTAACACAAAAATAGCAGCTTGCACTAAAACGAATGCCGTGATGGTACCGTTAGGTCAGAGAAAAAAACTATAGTTCGAACAAAAAACAAAACATTGTTTATAATAACAATAGAATAAACTAATCCACGACGAGGGACGCTCAGGGTGACAATAACATAAACATGTGATATGTTTTAGTTGTCGGTGTAATGGAAAAAAAATTACCATTACAAGCATTATATACCAAGAAATTGTTGCATCCATTATGCTAATTTTGTTAAAATAAATTACACATATTTTATTTTCATTACTGCCTACCCCTGAAATGGGTTGTCTCATTTTTAATGTTTACCCAAACACGTTTTGTTTTTTTGTACGCACTATAGATTAGTGATAACCCCTTGATAAGAGTTGTGAAAGGCTTATAAAGTTCATGTCACAAACAAATTAAAGTATTTCCGAACTAACATGAAATAAAAATATTTGCTAGTACAAGCGGATAACAAAATTAGACAAAATTTCAACACCTAGCGGTACAAACCATTTTTACAAAAACAGTGCTCTCTCTAAGTGTACGTATACTTAAAGTACTTAACAAAATGCAGTGATTCTAGGAAAGATTTTGATTTATCTGATTACGCCCATTCTTACATAGTGCGAAATTGTCAGCATTCCCGAAACAAAACGGTCGAAATCAAAGAACTGAAAGTACTTAAACCTTTAAAATCAAAGTACTGAAAATACACAATGTTGTTTATGTAATTCGAATACAATAGTCCGATTTTATTCGGTGAGCCGTTATAGATTGGAAGAGTCCACTCATAACATTGATAATATGTATAATCAATGAGTACTACATTGAAAATAAGTTTGAACTATTGCACTCAAGTATATAAGCATAGTATTGTACACCAATAAACATCTTCCTAAATAGCGCAGTCCGGAAACGATACGGTCACTTATGTCCCATACAATAAAGGCTGGCTAAACAAGTTTTGTCACGTCACCGTTTTTGTAGGAATAATCCAAAATTCTAAAATTACAAAAGAGCAGTCACGGCTCAATGGTTGAAATTAAAATCGGACTATAGTACGTCATCGGTGTATCTAATGCGTCCTTGTACTGAAAGCAACCACTATACAGATTTTGGTATTTTTTAAGATATTTTTGTATTCGGATGATCATTTATAACAATTGTGTTAACCTGTTCAACAACGAGTATTACCTTTAGTTTGGAACTCGTCTAATATTTAGTAAGTGAATTCTAATTGATATGGAACATTTAAGAAGCCAACATTTATAGCCAACATCAGCGGCCCAATGGGACACTCTCCTTTAATTTTTAAAAAAAATACATGAATGACAATGGCCGGGAACATAAAACTGTAAATGTATGAAAATGACTTCTTGTGTACAAGAAAAATGGTGCACTAATATAACGGTGCACTAAACAATTTCTGAAATTTGAGAATGACGGTGCACTAAAATATTTCTGAAATTTGAGAATGACGGTATACTAAACAATTTCTGAAATTTGAGAATGACGGTGCACATGATTGACGGTGCACTAAAATATTTCTGAAATAAGGGAATGATGGTGCACAAAATAACTTCTGGAATTTGAGAATGACGGTGCACTAAATAACTTCTGGAATTTGAGAATGACGGTGCACTAAATAACTTCTGGAATTTGAGAATGACGGTGCACTAAATAACTTCTGGAATTTGAGAATGACGGTGCACTAAATAACTTCTGGAATTTGAGAAAGACGGTGCACTAAATAACTTCTGGAAATTGAGAATGACGGTGCACTAAAAAATTTCTGAAATTTGAGAATGACGGTATACTAAACAATTTCTGAAATTTGAGAATGACGGTGCACGAGATTGACAGTGCACTAAATAACTTCTGAAATAAGGGAATGATGGTGCACAAAATAACTTCTGGAATTTGAGAATGACGGTGCACTAAATAACTTCTGGAATTTGAGAATGACGGTGCACTAAATAACTTCTGGAATTTGAGAATGACGGTGCACTAAATAACTTCTGGAATTTGAGAATGACGGTGCACTAAATAACTTCTGGAATTTGAGAATGACGGTGCACTAATTAACTTCTGAAATAAGGGAATGACGGTGCACTAAATAACTTCTGGAATTTGAGAATGACGGTGCACTAAATAACTTCTGATGTACGAGAACCCATCGACATGCCAGAAGGAACACACACACACACACAAACATGGTAAATCTAAAGCTATACGATCATTCAAATTTATAAATCTTCTACCGTATAATATCATTTGTAAGAAGGTTATGATGAAAAAGTTAAATAGAATTTATTCTTTTACACAACATGACCTTCTGTAACAAAATTTGAAATAATAATATATACAACATGAATATAAAATTAGGGTCCAATTTGATATTATAACTTGAAATCGCTAGGTAGGCTTAATAAATCATATACATCAGAAGAAGTTTAGTCTACAATAAATTATAGAATAAAATTAATACATATAATATATACATGTATGTTGATAACGTCAATTGGCCCACTGGTTTTCATGAGCCCCGCTGACACATGAACTGATTACACTCTCACACAATGAATAATTTTTCATACTAAAATACACAATTGGGTCATCGTAGTAAAAAGTTTAATTCTGAAAACTTGTACTTATTGTCATCTATCAAAAATAAAATAGATGTTACTGAGGGAAGATGTAACATGTGTTTTAAATAAGGAGAACGTGTCTAATTTTAATCATGAAAATTGTACTTCATTGACATCCTATTGAATAAAGCCCCAATGATACGGATGCTTACTTTAAAGCCCCATTATCACAAGTAACACTGTTTTTGGACAGCAAAGAAAATATACATTTGTCTATTTCAAACACCTCTATTGAACAAGGTTGTTTTTAAAAAAATTAATGCAAATATTGCTTAAATATGTTTATGTTACTTATTGCATTTCAAAGTGAAAGTAGATCTAAACCGAAAGTAGAATTTGGTTGTCAATACTTGAAACAATAAATTACATTATGTTTACGATGAAGTCATATTATAGAGGAAAAACTTACTCCAAAGTACATAATTAAGCTTTAAAACTAATGGGGATCAGGTATATTGGAAATAAGTGTACAAATGAATACAGCGTGCTCTTATTAAAGTACACCGATTTTTCAAGAAATGGACTCTCAGACAAACTTTAATTTAGAAAGAAGAATATTTTGAATTGTTTAATGTATCTCTAATACATGTTTCATCTTGATAATTTCGTGGTTGAAACAAGTTTTCAATTCTATTGTTAATGAATATATCTTCAAATAGTGGAGCCGCCCGGCTAGCTCAGTTGGTAGCACGCAAGTCTACTGATCGAGGGATCGAGAATGGCCGTAGAAATAATTTTATGACCAAGCTCCACGGAAGTATGCCCCGCCCGGGAATCGAACCCACGACCCCTCGATCAGTAGACTCGCGTGCTACCAACTGAGCTAGCCGGGCTGCTCAACAATACAATTAAAGGAATTTGCATTATGATAATATCTATATAGTCAGTTAAAGTGATGAATACAGCTAAAAATATGCAAAATTCATAAAAGATTAATAAAGACCATTAAAAGACAATACAAATCTAAAGGGAAACCAGACGAACCGTGATGTGATGAATATAACTGAGATTTTTCAAATCAAAATACATTTGTATTATATAATTACAGTCTAAAATACTCTTTAAAATAAAGACAAGTGTCAAAATATGACAGTTATGTTAAACATTTCCTTATTTCATATAAACCATATGTCTAATAGTTAGTTTTCATATTTTTATATAATGGTATTATAAACGATGAATGCCATAACAATCAATTGATTACCTTGTCACAGGTTGGTGATCACTAACTTTTACTGCAAGATAATGAACGATTTCCGGTGGCCATGAATATTACTCATAATTAATTAAAAACCTCCACAGTGTAAGTTGTATGATGGTTTTCTTAAGACAGGCGCGTAGGAGCAGGGACAGCATGGGCCAATATTCTGCAAGCAGCGACAATAAGGCCGCGAGTTAATTTTTCATGACACATATTGAACATCTTGAGGTTTCGTTATTATACAAAGATTTGTTCTTAAACAAGGGGTACTAAAGTGCTGGAAATCGAGTTTTAGAGGCTTGCGTTCAGAAAAAACAGTCTCGGTAAACCTAGGAATAAGGCGACATCCCGACAAACGCGACCCTATTTAACCTACAAAATCGGATTTTCCATATAAAATGGCGAAATTAAACGACCCCATTTAGTATGAGCTAGCAATATTTTCAAAGACAACAAATGATAAAGCCATATAAAATAATAACAATGTATATTAAGCGTAATTTTGAAGGCAATTGAAATATAAAATACAAAAATGCATTTCATCTGTTTACTTGTCTTTTTTTATCTTTAAACTTTAACAACTTGGTTCAATAATAACTGTACAAATTCAGACCATGTGCAGTGTTATATATATTTGGTTTTAAAACTGATTGGTTTAAAACGAAGACACCATCTTCATAGGAAGGCAGCACGGTTGTGAGTCAAAACACTAAATATACATATACTTGTGAATTTAATTTTAGTGATTGTGATTAGGAACCCACTCTCCATAAACAGATATCCCGTAGAGCGTTGTCGTGACATTCGTTTAAAAAAGGCCAGATTTGAATTAGTGAGTATGCGAGTGTAAAATTTTAGATCGGGGTTTAATCAGATTGTTAGGAACCGTGCCGGCAGCCAATGGTACAGACGGTAGTAGTAAGTAATATTTGCCAAAAAGTGAAGTTTTCAAACGCAGTCTTCTTTCATGACATTCATTTTATTACGCTCAATTATTATATTTAAACAAATCAAACAATGTCATTTGATATTTATACACTGAAATTATGATAAATGTACAGATATTGGAATAGTAAGTCACAAATAAAGATGTCCAATTAAGACGCTCAGTTGAGGGTAAAACCACTTTCGCGGTTGTCGTAAGAAAAACTACGCCATGAATGTCAACAGTCTCACGTTTTATAAAACGTAAACCAATGACGGTGTCATTAATATTCAATTAGCAGGATACATTTCGTTAATGAGGTCCACCGTAATAAAACCTGTGCAAGATGACGCGTACTCAAAACGGTAAGTAAAAGCCTGGGAAAACGACGTCCTGGTGATGGTTTTTATACTTGCCAATCACTTTATTTCAAACTGCTATTTACACTTAACTTAAATATTTCATTAACACCTTAGCGGTTAGTAAGTGCAACAAAAAGTGTTTTAATCTCGACAGAAACACAAGTTAACATGGCAAAAAGTAAATGTACAAGTTTCAGTGAGAAAATATTGTCATGTTTCTGGCCGTGTATATAACCCGTCATCCGGTTCATTATTTGCGCCGTAAATGACATTAACTTTCTTTACACGCAGACGACTGAGTTTAGCTGATGACGCATCAATGTCTGCAGTTAATTTTAATGTGCATCATTTTCTTCAACTGGTCCAATGGGCTTCATTGACTTCTGGGGGTTTTTTGCAGTCAGTCAGTCAGTAGTTTAAGTTCGTTGTCTCACACTCGGTCATTAATTCACCCATGTGCAACCTCCCTTATCTCTTTCTCTTACTTTAACTCACATAAAACTAAATAATTTCACTTATGAGCACAAATACATGTACTTGGCAAATACAAGCAATACATATACATTGTATGTTTCTTTTGGTCTCTCTACCTTGTTACTCCAACGTTCGAATCGGTTCAAAATCACATCATGTTTTCTCTGAACAAGAAGCTTCGCACTAAAAGAAGATCTGAACGTGAAACTCGAAGTTATGAATATTTACATACAACTGCATGTTTTACAATCGAGCAATAATATAAATTAAATTTGTTTTTAAGAAAGATATGCTCGTATATAGTCATAAGAACTTCTTTGAAGCTTTTAATTGAAGCAAAATAATCGGAACACAGGGTATTTGATTGGTTGGTTAGTTCATCTTTCAAGCTTTCATTCGCTTACTTCCTTACTAGCACTTGCTTACCACAAAGAGCCAAAACCTACACCCTATCCCAGACGGAAGAAAAATCAACTTTACTGTAGCATTTCAATGGAAGGTCATGACCTAACACCACCATAATTCGAAACCATTTGGCCAGTTTCCTAAGGATATCGCTTCCTAACGCATTGTCTCCTGGTATCCTTCTTACGCCGAAAGGAATACGTATGTGATATCAAATCATTGGTACCAGGGGGCGAAGCGATAGCCAGCGATATGCTTTGGAAAGTGGGATTGGTGATTCTCTTACTTGCTCGTATGTCGTAATGGCTATGAGCGAATAGTCAGCTTAGAGAAGTGGTCCCATATACCAACTTGATATAGGACAAGTGTCGTCTAACTGTACAATGAACACTGTATTATCTAAGAGTAATACGGTCAGGTTATCTTGTGATTATTTTGTACCAAGTTTTAGCCGATTTACTTTACATAGTTGACCTTTAATTAAGCAATAGTTGACACTTTATAGACATTTCCGAATAAACGATTGAGATTGACAAAAAGATGTATAACTATTAATTGTTTAATGTTTTCTTATATTTGCGAAATGGCACAAAACACGAAATAATCGACAAAAATCTACATAAAATACGAGTAATTGATACGCCGACTTGAGCGTTTGAACGTCGATTTTAACGAGTCTTTAATGTGCGTGAAAAATACAAAATTACTGCCGTACTTTTAAACAAGAAATTTTGTATATTTATAAAGACATCATGAAATTTACTCCTCAAAATTGCGCACTTGATAAAATAACATTTAAAAGACATTAAAAGTCAGATTTTACACAAAATTATTCACCCAACTTTATTTTTGGAAACTCAAAACATGTTTTATTACGTAATTTGACTCTTTAATAACATTTATTATCAATCATTAAAATACCTTGAATATATCCAATCATTTAAATGGAATGATATTAAATTCAAATTTATTGATTGTTTTGTTTGGAAATCAACACATTGTGTTTATATTATATGAGGAATAATAAATTGATAGTGGTGGTTTGGTTTAATAAACTCACTTAAATTGCTTATGGAGCGGGCGTGGCGTAGATCCGCTTTAGTTCAAATCACACCCAATACCTACCTTGTTGTTTCTTGGTAAGGGCAAATATTCAAATAAAAATATTCTACTATCTCAGAACTTTGGTATCAGAAAGCAGACTTCAGAGTGATTAGTGTAAGTTGACAAGTTGTAAGACCATGCTTCACAATCGAGTTAAATAGTGCATGTATTAACTAGATCAAGTGATTTAAGACCATTTGGACGCACAAACTATATACAGTCTGTGAAATTTAGATAGTTGTCCGAAACGGCATTTTAAGTATCTTGCTCCATGAAAAAACATTATTACCTACACATACCTTTCAATTACCAACATGATGAATGTATTGTTGTGAACTTAAAAAACTGTCAACATGTAAGATAATGCTGTCCCAATGTACGAACATTCTAAAGAGTGTGTCTAGTGGATTATTAGACTTTTAGCTAGCTCAGATCAGATATTTCGTCGAGAATTGGTCTCTTTGGTAGCCAGTTATAGAATGCAATGTAATTGGTGCCTATTTGTCATACCCAGACAGAAACCACGTTGGGGAAGGTGGGTGTAGACCATCGCCTACTAAAGTTGGAGTAAAACTCAAAGCAAGTGAAATGAAAAATATTGATACTAAAATATACAATTTTTTATTTACTATGAGGTTAAGTCACTCTGCGGTCTGCACACATGATGTATCCACACAGAGCTATAAATCACCATATTATGGTGCTCAACCGTTGCTAGTTAGTCACCATAGTGTTAAAACTGAACACCATTCACTGATCTTGATAAAAACCTTAGTATCAACAATAAGAAAGTGATATCTTATTAACATAAGATGGACAAATTATTTGTTAACGTGGTAGTATATTACGATTATTATATGTATACGAGTGAATATCTTGATTGATATAATAAATATACCATATTAAGACTCATTAAGATCAACAACTAAGATTGTTAGAGAGAAGCAACACAGGTGTGTTATATCTTGGTATTTTAAAATGTGGTTAATATGATGTGTCAGACTGTGGAGTAAATATGCAATATGGTAAATATGTTTTAGAGAATGTCTTGAAGGTGGCAATCAAACTGGATTTGAGATCAGACAAGTTGTCACATTGCACACATTTCCGTTGGTTCAACTCTGATTTTATACAATATACACATTCCATCAATAAATCACTTAGGATAACTTGAGACAAAACACAACCATACCATTTCCACAATTAGGTAACTTTATGTATTGGATAATTTAAGTACATTATCGCAACAAGAAGGTCCTCATGTTAAGTTCGTTTACCATAACCATTGCCGCGAGTATCCGAGTACTCGGATATTCGCGATCTCGACCAGAAAAACGACTACGAATATTCATGTCCGAAATCGTCGGATCGCGATCTAGTTTTGGAACAATGAAAGAACATTTTCAGCTTAATTACCACTGAAAACGAGTCGCACTACTAATAAAAACTTCAATTTATATAGGGACCGAATTATCTTGTGTAAAAATTTCGATTGATACACACTAAAACAAATATGTTATCACTGAAAATGCCCATAAAACGTCTGATGGTAATGGTAGGAGTACATGGTTTCCCATATAGTAAAAGCTTCTGTAAGTGTTCACTTATTTTCTGTAATTGTTCACTTATTATTGTTATTATGAATCCCTGGATGTTTTTCCATGAACATGTGATTCGCGGTTAAATTCGTGAATCGCTACACATGAATCGTGGTTCGGATCGGATTGCCACTTGCTCAACGATCCACAGCCCTAATAACTATTCTATAGTCACGTGATATTTAACAACAACAACTAGAAAGGTAAACAAGCTTTTGTATTTCGCCGATCTCTCTGACTAGACAAATAGACATGCAATGTACAACAAACGGACATTTCGCTTAAAGTGACAAAGTTGCAGAATTCTCGTGTCTTGTGGCCAACACTGCCATGGTTTTACGTCAGTTAAGTTGGTTAATTGTTTTTATAGTGTTTTATGCTGTTTCTAGACAAATTTTATTCGTTTTGCAGCACATAAATTCACATGTGACTGACATTTGCTTTATATTATCCAACGATAGCGTGGAGATGACCTTTATAATGAGTTCTATGACCATTGAGGTATAAGTACCAGTCCTGTCTAAGAATTGAATTCAATACCCCTGAATCGAGCGTGAGACGCGCTACCGAATGAGCTTACCGGCGGTCTAAACAAACATCGAAGAGGGTATAAAAACAAAACCAAACAAACAACATTAAAACCAACAAAGAAGGATATAGTGATACGATAAAGCAACATCATGATGTAACATAGTGGTTAAATCATGTTAATTATGTAATAATTAATGCAGTAGATAAATAATTTTCTAATGACATATACTACACCTGATTTATCTGCTTCGTTGACAAAATTATGTAAGCTTGTTGAAGAATCGTAAACAACAATGTAAGAAAAACGTAGGTCGTTTGTAACCAACCAGTGTGGTACTTAGTTTAGGCTTGGCAGAATGTTTCCTTTTTCGGATTATTTCCGACTGGGTAATTAAGTCGTACCATTTCCTTATTTGCAAAGAAACTGGATTTAAATATATTTGAGAGCTCAAAGAAACCATAAATTTAAATATATATCGGTTTTTAATGTTATTTAAGCTTTAAAGCTTATACAAGACAATACAAGCTGAAATTACGTTAACAAGAGTTGCGAGAATGGAGCAGTAGTTAAGCACGTTTCGCTTTGAATCCGGCAAAAAGGAGGCTAAAAATGAACGACTAAATCTTACAATGTTTATGTCCTCAGTTCTACCTGCAGAACATCAGGCTGAACACAATAGTATTCCCTTATTATAAAAAAACTAGCCCACTCATTAAACATTTTAAAAACATTTAAAATTGCTTTGACACATACGGCACTTGATAAGTCTTCATTAAAGAACAAGACAATATGCCTTACAACATTGCTTTGCTCACCACAAAGACATTGGATTAAACATTCATAAAAAACTCAATAATTTACTTAAACTTGAAGAGTAACAAAAGAAATGATTAAACTGATATTAGTGATGTAAAAAATACATCTGACCCAACATTTGAAGCCACCTGCATTAAGCTAAACTTAGTTTATTGGAACAGCAACCAAGGACATCTTTTTCCGAACATACACATATCTTGGGATACTTTGTATGATATTTTATACATATTTGATTTTGGCTGAATTGCAAAAATAGTTCTTACAACTATTGATTAATCACTTTTAGATAGTCCGCTTCCGGGTCCACCAGCGCCTAGCAATCATAGAACACATGCTTATGTTTGCATCTAAATTAGTCATCTATCTGCATTTAGCAGCCAAGTTATGAGTTTCTTTTGTCTGAATACTGAATACATGGTTTTCTGCATGTGGAACCACAGCTGAACCAACCAGAGAAGACATTGTGGCTAATATGTAACTATCCCATGAGTTGTTACTGAATACAAGTTAAACTAAGCGTCTAACAACATTCACCAAACACTGAAGAATTTCAAGGTCCATACCACAAAATCATAAGTGTTACCATTGAATACTATAGTCGTATATTATGATCACTTAGTTGTCCCCTGTCAATTAAACAGGTGCATCGCGAACAACAATTGGGGTACGATCACTTATGAGCAGATACTTCCACGACAACTATATTATAAATTCTATTTTCAATACATTGTCTATACCCGTTGTTATTTGCAATACAAAATAATATAAAAACAAATATGTCTTGATTTGATGATAAACCAATGGTTGCTAACCAACAAACAATGGATAAAGATAGTGGCTTTTTAAAATGAAAATAGATTGGGTGTTAAAATGAAAAAAAAGAAGTCATAAAGAGAGTTGATTAGAGATGGGCTGTCCCTGAGAGTGAAATATGTGAGTTGTGGAAATATTTATTGCCATTTAAACGATGGATAATACACCTATATCTAAGTTTTATGAACACTCGGAAAGGTAATAATAAATAAAAGTACAGAAACACTATGCGGGCGTAAGAGAGCGGTCATGGCATTGAACTGGCATGCATTAGTTACCATGTTGGGTGTTGGCTTGAATCCCACCAAAAGTCATTCATTGTTTTATAGAACAATCATGTGTTCTATAATGCTAGGCGCTAGTGGACCCGGAAGCGGGCTATCTCAAAAGTGATCAATCAATAGTTGTAAGAACTATTTTGTGTAATCAGCCCAAATTGAATATATATAAACTGAACTGCAAGCTCGCAAGGCTTCCAAAGATATATCTGTTACTACATATTTTTTTCAATCCAATGTTATTTTTAAAAAAATTGTAAGGAACATAAAAAATATATCAAATGGACAAGGAAAGAACATTTTTGAGAAGTTATTTGAAATTGGCCTATCGCTCAGGGGGAAGTGACGCTATTGACGTCAGTGCTTTTTCAGTTGGTAACGTCATGTTTTTATTTAAAATAGACACAATTGTCCTTGTTTGGTCACATTTTAGAATAAGATGATCTAAGAAATCATTTGGAACAACCTTCATCTATGAAGATATACCTCGGAAATCAGACGAAGTAGGAATACAACCAGGTTATAAGATCCGGCGATTTTTATGTCAACATTTAATTATAACATTGTTACACGCTTTATCACATCATTTCATGAGTACAATGTCTCATACGTCGTATTTCTGTGTAGTTCAGACTATTTTACCGCAGAAACCAAATTCCTAGATCTACTTTTTCACCTTATGATATCCGACCGAGGTTTATCTGCGTACTACGGAAGATTGCCGAGGTAGTTCCGAATGCTAAGAAATGCCAAAATGCACGCAAAAAAATTATACATCACAACAGTTATAAGTGAAAGAAGACCGATATGAACATAAAACAGGACCATAGGAATAGTGCAAACATTGTTTAAATGGTACCAAAGGCTTAGAAAACTAAGTAGCATCGTTGACTTCCATAGAGCAACAATAGAAAACATCAACTAGTGAGTACGGAAGCTACTCGTTCACATGACAAAAGTGAAAATCATTCTAGTTTTTCTATTATTCATGATAAAAGTGAACTACTAGTATACAACTTGAAGATCATTTTGTCATAACGTCATGATCCAGATTATATCCTGTTAAAGATAGATCATCAATTTCTAAGATATGTCTTCCGTGTAGGTACATACATAAACAAA
Source organism: Mactra quadrangularis (assembly GCA_025267735.1). Lineage (NCBI taxonomy): Eukaryota > Metazoa > Mollusca > Bivalvia > Venerida > Mactridae > Mactra > Mactra quadrangularis. The sequence continues at coordinate 23,085,566 of CM046303.1, forward strand.
ATAAATTGAAATGAATTTCACATAGTAGACATTTCTACTTCATTTAACTGTCATATTTACTCGAAATAATGTCGAAATTTTACGCTTGAAAGGTATTTCAAAAACACTACATGCATGAAAATTTCCGGATATTGCGGTGAAGCAATGACAACGATACGATACGCTTAGTTGTCAAATAAAACCAATTTTCACTCAGATTTACAACTCTAACACCTTGTCTGACATCAGATGTGATAAAATTGGATAAAAATAGTCTCTAAACCACACAGGACTTTCATTAGTCGTCTGCCCGCGCAACGTAAATCTTACAACGTCATTTGACAAATGGACAATCACTTCAGCAGACATTATTGATTGTTTAGCTAACACCTTTGTAAGCTGAATGAACACTTTAAACTGATGTCCATAATGAGTATGTGAAAAATACCAACATATCAGCCAATCAGAATCAAGAAAAAAGTGCGCCATTATAACGTCACATCACGCGTTGTCATGACGACTGAATTGTTGTTAAGAAATATACGTAAAATTTATGATTGTTTTAGACAGTAACAAACATTACAACACATACATCAGACACCTTAAATGCAAACTAACAATCAAAATGCATACATACATAGTTAAGAAATGCGGACAACTTTTATTAATAGGCTTATACCACACACGACTATCACTGTTTACTTTAGTTCTTTACAAGTCTTTGATGAGGTTGCCTTTGTTTTACGCCCCTTTTCAAAAACATAGTCGTTTGTGGAGGAGGGTGTTATTGGTTAAGCAAATTATATACTTCCAAATTCCGTAAGCAACTCCCTAAAAAGAGCCATATTCGTTAGCTACAACCGAACACACAACCTACCATCAGCTATAGTAAGGTTCAAGTAAACTCTATTTTTGCATCAAAATACTAAAATAAAAAAATGCTCTATAGTTCATATTCCAATGAAGGTACTCCAATATTTATTACCTAAATGTTGTATTTTGTTCTAAGAAATTTTTGATGTAATTTAGTATCTTTATTTATGCAACATCAATTTTCAAATAAGCATTGCTTATATATTTTGATATATAAAACCATACTGTCGGTGGAAATACAATAGAACTAGAGCTATTTCGTTTTTACTATTATTTTGCAAACCAAGACTTTATTTGACCACGAATAAAACATATTTGAAATGTATACTCTCAGAGGAAACAAAATACGTCATATTAATTAATTGTCCTAATACCAAAGGCAATCATGTAAGTGTTTAACTATATAGAGACGGTAGGAAAAGCTTACAAAAAATGACAGAGAGATGAAAAATGAAAACAATTTTATGTCGAAAGGTTTACCAGGGTGTTAGCACTTTACTGCTCAGCCTCGCGTAGGTACCGTGGAAATCTACCAAGAATTAAAACAATTACAGTTTTCTAAAACTCATTCGAGGCGAATTGTTCATTGTCTTATTCATGAAACCGTAGTAGATGTGATATCATAGTCACGTGGTATTGCCACCGTGTTGGTGTTATATTTGACTTCCGAATTTCAATGCATGTAAAGTGATCAATTTAAATAAACCTACCTTTCATTTCTAAAACTCTTACACTTATTTTCATGCTTGACCTTATTGTACCATGACACACTGACACATGTAATCAGATGTAGATGTAAGCCATCACAACGCCACACTTTATTATTGCCTTTATTCAAATATTAGAAACACACATGATCAAATGAATGTTTAATTGTTACCAGCATATAGTCAATAATATGATATATACTTTCAATATCCATGCACACATTTCAATATTTATATAATGGCACAAACTCAAAAAAATAATTCCAAGTCGTAATGAATCCTACTAATTGTTTTCTGCTCGAACGCGATTTATTTATGCAACTGACCGAATTTCTGCAAGTGCGTCTAATACGGACCAAGTTCACATAATACACAGCTAAACACGGACTAATTAAATGGCACGAAATACCCATGTGACAAATCTGTGTAACATAAGAATGATCTGTAATGTGTGCCTTAAAACAACATTGCTTTGATTTTTGTGGGTAATTATTTTGATTACAAAATATTTTATTTGTGGTCATTGTGGAATTGTGTCAGACTTCACCGAGTTCAATAATCACAAAATATGATATGCTAATCTGAAAACAGTGTATTGATATAACCTAAAACTAGACTAATAAAAACATATTCTATTTTACTTTGGTTCAGTTTTATTCTTTGGCACCTGTACGGCTATTGTGGTTATATGACAACAGGTCTTTATAGTGTAATCTCCCCGACAAGTGTTTATTTCTTTTATCTATTGTCTCTGGTTATATGACTACTATTCTCTATACATCAATCTCCCCGACCAGTCTTTACTATGATCAATTTGCAATCATAAGTTGACGCCATGGAATTACATCCTTTCTGCACGTAACGATCGGTTAAATAAAGCAACCACAAAAGTCACTTTTTCACTTCAAGGTTGCCAGATTTGAACTCGATACCTCGCGATACCAAAGCATGCATACTGCCAGTAGATCCCTCTTCGAACATTGGACTTTATAATTTACCAAATATAAGTTGTTATAATCCACAAGTATGTTTAGTATACACTTGAGATACCTAATACATTGGCAGCTCATACTTGATGCATATTATGCATACAGACATAAATACGGAGGCATGTATCATAATTTACTCAAATGCTGACAAATCTAAATCAACTAAGGACAAATTTGATAACCTTTTCTGGGAAGCAAAATTAAATCTAGCATAAATTTGGTGTACAATCATGTGTAAAACGTAAGCAGAACGACCGTATATCAAAACAAAGTAATTACAATGCAATTAATTTACTTAATTTGTTAGAAATCATGACTGGCTTTGAGATGTGTTATATATCATAGCCGGTAAAAAATTGTTAATTATATTTGAAGTTTTTTATAGTATTATATACACACTAGTTTTGAGAGTTAGACATGCTGTCATACAAAAAGAACTTGTTTTATGGGTTGATTAATTTATGGCATTCATAGTGTCACTAAATCATATAATATGCTTAAATTATATTCAATACATGTATATCATAATATTTTGTAGAATACCTAATTAGTGGCGGCTTTTAACTGAAACAATCACGTGTTAATACATGGGATTTATGTAAAGATATGCAAACAAGTTTCATATATCCATGTTTAATGGAAATAACCTATTACTAAACATAGCATTCTCATAAACGGGCTGTATCTGTGATGCCGGTAAAGGAAAAAACACTTTCACATTTCAAACATAGCCTATTTTAAAAACTTCATAAGTCAGTATAGGTAAAATTCAGAAACCGCAAGTTTCTTCAGTCTGCTAGTAGAATAGAAGGACATGAACTCGGTACACGTTTTGACATATTGTAGTTTAGCAAACGCCATACAGTTTTTTATATACGTGTGTTTTTTTTAATAAAATCAATCTATAAATTATCTATCATTTTAACTAGTTCTCGTCCAAAGTTCCAAACATTTATGTCTTCTACAAAGTTCTCCAAACTTCAGTTTCTTGATACAATTCTAAACATGAGTTCTAACATTACTTGCATGTTCACTTCAAGACATTTATCATTCATAACCCAGTTGACTGATTAAAAAAACTACCCAGTTTGGCTTTATTTATAGGTTCGTCAAGTTCGTCATCAGTCCTTTCGTCGTCATATTTTCTTACTCAATGTTTCTGACTTATGTTCCTCAACCACATAGGAGCCATTTATGTCTCACCGCTTTAAACCTACCGAGCAACGAAATGTCTACATCTCATACAGGTAACCAAGATAATATCTTTTATTAGACAACTTAGTTAAACCTGTGGCTATAAACCTTCTTTGCCCAAGCCCTTAATGTCCTTGCAAATCCAATTTGATCACCTCGGCTACTAGAGTAATGCTCCGCATTAATGTATTCAACGAACGCTACGAAAATACCCGGAGATTACCGATTGCGCGCAAAGCCATTAATTTTCAATGGTTTCAAGTAATCATAGACGAGACTTTACTACCGTACATCATTATGACACACGTAAGGTGAGTAGACGAGATGGTCGGATATACAACAAGATAAAAATATCCAGTCTGACATCTTCATGTAACGTTTTATGACCAACAAAATTTAATTGGTTATAGTGTCATGTTGGTAGAAGTGTTATTCCTGTTTGTCAGTGTCTTATAACAGATTATAGTCATGTTGACCCTTGGATAAAATGGCTAAAAGCGTACTTACATTCTGTAGTTTATAGTTTTTCGGTGTCTGATTTTACATGCCGATAATTCAATATCGTGGATATCCTGTCAGAAGTCAAAGCGAGTTTACGAAAGTAAAATTTTTACGTTGTGCATCATCAATCGTGAATTAACAAATTAGACAATTAATAAAATAGATTTCCTGTCCTATGATTAAGGACCGGTGATATTTAATGTTATTTAGAGTTATCAATCCGCTAATTGACGTGTTACATGACACTGGTATAGAGATATGATACCAGTTTACGATATGTCAGTTTCTTTACACATCGTATACCTCATTATTCCTTGTTTGTATCTATCTTAATAGTCAACATTCATGTTTTGATAATTCTAAACTTTCTACATCCTGTTTCCGTTAACCAGATCTATAGGTGTTTGCACGTGTGTGTGAGGGTGTGTGAAATTCATCCATGATCATCCATGTCACCAAAGAGCAAATACTCTCCTCGATGATATAAAAGACAACGATGTCCCAAAGTCACCTTTATAGAGAATATCGTGAGCAAGTTTGGATTCATACGTAGACCCATTCTCGTACCCAGATGTTATCAAGTTTTTTGACATCTGGGTATGAAAATAACGTAGACCTAATAGGAAGACAAGTGGGCAGTTTCCTAAGGTAACCCCTACCTAGCGCTTTGTCCTTTGGTACCCTTCTTACACCAAAAGTAATAGGTATGTGTTTTAAAATCGAGGGTACCAGGGAACGAAGCGCTAGCAAGCGATATGCATAGGAAACACGTCAAATAAGTCCTAACTAATATCAAAATGAGAGTGTTATTTATTTCTACAGTAATAAAGTTTCCATGTTAATAACCAGCTTATAAAAGTGGAAAACGTAAGTTATTTCACGTGTTAAAATACGTGGGTTATAATAAGTGAAACGCGGGTTAAATGTGATAATAAATTCATACATTTAATCTATTTTTGAATTCGTTGTATTTATTTATATTCACATTAAATCATCAGCGTTCATAATAGCAATGGCAATAAACAACTTGCTAGGAATAAATTTTCTACAAGACGTTAACTTAGGTTATAGTTAGACTCAAATTGAACACCAATAGAGACTTCGTACAGAAAAAACCCCAACTCGAAACATCATTCAGAATAAAACCTTCTAAGTTTATGTACACGTAATACAGGTCGAACATAAACTTGAATTGAACGTTCAATACAAAAATAGGTTCGTAAATATTTGTACATAATATTTACTAGAAATGTTTTTGTAAAGTCTGAGTCAGCCAAGTTATCAACATTATAAACCGATTGCCTTTTACTGAATGGCGAGACGCACGTACTAACTACCCTCCAAATAACACGGTTGTATTTATTTCTCTTAATTTCATTAACATTGACTCGAAGTTTAAATGTCAAAGACGAATGGTAGCTCAAGTCACTGATGTTTGTGTAAGCAAGAGTCCCGCCTTACTGGAGAGTGGACTTAATGAAATGTCAATTCTTGTTTACATTATTCAGAAATGATACATTTTTGAAAAGGTAAATAAAAACTTCCCATAATGACATTTTCATAAGTCAATTAGATATATCAAAATTAATGGCGAAATCCTTCATGCAGCCTAGCCTTGTAAACATAATCAACATAACCTATACTCAAAAAGTTGTTTATGGAGAGGTATAACATTTTTTTAAGCTGAAAGGGTAACCTTACTTATTTGATATTTCAAAAATTGACTCATTCGTTCACTTTTTGACTCATTTTGGACTGATTAATTTTGTTCATATCTTAAGTTAAATCAAGCAGAAGAGTTCAATGATTTTAATGAATTTCTTAATATAAATTTCACTAAGCGATGTTGAGAAACTATAATGTCACAATGTATCCAACCAGTTTCAGTATCAAGTTACTCTAGTCATGCGATGTCAGATTTTTCTGTATTCGAACTTACTTTTCACCCAACCACGGTAGAAATGTAACCGTTCTTTTCATTGCATGCTGAGCACAGTGTTCGATCTCACCCAATGCCAAAGAAGACAAACATGGCTGACGTTTCACGTGTGGTCCAAGAAAAAATGATATTTTAACGAGCTGGTAGATTTTTTCGTATGATTCAAGTATACATGACTTAATGGATCAGGAAGGTTTATTGCCAAAATACTGAATGATTAACTCACGTCAACACTTCGTCATGGATTTTTGTACATAGAACATTTCAAGGATGTCACGAACAACAAAAAGGTACATAGAGTATGTTAAAATGCCGTGCACTTCATACACAGGTCATTTCTCGCGTCTAAAATATTTTTATGAGGTTTTCTTGGTGTATTTTGTCATTGTATAGATAAAACATGCTAGAGTTTATTAATGTCATATATTTTTGTCGACAGAAACCAGCGAGGTAAGTCAAGGAAAGCTACTTGAAAACAAGCACAGAATATTGCGTACCGAAATGAGATAAATTTGAAAAACTTGCCTCAAATATCTTAGTTTTTCTATTTAAGTATGTATACATTTTAGTACATGCTATAGGAAAAAAAAACAAATATACACACTGTCTTGTAAACATTGAACTAACTGCATTACTTTATGAAGTGCATTCGACTGCAAGTATCATGATGTGATGCGTGATTCACATAATCACGAATTTGGTAAAGCATGCACATGTTCACACGACCTATGAATATTTCATATTTAACCATAATCATTATCAGTTTAATTGTGCCACCTATAAGGCACATAAACAGCAGCTAATTAAAACTAACATTAAAACAAGCAGCACCATGTAGGCGAAGATAGATACTGAATGTTGAAAAAGCAAGTGTTTCTATATAAGAAACTACAACATGGCTACAACAGCCATCATCTACATTTCACTTACATTTAATTGTCTAAAATGGTTTTAAAATAGTCATGCACATCACTTTAAGGTTGGTAAATGATATAACTATCAACAATTGTAATTAAGTGAGTGATATCAACAAGGTATATTACTTCATTACAGTGTTAATGGCTAATAGTTACAATTTGAATTCATTTAAGGATAGTCCTCGTTAATCAAATGTCTCCATAGCGTCCACATTACGTATTACTTCAACTTTTATTATAGCAAAAAATACCGTCGTGTATGTACTAATTCTGACACCCCTCATTAACTATCTTCAACAGTTTTTGTCCCATCTAAAAGTTTCAGACTACGACCTCTGCTGTTTTACAATCAACCGAGGGCTCGTATTTAACCCCAACAATTAAATTTCTAAGGCATGGCGACTACTACATAAACATGTAAAGTTAACATCACAAACGAAATATTTCGCCATGGAGGATAACTTATGATTCTGTCCAAAATTGTCAAATTTGTTTTAAAAGTTATATAACATCTGGCAGTGATTTAAATGTTAGTGTTCAGAATTTGACGAGCTGTGATATTTTCCTAACAAATTACGTTTTTGTGCTTATCTCTTTTTGCACGAGTGATGCGGCAATCTTGATTACGTGCATGTCTTCCGTCAGGTAAATTGACCGACATACATATCAACATACAGAAAGTATGTAACTTACGCCTCCTTCATTTCGCCAAAGCCACCTTTGCATACAAAAGAATTCATAGTTTAACTAATTGTCACACAGATAATGAAATAAGTTTTGTCCAAGTTTGAGGTTTCCTTTGAGCAATCACACCTGTCTGGCTAAACATTTCCTTGTGAAGATGCAATACTTATTACAAGTAAACATCCCGCCTAATTATTTCGAAATTAAAGCTTGATGACAATATCATTGATTCTCTACTTATCCTGAAGTTTTAGCTATTCGCATGATCACAGATAATAAATGAGACACAATTTTAATTACAGCAAAAAGCCATTATAATCAACTATGTTTTGAAAACCACAGTTTGAATTTCCAATAGGGACATACTTTTCAGTTTCAAAAAACAATAGATTTATCGGATGAGTATGAAACCATTTTTACTCTTACCAAAATTCATTTGAAGATTGAGTCATTTTCAGGACTGACTGAACATGAATTGATAAAAATTGCATAGGCTTATTTTTTTTATAAATTATCAATACATTTTCCATGGCAAACAATTTCATTCCAAAATTCTTAGAATTTCTGAATAACAATTTGGTCATGGCAAACGCATGATTTCAACGTACATTTCAGTATCTATTAACAACATCACTGATGTTGAAAGCGATAGGGAGATGTGGTAATTCCTCGGTGATTTGATCAAATGATCTCACATGACGATTTCAGTATGCGTCTGGAAGATAAATTGTGTTTTATTTACAAGGTGTTGTATTATCAGTGAGTCTAACATATAAACAAGTGAAAGTATGATGAGAAGGAAATGTCATTTAACTTGTTTCACATCGCTGACTTCTGTGCTACAACAGGAATACGTTCACTGATGTGGATCAATAATTCTTTATGCAGTTAATGCCACGAACACAATGCAATTATTACTTACCATCATTTTAACATTGACAGCAATGTTCAGTACACATCCACGTTAACATAAGGACAAACTCACGAATCACATATAACTCTATATAATATAAACATAATTAAAGACAAACTCAAAAAAATTCAGACATTTAATTTTAATTGAAAAAGATGAATGCATAATATCAATACACAACTATTGAATAGCAACTTGCATACAATTGACAAATAATACACGTGTAGAATAAATAAAGTAACAAGAAACAGGTGATAAAGTGATGAGTTACCATCTAAAAATCCTAGAAGACTTCCATTGCTATTCATTATCCTATCCTACGCATTCCAACTCCTCTCCAACACGCGTCCTTCTGATAGAAAACTCTCTCCAACATGTGTCCTTCTGTAAGAAAGCTATCCTAAAATGAGGTTAACCTGAGACCAAATCAGTTTTCGCAATGATCTCAGAAACTATGTATATCTGTAAGACCAATACGAAAACCAGACTAGTCTCAATGGTGTTTTGAAGCCCTCTTCTATCATGAATCCCATTGTAGAAAGCAATACTGACACATTTGTCATATCATTTAAGTCGTTCCTAGTAGTAGTAGCATCCTCCGTATGATCCTGGACAAAAGTACAGCAATACAATACACAGCCATTCACTGTTATCGGCAGAGATACTTTAAAAACATCCATGCTCTTGACAAAATGTGTCTTCATGTGTTTCAGCTCCTTACTTACAGGAAACAAATTCGTCAATAGTTTAGTACATAACTTGCAGTCATCCTCTTGACGAGAAGACAGATATGAAGTCAATATCAGTTTTCAAAATGATCTCAGATAGTATAACAACCTGTCAGACCAGAATGAAAACCGGCATTGCTTTCAATATTCTTATCAACATGAATCAATCCATAGTTCCACTTGTTCATTCTACATTGTCCACCATCTGCTTCTCTACTTCATCTCAGGTTCCTTTCCGAAATTGCTCCAAATAATACTGCTGTACCAATCCACTCCCGAAACATTCTCACAAGATGAAGGTCTGCTTTGCAGGACATTGAAGACAATACAAAACAAATCAACATGTTTTGATAACATCGAGCACATTATTAAGGTAAACGTTTTAAGGTATATGTTCCAGGATTTGAAGCTATATTAGAGAAATGAACATTTAAAAGCATGATAATGAAAATTATAATGAATACAACCAGAAATAACCAACAAACTAACAGTTAACACTTAATAGGCCTTTAAAATGTGGTAGTTTATCTTCTAAGGTAGGATATTTGTTTTTAAACTTGCGCAAAAATCTTTTGAGTCAGCTTCTTGATCATCACAGAACCTGGATCTGAAAGTAGAAAGTATGATTGAATATAGAAGAAGATAAAACATCTCATACAATGATGAAGTATCATAACATGCGTTCTAAATCAGTAGTGATGTAAGGGGACAGTATTGATAAACATTCAGGGTGGTTTTCAAAAATGTAATTTGTCTTTTACAGAAATCTTAGCTAAAAGATGTTCAGACATTATATAAACAATGACAACATACACAAATTGTAAAACTTATTTCACACACATAAGGCCATAAATTAACTGTAACACCAATAAACAAAACCTCAGACTCGTTGACACAACACAATTTTCACATCTTACATTTTCAGGGAAACTGTTTGAATCCTGAAAAAAAAAACCTCCCACACTTACAAGCATTGCAATCTGATAACTATTTATTTCAATCATATCTCGACACTGATTGCGAAATGTGCAAATAAATTACAAGATAGCTCGACACTCCAAGAGCCCCCATATCAACAGAAAACTTAGTTTAGTAATATAAGTATGGAATAAACATTTCAAGGCACAGGTTCATCAAATCAATCACATAAATAATCCACTAGCATGGGAATGCAAACATTAAGAGATTATCAAAACATCATAGAGTGTATCAAAGTTGAAAACAAAGAATTTCGAACATTTATATCATATATAAAATATATGTCGGCTAGTCAAAGATATAGCTAAGCATGCTGGGAAACACAAACAAATTGATTAAGTCTATAACTCCTTTAAATATTTAGTATTTATCTTATAAGCCAGACTGAGTAATTATTTAAGTTAAGTAATCAGTATAATGTCAGAAATTGACAAATGACTTAAGTTTTTAACTGTTTAGACAAGTATTAAGTGTAGAAAAATAGTTTATATCATTACGTATCACAATATGATTAAATTTATCATTATTTAAACTATGGTTAAAGACAAATGATTACATAATATGACAGAAAAGAATGTAACCCTCGTTTGTTACTTGTTCGGGGTCAAGAGCGCTATCATACGTGCTGGTCCTTCATGAGAAAAAAGATATAGGCTGCCATTGAGCAATAAGTTCATAGCAATACTACTGTTAGACTTACTTCAAATATCATTCAGTATATTGTTAGTTTGGTAACAGATCAAAGAATAAACTGATTCAGGCTCTAATGTCAAAGGAAAGCAGTATATCATCATTTTAAGGTAAATATAACAACTTCATTAATCTTATATAACAAGTTCATTTATTGCAGAATTTTTCTGTTCGACTTCCATTTAATTTTTATACAAATGGTGCATATCAATATAATTCAGGCCCCAGTAATAAATTATACACACTGAAAGGATTTAAAATATATAACTTATCTTCCAATGTCATTAATAATTTAATTTCCATTTATTTTAATTTCCCTCTATTCAGATCTATAAAAGTGTTCAACAGTTTAACAAAAGATAAGTTTTGTATACAATACTGCGGATTTAGTAAGATCAGTGGCTTCTATCATATTACGCAAGGTTGGATATTCAAGGATGTGTCTTTTTGACACATGATAGGTGTGTGCCGATCAAGTCATAAAAAATATTTAAAGATTTACAGACAAAAATGTCAAGATTGTTGTGCAAATTTACTTTTGGATCAAAGAGATCTTCTATTCAAAAGTAATTCCACATTTTCAAGAAAGTAAATATAGCTTCATTTGAAATAAGTATCAGGTAGTTGATAGGTCAGACACAAGTGTCATGTGACTGATACTCTTCAAAATTGAGATTAAGTTTGAAATTAGCTCTCCAATCCGGAGATTACCCAAGTTTGCAGACAACACAATTTAAATCTTCGAAAATACCCTTGTTTGTGGAACAAATCTTTGCATATGAAATATAGAAGGGGTAAATTTGTTTTTGACTTCAAATTCACTGGCAACATTCCAAATTGGGTAAAAACAAGTTTAAACATGGAATGAGTGTATGTAAGGCGTAAAACAAGAAGAAATAAATTATGCGTTGTAGCCAAATATCCGTAGAAAATATTGGATCACATTTAAATTGTGATTTAAGATATACCAGAGTGAATACTGACTGCTTGATAACAATTGATTTATTCCATTCAATATTTGTGCAAGATTATCTAGTTTTCATTTCAATTTTATGTAACTGCTTTAAATATATCATCTACAATTCAAACAAAATAATTTTAAATTAAAAAAAACACACACAAATAAACTTCCATTAACCATATGCTTATAATATTCAAAGAACCCAACATGAAATGACATTCTATATTTCATCAACAAAATTATTTGAGTTTATTTAATATTTAATGAATTAAAGTTAAGTGTCCTATCCTTTTGATGTCTGAAACACAATGCTTTCACAGATGTTCAAATTACATGGGGACAGGATAGAAATAAAAGATAAATAATAAATTTTGTAAAATTTCAACTGTCAACTACAAGCGTAATTTGTAATTTCGTGGTATTAGATCTTTAACATCCATAATATTATATTTTTATTCAGAATCCGGAACATCTGGTTTAGCATGACAAAATAATTTAGAATTATTACCATTTCTGTGAATAAATTCTTAATAGACAAGATATCAAAAGGAACAACATAGCACACACCATTTACTGTATTATTTATGCATCTTCACCATGTTTGTAAATGTATCATAATTTTGTTAAGTTTTCATTATTATTGGGCATAAATTCAATAAAACGTGTTTTACGGGACTAATGCCCTAGTAGAGCAATTTGGGAGGTAGTGTATACATATATATCATCATTTACCGCATAACCCCATACTACAACAGTCATAAGCATGGAAACCTTGCTATAGAACTTGAAGTGGCTGTAGCAGAGGTTGGTTTCATCTGAAAAGCGTAACAATAATGACATCAAAATCGTTGTTGTTGTGACGTGGCTGGCTATCATGGCTAAGTGGCAGTTACGACTATTTTTTATTCTAATACAATAATAAAATAATAAGATGATAAACATTTTTAATCAATTAAAATTAATATAGTCTTCTTAACGGACAATTAAAGCTAGAATGATGGTAAGTGAACATTAACAAGTTCCATTTATCTTCAAACAACATACATAATTCTGACACTTTAACAATCCCAGTTTTTACATGTCAAAGTTTTACCATTGGTTTAATTCAGTGCATGTCTTATAGTGAGCAGACAAGGTCAAGGAGTTCACATAAAAACATGTAACTTCACATTGACAATGACAAGTAACTACAACCATGATAGCGCCCCCTATATTTAATATGAAATCAGACCAGACAGTGTTACTCCTACAAAGCCCGCAAGCCCATTATTAGACTCTTAAACTTAACTACTGCAAACAGTAATTTTATGAATCATATTGTATCCATTCATTTAACATTGAATACAAATTAATGAAACTGGCTTATGCAAGCATACATACCTCCACCCCTTCAGTTCTTACATGAAATAATTTTACGAAGCTCATATCCTTTTTATTGAATTATCAAAGGTATTTCTTTCAATTATAAGGTCTACAGTCAATTATCCTATAAAGATGTATTTCATGTTTTCCTTCAAAATAAATTATTTGGGTTTATTAGATATCATATTTCTTGGGTATCCCATCGCGATACCTAAACTTGTATTGTCTACTTGATACAATAAATAAATTATAATTTTCACACTGTAATAATATTCTTGACACATTCACTAAAACTGAAAAAGTTGTCAAGTAGTTAAGCAAACTTATGCTGAACAACAATTTAACAAAACAATGTTTACATAACGATGTCGCTAACAGGAGATTGCTAGACGATCCATTTAAACACTTGTAGAGTATGGGAAAAGGATATAGGAAAAGCACAATACAAAAGTTAAACTATTTTTGTCATTTCACCATTGCGCCACACCACGCCACTTATGTGAGAAATGTAGCACATAACATAACTGCTTCTTTACAATTATCAATTTTGTTCACAAAGTATCAACAAAAGAGGTCTTCTTTCTCTCTAGCAAAATACTCCCAAGACTGCTCCTGCTGTTAAGGTTATGAAACAATATCTTTAAAACAAGTTTCACTTGATAGATAGAAAAACTAAAAAAAATGTATAAAAACAAAGGAAAATGATGGTCCACACTTGCAACATTTAGAAGAAATACAAAATGTAAATTGGTACCCAAGTAATATCAGAGAAAATGACATTTGTTTGCATTGACACACAGATGACAACAGACCATCCACATCACGTAAGCTTGGAATGCCCAAATATAAGAAGAGTCTTAAGTCCTGTAAAGGTAATGCCACAGCAGATATTTTCAACTTTGTAAACATAACAATTTAGGTAACTAATTTATCTATTTTAATTTATGAATTATTTATATAAAAACCTTACATACAACGTAGACAAAATTATTGAAAGTAATGGTAATGAATAAGATAAACATAACAGTGTAACAAACTCATAAGACATGTATCAACACATTAATTTTAACAATGTAATAGATGATGACTTTACAGCTGTATAAAAATTACGACTAACTTTGATCGCACAAATTTATAGCTGATAATTGAAATATAATTGAAGCCGATACCTACAATCAGACAAGTATATGGATTATTTTGATAATAAATATACTACTGAAATGACTTTATTTCAAGCATTCAAATATATTGAAGATATCCATACATGATCAAAAACTTAGTTTACATAATAATACAGCAACATTAACTGAACCATGTACATAATTTTAAGGGGGAAAATTTATGAATGAAATAAAGATACGGTGAGAAAACCTGTTTTTTAGAATTTATTAATGAAAATGTAATAGAAAATGGTAAACACGTATGTGTTACAGATATATGAATCTATTAAACATGACCTCTGACCTTAACTTCATTCATCACTCTAAAATTTATTAATGAAATAATCTATATAACATACATGTGAGCCCTTCTTTAACAGCCAGTTATATGATGTTGTTTAAGTGATTGTTACAAACTGATGACTGGTGCAGAGGGGGCGTATTGTATTGGGCCAAGCACTGCAATGGTGTCTAGAATGCGTCATGCGTTTAAAGTTGGCTGTAACAACTTGTTTTAGATAATGGTTGATAGGAAAGGTTTTGATGTATTTCAATACATAAATATGTCTGTATTAGAAGCTAAGAAGATGTATTGGATAAAAGCCAGAGATTATAGTGTGACATTATAATCATAATATAACTATATATGACATAGAGTTGTTACAAATTGTCTAGCTGATGTCTATAGATTATGCATACTATTCCTCTGACTAATTCCACCAATTTTTCACTTAAACGAACTGTGAGGCAACGGCAAAATTATCTTTTACAGCAAGCAGCTGCGAGGACAGGCAGGGACATAGATAACCTATGTCTCTGGGACAAGTAAAACTGACCATGTACAACAGAGATATACTTGTTTGTTTGTTTGGGTTTTACGGCGCACCAACACAAAAAGGTCATATCGCGCCGAAAGCAATCAATGATACTATTAATTCTAACGAAATTAATGATGTAAAGCTCAACAGATATAATGCAAGATCTTCATGTCAGTCTAGAGTAACAAGCTTACCAAACACTGAATCACAAATGCAACTAACTACAGAATCATGGTCAAGGCCAATAAGGTTACACTCACTATACTCACCAATCAGCATGTGCTAAAACAGTGTTTTTTAGCTATGCTCCAAAAAGTTTACATTTAGTCAAAAGCAATAACTTTAAACTTTACCATACCCAACATTACTGAAGTTAGTGATATACAAAATTAATTTTTTATTACCTTCAGTCACACAAGAAATCAGTGAAATTCATAGGAAACTAAATCAAGTGAGAAATTTAATTGTAGGGGATTATTATAAAAGTTAGTCAACTGTTTAAAAACCATGAATTGAGGATAAAAATATTCTTCCAGCACATTTAACATATTTTTTATTACTACATTATTTCTTGTATTTTATTAGGTTCAACATGATTGCATTCATGCACAAGCATTCATCATAGCTCTTCACAGTTTCACAAATTACATGTCTATTTTACAAATTAATTTCAATAATAACATTTTCTGTCAAAGACATTCGGGTTTCAAAATTACCAGGTGTTCTTTTCATTACAAAATAAATCACAAATAATTGAATATACATAACCTTTAAGTATCATTGCAGATTTTGTATAACCCATCTTCTGGGTGGCAAACAGGGAGGTGATTTAAAAGCTACATTTTTTAATAAAAAAATATCCATGTATTACTGAAACAGTATAAAAGAATCACCATTTTCAAATATTTTATTGTCTTTCTTTAATGATTAATTATTTAAATGTTCATTTACATGTTTATCTAAACAATTACAGAGCATCATCATTTTTCCAAGGGAGTTCAATGTATTAGCTTATAAGTTACATAAGCAGAGGGAATTAAAATAACAGCCACAAAAATATCTAGAACTTTCTAAGAAAAATTTGGAAGGAATTAAATGTATTAGCTGATTAATAACATTTACCAACTTAGGTAGGTTTTAAGTAATAGTCATAATCAATAATCCACACATTCTTCATCAAAATTCAGAAGAAGGGGGGTAAATGTAATAGCTGATTAATTATATTAATGGATTTGGGGAGTTTAAAGTAACAGCCATATTAGATCATCCAGACATTTTGTAGAACAGAAAGTCTGATACGTTTCAACAAGCTGCCAAGATGACTTATTTATGTGTGATTATTTTAGCATAAATTTCTCACATAACCAGTTTTAATGACCAGGTGGACTTTCTCATCACTAAATAATTTTCCTGGTCAAAAACTGTACTAAATTTCAAAATGAAGTGTTGGCAGTCCTCATGGCAGTAATCCCAGGAATGTGTTTGCATCATGGGACTGACAACAGACATAAAATGTAATAAATAGGTTTTTTTGAGCTATACATCAAATTTCTTGAAAATTTTGTAATTCAAGCCGACATTTTCTGATATCCGATTATTTCTATTAACATATCTACATTCATTTAGACTTCTCCGGGGAATTAGCATAAAGTTCAGTCGCTGGTCTAGATGTATGATTTTCAAGGGGATTCAACCAATATTTGGAACTATTCCAGGAGCATGGGGTGGTTGGAACATTCTTAGAAAAGGGAGCAGGTCCTCTCTGGATAGGAAATAAAACTACACGTATATAATTGAAATCAGGATATAAAATCAATGCATTGTTAATTTTATTCGAAACTTAAATAATAAACCTAGCAGGCAGTCATGGACAAACACATAAAACTAAACCAAGTTCAAATTTTACAAATTATAAATTTATATAGGCCCATAAAAATTTACCTTTGCATTGATATACTAGCATAATTGGACAAACAATCTTATTTATGAGGACAAGCTGCAATAATTAAAGAGGACCATGTCTTTGCACAGACTGTCCTAAATTCCAATGTCCAATGAAAATCAACTATAAATTCCAGAATGAGAAGATTTATAGCATACACTTTGGTGCAAGAATTTAATGAATTGGAATATCTATATATTTAATGGCATTTATTGACGCATACAGGAAGGACATTAATACAATTAAACCAAAATATTCATCGAATTATTCATCGAATGTAACCACCCCCAATTACCACACGCCATCTTGGCACCAATGACAACATGCTTTAAATAACAATGACGAAGCAATAATATATATATATATGTTTTTTACTGGGTTTAACGCAGTGTCAACACAATTTAGGTCATTTAAAAGCATCCTGCACACCTAACCATGGAGCTTTCTAATCTAATTGGCAGTCTGACAATAATATAACATATATTTTAGTACCTTTTACAGTAAAAAGTTTCTTGTCCTAACAACAACCTTCATTAATAAGACTTGCATCTGCTTGAAGTAAAAGAATAAGAAAGATCAGTTAGCAGAGGACAACTTGTCAAATGACCTAGTAAGCTCAAAGGTGAATAAACTTAACATGATACTTTTATTGAAATTTTATTATGTAATGTAAAATTTGTTCTAGTTTAAAGGACATTCAATTTTTTTATAATCATGACTGGCAAGTTATGTGTCTCATTGCATATGATGGCATAAACAACAACACTGAGTATTGATAACAAGTAAATCTGTGAGCTAATGCTCACTAGTGATACCCCCGCCAAAATCTAAAAATATGCGACAAACAGGAAGTAGATGAGCAAGGAGCATGAAATCGCTTTATACCGCATGGGACTATGGGATGAAGCAATATGCAAAGTATTAGGCTGCTGCATGATATAGTTGCTGAGAAAACTGCGACGGAAATTTTGTAACGGACGGACGCACGCATGAACACACGCACGCACGGACAAGGGTAAAACAGTATACCCCCCTCTTCTTCGAAGCGGGGGTATAATAAACAACATGATAAACACCACAATAAACAACATTAGAACATATCTATAGAAAGCAAGAAGACCTAGTTACAAGTTCAATAAGATACAACAATAACCACACAGATTGTGAATACCACAATACTTCAAGGTGACTTAATACGATAAAAAATACTACACATGTAGTAAATTTTGTGGGGACATTATTTATTATAATATCTACCATTTCTTAAGTCATCAGTTGAGCCACAAAAAATCAAATCTTCAAAAATATCAGAATTAAAATCTTAATATTCCTAACTTTATAAGATCACAAAATTTGGTCAGCGGAAATAAAAAAATCCAAAATTATGCATTTTTACAAAAAAAAATTGGATCACCGTCAAAAGTACAAATTTTACAATATCTTGAATTTTAATAATGTTATTCATCATCAGTATCGTAAAACAATGACACGGATTCTGTTTACATAACATGAAACAGTTTTATATTTAATGTCTTTGTTTACTATGACATTAATGGTCACATCAATTTTATCACTAGTTTCATAAAATAATTCATTTTTTATATATAATAAAATTGAAATATTGACTTTGATGACCATAAAATTTTAATTCATCAAAATTATGATTAATAAAAATATTAAAAACTTATACATAATTTATAGTATTATTTATAATTATACAACAATACAACTGTATATCATTTATACAATTAACGATAATATATTCAATGTGAGTTTGGTTACTAGTACAATTTTTATTTACCAATCAAGCAGTCTGTAACAATAGGCTTGATGACATTGTTTTTCTCTGTGGACTTCATAAACCTCAGTCTGAATATTAATACTGTCAAATTTTATTTTTATCTAATTAATTATAAACACAATTTGGCAAGTTAAAAGTTTACATCATATATAGTAACAGACAGTGAATATTAATAAATATATTGACCACACTAAACTCAACGTATCTTCACGTCTGACAAACAGAGAAAACCAATGAAACCAACAGTCAATGAAACAATATGTCTTTTGGTTGAGTTTACCACACAAGGCAACCTGCATGGTAATTTTCAATATTTTTTATAGAAATAAAAAATATTATCATTATTATGATTATTAAAAATTAGTTAACAAAGCATTATTTTGTTTTCCTTAACAACATCATATTTGCATCGCATATTAGATAGGGTTTAAGCACTGAACTAATTAAAACCAGACATAAACAACTAGCAAACACTGTAGTTAAAACTCTTTCTTTGTCACAAGACCAACTTAACTCAGAGCCAATACAGAGGAAAAGCTACAAAGTTATTGATGACAAACAAAATGTGTACTAGATAAAAGACAACAAGTAAATCTGTGAGCTAATGCTCACTAGTGATACCCCCGCCAAAATCTAAAAATATGCGACAAACAGGAAGTAGATGAGCAAGGAGCATGAAATCGCTTTACACCACATGGGACTATGGGATGAAGCAATATGCAAAGTATTAGACTGCTGCATGATACAGTTGCTGAGAAAACTGCGACGGAAATTTCGTAACAGACGCACGCACGCACGGACAAGGGTAAAACAGTATACACCCCCCTTCTTCAGAGCGGGGGTATAATTATAATTCTGTATATAATAAAACATTTTGAAAGACATACTAACGACATAAACATAAATTAAAATGGAGCTGACAGTCTACATATATGAACCATAATCTAGGTTACAGTGCATTTAAATAAAGGAATTCCAATCTTTTAACTCATTTCAAAACCACCTGAACGTCACATCTAATGATACATCAAGAAATTTACAGTCTATAAACTTCTCAACAAAATTATGTCATCCAGCATTCTTTAGACCAGCATTCTTGTAGTCATAGTAATGAAAAAAGGGGATCAAAATCCTGGAACCCCTTCATGAGATCGTATTTCAAGTATTCCATGTAATTGTATCTTGATGCTATCACAAATCATGTCTACTTAGGTAGTGATAAGGATCAGCAAGTAGAAGGAATCTCACATCAATTCCAGACAAGTTTGATAACTCAGAGCTCAGGGGGAGTCTGTCATTCTTACACATTAACACTAGAGCTGTTCGTATTTACATATCCTATAAATCAGTTAGCAAACACTGCAGAAGAAACTAAATCAAAGAACCCCTACATGCATTACATAGACCCCTTGAAAATATTACTAATTATGAAAGAGAACCCGTTGTCAATCAACTTAACATAAACTTTGTATAAACAAATAAATCATGCTTGAAAACAAGACAGGCTAACATCATCATAAAATGTTCAAAGGAGAATATAAAAGCCATTTCTAGATGGATTGCTGAATGGAAACACATTCCTGTTGCAGCTATTATTTATTACCTTCTATTAAAGAAAGCTGGATTATAAACAAGGTTCAGTACTTATAGTGTTCAAAATTAGAAATGAAACATAAAATAAAGTGTAAAAGACAAACAGATGAACTGACCATTGGTTGAAAGGAGTGACAATATGTTTGATTGTGATTTGGTCAATGGTGCAAAGGATTTAGCCAGGTTTAAAAGCCAAACATACCTAGTAAGGAAATATCAATGCTCTTACTGAATGAGCTAGCCAGGTCACCTCCAAAAGACAGACAGAAGTAGTTATATAATCATTAACTATTAACATTTTTAGACAGTTATACACATTTAGAGTGAATATTCATATTACCTGTAAAGTGTTCAAACACCATTAGCCAATATATGCCAAAAGCACAACTCTTCATACAGGAGAACCAAAACACTTTTGTTGGACTTGACCAGCATCAAATAGACTGAAATAGAAAAAAACAAGTCACTTTGAACTAAAAGTTTGGAATTCCTATAGAAAAAACATTTGGTTACTGTTGTGATTCAAGTGTCAGTTAAAGGTATAAAAAAATCTTAGCTTCCATTTTATAAATTGTTCGTGTGACTTCATTCAATTAACTTCATATAGAGGCTGAAAAATTCACATTTTCCTTAAATATTGAAACACTAGGCAAATTAATTTTTTGCCACTGAAATGGACTTAAGATTTTTACTTGTCCATGAATAGAATTATAGCAGACAAAAAATTGGGATTACAAAAAGAACTATGACTAGTTTTGCATAATGAAGTATCCATAAATAATAATATTCAACAAAAGACACAGGAAACATTTCATTATTCAAGTCTGACAGAGACCAGTGTTGTAAATATACCAAAGTAGCAGTCACTTCCGGAAGTCAAAAGATATTTCACAGCAAACTCTCTAATAAAGTAACAAACCCCTAATAAAATAGTGACCCCTAATAAAATGTGTGAAAGTTTCTAAGAATTAGGAACTCTATCAACTTAGTCCATTTATCTGATGGGTGTAAAAATCAGATTAGATTCTGTTAATTAGCAACCACTTGTTGACTGGAACCATGAAATTAATCAGTAATTAACAAATTGTTCAATGTAATTTAGCCATAGTGTCAAACAGTGGGTGGGTGGGGTGTTGTTTAACAGTAAATTCATTGTTGTTATATTGAAGGACATTAGTGTAGTAGATTATTTAATTGAATCAATATTGGATCAACATTTACTGTTGATCATTATAAGCTTTAATATAGGTAATGTTCAGATAACAGAGTCTATGGACTAACTGTTTATGGTAGATAGTGTATTTAGTGCCAATGAATGGATATCTTCAACAGTAATCACAGAGGTCATGCTGTCATAGTTGCAAAATTTTTGAACAAATTTTAGGCCACAAGTTGATCATGTGTTCTATGGATTAGCTCACACCTTAATTTTGATGATTTTTACATAAAATTATTATTATTTCCTCGCTCGCTCATACAAATTTGGTCAAATTGCTATATAAAGCAACAGAATTAAGACTTTTTGACTTTTTCACTCTAAAGCCTACTATTCTGCTCTACTGGTTCATAAGATAATAAGGATAAAGTTTCTTGGAAAAAACTACATGTCTAGGGCAGGTTTGCCACAGGGACTTTCATTATTATAAGTCAGTGATTATTAATTAAAAGCTACGATTTATATTTAAGTCTCCAGAATGAATGAAGTCCACATAAAATAATGAATAATTACTGGTATACATAAACAATGTAATAATGATGAAATATGAGTAAAGAGTACTTTAACCACAGTAGACAGGACCCTAGGACAACATTTATGATTCATACCCAAATTATCAAAGCAAAAATAAGTTTTTATTGTCATTCAAAATGTCAACAAAGATGAATTATGAATATAGGTCACTACTCATTTTAACGTTAAAATTTTATTTTCATTTAGAAATAAAATTTTAAAAAATTTGGCTAATTAGTGGAAATTAACATAATTACAGTCATATAATTGTCAGAAATGGCTGGTTATATCCTAACATATCTTAATACTGTCATATGTTGGAATATATACACGTAATTAATGATAAACGTTTTTTAAAACAAAAAAATTATAACGTACATCAACGATAATATAAAATTCTGTAGAAAAGCAATGAAATCTAGCAAAATGAAGCAAATAGGACAGTTAATGACAATTTGGTAAAAAAACATACGTATGGTAAAGCTATGTTGAAATACATCGCCTACCCTTCACCGCAAATTTTAGAAGCACTGAATGTCAAAATGGATAATTTGTTGAAAATTTAATCAGACTTATATGGGCCAAGTGTTTGAAATATTAACGGAGAACTTATGTCTACAAATGCATTTTGATAAATGTGAACCTTCACTATAATATATGATATATGCAACAACTTTGACTCCTAGTAAGATGAGATTACAAGAAAAAATCCCAAACCAAGGCAAATATTTTTTACAGCATCCTTATGGAATTTGTGACTACGTTATAAATTTTAATACTCTCATGATCAAGTACTGTAACTACATAAACACACATTAGAAACATTAAAACAAATGTTGGGTGATTTTTTGCAAGACCACCAAGTAACATGGTTTACATTTTACAAGATAAAATGAATAAATGCATTAAAATATCAGAAGAAAATTAATTCACACTGCATTTTCAATGATGACAGAAAAATTTGGAACAATCTTGGCTAAGAAGGCAAACATCTGTAGTTTTGGCACTTTATTTCAATAAGCATCCCATTAACACAGATTGACCAACTTCTATAGGATCATGATCATCAAGCTTTTCATCAACACAGATTGGAAGCATGTCAATAATTATAGCAATAATGAATGGTACAACAACCTGGGTAGCCTTCATTACTTCATAATTAGCTTGTATTAATTTAATTAACTTGATAAGGAAAAGATGATCCATGAACATGTTTCCTCGTCTTTTTTAGATGGCTTTTTTTTCTGAACAGACATATTTTGTGAAAACACAGAAGAAATGAATGTTTGAAATGGCTGCATTACATCATTTGGTTTTGTAAGTTTTGCCTTACACCTTTCAACAATTAAAAGTCATGTGGGGGCAGATGGATCATTTATGAGCCGCTCTTATCATACAAGCAATGTCCATAAAGTAAGCAATGGCATTTTAAGAAACATTTTAATAAAATATTCACCTTAAAATAAATTGATAGGTCAGAGCAAAACTAGTTTACATCCTTATTTGTTTACATTTAGTTAAGACAACTTTTGGGCTGACCCCATCAGCATGGTTTTTCGTTTTGGATATTTGACCCACATAAAGATTTCAACCATTCTTAAAGGTCTCAAAATATCAAATTCAAGTATCTCAACATTCTGACCTCCATGACTTTTCCAATCTTAGGGAGACATTGCGTACAAAGTTCTTACAATTTTTTGACACAATATGAATAGTACATGGACAATAGGGAGAGATATTCTAACTGCTCGCAAGTACCCCACAAACCATAAGTAAACATATAATTCATTATTAAACATAGTATTTAACCAAAATTTGAATAAACGGGAAATCTTTGCCTTACAAAAGTAACGTATCATTATTCCAATGAGAATGTAAAATATAACAAGAAATTGAAATAACACTTTTTATCTAAATATTATTTTCGTAAAGCTGGTAAATTAATTTTTCTTCAGAAGAAAGCATCGGATGATTTGATCAATGTTCGCCACAAAAGCAATTAGTTCAAAGGGCAAAGCGGTAATTATAGGAAGATGTGTTTACATAGAGACTCAATTTCTACCATTGATAACTAACCTAGCTCATCACATTCAAACATATTGACACTTACATTTTGTAATTTGTCAAAATCAATTACTAAATAAACTTCCATATAAATATATGAATATGTCTTTCACTATAGCACGCTTGCCGGGTTAAAAGCTTTAATTTAGGGGTTTGAGACCAAATGAATCAAATTTTGTTATCTATTCAATATGACAACCATTTCTTAAAATAATTCCTTTTAAAATTCATTGAATCTCAAAATAAATATGGAGATACAATTTAAATCAAACAGGACAAAAGGGAACATGTTTAAACGGTCATATTTAACAAACTTCCAGGGTGTCATAGTATCAATTTATATCAAATAGATTAAAAAATTGTTTACAAGTCAAAAAGTAACATGTTTTTAACATTTAAAATGTGAAAAAATCAAAACCTGGATAAGCCTTGTTAAAAATGCAATAATGAAATCCAGACAAAATTCTCAGCTTTACAAAATTTTACAATACATGTAGTTAATTTACTTTATGATTAGATGGTGTGATATAATTGGTTTTCATTTAATTTGCAGCTCAAAATGAAATATCTATACTGGGTTTACTGCCTTGTCAACACAATAATTTTTTAGGTTATTTTACAAAGTCCAGCACACCTATCTTTCCTGTACCCTTGGCTATAACCAGTACTCACCTACCCTTCCACAATACCAGAAACTTCTCCATATACCTTATTAATTAAAGAAAATTGACATTATTGCCAAATTTTCATGGAAGGGTATAACCTCCCAGGGCAGGATTCAAACTTGTACCCCCTTCTGGATAGGGCAGTGGATCGATGAGCAAGTTGCGATCCGATCTGAACTACAATTCCTGTGTAGCGATTCACGAATCGAACCACAATTCACTTGTTAATGGAGAATCATCCAAAAATAAATTGCGATTCAACAATCTCGGACGTGACGAATATTCATACTCAATTTTCTGGTTGGGATCGCGAATATCCGAGTACAAGGATACTCGCAGCAACCCTACTTCTGGACACTACGTTCAAAATCCAGGTAAGCTACAAAATGTTTATAAGAATCAGTATTCAAAATTGTAGTCCATCCTTCTTAACCCCACATGAGACTGTTGATTGATGATGCAAATTTAAACCAAATTTCAGACCACAATTAGCATAATATGTCACATGAGTCCTTGCGACCTTAAACAAGGTCAAATGAACCTAATTTTTCCTAAGCATAAACCAAACAGAGCAATAAACCAGGCTAGGAGTATAGAGGTTATGTAAAACTCATAAAAATGATCTTCACCATTTTATTACATTATTCAAATAATACCACTAATACAATAAATAACATAAAATAAACAATGTTGTTTTAATCAATGTCAAATAATTAATCTAAAATTAACCAAATTGAATTACTAATTTTATAATTGTTGAAACCAAAGATAAACAAACCAACCACTTGACGTCTGTCTGTCCCTGGTGATTGATATATTAGCAGTCATAATCAAAATTCAGAATAACAGAACCTAAAAATTTTTTTCATTTTTTAATGTGGTTTTCTTAAATGGTTATGAAAAAATATATATATTAATATTAATAATTTTAATAATGTATTCAAAATTTAAACAATCAAAAAATAAGCCACAACTTTTAAAAGTCAAAAAGTTTGAAAAATTGATAATCAAGATTGCCGTTGATTATAAAATTATTAAATATGCAAATTAGTTTCGATGTAACATATTCGGTTTTAGTAATGACGTTAAATATCAATCAATCTGACATTATTCTTACTAGATATGATTCTTTAATGTAATAAGTCTATTAATTTATGAATTACCATGATGAAAAATTCATTTCACATTCATTTAAATAATTTAAGAGTAATTATTTCATAAATTTTCTAAGCTGTAAACGATCTTAAAATTACCTACCAGCAATTAAACTGAACTGAACTGAATTTGAAATTCAGTACCAACGATCAAAACATACTTTTAATTCTAATCGTTGCTAAAATATTGAGGTCATTATACTAGGAATAAATGTTGACATTTTAATACAAGATTAATAACACGATAATTAAATTAATATTCATCTTTTACTTTAAGCATCAAAATATTACAGTGTAAGTACCTATATAATATCCTAAACTCCTATATTATATAACCTTAATGTCTATAAAAATCAGGAACTATAATATCCTTATTTTAATGTCATCAGAATAATCATTACTTTCTGCCTTAAGACTTCAAGCTCAATGTATTCTGTCATTTAAAATCTCATTTATTATGAAAATTGGATTGAATAAATTAAAATTGCACCAGTTTTAAAGAACATCTTTAGGTCTTCGACATATACAACAAAATATTAAAAGCGTGGAGTCATATATTGAAATCTATAATAATTACTAATATTTTTTCAATGCTGGTTAAGTTCAAAATTTTGTATATTATTTTTCCAATTTTGTATATCTTGCAAACAAGTCGAAAGTAAAAGCCATTATGAAATACCCATACCTTCAGAAAAAAGATGAAAGTTTTTTAAAAAAAACATAAAGGTCAAACAGGGGAAAGAAGAAAATACCAATGACATGTGACCACCCATACAGTTTTAAAAAAATCTACAAACATGAACTCAAATACATCAAAAATAATCTAAGTATTAAATATTTTTGAATGAGTGACAGGCGTACGACCAAATTATATCTATCCCGACATCAAACAGTGATCAGATCTCAAACAATCTCAAACGACAATCTGACCTGATATCTAAGACCGAAACTGAACGCTTTAATACATCGGACATAATTTGATAAAATATAGAAAATATCATATTTTTATGTCAATATAATAACATTACAACCATATCACTATAATTATAATCTTTAATCTACGGTACGCATGTATTAATATCTGATCATGTGACTGATTAGATTGGTCACCGATTGGTCCAATAGTAATTCTTTATTAGTGTCAATAATAGTCAACCTTGATCGAACTCATTGTTCATAGTGTGGTAAATACATGCATATATATTTTCATTTTGATTTAATGCAGTTAATTAACGCTAATTATTGTGTTAAGTGTGGAGACAGTGCTCAATGCTCACATAACTTGCTTTCCTAGGCATTTCATTACCAGTACAAATGTCCACACTATAATTTCAAAATCTAGCACTTCACTGCTGTATCTGTAACGGCTGCAACCTTATGAGTTAAATCAGGTAAATTTTGTAAAAAAACAGTCAAGTTTAAATAATTCAGATATCTTTAAAATACCATGAACAACTTTTTAGAAACAAAACAGAAAAGAAACATAGGAGGGTTGCGTTAAGGGTAAGAACAGAAACAAAACATTTAATAATTATTACTCACAGTACAATGAAATTTTATTTAAATTTAAAAAGATCATAATCTCAGTAACTCCCAAGTATTGTAACTCAAGCAATTTTTTTAGTACATTTTTTACCGCAATATTTATATTTTACCGCAATAAAATAAAGTCATGAATTAAATAAATCCTACATAATACAAAAAAACTGAAATAATTTGATTAATGCAATGGTGGAGAATTAAAATGTGATACCTTTTCAAAAAAAAAAAAATTACGGGGGTAAAAAACATAGAAATGTCATCAAAATGACTAGTGGATGAGTCACTTTAACTACATGGAGTTTAGGAAGTTAAGATTTCAGATTCATAGTCTAGATAGCCAAGTGACTACTGTGTGACAAAAAAATAAAATCTAGGGTCAAGCAGTGAAAAAATTTAGCATGGAGTTTTGATTTATATAGCAATAATACAGAACAGAACAGAACAGAACAAATACACTAGATATTTTTTCTATCAGGTAGAGTTAAATCTGTCAAGGGGTATGAGATAAAATAGCCATCAACTGTGAGGCAGGTAATGGTAAATTATTAACTTCTATATTTTATAAATATAATATGTCACTTTAAATTTGCTTCTTAGTATATTTACAACATATAAACTAAAAGTCATTGCATCATTTTTGGTCTTTCTTCATAGCCAGAGAATAGCTTCCCTCTTACCACTGATTCTAAGTTATGTAGGGCAGTTGTCAGTCACCGATGAAAGTATGCACCTAGAAACTTGATAAAAGCTAAATCCAGAGATTAAGCTTTTCCAGAAACGGGGAGGTTGACTGACCATTGTAACATCTTTTAGACCTATACAATGAGTTGCTACAGCATTTAACCCCCTCCCCCCCAAAGGCCAACCTTTTTAACCTAGTGATTACACATTCTGAAATTGACTGGTCAATAAAACTGTTTTACAATCCCAATCTATCATTCAGTAGAAATGTAGCAGATATTTTACTGCCATCATAAAAGCCAGAAAGGCTTATCAAATCAGGAAATTATCACCAATTGACATCAATGTGTTAATGGGCACTAAATTGTCTTAATTCTTAGCCACACATTATAGTACTAGTACCATCTTGATAGAAGATTACAGTATGGTATAGACATATAGAAAATCTCAACCATACTGTCTATATCAGCTGACATTTATGTACCTTGATAATTAAATAAGTGCCATTTAGCCATGACATTGTGGAAACATTGAAAATAAAATTTTAGACATTCATTTAATTAATGTGACATTATTTCATGCAAGATTTCCTACTGAATCTAATATTCTAACACTAAAAATTGACAAATGATGATATTAGAAAATTATGCTAATTATGACCATTAATTAACTAGTATTTTTTAACTACACACTTCAAATTTTGTCTGTCTGGGTAAATGAAATAAACCAGAAGTTTCACAACTTTGCTAAATTGAGTATCTGATTATAACTTACACAAGAGCATGTCCATGATGTAGTTATAATTATTAGGATATTTTTAGTAGTAAACAAAAAAAGAGTGGACAGTGCAACTATTTTAACTTACATGGGACAACTTCGATTAAGGATAGTGGAACTAAATAACCAAACATCATGGGCCAACTTGGGTTAAGGGTAGGGTCAACTTGAATTAAGGGTGGGGGAATTATATCAAACATCATAGGCAAAGGAAATAAGAGAAACAAGATATTTTAAGCGTTAAAAGTAATTTTTCTGTACACAAAGAGCAAAGAATGGATTCAAAAGTCTGCAGATTATAGGCTTGATAAAGAGCAGTATCATTCATCAAGAAGAAATTCTTCCACAAAAATTAGAAAATCCCCTTTTTACATCATTGATAGAAACCCAAGGCAAGATAAGACAAACAAGAAATCCTTTACGGACATAGACAAGATTATAAACTAACCCCTCATTAAGATTATAAATATGCACCAGTCAATATTATGCAAAAGGTATAACTGATAAAGAGCACTTGAGTTAAGTTTTTTTTTCAGTTGACATTTCAATGGTTTTTCGATCTTGTTTAAATTTGCAGAGCCACACCCGTAAAATGGTACATAATGTTTACGTTCTGATAAAGTATTTATCTTAAAGAAAACCCATTCAAAATGATCATTACTTACGTTCGTTTTTTTAAAACTTCAAGTACCGAAAAAAATTAACGATGGAGGAAGCACTTGCCGCCATGTTTACGTACACACTTCTGCTAGGCATGACAATATTTATTCAGTTTCTAATCTTTTTGGAGGCAAGATAGGCTCAGAGGGATTACATATTGACAACAAATAAGATTTGAGAGCATGTTTACAAGTGGCACATTTTTTTCAAACAAATTCCATTTGAAGTAAGAGTATGACAGGATGGCACTCAATAATGGAACATATTTCCTGATCTATTTCAATCAGTTGATCTATATTTTTAAAATACCAAACTTGCCTAGATACTGCGACCATAATGAAATATTTCAACTATAATTAAAATTTAACCTTTAATAGACTATGAGTTGAAGAAAAAAACACTAAAATTTAAAAAGTTTAACATGGTTTGAAACAGTATTTTAGTAAGCAGACGTATGGACATTAAGCTTTTTTAATTTCTCAATTTCTTTAGTCATTTGTACTTGCTTAGCTTTCCTCAAGGACAATTTCTACTTATACATAAGAAAATATAATTGTAGAATTTTCAGCTGTCATGAATCAGGCCCATTACTGACCTAAATAAAAAGATGGAAACTACTGACCTAAATAAAAGATGGAAACTACTGAACTAAATAAAATAAAAAAGATGATTATTGTCTAATTTCAACCTATTTATAGAATAACACAGTGCCATAAAAACTAATTCAAAATAACTCTAATCTTACCAAATTTTGAAGCAACCTTAAAAATGTTGTTGTCTGCTTCATGTCGTCTGCTTCACTACCATCAGATTGTTTCATTCATGCAGCAATGTTACATTCTGAAAGTACAAAGAAATATAAAACATTAAATTACACAAAAAATGAAGAATAAATCATTAGAATAAAATATAATATTAAAATAACATTATATAATTTAACAATCAAGGAAAACAGCCATTTGTGTATAAACTATTTTACAAAGATTAGTATTTAATTTCTTTTTTTTCACATTAAATTTGCCAAAAAATTGTCAAAATGCACAGTTCATGAAATCGATGGTAACGTTTGTGAACTTCAAACAATTTTGATGAGGATTTAAAATCATTGACTCAGACATATCATATAAAATACATTATTTTAGCAACAACGTGCAAAATATATCATAGCATTGTCATACTAGATCATTTTGTATTACAATATTCATAAAAATACTTTCCAATTTTTTTTCTAATTTCGCAAACTACCTTATTTCAATCATTGACTCATTAAAAAGACATTTAATTAAATCATCAAAACATTTATAATGTTACGTATCATAGCTTGTACACCTATAATTTGTCATTATTAAATGCATATCACAGGGTCAGCGATAAACTACAGTACCTCTTACAATACGCAACAACATATAGAGCAGTATTACACCAAATTTAGCCAAAGAACCCAAAGATTATGTAAAGTACATTAAACTTTCCTTTTTATACTTTTTTACCTCCAAAAAAGAAGATGAAAACTTCATTATCACCATCAATCTTATACACATTGCAACAATCATAAAATACATCAACATTTACCAAAACTATTCTTACTTATAATTTTATACCAACATTTTTTCCTGCCACAATAATTTTGTGGTTTGAGAGCTAGAGAAATCCATTGCTTTCTTAGAATTTTTTGTAGCCAGGCTAGATTCATTGTGTTCTACTTTTTTTAACTATAAAGGACAATATTTCTAACAATGGCTTATGGTATCAAGAAATAAAATTAGAAGAAAATGCCTTGAATGACCATTATACCTCCATAGAATGTAAATGGGTGTTATGAAACATTTTTCATAGACAAACCATAGTCTTAACCTACTAGCCCCAAGCCAGGGTGAGCAAAAATTGATCTGCCCTAGTGAAAATTAATAATTCATACTGCTTGTTTGTGGGACAAAATGAAACATTAAGCTTTTGTTAAATGTTCTAATACATAAGGTCATTGAATTAGGTTTATTCAACTAATACATAAACATCTAATATATAAGCAGAGTGAAATCTGAAGAAATTTTGAGAGTTTTTCTATCAACCACTCTCTGACTACCCTCTGTTTTTTACTATGACAAAACCTGTCAGTCAATACTAATTACTTTATAATTAACATAGAAAAGACAAGTGGTCAAGACTTGTTAACAAATGAATGAGTATCTTCATCAGACACAAAAAACTTGAAATGCCACAAAAACTTGAAAATTGTAACGCCATTTTTGTGAGACAAGTAATTAAAGAAGAGTCTAAAAACATTGAGGAGATAAAAATATAATGTATAAAACTTGACAATTTTTACAAGTGATTAAATGGAGCAAAAATATGACTTAATTCAAAATGGCAATAATTGACTTCATATGATGCGCATATGACATTCACTGACATTCTATTGCCTTTTTCCCATGAAAATCTTGGTGATATTATATTAAACAATGACTTTACATTTTAGTTATTTGGAAAATTACATCATTTCTAAAGATCAAAGAAATTCTTAATTTTGTAATCTGATTTTTTCAAACTTCACTTTTCAAATTAATTAGTAAGCGTTAAACAATATTATCTCCAGATTACAAACATCTCTATCTGTCTAATCTCTACACTTCAGAACAATTTGAGCAAGTGGGCGGAGCTTTCTATTACCACCCAACGGCCAATGTAACCCAACCCCCTAATTAACAGATGCAGTGAGACAAAATACACCCTGAAGCCCTTTCCGGACCTTTAACTTTGAATGAGGGCAAAAGACCAAGCCAGTACTCTCAGGTGTCCCTATTAAGACCAATTAAGGGTCAGAGAAGGGGAGAAAACCAACTAGGGAATCAATTTTGATGCACACCTTGTTAATTTAATTGAAGTGTAGCTCACTTGAAATAAGAGACAAATAGAATAGAAGTAATCATTATTTTGATATATAAAGAATTGACAAATTAACAAAACCACTGACTTGAACAAGAGGAGGTCGGGCAATACCATAATTAATGTTCAAATGGAACTCAAACATCAACAAGGAACAGTGCAACAACTTTGAACAACAATAGAATGTTTTAGAGGATGTATGCACAGTGTCATATGGGCTAAAGGAAACGTCAAACATTGCCTTTTACAACTTCAATCTTCAATGACAATGAGAAAAGAATCTTCAATAAAATAATTAACTAATTAAGAAGTTGAGTTCCCTCCCCTCCCAGAAAACTAGTACAAGTACATTAAACTTGAAAGTATTTAAGGACTAACTATAATATGAAAAAAAAGTTCTCAAAATTTTAGCAATGCTTTCTTGAATGCATGGTGTTTGAAACCTATTCAGAACACTCCAATAAAATGACTTTATTAATACATGTTAAACTTAGTCACTACATTGTAAATCATTATGAATATCTAATGAATTTAAAAGACACATTGAACGCCCCTCTTTCCAAAAAATAAAAACAATTAAAAAGAAGGCCTTCTTTAAGTAATTCTTAAAGACAATAGCACATTGATGGCATGTCTGTGATAAATGATTTAAGATAAACAATAAAAATACACTAAATAGTAATTATTCTATTAGTTTATAAAACTAATTGATTCATTACCAGGCATAATGACCACTAATTGGAAATACGAGAATGTTCATGTTTGCCTCAATACATTCAAAATCTATATTACAATCAGTAAAAGTTGTAAGATCAGTTTTTCAATTGGTTTCATTAACATAAAACATGTAATTGGCCAGAAGTAACTTTATGAAGGCATTTTCACCATACAAATGTTCTAAACAATAACGTTTTGTTCCATAGGTAATATTTAGCCACTATTAAAATTCCAACTTTTGTTTATGTTTGTTAATATTTGAAAGAAAATCAAACGAGTTTTGCAAAACATGGGTACAGAATGTGGGTAAATTGTGAGAGTCACAAAGAAACAGAATGACAACAATCTTACAGCAGAAAAACAGTCTATGACCAAATTAGGGACACTAATCATGCATGAGCAAGGCAGAGAGAATCCAAGACAGAATGCCGACAATAAAAC
Source organism: Mactra quadrangularis (assembly GCA_025267735.1). Classification (NCBI taxonomy): domain Eukaryota; kingdom Metazoa; phylum Mollusca; class Bivalvia; order Venerida; family Mactridae; genus Mactra; species Mactra quadrangularis. The sequence goes on from CM046303.1 coordinate 23,119,608, forward strand.
TTTAATTTACAACAATAATCAACATTTTTTCCTCGGCCATCTATCATAACACACTCACCAAGCCAACTTTTCCTTTACTTAACACTCACCCTACCACAAGGCAAGGGCTTCACCCAATAAGGAAGAAAATCAACAATTTCAAAAGTGAGTAATCACAGACAGGACTGGTATTAACTTCCTGCATTCAAACCTACATTGCAAAATTTTAAATTGAGAATGGGTAACAAGGACAATACAAACACCAACATATTTTACATACAAACTAGCTTCTTGTTGACTTATTGTTTATAACTTTATAGAATAAAGTCACAGTCATCAGAATATGGTTCTTCTTCTAATTGTGATGACACCAAAAGAATTTAGACTTCTTCTCATTATTGACCATTATTGTTTCAATTCTATTAAACATGCAAAATATGTATTATCAAGTAAGAAACTATTTCAATCAAGACAATCTACAATGTCAACCTTTCAAAACAACTTTCACATTAGTACATACAACGTAAAATATCTCTACGATCTTCATTGCACTTAATGGCTCGGAAAAAAACTTTTCTTGATCGTAACTTAATTTAAATAAAAATTACCATGCAATTAAGCCATTGATGGTGAATTAATTTTGTATTATTTTGAAATTGAACTTAAAATGGTCATTCCAATCAGTTTAATCAGAATTACTCCGCGTAGATTATCAACGATTTAAGACGCCTATAATATTGCTGGGATTAACAAAGGGGAGCTGAATCACTGAGCCAATGTTCCGTTACTTTCGGATAAAATTTCAATGCACTCAACTGACAGGCAATTCAACCTAGCAATTTACAAGATTTTATGAGGCCACATCAGCCCACCCATAAAAAGGTCACTAGATATTTGTGGCCATTTTGTGGCTACTTTTATGGTAAAAATTTGCTCACCTGTTATCGTAGTGAATAGAATATACGAGCCGTGTAATTATAGTTATAAAAATATCATATCCTCATGCAACAAATACATATAAAAGTCAGTTACCAAGCTATGAGATTGGAAAATCATTTTTTATAAAAAGAGTGTCACAATAAAATGACCACGAGTGAGTTAACGGTGTTCGGACATGATACTAAACCTTAAGTGACTAATTGACTCAGAACCTGTATATGACCAAGATCAGCCAAGCTTTAGAGATCAGCGGAGTAATTTAAAAGACAAAGATGAGGCTATGAGTAATTTTAATTCTAAATTCTCACATAATAAATATACAATGAACTGTTCCTTAACAGCCAAGGACCAAATAACAGCAACCTTAGTCACTCATGTTATGCTTTTGCAATGAAATTCTTGTTTATAAGCAGCCAATTTAGCACTGTACTGGTGGAGTCAGTATAGCAAATTAAACACATTTTGGAGTACACTCACTGACTTTATTTTATGAAACAAATCTAAAAGAAACTATATGTTAACAAGAAATGTAGTGTGGAAACCACATTAAAGCTGAATTTAAAATAAAAAAAATACATAGGGAAATAATCCATAATAAAGCCAGGTAGAGTTGTGCCAACTGTCTAATTCTGTTCATCACACGGTATGCTATTATTGTATGAAGTTTCATAAAGATCTGACAATAAATGGCAGAGATATATGCTAAATTGAAAACTTTAACACAAACTTTAACACAATTGTAAACAGCACCAGACGCCCCCCCCCCCGCCCAACCGCCCTTGTTTATATAAGAACTATAACTAAAGGAAAAAAAAGGTGAAACTTAAGAGTAAATTCATATTACACAAAAAAGCAGGAATTTCTAAGAAAGTCAATGTTCAAGAAAAGCCAAGCCCAGTCAAGTCATTCCAAAGAGTAAATGCAATATTTTGAAATTCCAAGGTGTGACGCAAGTTGATTTATAACTCAAGAACAAGTTTATTTTTATTATGTACAAGTAATCGCATGCCAAAACACAATTAACAAAAACTTGTGGAAACCATAATTTTAATGTAATATCAAATTGTAATACCTCAAGATTGATTTTTTTAACAATTGAAACTTAATGAGCATAAATTCCATCAAAATGTCGCTGTAACTTGACTTCCTAGATCAAAAACAACGATTGGACGCCATCTAGTATAGAAGAAACTTGATTTGTAGTTACAGGTCATAGGTTTTACAAGATTAGGAGAAAAAGCCGCGTGCTGTCATAACGTGAGTGAGAAAATTTAAAGGAGCAGAAAACCCCGACAGTCGTGCAACAATAGAGGTACAAACAATGATACTGATTTCAATACTGCAATAAACCATGGAAAAAGTGATTTACCTCATTTGGGTAAAGATTTGACATTTTAGTATATCTGACCACCATCTTGACATATTTACAAAATAAAAGGGGACAAATAAAGGGGCCCATTAAATATGATATCCATGGGAACCCCAAGAAGTAAATTTCGTCAGCATATACTATTATATTCTTTACATTGGAATGTTTGGTAGGAGGTACAGTATGAGCAATATTGAAATTTTGCTAGCCCTTTCATGATCTGGTCATAGCGAAAATTAATTAAGGCCATCAGAGGAAATTAAAATAAGTTTTCTCCTGGAATAATTTGGGTATGGTCCTCACAGAACCTTTAAGCAGTAATTTTGATAAGAGAATTATGGTATGTTTCAACAAGTGAATGAGACTTGGTTTTACCCATCTTAAGAATGACATAAAGTGTTGACATTTGTATCCTTCTTCTACCAGGATATCCTTCAAAAAACAAAACTTGAAAATTGAAAGACAAGCCAATGAAAACTTTGTATTCAAAATTGAATATGATATAATCAAAATCTACATCAAACTATAATAATGTTAAGTTTTTAAGAATATATTCTTAACATTAGACAATGCTTGTAGCTTGAAAATTAATTTACATGATGGTACAACTAGATAATCTAGTTATTTTTTTTACAAATTTAAACAACTCTATAGACTATATTAATTCGACCATGTTACAGTTCTGTTTACACTCTTAATGTTTGCAAGATTTTTGTTGAAAAAATGTTTGGAGAGCTACTATGCTACATTTGTAAACTGTTGTAATTTGATCTTGTTGGCCATTCAAATCTCATTAATTTTTTAACTGATTCTTTCTTATAGATAACAAAGCTCATGTTAATTGTTAGCTACCTATTCTAAAAGATACAACATTTTTTTCTCCTACGTCTTAATGCAGTGATCAAAGAGGAGCCAATTAAAAACACAGAAAAAAATTTTTGATCCCGAAAAAAGAAACACTTAAACGTTACATGATAGAAAATATTTTGAACTCCTGAGATTTTGAGATTTTTATCAGCGTAAAATGTACAAGGTCGTCAAGTACAAATTTGTATCGTTAAGACATTTAATTAATACTTTAACTGGTTAAGATGATCTTTTTTTAATTTAATTGTATGAGTAGTTCATGTGAGACAAAGTGTTTTAAATGAATTGATCAAGCTTATTGAACAATTAAATCAATTGGATGAACACATTGACAAAACAAGGGCAGTAACTCTTCATGATTCACTATAGCACCAAGGACATGACAATCTGAGAGATAGAAGTTCAAATCTGAGAGAAAAGAAACAACTGACTATGGCTGAGCATGAGTTAAACCCAAACCCAAATATTCACCTTTAAGTCCATTTGTTAACAATTTTTAGTAATAATAATTTTAGTGGATCATTTGTAAAATTAGGGTTTCTCTCTCTCATCATAGGGTAGATACCTTAGCCTGTTGGTTTAGGAAAAATATTCTACCAAAACTGTTGATTAATTAATTGTTGGAAATAATACAACTTGTGTTTAGGTTTAGGAAAATAGCTTGAATATAAAACATACTCCAATCGGGATGTGGTCTTCAAATAAACCTATTTCAAATAGACAGAAGAAACCTTAGAATCAATTAATAATAATGTCTTTTCCATTTCCACAAACCAGCTGCAATGTGTCTCTTGGTACATCTCCCAAACTGATGCATTCAAATTTTATAACTCAATTTTATTATGTTTTGATGTCCAGACCAATTCCATTAAAAAGCATTTCTGAAAAAAGCCATTGCATTTTACAAATGGTGTTCTATGTTCTTCAAAGCTTAACAGCTACGCAGCAAAATAAAAAATGGCGGGAAATAATTTGATTTACAATTTAAAAAACCTTAAAATTACAAGTAACATAATACCAAATTTGCTCATTTCAATAATTGAGTAACAAATGTAATTTTAAAATGTGGTTTTACAACTCAATGATATAGTGAATGCAAAGTTAACAGGTGTGCAGGGTGCAGAAGGGGTATCATCATCACAGTAGTCCATGAGTGCATGAATACTCCACTCTACAGATGTTTTAGTAAACAATTAATGATTTATCATACATCTTAATTACTAATGTTAATACATCATACTTGACATATGATAGTAAACCATGTTTTAACATTGACAATGCTGTGATGTAATGCTACCATGAATTTCAATACATCAAATATATTTGTGCTGTACTAAGGATAGGACAATTTTCTGTACATCATTTGAAATGTGCAATATCAATGGCTTATATAGCCTAAGTCTTGTATATCATACTGTATTGATATGCATTTATGTTAGTATTGCATGGAGTGCTCAACATGGTCGATACAATTGGAACACATTAATTCTATGATCTTTAAGCCATGAAGAAGCATTGTTATTAAGATTCAGAAAATTGACATTCAAAAAAACCTTTCCTAGCTTTAACTTGTTAAAGTAAGATAGTTGAAAACAAAATCATGGCATCTTTCCAACACTGTTTTATTCAAACTCTATCAAATTATATAAGTTGAAACTATTTTTTACAATAAACAAGTTTTTATCATCATAAATGTTTTGTTCAAGTGTTCATGTACAAAGATGACACCTAATCCATCTCTATGCCATACCATTAGACAACCATTAAACAAATCAAAACCTTAACCTCAACTATATCAATTATACAGATTTATTAACCATTTAATAATATGTTACCAAAACCTAGCTCATCTAACCAAGTGCGATATATCAATGATTTCCAACAATTCTGGCCCAGGTGTATCAAATAATTATATAAAACAATATTTTTGTATACATTTGTAAATGAGCAATAATAGCTCATCTCTTGACTTTAGTGTCATCCATTGATGTTTTACAGTCATTTTACATGTTCAATAACTCTAGATGACTCATACATTGTCAGCTGTCATATTTCACATAAGATGAGTAAATTTCTTGACAATAGTTGAGATTCCTACATTATTCAACCCTTAACCACCTGAAATCCAATAATGGACTTGCCTAGTCTTGAAGTTTAGAGCAGTCCATGGTCAACTAATGGGAGAATTGGTACATTATGCTAATTTAATAAACTTGAAAACTTTGGTTCAAAATACAAAGTTGAGCTGTGAACCAGAATTCACCCAGAGTTGGCTGCACATGATATGAGACTTGGGTTTATTATAAATGCTTAAGGTGTAGCCATTTGCCTTCAGCACAATAAGGTTAAGCGCACTGACATTAAATTTGACAAAGAGAAAACCAATACATATCTAGTCACAAATTGAGCAATCTTCCGAAAAAATGCAATTCCGATTTTGAAATCTATTTCAGACACTTACAGTTATGCAATTAATCATCAATCAATTTGCAATCAGTAAAATAGCAATTTATATGCAAACTATTCTTGACCGATAAGATCACAATAAAGTATATTATAATTTCACCAAGATTTTGTAGTAGTTCTTGAAAGAAGTTTTGTATGCAAATTATGTATGATTCATATTCATAATTGAGTCTTACTCACTGTAATTCATTTTAATGAGGAAATGAAAAGTAAACAGTGATATGTTTTCTATTTAAGTGTTTACTAACAGTAAATATTACACATATTTGTTAACTTGCAAAGGCTTCCTTGTATTGTAACTTTATAAAACTTGGCTTCCTGGTAATGCAGTGGCTTGACAGTGAAATATACTATGCCTAACATAGGACTCAATTCTGAAAGTAAAACTTTTACTTAACAGTGATCTAAAGTACACATTTTAGTAGACCGTAAAAGGAAACACTACTTGCTTGCAAGGGAAAACATTTTACTTGACAGTGAAAGTAAACATTCTACTTGCTTGCAAAGATGACAGTGAAAGTAAACATTCTACTTGCTTGCAAAGATGACAGTGAAAGTAAACATTCTACTTGCTTGCAAAGATGACAGTGAAAGTAAACATTCTACTTGCTTGCAAAAATGACCATTGCAGTTGACAGTGAAAGTAAACATTCTACTTGCTTGCAAAGATGAACATTTTACTTGACAGTGAAAGTAAACATTCTACTTGCTTGCAAAGATGACCATTACAGCTGACAGTGAAAGTAAACATACTTGCTTGCAAAGATGACCATTGCAGTTGACAGTGAAAGCAAACATACTTGCTTGCAAAGATGACCATTGCAGTTGACAGTGAAAGGACACATTCTACTTGCTTGTAAAGATGAACATTTTACTTGACAGTGAAAGTAAAACTCTAATGGCTTGCAAAGGTGAACATTTTATACTTGACAAATGAAATAAATATTTTACTTAGAAGTGAAAGTAATCAGTTTACTTGACAGTAAATGACATGTAAAGTAAAGACACTGCATGTACCAATACTTTGAGGCATTTTTATATGTCTTTTTAGGATGAAACCTTATTTATTTTGTAATGGTTTAAAAGTCATAATAAGTCATATTAATTACTAATTATGGTAAAATGATATAATCAAAGTTCAATTATAAAAACTTTGACATCAGTCAATATTGTAATTCAATATAATATCAAGGTAGTTCCTGAGTTCTACAAGTCCTCACATGAGTAAAATGAGTAAGCTTTTTTATGAAATGTTTCTTACCGAGTCCTTTGTCTTATAAGCATTCTTTGTCCAAGATCAAAGGTTAATTCAAAATATTGACATAACTTTTATGAAACTTAATCCAACTTTGACTGCCTAACATTTTGTTTAACCCAATATGAAACATAAAGGTTGCGATGAAATGATCTCATATTTTATGTGACGTTTGCGTGCTTATCCGTTCCTTATCGCTTGATAAAAATATTTTATCCGTTAATCTATTATTTTCGTTGTTATTATTTGTGTCAATGATAAACATCAACATGTTTACTATAAACATCTGGCTTGCTGCCAAAAGCAAATTAATAAATTTCTAATTAGTCAAGATAAAAAATAAATAAAAACATTCTAAATAAAAGATGGGAACAAATATTTTTTTACATAAAGGTTATCTGGTAAGGAACCTTTTGGTGATCATCAGGCTAAACCGATGCACCGATAAAATCAGTGTTAGAACATAATAGGTCTAAGCGACTGTGACCTGTTTCTTTTGTTTTACCAAAAAATATAACTGTTAAATTAACCGATATGATCTACGTTTAGGTAATATGGATACCTTGATCGAGCTATGAAAATAAATCGGTGTTTACAGATTATTAAGCAAGATTAGTCATAACGTTGTTTTCCCAAGTTTATTTTTCTCTCTCAATCTAGCTCCCTGATGAAAAATGTTAGCAATAAATCAATGTCATCAATAACTAATATGTTTGGAATTTTGTAAGATATCTAAAAGAAACGTGTAAAGTGACAAGATTTTGTTAATTAGAAATTAATTGACGTTACAAGTTATCATTACAAACTATACGTCATACATAACTAATCTTTACCATCAAACATCAGCACTTTTGACATGTGTTAGCGCTTTTTTGTGCTCTCACATATTAAAGGCATGCACTCAGTATTCAGTCCGAGTATATTTGATGTAATTATGCAAATGGCAAAGTGACATGTGATCAATTTTTTGTTCTTGCATATTAAAGGCATGCACTCATGAGTATTCTGTCTCAGTTTACTTTATGCAGTTATATAAATCAACAATTGTGTTCATCATCAATATTAAATAATCATAAATCAGCCATGCCATCCCTAAAAACAAACTATAAGGAATGTTTCAAATATGTAAAGTAAATGGCCCCTTTGACCCTATAAAGAAAAGGAGCAAAAACCTTTATTCCAATAGGATTTTCACTCAAATGTCTGAAGGAGCAGAAATGAAACCTTTAAATATAGACCGAATCATTAATCATTATGTAAGAAACAAAAAAAAAATGAATCAAGTTTCCCGGTGATCTGTCAAAATGTAAGAACATGTTCCGTAATATTCACTTCACCTAATCAGTAACAGCTTAATTAATTTAAATATAAATTCATTTCAGTACTTCGAATATTCATAACTTAAACTGAGATCCTAGTCCACATTTTTGTTTTTAATACTTTGAGGTAGGCATTAAACGCAGTAAAAATCAGTAATACACGACAAAAATTAAGATTAATGGCCTCATCCAAAACGTAAAATTTGTCATCAACTGTTGGCACATGTATTTTAAACAGCTGTGGTCTGCATAAAGTATCATATAATTATCATATCAATCTCATTCTTTATAAAATGATGGATTAATTTGTCCGTAATAACACTTCATAAACTTTTAAATCAGTTCACAAGATATTCACTATTAGTAAGATAAAAAATTAAGTCTTAAAGGATATGAACAGGGCACGACACATATTTTTAGACTAAGTTGCAGGAAAGGACAGCCAGCTATATTTTTAACTAGCCCGATCCATATCTTTAATAGCAGTAATAGGTTGCCCGAACCCAAATATTGGTCATCAGGGGCATTTAATTTTGAGCCTAGCTAAAAGAACATACACCTAAAAACACAATACACAAAAAACTATCGGACACAATAATTGTTTATATTACTATATTAGATCTAGAATCCTAACAAAACCAAACAAAAACTCAACTTTACCACACATACATTTAAAACCAATGGCAGAGGCCCTTTTACAAATTTTTTACCAAGACTTTTAGAGAACAGAAAACTCACTACAACAGCAAGAGGTGACAATCCTGGTTACAGGTGACTAGAAAGATAGCCACATTATAACATGTTCTGAATTTATAATGAGTATAAATCCATGTAATTAATGTATATAGGCCTGAATGAGTCAATTACCAAGAAATATCAACAATGAATAAACCATCAGTAATGTATTCATGCTACATGCAATAATGTTGAATCTATTTTTTTGGCTTTTTTAAGCACTAGCCTGGTTATGATTTATAGTAAACTAGGCCACGCCAAATTAAAATTCTGTTAAGCGTCAACTCAAATTTAACAAACTTAGGTACCTATTCACAAAAACACACAAACCGAAAACGAAAACACAAATACTTAACGACAAAAAACAACACATTATTTTTTTTTTTAATGAAACAAAAATGTCAATATCGAATCCCAGAACATTGGAATTATTTAAGAAAACTTTACCATCAATTTCTTTCCAGGCTGAGGACTCTTAAACCTACGCGTACCCTGACCCTTAACAAAATTCCGGCATGGCATGGCCTTATCAAGAAACCCAATCATATCAAATGAGAAAATTTCACAAGACCAAATTATCATTATTTGGGTTTTAATGAGGAGACTGCACCAAGAAACAAAACTAAAGTTGATGAACTAGCTTAAGTACAGACTTCTTTCAGATATGAACTTCAAGCATCAGGTTGATGTTCTATATATTGATGGGTCCATGCCAAACAAGTCTACATCCTTCTTTATTTACATGTAGTTAGATCAGTTTTGCGTAAGCATTTCAATATTATTATAGTAATACTACGAATTCTGATTCATAAATAATTTATGTAAATTGTAGTTTCATTTACAATGGCTCAATTAATTCATAATAAATTTTGTACTTAGATACATGTATAGCAGTATCACATGTTACAGTCTGATTTTTTAACCTGCTCTTATGAATACATACAACTTATGGACAAAATATACAGGATTGCAATGTTTAATGAATAGTGACATAAATCTGTGATTTAGATGCAGTATATTGTTTGTTCCTTTAACAATGTTTTTTAAATGCGAACAGTCAAAGCTAAATGAATCCCGGGACAAAAAGTGCTCACTTACATGTACCTAATTATAGATAAATAATCACACCAGAAATCAGGCATGCAACAAATAATCATGAGGTCATTGTCTTAGGTATACTTTATGATACATCTATGCAATAACAGTTTTAAATGTTAACTAAACTTTTAATTTGAACTCTCTGGTCAATGTCGACCAAGTGCATTCAAGTTGAACTAGTTAACAGTGAAAAATAGACAGTAAAAACTGAACATATTCATTCATTAGACCCACCATTTTTAGATAAATATATTAAATATTTGAAATTACTTCTTCACTGTTTTACATACACCATTAAAAGTTGACGAACATTAAGTGCATTAAAACAGTTCAAACTAGCGTCCAGTACATTTAACGCCATGAACAAGGTCATGTGACCTGACACTCACTGAATGAACTCATGTTTCGTACACCTTGGTAATCAATCTAAATTAACTTAACAGAAGCTTGCTTTAAATAGAGAAATACACAAAAAACCATGGCAACAACAAAAATAAAACACAATTTTTGGACCACCTTTGACCTTATATAAAACCATTTAGTTATGACAGATACGTTTCAAAATATGTTGTGAAAAAATCGCTCAAGAAATTCCGGAACACTGTTCGCTGTCATTATGCCATTTTAGGAAAAAACGATGTGAACACTTGTTACGTATGTTCTCTGCAGGGTTTTACAAGGATTACTCATAAATAAGTTAAATAATAACTAATATAAAAATATTCGAGATTTTAATTTTTCGGTCCAAGATATTCAATTAATGTCATCAAGCTAATTGGTTATCAATTCACGTACCTGCTTCGCTGTCAAAATGATATATCTATAAATACATCAGTCATCTATGAAACATGTGTGTGGCCAGGGTCCTACGTAAAACTTGTGTCGAATAATCTTGATGACCCAGTAAAAAAAATCTGAAAAAATAAAAATAGGTAAAATGAAATAAGATAAATAAATAGAACAAACTTGAATGTAAATATTTTGCTAACATCGAGACTGAAGAGCGTACACTTGTCACTAATGTTAGAAAAACATGGAATAGAAACAGAATAAATATTATATCATATAAATTTTGAGATAAGGCACAAAACTTTACCAATATTTTATAGATTAGATCTGTATCAATAGCTATAGGAAAATAAATTAAGTTTCAAACTTGACCTTTAACTTATAAAGATAACCAGGGATGGGTTCGTTCTATAGCTCAAGTTAGTACGATTATTTTTAATAAGCCTTATAACCATCTATCACAATTCTATTACATTAAATTACCAATCAGAAAGACAAAAATTGTAAAAAATTGAAATAATACTTTAGGCCGAATATTAAAGTTTTGGTAACCTTTTCGTCCATTTATAATGAATGTTAGTGAGTAAATGACAAGTTTATACAAACACAACATCATGATTGAGGGGCTTATTACTTTGACTTCACATTTATAACATCTTCAATGACATTTATATAATCTTTATAATAATAAACACGAATCAATGTTATAAATTTGATAGCAATTGATATCACTATCTTTCTATAGATCTCTCTATGATGTAAAGATATTGAAATAGTTATAAGAAAGGAAATCTGATAAATCTATACATATATAGAAGTATTATTCTGCTAAGTAAGGGAATATAATAGACATCAGGTTGCTGAGCAATGTAAATTTATTGGAAAGTTATAAAAAAGGAAGTTTAGTGGATTAATACACATATAGAGGAGTTAACTTTGCTTAAAAAGGGGAGTGGACATCAAGTAGCTAAAATTAAACCATGAAAAATCATATAGGTGTCAAAAAAGCAATTAGATTATTTTCCTTAATATGCTTTACATGACAAAGTTGATGCCTAAAATCCTTGCACAAAAAGCAATTATTGCCATTGTAATTTCATGTTGATTTTAGAAAATCCAGCCTATCAACAACTGTCCAAATGTCAGCAATGGTTGTGATGGCATCACTAGGCATAACATACAATAAAATAGAGGAGTACTACCTAAATATAACAGTTACATCTCTTCAAAGACAGTGAATAAATGAATTTATGATTCAAATTTACTTCAAACATCAAAAGCCCTAATTGATTCAATTTGCAATATAAGAATATATATAAATTACATGATAGTCTATCTTACACTACCATAGGGCCATAATAATAAAACAGGAACCAACCCACACACTGCATGTTGAATAGTGATAGACCTTAATTCAAACTGCATGCTCTTTTTGCAGTCAATTGAAAAGTTGAAATTTATAGCGGACATCAAACTAGACTCGCAAATTCAAACAGACTGATTCAATTTTCCAAATTTTAGAAACATTATTAAGTGAGCAGAGTATAAAAAAACATAGCAGCACAAATCATAACACCAAAAAATTCTGCCATGAGAATCTCATGCAGTAATTCAACAAGATTTGTCGAGTGAGGAACAAGTTTTATTTCTCACATTATTTCGAGACATTTTTGTTATTTTTTTTCATGTGATTGCATGCAGCAGATCTGTATCTATATCATGCATTCTAGGTCCAATTTCCATCATAAAAGTAAGAAATACAAGAGAAAGTTGGAGATAAAACATTGGGTTTTGTAAACAGTCTACCTTGATATAAAATAACGTAATGTATAATAAATCCTAGTTATAAACAATTGGGACACGTTACCGACATAAAACTGTTAATTTAAACAGAAAAATGTATTCTGTGCAATGTTCCATTAGAGAGTATAGGGAGTTTATCATTTTATCAAAATAACATCTTTAACAGTCTTAGACACTAACTGTCTAATTAATATCAAACTGAAAACACGATGTAGGTCGCTTTCCTTGGAAACATCGGTGCATAATTTAAACAGGTCATTCTAAATCTAAAAGCATTAAGAGGCAAAACATTTTCCCAAATTTTTTAGAGACCAAATTGTATCTTTTTTGTTATTCCAAAAATAACTTGTAATGTTCTTTTGAAGATTTTTTTTTGTAGTTTCAGCAATAAAACAAAAGAATGTGAACTTGAGATTAAATAGCTAAACTCATTTCAATATTATCCCCAGTGCTGTTGTGCTGACAGTGCAAGCACACATTTGCACTTCTTTTTTTCTGGCTACACATGTACAGTAACATTGCAAACTGAAGCATTAAAATTTTCAAATTCGGTGACTAATTCACAGCTTGGTACATCAAACATAACATTTTGTTTAATGAATCATGCATTCTTTAACAAACAAGAAAATACAATTTTGACTAAAGTTTGACTAAAGTAACAAATGTCATCATTAAGTGTTCTCTACCTTAAGGACAATTAATTATTTTTTAATTGAAAGATCTAATACAGAAACATTTCATATATTAAAACGTAACTGTATACCTTTTATTCATTCCGCATAGTTAAGCAGACAAAAATAACGACCTTCACAATAGGGTAGAGTCGAAATAAACTATGATCACGCGTGCTATACGACAAAATATTAGATTGCAATCTCCTGATACTGTCGTTACGTGAACCCAATAAGATATTCGTGACCTCTGTGATTTCATGTCAACTTAGTGCTGTGACACATGAAATAAAACCAACGTGTCATCGGAGCGAAAAAAAACACAAACCTAAAACGTCACAATTTTGTCTTCTAATATAATTTAGAGAACTTATGATAAATAGAGTTAAGGTAGTTAATTAAATATGGCTCATTTCTTAATAAATTCACTAAAACCGTTAAAAAAATCATGTTGAGTATCAAAGAGAAACTAATGAGAAAATGATGTAACACATAGCAGACGGACAGAGTAAAGACTTCAAGTTGACATTAAAATAATGTAAACTTGTATAAAACTATGTAAAACATTACTTTTTTCTATCATTTTATAAACAAAGTGGACTTCATTAAAGGGCCCCTTTAAAGATTTTTGTTTATTTTTCTCAAATTAACTGAAAAACATTATCAATTACGCTGTCATGTTAAATGACCATAACAGATGAAACTAGCTGTGTAATTTTTTCTAAAAATAGCACATTTCATTCTGTGACAATTTGCAACATTTAAAGAAAACTTGAAAAAACATGGCAAAAAATACAATGAGTAAAAAATATACAAATTTTGAGAAATTAGTCACTAAATTTTGAAATACAATCTAGGTGAACATTGCAAATACATTAAAGGAGCTAACCACAGAGAGTGCTCCTAATGGTTGAGTGGTTAAAGTAGATGGTGTAAGCAACAAGTAACACCATGGGAAAATATATTTGAAGAGTTTTAAAGAATCGAGTCAAGAAATAGGATCATAAGGTATTGTTACATGAGCATATTGCATCATTACCTAATAAGCATATTACTATGATAATGATCGACATGAGAAAGTGTAGGACGAAGGATCAGTTTTCATTAAATTTCATGAGAATTAAGTTACATAATACAAATGATCTTGACAAAATCATTCTTAAACGTTGATTAATTTACATCACATTTCTATTGTCTCGCTTCAACCATAGTATCGTATGTTACGTGTAACCTTGCCTTAGAGTATGCAGTAACATATCAAAATACCTAAGGTGTAATACTATCCAAATTGTACATAATATTACAAGTCTTGTACTTGCAAGCTTCCCACGCATCCGAAAGTTGATTTACTATAAAGCCAAATACTACAACCTAACGTAGGATACTATGACCAGAAAAGCTAGAATTTCTGTTTTTGTAAACTAAATCTGTGACAAAACAAACACTCCTACTATGGGAAACAGTAGAGAATTAGTCATTTGCTATCCCAAGATACTTTGCACTATGAGTGTTACTAAATTAGATATCATCCTATCAACAACATGAAATAACAGATGCATTGTCATAGACAAATATTTGTCAGACTATATAATGACTCTGCAACTTGTAATGGTCATTGTGATGTGCTTGAATATTCTTATTTGAAGAATAATAACAGTGAACGTAAACTGTACAGCATTACAAATTGCGGGTTTAGTGCAAAAAAGTCTTAAATCACTCTTTTCTTATAATGAGTTAATTACGACCATTTTGCACTAAACCAGCAAAATGTTGGCAAAGCTTAAATGTGCAGTACTATAAGTGTCAATTTTGTGCCATACCATAAAAAAATATTTTTTATGCACAAAAAGCAGTACAAAAATATATACAGCAAAGCACTTTAGCCTGGTATGTCATCAGGAAACCTAATGTATAGAACAGCAGAGTATTTGATACCTGTACCTTATGCTACAGTCCCATAAACATAAAAATAGCCGTCAGGGCACCGTACAGA
Source organism: Mactra quadrangularis (assembly GCA_025267735.1). Lineage (NCBI taxonomy): Eukaryota > Metazoa > Mollusca > Bivalvia > Venerida > Mactridae > Mactra > Mactra quadrangularis. The sequence continues at coordinate 23,134,891 of CM046303.1, forward strand.
CGCCGTGCAATGAAGCTTCACAAGGACTCATACAAATTTAACTCTTTTGCGTACCTGTACGGACTGTTACGTTTTAACCAGGGTCCGTGAGACGAGTCATGGATACACGCATCAGTTTCAAAGTCAAATCGTGAACACAGTCGTAGCCAAGTATGGATTAAACTTGCATATCTTCCAGCTACGGCTCCGTACCCGTGTGTTGTTTTGTGCCATGTGTGGACTGTCACCTTATCATGCAAGGCTTCACAAGGTCTACGGCTGTCTGCAGGTACGGGTCCGCAACAAGCCACGATCTTATGGGACTGAGACATTAGTTTTTGCACCTATACTCGCAGAAAATGATAACTGGAGACTTAACACTCCAGTTTCTATATAAAGGTTGTAAATGCAATACCTGTTAGAGGCACATATGACCTGACAAACTGTAGGAGATCAGTCCTTGCCTCAGGTTTTGACACATTTAGGACACTGGAAGGGTCATTCATACAGTGCTTCAAATTAATGTTCATAAATCAGCCACAAAATTAGTCAAATCACACCTATCGTGTATAAAGATCAATATTCAATGATCCTCAGACCAAAGGTGTTAAAGATCAATACTTTTTATGGTCTTTGTACTAACTTACCACTGATCAACTGGTAATTGGCTTTTCTGTGACTTAGATTTGTCCTTGGACTGATTGCTGTACTTGTAACACAATATCTCTGATGATTGCCATTGAAAAGCCTGAAAACAGACAAGTGACTTTATTAATTAATACCCCACCCACTGGACTAATAATTTGATCTTCATAACTTAGAGTAAATTGAAGACTATGACAAAGTCAAGTATCGTAAATTTAACATACTTGGTATGGTCATTAGTAAAAACAAAATTCATCATCATTATCATATGACACGTTAATTGTAAACTATATTCACACTTGAGTTGAAATCAAATAAATTTTCACAAAATTCATGAATGGTCGAGTCCCCAAATAATTGATAGAAATTTGCCTAGAGGTAATAAACATTTGACTTAGTAGACACTAAAAATTTCATGATCGATTAAGTTATACTATTTGAAACAAATGTATTGACCATAATGAATGAATTAAGACATTAAAAGTCAGTAAGGTTAAGTATGACATAGTTGAGGTTACTGAAAATAGAGCTTCTTTACTAAAAAATCTTACGACAAAAATTATCGTAGGTCAAATGCAGAAAAACATAAATGAAACTCTCACTTCTTTTTTCCTATCAATTGCTCATAGGTGTAAATTATGCAGAATATTAACTAGCATAAAGTCTTCAGCAAACCCATGTCTATATCATTAATAAATGCATCAGATGAAGATGGACATGTTAAAAAAGCAGCTCATAAAGTTTTGGTAGCCAGAACAAAATTTTAGTGACCATTTCTCAAATTTCTTATCACTAAACTATGTTTTTTTTATCTTCTTTTTTGACAAATTTAGTAAAAGGACTTAAGACGGTTTTTGTCTTAAGATTGTTTTCAAAATAGATCTGAAGTATCTCTAACATTTTACTGGACTTCAGATTTTAAGTCAAGACCTAATATTTTTGAAGATTATTAATTCCCCATAAGTCAGCAAATAGGAAAATTCCTTAAATGTGATGTTTTAGTATGAACATCATAGAAGTTTATAATTTCTTTATCTAAAAGCAGACCACATTAAATGTTCTTTCCGCCATGTATGTAAAAAGCCGAAACTTCAAGTGGGCGTGATCCAATTTTTCAAGTATAAATAATTGACTGATCGGGGACGTGTCAAGTTAAAGACAAACTTGGCGTATTTAACTAACACTTAGATGTTACCTAAATATAAAGCTTCAAAACTCTGCGTTTAATATACATAGAAAATTTTATACCATAAATTATAAAATTGCATGCAGTTTCATGGACTATTTTTTAAGCACGAACCATTTTACTCCATTAAAAGATTAACCATATTGACTCTACTTGTAACGAAAGAAAAACATAATCAGCAATAATTTTTCGAACAGAAAAAACTTTGAAAACTAGAAAATAGACCAGAAACAAAATTATGAAATAATTTTAGAAAGCAGACATGGATTTTTTACATGATTACACTTTTGCTTCCTTAATTAATTTCTGACAAAATTATGTCAGTCTCTGTCTATCTTTATTTATTGGACACTGTTTGCTGACAATTAAACCAAGCTTTAACCAAGAAATTTAACGATTGTCAGAGACAGATAATGTTAGTTCAGAAACATTTAATTGCTTAACCTAAATCAAAAGTAAGAACTAATATCAAAGGCCGAGTTTTTGTACAGTTTAAGACAACAAGTCTCAATATCTAAATTCTGACTGACTTAATAATTAAGTTTCAATCAGTTGATCAAAGATAGGTGCAGTGGACCTTTGGTTGCTTAGGAATAGAGATCAGGGGCCTGTAATATCAAGCATCTTACAACCTATTTTAGTTCTAAATCTCACTATATTGTACTGCTAAACTATCGTTAGAGTTTTGAAAATACAAATGTATGTAGTCCAGAATCTCACCAGGGGCACTCCTTATTTATTCAAAATTAAGCTTCATTTGAAGGCATTGAGGACTTTTTTGTTAGATTGTTATATAGATACTGCATGATACCTCAGTTGCCTAATGACATGGGCAATTACAGTAAAATCAGCAAGCTTGCAATTGGATGAAAACTAGACTACAAAACGTAATAACTTAATTTAATCATGGGATAATAAATTTTCTATTAAGACAAGATAGTGCATGAATTTTCAGATCATAAGTTTTCATTCATTAAGAGGGAGACATTCTCATTCATTAATCAGAGGGACTAAATCTCTCGTACCATCACCATTAAAAGCTATAAATATATAACCGGGCACTATTATTTACATATAAAAATTGAGGTCAGGGAGGATTAACTCTCAGACAATGTATGTACCACATATCGTGTCTGTACAGCTAGATTATCAATTAATTTATGTAGATTTATAGTAAATGCTCTTAAAAACTGAAAACTTCATGTTTTATATATGATAAGTAGTTAATATTCACGTCCCATTGATAAAGATATAAGATAAATCCATTCATGGTGTAAGCAGACGTAAATAAAATACCTTAAATCTTATACTATACATACACTTAACGAGCCAAGTTCAACAAAAAATATTTTGCTAATTCAGCAAAATTTTCATACTGCGTAGTTATAATACATACAAAATACCCGAAAATGTAGGTCAGTCCCTAGGAAGTTGAGATATCTCCTGTTTTAAAACATGTTCGGTTTTTCAATTACTACAAGTATTGACAACCTTAATGAAAGGTTTTACACCTTTACAAATGACATTTAATAGATTTTCAAAGATAAGACAAAATCAAATGACAGTTTTCACACTAAAAATAAGGATTGGTCGCAAGTTAATGCTTGCAACTTTTAATATAAATAATGTCATTTTTTATCTTTTTTTACAACAACAAAAAACAAGAAATCATGTTTAAGTAGACTCTTCAAAAAGTGAAACAAGAAATAAACACACTTATCATCTACTTGTTTCAAATATAAGGAAGCAATAATGAAGTGCTCACACTCACACCTAAGTAAATATAAATGGAGAGAATTCATCAAGTTTGGTGTTTCAAGATTGATTTTTGTTTCACTGAGAAACCTCAAAAAACATACTTTCAAGAGGTTAGAAGCCACAAGTAAAAAAATATTAGTCCAGGATCACGAGATGTACATTTGTGTTGACTACTGTGGTATAATTTGATTCCATTCCAAAAATGACTAATATACACTTTCGTTCATGTCTTTTTGCATTTTCTTAACATTTTTACATTTATATTTTCATTAGGTGAAAAATTTTAAGTTTTCACTGAGAACTTTCTATCAACATTCACCACATTTCATGAGAGCAATTCATGATATATACAACAATTTGTCACAATTGTAGCCTATTCAATCAATTTAAGACCTTTTCTCGTGTTTTCTAATCCATATCAATGTCTACACTCATTGTTTAAGTATGTTAACAACACCCTAAAACACAACTTTAATTGCCTTTTAATTTTAATTGAAATCTATTGACACATAATCTACAACATTGAAATCAAATACATCAGGAGAAAATAATGAGAGAAAAAAAATCAGTCCAAGGGAAGCAACTCTAATATAAAATACTGAATTATCAATATCAACTTGAACTATTTAAGAATATGAATTTTCTTTGAATTCAATTTGAATATTTGATAAAAATTTTGAAACAAAATAATGTATAATTCATCAGCAATGTTTGATAGTTCATTTGACATATATTATCATAATATATTTAATGGCTCGTAAACACTCGAAAATGAAACACACTCGTCAAATAAATCTTTTAATTACCCAACAGAAATGACAGCATAATTTAACAGAATGGTATGCAAATTAAATTCAATTTGAATAAAGCAATAAAAATTATACAAATACATTAAAATTAATTTTCGTGGAATCACAAACATGTTCAACCATTCTCATACCTAGAAATAAACAAAACGCGCCATCACACGTAAAGAATGCCCTTAATGTCAAAGACATGAACATCAATGTTGAATGATAGAACATAAACAAATTAAAACTCCTACCATCAAGGACAATATTAAAGTGATAATTATCCATTCACCAAAGCACACTGCAACCTGCAAGGTATGACCGTCAATCCAAGCCTCAGTTCAAGCCAACCTTTCTTCAACAAGTTGCAAATTGTAACTGAGCATTAAATTGATAATTTCATGAATTATGATGGAGATAGTCAACTCATTCTAGAAATATTTACAAAAGAATTTCTTAATTACAAATCTATCATTTATTAATACAGCCCCAGGGTCCAAGGATCGGGGATGATTGGTTGTACATACATACATATATAAACATAGTCATACAGTTAGTTGACAGGACATAGTTGACCTCTCAAATCTTATGACAAGTTTATAAAGTCATCAAGTATTAGTTTGTAAATGTCATCAATAATCAATGACAGATTTGGAGGATAAGTCATACAAATATATAGACATATACATCATTTAAATTGAAAAAGCTGCAACTTGTAAAATGCCTTAGTGTTCTTAATGTTTGCAACTTGTAAATTGCCTAAGTGTTCTTTATGTTTGCAACTTGTAAAATGCCTAAAAAGTACTTTGTTCTTAATGTTTGCAATTTATAAAATGCTGTGTTCTTTATGCTTGCAACTTGTAAAAATGCTGTGTTCTTAATGTCGACAACTTGTAAAATGTGGTGTTTTTTATGCTTGCAACTTGTAAATGCTGTGTTATTTATGTTAGCAACTTGTAATATGCTGTGTTCTAAATGTTTGCAACTTGTAAAATGCTGTGTTCTTAATGCCTGCAACTTGTTTAATGCTATGTCCTTCATGCCTGCAACTTGTTAAATGCCAATATCCTTATGTTTGAAACTCGTAAATTGCTATGTTCTTTATGTTTGAAACTTGTAAATTGCTGTGTTCTTTATGTTTGAAACTTGTAAAATGCTGTATTCTTAATGCCTGCAACTTGTTGAATGCTATGTTCTTCATGCCTGCAACTTGTTAAATGCCAATATCCTTATGTTTGAAACTTGTAAATTGCTATGTTCTTTATCTTTGAAACTTGTAAATTGCTATGTTCTTTATGTTTGAAACTAGTAAAATGCTATGTTCTTTATCTTTGAAACTTGTAAATTGCTATGTTCTTTATGTTTGAAACTAGTACAATGCAATGTTAGTAAAAATATTCACTATTTTTGAGACCAAGGTATGAGCTTTCAACCAGAAGAAGGAACATACTTTGGCTAGTGGCTCCCAATGGTCCTACTTAATTGATGCAGTAAATGGGAGGAGAAACAGGCTGTGGATAGTATTTTATGACCAGACAAAATGAAGAAGACCTAAACAGAAGTAAATAGTTGAGTAACTTTCCCATTATATAGTTGCCAATAAGATACATTATAGCATCCATTTCATATATTAAATGTGAATAGATAAACAATACTGTTTAATATACAATACAGTTAATGCTATTATTGTATAGCTAACGGCAATAAAAATGACCTAGAACTTTAATTTACCATAACAAGACATCTAGTATCATATAATAGCATTGAAATATATCAATACACTATATGGTTTAATAACCAAGACAAATATACCCGAGGTAAGTGTACTGACCAGAACAGGAATGTTACAATTATAACTCTAAGTTTTATAATAATACTTAGATTTTACACTATTTATCAACACTTATGTTAAGTCATGTGTGGTGGCAAGCTCACCTAACCAGCTTTCCGAGCCAATTTCCTTATATCAGTATTCATCCCTTTCACAAGGGGCCAACAAATTTTCTCTACTATCTATATGGAGGAAAATCACCTTACTGAAAACTATTATTTATGGAAGGGCACTCTGCCCAGTGAGGCTAATTATACTAAGGGCAGATAAAGCAGGGTAGATAGCTGAAATGAAACACAGAGCATTGTAACAAACCAATGCACTAAGAATCATTTGTTACCAATCATTTATGACAGATTTAATCATAAGTGGTGGCACTTAAACTACAGAACATGAGCAGAGAGACCTGAAAGACTTAAAATAATGTCTTAACCCTTTCACCGCAAAATTGTTAAAATGAAAAATTTCATCCATTACTTTTGATAAATTCATTTACAATGAAAAGGGCTCTAGGTTTTGAAATCAAATATTATCAGCAAACAGCATGAAGTCTGCTCAGATGGCAGATGCATTGACTTATCTGAATATGTGCTGATTGCTAGGGCAGTTTTTGTTGACAATGGCACTGAAACGGCTAAGCAACAAGTATACACACAAAGTAGATTGAGCTTGGCCTAATTCTGCTGTCTCAGTTTTAGTTTATTTTGTATATACAGGCCTAAACATTATGCTCAACTCTATAGAGTCTTTATTATTTCCATTGTTATACTCAAGACTATGTGAGGACAAATGCCAATGCTGGCATAGCAAAATTAAATCAGTAATAAGATATTAATAGTCTAAGATTTTAACATAAAGCTAAACCATTGTTGTCTAGGATACTCAATTTAGAATAAAAGATGTCTAGTTTTGATAAATATCTATTTATTTGACCTCCATTTTTTCTGGAGAAGTAAGACATTTAAAGACATTAATGTAATTTTTCTGTTGTTTTAATGGAATCTGCAGTTTGCATTTTATGATTTTATAAACAGAACATTTCAAATATAATCTAACATTTTCATTTAACTTTTACACCAGGTAAGATGTGGTTTGGAAAGATAACATTTTTTTCTACATACAAAAAAACCATGATGATAAACTTTGTTTTGATAATTAACATAATATTGGATAGAAATTCATATAAGTTGATTAAAAATATTAATTTGTGTACTTTATCATACAAAAGCAGTTTGAAAAAAAAATGATACAATAATTATTAAAGTTGTAAAATGGCAGTTCTTTACTTATGAACATTATGAACTACAAATGATGTGATTATAAAGAAATAAGATCATACCTGAGAAAACAGTCCAAAAAAACCCAGTATCTCAGCAAATAGCAACATCACATACCATGGTATCATTGTCTATAAAACCACTGGACAAAACTTCAAAACTCTGGTAAATTGCTAACATTATAGATCTTCAAATCTTCTGAACTTGACATCACTCTGGCCACACATCGCACATCCCTATCAAACTCCTGGTCATTACATAAATATGGTTCAATCCATCATTAGGCACATCACATCACTAGGACCTGAAATGATTCACATAAAATTGATGGAATTTATAAACATGTCTAATGTCACTAACATTTAATGGATGTCTTTAAAATAAGTATGTTACACTCGATCTATCTCCCACTAGCCAGGTAAGCCTAGCCTCTAGCTACAGATACTTATATCTTCAATTAAGATTGAAAACTACCTATGCTTTACATTATACTTTAAGGCAAATTCCTTTCTTATATATATTAGTTGTGAAACATACCAAAAAATACATTAAATTAACATTTTTGTAAAGATATCATTTGCCCAACATTGTATAATGTGTTTGTATTATTTTAATTTGTTTTCACTTCTATGTTATACAATCTATTTATTTCTATAGTATAGTGAATATACAGTATAGGCAAATGTAATTTCTTGCCAGAAAATTTTGGTCATTTTTTATATAAATTCTTAGGTATGGGTTCACAGAATTTAGAAATTGACAAGACAGATTTTATAGCAGGCAACTTTAATTGCTAAACAGAAATAGTTTTGATGGTCAAAATTAAAAATTAACTATCACAATGTATTCATTTCTCACTCAGGACCCCAACAGTGGCAAATGCTATTCTTTTTACTCCAATTCTTAGATTTGAGAATTGACAGTCCATAACTGCCTTTTCATCTACCTGAGCTTTAAGTCTACTAAAATTTTCAAAACAGAATTTCATGTGAAACCCAAATGAAACTCATGCTCAGCTCTTGGCACCTGACCAATGGCTAAATTCAATCTGAATGTACTTCAACAGCCATTTATTTAAAATCATAAATTTAAGCTGAAACCAAACTTGTTGGTAATTTTTATGAAGTTACAAAATAATACAGCTCTGTTGACACTAAAACTTGAAAATCATAAAGTGATGACTCAACTGTTCAGCTTGACCAATGAAGAACAATTTTAAGACAACAAAACATCCAAATAAAGAGTTCTATTACGTAAGCATTAAGACTCAGTAACTATAGCGATGCCTGACCATAGCGTTTGAAGAGAACACAAGATTTATCAACAACTAGTTGCTATGATAGAAGTCAGACATAAACAAGTAAACTAAGTTCATTTGTTTTATTGAAGAGCTGTTTAAATATAATTTTAAAATAGACAGGGTGTGTCCAATGTAAACATTAGCTGTTTTATTCTTAGCAACATGCCAGTATGTAACACTTCTGTGATCATTAACTGAAAGATTTATTCAGTAAGACATCTGAGGGCATACATTATACTTCAAAAACAATGTTTACAGTTATAGGTCCCAGACAATATCTTAAATCCCCCAAATGAATCATATTACTTCAGAATAAACATGCAAAACTGAGTAATACTTGAAGAAAGTACAAAAAAATTCCCCATGGCTCAGTGTTCAAAGAATATATTCCTGCATAATATTTCAATCAAATAACTTGAGTATACTTGCTGTGCTTGATTTTTTTGTCAGTGATAACCTTGATCAAACTGTTGACATTATAAGGGTGTGGTAGAGGTATTTATATTGTATAAAAACCTATGCCATTCATGATGAAATGTTTATGATAATCTCTTACATTAAATCTTAACTTCACACAGAATTGATTAATTTTATCTATATCCTCAACTACTTTAAATTTTATATTTTCTTATGCATTATATTCACTATAAATGTTAAGCTCTTGATTAAAAGATAGGGGGAAATGCATGCACATTATTGATTGCAGAAAATTTCAATTTAAGATTTCCATTAATGCATTAACAGGCCTAAAATGCATCAAAACACGCTCTCAAATGCATTACTTAATTGATAAATAGTGGTACTTAAAGACAAGAAAATTCAAATATACATGCCCTTAATAAAGACATTATTCAATACTATTTCAAAACCTCAATTATAAATTGCACTTAAAAAGACAATGTGTTTCACCAAAATGCTATGCTAGTCAATGCAATTTTTTTACTAAATACATGTTTATAAAAGCTTTATAAAACATCAAAATGATGCCATCTTAGAAGTTAGAGGAGACATTAACTCACTTTATGTTTAATGAGTAAAGTAACATTTGGAGCAATCATAAGTTGCACAGGACTATGGTTCCTTCCCAGCAAACAATGCACACTAATCAGCATGAAACTTAAAACTATAAAATGCAATAAGGGACCTTAGTCAGTTATTTCCCCTTGTTTACTCTTCAAATAGATAGGTCCAATTAGTTGGTTAACTCAGATTTTACCCTTACTTTTCAATGTCAATTTGCAAAATTTTTAATTTTAAATAACTTTTTTTGTAAATCGTTTAATTTGTTTGAAATTCAAGTGAAGTATTTTAAGGGTAAAAAAACTATCTAAATTGTATCACTTCTATAAATATATTAATTAACAAGAAAGATAATAGATGAAATATTTTGTTATCCTTACATAGGACTTCAATGATAAAATCCAAGGATTCCAACTGTAAGGACCTACTTACCAGTTGGATTGCTTTAGAAATTGTCAGGGAAATATAACTGACTAAAGTCCCTAATTACTTTACATTTAACAGTAAAAGATGAAATTTTATTTTGATCCTTGAAATCCATTCCTGAATATGATTGATAAGTCATGAAATGGACTTTTGACAATTTCTTTCTTTTAAGATTTTCAGGAAAAGTCTATCTGATCAAGAATGCCAATAATCATTTTTTTCTTCAATCTTTTTTTTAAATGTTACAGAATTTTTTACAGGCTAGAATTTTCTTAATGCATGAAAAATAATGAACCAATAAAAGTGACATTACTAAAGAAATCCAGAAACCAAAATAAATAAAGAATGTAATGCTTAGCTATTTTTTAATGTTTAACTATAGGTATTTTGAATCCAGACAAGACATTGAATAAAAAAATGTACATAAAAACATGATTTATTTTACTTTATAAAGGATCATATTTCTTGTTGGAATGCGGAGAATGGAAAAACAGATTAAAGTGAAAATGAGAGATATAATAAGATTAAATAACATTTAGTAAATATTCGCTGAAGATTATTTTAAACAAATCTTCAAGTAAACTTCAAATAAGTGGTATATATACATAATTAAAGCGTATCTACAATTTCTTTACCATTAATTGATCACAAAACCTGCAAAACTTGTTTAAAAACGAAATATCGGAAAATGCAAGCTAAGCCGATTTCAATATCCAGGTCAAAACAGAATATTTTACGTGAATTACTCATTCAAGATTTCCACGTTGGAAAGATTAAAATGTTGAAAAACCATGAATGGAAATAGTTATAAATTACTCCTTATAAGGAGATAAAGCGAATTCATATAGGTCACGTAATAAGCATTTTACGTAGTCGATAAAACTTTTAACTTAAAAATATCAAACCACTGAAAAAAAACATGAAAAAAACAAATCTATGAGAAAGCTATTCAAAATGTCTTAATGTAGATAACATCATCGTTTATTTCATGTTTTTAACACATTACTTGATAACATTTGTGGTTGAAATCTTAATTTCAAATCAAAAATGAAGTTTAAGGTAATCAACCAGTAAAACCCATCAATAGGTTTTGACAATTTGACAAAAAAGGGTTTTGCACTAGGTGCACAAATTGACGCAACACCAGGTGTGAATACAAGTCACTAATAAATCTGAAACATTCGAACTGTTACCTAAACTAACATTTTTTTTACAATGAATTATAGCCTGCAATGAGCCCTGTCACATATACTGATAAAATCAGTCAGTTTGTAAGTTATTTTGTGAATAGTAAACAATACACATTAGGTCATTGAAGGATACCCAAACTGTTAACTATTTAAACAGGGATCAAATACTGGTTCAAAATATTTAACTTGAAATAGGAGGTAGAAAAGTTAAGACACTGATGCGGGGCTCAAACCTGCAACTTCCTGCTTGCAAGTTAGATACTGTAACAACTGAGTCAATCAAGCTAATAAATAATTTAAACTCATAAAAAATTTATGCATATCCTATATCATAGTCCTGCTATATAAACCGAGTACAAAAGGTAAAAATTGTAGAAAATGAAAAGTTTCAGCAAATCCTCTAACTTAACCTTGGCATTCCTATATGACCTAACTTAATTATAAATATAACGCCTAAATTAAATTTTAAACACAAAATGTGGCATTTCCTCTACACCATTTGTATAATTATGCTACCGTACCATTAAAAATCTAAATTACTGGATTTAAAATAAGCTAAAAAGCAAAGAAATTCCTACACTTAATTGGATTATGAACATTCCATGAATAAAATTTTGTCACAATTTTAACTATTGATAATAAAACGACAATCAACTTCATATAAAAGAACATTTATATATATAACTTGTGTAAATGTAATGTGTAAATATTCTAATATTATCATATTTGTACCAAAATATCTAATTATGTAACATCAAATAGTTAAACCAGTGTCGTAGCCCTAAGTTTAGGGCTGGCACAGTTTGGCTACCTCACAGTTGGGTTTAGACTGCAATAAGGCTGTTAGATCTAGGTTTGTGTCACAGTTTACCAACAATAATAAGCAACTAAGCCTAGGGAACAGCTTAAACATCAGAGCTGTTGGTGAAAGCTTTCATGACTCAATTGCCTGATTGACCATCAGATGGGCTAAAGATTGAAGTCTGAGAGGCCTTGGCTTCAGAAACATCTTGGACTAGAGGATATTAGACCTTTCAAGTCACTAGGATTCAACATTATAATTGGCCAGGGCTTTTTTCAGTATTTGGGAAAGGGGCCTGGGCCTTTTTATATAGAACATCTGGGGAAGTTTTATTGCAATATCATAGTGAGGGTAACCAAAAAATCAAGGAAAACTCCAAATTTGAGGAAAACTGCATGATTTAAAAGAAATTTCAAGAGGGGAAGGCACCTGTGAACTGCCCCTGTTTTATAAGAAAAAAAAGGTCTGTAATGGCAAATATCAACCATCAACACTACTGATCCTATACTGAGAAAACAATTCTCTAATCCTTCAAGGACAACGGGATTGGTCCCCTGTTCCAAACAAACATGCAAATATGATGAAAGGTGATTCATTTTAAGTCAAAGAGACATTAAGTTTTTTTTTCAAGGCATAAAATGAAAATAGAAGAAGACATCATTAAAAGGTTCTTAATGCTAATTTTATATCACAAGTAAATGGACCATAAAAATGATCACAACCAGGTGCACACAGTTTAGATGTCACATAAATGTTGAGAAAACTATCTCAACTATCATACTTTAATTCCATTTATAGGAATATATTTATAATGATTTACAGAAGACACCGGAAACATGAAAATGAAAATAGTTTGATAGTTCATTATAATCAGGTTTTTATTGACATAGTAACAATATTTACAGTGAAAGGATTCTAAGCAAAGCGTATGGCAATGACTTCAAGGATGATTTCCATGCAATTTACTTGAGACTTGGTATTTTCTATGGGGCAAGTTATGCCAGGGATGATATGCCAGGCTCATATATGGGAAAACTTTTACCATGCAACATATATAGGGGTATACTATTAACTGGCCATCTTATATTGTGAACTATTTTAGTACTTTATAAGGCAACTTGTTCCTGGAAATATTAATGGTGTAACTATTACAAGGCAATATACATGAAGTAAGCAATTATTTCCAGGCATTATCAATAGGTACTACTACAGGTAAAATCTAAGTGACAACTTATTCCTGGCAAGATAAATAGGGCAACTTACTTCCAGTTATATCGATGAGACAATGTATTCTCGGCAATATTTATGCAGCAACACGCCAGACAATATTTATGTGGCAACATATGCCTGGCAATATTTATGGGGCAACTTATTCCTGGCAATATCTAGGGGCTTCAATTTTAGTAATAAGGACAGAAACCCATTCAAGGCAGTATATATATGGCAATGATATCCAGGAAATACCTATGGAGCGAATACTTCCTAGAATTATGAGGAAGCAATATTCTAACAAAATTTATAACGCAATATCTACAGCAATATTCATATACATGTACAAGTGCATCAGTGTATATTTAAATCATGTTAAGAATCTATGCACATTCTAATGTCAATCATATAACAGTGTAGCTGTCATCATGGAATGTTTTAAATCATCATATTAGAATTATAATGACTGCAACATCCTAGACCAACAACTAAATGAACCGAAAGTAATTTGATGTAGGTATTAAACTTACTGTAGATGTTTGTATGTCAATGTATGAAACATTTTACACCTTCAGAGCAATATGCAAGTTTATGGACTGGTCAGTCAGAATAACGGTCCTGAAGTCTTTAAATCCAACTAATCTGCTCATATTAAAATCCAACTGATCTGTCCATAAACTTGCATTTAGCTTGCTATGTCATTTCTACTTGTTTTATATACCGGGTAATATGAAAATTGGCAGTGCAACACACATGAACCTTTTTTTTAAGCACTAACTCAAAATACATACCTTTACATTGTTTGAAGACCAGAATATTCAGTTTGATTTTCTTATTATCTCCCTTCGATTTAAATCTCTGTTATCTCCCTTTGTAGTATTATTTTCATTTCCAAATTACCTCCCTTTGTCTGGCTTCAGTTGAATTACTACTGCTGCATTGTTTATTACTACATACAGTCTGAAATGAAAGAAAACTCACATCAAACATCATACACCTATAACCAAATACAACCCATTGCCCTAAGCGTGAGAAATTAATTGAGAAACATCTATCATTCAAATCACATCAAATCAATATGCCTGTGCACTCATATGTAGGATGCTGGGTAGGTCAAGTAATGCAAGGTCCTAACAAATTTTGATGATCTGAAGGCCTGTCATTGATAAGTTTGTGTATTCATCACATATGTCTGTGACTGATAACTGCAGTTCATTATTTAAAATCAGTGGTAGGAGGGAAATGGCAGTAGAAATTATTTCATAACCAAGCTCTATGAAAGTATGCCCTGCTCTGAAATCAAACCTGCAACCCTTTGATCAGTAGACTAGCTGGGCTAGCCAGAAGGTAAATTTCAAAGGCTCAGATTAAAGGTATCAAGAAAGAAATTAATGAGACTAAAATGTAAGAGATTCACTATAAATCAGTCAAGATTAGTCTTCTAGAAAACTATATCACAAACATATCATACTTAGCTATATGTGTCAGAAATTTGATAGGAATTAATTATTAATTTAAAGACCACATGGTATACATTTTATTCTACAAAAAAATATGACAAGTTGTCCCCAAGTTTGACTCAAAAACTTATTAACAAAGAACAAAATTAATGGACTCATTTGACGACAACCATTAGCTAACCGCATGTTTGTCTACGTATTCAACAACGATACATTCAATATCGTTTTAAAAAATCACCCAGACAAAAAACTTTTAATTCAGACCAAAGAAAGTAAGATGTTAGACCTTCACCCCTCCTGAAAGTTCTTCCCCATTTACCTTACAACTTCTTTCAAGCTGCCCAGCTAGCTCAGTTGGTAGCACGCAAGTCTACTGATCGAGATTTCGTGGGTCCATTCCCGGGCAGCGCATACTTTTGTGGAGCTTGGTCCTGAAATTATTTCTGCGACCATTTCTCCTCCTACCAATGATTTTTATATATGGGCTAAGTATTTGGTTAACAGCTAAATCCAGAGATTTAGCCTTTCCAGGAGGAGTGAGTAGGTTGAAAAAATTGGAAATTAAAAATGCTGAACTGTCACATTTTTTTCAAAGTTAGGACAAGAATCAAACAAT